>JALGPY010000008.1:24510358-25970959 GCA_023055425.1 Linanthus parryae
ATGATCCTTTTCTTCACCTGTATTATGAAAAATATGAACACATATCCGAGATTATATAGTGAAAGAAATTTACATAAATTGAAGCATTTTAAGCACAAACTAGGCGAAAACACTAAAACGCTCTCGTACCACCACAAATGTGAAAATTACATTGTGAAAAACAGTCTCAACTTGGGTGTTGTCAAATTGGGTTGGCTCTTGTTGGGGCGAATGAGATGTGTTCAATACAAAAATATGGAATAAATTCTAAGTTTGGATTTGGGTGGAGGCGTGTTGATACGGATGCGTATCCATACCATGAGACGGCTCTGAGACGGGGGCAGCGAGATCGTCACCCACCGAAATACCTCTCGGAATACATCTCAAGATATTAGTACGTTTTATTAATTTAATTTTTTTAAGAAGTTTTATTAATTTATATACATTGTAGTAGACTGGGTTTTCTTGTCGGTTCTTTCTCGGTCAATTGAGTCTAACTTTTTAGGTTAGGGTTAAGAGTCTAGCTCTATTTATACATTCTGAGTCTAATTTTTTGATATTATCAATCAACAACATTAAGCTTCGTAGTGTGTTTAGCGTGTTTAGAGTGTGTGGAGTGATAACTCCGCATTAGGAGTTATATTCGTTAGGATTCACTACCGTTTCGCGAGCGTTTCGGTGCATTTACGTGAGAAATTGGCCAAATCTTAGTTGTTTTGAGCATAATTGAGTTTTTGAGCTTTATTTCGTAATCCGGGCATTTTTCGTATAATTTATGCATTGTTATCGCATGTGATCTTCCGGTATGTGTTCGTGTTGTGTATTTCAGGAACCGGGAGCTTGGAGCGACTATTTTGGAGCGGGAACGAACTTCGGAACAAGATGATAGCTCAAGGATATGCTCGGGAATGGAGACGATTGAGGATGAATGAGGAAAAGAAGCAAAGAAGTGAGAATCCAAAAGTGTTTGTGCGAACACATCCTTGTTCGCACGAACAAAATGCCTTAGAAGAATTTTGGAGGGCAAAAATTGAAGAAAAACTGGCTGCTGAAAAGCACGAACAGCATTCCTGTTCGCACGAACATGGAACAAACTTCTGTTCGCACGAACAATCGTTTGTTCGCACGAACAGAGGAAGCCAGCTTATATTTTTGGGGCTTTCTTGCTATTTCTTGAAAGTTTGAAGACTCCAGCCTTATTCTAACATAGAAGGACGGACTATGGGGAGAATTCACGCATCTTTGGAGTCTTGGGAGCTATAGAAGAAGGGAGACGAAGCTTGGAGCTTGGAAGATCATCAACATTGAAGATTTTAGCGTTTGATCATCTTTTCTCCGTCTATTCTTCATGAATTTCATTGTTTAGAATATTTTGAACGCTTATATGTCTAGCTAAACTCTATTAAGCTAGGTGATTGACGGAAAACTAGGGTTTGTGGATGATTTTCCGGATTGAGGACTTGTTGCATGCTTTGACTTAAATTGATGAATGTTCTAGTTATCTTATCTATTCTTGTACTTTATTCTTAATGTTCTTGGCTTGATCACCCGTAGAATATTATTTGTTGATATGGTTGCACGAAAGTGAACTTGTTGATACGTGTTAAAGAATAGCATAGGTAATCTTGTAGTTTCTTGAGACCGAGAGGAGATAGGAACTTGATTAACCGTGTGAGGGTAGTTTCGGTTGATATTGTTAGAACTTAGTGAAAGCGGTGGACCGACGGGACCCAGTGAACGATACTAGCAAATCAAATAGAGTGTAATGGTAGACGGAGGTGGACCGAGAGGACCCGAAGGCTATTTATTGCACAAATTCATGTGAGATTGAGAGAAGATCATGATGAGTATTACCCGGTGTAACTAGAACGTGCATTGAGTGTTTCAAGCATAATCCGGAAATCGTTAACAATCCTAGGGACCATCAATTGCCTAGTTCTTCTTTATTAATCGTATTCCATCACAAGTTATTTCGTTTAAAGTGAAAATTCTACAAAAACAATTAGTTAGTAGTCATTTAATTTAAGTCGCTTGTTTGTGGGCGACGAACTTATAAAATCAAACACCTTTTTACCGCTTACATAGGTATCGTAGAATTAATCTCTAGTTAGATAATAATCGTAAATTCCCTTGGGTTCGATACTCGGAGTCTTAAAAATACTCCTAATACTACTTGACCGTATACTTGCGTCTAAGCGCGTTAAGAATTCGCGTCAAGTTTTTGGCGCCGTTGCCGTGGACTTTAACGGTTTATTAGTTTAGTTAGAAATTGATTTAGGATATCTCTTTTATTTTTGTTTAATTAGCTATTTTGTTTTCTCACTTGTATTTCATTCTGCTTTTCAGGTCATCAGTGTATGCCCAGGATCCCTAGAGAACTTGTGCCCCCACTTGAAGACCCAGAGCAGTTATTCAGAGATCAGAGGAGAAGACAGAAACAGAGCACTATGGGTGAAAAATTGACAAATGCACAGCTCAATCAGCGGATGGAAGAGCTGTCAAAGTTGTTGAATGGCCGCAACACCCAGACACCGTACAACAAGTCTGGGCAAGCTATTGTGGAGAAATTCCAGGCGTCCACGTATGGACACAATCCGGCAATTGTAGTGCCAGACATAGAGGCTGAACACTTTGATCTCAAGCCAGCTACGATTCAGACGGTAACCAACCAGTTCCAGTTTTATGGGAACAAGGATGAAGACCCCAATAATTTTATTGGGAAGTTCAACGCATATATAAAGACTGTCAAGTACAAGAATGTGACCCCAGAAGCGTTAAAGCTCATTATCTTCCCTTATTGTCTGAAGGGTGCAGCTGAGATGTGGCTTGAGTCGAGAGCACCTGATTCGATCACAACATGGGATCAGTGTGTGGATGAATTTATGGCCAAGTTTTACCCAGTTCGGCGGGTAATTCAGCTACAAGGTGATATCCTTGGCTTTCAGCAGCAGGCCCATGAGACCGTGGTAGAGGCGTGGGACAGATTTATGCATCTGATCAGGAAGTGCCCAAATCATGATTTTGGGGACAACAAAATTTTGCAGGTTTTCTACCATGGCTTAGAACGTCATAATCAGGAGTTGGTTAACAGGTAAGCTGGAGGAAATTTTATGTATTCGGTTGACAGAGAGGGAGCCTATTCACTTATGAAGCAGCTGGCCAAGCAGGATACACAGTTTTATGATTCTAGGAGATTATCGGCGTTGCCTGAAGCAAAAGATTATGAGTGGAAGAATGGGATCATCAAGATGGTGTCTAACTTAGCCAATCAGGTTTATCAGGACAAGAAGACAGTAGCAAGTGTTGAGGAGCCAGAATACGATGCAGCAATGGCACATATAGCAAACGAGGATGTGAACTACGTGGGGGCACACGGACAGCGACAGAACTGGAATCAAGGGAGTTATGGACCAGCCACGAGAGATCATCCAGGCATTAGGTATGGGGATCAGTCTGGAGCGACATATGCACCGGGGTTCCAGCATAGGCCACCAGTTTCGCAGGCCTCACCAGCAGCTGTTGCAGCGCCAAATTCAGACATCTCTGAACTGACGAAGGCATTGGCACAACTGAATGACAATATGAATAATATGCCACCAATGTGAACAACATGTCCACGCAGGTTACTGCTGTATCTGCGGATTTAAAGGCTACGAAGACTTCTCTTCGTTCTCTTGAGGTACAGGTGGGTCAGATTGCTACTCAGCTCTCATCTAGAGCTCCAGGTTCATTGCCATCTAATACGGAAGATAATCCTCGTCAAGTCAATGCGATCACTACTCGAAGCGGGGTTGCATTGAAAGATCCGCCATATCCGACTCATGCTAGAGTCGATGCTTCTAAAGATAAAGAGCATGAGATTTTTGATGATGATACTAATGTCGTGATCCCCCAATCAAAGGGCGCGACGGATGAGGAGGCGGTGAAAGATAAGGATGAGGTACGTATTGTAACACTCCGCTGGTCCGGCTTTGTAGAGACCGGGAGAGTGCTACGTGAATAGCGGAAATCGAGAACAAAACATTCCATTTAAAACTTAAACCAACAAGTCATTACATTATCATCTTTAGCTTAAAACACAGGCTACAACATTTTGATAATAACATTATTAAACTAATGTTCTCAACATAAGGTGACGATGCCTGATATTCTAGTTGAGTCTCGAATCCCGCTACTCCATAATACCATCTCTTAGACCTGCGGGGTGTTACACATATTGACACTACTACTGTTTCTAAGGGAGTTCCATACCCTTTGAGGACGAGAAAGAGGGATGATTCTAGAGATTTTCAGAGATTTCTTGATATATTCAAGAAAGTGGAGATTAACATTCCTTTTGCAGAGGCTATATCTAAAATCAATGGCGGACACAGGATTGGTATCGTGGGGGGGCCAAGATGCACAGTAACAAAACACAATATGCAAAATCACTAAAACTTTAACTTCAGTCATTAACAGTACTCTTCATTAAATCATGAATGAGAAGGAAATAATTCTCACCCAACCAAAAGTCAGAAGATATTAAAAATTGATTAAAAAAAATCACCAGTCATCGTTAAATTCCTTAATTATGTCCTATCAAAAAAAATTCCTTAATTATGCAACAACGAAATAATGAAATAAAATGTTGCCAAGCAAGCAAGCAAATAACGAAGTTCTCATGCAGTCACTGGAAATCAATAAAGATAACTATACAGCAAAAGAAGCATAACAAAAACACTGTTGAAAAAATTAAAATCAAAACTTAAATAAACAAGTTAATTGCTAAGGAAATTTTTAGATTGAATATTTGAGGAAACTTATGAGAGGAGAAGAGTAAGAAGGTCGGCTTCTTCATTGTATTCAGTATAGTTATTTTTTTGAAAATAGGATATTCAGTATAGTTTTGATAAATTGGACTGTGTATTGCTTTTTTTCTCTCTTTTTTTTTAAACTTTTTTTTTAATATCGTATTTGTTAGCATTATGTGCGCCCATGTGGGGTGCACAATGCAATTATCCTAAACTTATGGGTTTAGGTGAGACAAGCTCAAACCTTGTGGGGTTAGTAGCAAGGACATCAACCCTAGGGGGTAACGTTGCAATTAGGTATAAGTCTGTCTATATAAGGAGACAGCCTCCTAGAATATTATGTGTGCTAGAGACATAATAACACACTACTGTAGAGATCATGTGCTGATCATAATACAGTAAACCCTAGACTCTCTCTTCAACTAGCCTCCATTGCGTGGAACTTGGTGTGGATCAGAGCTCTCGTCCTAGTGATTCGAGCCAGATTGTGGGAGCAAGAAGAGCACGTGAAAGCAAGCACCCTACGATCATCCGTTGCGCTTAGGAGCTAAGGAAGACAAGGTAAACACATGAATCTTCCGCTATAATTCATGTTGTAGATCTGAATATGTTAGATCAAGTACGTCCTTCATTGGTATCAGAGCCTTAGGCTTGTTTTTCGTGCCTAGTTATGCGTTCCCGAATCAGATAAAAAATTCGAGTTTTTGAAATTTCATAATCTGTTAGTAAAACCTATATGGTTAGATAGGGTTTTTCACAAGGATTCCAGAAATATAAATTTTGTAATTTTTGGACGAACAGAGAATTAGTTATGAATTTTTTAAGATTCGAAACAGTATAAATCTGGACTGATTGATCTGAGCAGTAAAAAGATTTTTTCAAAACATGTTAAAATTGGGTTTTGAATACATAATCTTGATCTACGTGAAACGACGATTCCAACGATGTAAAGATCGCCGGAAACGGAGGCCGGGAAGGCGGCGCGTGGGCCTCACGCGCCACTGACGCCGCCTCCACGCGCGGCCACGCGCCGCACGCGCCAAAGGGCGGCGGCGGACTTGCTGACGTCAGCTAGGGCTGACGTGGCATGATGACGTGGCGGATGACGTGGCAGCCACGCGGGCTGCTGACGTGGCAGGTGACGTGGAGGGCTGACGTGGCAGCTGACGTCAGCACATTGCTGACGTGGCATGCCACGTGGCATGCTGACGTGGCACTCGGGCCGCGTCGGCGCGTGACGGAGGCGGACTCGCCCACGCGCGGCGGCGCGTGTGGGCGCGTGAGCCCTCCTCCGGCCACTATTTTTCACCAAATTTTTTTCTACATGCTCAGAATAAAATTTCCTATTTTCTGGGATTTTTTTCATAATTTTTGGAAAAACAGAAAATTTTATTATTTTCCAGATTAATTAATTAGTGTTTAGCACACTTCCCGAGGCATTTAGACGTCCTTAAACACACTGTTTTGAGCCCAAATTTTTTCTGGAGACTTAGGACATTTTTCCCTACCTTATGAGATAGGAGGTGAGATCCTAGGTAGTTGGGAGCGATTTTCGATCTTATTAGTTGATTGATTTATTGCTTATTAATTTCCAGTAATTATTCTTTAATTCTGGAAATTTCCAGAAAATTACAGTATGTTTATTTTATTATTATACATGCTGTTGTGGGTTGAATGGATGTGTTTGATGCATGGATGTGGCTTAGATGGTTTTATATTTGGTTTTGGTTTTAAATATGTAATCAATTAAAATACGGCCTGCGTGTCGTGCCTCTCTACATACTCTATTGTCTTCTCTTCTCACCTAAATCGCCTATTAGAGGTTACTTCTTAGAAATAAGATATTTAGTGAAGATTGAAGAATAGAAGCTTCAAGAGAGGTGGCCAAACCAAAAGCTATGGCGCGAGGTGCATGGAGCAAAGAGACGAACAGGGAAGCTTCTAGGAGCACTCGAGATGAGGCGAGGTCCATGAGGCGAGAAGTTCAGGACTTGCTCAAGACGTACTCTCAATAGTGGGAGTGCACCTTAGGGGCCACATCCATTGCATATTTATTTATGCTTATGCTTGTTTTATGTTATAACTGCGTGTGATTGGATATAACTGTATAACCTCGCATGCTAAAGAACTAAAACAAAAGAGCTCACATGGTTATGCATGATTGAAACTAATGGGGAATCATAAGTGATGATATTTGATTCCTAGAATTGCCACTAGGTTTTGGTGGAGTCCTTATGATGAACTATGAAATTTTAATCATGTATCATGTTATTTCGGAGCTAAGAAAATGCTAGTATTAATTTCCTATGCAATGTCTCAAGATCAATCGTGTCTAAATTGAAACTGTAAAGGCTAAAATAGTGACAATAAACGATATGACAAGTCATCGTACTATGTAACCAAATCGTTGGACATAGTTTGTCAAAACACCTACAAGTATGGTCGAACCTGTGATGAATAGTTGTCACAGCAGCACATGAACATTATCTTTAGGCTAACCAACAAGTGGGAGGCAGTCAAGATAAATGTCATAGAGCATGCTATGCCAAGGTGGGGAAATGACCTCATCAGCAAGTTCAAGACCACTTTGAGATTCAAAGATTGTAGGAACAAGCCAAAGAAGAATCTTGGATCCACCTTAGCCATTTGCCTCATTAAAATTGTGAGTAATGACTCATAAATCCTACCTTAACTTATCCGATTAGCAATTTGTTACTATCTCTGCCACGTTTCATGAAAGTGGCATGGAAACGTTATATGACACACTTTGAAAGTGTCAGGATGTTTGGATGAGACCAAACATCACTCCGTTCTAGGATCTAAGCAATATATGATTGCTAAGTATACTAGTTCAGCATACTTTTGAAGTCTAAGCAATATATGATTGCTAAAAGCTATGGATGAAGTATGATCGGCAGATTTAGTCCCTACTCCGGTATTAGGACCGTGAGGAACAGGTGGGGCAAGGATAAGGGAATGAGGGCAAAATATTGGTACATGACCAATAGCCCAAGACAGGCAAATGCAAAGGAGGAAAAGGATGTTTCCCTAAGATTAGAAGGCCAGTCCTGGCACTAACTTCTCGTCTAAGGATCCATAAGATTATCTTTGAGGGTGTAGCCACCAAAATTTGTTTTGGTCACAGTTTTACTTTTAGAATTGGTCATGTTAAGTATGGTTATGCACTCTTGATTTCTAGCATGAATAAACGCCTCAGGATCTTTGGATATCAACTAGGGTTGTGCCTTAAGATTCTGATATGTGGCGCGCTAGATTGAAACACACTATGTCAGGAAAGGATGTTCAGGCTAGCTAAGGTAGGCCTGCTTGGAATATGCCCAAGGTACCCTTACCTGTGTGTGACTCTTGCCTTACACGAAAGGCGAAAGGCAAACTATCCAGTAAAGCAGTAAGGATTATTGAGTCTTTACAAATAATTCATTCTGTTGTATTTGTGTTCCATTAAATGTTAATAGCTAAAGACATGGTGCTTACTGTTCCATCACATTCGTAGATTATTGTACGCATCTCAACTATGTGTGCTTGGGCCACATAAGTCTGAGGCACAAGGGTGCTTCAGACAGGTATCTACAAAAGGTAGAAAACCGTCTGGATAAAAGGATATGTCCTTAGCCAGAATGAGACTGCGAATGTCTATCTTAGCGAGAGCTATGTGATGGAGAGTAGTTAGGCAGTTGGCTATTCCCAAGCCCCGCAGCAGATTGCTGTGGCGGATAGGAGGAATAGGATACAGCCTGAGATGGTTTGATGTATGATAGCACGTTCAAAGTATAAGTTTCCTATCTTGAGGAGACGCTTTGTTAAACGTCTGTCGATTTACTCAACCAAGAACCCACCAAGTCTGTGGCCACTACGCCCTACGAGATGTGGACCAAAAGGCAACCTATATGAGGTCACCTTAGGCCATAGGGATCGGCAGCTTATGAGCTAACTAAATTTTCCTAGTCAGGGAGAAGCTCGTGGAGATGGTATTCTCTACGAGTGAGAGGAACCACTAGATGACACTCAATTCACCACTACTCAAGAGGAATTTGTTCCTATGTATCTTGAGAACAGTGGGAGTGCCTTACCTAGTGAGCAGCCTATCGTATATGACGATAATGCTGAAGAAGAATCCTCTTTGCGTAGGAACGCTCGTTGGAGCGTACTCCGTCGACGATTTGACATCGAAGGGGAAGACATAATAGTCACCACGCAAGATGATGAACCTAGGATATTGCCCCAGGATATTTCATCGCCTGACAAGAAGGAATTTATACCCTAGATGGAAGAAATGTATCTTCATGGAGTAACATATCTCCCCATACTATTCGGAGTACTTTAGGGGGTTGCGTATTCGAAACGCAACAGCCGGTTAGTAGTGTAACGCAAACGGATTCACAAAATATATGATTTCTCATAAGGAGATGTCCATAGTTAAGGGAATGTTCGTAGAGATGATGATCTCCGCGAGCATGGAGGAACCGCTAGAAAATACCCTGTTCCTTAGTCCATCATGAGGAGTTAGTCCCTCAAGGATCCTTCGGACAGTGGGAGTGACTTTCTAAGCAAGGTGCCCATCCATAGGGGTGAGAGCAGATTATGATCCTCCTATGCAAAGGAACTGCTCATAGGAGCATGTCCCATCGACTATTTGAGATCGAAGGGATGATCTTAAGGATCACCTTGCATAATCGATAGGATAGAATACTATGCCTTATCGTTCCCTAATTGTGAAGAATGAAAAGTAGCCTTTACGGAAAAAGTTAGAGTCTGTAAGGGACCAACCAAGTTTAAGGCTAGGTTGACTTTTCCGACTGGATATTAGACTATTGGAAGTGGATGTATTTCCAAGGTCATTCAGAGTGACGCAAGCGGAAGCATACTAAGGCATACGACTTGCAGAGGTATCGGTAATAGTTGTGATGATGGAGATAAGGCTCTATTCTCGATAAACGTGACGACTGAATTTCTCAATAGAGAAATCAGAGAGGTGATCTGTATGACTCGGCCACAGGGTTTCGAGATGCAAGATCGGATGCACAAATAGGTGCAAGCTAATTAAGCCTATGTGTGATCTTAATTAGTCCTCTAAAGTCAGCAGTATTTTATCAATGGATGAAAAACCGCTGCATACCACTCTCAGTAGTAGAGAGTAGATGATCATGTATTATCGATGACACACTATCGGCCAGGAGAGTCTAAGGACTATTTCACATCCACTATAGGGTGGTTATCCTTTCGATTTGAGACAAAGGATATTAGTAGGGCGAGATGCACTCTCGTTCGTTCAAAAGGACTTCTTATATTGACGCATAAGGCGGACAACAAGAAGATACTCTGAACGATTCCATGTAATGGACCCAAGGACATGTGATACTCCTATAACTCGCTGCAGGATTTTACGAGCCTGAATATGTGCCCTAGAAGACACCATACAAGATTGACCAAATAACCAAAGTGCCCGATGCAGTGTGAGTCTGCTATATATACTATGGTATATACTGAGACCCCACAAACCTCATGCAATCGGAAGAGTGGATTTCAGGAAATCTAACTTAAGACACTAGATTGCAACCAAAAGGATACTCGGTACGAAGGATCACGTGTTATAACTATCGGAGATGATGCTTCGACTAGCCAGCTATGCATGCTGACTAGGGTGGGGACCTAGATACACGTTGATCCGACTCAGGCTATAGTCCATGCTAGATGACATCGCATGGAACAGCAGCATAAGTGTTGCACAACCGTATTAGTCCGCTCCATCGATCATGGAAGCGAAGCACGATCGCCTGTTCTGTCACCGGACAAAAATATGTTTGGATAAAAAGGTTTCTGATAAGCTTATGAGCTGTCAACCAACCTATAGTGCTAGCATACGGCTAAAGTACTTTTGACAAGGCCAAACATATAGAAGAGGGTACTGTTTTCACAAAAGGTGAAATAATTACCTAAAAGAGTAATCTTGGAGTAGATCGACTACGGGCCAATAATGTAGGCACCTCCCATTCCTAAACCACATAAGAGCCGTCTTTGTGGATTGCTTTAGAAAATTGGGACTCGGTAGTCGATCACTAGCGATATGATTGATGAGCATATGAGACATTGATAATTGGATTTTAATTGGATTTGTTATGCTACATGTTGTTTACATATCCTGTACTAGCATAGAACATGTCGCGCGGACACTAGGTTGACTCTCTCACACGAGCAACCGCCTTTACAACATCCTGGATTGTCTAGGTGAGTAGGAGATGAGACAAAATCTCGACAAGCGCTAGAAGCCTATGATATGATGACTCCTGTCATATGAGGCGCATGGCCTATGACAAGAGCTGGACATCAATCAATAGTGCAAGACCCTGTCAGACGGATTTATTTGTCGCATTGGAATAAGTTCCAAGGTGAGATTGGATTATGGCCATTCGAGCATGGTTACTACCCCGAACCATGTATAGTCTGCGTAGAGAAAGCCAGATGAGAGAACTGATTTCGATTGCATATGTGCAACACTCAGTACTCGGGTTAATAGTCATATGGGCTGTTAGACTTACATCTGTATAGTGGTCCCTATGGGATAGGACATGTGCTCTGGTAGAGTCCAAACACTATGGCGCACATCTTATGAGATGACGCGTGCTTATGAGTGACATGAGGTGGCGAGTAGAACTAGTCCCTGAGTTTCCTCGCCGTGTGAGCCTCGTCGATCATATAAAAATGATTGACACTGTATACCCTTAGTACTTTCATCCATGTCGGGGAGAGACGGTTCGGTGGTGCTACTTTAGCGTGACACCTCACCGCTATGAATGATTCGGCCTACCAGGACATTGCTAGGAAAGCAGCTGACTCCGAATCAAAGCGACAATGGACAGAAAGGAAGATTCTAATTGCATCGCTCTTTATCATGTTCATTGGGCCCACCTACAAGATCTTATGGGATCATGCAGGATATGAATATAATAAAGGAGATATAGACTCATTGACGCACGACCTTCGGGACAAGGTAGGTGCTCATGGTCTATGAGATGGCAATAGACAGAATCTGGGGGATACGAGAGATATATATATGTATTGCATTATTTCTTAAAGGGTTGAGTACGCCTGCTGCTAGCTCGTCTCGTATGAGTTTAGAGTATGGATCTCCCGAAATGCAGGTTCTCTCACAGTCACACACCAAGGCCACATAACACTTTGGCAGATGATAATAGTTGGAGATTGAGGGAGACTAGAACTACTGTATTTGTGCAACCCCACTGTGCGAGTGGGAGATGTTAGCATTATGTGCGCCCATGTGGGGTGCACAATGCAATTATCCTAAACTTATGGGTTTAGGTGAGACAAGCTCAAACCTTGTGGGGTTAGTAGCAAGGACATCAACCCTAGGGGGTAACGTTGCAATTAGGTATAAGTCTGTCTATATAAGGAGACAGCCTCCTAGAATATTATGTGTGCTAGAGACATAATAACACACTACTGTAGAGATCATGTGCTGATCATAATACAGTAAACCCTAGACTCTCTCTTCAACTAGCCTCCATTGCGTGGAACTTGGTGTGGATCAGAGCTCTCGTCCTAGTGATTCGAGCCAGATTGTGGGAGCAAGAAGAGCACGTGAAAGCAAGCACCCTACGATCATCCGTTGCGCTTAGGAGCTAAGGAAGACAAGGTAAACACATGAATCTTCCGCTATAATTCATGTTGTAGATCTGAATATGTTAGATCAAGTACGTCCTTCAGTATTGAATTGGCATCCACAAATATAGGCATTGCTAACAATTTGAAGTAACTGCTAGTAAGTCACAACTCCTATTTTTACTCCATTTACTTTTAAATCTCCTACTAAATCGTTTACTAACTATTAATAAAATTTATATTCATCTCAAATATGGTAGGATGCGATAAGATTTCCTATATAATTTGGATGTAATTTGCATTTTTACAGATTCCATCACTCATAATTTAGATATATTGTCCAAAGATGAGGGGGTCAAGCTTAAAGGGTCAAAAAAATTATAAAATTTATACTTATAAAAATAGAAGCAATAAAAAGTTTGTAGGGGCCATGGCCACCCCTAGCCCCTCCTTGGGTCCGCCCCTGTCTAAAATGCCTACATATCCCAAGTTTCTCAAGGATATTCTTTCAGGAAAGAGACGCATGAGTGATTTCGCACAGGTTAATTTGACGGCTGAGACTTCTGAATGCGTCAGGAATGGATTGCCTAAGAAGAAGAAAGACCCTGAGAGTTTTGTGATACCGGTTACTCTCGGTGATTCTCTTACTATGACTGCATTGTGTGATTTGGGGGCAAGCATCAATTTGATGCCCTTGTCCGTATTCAGGAAACTAGGTGTGGGGGAGCCTCGTCCCACCCGGGTTACATTGCAGATGGCTGATAGATCGATTCGTAGAGCATATGGGGTGATTGAAGACATCTTGGTCAAAGTTGGTACTCTCATCTTTCCTGCTGATTTTGTCATCCTGGACATAGAGGTTGGCGAAGTACCTCTAATTCTTGGCAGACCCTTCCTAGCTACAGGGGAGGCTATTATACATGTGAAGAGTGGAAAGCTATCTATGAAGATCAATGATGAAAAAGTGGTCTTCGATGTGTTCAAGGCAATGAAAATGCCTTCATGTTATAATTATGAAGATTGCTTTAGCATAGAGGTTTTTGATGATGACATGGGAGATGAGGAAGCTGAATTGATGTGGGAGGAAATTGATGGCATGTACAAGGATGAAGATCAGGGTCCTCCCATGGATTTGTTTCACATGAGAAGCTGGACCAAGCTGGACTTATATGAGCAAGGGGAGAAAAAGTTAGCTCTTGTTCCTTCACTCAAGTCACCACCCATGCTTGATTTGAAGCCATTGCCTAGCCATCTCAGGTATGCTTTTCTTGGTATTGATAACACGTTGCCCGTAATTGTTTCCTCTGTTTTATCTCAGGCACAGGAGGAGCAGATTTTGGACGTGCTAAGGAAGCATAAAGCAGCAATTGGATGGACTATTGCAGATATTAAGGGGATGAGCCCCGTGTATTTCCAGCACAAGATCTGGGTGGAAGAAGGCAAGAAGCCAGTGATCCAGGCACAGCGGAGATTGAATCCGCACATGAAAGAGGTGGTACGAAAAGAGTTCGTGAAGTGGCTAGAGGTTGGCATTACTTTTCCGATCTCAGACAGCACTTGGACTAGCCCGGTCCAGTGTGTGCCTAAGAAAGGAGGGATGACTGTGGTGGAGAACGACAAGCATGAGCAGATTGCTCAACGGGCAGTTACTGGTTGGCGTGTGTGCATGGATTACAGGAAACTGAATGAAGCCACGCTTAAGGATCACTTTCCGTTGCCGTTTATTGATCAAATGCTTGATCGTTTAGCTCACCACGAGTACTATTTCTTTCTGGATGGTTACTCATGTTACAATCAGATCGCCATTTCTCTAGAAGACCAGGAGAAGACTACTTTTACATGTCCCTATGGCACATTTGCGTTCCGCCGCATGCCATTTGGATTATGTAATGCACCGACTACTTTTCAGCGGTGTATGATGGCTATCTTCTCAAACATGATTGAGAAGCATTTAGAGGTCTTCATGGATGATTTCTCCTTATTTGGTGACAGTTTTGAGGATTGTCTACATCATCTTGGCCGTGTCTTGGTTCGTTGTGAAGACAATATTCTCGTGCTGAATTGGGAGAAATGCCACTTCATGGTCACTGAGGGAATAGTTCTTGGCCATAAGATTTCACGCAGAGGTTTGGAGGTTGATCAAGCAAAGGTAGAAACGATCAAGCAACTCCCTTATCCGACTTCAGTGAAGGGGGTCAGAAACTTCTTGAGACATGCAGGTTTCTATCGCAGGTTTATCAAAGACTTCCCGAAGATCTGCAAGCCTATGTGTTAGTTGCTTGGGAAAGATGTCCCATTTGTGTTTGATGAAGCGTGCAAGAAAGCCTTCGACTTTTTTGAAGGAACAGCTCACCTCAGCTCCTATCATCACAACTCCGGATTGGAGTTTGCCATTTGAGCACATGTGCGATGCCAGTTATTTCGCCATTGGAGCATTGTTGGGGCAGCGTAAGGAAAAGGTATGCCACGTTATTTACTATGCTAGTAGAGTTCTTAATGAGGCTCAACTAAACTATGGCACTACTGAGAAGGAGCTATTAGCTGTGATTTTTGCTCTTGACAAATTTCGGCCTTATCTTGTGGGATCGAAAGTAATTGTTTTTACAAATCATTCGGTGCTGAAATAACTTCTTGATAAAAAGGATGCCAAGCCGAGATTGTTGCGGTGGGTCCTTTTGATGCAAGAATTTGATGTAGAGATTCGTGACAAGAAGGGTGTTGAGAATGTGGTAGCGGACTACCTTTCAAGACTTGAGAATGGAGTGGAAGACAAGGTACCTATTCAAGAGAAATTCCCTGATGAGAGCTTGATGTCTTTGGGGGATACTGAGCCATGGTATTGGGCGATTTCCAATTATCAGACAAATGGGAAGATTCCTGAGGAATGGACAGTGCAGCAAACGAAGCGGTTCTTGTATTTGGTAAAGCAATACTTTTGGGAGGATCCATATCTGTTCAAGATGGGCGTCGATAACATCATTAGGAAGTGTGTTCCTACCCATGAGATCTATAATGTGATCAAGCAGTGTCATGCAGCACCTAGCGGAGGTCATTTTAGCGGTCCGCGCACCGCCATGAAGGTACTACAATCTGGTTTCTTTTGGACAACTATTTTTAAAGATTGTCATGAATGGGTTGCAGAGTGTGATAGCTGCCAGAGAACTGGTAACATCTCCAAGCGAGATGAGATGCCAATGTCTGAATGGCTTGAGGTGGAGCCTTTCGATGTTTGGGGCATAGACTTCATGGGACTGTTTCCACCTTCTTATGGGAATCTGTACATCTTGCTTGCGGTGGATTACGTGACAAAGTGCGTAGAGGCAATTGCGTGCCCCAAGAATGATGCAGCGACGGTAGAGAAGTTCTTGAAGAAGCACATCTTTACTCGGTTTGGCACACCAAGGGCAATGGTGAGCGATGAAGGGTCACATTTCATAAACCGAGTGTTTGCCAGCGTTTTAAAGTCGTATGGGGTGTCTATTTATAAGGTTTCCCTATCTTATCACCCCCAAACCAATGGGCAAGCTGAAGTTTCTAACAGGGAGATCAAGGGGATTTTGTAGAAAACCGTCAATGCCGGGCGCAAGGATTGGGCTGTGAAACTGGATGATGCATTGTGGGCATACCGTACCGCATGGAAGACTCCATTGAACATGTCACCATTTCAGCTCGTCTTCGGTAATGCATGCAATCTCCCTGTGGAGTTAGAGCACAAAGTATACTGGGCTATCAAGCGGTTGGACATGGATCCCGAGTTGGCAGGGCAAGCACCGAAGATGAAGCTACTTGAACTTGAGGAATGGAGATTACAGGCTTATGATAGTTCCAGGATATACAAGGAGAAGACAAAGAGATGGCACGACAGTCGTCTCAAACCAAGAACTTCGTGTGGGACAGAAAGTGTTGTTGTTCAATTCTCGCATGAAGCTCTTTCCGGGAAAGCTTCGTTCTAGATGGTCTGGGCCATTCTGGATCCACCAAATCTATCCTCGGGGTGCGGTTGAATTAGAAGATCCTCATACGAAGGAATGCTTCCGTGTCAATGGAAGCAGAGTTAAGCCATACTTGGAATCAGCGCTAATACCGGCCAAAGTGGATGCTATCTACTTTGACGAGCCGTGATCTTAATGAGGTAACTGGGTCGGGCCGTCGACCGTAAATTACAAGCGCTTGTTGGGAGGCAACCCAACGTATTTTCTGCTTTAGTTTAGCAAGTGTGTTTTAAATACTGTCGTGTGTGTTTTTATGAACATTTTGCTTTATGAGGGGTGAGAGAGCGAGAATTTGACATTTGAATTGAGTCTCCGCAGGATTACAGGTGAATACGCGATTCGGACTCCCCTTCTTGATGTGCGTAGACTCCCCCTCTTGAAAGGCGCAAATCGGAGTCCGGACGTAAAAGCGAGGCGGAAGTTGAGCGAGGAAATCATTGATGGTGAGCATGAGGGGACTCCCGCGAATATTGATGGATCAAAAGCACATGGGGGAACATGAAATTCAAGCTAAGGAACCTCGGTGATCAAGCAAAGGAAGCGGATCGGAAAAAGAAATAGCTGGAGTCAGACTTGTTCGCACGAACAAAATAGTCCAAAAACCCACTGTTGGAAAATATGAACATGAATTCTGTTCATGCGAACACCATTTAACAAGGTGTTCGTGCGAACAACTCTTCTGTTCGCACGAACAAAATTTCAAGGAGGTTTGGTCGGGTCATCCAGGGGCAATTTTGGGTTTCTGGGGGAAAGTTCAGAACATCATCGGGCACAGATGTTCATCTCCCTCCTCATTCACTCAAACCCTCACACCTCTCTTCTCTCTCTGCAACTCGACGATACTCTCCTCTGTGAAGTCTCCGGCGAATTTGTGGCCCCTCCTTCGCGGTCTCACTCCTCCGGCGGTCTCTCTCTCTCTAACGACTGAAGCCGCAGAACCACTTCTCTCCCCGACGACTTCATCACCAACCACCAAAATCTCCACCTTGATTTCGACGGTTTGGGTGGACTTCCGGCGGCTTAAGCAAGCCTCCAACACCACCTCTTGGTGTTGTAGGCACTTGAAGAAGAAGAAGTTCAGATTTGGGGAACAAAACCCACCTAGGGTTCTTCGGGGGAAAGTTGAAATTGAAGACGAAGGAAGCCAATTCAGCTCTCGGTGAAGAAGGAAGAAGTTACGGGTACAACAAGAAGAAGCTAGGAGCACCAATTAATCGGAAAAATTCAATGAAAGATTTCGGCGACCAAATCGGTCTTTCTTGCCGGAAGTTTCTGCAAATTCGTGCCCGTAAGAACAGCTCCGGGCACGTAGGTACTCCTAATACTTCTCTTTATTTGTATTTTCTTTACCGTCGTTGAAATTTCATTGCTTGTTTATCATGTCTAAACGAAAAAGCCGCTACGTTTGACGACCCCGTCTTTCACCCCGGTAGGAGAGTAGGGTCGTCCATGTGGACGAGATGGTAGTTGAGGATCCCCCTATCATACCTAACGAAGAACCCGATTATGTGGTGCCGGAATCTCCGCCACACCCAATACTCAACAAACCAATGCCCCCTAAGCCTCGTTTGAGATAGGGTAGGTCGGACAAGAGGCATAAGATAGCCAATGCCAATGTGATACCAACACATTACTGTACCTATCGGTTTGTTAGCTTTCATGCTCACGTGGCGTCTTTCCGCGACCGATACTTCAAGCTAAAAGGTGCGGCTGAGAAACCCTACCCCATAGACAAGTTGAAACTCATGCCTACCGAACTCATAGCAATTCATGAACGTGAGCGGTTAGATAAATGGTTTGAGTTGTGTGGACCATCTAGCTCTCAAATTACGCGAGAGATTTATGTTAATCTAAGGTTCGGGGACGAGGGAGAGAGTAAGGATGATAGGTTGGTGTATTGTAGGGGTAATTGGGTGCGTCTAACACCGGAGAGATTAGCAAGGCCCTCAAATTTCGAGAGTTGGACCCCAACACCACGTGTGCGTACCATGACATGATTAGGAGACCCGATGTAGTGCCTATGGTTAATGCTTTTTGTTTTTCGGGCGAGGGGGCGAATCCGTGGGATAAGTCGAAAGCCGAGTTGACGGGTTGGACGGTATTTAAGAAAGACCTACTCCCACGTGCTAAGTGGGTTTGTGAGATGCTTGAGAATTGGGTCTTGGGCATCACGCCTAACCCCATATTCACATTCCGCCTATGTTGTATGGCCATGTGCGTTTAGTTAGGGCAGAGGATTGACATTCCTCGAATGATTTGACTCAACATCATGGCACGCAAATCGGAGGGAAACAGAATGGCCCTGAGTCACACTTGTTTGTTGACCAAATTGGCTATACATGCAGGGGTAGTGGTGAGTGATTTGGATATCCTGCAACCAACCGACCGCGAGTGGTCGAAATATCTGAAACCCCCTAAGGTGTCTAGGTATAGAAAGGGCAAGGAGAAGGAAGGCTAGTCATCGAGCACCGACGCTCTTTTGCAGAGCATGCACCAGATGATGTTAGAGTCTAAGGCGGTGAATGAGCGGCAGTTTGCTCATGACCGTAGCAGCCGGAAGAAATTGGGAGATTCCGTTAAGACTCTTGGGAAGTGGGTAGCTCAGTTGGCTCAGTCGAGCAATGTGACCTAGAACCTAGACCTGACAGTGAGGAGTTGTGGTATGAGTCGAGTGATTTTGAGGAGACTGGTTCAGCAGAGGAGGAGCCTGGTTCAGCAGAGGAGAAGTCTGAGGACCAGGGTTCCGAGTCCGAGTAGATCCACCGCCCCTCACATTAGAAATGCTGAGTCCTCGGTTTGACTTCTAAATTCGTTGAGGACAACGATGTATTCTAGTGTGGGGGGAGTTTTAGTCTTGACTAGCCAGTCCGTGTCTGCATCACCCTTTCTGCATATAGTTTGTTAGGTCGTATTGTGTATATTTGCGTGGTCCGTGTCGTGTGTTATGATATTATGTCGTATTGTGATGAGTTAGTCGTGTATATATGTGTTTATGTATGTGTTTGTGTTTTATATTGCACGTTTTCTTATTTGAGTCTACCTACCCTATCAAGTTAGTTGCGTAGTTTCGTTCGTGTCGGCTTTGCATGTAGAGTAGGAATTATATGAAGAAAAAAAATCAAAAAAAAAAATCAAAAATTGAAAAATCCTAAAAAGTTGAAAGAAAATTTTGAGAAAAGGGCAATCGAAAAAGGCTAAAATTTGATAAATCGCGAAGTGTGATGATTTTAGGCGTAGAGCATGATTTGCGACCGAGGGTGACGATGTGAGTCCCCCCCTAGTAGGTATAGAGAGACTTTCTTTACGGGAGTGCCTACCTATATTGATTTATTTGAGTCTGGCCAGACATTTTATAAGCACTATCCCTCGAGTGGCCTAGGATATTTGCTCCTGTTATGTGGGAGGGACAAATTCTATCTACATTGCTACAATATCTAAGCTTGCTCCATATTGTGTCCGATACGCGCCTTTATGACTACCCAGTCACGGTGTAGCGTTTGACGCTACCAAAACACAATACTCCACAACTAAATGACCTAGTGACTTCAAGTCTAAGGATGAAAATACCGTTGTCACCGCGAGAAACACTTGTGACTTTACGTAACATGTATGTAGCCTTCTCGGAGATGGGTCAATCCAGTATGCCATTACTCCTAATGCATACCCATGTGTTGGATCGTGATATCTCCATATTAATCCAACTACATACTAGTCTATAGTCGATAACGTAATGAATCGTAGATCCACATATTTGTCACAATAAATTGATTGCCTCTAACAAAAGAAAATTAAACACACGGTCGGGTAAGGAGCAATGGAGTTGTTATGAAAAATTATTTGGGTGCATGGGTGCACCATAAGAGAAGAAAATTTTACTATGATGTTTTTGGAGTATGAATAAATTATGAAAATTATACTACAGATCCCTCAAGTTTAGAAAATGATAATAAAGCTTAGGAAACATACACTAATAAGACCTATAAAATTAAGGGTATTACACAATATCCGAGTATGAGAACCATTCAATTTAGAAATTTTAGAAAATGATAATAAAGCTTAGGAAACATAAACTAATAAGCCATATAAAATTAGGGGCATTACACAATATACGGGTATCAGAACCATACAATACGGTTTCTTTTGGGTAATGGGGGTCATCCCCTAGTACGATTATAATTCTACATTTGTAGTGAACATTTACGGTTTATCTTTCAATTAATGCATCGTCTACGATATAAATGTGTTTAAAATTCTACATTTACAGGTTATCTTTTATTTAATGCACCGTCCACTATATACATGTGTAATAATTCTACATTTGTAATGAACATTGACGGTTTATCTCTAACTTAAATCACCGGATAACAATGTTGACGTGGCGCCAACTCGAAATTTAAAATATTCTCAAAGGAAAGCCAATCACTAAATCTTATCCGCTTCACCTATCACAAACTACCCTAGAAGATCTGTAGATGATGGCCGTTACCAAGATATAAAGAAAAAATGTGGATCATGATTCATCGTTCGATCTCTTTTAATGCACGGTCTAGGATATTAATTTTGTTATAATCCTACATTTATAGTGAATATGTACTGGTTATCTTTTAATTAATGCACCGTTCGCGATAAATGCGGTTATAATTCTACATTTGTAATGAACACTGACTGTTTTATCTCTAATTAATGCATCGGATAACAATGTTGAGTGGCGCCAGTGCAAAATTTAAAATATACTTCTTCAGAAAGCCAATCACCCAATCTTATCCGCTCCACCTATCACAAACTACCTTAGAAGACCAGTAGATGATGGCCATTACCAAGATATAAGGAAAAAAATGTGAATCATGATTCATTATACGATATCTTTTAATGCACCGTCTACGATATAAATGTTGTTATAACGCTACATTTATAGGTACGGTCTCTTTTAATGCACCATATAAATGTTGTTATAATTCTACATTTATAGTGAATATTTACGGGTTATCTTTTAATTAATACACCGTTCACAATATAAATGTAGTTATAATTCTATATTTGTAACGAATATTGACCATTTTATCTCTAAATTAATGTACTGGATAACAATGTTGACGCGGCGCCATCGCAAAATTCAAAATATTCTCATAAGACAGACACTCAATCACTCAATCTTATCCGCTCCACCTATCACAAACTACCCTAGAAGACCCGTAGATGATGGGCGTTACCAAGATATAAGGAAATTATATGGATCATCAATTATCGTACGATCTCTTAGAAGGAGACTTTCCATCCCCAAAAAGTGTGAACTTTGGAATTGGATCAAGCAAAGTCAAATCCACAATCAACAATTATGACAATTAATTAATCAAATCAAGAAAGACTAAAATTTGATCTGTGTGTGTCTAGTTGGTGGGGTCTCTGAGTCAAGATCTACACAATTAATTTAGCATCATAATCCGTTTCGACTTTCCCAAGAAAATTTCCATTAAAAAGCTCCCTCGTGATCATCAAAGTCTCACCTTTCCCATCTCTCTCTCATTGTGCTCTGTTTTTTTCTCAGTTCTTGATTCAGAACAGAGGATTTCAAGAAAATGTCCGGAGATGAAGTGTTTATTGGGTCAATTGATCAAGGAACAACAAGCACCAGATTCATCATCTATGACAAGAAACAAAACCCAATTGGGTCTCACCAGGTTGAGTTCACCCAGTTCTACCCAGAAGCAGGGTAAATCTCTCTCTCTCCCTCTCTCTCTCTCTCTCAATCTCTCTGTCTCTCTCTGTTCTGTTCTTGATTGGTTTTCGATATGTTCTCAGATGGGTAGAGCACGATCCGGTGGAGATTCTGGAGAGTGTGAGGGTTTGCATCACCAAGGCGATTGATAAAGCCACAGCCGATGGGTTCAACGTTGATAGTGGACTCAAGGCCATTGGGCTTACCAATCAGAGAGAGACGACGGTGGTTTGGAGCAAATCTACAGGCGCTCCTCTGCATAACGCCATTGTTTGGATGGATGTCCGTACCAGTGGCATTTGCAGGTTCGTTTTTCCTAATCCAGATCTGTTTTTTCAGCTGTTTTAATCGCTACCCATTTGATGATCTCATCAGTTCTGAGTTGGGTTTCTGTTAATTACTAATATTGTGATCAAATTTGTTTGATTTGTGTCTGATAATCTTGGTCTGTACTGGGTTTTATATATTTTAAATCACTACCCATTTGATGATATCATCTGTTCTGAATTGGGTTTTTGTCAATTACTAATATTGTGATTCAAATTTGTTTGATTTCTGTCTTGTAATCTTGGTCTATACCGGTTTATATACATTTTAAGCCATTACCCATTTGGTGATAACATCGGTTCTGAATTGGGTTTTTGTTATTACTATTAGTGTGATCAATATGTTTGATTTCTGTCTGGTAATCTTGGTCTCTACTGAATTCTATCTACTTTTAAACCACTTACCCATTTGGTGATATCATTAGTTCTGAATTGGGTTTTTCCTATTACTGCAATTGTGACCAATCTTGGTTGATTTGAGGCTCATAGTCTTGATATTTATCGGTCTGTAGTCTTGTTGGCGCTAACTACCATTGACTACTAGTTTGGAATTATGATATCTTTCTAAATCTTGGGTGTCTTTTAACTTTTGCAAGGCGTCTTCTTACAAATCTTTGCTAAATCTGTTCGAAGATAACTTTTTGAACGTCACCCATTTCAAGATATCACCAAACTCCAATTGGGTTTTGATTATAGGGGAGTTTGGTATGACTTATAAACAACTTAGTCAGTTTTGGATTATTAGTTGAAGTTAACTTATAAGTAGGGTTTAGTATAGACTTATTAGCTGAAAAGTCTCAACTTATAAGTTCATATTGTTAAAATTGAGTCTAGAAAAAATTGAGTTTTTGAACCTTTTTCTGAACTTTTAGACTTAGGCATCTTTTTCACTAAATACATCTAACTTTTTTGTTCATATTTTTTGTCGTATACTTTTTTGACATAAAATTATAACTCAACTTAAGTTGCAAATAAGTTATATCAAACTCACCCAATTTCTCATTTGCTAGTTCTTGTCTCTAGACTACTGCTTTGGAATCTTGCATCCATTTTCTAAATCTGTTGCTGTCTTTCGCTAGCTGATTCTAACTTAAATTTGTCGCATTTGGTAATTTGATAAACCGCGGTGCTAAGTTTTTTCAAATTTGTTTCTGCACAGGAAATTAGAGAAAGAGTTATCAGGTGGAAGAACACATTTCGTCGAGACCTGTGGTTTACCCATCAGCACTTACTTCAGTGCCTTGAAGCTCCTGTGGCTCTTGGAAAATGTCGACGCCGTCAAAAAAGCTGTTGAGTCAAAGGATGCATTATTTGGAACTATCGATACCTGGCTGATTTGGAATCTTACTGGTGGTGTCAAAGGTGGTTTACATGTCACTGATGTTTCGAATGCATGTAGAACTATGCTTATGAACCTAAAAACCCTAGAATGGGATAAACCTACACTGGAAACACTAAAGATTTCACCTGAAATTCTACCCAAAATTGTCAGCAATTCTGAGATCATCGGAAAGATATCAACTGGATGGCCAATTCCCGGGATCCCAATTTCTGGATGTTTGGGGGATCAGCATGCTGCTATGTTGGGACAAGCTTGTAAGAAAGGAGAAGCAAAAGCCACTTATGGAACTGGCGCTTTTGTCCTTCTAAACACCGGTGAAGAAGTGATTCAATCCAAACACGGTCTTCTAAGCACTTTAGCCTTCAAGCTCGGACCAAAAGCGCCGCCAAACTACGCTCTTGAGGGCTCTATCGCCATTGCTGGAGCTGCAGTTCAGTGGCTTAGAGACAGTCTTGGGATAATTTCAAGCGCGAGTGAAATCGAGGAGTTGGCATTGCAAGTTGAAAACACTGGTGGGATCTACTTTGTTCCGGCGTTTAATGGGTTGTTTGCTCCGTGGTGGCGCGATGATGCTCGCGGGATCTGTATTGGGATCACTAGGTTTACGAATAAGGCTCACATTGCTCGGGCTGTGCTGGAGAGTATGTGCTTCCAGGTTAAAGATGTGTTGGATTCGATGCATAAAGATGCTGGCGAGAAAGGGGAGGTCAAGAATGCTAAAGGGGAGTTCTTGCTTAGGGTTGATGGTGGTGCGACTATTAACAACCTTTTGATGCAAATTCAGGTAAACTAGAACATATTTTGTCTTCCTCTATGCAATGATTTATATTTCTTTTACAAGAAACTGCGAAATAGGAATATAGTGGAATAAGGGTAAATATATGTGGTTCGATTTATAAGTAGTAAACAAAGAGGATTATCATAAATTTGGATAGAAATTCCCCTTTTCCTCCCTTCATGGAAGTTGCGAACCCCTTTTGAAGTACTTCAGCTAAGGATATCCACGACTAGTCTTGTCTCAGTCCGCAGTTTCTGGTCATTTGACCATTTTTTATCTCCAACTGCTAACCAGGTGGCTGTAATTTGAGACTTTTATGCGGAAAGTTCACATGATTGATACCCCTCCTAGGAAAAATTTAGAAAAGTTTTGTTTGTTAGAAAATGATTTCCCCCCGAAATGTTGTATCATTTCAAATCTAGTTGAAGCTGACCATGCCAAAGCAACCAAATTGCTGGTATATTATTGTTGTTTAAGGCTGGTTTATTCTTGTAGTTTCTTAAACAACGGGAAAATACTTTGAAAATGACTTATATCTGCCGATGTCCCTAACTGAAGCTAATAATCCCTGATCAATCAAAATTTCTGTGGTAGTAGCATTCTTTTAGTTCCTCGAAACAAACTGAAAATGACATGGATAACGACTTTAATCTGTGACGTCATGTAAGGCTGCTTTCATTTGTCAAGAATGTGAGAAAAAAAAAAAGAAAAAAAAATCGTTTTGTTTTACTGCATGTGTTCGGTTGAGAAAGTAGTGAGACCACCATACTTATCTTGGAAACATTTTCCTTAAAGTGCATCCTAAAAAAAATACAAGACTTAGCAGGAACGTTTTATTACCACTCACTTTCTCAACTACTTTCTTATGAAATGAACACACGTAAGAAACTAAGTTTTTAGTATTTTCATTTTTCATTTTTCAATTTTCTTCAAATTTTCTCGGGAATTATTTTCTCGCATGTCTTTCCCCATAAATGAACATAGTCTAATTGGACAACGAAAATGAACCAGAAAGAGTATAGCTGAAGTGCAAATGCAGGAATCCGTTAAGAATTAGTCAGCCATTTTGGTAAGAAATCATTGGGAAGCATAAGCTCAAGTCATCTGTCCCTTTCGCATTTCTCTGCTTTGGTTGTCTCTGGTATGATATCATTTGCTTCCTATGAGGATCGGCTGCTTCTGGCTGTCATTTTTTCATTTCTGTAGCTGTGAATCTGCATCATATGAAATATCGACACCAGTCATGTACTCAGAATAACTTTACTTTGTTTGCTTATGATGATTTTGCAGTCAGACTTGTTGGGCAGCCCGGTGGTTAGACCAGCTGACATAGAGACGACAGCACTAGGAGCAGCTTATGCAGCTGGGCTAGCTGTTGGGGTTTGGTCAGAGGCGGAGATCTTTTCTTCCGGTGAGAAAATGAAGAAAGACACTACTTTCCGGCCAACACTGGCGGCGGAAACCAGGAAAAGGAAGGCGGATTCTTGGTGCAAAGCTGTTAAGCTGAGTTACGACTTGGCCGATCTATCCCTCTAAGTTTTACCATAGTTATCATTCTAATCATAGCATTTTCGCTCTGCACTTCGAATAGTTTCTGTTTATAAGATGGTTAATTGGAGATGCCTTGATGCAGTCGTAATGCTTCTTAAGTTTATATAGGAATAAATGTCAATGATAACTTTGAATCTTTTGAACATATGACGATTTTTACCTAAATGCTATTACTAGCTAGTCGACTTCATTGGAAGTTTTCTTAGTGCAACGGGTTCCTCGTGTTGTGCATGCTGTGAAAGCATTTTACTTGTACCATATATAAGCAGTTGTGGTTCTTTGTTGAGGAGCCACAACTACATATAGATGTATGTAGATATATATACATATATATACATGTGTACATAACCAAAATAGTAGAACAGAGAGGGCTCTGACCTCTCTCTTGATTTCGAGAGAGAGAGAGTCAGTTGGGTCGGCCGGCCGGCCTCTCCACCACTTAGCTTCGTCTCCTTGTGATCTTCAGGTGGGTGATGGCCTGGCTTCCCGATCGACACCATCCCCTTCTTGGAGAGATACAGGAGGAGAAAGGTTTTGATATCCAAAAAATATGCTAAGAAATCAACTGTATTTGGATTGAACATAAAAAACCCTTATTGGAGAGATGAAGGAGGAAATCTTGGATGCAAGTTTCGATAGATGGAAAACTCCAAACTACGGATGGATCAAAATTAATTGTGATGCCCCACTCATCTCCCACATTCCTTCTACACATATGCAATCATGCCTAATGAATATTCATGTTGCCAATTTTATACTTGGGTGGGAGATGAGTGAGAGATATTGGTGAGTTCCCTAGCATTTCTCTATCAGGAATGATCATGGTGAGGTTTTGGGCGGTTAAACCGGGTGTGAAGAGTGCAATGATAGCTGCTGATGTTGAGTTCTTGGCAGTAGAGCAGGGCCGGCTTCTCCACTAGCCGATTTAGGCGGTCGCTTAGTATGTAGCCAATGTTTACGTATTAGATATTAGATAGTGTGAAGCAAAAAAAACGTCGAGCAAGACGTTTAGATTGTTAAGTAAAAAATTTTGTTTTTTTATAATCTTATTGTTGGATTAGACTTTTGACTTGTCCGTTCATCTACATAATAAGGGGTATGAGAATAGTGTATTTCAAAAATAAGACCTGTGGAATAGCTTATTCCACATATCATATTTGGAATAGTCAATTCCTCATATGCCCTTAATATGTAGATGTGGGATAGTTTATTTCAACCGTACATAGTAAAGCACTACCGCGGGCAACAAACATGTTTTTGCAGGATAGTGCCTCAGACAATTATTGTCATAGTTACTCCCAAAAGTATGTGGCCGGCCCTGAGTAGAGCCAGCAATAAGTAAAGTGGTTGATGAGTGGTGGAATAAGGTGGTGATTGAATAGTTTTGCCCAGAACATGCTGTAATGGTGATTAATAGTTTTGTTCAGAAGAAACCAGCAAAATGGGAGTAGTTGCACTAAAGTTAAAGCTGGCTTGGGGTTGATTGAGGACAGAGACTTGAAGTTTCTATATTGTGAAAGGAATCTAAACAGAGCGACGCATAAGCTTCCTAAGTGGGCTTTCCAAACCAAAGCAGCACTCTATTAAGAGCATCTACAACCCTGGCGGGGAGGGGGAAAACAGTATAAAAATACGATTCATGTCCAACGGGAGGAGTGGGAGGGGGAGGGGTGATATGGGAATAAATTTTGCCTTGGCTGTGGGATGCTTAGGGGGGATTTCCCCATGGACATCCCCTCCACCCCCTACATGAATTGGTTAATTACTTTAATATTGTACATTATTAATTACACTTAGTAATATTTTATGATTATAATATGTATTTTTATTATGATTAATAATTTTATTATTTATAAAAATTAATGATGTGTTCACCATTGTCGAAAAGTAGATTTACGAAAAGTAGTTGTCATCTTATGCTTTTTTTTGTTATGTTATCTTATTTTGTTGAAAGTATAAAAAATCTTATTTTTTATATAGTCGGTCGGACCGTCGACCACCACCGTTTGCTTGGTCTCTTTAGAGATGTTCCTGAGGTGGTGGCTGGCTGGTTCAGATCGAAGCCCTCGTCTCGTTTCATTCTTTTTGGATTCAGATCTGTGTGTGCAGGTTATCTGGCGGTTTCGCCGCCTTGTTCTTCATGGTTCTCAGTCGGTTCTTTCCGCCCTTTTCCACTGGCGAGACCATCGCCCGGCGGTGCGTGCTCGCTTTCTCTGATTCTTCTTCGATTTCAAATCTGCTTTGTAAGGTCTCTCCGGTGCTGCCGCGCCGACCTCCTTTACCTCCGTTATCTTCGCCACCCAACTCGCTGTTGCTCAAGTCTATCTATCGATGGAGTTAGTGGCTTTGTTTTTTCCATCAAGTTTCTGACCCAACAACAGGATACTGGCTTCAACAAGATCTTAGGCGCTGTTTGTTTGGGTCTTTCGTCGGCATTCCCATCGACGGCGTTCCCCAAGGTTCCTCACTGCTCCAGGCGGGCTCATCACTGTGGCGGTGTTCCACCGCCTCACCGACATCACAGTCGGTGGGTTTTCAAGCACCAAGCAGATGGGCATCAAGTTTAGTTTAGGGCTTGTTTGGTGTTTCTTCAGTTTTGTTTTCAATTTTTTCCTCTCATGTATTTTACATGGTTTGTCACTTGTTGACCCGGAGTCACCTGTATAGTTCTGGACCTTGGATTAACATCTTTCACTTGTAAATTCTGGTAATTATAGTTTAATTTTTGTTCAAAAAAAATTATTAAATAATTGAAAATTACGATTAAAAAAGTGTTGAAGTTATTTTTAAATCATTAAATATATATTAAAAATTAATTTTATTCGGTGTGGGGAAAGGAATAGGTTGGAGAAGATTAGTAGATTGGGGGAAGGGGGGAGAAAATGGTAAGCCTGTGAGGTGAGGGGAGGGGGAAAATGAGGGGTTGGAGATGCTCTAAGTAGAATGGAATTTTCTGTACTCATTAGCTTTGTTGTTTATGTTTAAGCCCTTAGATTTCATTTTTGAATCGGGCCAACGGTGGCGCTCCACGTTAGCACAGAAATGCCATTCTACGTGGCTTCGAGCTTCACCAGCAACTTCCCACTGCCGCAGGAGAGTAAAAGCGCGCGAATGAATACCCTTGAGAGCAACCACCACCAACACCGCCACATAGAAGACGATGCCGGAGCTCCCGGTGGTAGAAGCCGCTCGAAAGGCAATCGAAGACCACTGCATCGGCAGGAAGATCAAGAGATCGATCATCGCCGACGACGCCATCGTCATCGCCGGCGTGTCTCGTTCCGACTTCGAGGCGTCTATCCTCGGCAAGACCATCGTCTCCGCTCGCCGAAAGGGCAAGCACATATGGCTTGAACTCGATTCCCCTCCTTTCCCTTCTTTCCAATTCGGTAAGAAGAAGATACTACCCTTGTCACAAAATCTGCTAAAGTTGACTGCTCCATGAAAAGGCTAGGGTTTTGATTCACCTACGAAAAACCCTAGAAAGTTGTATATTTTTTAAAGAGAAATGTCCTGCTAAAATTTGTGTTCTCTATTGTGTATTGTGTTTCTGTAGACTGTAGTGGTGTAATTTCTAGTTCTCGTGGCATAATAAAGTAAGAAACTTATAAATTGGATGATTTGAGGCAGGTTAATGGAAAAGTACGATCTTTTGTACTATTAGTAAGAGGAAAGCACTTCCTCTTGAAGGCCTTTAACTTTTTTTCCTATGCCTCAAACTTGTCTCTCCAAGTCCAACTATATATGTTCATGAGCTTTTACTAGAATTTCCTCATATTGTTGCTGCCCCAATTGGTTTGGATCAGTGTTACCACAATTCTCTCACACCCCAGCGAATTGCGCTCACGCATTTCAATACATGGAACATTAGCGATCCAGATCGCTAAATGTGGCGATTCAATTTTTTTACACTATTTTCACCTGAAGTATCTATATAGAAGAGGAAATTCAATCTAAATTTGCTAAGATACATTTGTTTTTAGAGTTTTGACTTCAAAGTAATGCATATATTGAGAAGCTTTATGCTTCATAATTTGCGAAAAATTGTGGAACTCCTATCAAGGTATTCAAAGAAGCCTACCCTAGTGTACCGACTTCCATAGGATATCGATATTCCATGTTCCCGTTCCTGGTTCATGAACCGGAACCAGTGAACTCCAGAAAAATCTGAACTTTGCTTAGACCTGGTCTATTAAAAAGTACCTATAGAAACATCATTTTTATTGAAGCTGGGCTATGGAATATTTTAGGCAATGTGTTAAGGTGCGTTCTTTTGGGTAGTTTATGTTCCGACACCTGTTCACCTGTATTGTGTGATAAAAGCTACGAGATTAATTTATGTTGTTTCCTCGTGTTTCTGTTTCTACCAGGAATGGCTGGAGGTATACATATTAAAGGAGTTGTTACTAGATTTAAGAGGTAATGGTCACTTCATTTTGTGTAAATTGAACTTTAAGGAAGTTGGTTCTCAGTTCTCAGTATATATACCAAGAATAGTAACAAAAGCATGTATGTTATCGTGTAGCATTGTAATGGTTTACGGGGCCCATGATTTACAAATAAGGATTTATCATTTTTGTTTGACTATGTTTTTATTGCTATCATACAGTGATGACATCTTGTTTTACGGGCCAAAAGAAGAAAGCAATGTGGGTTTAGACAGTTTGGCTCGTTACTAGGATAATAGACAGGCCTGTCATGCGAACCATGGATTATCACTGAAAGTTTAAACAATCATATGAAATGACTAAACAGAGTTCCCAAACTTCCTTAAGAATGTCAAAATAAGATTACATGGTAAATTGACTGTTCTTTTCTGATGTAAGACCTGCTTTACAGTTGGAAAGTCGTCCAATTTGAAGGCCCCGACTTCTTCGTGATATAGAAGTTCAAAGACTTGCTTTCATTATATTTCGCACTTGAAGTAATCTAAAGAGATTGATGACAATGCTACTATTTATAGAGGATGTTCGCGAACAGAAGCGTAATGTATCTGTGTGAGGAAAGAGATAACTCTGGGTTCTGGTAGGGGAACCAGTGTTGTGTAAAATGTACATCTCCATTCTTCAAAACAAAAACTACTTACAGCAGTAGCTTCACTTGTGTGGAAGTACTCTTAAAAGTCTTTTTATTAGCATCACCGGAAACCAAAAAGAGCATGCTCAATTAGGATTGGATCAATAGAGATTTTCGTTATGACCCCATACATCATCCGTTTCGAATATTAACCAATGATTACATTTTATCAAAAACCTAAATCATGGCAAGTTATCGACAGCATTAAGTGAATGCCTCCAATTCCAGAAAAAAAAATCGAGTTTAGAGCTCAAGAAGATTAGCGGCATGGAGAAAAAAAGGGCCAAAACTGAGTTGTTATGAGAGTGCTTAACTTGGAGTTTCTCTTAAAGTTATGTTATGTTTCTTAACATTTTTCTGGAACCACAGTGAGGCTTCTGTTGCCTATTGGGCTTACTTTTACATACTTTTGTGTTTTTTCTATTTTTTATGCGTGCGTGCGTGCGTGTGTGTATACGGATAAAAGAATCCTTGTAAGCCTGTTCTTCTGGATTTGTAAGCCTGTTCTTCTGGATTTGTACGCCTATTTTTCATTTACATGAACCAGCTTCTCTAGTTGATTTTCAGGGCTTCTGTTAAGGATATTGATGAATGGCCTTCAAAGTATTCCAAGTTTTTTGTTGAAGTAAGAATGCCTCCCTCCATCAAGTGGAATACAAATGCTATTCAAAGTACTAAAACTAAATTACAAAGTTTATCCAAATCTTGTAACTCGCCATAAAACTTCACATCTTTCAGACCGGATCACTTCCAAAACGTAACTATAGTAAACTGGCGTTGAATCTTTGCAAACAGTACAAAATTTTCTTTAGGCACTATATCCAGGAATGACTTAACTCGAGGCAGTTGTTTATGTTGTTCATTTAGCACCTGATGATTTATTCTCAATAATTTACTCATGCAGCTTGATGACGGGGTGGAGTTGTCATTTAGTGATAAGAGGCGATTGGCAAGAGTTCGTTTGCTGGACAATGTATCTTAATACCACTGATCTCTCTGGATTGTGATTTCCAATTTTTTTTTTTTTTTTTTTTTTTTTTTTTTGTCTTCGAGTTGTTTTCCAAAAGCTGATTGGGTTTTCTCAATTTTAGCCAGCTACTGCGCCTCCAATATCTAAGCTTGGTCCAGATGCATTATTGGAGCCAATGACCGTTGATGAGTTGATTGACTCGTTGAAGAAGAAGAAGATTGGAATGAAGGCTCTATTACTTGATCAGGTTTAGATAGTTTTCCTTGTTTCTCAGTTTTTTATCTCTTTGCCAGCATTGTGAAGTTGATAGCCATGCAGTAAGGATCAGTTATTAGGTATACTCGGTTAAATTTCCTTAAACTCCTATATATCCGAGTAATAAAGATGTGTATATACGTTTATATATACATATATATCTCTTTTCTTGAGCCTACAAGTGTGCACAAATTGTCTTCTTATTTCTTTTTTAAAAACAATGTCCTGTGCGAGCAATCAGTTAATCTTCTCTGCACCTCACCTGTCCAGTCCTAATCTAGGTTGGCTTAGGAAGACACGAGGGGCAGTAAGCAGAGTGTCACCAAATTGTGTATGTGTGTGCTTATTTACAAAACAAGGACTGGTGCAAGTCGAAGCAAATTGGTTGAGGAAGAACTAAATTGATTCAGCTAATTAAGAATGTAACTACATGCGTACCTGACTGAGAACTGGGATAATCTTAGCTTACGTGGCTGTAAAAATGTGAGCCTCGGGCGTGAAAGATTGTAACACGACACAAGAAAGCTTCTTCATTTCATTTGTTTCATTTAACGTTGTGGTTAGCACAAAGTTTAAAGAAACCACTTTGAGTTACAAGTTTGCTTGAATATTTTATCTTATTTGAGTATACCTTCCCTTGGAAGATAATTAGTAGTATGTATTAAAATTGACCTAAAAGGGGGTGGTTACTAAATTAATCCAAATAGTTTAAAAATTCAAAAACAATTCATTGTTATGTTCGAACTTCTGAGAAAGGATATGAAGAAAATATAAGGGGGCAGGAGGAAATGCTGATAGCTCGAGTGGGTGGACTTATGTTTGATGGTTCAATTGCAATTCAGTTGATCTCCATTCTCATTTCTGGAGATAATCATATTTTCCTGTTTCATTTGTGCAGAGTTTCATTTCTGGTATTGGAAATTGGATTGCGGATGAAGTTTTGTACCAAGTTAGTGCTCCCTATATTATGGAAAAAAATAGCTCTGACTATATTCATTTCATAGCTGGAAGCTTGTGATTTATACTTATTCTTGTGCTTCAACTATCTGCCAAGCACTTTCAATATGTCTAATGCATTTTAATGATCCCTCTCTGACACTTCTTATAATGCAAATAGGGACTCCTTTGGGCCTTCAAATTTAATAGGTTATTTTACTCAAATATTTTGAAGTACCGCAAATCATGTCATGTGCAAACTGCAAAGTCACTTGTAGTCTTAGAGATTGGTGATTTAGTTCTATGAAGAACTGCTGCTTGTTTTCGTTGAGGGGCTGGTTGATGATTTGTTTTTATTCTTGCGTGTAAATGAATACTCACAAATAATATAACCACAAACACGTAAAATTTTCCACACACCCGCACCTCCGTAACGCACACCCACACACGCACCGTAACCTGTGCTTCTTGGGGTCTAATGATGCATGCAGGTTTTTCAATCCTCTATGGAATGTCCCCTTGAAAGTGTTTAGGTTCCTACAATCACACAACACTACCCTTACAATCGTACACTTCATCCAAACCATTCATTTCTTACAAATCTCTTGTTACTGTGACCAAAAATGTTTATCTGCATCTTTATTAGTACTGAATTAGCAGAGCTCACTTGTATGCTTGATTGCATATTCATGTGCTTTGACAAGTTAAATCATTTTCTTTTGATACTCTCATTATTCAGTGGATACCCATTCATTGTCCCTGCAGGCAAGGATCCACCCGTTGCAAATTTCTGGCAGTCTTCCGAAAGAAAGTTGTGTGGCACTGCATACCAGCATCAGAGAGGTTATTGATCTGATCTTGATCTTGTGTTCCTCATGGTTTATTTTCTGCCTCATTTTCTTCTTTAGTTTAATTTGCTCTCTGCAGCCGCTAAAGATCTGAATGGTGTAGGTTGTTCAATTTGCTGTTGAAGTTCATTCTGATTGCAGCCTATTCCCACCTTCATGGTTGTATCATGTTCGATGGGGCAAAAAGGCTGGTCGAATCGATGGTAAGATGCTTCTTATATATCTGATGCCGCTATAAGATTATGATTTCTATCATTTGATTTTTCATCTCTGAGAAAAGAATCCAACTGAGGCTTATGTTGACGGCTTGGCCTTCGTGCCCCATGATCATTTTGCTTGAAAAAGTTGGAGTGTGTTCTTCCATGATCTACCCCATTGCTGACACCACTTTCTATTGGCTTCTGTCAAACTATTAACTAGTTACGTGTTTACGACAGGGAAGGAAATTGAATTTATCGTTGCTGGCGGCAGGGTATATTCTAATTAAACACTCCCGTCTTCTCTTTCCAACAGGCTTGTTCCAACTTATTTCTATCAGTTTACAAAAGTAATTGTGTGTGTAGACAACTGCATTTGTACCAGCATTACAAAAGCTGTATGGATCTCAAACTGCAAAAGCATCAATAAAACCAAGAAAGGAAAGTGCTAAGAAGAGCAAAGGCAAGGATGGCGAGAACTGGAATGCCTCGGAAAGTGGACCAGAAAATTCTAGTGCTATATTGAAGGGCGGGAGGAGCAGATCTAGAAAAACACAAGTGGCTGCGAAAACAAAGGTCACAGCTAACATCGAAGATGATAATATTAGTGATGCTGACAAAGAATCAGGTCTGAAGAGAAAATCCAGGAGAGCTAGGGTTACTCCTGCCCTTGGGAAATTTAGCAAAGGAGACAAAGATGGTGAAGACTGCAGCAGTACAAGTCCACAGAGGAAAACTAGAAATGTTTCTGCCAAAAGCAAGCCTGGTAAGAGAGGCATAAATGCTGACGGCGTCCATTCTATGTTACATTCATCCACTCTTGGTTGAGTCCTGTCAATTCCAATTCTTGACCATCTTTCCCTTGGTTCTTATCAGGTTTCGGCACCGCCACACCACCACATCCTCCCTATGTGTCACACTCATTTGCCTCTTTCTACCACCTAACAATGCCTCGATATAGTGTTGCTTCTTCCTTTATACGTACCACTCGTAGATCCTGCAGTGAACATGCTCTCAGGTGTGGATTAGCTCTATGTGATCATCACCTGGAACCTAGGATATTTCTTAATTCTGGAGGTTCCCCAAGCCATGCGGTGAACAATGTGGCTACTCTTACTAGGAGGATGAAGATTATTGGTGTCACTGTGAAAGAGCATTGGAACAGGTCCATACCACTATCAACATCCCCCGTGCTGAAGACAAAAGTGCTGAGAAGATGGCATCCGGGTCTCAGTTCTGTGTTTACATATTGTGTTTGAATTTGTTGTATGTCATATCTACCTTGTATTGAATCTCATTATTGAATCTGGAGAAGATGTATAGAGATTTAAACTAAATTTTCAAGACAACTAATTCAATCTTGGAAGAAGGTGCAAACAGTGAGCAGTTTGAGTTTATTTTGTTGGTTTATATACAGTGCTACATTTCAGTATTTTGATGTTTCGTTTGTTGGTTTATGCACTGCAACATTCAGCAATTTTACACAATTTTGATGTCATGGTAACAAGGAAGATATGAGAATCACAAGTGAACTATCACAAATTATTTGGAGAAGTTAATTCATTCATAGTATACTGAATAGTGAATCCAAATGTTTTAGTTAAAATCACAAAACTGGAGATATAGATCCAGAGAAAACCAAAACAGTAATTTCATTGATGAAATGAAATCAAACTACATTGATAGATGGAAAACAACTAATCACATCAACAACTATAACTAAACAGAACCATCCTCTTCTCCTTCATCATCATCTAAGCCTTCTTGGGGGACTTCTTCGGCGACTTAGACCCTTTAACCTTCTCGCTCTCCGCAGCAGCAGTCTTCTTCGGCAACAACACCGGGTTAATGTTGGGAAGCACACCACCACTGGCAATGGTGACTCCATGAAGCAATTTCCCCAATTCTTCATCATTCCTCACCGCCAACAGCAAATGCCTAGGGTTCACCCTGTTCTTCTTGTTGTCCCTCGCCGCATTTCCAGCCAATTCCAATACCTAGATCCACACAGTCCAATAATCAATTTCCAGATCCACAACAATCACAACACCAAATCCAAAACTCAATCGATCGAAAGAGAGGGAGAGAGGAGAGATTGTGTTTATACCTCGGCGGCGAGGTACTCGAGGACGGCGGCAAGGTAGACGGGAGCGCCGGAGCCGGTGCGCTGAGCGTAGCGGCCCTTCTTGAGGTAGCGAGCGATGCGGCCCACGGGGAACTGGAGCCCGGCCTTGGTGGATTTGGTCACCGACTTCTTCTTCTCGCCGGATTTCCTTCCTCCGGCAGCTGACTTCGTCGTCTTAGTTGAAGCTTCCATTGATGGATTCGAGAGGAATTGATGGGGTTTGAGAGGGAAGAGAGAAATAGTGGTGAAATGAGTTTTGGGATTGGTTTGAGTTTTCAAGAGGTGCGTGATGGGTATTTATAGGGCCCGCGCAGAGATGGTGTATGGGACTATGGAGGGCGTTTAGTCCATCGGACGGCTGAGATGTTACACGCTGGCAATCCATGCCTACCCTCGGTGTCCAATTAAAACTCTTTGACCCATCTTTACAAAGACAGTCCTCTGAGTTTTGGACAAGAACACATTTGGCTCTTGGTCTTGTATAATTACTAGTATGACACTTTACCCCATTCGTTATACTTTCATTTTGTTTGTCAGGACTGCCATTTTTGTGCGAATATTACAATTTGCACCATTTGTTTAAGAAGAAGAAGTTGAAAACGCTGATCAACATGCACTATACGCTCAAAAATAAAAAATAAAAAAATCTACAAGGTATTTCGGAGTAAAAGTAACGGGCCATGTGAAAGTAGACATTAGGGGCTTTCGTTCTATGTAAATTATGTCCAATTTAGTGTTCGAGTGACTTGAATATCGGCAACCTGACATCTCAAGAGATGTAAATTGGAGGGACTAAAGTATAATGCCGTACCATATAAATTATGTCCAATTTAGTGTTCGAGCTGATATGTTGGTAACATGTATCTATTTCTACCGCATATATCGTTAAACTGTCTCGATTCAACATCAAAAATGTTGTTAAACTATATTAATTCCGACAAGATATGTCATTAATTTATCAGAATCGCACCATCACAAGTCCGTAAATCGTCGTTCCGATTTTTACCTTGACAAGTTGGTAATATGTTGTTCGAATTTTGAACTTGACAAGTCCGTAAATGTTCATTACTCCTATTCATGCAGGGGTCTCATGCTTGACGAATTCGAACTTTGAATTTTGAGGCATGGGTTTGTTCTAAAATCGTCATTCTAATCTCTGTTACTTTTGGGACACAAATACGACCTTGGAATTTGAGGAGTCCCTTCTGGATAGAAAAATCAGGCATCTTAACATTCCTTACATCATTTGAAATCCATCTTTGCTCTGTATCGTCTAATTGAATCTTTTTCAACTCATTCAAGAACGATGGTTGGAGTACAAGAGTGTAAGAATATGCCAATGACATGTGGGGAACGATATCAATCTCCGATTTCTCGAATTCCTTATGTAGAGCGTTTTGACTAGTAATGGCAAATGCTAAGTTTCCTGGATATTTTCGACTCAAAGCATCAGCTACTCTATTAGCTTTGTCTGGATGATAATGGATACTTAAGTCATAGTCTTTCATTAACTCAAGCCATCTCCTTTGTCTCATATTTAATTTCTTCTGGGTAAAGATATACTTTAAGCTCTTGTGGTCTGTGTATATTTCACATGATACTCCATACAAGTAGTAACGCCAAATCTTTAAAGCAGATATAACGGCAGCCAACTCCAAATCGTGTGTTGGATAATTTCCCTCATGTTTCTTTAGCTGCCTAGAGGCATATGCAATCACCTTCCTTTTATGCATTAGGACACAACCAAGTCCTTAGCGGGATGCCTCACTATAGATTGTATAACTCTCTCCTTCTAATGGTAAGGTCAAAATAAGTGCAGTTACCAATCTGATCTTCAACTCCTGAAAACTCTTCTCACAATTATCTGTCCATTTATAAGGTGATTCCTTTCAGGTCAAATGTGTTAGAGCAGAAGCTAAGACTGAAAAGTCTTTTACAAACCGTCTATAGTAACCGGCTAACCCAAGAAAGCTTCGAATCTCCTTAACATTAGTAGGTCTAGACCAATTGACAATGGCTTCAATTTTCCAGCTGATCTACTGAAATACCTTCCTCAGAAACAACATGCATAAGAAATGCAATCCTTGAAAGCCAAAACTCACACTTTTTAAGTTTGGCATACAACTTGTGGTCCCTTAGAACTTGAAGAACAAGCTTCAAGTGATTCCCATGATCCTCCTTCGTCTTAGAGTATATCAAAATGTCATCGATAAACACAATGAGGAAGTCGTCCAAAAATGGTTTGAATACTCTATTCATTAATTCCATAAACACGGCTGGAGCATTAGTCAAACCAAAAGGCATCACTAGAAACTCGTAATGTCCATATCTCGTGCGAAAAGCACTTTTGGACACATCACCATCCTTTATCTTCAATTGATGATACTCCAAACTCAAATCAATCTTTGAGAAAACACTAGCTCCCTTGTAACTGGTCAAATAAATCATCAATTCTCGGTAAGGAATATTTATTCTTAATGGTGATCTTATTCAGCTCTATATAGTCTATGCACAACCTCACAGTTCTATCCTTCTTCTTTACGAATAACACCGGTGCACCCCAAGGTGAAGTACTTGGTTGGATAAACCCTTTATCAAGTAACTCTTGTAGTTGAAACTTTAATTCCTTCAACTCATGTGGTGCCATGCGATAAGGTACCTTAGATACTGGTGGGGTACCAGGAATGAGATCTACGGTGAATTCAATCTCTCGATTTGGGGGTAGACTATTGATATCATCAGGGAAAACATTATGTAAATCTCTAACTATTGATATGTCCTATATGCTCAAATCCATAGAGGTATGGTAAACTACATAGGCAAGATAACCCTGACAACCTTTTCTGAGGAACTTATGAGCTTGTGTAAGTAGGAAACTAGATGATGTGGAGGCACAACTCCAGTCCCAACGAAAGAGAATTCAGGATGACATGGATTACGAAATATAACATTTTTCTCGAGGCAGTCTATTGTTGCATGGTTAGCAATAAGTCAATCCATGCCAAGGATGACATCGAAGTTATGGAGATCTAAAGGGATTAACTCAACAGTCAAAGATACACCCCCGACTAAGATTTTGCAATTCCGATAAGCAGAGGAACTAGCCAAAACAATACCAAGAGGAGTGGATACTTTTAAAGCGTAGCCTAATGATTCAGGTTTTTTAGAAAGATGCTTAATAAAATGGTGAACCACAAATGAATGCGTAGAACCAGAATCAACTAAAACATGAGCAATTGAGGAATCAATGGGTAGTGTACCAGACACAATAGAGGACGTGGATGGAACATCACCAGGGAGTAAGACAAAAGCTCTCCCCACCCTACTTTGATCATTCTTTATGGTCTCAGGCTTTTTGACAGGTACATGTGGTGTGGAGGAAGGCTGCTGAAGTTCAGGGCAGTCCTTTATCCGATGTTTCAGGCTACCACAGCGATAACATGCACCTGCACTTCGATAACAAATAGAACCACCATGGAACTTATGGAAATTATGACACTCTGGTTTCTTTTCAGAGTATGTTGGAGCATAACTATTACTATTACTAACGCCAGGTTTCTAAAGGCAGTGGTTTGGTTTGTTCCAAACACATGATTCCTGTTCACTTGAGTTTTAGTACTATCACTCCTATTCCTCATGTCCCGATGCCTGTTGTACTCTTCAAATCCCTTTTCTGCTAGTGCTGCCTTATCAACCACTTCATTATAGGTAGATAAACCCAAGAAATCTATACGATTTCGAATATTCCATCGCAAACCTGCCTCAAACATCCTTGCCTTCTGATTTTCATTACCAACAGGATAAGAAGCATAGCGACATAACTCAGTGAATGTGGCATCATACTGGGCTACAGACATATTCCCTTGGGCCAAAAGTGAAAAACTCAACAATTTTCTGGTCACGAAGGTACTGAGGAAAATACTTCTCATTGAAAACCTCAACAAAACGAGTCCATTTCATATCAGGTTCTCTCTTTGAAATAGTCGACCTCCATTGATAAGCTTCCCCGATGAGATTATAAGTGGCAAACTCCACTTTTTGTCTCTCAGTGCAAAGCATGGCTCCAAATATTTTCTCAGTCTCCAATAGCCAAGACTCTGCTTATATGGGGTTCGGCGTACCAGAAAAAGTTGAAGGTTTGAGTCCTTGAAAACGGTCTATGGTTGGTCAAGTTTTATTATTAGCATCTACCACATGGATCAGACCTTCCAGTACCTTTTCTAATCGATCACCGTTTATTAGACTACTCCCAACAGACATCCCGTTCACGTTCCCATCAGGATGTGGGGATTTTTCACGTCTGATACTAGTGTCTCCATTATTTTCTTCTTATCCAGTGACTCCAAGTGGGTCCATTTAGAAAGAAACTATCTTTAAATAGGTAGCAGAAAGTTAACTAACTAAGGGATTAGTAAAGAGAATTAAGTACATATCACATAAATAGCTAAATCTAATTATCTTATGGGTTCTAGTATATTATATTAGAGTAACATGTAGGCTCTGATGCCAAGTTGTCACAACGCCCATCCCGGACTCTGATTAATTACTGCGGGATCGGGGGTTAAGACGGGCACTTAGGCCACTCGTACTAAACAAGTGGGTCTGAACGAAAAGTAATGATAATAGAAAAGAAAACTTCGAAATGAACGCGGAAGCCATTTCAGATAACTTTTGGGGTCAAGTTGTAATTTTTTTAAAACCCGATTTCTCGCTTGGTGTAGAGTACTATAAAATTTCTGACTTGTGGAACAAATTCAAAATAAAAGATTTTTTTCGAAATAAAATTAAATCATCTTTGAAATATGATTCAATCCATACTTATTTTAGAAAAGCTTTTATGATTTCAAAATACTGATTTATATAAAAGAAAGCAATAAAAAAAATGCATTGTAAAGTGTCTAATCTAATTGGATTGATTTCAAAAGAAATATAAAGTTTATTTTCTTGAAGACCTTGTTTCACAGCAAAACTATTACAGTGAAAGGATTTGGGAATCAAAGTGTTGTCCTTTAAAAAGAACAAATAATAGTAAGTTACTATGTTTTTTTAGAGAAATGAGCTAGATTAGGAACCTCCAATTAAATTTGTTAAAGACATAATCTATGAGAAAACTAATAAAATGGTGTGTTCGTCAATCCCACTTGAACGAAATTAGAGCTTATATGTATATATTAACTTTTAGAACAAGAATCTTATATAAACAAACAACTTTGTATATATATCAAAAGTGACATTACAGGTGAACAAAAGGACAATATCTTACAACAGCTAGGCTTTTTTAATACACGATACACAAAACATGCCTAACTCCACAAATGAAACATTCCTAGCGAAATAAAGCAAGCTTCTTATACAAGTCCGACGTATTACTATTGTTCATGTTGCCGATCCTGACCTGAAAGTATTAATAGTTTTGAAAGAGTGAGCTTAAGCTCAGTGAGTAAAAAAAAAACATTTTTTTATCAAACATTTTAAAACTATTATTTTATTTATTTTGAGCATATATGACCATACCTCTTCATTTCTTTTCTTCCTAAAGTTGACAACACTAAAGTTTCAAATGAAACATGTAGCTTGGTCATTGTAATTGGGAGCTTACCAAACTACTGCGTGCCTCCAAGAGGTGAGATTGGTGTCACCTAAGGTAATAGAGTAACAACTCATACAAATTAGGTCCTAACCTACTGCTATGATATACATATCTACTCACGTTTGGAGGGTTCTTTTATTAGAAAATTTATAATAGAAATGTAATACACAAGTTTGGAAGTTGTATCTGTAAAATGAAGACATGCCTTCCTCAAAAAAATAAAAAAATAAAAAAATGAAGACATGCCACATTAACTTATATATAGTATGATTTTACTAGATTATAAGTCTTTTCAATCATTTTTTTATCATAATCATGTGAGCAATATTAATACCTAAAAATTGTAATCAATTTAAGGAATATTACATACACTCTCTCAATTTTGGTTGATCTTCCCTTACACTCCTTCTAGTTTGGAAAATTTCACTTACACCCCTTATAACTACCAAACAATGTGGTCACTTACACCCCCTACATGTATTCACTCTGTTAGTTGGTAGCGTAACTTTCCAAATTTAGGTTTTTGGATATATTTACCCTTGAAAATGCTATAAAGGTCAATCCACCATTAATTTTGTAAACTCTACCTCGAGTTAATCCTAATTTTTACTTGTAGTAGCTGCACCATGTTCAGAAATACATATGAAACATGTGATAGAATACAAATATTTTGCATGTTTTAAGAGCATACTAGCATGGATTAACTTTTCCAGCCTCTGCAAAGCTAATCTTGTCCGAAAAACTGATTTTATGAAGTTACAATAAGAACTAGCATAGTGAATGCATTGAAGGGGTGTAAGTGACAACATGTTTGGTAGTCATAAGGGGTGTAAGTGAAGTTTTCCAAACTAGGAGAGGTGTAAGTGAAGATCAACCAAAACTGAGAGAGTGTAAGTGAATTTTACTCTTTTAAACAGCAAAGACAAATAGAGGTCTCACAGTCACAGATTGCATTTCTATATGTTTTACGTATTTTTATATTCTTTCGTACAACGGCCAAACCTCTATATACTAACTGCTTCATAAGCCAGTTCTCATTGAGCTAGTTTGGATGGCTTGGTTTTTAGTTTTTATTAAACTAAAAATTGAGTTGTTTGGATGCAACACATTTTTTTCCCTCTATGTGATAACCGGTGGACTGGTGTCCAAACCGGTGAACTAGTCAATAAAAAAATTCAAAAAAGTACACATCTAATGCTGCATCCGGTGGCCTGGTCATGGGAACCATGGACCGGTTGTACTTTTGTGTACCATCACAATGTTACCACTCAATGGGTGGGTGACATGTGTTGCTTTTTTGGACAAAAAAGACAAACCTCAGTTATCCATGCATCGGTTGCTTGCAACCCAGTACACCGGATGAGACAATCACCATGGTTTTTATGGGTTTATGAAATCCAAAAAATTAGATTAAGTTTTTATAAAAAACCAAAAAAACCATGGTGTCCAAACTAACCCATTATCCTTTTCCTTCAACTTCACAACTTATCAATATGTTTAGGGTAAAAGACACTTACCACCCCTGGGTTTAGGGTAAAACCCACAGACCATCCCTGGGTTTTGGATAAAGACACTGCTCACCCCTGTAACGGAATATTCCTCAGACACTAAGCACCCTTCTGTCATATTCCGTTAGAAAAGTGGGTGATTGAATTTTTTTGGACCACATTGCCCCTGTGTGCTTTTTTCACTATTTTTTTCCTCTTTTCTCATCAAGAACACAATGAACATCAAGAACATCTACCAAAAATATCAACAACACCAAAAATATCTCTCGCTTTGAATCCAAAACATCAACAACACCAATAAACCAACTGATTTACCCCTATGGTGTTTTGTGTTGATGTTGTTGATGTTCTTGTTGTTCATGGTTCAAGCGCGAAGAACACCAATACATCTTTCACTTTAGATCTGAAACATCAATTACACCAATAACAATGAAAGATGAGAGACAGCCAACCAGCCCATTTACCCTAATAAATAATTGCAAGCAAAGAATAATTTATCATCAAAGCATTGTATCACTCCATCAACAAGGGAAAATATCATATTGGGGGAATAATTGATAACCATGGCATCACCTCTCCCAACCATTGTTACTTAAACCCGACCCTCTAGATTGGAAAAAAATGACTATCTTCAACACCCTCCCCTCCAAATCCTCTTCACGGCTTTGAAATACTCCCACTCCTTGTCTTCCCCATCACCGAGACACCTGAAGGTGCACTCGACAGCGATGGCGCAGGAAGCCCACTTCATCGTCTCTGGAGCGGCGATTCCTTCGCGTTCCAACTCTTCGATGCGTTCTAAAAGTTCGAGAAGGTCTTCTGAGACCAACCCTTTAGCAATTTCAGACTGAATTTTCCAGATAAGCATCGATTTCTTCAAACATGAGTCGTTGTCGGAAAGGGTAAGACACGGTTGTCGTCGACGCTGTGCCGGAGAAGGAATTCGAAGATCGAACGAGCCAGACCCAGAACAGCCAAGCCTTGCTCAACCCATAGATCGACCCAAACAACCCTGGGTTTGGGGGTCTGGTCGAGTGGAATCAGAGAAATATGGCTAGAAGGGGATGGGTTTTGATTGGGGAAATGATGACGATGGAGGTCTGGAGGGAAGAGATGTGCTTGGGAGGGGAAGAGAGAGAGACGAACGATTTGCTGAAGCACATCTCTTGCAGCTGTGATTCCTCTTCGCCAACACGAGTCGGACCAAACCCTTCGAATCCATCCTCCGGCAGTACATCTTCAACAAATCGGAAAAACCCTTCTCGGCTTCGCATCCTCCGTCGGCGGTCCCGGACTTCTCGATGTCCACAACCGCCGCCTCCCTCTCCTCTTCGATGCACGCGGCGGCGACCTTCTCGATGTCCACCACCGCCGCCTCCCTCTGCTCTTGATGCTAGCGACGGCGGCCTTCTGGATGATGGCAGCGATTTGAGGCGGCAATTTCACAGATGGAGGAGGAGTTTGCGGTGGAGTGATGTGGGGTGGTCTTATGATTTAGATCGAGGGAGAGGGGAGAAGGGGCGGCGTGTTTCACCGTAAGGGGGAAGAGAGAAAGATGAGAAGAGAGAGAGAGAGAGAGAGAGAGAATTAGGTTAGAAATGAATGAGGGAAATGTTAGGGACTTAGGGTTATATATATAGAAGGTCATTTTATAACATTTCAGGGGTAAAAAAGTCTTTTCTTCCGTGCTGTTAGTTAGGTTTTAACCTTCATCCAAAAAAGGGTGCGGAGTGTCTTTATCCAAAACTCAGGGGTGGTCTGTGGGTTTTACCCTAAACCCAGGGGTGGTAAGTGTCTTTTACCCTTATGTTTAAAATTTCTCAACTATTCCTACCGTGAATAGTACTTTTTTTTTTGATAAGTCAATGAATGGTTTCTATGATATTTAAATTTTCAGCACCACCTCAAATTCTGCGTAACACGCGGGCTAACGAATAGTATTTCTTAATTCTGGGGGTTCCCCAAGCCATGAGTTTAACAATGTGGCTACTTTTACTAGAAGGATGAAGATTATTGGTGTCACTGAGAAAGAGCTTTGGACCAGGTCCATGCCGCTATCAACATTACCCGTGCTGAAAACAAAAGTGCTGAGAAGATGACATCCGGGCCTCCGTTTTGGATTTGGTTGTGTATGTTCTTTCTGTCTTGTAATGAATCTAACTATTGAATCTGGATAAGATGTATAGATGATGCACACTAAATTTTAAAGACAAATCATCTAATCTTGGAAGAAATTGTTGGTTTATATGCAGTGCAACTTTTATGCATTTTAATGCCAAGTTTGTTTGTTTATGCAATGCAACATTCGGCAATTTTAGTGAATTTTGTTGTAATGAAACAAGGAAGATATGAGAATGACAAGTGAGCTATCACTAACTTTATTTGGGAAAGTTCATGGCATACTTAATAGGAATTCAAAGAATTTAGTTACTGAATAGATAGATCCAGAGGAAACCAAAACAATAATTTCATTGATCAAACTAACTACACTTATAGGCGGAAACGATGTGTTTACAGCTATGACTATAACTAAACAGAACCATCCTCTTCTTCTAAGCCTTTATGGGGGATTTCTTCGGCGACTTAGACCCTTTAACCTTCTCACTCTCTGCAGCAGCAGTCTTCTTGGGCAACAACACCGGGTTGATATTGGGAAGCACACCACCGCTCGCAATGGTGACTCCGTGAAGCAATTTCCCCAATTCTTCATCATTCCTCACCGCCAACAGCAGATGCCTAGGGTTCACCCTGTTCTTCTTGTTGTCTCTCGCCGCATTCCCAGCCAATTCCAAAACCTAGTTCCACACAGTCCAATCGTCAGTTTCCAGATCCACAACAAGAGATAGAGATCGAGAGAGAGAGAGGGAGGGAGAGATCCAAGTCCACCAAGGCTGGAGACCAGCCTTGGTGGACTTGGTCACCGACTTCTTCTTCTCGCCGGCTTTCCTTCCTCCGGCTGCTGACTTCGTCGTCTTCGTTGAAGCTTCCATTGGAGAGTAGTACTGACTCAAGAGGAATTATGGGTTTGGGAGGGGAGGGAAGAGAAGAGAGAAATGAGTTTTGGGATTTGGGTTTGAATTTTCAGGAGGTGCGTGATGGGGTATTTATTGAGCCCGCGTAGTGATGGTGTGGAGGGGTTTCAGTCTATCGGACGGCTGCGCAAAGATGGTTTGGAGGGGTTTTAGTCTATCGAACGGCTGAGATGTTACACGTTGGCAATCCGCGCCTAGCCTCCGCTGCCCAATCAATTTCTCACATAAATTGAAACTATAATTGCACTACGGTACAAGAAACTTTGATCCATCTTTGGAAAGACAATCCTCTGAGTTTTGGACGAGAACACATTGGTCCTTGGTCTTCTAAAATACTAATATCACACTTTACCTCATCTGTTAAACTTTCATTTTGTTTAGGGGTGCACAAGTATCCGTCTATCCGCACCGATCCGTGACGCATTGGGTCCGGACCAATCCGTGTCGGAGTAGGATCAAAAAAAAGAATCCGATCCGATCCGTCAATCCGTTCGATTCGTTTATACTAATAATTATGTTATTTTTACTAATTTCATCAATATGATTTGTTTTAATGCTAACTTTAACATAGTAATTTCATTACTTAATGTTATGTTGAATAATTTTGATTTTTGATGACATAAAGAGGAAGATATTTCGTAAGTTAACTAAAAACTATACTAAATGATAATTGTATATTAGTGTTTGATTTGTTAGTTGAACATATTCGGGAAAAAGTTGAAATATTTGTGATCCGCAGATTAATCTGGTTCGATCGGCGAAACTGTGGAAAAATGTTACATCCGTCAAATTGACTGGTGACGATCACATACGCGGATCAAAAGAACAGTGTCTCTACGGTATCCACACGAATAGACCTCAACTGAACTTCATCTCCAGTGGTGCTAGCAATCTTGAAAAGAATGATTTTTTCTCACAAGATGATGAACTTGGACGTGCATGGGCTTCATCACATCCAACTCGTGGCAGCAGATAGAGAGGGGCGGCCGACAATTGGTCGTGAGCATCAAAGGGGGAGGCACTCCTTTTTCCTTGGCCGAAACTTACAGAGAAGAATCTATATTCTTCTCTTCCTCTTTTCTCTACGGTGTACTGTGTAGAGTAGAAATGAATCTAGAATGAAAGTTCATAGCCTACAAATCCTATTTATAGCTATATAAATTCATCTTTTCCCTTAAATCCAATAGTTTGGATTAGTTTGCATTCGAGTCCATAATTGCTCTTTAGTCCAACTAATGAGCACAGTTTACACTTTAGTCCAGTCAATTCATTATTGCTATTTAGTCAAACTAATTAGCAATAATGTCAGTTTGATCTATTTGTGTGTGACCATCTAGGTTCTATTACGTTGGCAATAATAACCATTATTACAAACATTGAGCGTCATCTAGCAATACATCAATGCTCCCAAGTAATAGGAATGTCAGTGATTTGAGTAACCTTTGTGACCAATGTTACCGCGTTGTATAGTCCCTTTGTCTCATCTATCCAGATTGGACACAAGACGTGAAGTGTCACACTTGTATATTCAATCTATAGTTCCTCGATTTGTGAGTAGACTTAGACAAATAAATAACATCAAAATCTCATATTGATTTATTCGAGCATGGCCATGCATTTCCCTAAGTCTCACTCATCGACTAGCAGTGGATTTTTACTCTCGGGTGTAGGAGGGACAAATTCTATCTACATCACTACAATCTTTCATCTTGCTTCATATCATGTCTGATTGTCGCCTTTATAGTTACCCAGTCATGGCGTAATGTTTGACGATATCAAAACATGATAATTCACAACTAGAGTATCTAGTGACTTCAAGTTGAAGGATCATGACACCATTGTCACTACGAGAAGCGCCTGTGACATTCACATAACTCCCATGTAGCCTTCTCATGGCGGGTCGCCATTACTTCTAAGGCGTACCCATGTGTTAGACTTGATATCCCCACATCAATCTACCCACATACCAGTCTCGATGCAATACAGTCATCATAATTAACTGTAGCACTCGACTAGGAATATTTAAGAATATATCATTTATATTCTAAGGACTTCATTCATGTTAACATATCTCCATGTCGATAACAGAGTAAATGGTAAGTCCATATAAATGTCACGATAGATAGATTGTCTCTAGGGCATATCTCCAACAAGACTTGACAAATCAAATCTGCCACAAGTCTGTGCTACAACTCAGACACATATGATAGTCTCAAATTGCAAGATTATTTCTCTCGGTTTGCCAGATTGTCTAGTCCTTCACAAACACAAATAGCTTTCTCTGCCCTGCCCTACGCAACATCTTTGGCCTTCTCAGCTGCAACTCTGTTTTCTTCCTGCAAACTCATTACTGACACGTTAAGTTTGAGGAGGAATGTTAGAAAGATTAGTATACGATATGCTCTAAGGACACATTATCTATATACTCAAACAACGTGGTGTTTTATTGTTCGTCAAGTACATGTGGCGTATGTTATTGCCATTGGATGTTTTAATCTTCACAATTGATTTACTCTCCCACCCACTTACACAAGCTAATCAGGTTAGGCAAATGGGTGCTAGCTCAAGTGATAGAGCGTTTGAAAGCCGCTGCATGAGGTCATGAGTTCAAACCCAGTAGACGACAAATATGTAAGTCCAAAAAAAAGCTAATGAGACCACTCTCTCTTTACAATGAGCTACAAATTTTGGTTTTCTTACATTGTTACTATTCAAGTTATATTTTCATATCGCTATTTTTATACGTAACAGTATTGTGATTTTCATTAAAATATGTCTTTTTAGGTACTATTAAAATTTGTTCGAATGTTTTCTTCTATAACAATGTGAAATGTATTCAAAAATAAAAAGTCTCCCACTTCTCTCTAGCTTCTAGAGAGAGAAAATAGATATGCGGTTCTTCCGAGCGGGTAGCGCAGTTTGGCGTTGCCTTACCGGCTCTATTTCTCCTTCATCTCAACCCTCGGGTTATCTCTCAGTGTTTCTCTCGGAGCTCTTTATTGGTGTTTTCCACACCGCCAAGTTTTGGCGGTTTAGTTCCACAGTGTTTCATGGCGGCGAACCCACTGCCGGCGTTTTCAGCTAGGTAGCAAAGTCTCATCTACTGCATCTAACTGTTTTATAGCCGACAAGACTCAAATGACCAACACGACTCTCGACACACACAATGCAGCAAGATGATGCAATGCAATTCAGTCTCGATCTTAAAACAAGTATTTGAAACATAATACATCCAATTTCTCTCCTTTTGGTGATAGCAGGAAATCTCCCTCTCATAAACTGAAAATCATCAAGCTATCACTAATCCTTTTTGAAATTCACGTACATTAGCAAGAATTTTGAAATAAAACGATTCCATGTATCATCTCACTAAGGCTCCCCCTTTCTTCTGTAGGGTTTTGATTCATGGATACGCAGCAGAAAAACAAATTTATCCATGCAATACCCTCCAAGGATCACAGGACAAGAGACATAACGATGGTAAGGGAAGAAATCAAGTTACACACCTTAGGGTTTTTCCTATGATGACTTGTAACGTGAATTGTGTCAAGTTCTATATAGTTGATCCACGCCTAGAGTTGAGATCTAGATCTTCCTTCTCCTTTGTGCTAGCCCGGAACGGAGGAAGAGGAAGAAGAAATCACGCAACACGAGGCAACTAGGAGGGGCGGCCTCCTTGTTGGGCCGACGGGAAGGGGGCGGCGGCAAGGGGGGCGGATGGCTCCTCTTGCTTGCTTGCCCTCTCTCCTTTTGTTCTCTCCCACTCAAGTTATGAACTAAAGGCTCATAAGTGTGGGAAGGAAGGAAGGAGCATCCTTTATATAGTCCAAAAAATCCTTGCCAACTACCTAAAGGACCCATTCTAGTCCTACTAGAATTCGGTTTAGTCCCTTCCTTGCAAGTTAGTCCTACTAAGTTTGCAAGGTGTTGCAAAGTGAACCTTCTAATTAATTAATCATATTAATTAATTCCCAAATCTAGTTCAACTCTATATAGCGTGTGACCCCATAGGTTCTATCTAGTTGGTAGCAACAATTTGCTAATATGGAGCGGTTTCTAGCAAAACATTCATTCTAGCCAACTAATAGAATAGTCATCCGACAAACCTTGTACAAGTAATCGTCTCATCCCTTTGTCTCTATATCCGGATTCAAACACTTTACCACTGTGATAACACAAAACTGTGCAAATTGAACCAAAAATTACATTAAAGAGTCCGGAATTTTTTCCAAGAAATCCGTAATTCCGCCAAAAAATCCGGAAATCCGGAATTCCGCCAAAAAATACGGAAATCCGGGTTTCATGCCGGAATTCCGGAATTTTTTGGCAGAATTCCGGTTTGTTTGTTTGGAGGTTTGATCGATTTTTTCAAATTTTTGACTTTTTAGTTCCTCTCTACTTACTCTCATCCAAACAAGCCCTAAAAGTCTCGGTAATGCACACGACGTGCATTTGAGCTAGTATCGGGATTTCGAGTATTTTTCAGCATTTTTCTCATATATATATATATATATATATTGGGATATGATCGCGGGTTTGTTCATGTTTTCTTGGCAAGAACAGGTTCGGGAAATGTCGTTGTGGAAAATCCACTTAAAACAAACAATTTCAAAAAATGTGTTAGTACACAAAAGTGAATCGAAAACGTCATAAATAAAATAGAGAAGAACGAGCAAAGGCAATGATAGTGATGCCGATGACGACGACGGCGAGAACGGGAATGCCTCGGGAAGTGGACCCGAGAATGCTAGTGCAATATTGAAGGGTGGGAGGAGCATATCTAAAAAAAACTCGAGTAGCTGTGAAAACAAAGGTCACAGCTAACACAAAGAAGACAGAGATGATACTATTAGTGATGTTGACAAAGAAACAGGTCTGAAGAGAAAATCCAGAAGAGCTAGGGTTCCTCCTGCCCTTGAGAAAATCAGCAAATGACACGAAGATGGCGGTGATGGTGAAGACAGTAGCGGTATAAGTCCACATAGGATAACTAGAAATGTTTCTACAAAAGCAAGTGTGGTAAGACTATCTCCAATCGTGGTCTTCCCCACCCTTCCCTGCCCCACCTTTATTCCACTATTAATTTTCTTAATATTTATAATTTTACCCTAACACCTCAGCAGTAAAAACACTCCCCTTCCCCTCTTATTATATTTTAATGTGAATAAAGTATTTTATGTTTCTATAATTAAAAACACTTAGCTCCCCCTATTTGTAGGCAAACACACAGTTATACCCTGTTACCAATTAAATACACGTGAACCCCCATTCATGTAATACTACCTCCGTTTATTCTCTATTACACCGGTTTGACATTTACCATTATTCATTAGGTCATTTTGACTCGATGATTTGGGTAGCAAAACGATTGAATTTTTTGATAATCTTTTCATGGTGTTGTAGAGTAGAAGTTGCTCTATAACGCGGTGAAAAGATAATCAAAAAATTTAATCGTTTTGCTAATCACGCGGTCAAATTGACCCATATAGGAGTCAAAAAGTTAAAGTGATGCTATAGAGAAGAAACGGAGGTAGTACGTACTAAGCCAAACAACAAAATAAGAGAAGTAGCAAATTCGTACTTTCTAATATATTTTTTTGAAGAAAAGCCTGCACTTTTATCTAATATTGGGCATAGTCTTGGGCCCATAAGTTGTACAAGATATTTGGGCATACAACAGCCCAAGAAGAAGAAACATTACAAATTAGACCCATTTGGGCTAGTTGATGAGCAAGCCCATTCTGAGCCCTTCTACACCAGATAACCCTACGCTTTAAAAGGAAATGAATGTTCTTGAAGACCTCATTTGTGAGGCGTTCTTTCTCTGAAAACACCGCAGCCGGTCTTTCTCTCTCTAAATCCATCACCAAAATTTTTTTATCTGATTCGATAATTAGATTAACAAATCCCCTTATTTCAGCTTCCTTCACTGCATGAATCACCGCATAACTCTCTGCGATGAAGGAGTCTTCAGTGTATGGAATCGGAAAAGCCATAGCCAGGATGAATTGTCCGTTTGAGTTCCTAATCACTCCCCCACCTGCCGATCTGTTCCGATCTACTGCAATTGAAGCATCAATGTTGAGTTTGAGAGTCCCTGGAGGTGGCGGCTTCCAACGCTCCATAGCAGAAATTTCTCCACCACCTGCAAGCGACACTTCCCCGACCAAGATAAGTATTATCTCGAAATTCAAAGTTCTCTGATAAAGAGTGAATAATAATATCATCTTGATTTTTTGATTCCGATCTAAAAATTCTTCTGTTCCTTTCTAACCAAATGTTCCAAAACAGGAAACAAAGGATCTGCCGATGCTTTTTATCTAAGGTTATAAACAAGTGTCTAAAACGATATTGGAACGACAAATCAGGAGGAGCATGCAGATCTAAAAGGTGGGAAGCATAAACTTTGCGGATCCATTTACAGTCAAAGAAAAGATGACTGGAGCTTTCATTTTCTTTGGAGCAGAAACTTCAAGTAGTAGGTATGCTAATTCCTCTTTTGAAAAGATTTTCTTTTGTTGCACAACAAAAGCTAAGTAAACGCCAAATAAAGTTTTTGATTTTATTTGGAATGTTAAGCTGCCAAAGTTTTGTCCAGAAAATGTCTTTATTGTAACTTGAAGAAGAAGGATTATCTGAAACAAATAAAAGATTGAAATTTGCAACAAGCATATTATAGGCATATTTAAAAGTATATTCTCCGTTATCAGTTTGAGACCAAACTAAATTATCCGTGTTTTGAGGAAAAGAAAGAGGAATTTTAATAATCGCTTCTGCTTCATCTTCGGAAAAATGATTTTTAATTAAGTCTGTTGTAACAGAACTCCTGTTTCAGAGCTCCGTTACGAGTTTGTTATAACGTGTGGGTATTCGAGCAAGAACGACGAAGCGAAACAAGAGCGAGACATATATTTAACGTGGTTCACTAACGAATTCGTAACGAACCCGCTAGCTAATCCACGACCAGAACCAGATATTTTATTGAGAAGAGAACCCGATTACAATACACGTCGCCGTGGCTACAACGACCACGGCGGCTACCCGAAACACCCACCGAGACACACACTCACAAAAACTCTCTAAATTGCCCAACGTCACTTTGTGTGTGCTACTACTAAACAAAGGCATAGCCTTTATTTATACTAGTAGGAAGATGTCAAATGTAGCCCATAATTATTCTCCTTTCCTTAACCAAACATTACCAAAACTATAAGGAAACAACCCACCCAAACTTGCCTACTTTGATTGCAAGTCAAACAACCCAACAAATCTCCACCTTGACTTGAATCATCTCAGCAATCCGAAACCTGAACCTGATGCTTCTCTTATCAAACCCGAACCGGATGCGTCTCTCAGAAACCCGAAACGAGCACGCTTCCCCAGACAGATGTTTCGCAGCTGTATGCGAAACCCGAATCGCCAAATCGTTGCTCCAACTACCACACGTTCCTGTAACGAATGTGCCCGATGTGGTTGCACTTCCGGAAACAGAAACTAAGTGCTCCACCCAGAACCAGACTCGAATACATTCACTGAGAAAACAGGACCGAATGTATTCCCGATGCGCCCAATTGCGCCAGACAGATGCACCATGACAGAATGCCCAGATGTCATCTAGACCAGATGCACCGATGACGAGTGCCCAAATTGTCATGCCCGATGCGCCTTGTATGCCTCAGATGCGCCAGATGCTCGCCAGAAACAGATCGCGCCAGATGCGAGCTCAGTGCCTGTCATGGTACACGCTGCAAAACCAGATGCACGCCAGAACAAACTCGTGCATAATGCGCGCCAGAACCAGAATCAGATGCGCGTGCCAGAAATCTCACGCGCCAGATGCTCCATGCCGTTGCTTCAACTCCAACGAGTTCCTGCAACGCATGAGCCAGAACCAGATTCAATTCACACGCCAGATGCTCCACGCCGGGAGCCGGATTGCGCCTGAACGTCAGTCGCCTTAACGCCAGATGCGCGTGAACCGCTAGATTCGCGCCAGTACTGAATACGTGCTGGATTTGCCAGATCGCTTGCACGCCTAATCATATGCGCACCAGATTGCTCCGAAAGGAGCCCGGATATCCCCCTGCACAGGAATTCAGATGGTGGGTGTACCTGCTTCTCTCTCACGAACAGATCGATCTTGATCGCCAAACCAGACATCGTTCTTGGAGGAATCTCGAAACCCTACTCCTGATAGCCTGCTCCACCTGAATCGCGAAATCCTAGCTTTGAGTTCCTCCAAAACGTTAACCCTAGCTCTAGGCTCCACCCTGATCTTGGAACCCCGGCTCTGATACCAGTTTGTTAAAACTGGTGTTCCTCCTGACCTGGCTCTGATACCAGTTTGTTGAAACTGGTGTTCCTCTTGACCTGGCTCTGATACCAGTTTGTTGTAATAGAAATCCTGTTTCAGAGCTCCTTTACGAGTTTGTTATAACGTGTGGGTATTCGAGCAAGAACGACGAAGCGAAACAAGAACGAGACAGAACCAGATATTTTATTGAGAAGAGAACCCGATTACAATACACGCCGCCGTGGCTACAACGACCACGGCGGCTACCCGAAACACCCACCCGAGACACACACTCACAAAAACTCTCAAAATTGCCCAACGTCACTTTGTGTGTGCTACTACTAAACAAAGGCATAGCCTTTATTTATACTAGTAGGAAGATGTCACATGTAGCCCATAATTATTCTCCTTTCCTTAACCAAACATTACCAAAACTATAAGGAAACAACCCACCCAAACTTGCCTACATTGATTGCAAGTCAAACAACCCAACAAAGTCAACATTCCAAGTGAAATTTTCAGAAATCAAATCAGAAACCTTAGATTGCAGGGGTAGGGTAGGAGAAGTAAGAGGTTTTCTACCCATACCTATTGGGATCCATCTGTTATAGTAGATGTAAGTATTATGACCATTTCCTATGCCATGACGAACACCTTGAAAAACAATGTTTTTAGCAGTCACAATACTTTTCCAAGAAAAGGAAGAACCAGTAGTAGAAACAGCATTAATTAGAGAATCATTAGGAAAATATTTTCCGTTAAGAACACGTGCTAGAAGAGAATTTGGGTTATTGTAGATTTTCCAGGCTTGTTTACCTAGTAAAGCAATGTTGAAAGCACGTAGGTGCCGAAAACCTAAACCACCCATCATTTTGGAGTTGCACGTTTTGTCCCATGTTCTCCATATAATTTTATTTTTGTCTAAATCGTTGCTCCACCAAAATTTAGAGCTTTTTTTCTGGATTTCTTCCCAAAAGACGTGGGGAGCATAAAATTGGACATAACATAAGTTGGAATAACTTGGGTAACCAATTTAATAAGGATTTCTTTTCCACCCAAGGATAAGAATTTTTCAGTCCAACCATGCATTTTGTTCCAGATTTTAGTTTTGATATTCTGAAAATCTTTCGTTTTCTTTCTACCAATGCAAGTAGGTAAACCAAGATATTTTACATGCGAAGATAAAACAGGCATTTGAAGAATACTGCCAATTAAATTTTTGTTTTCACTAGGAACACAAGGACCAAAAACGATAGCAGACTTGTCTTTACTTATAAGTTGGCCCGAGGAATGGCAATATTGGTAGAGAATAGAATTAATGGTAATGGCATTATCTTTGGTTGCTTTAGCAAAGAGAATGCTATCATCGGCAAACAGAAGATGGATAATACTAGGGGAGTAAAAACCAAGTTTAACTCATGTAAGAATGTTATCAGAAACCGCTTTTTTTATAAGGCAAGATAGACCTTCCGTACAAAGTAGGAAGAGGTAAGGGCTAATAGGATCGCGTTGGTGAATCCCCCTGGTGGGATGAAAAAATTCTGTTTGCTGACCATTAAATAGGATTGAAAAAGAAACAGAAGATACACAAGTCATAATACGGTTGATAAAATTGGTAGGAAAACCCATTTTTATAAGGACTTGGTGTAAGTAAGACAACTCAATTCTATCATAAGCTTTTGCCATATCTAACTTTAGCGAAAGAGAGCCCGTTCTATTCTTTTGATTTTGGATTGTGTGGATAGTTTCAAAAGCAATTATAGAATTATCGGAAATGTGCCGACCTTTAATAAAAGCAGATTGGGTAGGATCTATGATAGTAGGCAGAATTTTTTTAAGATGGTCCGCTAAAGCTTTAGAAATAATTTTATAAGAAACGTTGCAAAGACTTATTGGTCTAAAATCCAAAACCGACATGGGTGTTTTAATATTTTGGATAAGAGCAATACAATTCTGGTTTATGATTGAAATATCTCCACCATTGTTTAAAAATTCCAGGCACATATTTATAACATATTGACCAATGATATGCCAATAGGTAGTATAGAATATAGCCGGTAGACTGTCGGGTCCAGGAGCTTTTAAAGAACCGATTGAATGAATGGCATCAATAATTTCTGTTTCAGAAAAAGGATCACTTAAGGATTCATAAAAATCAGGATTTATACAATTATTGATGCAATTGACAGCTTGATGAAATAAATAAGTGTCAGCGGTGAAAAGGTTCAAATAGTAGTCCCTAAAACAGGACTAAATATCTTTTACATTTGTAAAAAGATTTCCATTTTGGTCATAATTTGCAGAAATAGTGTTTCTGCGATTTCTATCCGAAGCACATTTATGGAAAAATTTAGTATTACGGTCACCTTCCCTTAACCAGTTAACACGCGATTTCTGCTTCCATCTTAACTCCTCATCAGCCATTATATGTTGAAGTTTAACACACATCTCTTTTCTTTGGTTCAGGATTGCAGCGGTCACAGGTTCGGAATTAATCCAAGATAAACGACGAAGCAAGTATTTCTTATCTTTAGTCCTTGTAATATAATTCTTTTTACCCCATTTTTGAAGACAACTTGTAGTATTGTAAATTTGATAGGGAAAAGTATGTAAATAATTAGAACTAGTCATAGTATTAGGCCATACCCGTGGTATAGTATCGTGGCATTCTTGATCCCGAGTCCATTCAGCAGCGAAGTGGAAGCGCCGAGGAAAACCAGTACGAACAGTTGCTCTTGAGGCTGTGACAAGCAAGGGAAAGTGATCTCATCCTACATAAGGTAAAACCACAACCTAAGTATGAGCAAAGGTGGCATCCCAACCTGAAGTGGCAGTGGCTTTGTCAAGTCTTTCCTTCACCGAAAATGGTTATGCACGTCCGTTCCACCAGGTATAAAACTCCCCCTTAAAACCCAAATCAAAAAGTCCACAATCAAAGAGTGCATCCGCAAAATCCTGGATTTGGTTCCAATTACGATCATTCCAGCCCAGTTTTTCCGAATTTGATAGGATCTCGTTATAATCACCAACTACCAACCAGGGTGTATTGGTATTAGGTTTCAGGCGACGTAACAAATCCCACGAGAATCTGCGATTTTGAGTAACCGGGTCCCCATAAAACCCGGTGAAATAAAAAGGTGGAGACCCAAACTCAGGGGGTCTAACGTAGCAATGTATGTGGTAGCTATTTCTGGACAAAACTTGGACAGAAAAATTTTTATTCCAACAAAGTGATAGCCCACCACCTAAACCAACACGCGAAACATGATAACCAACATCAAAGCCCAACTTAACACGAATGGATTCCGCCTGTGGGATAAGCATTTTCGTTTCCATAAGGAAGACTAAATCAGGATGCTTATCCCTAACTATGGAGTTAAGACTTTGGAACGTGGAGGTACTCCCTAGACCTCGCACATTCCAACTGAGGATATTCATGGTGCTCGACAGGGTTGGCTCTCACCAACCTCTGCCGTTTGTTGGGAAAGAGAAAGGTCTCGATTTCCCGGTTTTACCCTTTTTGAATCACCAACCACAATCTCCTCTGAATTGGACATCGCCTGTGGAGATCTCTTATCTCCCAACACAACATCTATCTTGGGTAAAGGCATCACATCAACAGTTTTATTAAAAGCAGAATTATCAAGAGCCTCCCCAAGATACCCCCCGCCTAACAAAACGCTCCTCAAAAGGTGCGATGTTAAAGTACCTTTTAGTATAATTGCGACGACGGATAAGATTCCCTTGGTCCTCCTTGGGTTCATCTTGACCGACATCCACATCTGCCATTTCTGTCAAATATTCCGCATGAGAGATTTTTTCTTTATGTCGAGAAAGAAACTGTCCCTCATCAGGATCAGGTTTTGGTTCATCTTCACTTTCCTCTTGACTACTTCCCATGTAATCATTCCTTACAATCTGATCAATGTGAAATTTCTGCTTGCGTTCCTCCGGGGACAAAGTAGACGGACCAAAGCATATGACATTTCGTTATTGTAACCGAGGACGAAGTTCAACATGGCTGCTGCAGTCATCCAATTTCCGTATCAGACATTCCTTAATCTCGTGACCCATGCGACCACAGTGATGGCAAAGATTGGGTAGTTTCTCATAACGGATGAAAACCCATTCTTGACGTTCAGCAGAAATTGTGGCCAATGCTGCACGACTGAGTAGTTTGGTAATATCAATAATAACCTTCATACATATGCAACTCCCCACCAAAGGACCCGAAGTAGGAATGACAATTTCCTGAACATAACCAATACATTTACCTATGTCTTCAGCCACCGATTGTGTTAGGCACTCTGGCGATAAATACCAGATTTGAAGCCAAACAAACGCTCTATTATAGCGCGCTTCCAACATCTTACACCAGGGGTACCATTTTTCCATTACAATCATGTCTCCTTTATAGAACCACGGTTGTGATCCCATAACCGACTCTACTTGATCTTCTGACTCAAAAACAAATTGGAACAGGTTCACACCCAAGGTTTTCACTTCAAAACCTTCGGGGTCTTCCCAAGCCCTAGACATCACATTTTTCAGATTACTGAGATTAATGTTTCTGGTAGTAATTATCTTACCAAAAACACTGCGGCGGCAAATGCTCCGACCTTCGGCTAGGGACGATTCGTTGATTTGACACCCTTTCTTTTCATTGTCTGTGAGTTGAAGATGGAACATCATTTCATTGATTTCTGTCGCGGATTTGCCAACCAAGAAATCCAAGTGGTTCGTTTTAGAAATGGACGCCATTGTTTGTGTTACACAAAGAAAGTGAATTCGGGACAGGAAATTTTTCTGGGAAGGGTATTGGTAAACAGACTGCAACGCAGAATAAAAAACCAGCAGATAACTGGCGTAACTGCCAGAAACTGCCAAAACAAATGAAAAGTGGGAAGTTATAAATCAGTTATCTCCTTTGGAAGGAGATAACTACCTGTTTCAGGGAAGAACTTATTAAAATGCTGAAATATAGGGAGTGGTTAACTGTCAGAAGATGGTTGAAAAAGGGTTGGTCGTTTTAGAGCATCTCCAACCCATTGCTTTTTCCCCCTCCCCTCACCTCCCCCTCCCCTTCCCCCCACGGGCCCACCATCTTCCCCCTCCCCCTCCCCCTCCCGTTCCGCCAAACTACTAATCGTCTCCAACCCATTTCTTTCCCCCCACCCAAAAAATTAATTTGTAATATATTTTTAATTTAAAAATGAATTATTAATACCAAAAAAAGTAAATGAAAAATTGTTTACCAATGTGTATGTATATATATAACCACACACAGACATACACACAAAAAAAAAGATGTTTATTATTGATAACAATGATAATAATAATAATAATAATAATTAAAATAATATTAACAAATAAAACTTTTATTAAAAAATATAACGATTACAAGTACGAAAAAGTTGTTATTACAAGAAATAAAATTAAACACTAATACAAAAATGCAACAAGTAGAGCGATAAAACACATAAATTGAAATAAACCAACCTAACAACGATTACAAGTTCTTTCGTTAGTTGAAAGGATTAAATTTTTAAAAAATAAGATAACGATGACTATTCGTAAATATACTTTCCAACAATCGTGAATACATTATTAATTTTAAAAAATAATAAAAAAATATTAACCATAATAATAAAATACATAATATAATAATCACAAAATATTAGTATGTGTAATTAAAATTATCAAATATTCAATTAATTAATCATTCCATGTAGGGGGAGGGGATGTCCATGGGGAAATCCCCCCTAACCATCCCTCACCCAAGGCAAAATTTATCCCCATAGCACCCCCCCCCCCCCTCCCCCTCCCCCCATGGGGTTGGACATGAACCGTATTTTTATACGATTTTCCCTTCCCCCTCCCCCTCCCCCATGGGGTTGGAGATGCCCTTAGATGTCATGTTATCTTTTGGAGTTTTAGTATTTTTGTTATGATTTTTTTTTTCTAAAACATCCGCAAAATTCGTAACAATCAAAAAAGTTGCGGCACATGACAACTATATTATTTCACCAAAAGTATATTTCCCAACAAAACTAAAAAATGTCTTGTTCTTTCAAAATAAAAGAAGTCTTGCGGTGACAACTTAATATTACATCTTTTTTTTTGTCCAAAACATCTATTATTGTAAACAATATAAATTAGTCTTGAACAAAACTGTAATAAAACAAAAATATACAACAGAATTAAGGAGATGTTTTTATAGTTTTACCCATACTAAAGGGGTCTTGTTGTGTGATAAAGGTAAACGAAACCCTTGAAACAACTCTGTTCACCATCGAACGAAACAACAAGAAGAAAATTGTTCTGCACCATGTGGGCCAGGCGGACAAGCCTGGGTGCTTCACCGCCCCCTCAACCTTCCCCTCAACCTGCAGATTAGCATTGCACCCTCCCCCTCCTTGTTGCAGTGTCTAATGGTGATTCCAGGGGAGCCCTCCCCCACCATTGGAGATAGTCTAAGAACGACGTCATAAATGGTGACGGCGTCCATTCTATATTACATTATCGACTCTTGGTTGTTGTCCTTTCAATTCCAAATCTTGGCCATCTTTCCCTTGGTTCTTAGACCATCCACAATGGTGGGTTCACCCTCCCCCTCCTGCCCCACTCCTAACTCACTAATAATACTCCTAATATTTACAATCTTACCCTATTACCTCCAACAGTCATAACACTATTCGTCCCCTCTTATATTATTTTATTCATCTCCTCCAACTACATCTACTTTTTAACAAACAAACACAAAAAAATGAAAAAAGAAAACCTACTTGGCCCACCAAGGAGGCGCGCCTGTGTGCTTGACTCCCCCCTCCCCCTCGCCTCTTTGCCCTCTTTTAACCTCCCCACCCACCGCCTCACCCACTGTTGGAGGCACTAATCAGGGGGCGTGGGTGAGAAGAAGACCACGGCTGGAGTTGGTCATAGTACCACATCCGTCCCATGTGTCAGTCATTTGCCTCTTTCTACCAAACGATGCCTCAATATAGCGTTGCTTCTTCCATGGGACGCAACACTTGTAGATCCTTCAGTGAATATGCTCCCAGGTGTAGATTAGCTCTGTGTGATGATCGCCTCAAACCTAGCATATTTCTTAATTCTAGAGGTTCTCCATGCCAGGAGTTGAACAATGTTGCTACTTTTACTAGGAGGATGAAGATTATTGGTTTCACTGTGAAAGAGCTTTGGAACAGGTCCATGCCGCAATCAACATTCCGCGTGCTGAAAACAAAACTGCTGAGAAGATGGCATCCGGGTCTCGATTCAGGGTTTACATATTGTCGTTGAATTTGTTCCTCATTTACATGTTCAGGTTACATAAGTTGTTGATCTTCAGTTTGTTGGTTTAAGCAGTGCAACATTCAGCAATCTAACTGAATTTTGTTGTAATGGAGTAACAAGGAAGATATGGGAATGGCAAGTGAGCTATAACAAAATTGATCTACAAATGTTCCTGGTATACTGAATGGTGAATTCAAATGATTCAGTTTAAATCATACTAAAACTGAACAGATAGATGCAGAGAAGACTAAACCATGAATTTCATTGATCGAATGAAATCAAACTACTCTGATTGATGGAAAACAGGTAATTACAGATATGCCTACTACAAAACAGAACCATCTTCTTCATCAACATCATCTTCTAAGCCTTCTTGGGAGATTTCTTCGGCGACTTAGATCCTTTAACCTTCTCACTCTCAGCAGCAGCAGTCTTCTTGGGCAACAACACCGGGTTGATATTGGGAAGCACACCACCACTCGCAATGGTAACTCCATGAAGCAATTTCCCCAATTCTTCATCATTCCTTACAGCCAACAGCAGATGCCTAGGGTTCACCCTGTTCTTCTTGGTGTCTCTCGCCGCATTCCCAGCCAATTCCAAAACCTAGATCCACACAGTCCAATCATCAATTTCCAGATCCACAACAAGAGATAGAGAGAGCGAGAGAGATCGAGAGAGAGAGAGAGAGAGATTGTGTTTGTGTATACCTCGGCGGCGAGGTATTCGAGGACGGCGGCGAGGTAGACGGGAGCGCCGGAGCCGGTGCGCTGAGCGTAGCGGCCCTTCTTGAGGTAGCGAGCGATGCGGCCCACGGGGAATTGGAGGCCGGCCTTGGTGGACTTGGTCACCGACTTCTTCTTCTCGCCGGCTTTCCTTCCTCCGGCTGACTTCGTCGTCTTCGTTGAAGCTTCCATTGATGGATTGGATTGGAGAGCAGTGACTCAAGAGGAATTTGATGGGGTTTGGGAGGGAAGAGAAGAGGGAAATGGTGAAATGTGTTTTTGGGATTGGGTTTGAATATTTCAGGAGGTGCGTGATGGGTATTTATAGGGCCCGCGCAGAGATGGTGTGGAGGGGGTTGAAGTTTATCGGACGGCTGAGATGTTACACGCTGGCGATCCATGCCTACCTCGGGTGTCCAATTAATTTCTCCCCTAGAAAAGCAATAGTGTGTATGATCGGACGGCTGAGATATTTTACATGCTGGCAATCCGTGCCTACCCTCCGCTGTCCAATCAATTTCTCACATAAATTGAAACTATAATTGCACTACGGTACAAGAAACTTTGACCTATCCATGCCTAACCCCGAATTGATTAGGAATTCCATAAGATTACTAGTTTCCAAATCTTCGTAAAACCCATTTTTTTCTCCTGTATTCTTTTGAATATTGTTAGTTAGCAGTCAAGTTAATCAAACTTTGAATGGATATTTATACTCAAAAAAAATACTCAATATTACTTGGTGAATCTAGATACGAAGTAGTACAGTAGTCCATGTGTTATCGATAAACTTTCCGTATTTACTTATCGAAAATATTAATACTACTATTCCGGTAACCGTGCACTTTGTAGTTTGAAGCAGTAATTATCTAGTTTCATTGTGGCTCAGATCCTAACATGGCTTGTTTATTGGCTTCCTTGCTTAATTGACCAAGCCATTTGGCCCTAATCTCTTTGACCGTCTATTCTTGCTCGTCTTTGAGGCGGATTTGGACAGGCTCAGACTGATTCTCAAGATTGTTCGGAGTTTTGAATCCCTTTCCGATATACGTTTTCTCATATTTTGGATCGCTCATTTCTCGTTCTTGGAACTTTAGGGTTTATATATCATCATTTTTGGTTTTTTGCTCTTTTTTCCTCGAGCGTGCACCGTCCCACTCAGCTCCGTCTCGTGAATTTAGTATACATGAACATACATGTCGTTCAATGGTTACAATATCTAACTGATTTTCTGGTTAAACTGTTTCGATTCGAGCTGATATGTTGTTAAGCTATCTCTATTTTTACTGGATATATCATTAAACTGTCTCGATTCAACATCAAAATATTGTTAAACTATATGGTTTCCGACAAGATATGTCATTAAACTATCGGAATCGGACCATGACACGTCCATAAACCGTCGTTTCGATTTTGACCTTGACAAGTTGGTAATCTGTTGTTCTAATTTTGATCTTGGCAAGTCGGTAAATGTTCATTACTCCTATTCATGAAGGGCGGTTTCATGCTTGACGAATATGCAGTTTCTTCCTCAACGACGTTTCTCAGCCATGGCTCGGTTCTTGGCTCGATTCTTAATTTTGTTTCTATCTATTGAATTCTAGTCATATTCCATATACATTGAGTTTCAGGGGTGAAATAGTAGAGAATGGATGATTATGTACATTGGGTGTAACGTATCAGATATGACATGTCACATCAGGCACACTGGTGTGTCACATCAGACTTGTAGGGTTTTGATGCAGGTTGCACAGCGAAAAAAAAAAACTCTGCTCAAAACCCTCCATGGATCGCAGGTGAATCATCATAACATGATGAAGGAGAAATGTTACCTCAGTCAAACTGATTGTTGACGATCATACGCAGATCAAAAGACGGCGTCAATACAGTATCCACACTAATAGACCTCAACTGGACTTTTTTTCCAATGGTGCTAACAATCTTGAGAAGAAGGATCTTGTCTCACTAGATGATGAGCTTGGACGTGCGTTGGCTCGATCACATCCAACCCGTGGCAGCAGAGAGAGAGAGGGGCGTGTTGGAATAGGTGCCCTAGAGACAATATAGATTTAGTATGAACATTGTTTGGCTAGAATATTAATTTTTTTTTTGTGAAGATATTTAATACAATGAAGTCCTTAGATTACAATGTATTTCTTATCTTACGGGTAAAAGACACTAACCACCCCTGAATTTAGGATAAATTCCACCCTGCTACCCTGTATTTTGGAAAAAGACACTCAGCACCCAAATAACAGAATATTCCCTGGACACTTAGCACCTGTTACGTTCCGTTAAAAATGGATGATAGAATTTTTCCGGACCATATTACCCCTGTGTTGTTGTTGTTTTTTTTTTTTTTTTTTTTTTTTTTGCCTATGTGTATCTTCAAGAATAACAAGAATACCTATCCTAAAAAAGATCTAACACCAATAACCTATCACATTTTGAATACAAAACATCAAGAACACCAAGAACACACAAAATTTGCAAATTATTTAAACCAATAAAACAATATTTTTTTAAACAGAAATTGAAGCTTTATTAACAAAGAAGGCTATCTCAGCCATTCCAACAAGCACTTACAAATCCAGACAGATCTAAAGCAGCACTTTTTCCATAATTAACCCTCTAATTTATATAGATATGTACATCACTAAGACAAAATACATCTTGAAGGAGAAGCAGAACATAAGAGAGGAAGAACAAGAAGAAAAAGAAAAGGAAGAGAAAGAGGAATAAACAGAACAGACAAATGCCACCACCGAGAGGAGACTACCATATGGACGCTGTCTATAGAGAAAATAGCCCAGATTAGATTGAGATGGAGGGAACGAAGAACGAGAATTCTATTTGGTCTAGACCCAAATCAGGAAATAGATACAGAAAGAGACGATCATATAGTCTTGGAACCAGAGAAAGAATGAATGAACTGGTCATCGGTCTCCGTCATCATCTGCTTCTGTTCCGGCCTCTGAAGACATCTCCGGTGGTGCGATGGCGTCTCAGCCTTGTTATACTCCTCGTCGACCTCGTTCTTCTTCTTCCTTTCTCCTCACCCCTCCCCCCTCCTCCCTCTCTCTGTTCTGGATCAAACATGACCAACCTGGTCTCGATTTCGTGGAGTTCCAGGCCCACAAAGTCCCTCGACGGCGGAAACTTAGGAAAGGTGTTTGATTTGTATTCTAATTGGAGTCCGACTGGTGGTGGCGGCACCACCGTCGTTGCGTCCCCACCGCCAGATTGGACAGTGCGACAACGGTTGGGTTGAAGATTGGGACGGAAGGTGAGTAGGTGCAGTTGGATTTGGAGATGAAATGAGGGAGGCGTGGGTAGTTTGGTGGTTGTGTCCACGGGAAGAGAGAAAGAGGGCAAGAGTGAGGAATTTAGGGTTAGAAATTAGGGTAAGGAGAGAAGAGTAAAATATAGGGTGTAATTTTATAAAATTCCAAGGGTAAAATTGTCTTTTTCTCGTACTGTTAGTCAACTGTTAGTCTCCATCCAAAAAAGGTGCGGAGTGTCTTTTTCCAAAACACAGGGTAGCGGGGTGGAATTTATCCTAAACTCATGGGTGGTCAGTGTCTTTTACCCTTATCTTAAATATGTTTAGTCCATTATATTGATTAACGGGAAAATCACTATAGACTAGTATGTAGGTAGATTGATATGGAGATATCAAGTCTAACACATGGGTATGCATTAGGAGTAATGGCATACTGGATTGACCCACAACCAGAAGGCTACATTACATTATGGCAAAGTCACAAGAGCTTCTCGTAGTGCTAATGCTATTGTAATCCTTAGATTTGAAGTCATTTGATACTCTAGTTGTGAATATCATGCTTTGATATTATCAAGCGTTGCGCCTTAACTGAGTAACTATAAAGATAGTTATCGGGCATGATTGGAAGTAACCTGAGAGATGGTAGTGATGTAGAGAGGATCTGTCCCTCTCACATAATGGGAGCAAATATCCATGGGCCTGCAACACCCCCAAATCATACAAGGGATGCCTCCGCCCGAGGTGATGAGCCTCATTGGGAACGAATAAGGATCGTCGGTTCATAGCTAGTACAACCATCGACAACTCAAAAATTAATTCATTATATAATTATGACAGACAGTGATAGCATTTTGAAAAGTCATGAGTACATCTGAAATGATAAGACTAGGTGATATTCTAAGCATCAAGCCTCCTATCCAGCTAAGTTGTGAATGTTCCCCCACCTCGATAGACAACCTGCAGTTTTAAAATAGCAAAAGTCGACGCAGTTTTTGCAGAAAAAGATCAGCAAACGGCTGTGTAAGCTAACACCCATAGCACGTAAACAGATTATGAGACATATGACAGGAATAACGTATTCGCTAATAAATATCAGAAATATGTGGGGATAACGTTCTCGTTGATCTGATGTGTAACAATCTCAAATTTCGTATATCCAACCCAATGATGTGGTCCATCTTGGGGAAATCATTGTTAACAAGATATATTTCATATTTCGTATTCCAACCCAAAGATGTGGACCATCTTGGGACATCCCTTTTAAAAGTATTTCGCAATATCACTTTAAATCTCAAGATGATAACATTCTCATCGATAGGAATCGAGTCCAGAAATTCATTTTAGTAATTAGTTGATACGGGGCGTGACCATATCCAATCCACAACCGCTTTCTCATAATGTACAAAAAAGCACTACCATAACCATAACTCAATCACAGGAGGTTCGCTTCATAGCACCTCATAACCATTTCATAACCAATCTCAATAAATCTCATAACAGTAACCAATCACAATATCACAGAAATGTATCGTATCAGGGATATGGCACAAACCCACTGAAACAACCCGGGAACCTACGGTTTCTCGCTAGTACAACTTAACGAAATCCAAAGTGCTTTATTGAAATAAAAGTAAAGGAGAAACCCTCCTTACATTATTAAACACAAAGGTAAACATGTCTTAAACAAAACGAAACAACTACTACTTATTTGCTAGCGTGGTACTACTCCTTAGCTCGTGCGCGTTTCCACCCCAGCTAGCTTATTCTTGACCTGCGGGTTTTGAAATAGCGAAAGCCGACCGCAGAAAAATTTTAATTAGTAAAAACTAAGTAAGCACATATTACAATGAGTAAAACAAGAGTTTTTGGCTAGAACAAACATGAATATAGAAACCTTTAAAATAACGCGAGTATAAAAGCATGATTGAGAGAACTTTAGAAAAGCCGGATATAAAAGAGTACCACGTTCATTTATTTAGTTTGGCTGAGGCATGAAAACCCATCGGGTCACGTATGTCCACAGAGAGGTCACGATGCAATATAAAAAGGTACCTCTTGGGACATCGCCCGTCCCAATTCACCAAGAGCGTTAGAAGGTAGCCCTACGCATACCCCGATCGAACCATACTATAGGACCTTAAGTGTCGACACCCCTATACCGCAGTGACCTACGTCAGTATAGGTAGTACTCTATAGTTTCCACGCCTTATAAAACCCATATAGGGTAGGGTATAAAACCCAATGAAGGATCGCCTATAAGCGTCCTTGGCCATATTGGCCTTCACGCACATCCTCTGTACATCGCCCCATATCCATTATCGTTCATTAAATCCAAGTTTTCAATTCGTTTCCCAGATAAACAATCTTTCCAAAATTGTCTTGACAGAAATATAAACTTTGAAGTAAACTTTTGAAGAGTAACGCACGATATGTCAAAATTCATTATAACTCACACCAAGCACATTTTGATAGTTGAAGACATTGTACATATGTACTTACTTGGAAAGTGGAGAGAGAGATTTCAACACAAGCAGCACGGAAATTTAGTAGTAGGGGTCCTCGACGAACTCTCCTCCTACGAACTCGGAATCTACAATATCACATAATCCTATATTAACACATATTCATCCATACAACAAATTTCGCAATTAAATGTCCTATATGAAATGCAAGTGAAATTCCCCACATAATCCCCCAAACAAGTTATATTTCACTAGCTACTAGTTGCACGATTATTGTACATATCTATTAAGAAGATAGTGGTGTTTAAATATAAAATAATAGTTGAGGTAAAGAAAACTTTATTTGATATATTATAACATTTAGCGGCTAATATTTATAAATAAAGGTAGCTATTTAAAATAAGCTTGATGTCTACTATATATAACATAATAATTATAATACTAAGAAAACGCTATTATGTGACAAGAGTTTATTTTCCGATATTTACAAAACAAGGCTAAATAGTTGGTTAGGAAAAGGTAGATATTATACTTGCAAAATCCCAAATCAACGTAATAAGATTATAGGTTTATTTTCAGAAAAAGGATTTCTAGAGTTATGTTTAATGGTGTGTGTAAACATCAGAAAATTACTAGTTTATATTATTATGAAAATATACAAAAACTATTTATACAAGCACACTTATAACCTCTAATATTAAGTTGCGAGGCAGTAAATTTTATTTATCAAGAACGACAAATACTAATTCTGGGATTATAAACTTGCCACAAAAGAACATAATTACATAAGCCAAGATATTACTTGGTCAATATACTAGAACAAAATTGTCTTTTACTAAACTGTTGGGGTAACTAATAATATTTACACAATTATTGGGGTATAAGTTGTAGCTTGTGAAACTTGGGTACACATCAACACACCCACAGTGGACTTCTTCTTCTTCAAGTTCAATCCCCCATAAACTCAATCCACCAATTCTTACTGTAACCATTTCTCACAAATCCAAGAAAACAAAAACCCAATTGAACACCATATTCTAGCAAGAACTATTGCGATTGAGAATGGAACAAAAGGTGGCTTCGTGAGTTACCGATCGGGGTGGACGAACGGCGATGAAGGCTGCACGAACGGTGGTGGCTTCTGCCGCCGCTGGTTTCGCCGGAGCAGCGGGAAGGACGGACGAAGGTGCAGAGGACGGCGACGCTGAGGGGCGGCGTCGGGGCGGCCTGGGTTCGCCGGCGGTCCTGGGTTCGGGCCTGGTGCCGTCGGCGTCGGGTCTGCTTCGGCGGTCGACACAGAACAGAGAGAGAGCGGGAGAGAGGGGCGGAGAGTGCGAGAGGGGGAGACAGAGGGGAGTGAGAGCTGGTGGGTGCGAGAGAGAGAGAGGCAGAGAGAGTGATTGGGTTTGAAAACCCAACTGAAATTGTCAATCACTCGGAGGATTTTTCGGGTTCGAATTGGAATGTCGAATTGGCGAAATTGATGATCAAGATTGAGGCTTTGACTTGATAGGGATGAATCAGGACGAAAATCTGGAGAAACAGAGGCCGAGTTGTTGAATTTCCGTGAGGGTGGTCGCCGGAAAATCAGGAGCAGTGAACTCTGCTCCAAAGATGGAAGGGATGAAGATGGTTGGAGGTATTTTACGGTGTGACGGGTGCACCAGTTATCGCGGTGATTCGCTACACATTATTAATTAAACTACACTTTAGACACGCTAAAAACGTCACACGACCCGCTACACTCCACCCACTAATTTACACACATTAACTATATAAAAAGTTGTCATCTTAAAAAAAATACTTTTTTATAAAAAAAAAATGTTGACAACAATAACAATAATAATAATAATAGTTATAGTAATAATAATAATAATATAGTAATAATAATAATAATAATAATAATAATAATAGTAAACTATTAGATAAAAAGAAGAGAAAAACTTTTATAATTTCACATAATGACCCCAAAAATTTGCCAAACTCCCAAAAATGCCCCATAAAATACCGGGGTATTACACCCGCGCACAACAGTTTCCACTTTACGTCATTACGACCTTTCCTCCAAGATATCACAATATGTAAAATGGGAGCTCCAAGTAAAGTCGGTGTGGCAATTAACATAACAATCGATGTATGATTGAGAGATATATTCATATTTGACCAATAAGTGAGCGGTGTGCTACTATTCATAATCGTGGCCCGTGGACTAGGTAAACACAGCCTAATTTGGTAGTCGTGATTTGAACGGTACTTTCACATTTCACAAATTGGATTTAGACGTTCTTCTTTCATATTTTTTTTTTAATTTGAATTACCAATTTCATACGATGCTTCCAAGGCAAATTTTTCAAAAACAAAGTAAACAACTCAATAAAATATGTATAGTAGTATTACACAATTAACACACGCGATACACGAAATAATGAAAGGCACACGAGGCTAGGCATATTAACTTACCGAAATCCAAAAGCATGTCCTAGATGTCGTTCTCGTCTACGGTTGTTGTTCATAGGTAAGAGAGGGATCAAGCTCGACAGGCTCGGGGTCAATGATATGACTAGGGTCGGGCATATAGGCTTTGAGTTGGGACACATGGAAAACGTTATGGACTCTACCTAGGCTGTTAGGAAGATTCAGGCGATAGGCAACCTCTCCTATACGATCCAGTACTTCGTAGGGTCCAATGAACTTGGGACTTAACTTTCCTTTCTGATTAAAACGCATGACCCCCTTTGTAGGTGAAACCCTTAGGAACACTTTGTCGCCAACCTTGAATTCCAATGGCCTTCTCTTCAAATCTGCATAAGACTTTTGTCGATCCTGGGCCGCTTTCATCCTTTGCTGGATCATTCGAATCTGGTTTGTCGAGTCCTCGATCATTTGTGGTCCAAGAATAATCGTCTCGCTGATGTCACTCCAACACAGCGGTGTCCTGCACTTCCTCCCATACAGTGCTTCGTAGGGTGCCATTCCTATGCTAGCATGGTAGCTGTTGTTATACGAGAACTCGATAAGTGGTAACTTGTCCACCCATGAACCTCCAAAGTCTAGGATGCAAGCCCTTAGCATGTCCTCCAGTGTTTGAATCGTTCTCTCAGTCTGGCCATCCGTAGCTGGGTGAAATGCTGTGCTGAACCTTAGCTCAGTGCCCATGGCCCTTTGTAGCTCCCTCCAGAAATGAGATAAGAAGTTTGGATCTCTATCCGAAACAATGGAGCTAGGGACTCCATGTAATCTTACCACATTCTTGATGTAAGCGTCCGCCCTCTTTTCCATGTCCCATGTGTCCTTCATGGGAATGAATCTTGCCGTCTTGGTGAGTCGATCGACTACCACCCAAATTTGATTCAACCCATTCGTCGAAACAGGTAAAGCCGTGACAAAGTCCATTGAGATGGAGTCCCATTTCCAAACCGGTATCTCCAATGGTTGCAACATTCCACCTGGTCTTTTGTGCTCGAACTTGACCTTCTGGCACGTCAAACATCTAGATACGAAATCGGCTACTTCCTTCTTCATACCTTTCCACCAGAAATTCTTCTTCAAGTCCTTGTACAACTTGTCTCCTCCTGGATGTACCGAATATGGTGTGTTATGAGCTTCCTTCATAAGCCTTTCTTTTACTTCCGCACATGTCATTGGTACACACCATCTTCCCTTGAACTTCACGCTTCCATCTTCTTCCACTTTGAAATCGAGTGCTTCGCCTTTGTTGATCTTCTCCTTAATCTTTTGTAGGAAAGCGTCTTCTTTCTGTGCTTCTTTTATTTCTTCGAAGATGTCCGGTACTATCGTCATATTACACAACATGTTAGTCGGGGTTCCCCTCGTGCAGACTTCAATCTCCAGTCTTCGAAACTCTTCGCAAAGCTTGGGTGGTAAAACCCACATTGCATTTACCGTATGCTCCGTCTTTCGACTCAATGCATCCGCTACTACGTTGGCTTTCCCTTCATGGTATTGAATCTTGATATCATAGTCTTTCACCAATTCTAGCCACCTCCTTTGTCGCATATTCAGCTCCTTTTGAGTGAATATGTACTTTAGGCTCTTGTGATCGGTAAAGATCTTGCACGTCGTACCGTAAAGGTAATGCCTCCATATCTTTAGCGCAAACACGATGGCCGCCAACTCTAAGTCGTGAGTAGGGTAATTCTCCTCATAAGACTTTAGTTGCCTAGAAGCATAAGCAATCACTTTGCCTTCTTGCATTAAAACACATCCTAACCCGTGCTTTGAAGCATCACTATAAACCTCAAATTCTCCACCTTCAGTAGGTAACGTTAACACAGGTGCCGACGTCAACCTATCCTTTAGGGTTTGGAATGCTTCCTCACAATTCTTGTCCCATACGTACTTGCTTGTCTTTTTCATTAACGTTGTCATGGGTTTCGCGATCTTGGAGAAATCCTTCACGAATCGTCGATAGTAACCCGCCAATCCTAAGAAGCTTCTTATCTCCGTTACGCTCTTTGGTGTGGGCCAGTCTCTTACTGCAGATATCTTCCCTGGGTCCACTGACACACCTTCCTTCGATATAATGTGCCCTAGGAAAGGCACTCTATCCAACCAAAACTCGCACTTGGACAATTTTCCATACAACTTCTCTTCCCTTAGGGTTTCCAACACCTCCCTCAAATGCTGTTCATGTTCTTCTTTCCCTTTTGAGTAGATTAGAATGTCGTCGATGAAAACGACAACAAACTTATCAAGGTACTTCTGAAGAACGCGGTTCATTAACTCCATGAATGCTGCTGGAGCATTAGTGAGTCCAAATGGCATTACCGTAAACTCGTAGTGACCATAGCGAGTTCGAAATGCCGTTTTAGGAATATCCTGTTCAGCTATCCTAAGCTGATGATATCCAGACCTTAAATCGATCTTCGAAAAGGTATCGGCTCCTTGTAGTTGGTCGAACAAGTCGTCGATCCTGGGAATTGGGTACTTATTCTTAACGGTTACCCCATTCAACTCACGGTAGTCAATGCAAAGTCTTAAGCTACCATCCTTCTTCTTCACAAACAAAACCGGTGCTCCCCATGGTGAGACACTAGGTCTTATGAAACCCTTGTCCAATAACTCCTTGAGTTGCTCCTGAAGTTCCTTTAACTCGGCTGGTGCCATCCTATATGGTGCCTTCGAGATTGGTCCGGTCCCTGGTACTAAGTCTATCGCAAAGTCCACGGCTCTCTTAGGTGGCATTCCTGGAAGCTCTTCCGGAAAGACATCTGGAAATTCGTTCACCACTGGGATATCCTCTAATTTCTCCCCTTCTTTCTCCTGATCATGGATCGTACAGAGGTATGCCCTATGCCCTTTCTTCACATCTGAGAGAATGGTTAAGGCTGACACGATTTGGATCTTGGGTCCAGTGGTTATAACCCTATAGGATAGACGTTCACCTTTCGACCCACGAAACCTAACCTTTTGGGTGGCACACTCTATGGTTGCTTTGTATTTGCTGAGCCAATCCATACCTAAGATGACATCTAGGTTTCCGAGATCGAAAAGGATTAGATCAGAAGGTAGCTTGGCTCCTAAGATTTCTAGGTTGACTCCAGGGTACATGGTATTGCAGGGTGTGACTTCTCCAGTAGGGGTAGAGATTGAGATAGATATTGGGGTAGGATTTGGTAAGTCTAACTTCTTAGCACAAGTAGATGATATGAAAGAAAATGTGGCTCCAGAATCAAATAACACAAAAGCAGGGGTAGAATGGATTAGGAATGTACCAGTCACCACGTTGGCCTGTGCTGCCTGAGTCTGGTTCATCACATTAATAGTTCCAGCTGCGCTACGTGCTGTGGCTGCGGGTGCAGGTGCGCCTGCTACAGTGGTTGCTGAAGTAGCATTGTTGTTTCCCTGGGGTCGGTTGTTGTAACCATTTCCTCCTTGCCAGTTGTTACCCCGGTTATAGCCACCTCCATTATTGTTCCTATTGCCAGCATTGTTGTTGTTCCCATAGCCTCCTCCTTGTTGGTAGTTGCACTGGTTCCCTCCGTAGTTGTTACCACGATTGTTATTGGCTCCCTGGTTGTAACCGCTGTTATTTCCACCATAGCTGTTACTTCCACGGTTTTACCCACCATTTCCTCCTTGGCGGTTCACATTGTTCCTTCCATAGTTGTTACCATTGAAGTTCCCATTGTTGTTGGAATTGTTGTACATTTGCGGTTACACCAAGCACTCGTACTTCCGGTGACCTTTCTTTCCACAGTTAAGGCAAGTCACCTTCTCACCTCGGCAGTCCACCCCTGGGTGGTTGTTTCCACATTTCTTGCAATGGTAGGATCTAACCATGCCTTGGCCTCCATTATTCACAGGCTGATAGGTGGGGTTTGGATTAGGGCGAAACCTTTTGTCTCCGGCGTTGTTGCCACGATTTTGAAACCCGTTTGCAGCTGGTGCCTCGGTCTTCCTTTTTCTGTTGGCTTCGGCATTACTATCCAGCATGCGCTGCATATCTTGAGCCGCTCCATAAGCCTCGAACAATGAGTTAAAACGAGTAGGCCCCATTGCCTTTCGGACTTCAAAGTCCAGTCCTTCGACAAATTTGCGGATCCTTCTTATTTCTGTGGGTGCGATCTCCCGCCCGAACCTCATGAGTTCCATGAATTTTTCATAGTAGTCAGTTAAGGTAGCTCCATCTTGCTTCAGGTGCAAGAATTCATCAAATTTCGCCGACTTCACATGGTCGGGGTACAACCGTTCGCGCATAGCTTCCTTTAGCTGTTCCCATCCAAAGCCTTCTTGGGCGAGCAATTCAGCCGATACAGAGCTCCACCATTTATCAGCTTCTTTCTTGAAGTAGTAGATCGCCACTTCTATGCGTCGATCCTCTGGGCAACGCACCGAAGTCAGTGCCTTGTGAAAGTCGCGGATCCAATCCTCTAAGGTAGTCGGGTCTTCCGTCCCATAAAAGAAGTCGGGTCGGAGCTCAGCAATCTTACTCATTATGTCATTTCCCCCAGCCTGTTGATTGTGCAAGAGTTGGGTTAAGGCTAGGGTCGCTTGTTCCAGATTCTGGAACCGAATAGGGTCATACTGCTGAGGGACCGGAATTTGCTGGTTTCCTTGGGTTCCCTGGTTCATGGTTCCTACTTCTCTTGCACGTCTCCTGGTATAATATTGCATCGTACCTTTTAAATATAGCTATACTTAATATAGGTCGAAAAGAATTCTTCTTGTAGTTCACACATGCAATACATAGATTTCAAATAATTCAGCATTTATTAATCCACCCATCAAATAATCCACATAAACACTTAAATGATAAAAGAAACAACTCAATCCAAAAGAAATAGCAACTCCTAAAAAAAGGTAAACGTTCACTCTCGTTATAAAAGAAAAGCAATAAATGGAAATCCTAAGGGTGGGATGGTTGTGGTCCTACTCTTCATCGTCAGTTAGGAACATGAGCTCGATATCGGTAGGATCAATCGCAATCACTTCCGCTACGTCGATCTCCTCATTCTCAATTTCTTCAATCTCGACCACGTCATCATTCCAATCTATAAACTCCTCCTGTGCCTCCTCGTCTTGGTTCACACCTTGGTCTTGCTCATTTTCTTGGTTCTCATCCAATTCCATATTTTCTTGCTCCTCCTCCAATTCTTCTTCGGCCTCTTCCTCCTCTTCTTCTTGGTGCTCGGCGTCCTGTGCTGCTACTTGTTGTATTGCTGGGTCTAGCAACTCATCCATTTTGAACCAAAGCGTGAGCGAGTTCAAATAGTAGTAATCATAATCACGGTGCTTGTACTTGGTGATATTAGGTACATTTTGGCCCCATATGTTCGTGACGAACAAATCATCATAGTTTCCTTTGAGGTTATTCCATAGAGGCTCATCTGGGAGGCCGTTGAGGATGTAGTAGCTTATCTTCAACGGGTGAGCGTGGGTCTCGTTGCCATGTGGGCTTTGGCTCCAAGCAATGCATAGGCTTCGAACGTACCTGCAGTACTCTTCTGCCGTCTCTTGTCCCTCAAGGAATGTGACATGGATCGGCGCGTGAGCAGGTGTGAGGTCAGCAGGGGCTGGGATGGGTGGTCTAGCAGCAGGTAGGGCAGCCATCTGAAAGAAGAAAGAAAAGTCTCAGAATTGTTCTAAGCCACGTATACGCTCATTACTTAACGAAATAATTTAAGAAAATTAAAGAATGCATGTAACATGAATAAACTAACAATTAACAAGTTACAGTCACATAGCAAATTCTCTTCACAATAATAAAGATTACAATTAACCACACAACACACTTATGAATTTAGAAAGAAAACACGGCTACGCAATCCCACATCCCCGGCTTGTCCAGTTTTAATTCCAGTTTTAGCTATCCTATGTCCATTTTAATTTTGAAAAGCTTTCAATTATTATTTATCTTTATTAATGGAAATCGAGAAGTCGCACTAGCGTTGGAACCGTCGGCTCTGATACAACTGAAACAACCCGGGAACCTACGGTTCCTCGCTAGTACAACTTAACGAAATCCAAAGTGCTTTATTGAAATAAAAGTAAAGGAGAAACCCTCCTTACATTATTAAACACAAAGGTAAACATGTCTTAAACAAAACGAAACAACTACTACTTATTTGCTAGCGTGGTACTACTCCTTAGCTCGTGCGCGTTTCCACCCCAGCTAGCTTATTCTTGACCTGCGGGTTTTGAAATAGCGAAAGCCGACCGCAGAAAAATTTTAATTAGTAAAAACTAAGTAAGCACATATTACAATGAGTAAAACAAGAGTTTTTGGCTAGAACAAACATGAATATAGAAACCTTTAAAATAACGCGAGTATAAAAGCATGATTGAGAGAACTTTGGAAAAGCCGGATATAAAAGAGTACCACGTTCATTTATTTAGTTTGGCTGAGGCATGAAAACCCAGCGGGTCACGTATGTCCACAGAGAGGTCACGATGCAATATAAAAAGGTACCTCTTGGGACATCGCCCGTCCCAATTCACCAAGAGCGTTAGAAGGTAGCCCTACGCATACCCCGCTCGAACCATACTATAGGACCTTAAGTGTCGACACCCCTATACCGCAGTGACCTACGTCAGTATAGGTAGTACTCTATAGTTTCCACGCCTTATAAAACCCATATAGGGTAGGTATAAAACCCAATGAAGGATCGCCTATAAGCGTCCTTGGCCATATTGGCCTTCACGCACATCCTCTGTACATCGCCCCATATCCATTATCGTTCATTAAATCCAAGTTTTCAATTCGTTTCCCAGATAAACAATCTTTCCAAAATTGTCTTGACAGAAATATAAACTTTGAAGTAAACTTTTGAAGAGTAACGCACGATATGTCAAAATTCATTATAACTCACACCAAGCACATTTTGATAGTTGAAGACATTGTACATATGTACTTACTTGGAAAGTGGAGAGAGAGATTTCAACACAAGCAGCACGGAAATTTAGTAGTAGGGGTCCTCGACGAACTCTCCTCCTACGAACTCGGAATCTACAATATCACATAATCCTATATTAACACATATTCATCCATACAACAAATTTCGCAATTAAATGTCCTATATGAAATGCAAGTGAAATTCCCCACATAATCCCCCAAACAAGTTATATTTCACTAGCTACTAGTTGCACGATTATTGTACATATCTATTAAGAAGATAGTGGTGTTTAAATATAAAATAATAGTTGAGGTAAAGAAAACTTTATTTGATATATTATAACATTTAGCGGCTAATATTTATAAATAAAGGTAGCTATTTAAAATAAGCTTGATGTCTACTATATATAACATAATAATTATAATACTAAGAAAACGCTATTATGTGACAAGAGTTTATTTTCCGATATTTACAAAACAAGGCTAAATAGTTGGTTAGGAAAAGGTAGATATTATACTTGCAAAATCCCAAATCAACGTAATAAGATTATAGGTTTATTTTCAGAAAAAGGATTTCTAGAGTTATGTTTAATGGTGTGTGTAAACATCAGAAAATTACTAGTTTATATTATTATGAAAATATACAAAAACTATTTATACAAGCACACTTATAACCTCTAATATTAAGTTGCGAGGCAGTAAATTTTATTTATCAAGAACGACAAATACTAATTCTGGGATTATAAACTTGCCACAAAAGAACATAATTACATAAGCCAAGATATTACTTGGTCAATATACTAGAACAAAATTGTCTTTTACTAAACTGTTGGGGTAACTAATAATATTTACACAATTATTGGGGTATAAGTTGTAGCTTGTGAAACTTGGGTACACATCAACACACCCACAGTGGACTTCTTCTTCTTCAAGTTCAATCCCCCATAAACTCAATCCACCAATTCTTACTGTAACCATTTCTCACAAATCCAAGAAAACAAAAACCCAATTGAACACCATATTCTAGCAAGAACTATTGCGATTGAGAATGGAACAAAAGGTGGCTTCGTGAGTTACCGATCGGGGTGGACGAACGGCGATGAAGGCTGCACGAACGGTGGTGGCTTCTGCCGCCGCTGGTTTCGCCGGAGCAGCGGGAAGGACGGACGAAGGTGCAGAGGACGGCGACGCTGAGGGGCGGCGTCGGGGCGGCCTGGGTTCGCCGGCGGTCCTGGGTTCGGGCCTGGTGCCGTCGGCGTCGGGTCTGCCTCGGCGGTCGACACAGAACAGAGAGAGAGCGGGAGAGAGGGGCGGAGAGTGCGAGAGGGGGAGACAGAGGGGAGTGAGAGCTGGTGGGTGCGAGAGAGAGAGAGGCAGAGAGAGTGATTGGGTTTGAAAACCCAACTGAAATTGTCAATCACTCGGAGGATTTTTCGGGTTCGAATTGGAATGTCGAATTGGCGAAATTGATGATCAAGATTGAGGCTTTGACTTGATAGGGATGAATCAGGACGAAAATCTGGAGAAACAGAGGCCGAGTTGTTGAATTTCCGTGAGGGTGGTCGCCGGAAAATCAGGAGCAGTGAACTCTGCTCCAAAGATGGAAGGGATGAAGATGGTTGGAGGTATTTTACGGTGTGACGGGTGCACCAGTTATCGCGGTGATTCGCTACACATTATTAATTAAACTACACTTTAGACACGCTAAAAACGTCACACGACCCGCTACACTCCACCCACTAATTTACACACATTAACTTTATAAAAAGTTGTCATCTTAAAAAAAATACTTTTTTATAAAAAAAAAATGTTGACAACAATAACAATAATAATAATAATAGTTATAGTAATAATAATAATAATATAGTAATAATAATAATAATAATAATAATAATAATAATAATAATAATAATAATAGTAAACTATTAGATAAAAAGAAGAGAAAAACTTTTATAATTTCACATAATGACCCCAAAAATTTGCCAAACTCCCAAAAATGCCCCATAAAATACCGGGGTATTACACCCACGCACAACAGTTTCCACTTTACGTCATTACGACTTTTCCTCCAAGATATCACAATATATAAAATGGGAGCTCCAAGTAAAGTCGGTGTGGCAATTAACATAACAATCGATGTATGATTGAGAGATATATTCATATTTGACCAATAAGTGAGCGGTGTGCTACTATTCATAATCGTGGCCCGTGGACTAGGTAAACACAGCCTAATTTGGTAGTCGTGATTTGAACGGTACTTTCACATTTCACAAATTGGATTTAGACGTTCTTCTTTCATATTTTTTTTTTTAATTTGAATTACCAATTTCATACGATGCTTCCAAGGCAAATTTTTCAAAAACAAAGTAAACAACTCAATAAAATATGTATAGTAGTATTACACAATTAACACACGCGATACACGAAATAATGAAAGGCACACGAGGCTAGGCATATTAACTTACCGAAATCCAAAAGCATGTCCTAGATGTCGTTCTCGTCTACGAAATCGTCACCTACAATTGGAGATTCTAACTCATCACAGACCCAAATATAAAGCTACAAGTCATAACGGGATTCCTACTTTTTAATTCTTAGGCTAACCCGGGTTTTTAAGTTTACAAAAACATCCTCTTCTATATTTGTTACACAATAGTTACCCCAACCGATTTATGAAAAACATATTTATTAATTATAATTTAAATAAATTAAATGAAATTACATTTATAATGAATCTGGAATTAAAAACCACACTTAGTATCCCAAAAGTTTCTGAAAAGACAACTGCATCCCCCTAAGTTTCTGAAACCGCAAAATAACCCCCCAACATACTTTCTGAAAATAGCAATTTAACCCCCAAACCAATAACATTCAAACTAACGGATCAAAACATGGATTCAAGGTTCTAGAACATGATTTTGATTACAAAAAACAACTTAGGGGAAGATTTAAGAGCATACCCATACCAAATTTCGTGAGAAACGGTCAAGAAATCGAACGGGTTGAGCTACCCGAAAGCGTCGCCGGAAGTGAAGCTCGACGGCGGCGTTAATGGCCTCCTCGGCTGCGATCGAGCCTTATGTTGTACTGGTCGGGCCTCTGGGAGTCTCCTGGAAGGGACGAGAGCGAGTGGGTGGCCTTGGTTTGACTTGGTCGGAGCTCTCGCCGGAAACCATGGAGGTTTTCCGGTGGGTTTGCTTCTGCCGCTGCAGCGCTGTTGCTGCTGTTGTTGTTTTCATCATCATCTTCTTCTTCTCTTGAGGTCGAAATAGAGAGTGGATCGAGAGAGAGAGAGAGAGAAACAGTAGGGTGGAGGAGTGAGGTGGTGGTCGTCGGTATGCTCTCATCGTGGAAGCGCCGGCGGTGGCGGCTGGTGGCGCTGCTCCAAGCAGTTGCTGCTGCTGCTGCTCCTGGTACGGCAGAGAGAAGACAACATAGAGGGAGAGAAGCGATGGAGGAGGTGGTGGTCGGGTGTGGTGTGCCGAAGAAGAGAAGGAGAAGAAATAGAAGAAGAGGGAGGAGAGAGAGAGAGAGAGAGAATGTTGGGGAGTTGTGAGGGTGTTGGAAAACACAACGAGTTGGAAATAAACCATTTGGAAAACAAACTTCTTTTTTATTGTCTTCTTCTTCTCTATTATTAGTATTATTATTATTATGTAGAAGTATAGTATATAGTATACAATACAATATAAAATACGTAGTATGTACACGGTATAAATACATATAGGGTAAGGTTTGAGAATACGTACAAGTATAAATACAAATACAAGTATTAAATACTAAAAGTTATGTAAAAGACAAGTAATACCCCCAACATCAACTATTTAATATTATCTAAATTACAACTACCTCCACACTAGCTATATATTCTCGAAAATAACTGATTAAACTTTATGAAAGATACGTCAATAATACTTAGAAAAAGACGGGGTGTTACAGGGCCACTTGAGGGTTGGTGCTTATAGAATGTCTGACCAGACTCAGATGAATTAATATGGAGATATTGATGTTGTCTGCTCAGATAAGCATATTCCTAGGATCGAGAAACTATGGATTGGATATACGAGTATGACTATTATGTCTCGCGTCCAATCCGGATATGGAGAGAAAGGGATAATACAATACGGTAACATTGGGCTCAAGGTTTGTCGGATCACTGACTATTTCTGTTAGTTGGGTGACATAGATGTGTTGCTAGACACCGCTCTATGTTAGTAATAGTTACTGCCAACTAAGTAGAAACATATAAGGTCACACACCAAATGGATTAATCTTGATTTGGATATTAATTAGTTGGACTAATTAATTAAAATGATCATAACGTAACAACATGCAAAGCTAGTATGACTGATTTGCAAGGTGGACTAATTCGTGTATGAACATGATTAGTATTGGGGCAAATATGTAGTTAATAAGGAGTTATTAACTAGATAAGGGCACTCTAGCTTGTTATTTTCTCAAGACAAGTCATTATTGAGAGAACATAACAAAGCAAGGAGCGAGACAAGGAGGGTTCGACACCCACCCGTTCGCCCCTAACCGACGTCGTCGGCCACCTCGTGGCGCGCCGTTCGTGCTCTGGTTTGCGTGATTCTTCCTCCTTCTTCCGTTGCTAGCACTACACGTGGAGAATGATTCCAGCTGTGATCCAAAGGTGTGGATACCATAGAGGCGGAGACACAATTCTTCGTAGTGATCTCACAAACTAAGGTACACATTTTTCTACTTTCATCATGTTATGATTGCTTGACTTTTATCCTTGGAGGGGTTTGAGCAGGATAAATTTTGTTATTCCGCTACATAACCTGCACCAAAAACCCTACAGGGCGGCCAACACTTGGCAGTGAGCATCGAAGGGGGTAGCACTCCTTGCCTTGGTCGAACCATACTTCTCTTCCTCTTTTCTCTCCAGTGTACTGTGTAAAGTATGAATGAATCTAGAATGAATTTCATAGCCTACAAATCCTATATATAGATAGAGAAATTCATCTTTGCCCTTAAATCCAACAGTTTGGATTAGGTTGCATTCGAGTCCATAATTGCTCTTTAGTCCAACTAATGAGCACAATTTATACTTTAGTCCAATCAATTCGTTATTGCTATTTAGTCAAACTAATTAGCAATAATCTCGTTTTGATCTATCCTTGTGTGTGACCCTGTAGGTTCATAATTACATTGGCAGTAATAACAATTATTACAAACATTGAGCGGCATCTAGCAATACATCAATGCTCCCAAGTAATAGGAATGTCAGTGATTTGACTAACCTTTGTGACCAATGTTACCGCGTTGTATAGTCCCCTTGTCTCATCTATCCAGATTGGGCACAAGACATGGTGTGTCACACTTGTATATCCAATCTATAATTTCTCAATCTGTGAGTAGACTTAGACAAACAAATAACATCAATATCTCATATTGATTTATTCGAGCATGACATTGCATTTCCCTAAGTCTCACTCATCGAGTGGCGGTGGATATTTACTCCTGTTATGTAGAAGGGACAAATCATATCTACATCACTACTATTTCTCAGCTTGCTTCATATCATGTCCAATTAAGGCCTTCATAGTTACCCAATTACGTCGTAATGTTTGACGATATGAAAACATGATAATTCACAAGTAGAGTATCTAGTGACCTCAAGCCGAAGGATCACAACACCATTGTCACTATGAGAAGGGCTGTGACATTCACATAATTCACATGTAGTCTTCTCATGGAGGGTCAATCCAGTACACCATTACTCCTAATGCGTACCCATGTGTTAGACTTGATATCCCCACATCAATCTACCCACATACTATTCTCCATGCAATACAGTCGTCCTAATTAACTGCAGTACTCGACTAGGGATATTTAAGAATATGACATTTATATTCTAATGACTTCATTCATGTTAACATATCTCCCTATCGATAACAGAATGAATAGCAAGTCCACATAAATGTAACGATAAATAGATTGTCTATGGAGCATATCTCCAACAAGACTTGACAAAACACATCTGCCACAAGTGTGTGCTACAACTCAAACACATATGATAGTCTCAATTGCAAGATTATTTGTCTCGAATTGCCAGATTGTCTAGTCCTTCACAAACACAAATAGTTTTCTACGCCCTGCCCTTCGCAACAACTTTGACCTTCTCAGCTGCAACTCTGTTTTCTTCTTGCAAACTCATTGTTGACACGTTGAGTTTGAGGAGGAATGTTAGAAATATTAGTTTATGATATGCTCTAAAGACACATTATCTGTATACTCCAACAACGCGGTGTTTTACTGTTCATCAATGACATGTGGCCTATGTTATTGCCATTGAATGTTTTGATCTTCACAATTAATTTACTCTCCTACCCACTTACACAAGCTAACCAAATAATGCAAACGAGTGCTAGCTCAAGAGATATAGCGTTTAAAAGCCGCTGCATGAGGTAATGGGTTCAAACCCAGTAGATGACAAATAGGTAAGTCCAAAAAAAAAGAAAAAAAGAAAAGCTAATGAGACCATTCTCTCTTTAAGTAACAATGTTATGATTTTCATTAAAATATTTGTTTTTTAGGTACTATTATTTTTTTTAAATGTTTTCTTCTATAACAATGTAAAATGTATTCAAAATAAAAAGGGTAAAAGACAAAAACCACCCCTTGAGTATGGGGTATATACAAAAAAACCCCTCGTGTTCGGGGATATACAAAGACCACCCTTGTCACTAACTGCACATTAACGGAAAAGTAAGAAGACACATTTATCCTCATTTTGGCAAAAAAATGCCACATTATAAATACTATTTTTCTTCTTTTCTTCTCATTCTGTAACCTAGCCGCCTCCTTCACCTTCCCCACCTCTCTCTCTGGCCTCCCACCATCGACAGAGATCTCTCCCTCTCTCAGCCCTCCACCATCATCTGCCTCTCACCCACCTTCGTCCCTCTCTCCCCGTCGGAAGAGGATGGATGTAGAGCCACTCCCGCCGTATCTCAGCCCAAGACCACCACAACAACCCCCACCACCCCCACCGGAACTCTTCCCCGTCCCCGAACACGACGAAATCTCCGTCTCCATCCCAATCTCTCTCACCCGATCAGAACTCAAAGAACGCCTCATCTTCGGACCCACCTCCCCCTCCTCCAATCTCCAATCCCCTACATCATTCATCGACGCCCTAACCCTAACCCTAACCAACGATCTTTAGCAGTCCAGTCGAAGAAACAAAACAATTGCTCCCTGTCTACCAATCAAGTAGTAGTAGTGTTTACGATCGCCAATTCGGCTACGAAACATTCTCGACCAAAAAATCAGAGTAAACCCTAGTTATTGGAATTGATGCCAAGGACATTTTGGGATTGCCCAAGAACCAGTTGTCCCAGGAAAAGAAATCGAGACCCCACAAAGACTCCCAGAGAAAACCCGATGGCATCTCCCGCGAGGTATTACCTGCATTTGCTACAATACACCTCTCTCTTTTCTTCAATTTCTACTTCTACTGTAAATGGAGTGTTAATTGGTTTGGTAATTTTAGGTCTACGCTCTCACGGCTCTGGTGGTGATGTTGATACATCCTTCTCTGATCCAGCCGTCTCCTCGAAGACCCACCACTAGAAGACCAGGGTGTGAAGACCAGGGTGTTGTTGGTTGGGTAAGAAAGGTTTCGATTGGAATGCTAGGAGCGAGCTGATGAGTCGAAAGGTGAGCGATTGGTTACGGAGTAGTGTTTTGGAGGGTACCTATCATCGTCTTCTGTATCATCCATGTCAATCAATTGACAGATTGATTGCAAAATCAATTTCAGTGGAAGGGTGCTGCTATCGGTTTTTTCTTCGATGGGTTTTGCTGTGAAAGCAGTGTTGGTCGGGATTTGGTAGTGGTGATTGATTTGGGTACTTTGATGTTGGGTTCTATTCACCCGAATAGTGTTGTATTTGATTTTTGTTGTTGGGTTTGATGGTGTGTCGTGATTGATTTGGGTACTTTGATGTTGGCGGTGGTAGTTGTGGTTGTGCTGAAATCGAGTAGTGGAAGGGTGCTGCTCCTGGTGGTGCTTGTGGTGGTGGTGGTGGTGGTGAAGAACATCAAGAACATTAAAGAAAAAATAATACAAATAGGGGTAAAATAGTCATAAAAGAAGACATATTGCACCCCCTCTATTAACTGACATTAACAGAAGGGTGGTATTTGTTCAACGGCCGTTAGTGACAAGGGTGGTCTTTGTATATCCCCGAACACGAGGGGTTTTTTTGTATATACCCCATACTCAAGGGGTGGTTTTTGTCTTTTACCCAAATAAAAAAGCTCCCACTTCTCTCTAGCTTCTAGAGAGAGAAAACATATATGCGTTCTTCTGAGCAAGTAGCACCGTTTGGTGTTGCCTTGCCGGCTCTATTTCTCCTTCATCTGCACCCTCGGGTTCTCTCTCAGTGTTTCTCTCGGAGTTCGTTATTGGTGTTTTCCACACTGCCAAGTTTTGGCGGTTTAGTTCCACGGTGTTTCATGGGGGCGAACCCACTGCCGACGTTTTCAGCTTGGTGGCAATGGCTACCATTTCGCCATTCCTTCCATCGCCATATCTGTTGGCGGTTTCCTTCCATCGACTCCACCACTGCACGACTATCGATCGATCCATGGAGTCTCCAACTAGTTTCTTCCTCTCATGCCGCTGTCCTCGGTCCTCGCCTGAGGTCCATCGACGACTTTTTCCCAAGGTTTCCGTGGAGGTTTAGCCACCGTCTCACCGACCTCCTCCACTGTCATTGTCATTGCCATGTCCTTGAGACTTGTTCATGGGTTCCAAGAGCAACTTTAGGCCTAGTTTGGCTCCATATTATCTCTCTTTGTTTTTTCTGTAGTTTTTTCATGTATTTTACATGTTTTTCCCCTATCGACCTTAGGTCACTTGTATAGTTCTAAATTTCCGGTCAACAACTTCCACTTGTAAATTCTAACAATAATAGTTTAATTTCTGTTAAAAAAAAGATATAAAATTTATACATGTTAAAAAGGTGTCTCAGTTGATTGGGCCAACGACAAATTCAATGACCAAGTATCCACTGTTTTGTACCACTCTGTCCTAGTACTTTGTCAATTTGACTTTTACTCCTATTCATTGGGTCATTTTGATCAGGTAATTTGGATATCAAAATGATGCAATTTTTCGATAATTTTTTCATGGTGTTATAGAGTAGAAGTTGCTCTATAACACGGTGAACAAATTAGTAAAAAATTGCATCGTTTTACAGTTCAAGTTATCCCGTCAAAATGACACAGATACGAGTTAAAAACTTAAAATCAATTTAGGTACAAAGAACTGGTATGGAGTGGTATCCAGTATCCACTACCCAAGGAGGAATAGACAAGCGGGACACCACCGTGGCATTGAATGTAAACCAACGGTGGTGCTCCACGTTAGCACTCAAATACCATTCTACGTGGCTTCGCGACGCCCGTTCGTTTATGACTAAGTTTCTTCCCAGCCCCTGCCGCAGAGTAGAAAAAGCGCGCGAAACCCTTTCAGAGCAACCACCTCGAGGACGATGCCGGAGCTACCAGAGGTAGAAGCCGCACGAAAGGCAATCGAAGACCACTGCATCGGCAGGAAGATCAAGAGATCGATTATCGCCGACGACGCCATTGTCATCGACGGCGTATCTCGTTCCGATTTCGAGGCCTCTATCCTCGGCAAGACCATCGTCGCCGCTCGCCGTAAGGGCAAGAGCATGTGGCTCCAACTCGATTCCCCTCCTTTCCCTTCTTTCCAATTCGGTAAGAATAAGATGCACGAGTGCTCACGGATAAAAAAAATTAGGGTTTTGGTTCACCTACAAAAAAGCCCCTATAATTTGTGCAATTTCTTGATTTTCATGAGAAGAAAGTACTTGCAGGAATAAAAAGGAATGTTCGTTGAAAAAGTTAGGGTTTTCATTCACTTGCACAGAAATGTTATAATAGTGTAGATTTCCTGTGCTTTCATTGTGTATTGGGATAACTGAAGTGGTGTAGTTTCTTGTTTAGCATGGGAGAGGAAAGTTGCAATTTGGGAGTTTTAAGGCTTCTAGATGAAAAAACTGTGACATTTTATACTATTAGGATGAGAAAAGCACTTCTCTATCTTATCTTCCTCTAATTAGTCTCTCTCCAGCAGAAAGTTCCTAACTATAGGTTCAATAGTTCTTACTCGACTTTTCCGAAATTGGGGAATCTCTCCAATTGTTGCTGCATTGTGTTTGACTTTTTGAGGATTAAGGTGTCTATTGGATGATTACTCTCCCCGATAAGTCAAAGGTGATTGGCTATTTTGGCGTCATTTCGGCTGTATTGATATGTATCTTCACTCACCCTATTCAAAGAAGAAATGAACTTCTGAAACTTATAAATTATGTTTAGCACCTACTCTATCAAATACCTAGTCAGCTTAAGTTAAACAAGAAACTCAAAAGGAAGCTGGACTATGGACAACTTATGCAATTTGCTAAGATTACATCTCTGTGTGTAATTTATGCTCATATGTGTCTCCTATGTTTTTTTTAATAGAAATCTCACATTGTGTTGTTTCCTTGTCATTCCCTGTGTACTAGGAATGGCGGGGGCTGTATATATTAAAGGAGTTGTTGTTACAAGATATAAGAGGTAAATGGTAATGCTTACTTCATTCTTTATATGAAACTTCAAAGATGTTGGTTCTCAATATATTTACCAATAGAACTTTTGACAGACCCCCCCCCCCCCCCCCCCTGCGATATCGTCTCGCTGACACATAGCTACCAGCAGTATTGGTCTTGTCATAAAACCCCCTTGCAGCTTTAATTTTACCGACGTCGCGCACCATTTTCAAACAGAAAACCCACTTGCAGTTTCACTTTTACCGACACTTGGCTACCAGCAGTATTTGTAAAATTGTGCGTGATGTTGGTAAAAGTGAAACTGAAACTGCAGGGAGGTTTTCTGACAAAATCAGTAATGCTGGTAGCTAATACTGTACGGAGTTTTCTGTCAACAGTTCTACGATATGTTAATGTGTGACATTATAATGGTTTACAGGGCTCTTTAACAGGGATTTATCATTTTAGTTTAATTATGTTTCTGGCATCTTCATTTAATGATTGCATCACGTGGTAGGTGCAGAAAAAAGAAAAGGTCTAGACAATTCGGTTCATTACTAGGATAGACATGCCGTCATATGAGCGGTAAATTATCAATCAAAAATTCATATGAAATGGCTAACGAAATCTGATTTCAGTGGTGTGGAAAAAGAAGAGAGGCCAAAAATTGAGTTGCAGAGCTTGAACAGTGCTTAAATGGATTTTTTTTATTTTATTTGGGTCGTAAATAAGGGTGCGGCTCATCTTTTTAAACATGTATTCCGAACCTGCTCTATATTTCTGCAGGGGCCTTTATGAGTACATTTGGGTGATTTGAATAGATAAACTATCATTGAGGCACGGACCTAGTAAGGTCTTCATAAGTCCTGAGGGTGAGTGGGTATACTGTTTGGGTGACAGAAAAGGAACAAGTTGAGACATCCGTTGCACCGGACTCAAAGTCACTAAAGTTTTGTGTTGTCTATTTGATACCGTTTGGTATTAGGAAATGATTTTTTGGAAAGGAATTTCAGCGGATAACACCATTACTGAAAGTCCTTTCTAAAGTACATTCTGCTCAAACCAGCGGTGAAATAATGTTCCATTGTTGAATGAAGTTTATAGTTGTTACTGGTAAAAGAAATTTTGTAAGCATGCTCTCTATAGATTTGTAAATCTTTTCCATGAGTTGTTTTCTCAGACAGCATGTTGATTTTCAGGGCTTCTGTCAAGGAAACTGATGAATGGCCTTCAAAGTATTCCAAGTTTTTTGTTGAAGTAAGATTTCTACCTTCCATCAAGCAGATGTCTCTTCTTTTACTATGTAACAAAGTGAAAAAAAAATACGTGATTTATCCAGATCTCAAGTGGCCACAAAACTATTACATCTCTCAGATTGCATCCCTTCTGAAATCTAAAAAATAAAGGAGTATAGATGCTTTTGCAAAGATAGTTAATTTTGTTAGCCAAGATATCTGGGGATACTCTCAAATTAATTGCTTCAGTTGTTCATTTGGATCCACGTTATATGATTCTTAATGTTTAACTCATGCAGCTAGATGATGGCGTGGAGTTGTCATTCACTGATAAGAGGCGATTCGCAAGAGTTCGTTTGCTAGAAAATGTATTGTAATACCACCAATATCTCTGGATTGTGATTTCAAATTTTTCTCCTCCCACTTGTTGTTTGAAAGCTGATTTGGTTTTCTCAATCTTAGCCAGCTACTGCGCCTCCAATATCTGAGCTTGGTCCAGATGCATTGTTGGAACCTATGACCATCGATGAGTTTGTTGATTCGTTGAAGAAGAAGAAGATCGGAATTAAGGCTCTATTACTTGATCAGGTTAGCACAGTTTTCCTTGTCTCTCACTTCTTTGTAGCTCTTTGCCAGCATTGCGAAGTGGGTATCCGTTCTCTAAGGATTGGTTATTCTGTATTCAATTTCTTTACATTTTTACTCTAGCGCTACCAATATTTAACCGACATTCTTTTCTCGTCCATCAATCAATTACTTTTGTCTGTGAGAAAGGGAGCAGTTTTTTTCTTTCTCCTAGAGCTTTCCAGTCGGCACGAAACTTCCTACTAACTTCTTTTGGAGGACAGAAGAGGTAGTAAACAGAGTGGTGCCAGTTCTCTTGAAGCCATTTTCCCCCTTTTTTTTCTTTCTCCCTTTTATATGTGCATAAGACTGGTGCAACTTTTAAATTGATTGGGAAAGAACAACATTGATTCAGTTAATTAAGAATGTAAAGGTACATGTGTACCTGACTGAGAATCAGGGTTTTATTCTCAGCTTAATTGGCCATAAGAATGTGAGTCTCAGTCGTGCTAGACCATAATCCGACTCTAGAAACCCTCTCTCTCTCTCACCCGCTCTCTCTCTCTCTCTCTCTCTCTCTCTCTCTCTCTCTCTCTCTCTCTCTCTCTTTATATATTGTGTAATGAAACCTGCTTGAGTTGTAAGTTTGCTTGAATATTTTTTTTCTCTTGAGTTGATGCTAGGGGAAGATAATTTTGTACTAAAATAGATCTAAAAAAGGGTTGGTCACAAAAGTAATTAGAGAATTCTAAAAAGTTCAAATAAGACATCATGTTTGGAGTTCGGCTCCTGAGAAAGGAAATGGAGAAAATACATGGGGGGGGGGGGTGAATATATTTATGATTCCATTGCTTTGCAGTTGATCTCTCCTCTTTTTTCATGAGTTATTGATTGTTTTTTGTTTCATTTCTGCAGAGTTTCATTTCGGGTATTGGAAATTGGATTGCGGATGAAGTTTTGTACCAAGTCAGTGCTCCCTATACTTTGCAATTTTTTTTGGCTCTGATTATATTTATTTCATAGCACAAAATCATGTCATTGACACCTAGTGATACCTGATCTCATGTGTTAACTCCTTACCAATCCTTTTGTACATGTCTGATGAATTCAAAATTCCCTCACTGATGCTTAATGAAGATAGGGACCATTAGGACCTTCAAAATTCATGGGCTAGTTTGATTCAGAAAGTCTTAGATGGTGCTGATCATGTCGTGTACAAAGTCACTTGTGGTCTTTAATATATTGATCAAGTAAAGAACTGCTGGTTCAATTTCACGTAGGGTCTGGTCTGATTGATTGTAATAGCTTCTTTAGACCTATTGCTGTTTAATGGACATGCCAGGATTTTCCATTATTGGGGAGGATCTTGGCTGCGAATTAGATATTTTCAGAAGATTCTATTCCTCTGGTCATGGTCATAGTTATCCGGAGAACAAATTTCCCTCTTTGGTAGCAAAGTATTGAGTTTTAAGTTAAGCTCTCAAGTCAACGAGGCTTTTCCCTACTTAACTTGGAACCCTAAATCATCTTTGAAAGTTCATGTGATCAAGGCAATTAAATTAATTAAGTTGTTGTAACTATTATCGGTATGCTAGTTCTTCATTCTATCCGTTTGATTATTTTATCGCCTTCAGCGCATATCAAACGGGCAAATTGGTGCATCCAAGGATTCCATTGGACATCAACCACGTTAAATGGTTTTCCGCTCATTTTTATTTCTATTGGTGGAATTTCTGCTTCTTCCTGATTGCGGGATTCTGCATTTTATTCCCTACAATTACTTCACTCATCCATAATAGCACCATTTTTTTCCTGCTACACTGAACTTTTAGTTATAGTTTCTCTAAATATCCAACCATTGGTCTTGTGTGGCATTCATGTCTTGCCATCATTCTATAAAACTTCTCATTACATGTAACCTGGGTTCCTGCGATCTCGCAATACCCTGTACACTCGTCCACTTCATTGAAGTCGCTTTAATTAAATGCACAGTTTGACCAAAGATTTCTGAATGATTCCCTCCTATCTCTTTTATGTATCTCACATATTCTTGCTCTTCAATGAGCCGAATGAACAGCTATCTTTTGATTGTCTTTACAGGCAAGGATTCACCCGTTGCAAATTTCTTCGAGTCTTCCCAAAGAAAGTTGCGTAGCTCTGCATAAGAGCATCAGAGAGGTTATTGATCTGGATCTTGATCTTGTATTCCTCAGGGTTTCATTACTGCCTCCTCTTCACAGATACTAAAGAACCGAATGCTGTAGGTTGTTCAATTTGCTGTTGAAGTTGATGCTAACTGCAGTCGATTCCCACCTTCATGGTTGTTTCATGTTCGATGGGGCAAAAAGGCTGGTCGAATTGATGGTAAGATGCTTCTTATATATCTGATGCCACTAAAAAATTACGGTTAAATATCAGTTGACTTGATTTTCATTTTCTGATAAAAGAATTCAGACCGCACGAAAAAATAGTTTTTGGTACTCCTTCCTTTGATGCATCCCTCTTCTTAGCTCTCAGCACATATGATTTAGTTCATTGCTATCACCGTCTTCTGTAGAGTTATTAATGAGCGTACGTGTTACAACAGGGAAGAAAATTGAATTTATCGTTGCTGGTGGCAGGGTATGTTCTTCTTAGTCAGGCTGTCCTGTATTCTGTCAACAGGCTTTTCTTTTTCTCTCTAAATCTTCGAATTTCATTTCCATCACGTTACAAAAGTTTGTATCTTTGTCTGTAGACAACAGCATTCGTACCACAGTTACAAAAGCTGCATGGATCTCAAGCTGCGAAAGCATCAATGAAAATTATGAAACCAAGAAAGGAAGTTGCTAGGAAGAGTAAAGCCAAGGACAGTTATAAAGATGGTGATGATGACGACGGCGATGATGCCTCAGAAAATGGACATAAAAATGCTCGTGCAATATCAAATGGTGGGAAAGGCAGATCTCGAAATACTCCTCAAGTGGCCGCGAAAAGGAAGGTCATTGCAAACATCAAAGGTGATGGATATGATCATATTAGTGATGCTGACGATGGAACAGGTCTGAAGAGGAGATCTAGAAGAGCAAAGATTCCTGCAGCTGCCACAAGGAAGTTGAGTGAAGGCGAAAAATATGGTGACGATGACCGCATGAATACTAGTCTGAAGAGAAAAGCTGGAAATGTTTCTGCCAGAAGCAAGCTTGGTGAGAGCGACAGAAATGGCGATGAAGAGGCAAGTGACACTGGTTTGAGGAGATCAAGTAGAAGACCTAGGAATCCTCTTGCTAAAGTAAAGCTTGGTGAGAGCGACAAAGATGGTGATGAAGACCCAGGTGATAATGGTCTGAAGAGAACAACTAGAAAACCTAGAAATCCTCCTGGCAAAACAGAGATTGATGAAAGCGGCAAACACAGCAATGAAGATCATCATAAGAACGGCGATGACGACAAAGATATGACGAAGAAACGTAAAACAGCTGTAAAACTTCCTCCAGCAAAAGCAAATTCCACAAAAGACGAAACAACTAAGATAGAGGTGAGACCGACACCAGTGAAGTCTAGGAGATAATGATAGAAAAAGAGTTTTTCCTGTCACTGGGAATCTGAAGACATGTTTAGTTCTTCCTCTTTTTGGCTGTGATAGCATACAAGGTATCAGAGGATGTCATTTCAAATCCTCGATTGAGTCTGTCTGATTCTCTAAAGAACCTCTGATGATTATGTTTAAGTTAATCTTCTGGCAAGATCAGCAGGAGTAGAAGCATATTTATTCTGTGATGAGAGCCAATGCATCATTGCTGAAACCTGGATAGAGAACTGTACTAGTATTGTTTCTTGAGTTTTGGCAATAGGCACTGTAGCTCATAAGCTCTGGTAATTATAAGTAGTAATATGTTTCCTCTGCGAGACTTCTTCTGAAAGCTTCAGTTTCAGGGATAGGATAAATTCCCGCATTTAGGACCCTTATGTTTTACATTGTAGTTCAGTGAAACATATAATGATGGCGATGATGACCACGGTAATAGTAGAAGTCTACAGACAAAAACTGGAAATCATCAGCGTATAGCGACAAAAAGATAGTGATGAAGATCCAAGCAAGCGACAGTGGTCCGCATGAACAACTGGAAGATCTAGAAATCCTCCTGTCAAAATAAATCTTGGCATAAGTGGCAAAGGTGGTGAATGAAGATCATATCAGTAATTGACGACACATATCTGAAGAAGAGAAGTGCACCAGCTGCAAAACCTTCAGCAGAAACAAAGTGCACAAAAACAACTTAGAGTACTAGGAGAAAATGATAGGATAGAGCTTCTCCTGTCATGAAAGCCCAAGGAAAGAGTTTCTTCTTCCCTTTGGGAATGTATAAATCAACAGTTGAGGAATGGCAATTTACAAATATTAATGTTCACCAAGTTAGGTCCGAGAGTAACTATTTACGGAGATCCAGAGTTCAAGCAATTTCCATTTTGCTGTTCCAAATAATGAATTGATCGTCGTTCCTTGATGCCCAATCCATGGGTTAACATCACATAAAGCATATTCTCAGTAGTGACAGTAAAGCTATACAATTGTTTCGAGATGTCGTTCCTTAATCTTTACACCACAGCTCAACAACAGAATAACAATGCAGGTAATGTCTTTGGATCAGAAGAAGTATCTCAAAGCATCCACAACTTTCTCAGGCCTGAAACGAAAGGAATAGCAATTAGCATTAGACGGTAGATCATCGTAAGTTGCAGTGACCAATGCTGTTGTAACATTTAACTTACCAGTCTTCCTGGGGCATATGGCCAGCACCTTCGATTAGCTTAAGCTGGATGTTGTTAGGGTTTGCTTTCTGGAACTCTTCTGCGATTGTCTGAGGCAGATACTTGTCTGATATCCCCCAGGCAACTAATGTTGGTTTGTTCCATCTGATAGGAGGAAGTCATTTCCATGGTTCAAGAACAACAACTCAGAGCAAGCATAACGACTATAACCTGTTGGTAAATAGACAGTTTATAGGGGTATACCTTTCAGATGTAAACCCAGCTGCAATCTCGCTCAAGATGCCATTGAAATTAGCTTTTCGTGTACCTTCAAGTAGAGCTGAGATACCAATAACATGGAAGAGAGTAGTTATCGAATCAATTTCTTCTGCATTCTTGATGCACAGGCAATTCAAGTGTTATCTGAAATGATAATGTTGCTCAACAAAAGAAGAAAGAGTTACCAACCGAATCCTGGTCCACTGCTTGACAAGTACGGTAACCGGTATACATCAGCCTTATCCAACTTCAAGACATAACTGTTACACATCAAATCGTCTGTTGTTAGATCGAAAGCAGTAGTTTATAGTAGGCATCTTTTATAACAGGTGTGAAGTAGTAATTCAGCAATGGTTAAATCTTTGATTCTTCCCTAAACCAGAAGATAAGTTCAACAGTGTGCTATATACCAAACGCATTCTACCCCTTTCTGGGTTTTCGCATCATTTTAGTTATCTAACCTGTCTTACTGTTTGAGCAGTGTCTCATGCCTAGACCAAGTAATTACGATATTTGGTAGGAGGAAAGTAACAAAACGAATCCTGTAATGGAAACCACAGAAGAAGCCAGAAGTTCTATGCACACCGTGTTGTACTGCAAAATGATAGAATTTTAGAAGGCCGCATGATATATTTTTTGTGTGTGTACCTGATTTGAATACAATGTTTTCTGGAGTAAGCTTAGGATATAGTATCATTCTTTTTGTTTATGGCTCTAATGTATGAAAAAAGATTAAACAGTGGGTGGCAGGCAGATATGTTTAACCAAAGCCTAACTGAGACATGCAGTTTCTCTACTACAAAACAAACTTCTGATACGTACGCGCTACCTGCTTCGATAAAGCGCTCAGCCGTTACTGCATTCTGGCATGTAAATTCACCGAATAGAGGAATTCTGGCAGAGAGTGAAAGAAAAGCTAAAATCAGGCAAACGAGAATCATAGCACTAAACATGTTTACAAGCATGGAGAAAATAAGGGGTACCATGGGAAATATGCCACTCTAACTCAAGAAAACATTAACCAACCAATAGTCACAAACACGCTAGAAGTATTAAGAAAGCCGGTGATATGAATACTTAAGTGAAGGTAACAATTTTGGCAACAGTTAGATCTTTATACATGTGTACTTAATGCATGTACAGTTTACCATTCATATGAAATTCAAACTGAAGTGCAAGGTAAACAAAGATGGAAACAAATATCGTACTTGTTTTGTCATAAAGGCATGGCTGATGAAGATTCTTTTGAACAGATGATAGATCATATAAGAAATATGTATCTTCAGAATAAACATTTTTACTCATTCCAGCATGCTTTCTTTCTATTGTTTTGCATGTGTACCAAACATGGGTCAAGGGTTTTGTTTCGTTTCTTTTCCTTTTCGTACATTATTTTTTGTTCTATATAAAGTACCATTGTAATAATAGAGAAGCAAATTGGGATAACTACTATTCACTGAATTTACGCCTTTGGAAGGAATTCTACCCCCATTTCATGATATGCATTCTAATTGCAATCTCACGAATGAATTTTGGTAAGACGCAATAAAAGCAAACAGGATTTTGCTTTAATGTTCTGTACTGTGGGTAATGTGCCGTTCAAGTCTGTAAAATGATCAGAAAAATGAATGCTAAAACATTGCTGGACCATAGAGGCCATGAAAAAGAACCTGAGTTGTTGAAACAGTCCAGGAAGTGGTGAAGAAGTTGTCAATGGAGAATTCAAAATTGCAAGTTCCGATATCTTGCTAGGATTTTTCAGCGCCCATGTTAATCCATAAGAACCTACAACAAATCCCTGCATAAAAGGTTAATCTAAATATGCAGTAATTGGCCAGTAAATTATAATAGGACAATAAATTGTTATTTTATAACTTAGATAGGCCTTTCTTTTGCTTTTCTCGATTTGAACTTTATAACTGTATTAACTGATGAACCATTATGAAAGTTATAAGCACACAAAAAATAGGGAAAAAATAGCATGTTTTGGATAAATAGCATGCATTGAAACTGTGTTCAAACCTGAACAACCAGGTAGAAAGGAGATTTGATCCCCAAGACATCTAGCAATTTATCAAACTCGGCATGGTACTCCTTTTCTGTTACCAAAGGATAAACAATTTACTAAGATCTAAATATTGCTTACAAAAAACCAGATAAGTCTTGGTGATCAAATATCAAGAATTTATGCAGGTACGACGGCAGACCTGTGTAGTCAAAATCATATCCTGGCTGTGGCATGTCACTGAACCCAAATCCTATCCAATCTGGTGCAAAGCAATGATATCCGGCATCTGCCATCTAGAAGTACATGAAATGATTTCCATGCACAGAGATAGGACCATCGTGACGACAAGAGAATACGAATTTGGTAAAGTTATTGATACATACGAATAGAGTAAAATTACTGCTAGACAGTAGACACCATGATCACTTAAGTCGAGAGAAAAATCAATAATAAAACCTGAGACATAACAACACGGTAGCTGTAGGATTGTGTTGGGGCACCATGAAGGAATACAATGGTACCGCGGCGGCTCTCAGGTGATCCTGCACCCGAAATTGACTATCACGAATACTGGCAATGAAAGAGTGTGTGTGTGTGTGTGTGTGTGTGTGTGTGTGTGTGTGTGTGCGTGTTTATATTGCACAAAGTATGTTACCTGTTTCCCTCACAAACCATATGAACTCTCCAGATCTGACGTTATAGCCAAAATCCCTTCCCTTGTCTTCGATCCTCTAGGTTGAGAATAATTTAGCTGAAGTTATTAAAAAAGAAAATTGGTAGAGAAAACCCACATGGTATTTTAAATTTAAACCGTGAAGAAGTAACAGGTTTTATTGCAAGCCAAGAAAAAAAATATCACTAGAATACAGCATGTCCTAATTACAATAGCAAAAGCCTACTTCCCAAAACTAATATCTCGCAGTGATAACAACAAACTAAAAGGCGTACCAACTGAAGTTTATACTGATAGAATAAACTAAAAGGTGTGATCAATGCAGAAGTTCCCCTATGTAAATTTAGATGTGCCCCACATATTATGCGATGGATCCTTCGAGGTGCTTCTAGTTTATGGATCTTTTATGAGGATAGCACTTCTTAGAAGAAACAATAACTAACAAGTACCGAGTATTGAAATTTGAGCTAGTAAAAAGACCTAAATAATCAGGTCAAAGTGAGAAGTACTGAAGCTACAATAGCTGAGATGAATCATCTACTCTTCACTGCCGTGATACCTCTATTCAACCCAGAGCTTTTAATTTCGTATATCGTGTTATGTTAGTATATGAAATTATAAATAATGATTTCCTCAAAAAAAAAAAAAAATTGTAAATAATGCTACCCAGTTCTCACTCGGTGAAGAATTGTTTTTGGATCACAACTTACAATTCTTCCATGTAAACCTCAAGTGACCAGTCTTTAAACAAAATGCCAATGACCTATCTATTCGTAGCACTAGATTCAATGATTTATAACTGTTGGATCACTGACATTTTTAACCAAACGATTACAATTGGCGGGACTCAACTCCAACTCATTCTATCTCATATCTTCATTTTACATTACTTCTCATTGTTTCGCCCCATCTCCTCATAAAATTTCCCACATTATTTTACCATCTCTAGTAGGGGTGTAAACGGTTCGGTTCGGTCCGGTTCGCACCAAAATCCGAACCTAAACCGAACCTTTTAGAAACGGTTCAGTTCGGTTCGGTTCATCTTTTTAACGGTTCGATTTCGGTTCGGTTCCGGTTTAACCGGATAATATTTAACATATTGGCAGTTTAGTCCTGAAAATTCTAAAAACTTCAAAATTTACCCTAAAATAACAAAAAATGTTCAAAAATTAAATCCAATCTAGCTAATTGAGCAGCCTAAAGGCCCTAAACAACTAAATAATAATTGAGCAAACTGCCCTAAACAAAAATCATCAAATACCAACAACTTGGTTCCCAACCAGATGAGAACACCTTCAAAAACGGTGTAAAGTATAAAGTATAAACACATGGTATATATACATATAATATTAATATTTAATAATACAATACGGTTAATCGGTTCGGTTTTGACGAAGCCCGAACCGTAACCGAACCTAATATAACCGAACCTAAATTTCACCCGAACCGAACCTAATAGCGCGGTTCGGTCTGGTTTGACGGTTTGGTCGGTTTAATTCGCAGCCCTAATCTCTAGTTCTCTTCCACTCTATGGGACACTATTTTTCTCTTGTCTAAAAGTCCAATATGTACTACTAGTATTATTCACAATCTTCTTAAGTAGTGTATGTAGATACACTAGTTTGCACAATTCTCAACCAATCATGTGGACAAAATGGGGTTTGACTTACAGAGAGCATTTGGCCGACGTTTCCATCCTCGGCGGGGCTGGCCGGAAGCTGAATTGCGCTTCGGCTGGAGGGATTGTCATTGACGAACCCGAAGGGATTGAACCCCTGTTGCTGTTCATCGTCCTCGTCCTTTTGCGAAGCTTTAGCGACTACTACAGAGGTTGCTCTGCCTCTCCTCCTCCGACAGTGTCGAAATTGGGAGGTGACGGCGGTGAGCTTGTGGTTGATCGGCGGCGAAGGAGAGGTTGGGATGTTGAGAGGCGGAGAGAGAAGCGTAGTAGAGGCCATTCCTTCCCGAAACGCAACCAGCACCACTCAACAAGTGTCACTTCGGTTTTTTAAATATTCTGATTGTGTTTTTATCTTTTCGTGATTTCAATTATATGGGCCTGCGCGCCTTTATTTGCCCATAATATGGATCCTTCAGTGGCCCAAAGATGAAACTTCATAAATTGGGCTCATTTCCCTTTTTAGATTACCCAATGGAGAAATAGAGAAAGTATTCATTTAGGGTCGTAGGATGCTTGTGGTTGGACAAGTCAATTAAATTTGAACACATGTCATGTGGAATCTATCAATTTTAAATATTTGTCGGAAACTGAAGCGTACCCCACCATCCAGACATGCCACTTGATGCAATTGCGATGATACTTGTGCTCGTTCATGACAGTCAATAACAAGATCCGATCATCCGAGAGTGTGAGTACAAAGAGAGATTGATGGAAAGGAAAGATGGAAATAAGTCCTTACGGGCGGATGAACATCCGAAAAACCAACTGAAGATGGTGAGCCTCATATATATATATACACATCCAAGGGTTATAGTCATGGGTGTAGGGGTGGGAGTGGGGTGTTACAACAATAATCACGCCCCCATTAAAACTATTAAGTTGCATGTCGCATATATCACAGACAACCATTATTGAATCCGCATATATAGGATTAGCTGCTTCATTCCCACATATTATGTGTAGTAGGAGGAGGACGAAATTGAAATATTCCTTTAATAAGATACATCAGTCTACTTCAACTTCCAAAACCGACCTTCCACCATCTCTCAACACCGTCCCCTTCTCTCTCATCCATTTCTCAATTGCGTTCAAATCCACATTCAAATCGTTTTCAATGTCTACTTGCAGGAATTTGAGGATCTTTGTAAAAGTCCTTCTTGTATGGATTTGATTATCAGATATAGAATTGGTCGGATCTAAATCGACTATTTGCATAAAACGGCGACAAAATCTCCTTTTTCATCGCGGATTACATAGCCTATTCTGACCGCTCCTCCCCATCCGGTGAGTGCGGCGTCGCAGTTGACCTTAGCAAAGCTCGGAGGCAAGGCAATCCACTTCTCCGAGCCCGTTGCACGCCCTCCTGTTTCTTCACCGCCTTCAATCGCCGACTTATACTCAGATAAGTACTCTGGGACAAACTCCAGATAAGTACCCTGGGACAAACTCCATAATTCCTTCTGTCATATCACTGCCTAAACAACAAAATTATTACATCACTAATTTTTAACATAATTAACTCTTTTTCAACCAAACTTATACTTTTATTTTATTTTATATTTTGAGATAATTAACTTTTATTTTCTTTAACTCTTGTATACTAATTTTTCTCACACCAAATCTAAATTAATCGGCATGACACATGACAAACACTAAACCGTTAAAGAACCTGAACTGTTAAAGAACGAACCATTGACAAACACTAAAACCGGTTTCGCTCATTAGAACCGGCGGTCCACGAAACCTAGAACCGGCGTCTGTCTCCATTTGGTAGGTACTGTAAAATCAAGAACCGAACCCGTATTCGCCAATCAATCGGAGTTGAGAGCTCTCTGGTCTGGTGTTAGACTGAAGCACAATCTCTCCCACAACGAGTCAACTCAATCCTGTGTCCATCTCCGACCAGGTTCACCCTCTCTTTCCCCCTACAATTTCGCTGCTTTATCCTATCTGTTGTCTCTTCTCATTATTTTCCATTCTTGACTTGATATGAACCCTATGTCTGAAAAAAGAAAGTGGGTTTTGGGTAAAAATTGTAATGTTAGCAGAAATTAGGTAGAAAAAGCTTTGATGGGTGTGCTTTGTCTAGGGTTGTTTGATTGCAGAGTCTGTATGTTTTCTTGAATTTCTTGATTTTTTCTCAGTGTCACCGAATAGTGGTGAATTCTACTGAAATGCCCAGTTTTCAACAGAGAACAAGGATGCTTATTGGGTGAATTAGGTTGTGCTTTTCTTGAATTACATAGCAAAAAGAGTGATCTTTTTCGACTTCAGTGAGTTGGGAAATAGATGAATTTCAAGAAAATTGCCTGTTTAATCGTGTCGTGTAGCTGAAATGAGACCAGGGGAATGATTAGGAGAAGAGTAAAAGACTCGTTGAATTCATTAGAAAATCTACAAGTTGCTTTGTATGTACAGAACACGGCGAGTGATTAGATACAAGAATTAGATGGACGCGTTGTAATCGTGGAGAAGACCTGTTTGGGTTGAGTTGTGTCGTATTGATATGATATTTCACTGAGTGGCTAAGGAATCTTATTTTGGGATATTTCTCAATCCAGTGAATTGTCTCTACATGCCTAATACATGTCAAGAAGTAGTTAATGTAAAACTCTATATAACGCTCACTATAGAATAAGGTGTGAGTCATGTTTAGATTACACTTCCCATCTATGTTTAGTGCTGTCTCTAGTTTTTGCTATGAATCATTAGCTCATTATTACCTAGTACTAGCATTTCTTGTTGCTACAGATCATTATATCTCATTATTACCTATACTAGCATGTCTTGATTAAGAGGTCGAGCTAGTAATGAATATACCTTATCTTGAGAGTTCTTGGTATGCTCTCACCGGAGGTGGTGCTTTGTATGACTACTTTTTGTTATGGCGATCCATTACCGATGGGTGTCTCAAATACATACATTATAGTCGTGTCCAACTAAGATACTTGTGGAGTTGATACAGATATACAATACTCGTGGGGCACGTTTGGTGCAAGGATTAAAAATTTGGGGGTAAAGAGGGCCCTAAAGTATTACAGGGTGTATTGATATTAAGGTAGTATTAATTATTTAGGTAGGATTATGTAACATGTTTGTTTTCACCATTATAAAAAAGAGTATTAAGACCTTAGTAGTGAATCCCACCTACATTAGATCTTAGGCATAGAAAGGGTATTAACAACAAGGGGGTATTGAATCCACCCTGAAATCGTCCCTGCACCAAACACCAGTTAGTCTCCCTACTGGTATTATTATTACCGTACCCCTTCTTTGTCCCCTCATCAAACGGGGCCGTAGTTTCCCTGCAAAGCTGTATTGCCAATAACATCCAAGCCATTTATGTGTCTGTTATACTCATTATGGTGTGTGTGTGTGTGTGTGTGTGTGTGTGTGTGTGTTTTGTGATGAACGGAGAACTTCAATATTTTCTGCCACTGAAGATGCTTAAACATATACCAAGACAATAATGTATACTCAAATATCAAAACATATGTGTCGATCGTAGCTGGTAATCTGTCTGACTCACTGCACGTGGTACCATGGATTTCATTTGTGCTGAAGTTTTACTTGGCTATGGACATGAACAGGAAATGCAATATTATCAGCTTTGTATAGAGCTATGTTGTTTACCATATTCGAAGCCTTATCTTTTCTCTATATAACCTTGTTATGTTTGATGGCTAAATGACTCACCTAAGCAAGCCTTATTCCAGTTTAACGAGAGTCGGCGCTGTGGATCAATATCCTCCAGTGGTTTTCTGCAAAGCCGGTTGCTCGTTTAGTTTTATCAAGTCTTGTCTTATTATCTGTTTCTACATTCTCGTTATCCTCCCTCTCCCCCGTTGGGCACCCTCGACTTGGATCGAGTCACTTCTCTCATTGCTTGATAGCTAGTGCTGATATTAATTGAGGATTTCTTCTCTTCCTTTCTGTGTTGTGCTCAACATCAATTGAAGGTTTTCTCCCTAGGAAGCATGGACGCTCCAAAACAGGGGTAGTATCCGTGTCGGAACTTGGGACACTCAGACACTCGTACGAGACTCCGGCTGGCGTGTCCGGGTATGGTAGAGAATTTTATCAGACTGGATACTTGGAGGACACTTGGGGGACACTTTTGGGAAACCTAATGAGAGACGATAGTCACCCCTTTGAGTTTGTTGGACTTTCACACAGGTTGCCTTATGAAATATTTTAATTTTAAATGGGTTAATATATAACTAAGCTAAAGTATATATATATATATATATATATATATATATATATATATATATATATATGATTAAGAGGGCACAAGAATCCGTCAATCCGCACCGATCCGCAAATCCGTCCGATCCTTGACGGATCGGGTCCGAACCGATCCGTGATGGATCGGACTAGGATTGAAAAATATAAATCTGATCCGATCCGTCAATCCGTTCAATCCGTTTATACTTATTATTATGTTAATTTTTACTAATTTCATCAATATGAGTTGTTCTCATGCTAACTTTAACTTAGTAATGTCATTACTACTTATCAATGTTGTGTCGAATAATTTTGATTAATGATGATATGAAGAGTAAGGTATTTCATAAGTTAACTAAAAACTATATTAAATGATAATTGTATATTATTGTTTATGTTGTTAGTTGAACATATTCGAAAATATTTTGAAATATTTGCGATCCGCGGATTAATCCGGTCTGATCCGCGAAACCGTGGACCCGATTGGATCCGATCCGTTTCGATCCGTAAACCGGCGGATCGGATTAACTCAACCTCAATCCGGACCGATCCGATCCGTGTGCACCCCTAATTGTGGTAACTATTTATTTTAAGATATATCTATAATCACATCACCAATCAACAACATCTAATATAAGGGGTGAACTTGAAGGGTGAAGAAAAAAGGGTGACGTTTAGCATTTCCCTATGATTAATTGAGGGCTAAATATATGAAAAGATTGCCTTTTGAACGAAAAGTTCAAGCGAGGTTTTAAGCCCTCAAACACGACAACTTCAAGGGTTTTCCCTGACATAACTCGTCAAACTCAAACCCACATAAGCTAATCCTCTTTTTCTTCTCATTCTTGTACTTAATTTATGCATTTCCGTGATATTCAAGCTATAAATATTAAAGTTGGAACCAATATTTTATCATTTATTTGTATAAAAAACAAATGTACATATAAAAAGATAATAACAATGTTGACGCATCCCCGCGTGTCGCTCATTTTGTTTTTTAGAAAATGACGTATCACGTGTCCATTCCTGTATCACGTACGATACCAGTATCTGTATGCATGCTTATTAGGTTTCTCTTATTTCAATTATTTTTTATCTGGAAGCTACAGCATGAGAATGAGAACAACAGCTAATAAAATAAGTTCAGCGATCTTCATTGTAGTGTCGTAAGTTGTAACAAGTTGATTCTCTGGTGTTCCAAATACGTCCCACAGTTTTTTAGGCTTACTAAAAAATACATCAGCTTCTAGTACCTGGACTTCAAAGTGTGCCAGTTTTGATCCCTTATATAGTTAAATTCACAAAACACAACCATGTTATGTTGGTCCACCCAAGATTCTAGAATAGTCCAAGAGGCAACCTCATTTTGTTACAATTCCTGCTCATTTGGACCTTCGGCTGGGGCATACATATTTAATTCTTTTTCGTCGTCCCATATCTTGCTAGCTCTTTAGATCCTTGGATTCCTTCCATTGGAACTTTCTGCGGTCTGTATTCCTACAAATCATTCTAGTTTATCAGGTGTAGTTCATTGCCCAATATTTGAAGAGGGATAAAGTTGACTCTTTTTTTAGTACAGGGACACATTTACGTTTCCCCGTTTGCGCTCTGTTAGCTTTCATCTTCACAGACTTCCATTGGCCTACCTTTGCAGAAGCAATAACAATGATAAGGACATCAAGGCATATGAACAGAGGTCAAATCTGAATGATCTAGGATTTCACAACTTTTTGCTATTTCTTTAGTGTGTTCTATATTGGAAACAGCCAACTCCATATAAAGCTCCTACCATAGTATGAGCACGAGGTAGTATCTGAACAGATAGAGAAGGAGAGAGGTGGTGGTGAAGCGAGAAAAAAAGGGAACGAATGGTAGTATAGAGAAATTAGGGAAAGAAGGAAAACAATTATAAGATACTAGGAATGGTAGTATAGTTAAGACCTTATGTAAAATAAAACATGTGTATTACGTTTCAGCTGGCAGTTTTTTGCGAAACTACAACGTTTAGCTTTGCATTTCACATGAAGCTGATGTTGTTGCCTATTCAATTAGTCTAAATCATCCTCTGCATTTAGAAATGAAAGTAAGGGTTACAACATTCTATTACTTTATGCAATGCTGTATCGACATTGTGCAATCAAACACTCTGAACCTGGTTTTATCTTTATTATTGCATATATAGAGAGTTTGCTGCAATGAGACTAACTTTTTTCTGGTTACATGCCTTGTTCACAGAGTGTTGGTAGAGTCAAATGGAGGTAGCTTCTTTAAATAATGATTTAACCCCGGTTGAACCAAATAGTGAAGTTGCCCATGACAGAGATGCTGAGCAAACTGACTTAGAAGGTCAAAATATCGCTGCTCGAGGAAGAGAAGAATTCGCTGCTCCTGCAGTGGGTATGGAATTCGAGTCTTACGACGACGCATACAACTACTATATCTGTTATGCCAAGGGAATGGGATTCCGTGTCCGCGTGAAGAATTCGTGGTTCAAAAGGAACAGTAAAGAGAAGTATGGCGCCGTACTATGTTGTAGCAGCCAAGGTTTCAAAAGAATTAAGGATGTCAACCGTCTAAGAAAGGAAACGCGAACAGGTTGCCCGGCAATGATTAGGATGAGACTAGTAGGTTCTAGAAGATGGAGAATAGTTGAAGTCTCCCTCGAACACAACCACTTGCTAGGTACAACTGCTTGCAAGTCGCTCCTGATGATGGATAGTGGAAATAAGAGGAAGTCGCAATCGGACTCCGACGCGGACCCACGGACGATCAAAGTATTCCGTGCCCTTGTGATAGATTCTGCAGAAGGTAACAAGAACTTAAACCCTGATGCAAGAGAAATGAGAAATTTGTCTGAATACCCCAATTTGTTGAACTTGAGAAAAGGGGACACACAAGCAATTTACAATTATGTCTGCCGTATGCAATTGACAAATCCAAACTTCTTCTATGTGGTGGATTTCAATGACGAAGGGGGTTTAAGGAATGTGTTTTGGGCAGATGCTAGGTCAAGAGCTGCAATGGGTTATTTCGGCGATGTGGTATACCTCGATACCACGTGCGTTTCTAACAAATACGAAACTCCGATCGTTGCATTCGTCGGCGTGAACCATCATGGTCAACCCGTGTTGCTTGGCTGCGGCCTACTTGGCGGCGAGACAACAGAATCCTATGTTTGGCTGTTTAAGGTATGGTTGACTTTGATGTCAGGGCGGTTACCACAAACTGTTATAACGGACAGATGCAAGCTTTTACAGAGTGCGGTCGCGGAGGTCTTTCCGAATTCCCATCACCGGTTTGGTTTGTCGCTCATCATGCGGAAAGTCCCTGAGAAATTGGGAGGACTTCGCAACTACGACACACTCAGGAAGGTTTTATATAAGGCAGTCTACGAGACTCTAAAACCCTTTGACTTTGAAGCGGCGTGGAGTTTCATGATTCAGCGATTCGGAGTTGGTGATCAAGAGTGGCTACAGTCGCTGTACGAAGATCGAGTTATGTGGGCCCCGGTTTATCTGAAGGACACAGCTTTTGCTGGGATGGCTTTGTCGACATTGAATCCCTTCTTCGAAAGGTACATACACAAACAGACACCTCTGAAAGAGTTTCTGGATAAATATGAATTAGCTCTTCAGAAGAGATACAAGGAAGAAGCACTTGCAGATATGGACTCAAGAAATGCAAACCCTGAGTTGAAAACAAGGTGTTCTTTTGAGTTGCAGCTTTCGAAGATCTACACCAAAGAAATATTCAAAAAGTTTCAGTTCGAAGTTGAGGAGATGTATTCATGTTTCAGTACCACACAGTTGCATGTTGATGGACCGATTGTGATTTTCTTAGTGAAAGAGCGCGGTTTGGGTGAAGGGAACAGAAGAGAGATTAGGGACTATGAGGTTCTGTACAACAGAGCAGCGGCAGAAGTTCGATGCATTTGCAGTTGCTTTAACTTCAACGGTTACTTGTGTCGACATGCTTTGTGTGTGCTTAACTTCAATGGGGTGGAGGAGATTCCATCTAAGTATATTTTACCGCGATGGAAAAGGGACTATAAGTGTAACTTTGTACTGGATCAGTATCTCAACAACTTTGATGCTAGTGATGGAGCTCTATGGTTTAACCAGTTGCAGAAAAGTGCACTACAAGTTGTGGAGCAAGGAGTGATCTCCGTCGATCATTATAAGGTTGTGTTGCAGGCGTTTGAAGAGTCGTTGAGTAGGGTTCATGATGTAGAACAGAAGCGTGAATAGCGTATAATTTAGTGTGATTTAAGGTTGCCTCATTGAGCTATTGTGTGTAAATTTGTTTGATAAGGCACAATTTTGTACCCTTAGCATTGTAAGATGAACATGTTTTTTTTTCAAATATAATGTGATTAATTCCTGGCTCATAGCGTTGCTTCAGATTAGATGTTTTGCGATTGCTTATCTGATTATATCATTTACAGGTATCATAGGGCCAATTTGGAATGTTGTGGCGGAGCTAGAAGTTGATGTTTGAGAATTAATGTGGGAAAGATGCTAAGAATTATGTACAAAATGTTGTTTAGGCATTAATCTGGTTCACGGGAAGTTCAACAAAAATAGTGTTGCTGAAATTGTTATTAAAATGAACACTAAGCTTAATGGCTGGTCTGGGAAACTCTTATCGTTTGCTGGTAGAGTTATTATGTGCAAAAGTGTGCTTTCTACTCTTCCTTCGTATACCATGCAAGTGCTTCCCCTCCCTGAGGAGACGTCTAAGAAAATTGACAAAATTTGTAGAGATTTTATTTGGGGTGACTCGGGGGACAAGAAGAGAACTCACCTGGTTAACTGGGATACTCTCTGTCTCCCAAAAGAAAAATGGGGTTTAGGGATTAGAAAAGCTAAATTCCAAAATCTTGCTCTCATTGCCAAACTGGAGTGGGGAGTTTGCTTCGAAAACAACATTTGGAATAATGTCATTAGGAAAAAATACCTCAGAAACTCCAATTTGAGTAGAAATAAAAAAAGAGGGAACTCGTCCCCTATTTGGAAAGGTATCCTTAGTTCTAAGAATTTTATAAGAGATTTTACCAAGTGGAATATCGGTAATGGGAAAAATGTGTCGGTTTGGTACGACTGGTGGTGTGGGGACAAGATCCTGCCCCCCCCCCCCCCCCCCCCCCCCCAATGATTCTAATCTTAATAATATGAAGGTTTCCGAGATCATTAATGAAGACTCAAGATGGAACCTTAACCCTTTGATAAATGAGTTGGATGTTGATAGGATTAATGATATTCGTAATACTGTTATCCCTTCTTTGAGTTCTTCTGAGGACTCCCCCTTCTGGAAAGGTTCTAACTCTGGATCCTTCACTGTCTCCGCTGCCTACTACTCTATGACGGATGATAGCAATCAATGTCTAGGGATAGGAGGAGGAGATTGGATAAGGCTTTGGAAACTTAGAGTTCCAAATAAAATTATCCACTTCATTTGGACGGTTCTTCATGGGAAAATTCTTACCAATTCTAATAGGAAGAGAAGAGGTATGACTGACAATGATAACTGCAATATCTGTAATCAGGACAGTGAAAACATTGACCATTTGTTTCGTAAATGTAGCAAAGTTATCGGTATTTGGGACAAAACTTGGTACCCAAATTGGATCACTTCGGATAGAAATATCAGTGTTAATGATTGGATCCTCAAGAATATTAAGGTTAAGAAAAAAACAGGGGAGGTTGAGCATAATGTGTTGTTTGTTGTTACCATTTGGAATATCTGGATTAGAAGGAACAACAAGTTTTTTAATGATTTCATCGATACTGACTTGGTTTATATGCAGATGATCAGAAAGCAATCCCAACTCATCTAGGGAGCTTTCAATTCTAAACCCACTTTTGTCAATTACAATTTGAATTTTGGTAGTTGCAATTCTAATTGGGTTCTTCCCATTGCAGGGCAAGTCAAACTGAATGTGGATGGATGCGTCAGAATGGATAATAACAGAGCAGGAATTGGGGGAGTTTTCAGAAACAACCAGGGAGATTGGAAGATTGACTTCATTGGAAGAATTAGAGGTGGCTGCACTAGTCTGGAGAGCGAAATCTGGAGCATCTATAGGGGACTGACGATGGCATATGGCAAAAACTGGATCAACTTGGAGATTGAGAGCGACTGCTTGGAAGCTGTCAACATCTTCCTTGGGAATGCCAAAGGCCCAACTTCGATGATGGCTCAAATTAATGATGGGAAAATTCTGTTAGGAAGGATTGTGGGAAGAATTAAACATGTGGGGAGAGATGCCAATGAAGTAGCCAATGCCCTTGCAAATCTTGGAGCGGAGCAATCGGAACATCATAAGATTCTTGAGGCTCCGGATGCGGTCAAGGGCCTTATCATAGCCGACAAATTAGGGACGGGAATGTTTTTCTAGTTTGGTTCGGCTTGGGGTTGTATTCGTAGGATGTTTTTATTTTCGCTTGTTGTTTTTGTTTGAACTCTCTTTATCTTCCGTTGAATCGAAAAAAAAAATGGGGCAGAAGCTACGGTGAATTATTGACAAAGTAATTTCATGTTAGGTAAAATCAGCGGTGAACTTGTTGTGCGAGGGTAAAATGACAAAAGATATATGACATGTATAAATATTGAAGTTTTAGAAAATTGCAAGGTTAAAATCAGTTGTAGATAAACTAATCAAAACCAAGTTCCAAAAAAACATCTCACCCAATGCTTCTTGAAAGCTATTCTGAGACAGAAAAAACTATCCGAAAAGTAAAAAAAATGTGTTTCTACCAAACACATCAAAAACTGCCTCTCCCAAAACAAAGCAGTTATGAGGCATTCCCTGGGTCTTTCTGGGGAGAAATTTTTTAGTGCTCCATTAGAGCACCGAGTGGTGCTCCACAGCCAATTAAAGTGCACAAATTAAACAAACTGTCAATGATTGACAACACAGAGCAGCAAGTTGCTCTCTACACAACCTAAAGCTCGAGTGGTGTATAGAACTTTTCTGGAGTTTATGGCTTTCCATGTTCCTCCCGCGTCCTCCAGTCAGACACTAATCCTCCCAAACAATAGAAGATCACGGAAGTGGTATCAGCTGTACCTTATGGTGCCAAAACCTTATTTTCTCAGAAATACTGAGAACATAGGAAATATTAACATAGGAAACTTACAACATTCAAGATGAACTCATTCCACCTCAGGCAACCACAACATAGAAAATAGTAACAGTATGAGATCTAGGATCAAGCATTAGACGGCAAAATAACAAAATAACCAAAAAAGTTTATTAATTATATGTATCTTCACAGAGTCAGAAGGACGCCATTGAAGCCTGTCGAATCCGGGAAAATTCCCCAACAGACATTTTTTCCGAATGAATCAAGTCAATAGTTCTTTTTTTTTGTAACCAACCTCTACACAGGAGAATTCAACCCAAGACCAGCTAAATCTACAACTTTCTATATGTTCTTTGTAGTAAAACCCTAATAAGCCGCCATCTTGACCACGGGATTTGAAAATTCTGATGATCCATGCTGCAACCAATCCTTTGCGCAAATAATAGCCTCGAGCGTCTCAGGTCTCAATGTAGTCCTATAGCTATCCATCTTCTTGCTTCTTGTGTCAAACACTGAATCCGAACCAACAGTAGAAACTGGTATGGATAACAAATCAGATGCCATTTTGGAAAGGGTTGGATAAAGATGTCTCCGCTGCTTCCACCAACCTAAAACATCAAAGTCTTGTCCTCTGGGCAAAACAGGCTCTTCTAAATACTGATCCAATTCTGATTTCAGCGGCGGGTGGTTACCAGTAATGTCACCACCTACATAGATCTCAAAATCTGAAAGCCCACCATCACCACTAGAAAGAAGGTTTCCATCATCAGACAACACCTCTGATTTGACAACATCGTTCTCTGAGTCCAGAAAAGTTACTGAAGGAAGTGATTGCACAACATATTCAAGAAAGAGTTCATGGATACCCTCGTAAACATCCTTAATCCAGGATTCAGCATCCTCGCCATAGATTTGTGAGAAGCTGAATCCAATCAGCTGCAGTTTAAACCTAGGGTCCATAACTGCAGCTGTTGCAAGAATCAGACTAGTCTCTTTCCAATACTGATCAAACATCTCTTGCAAAGGTCTGACAAGATTGCTAGTAAACGGATCATGACTCATACTAGCATGCATGAGCTCAAACTGAATCTTCCTAACTTCATCAAACAGCATATTTGTCGTTGGGTATGGTGTTGAAACAAATACGTTTGCAGCGTCAAATAAGAGCTTCAAGTACTTACAGAGAGTCTCCACTTGGTTCCACTCCTCCAAGGAGAGGGTAATCTGGTAATTTGGGTCGGCGGTGTCCAAGCAACTGAAGACTTGCTTCTGTTCTGCGGCTGCCACTAGCATATGGTAAGTTGTATTCCATTTGGTTCCATCGTCAATTGTTAGGGCTTTTGAGTTTTGTATTTGAAGCGTCTGTTTCAGCTCAGTGAACTTCCCTTCTATGGTTTCAGAAGATTTAACATATTTCACACCAGCACGGACTTTATTCACAGTATCCTTCATCGTCTCCAATGCACACTGTGCAAGGCGACTCAAAACACGACAGTAACAGTTTCCAATCAGTAGTTGTCCACCCAGAATAAGCGGGTTCTTGATGGAGAGTATCCCTCTGAGACTTTCTCTAGCAGCTTCATTCGCAAAAGATGGATCAACAGTTAGGGTAAATAGCTTGCTATCCAAATTCCAATCTGTGAGGCAATCAACAACTGCATGATAGTAGTCAACTTCAGATTCAGGAGAAGGTACCGTGACAACATTCAGAATCCGCCGGCACAACTTCCAATCAGCATCAACAAAATGTCCAGTAATAAACACATAACCAACTTTTTGATCCGAAGTCCAGAAATCCAAAGAAAGACTCACACGTCCATGAATATCTTCGAGGAGATTCACAATGCCTTGTTTCTCCACCAGGTAGATACCCACACAATCTCTCTGAAGATTGTCAAAGCTAACCATGTTGAACTGAGGCTGAAGATTGCGTACAAAGTTGATAAAACCAGGATCTTGAACGATGTGAAGCGGATAATCATGTAAAATAACCATCTTTGCCAATTCATGGTTGCAGACACTCTGATCGAATGAGATGCTGGGTGATACAGGTGGTGCCCTGCAGCGCTTTCTTGGACGGTGAGCAACACCATTGGTTTTGGGACCAACACTACGAGGAGTGAATTGGTTCTTTTCTGGGTTATTGCGGCTTACTGGGCAAATCCCCAAGACTATGTGTCGTCTAAGATGGCTGGTGCCTGCTAGCTTCGAACCAGAGATATAAGCAAAAGATTTCTTGCATTGCTTGCAGCAGGCCCTGGTGCAATTAGCCCCAACAGTTTCGATTGTGAAGTACTCCCATACAATGGACTTCTTTCTACTGCGCTTGTTGGACTGTGCATAAATACTGGGTGGCTCACTGTTATCAGCAACTATATCCATCTCCATTAGAAAATAGTCCTGCACTTACAGGAGAAACATAATAAGGCAGCGTACATATAAGATATAACGCACTACACATAAATATTGCAAAATACTCGTTTCGGATCCAATTGAATAGCTTTTATTTGGTTTTTCTTTGTTAACTACTATTAATAAATAAACTTCAAAGCAGCGATAAGGCATGCTCTGGAAGGTTCTCTTCTGACTTTTCAGGTGCCTTTTGAGCACTTCATAACATATAAGAGAGAATCAAAGAATAGCGATGAAATACTAAAGAGAGCCAGGATCCGTAAGGTCCTATGTCTCTAAGGCTCTAATACACCATACCAATTCTTCCTAGCTGAAAATTACTGGTACAATACTCAACATGCGCAATATTTTATTTGGTTTTCCATCTTAAGGCCTGGTCATGTTTCCTCCACCCAACAGTTAAAACAATCTCATGCAGTCGAGAATTTAATTTACCAGGTAAACAGCACACTTGCAGTAACTACAGCATGGCATGAAAATGAATAACTAAACAGTGAGAATCAAATGCATCATAGAAGGCAATCGTGATGAATAAGTTATAATTAGCATAAAATAGATGTGAAACCAATCAATGGACATTAAACATTGCGAGCTATGGTCCTAACCAAAACAAAATGACATCGAGCAACAGACAGTGAAGCGCCATAGCACCTTGCCAATTCTTCCTAGCTGAAAATTACTGGTACAATACTCAACATGTGCAATATGGATCTATATTATGCCCATGGACTATAAAGATGGACATATCATTAGAGTATGCAGCGATCTCGTTTTTTTGGGTTACCATGTTCCTAGTCATTTTTTTCTAGTTGCTAACATCCTTAAGAAAAGAAACACGACTTTTCAAACATGACATTTGATCTGTCATATGGCTGTTTCATCTGGTGAGGGAAATCAAACCTGCAACATTCAATACGAAGTCACAATCTCTAGCTAACACACCAGATTAGGTAGCAAACATGTTCTTCTAACACCCTTAGCATGACACTTCTCAATTTTCATCCACAAAACACCAAAGGCGTTTACAACAATTGTACAATGATCTTTAGTGATTATCACGCCCTTTTACCTATGGCTGCCCCGGTAACTTTCGTGCCTATTAACTAATCCCGAGGGACCCTGAGGGTAATATCAGTGCAGTGGGCCCCCAAGCATCTTGTCTAGGAGGGATTCGAATCTTGGAACTTCACGGGGGCACACCCCTAAGACCAAAAGCCTCCTAGGTAGACCCTTGGGGTTTCTAAGCAGGATCTCTTACATTTAGCCCGCTCCAACTATATGGTTCTGAATGATGCATAGGATTCAACATCTCTAGTCTAGTTGGCAGATGTTCTTACTTCTTAAGTATCTCATCAATCAAGCTTTACATAACCTGTATTCCTAGTCTTACTTCACGTGAACTCAAAGACTTTTGTCATGGTTTCGACTTGACAATTATGACCTAAAATATCTGAACCACTACGGCTGCCCCCAACTTAGGCTAAACCATTCATTAATTCAGTCAGGCAACAAAACACATTTAAGAAGAGCAATGATGGGATCCCAAGGTTTCACTGACAGCTGAGGCGAAGGAACCAACTTCTCTTACAGGTGCTCAGCCACTGGCTACCTAAGTGCCTGGCATACCCAACAAGATAAGGTAATCACCAACAGATCACCACCTAATATGGATTATGGATATTTCTTCTGCACTGTATGATCGAGGTTTTGCACAAAATGGGAAAACAGATAGTAACCTTCCCTAGACTGTTGATCTGGGGAAGACAGCGATTCTGAATTGAGAACTAAAATTTCTTCCCTGCTCACTTGGAATTTGTCTGGTCTGCCTCCATTTTTGTCAGTTATTTTAAAGATATCAAGAAGAAAGTCAGATGCTCAGTTACAGTTAGCAAATGGTTTAAAATAAGATATCCTTACAAGTCTGACAAGAACACAAGCCTCTATTGTGTTAAAACCACATTTTTAAGCTACCAAATTGCTTAAGTGCTTATATACCAAATGTAGGTCAAGCTAAGAAACACATCGAACATATAGAGTGAAAAACAAAAGAAGCATATTCCTATCTCGTATTTTCTTTACATGTTTCCAATAGAACAGCTTTGATTTCTAAAACGCATGTATCCATTTCAAAACTAAAGAGTTATCTTTTTTTACTTAAGTGACAAGCAGAAGTGCTTCAAAAGCCTATATCAGTATCCATCCTTCTAATGTAATGCTCTCGTTTCTCTTTAATACTAGCTCTGTTGCATTCAGTCTTTACACTATTTTCTGCGGAGTCCACCTCACATGACATTAACTAAATACATACACCAACTCCATAATTCTACCTTCAAACTTAAATCGCTTAAAATAGCTTCTCAGTCTAACAAGGTGATTTACCAAGTTCATGCTATGGAAATCCATAGAAAGACTCAGTGCTGAACATCGAATACAAGACGTCCAGTTGTTTCAGACTTTCAGCAACCATCCTAACAAGGGATGGAGAAATGCCCATAGCATCTGAAAGGAGGACTATATTTAATTCCGAAATCTTACCTACTATGATAAACATCAATAAATTTTTCTACATACTTTATAAAAAGCATGATAGCCATTTAGAGAAGTAAGACCCTTTATACCTAAATTACCCATAATCAAAAACTATTATTACATACTTACCATACTCACTATCAGTTAATTATTAAGTTATGTAATATGAAAGGTCAAACAAATATGAGTGAAGTACATAATACATTGGATTGTCAAAGATGTTACGACTTTTTGTTTTCCATTCTTTCTTTTTGAGATGGTGGATGAAGAAAATATGTTGCAACAAATATCATCATAAGATAATATTTTAAAATAATCAAAAATTTGTGTTAATTATTAGAAGACATAGTCTGCATTAGAAAAAATGATCTAGATAGTGCACTCATTAGTCATTTCAAGAATCATCAATTGAAAAAAGTATGTGAACATTATTGATATCATTCTATACATATTTTAGTTAAATATCAACAAACACATTCTTCAGTAGATGTTGATATCAAGGAATATAGCATTTTGGTTCTTTAACGAATAATTATAAGTGACTAACAAGGAAAAGAATCGCAATCGTAGCTAAGAGGTAGCTTCATTTCGTCACAACAACCTATGATTTGTGTTTCAGAAAAAGGTGTTGGGCGTCGATAAAATCTGAAATTAGAAAATCTTCGAAACACTACGATGTCGTAGAGCATCAAGCGCGGCACAAGGGTTAGGGCGAACAACCGGTTCCATGTTGAATCCCCCTCAAACTTATAACATGTAATTCTTAGTGTGCACACGTGCATATGTGTGCGCTTGTGTGTGCATATATTTGGTGACAATATGCATGTATATATACTTAGGGGAAATTAGAAATTGCATTTAGCCACAAATACATTTAACATAGTACCGGCATTGTTGACTTTCTCTAATTCATCAAATAGCATAATATTTTTAACACACTTTTTCTACTTTTATCACGTGTAACTATTAATATCTGCAAAGAGTTTGACAACAAAATTTACTTACAACTAACGTTAACGAACATATATATCACCCTCACGCGCGTAGCGCGTGGTGGCCCAACTAGTATACCATAATGAATGAAAGTAAACATATAGCTACGTGTTCGGGAGTTGGGATTGCTTAAAATAGAAAATAAGAAAAAGACAATCATTTACGATTCCAACTATCAATTCACGTTAATGAACATATATATCACCTTCACACGCGTAGCGCGTGGTAGGCCTACTAGTAGATCATAATGCATGAAAGTAAACATATAGCTACGTGTTCGGGAGTTGGAATTGCTTAAAATAGAAAATAATAAAAAGACAATCATTTACGATTCCAACTATCAATCTCAAATACCGATATGTTTATTATTGTCTGTATTCGACCGCCATTTTGAAAAACGTTACAAAAATGCTTCAAGCTTTTACGTAGGCGACAACTTGTTTCTTTCCACAATTGATAACGTGTATATTGCAACATTGACGTTCTTGGTAGCAAGAGTTATTGCAGTAGGATAATAGCTGTGAGGATTACAAAAGTATTATGGGATTAAGATATCCTAGGTTTAGCCAAGGTATAACTCAAGACTCCATCACTTTTCGTATTTGGTTTGAAATTGCTACCGCGGGGGATTATCAAGACAGGAGCTTCTGCTCATGGAGCTATAATTTTTTTATTCAAGACTATAATTCAGAACAGACTGAGGACACTGCAAACAGGCATTCCAGCTCAATACGCAACAAGTGACTATAGGAAACTGCAAGTCTGCATTCTAATTCATACCAAACACCGATATGCAACTAGTTCAATGAATCTGCAAGGGAGAATTCTTCAAAATGAGGTATGCAACAAGTGATTGAAGGAATTTACAAGCCTGAATTCTAATTAAAACTTAAATACCAACAAGAAACCAATGATTGGAGAAATCTGGAAACCAGCATTCGCATTCAGACCGATCAAAGTGGAACAAGCATCAAACATGTAAGAGAACTTAAAACATATACCAAAAGGCAAAAATTTTACCACTCGGCCACTCGGGTTCATTCATCCATACGAGTCATCCCATCAAACAGCCCTTAAATCAAATAAAGATTCTGAATTTCACATAATCAAACGGCTCATCGCCATCAACTAACTCCAAGACACAAAACCCACCAAGAATCAAATCCAAGAAAACAAAAGCAGAGGCCAGAACTCTCAAATCAGTGAGAAAAAACGCATGAATCCCCAAGAAAACAAAAACCCATCATAACCCTCGACAGAACCCATCGGGTATCGGGTTAAAGCGATAACCTTTACCAATAAACAAGAAAAAGAGAAGACAGGAGGCATGTAGAAGCAACGAGAGAAGAAACGACGAAGACCCAGATAGAGAAAGAGAGAGAGAGGCGGTTACCGTTGAGCTCAGAGGTACTTGGACAAGGAACAGAGCAGGGCCGTCAATGGAGGAATGAATCTCTTGAGAGAGTGTAGAACAGAGGCGATATCTGACTGGACTCCTTAAACCCTAGAATTGGACTTTGTAACGAAAACAGAGGGAAACCCGCGCCTCCAACCCTCACCTTTGCTTCATTCAGTTTGACCCCTCTAGTTTCCCTTTCTATCATGTTAAGCCCACAACAAGAGGTGAATCCCTCATTTTTATATACAACAATAAAGTAGAAGTGAATAATGGATAGTACTAATTTGACTTTTTTTTTTTTTTTCCTTATCAGTGTATACTATAATTGTTGAGATATTGTAAAACTATTTTGGTAATTGATTTTTAGTGTTCCCTTATAGATCATGTGTACTATGAATATGTTTCGTAAGTTAATGGTCAGGAGCATTGCATGTCGTGAAAATTTTACACGTTTAATCAAGAAATCAAGTCAAAATGGGGCTATTTTTTGTTTGGACCCCGCCCAAAAATATAAAACCACAGTTAGATTAACTTTGCACACACCAGGACAACCAAGTACTACCAAACTATCGGCAAAGATGTCAAGAAAGTGAAAATCTCTCGCACTCGCACAACTGTTGAGGTAAAACACCAACACAAACTTAGGATCCGTTTGGTTGGTGGTATTTTTTTTCCAGTAAAATGATTTCCATTATTTTAGTGCTTTGGTGCTGTTTTGTTGGAGGTTTATACATTTCAAATCCCTAAGCCATGTGTTGGGGCATTTAGAGAGGGAAAACGCTCTCTCCACTCTCTAGAAAACAAACCCTATCTCTTGACAACCTTATCACTTTGTCTGTCTCGCGGCTCTCCCAGGCTCTCGCCGCTGCCGCATAAGTTTTATCTTCCTTCAATTTCAGTTTTTTCCACTTCTTTCCTTCGATCTACTCCTCTGTTTCGTTTCAGTTTCTCGTGGGTTGATGTTTTTCTCCACTCTCGGCTTACTCTGGTTTTCGCCATCGGTAAGTCAACGCTCTTAGTGTTTCTTGTGCAGATATCATTCCTTTCCGATCTCGTTGCTTCCCTTATCGGTTGTGCCTGGCAATCGACATCGCCGATCTCTTGTCACTCATTTTCATCTCAGTGGTTTCAATTTGTTCTCTACCTTGTTTTCCTATTGCACCCTTTGGATCTCTCTGTTTGTTATCTTTTACTCTGGCTCCTTGCTTTTTTCATCTATTATCTCTTTCATCTTTTCTTTGTTTCTATGTTAGTGTTCGTTTTACCTTGTTCCCTTGGGTTAAGAGCTTGTTAGTGTCATTTTTTGGCTTGTTTGTTTTCTTTTTTCCTTTCGTCTCCTTTTTCCTAGTGTTGAGTCTGTGTTATCAAGTTTCTGATTAACATGAAGAGGGTCAGATCGAAAGCCTTAACAAAAGTGTGGGCTTTGACCCACAAAAATCAACCACGTTTTCTCGCAAATTTGTTCAGATCTGATCTGCACGAATCCACAAGGAAAGAGAGGGCGTGTTTGCTTGAAGAGGTTTAGAGTTTGGGGGAAGCTATTTCTTAGGGCAAGCGTCTTCGGAGAATTGGGGATTTTCATCCAAATCTCCATGAGGTCAAAACGATCAAATGTAGGTTCAGTCGGGATGAGCTTTTGCAGCTTCGTTCCTCCCTGCATATGAATCTAGTGTTTGATCACACATGCAAGGAGATGGCAAGCATCTTGACAGGATCCTATGAGGAAAATCGTAAGCCAAGTTCCGATTCGTCAATCCGAGGACCAAACAGGCAAGTTTTGTTGATGCAGACTGGTATGAGAGAGCGGTGAAGCACTCCCCTCATCTGACTGGTGAGGGAAGAGGAGCCGTACATGTTCCTTACTCTATGTTCCGTCGTCGTTTTCTCAATCATCCTCAGCATCACACTTCTAAGAAGCCCTCTAAGTCGTGCAAAACAGAGGATACATAATCCTCTGAAAACACATAAGGATCGACCAAGCTGGACATAGGTATGGAGGTCATAGAGGAGGCTTCTAGTGCATCAGGGCTTTATGATTCTAGAGGGGTTCAATCACAAGATGCTTTTCGGTCTCGACGACACTCTCCAATGCACCATCTGAATAAGAAGAGGAGGCTGAGCTCTTAGTTCCGGGCGATACCAATTTCGAGGGTTCACCCACTTTTCCCGCTATCTTTGTTATGCAGTCCTATTAAAGTATGTGTGTGGTTTCTCTAATCATTTATATGTTTTCTTTCTCTGGATTTTGCCTTCAGGTGGTGCGTTCACAAAGGCTCAAGCTTTGCGGCTAGGAATTATATATGTCTTGCTGTTACTATTGTATTTGTTATGCTTGGCCTTATCGTTGTATTGTCAGTTTGGAAGGTTTCTTTAGTAGCTTGTTATGTTTCTAGCTTGATCGGCTTGCTTTGTAATATAATGTTACTCCACTGTACTTATCCATATTATTAATTGGTGTTCTTTACTTTGGCAAAAAAAAATCCCTAAGCCATTTTTCAGAAAGTGAAGGTGATCAACAACTCGTACTAACACCTCCACCACCAATAACCACCACTACCACCTACGTCCACCACGACCGATCAATGCCACCCACCTTCACCGCCACCCATCACTACCACTGTCGCCTCTGCCCACAGTTTTTGCAAGAGTCGACCAAACACGAGAAAATAATTGCAGAGAAATTTTTTTCACACAAAATATTTTAAATTGACTGATAATTAAACTGAAAAATTAATTGACAAACATGGAGAAGTACGATCTAACAAGACTAGATCGTATTGAAAGAGGTAGAATAAGACTCGCGATAATTGAAAAGATCGTCGAAATCTCCTTGTGGCGATGCGTCGGAAGAAGAACGAAGAAGCAACAATGGAGGTGGGAGGGTTTCTACGAAGTTCGTTCTACTTATTTTTTTTCTTATTTCTAACATGATTTGAGTTTCAGCCCATATGATATGGAGTTTCTAAAAAGACACTTCAATCCCTCTAACGTTTGAATATATACAAACACCTACCCCCTGAACAAAAAAAATGAACGCTCTAACTATAGATAATACATACTAACTCACTAATAATCATTCAACACATATGATCACACGTATATCCACCTTTTAACTCAAAAAATTTTCCAAATATTACATGAAAACATCAACCAACAAAAAAAAATAATTATTTTAGTAGTAATAATAATAGTAATAATTAAAAGAATTATAGATCTCTACAAATATCTTCTGATCTAATAAAATGAATAGTCTAACCAAAATAACGTCCACACTAAAATAGATTGCCTTTAGGGCATACACCAACATAAATTTTAGAGGATGCGACTCTGATGGAAACCTCCGAGGCTGCGTTTCAAGTTGTCTTCAATTTTTTCTATTTTTTTTTTTCAACTTGCAAAAAGTTATGTGAAAAACAGAGATCTACACGCCCAATATTTAGTAAGAGAAACAAACTTTAAATCAAGCTTTAAATGTCAGTGAGAAGCCTCAATTAGGAAAGTATCTTGGTGTCTTCCTAAATCAAAGAAGGAAACAATAAAGAACTCATAGCAGATGCGGTTAGTAAAGTTTACAAGAATGCTCTGGTTGGAAGAGGTCAAGAGGCTTCTGTTAAACTTTGTAGGAAGGTGTGTGCTCATTAAGGCTGTTCTGAATAGTCTTTTAGTTTACCCCATGTCCGTTAGTGTCTTCCCTAATAAAACTTGTAAGCTCATCACCTCTTTATTAGCAAAATTCTTATGGTTTGGAAATACTTCTACAAAAGGTATACACTGGCTTCCATGGAACTTTCTTTGCAACGAGACTAATAGAGTGGGCTTAGGTTTTAAACAAATTTCTGCTTTTAATAATGCTTTGGTAGCTAAAAATAGTTGGAGAATGGTCACTTCTAAAACTACTCTTTTCTTTAAGTACTTCTCTTCTAAGTACTGCAAAAGAACTCATTTTAGTACTATTAATCATGGTTCCTCTTCTTCTACTGCTTGGAGAACCATATGTAAAGGAAAAGCCAGTCTTTCAAAAGGATTGGCTTGGAAAATAGGTAATGGGAAGGATATCATGATTAGATCCTCTGGATGGATCCTGATGTTTCTGCTGATTCAATACAGGAAGTTTTGAATTCCACTGATTCAAGACATGCTTTTATATCAGTTAATCAATTACTTGACTCCTCTATTGAGGGAAGTGGCAGATGGTGTAGTCATACTGTTACTCAACTCTTTCCTCAATGGTTGGCTTATAAGATTATGGAGCAAGATTGTGGCTATTTTGACCAGCAGGATGTCCCCTTTTGGAAAGCCTCCTCTTCTGGCATTTCTCTGTATCTTCAGCTTATAATCTCTTTAATTACAATAATTCTTCTCCTAATTTATCTTCTTCTCCTTTACATTTTAAATCTATTAGTCACAACTTCATTTGGTCTCTTCTTTGGAAATCTGGTTACCAAATCAAATTATAGGCCTTATCTGGAGAATTCTCGCTAGTTCTCTTCCTACTTTACATAATTTGCATGCTAGAGTTTCTTCTATTAGCCGTATCTTCCCTTTTTGTAATGTTAGCAATGAAACTACTACTCATCTTTTCCTCCTTTGTCCATGGGCTCAAGGGGTCTGGCATAAGGCTCATATCATGATCCCCCTTTCCCCCACTCTTGACATTATATCCTGGATCAAGAGTTGGCTAAAAAAAAAAGAATGAATGGAAATATAATCCCCGTTGGTGTTGGCTTCCTGCCATCATTTGGACTCTCTGGAAATCTAGAAACCAGAAGATCTTTCACAAAATTAGCATCAATGGGGATCAGATACATTGCTCAGGATTTGGTAGAACTTATTATTTTATCTGCTAGTACTAATTAAATCTTCCTCTATCACTCAGATTCAGCAGCTTTGGTCAAGATTACTTCAGTTTATGGTGCCCCTCTTGGGTAAAGACTAGTGATCAGTTTGCAGCATGTTCCAGTGTTCAGCAGGTGCTTGATGTGGTTCCTTTGGCCTCTGAGCCTCCTCTTGGTGCTCAGATCATGTTCCAGCAGTTGGTGTCTCTGAGTTTGGTTCACTCCAAGTTGAAGGTGGTGTTCCTCCTCAGTCCACAGAAGGTGCTGCAGTCCTTCCTCCTTTGCCTCCTTCTTTGGTGCCCTCTGATGCTATCATCCCCTATATTATGGAGTGATCTTTATGGTTCTGGTTATTAGTTCTGGTTAGGATAATTCAGTTTAGTTTTGGTAATGTTTGGTTATGATCTATGATCTATGTAATGTTTCATGACGTTGGTAGCTTCTCCCCTGAATTTGTAGTTCTTGATATTCTTTTGATGAACTTGTTTGTAAGTATTATGCTTAATCTATGGTAATTATCATGTTATTCAAAAAAAAAAAAAAGAGAAATTTGGTTTTCCTTTAAAATTATAATTCTCTATTTATAAGAACATCTTTTCCCAGCCCATGCAGATGCATAAAACTCATTTTTTTTTAATAACATGACTGATAACAAAAGGAGATTGGGGGTATAAGGGTGAAAGAAACAAGGAGGAGAGATTAAGCGACACATACCACCCTAATAGACTTCCTAATAAAGGCATGTCGTTGTGATCCTAAGGGCTTGGTTAATATGTTTATTTTTTGGTCCTCGGTAGGTACATCTTCTAGGGTGATAATTTTTTCTTCGACAAGTTCCCTAATGAAATGATACCTAATGTCAATATGCTTGCTTCGAGAATATTGAACATGGTTTTCTAATATACTAACTGCAGTTGTGTTATCACAAAGAAAATACATAATGTCCTGAGGAACTTATAGTCTTGAAGCATTTGGTTTAATATGATAATAATTTTACCATCCCAATTTTGGGCTAATATGAAATCTAGATTTATAAGTACAAAGAAATTATATTGAATGGTTATGAAACTTTTCGTCTTTTATACAACAAAAACAAGGGATAACACAGAGAAGCCTATTCTCAATGCTTTTGGCGAAGAGGCGACTCCGTTCAGCTTTGGTGCGGGGCATATACGACATGACCGTGTCGTGGACCCGGGATTGGTGTACGACTTAGGCACCAACAATTACCTCTATTTCCTTTGTGCTCTCGGCTATAACAGAACCGATCTCCAACTATTTTCAGGACACGTAGGTTATGAGTGCGCTTGAAATGCAGATCTACTCAACTTCAACTACCCTTCAATTACCGTCACCAGTCTTGGAAACGACTCGGTTACTGTGAGGCGGACATTGAAGAATGTGGGGTCTCCGGGAGTGTACAAATCGCGGGTCCAGCGTCCTCGAGGCGTGTCGGTGACGGTGGAGCCGGAGACGTTGGAATTCAAAGAGGTTGGTGAAGAGAATAGTTTTGAATTGATTTTGGAAAGGGTTGGATACCTTAAAAGAGACAAAATAGTCAAAAATATGAAAATGTGCCTTCACGGACGAAACATGACATAAGGGTGTTCTTACATTTTTCCGTTTCAAGAGTGCAGTGATATATTCTTCAAACGTCAGAGGACCAAAGTGTCTTTTACCCTTACATAGTTGATGTGCAAATAGAATTAGCCATATGGCCGGATGGTATGCCACTTCTTAGGCATTTCATTAGCCCTCCATTCCCTTAGGCCTCGTTTGAGTAATGGATAAAATATGCAGGGATAAGGCTTATGCTGTGATTTGAGCAATGATATGAATGATGTCGGATAAGCCCTGACAAGATATACTGGTTGTCTGTGTTTGGGTGATGTCGGATATGATGCATGGTTAATGTAAAAATGACCACATCGTCATGCAGCGTCGTGATTTTGAATTCATAGTTGTTCGTAGTTAAATTTGTGCGTATAACACATAAAACATATTATAGTTTGTAACAACAGTTCACAATTCCTCTACTCCCTCTTCCATGCTTAAATTTATCTGAATTAGAAAATGTTATTTAAATATAATTTATACAAAGTAAATTATAATCAATTAAACACTTTTTTATTCTAAAAAACATCTTCTCTCTCTGGTTTCTTAGAAGAACACACAAGAGTCAAGCTATAAGAAACCAAGCTTCTAACCTTCTGATATATATCAACAATAGTCAAACTCTTTCGATTAATCATCATCAAAGACTCTCTGCCGTGGTTTAATCACTGCCCCATCAACTTCTGCAAAATGAAAACAAACCATATAGTCCATCTTCGCATCCGCCGGCAATTTCATCGAAGAATAGTTTGGGGTTTTTTCCGAATTCGCTACACTCTTTATCAGCCAACGGTCGGAAGAGGAAGGGACGGCGATGGTGGTGTGGTGGTCCTCCGTCCTGCTCTCTCTCAGCGCTGTATAAGAATGAGAGGGAGGGAAGTGAATATAGCGATGTAGGATTTGGAGGGACAAGGGGTAAAAAATTGATATTATGTGAGGGTATTTTCGTCATCCTCCTAGCAGCCTCTCTTATGGCCTATTTTTTTATCCGAGCTTAGACCACCTATTAGGTGGTATACAATATGTGCACAAAAATCTCCATCAACATAAGAGAAAATAAGTTATTCCCTCCCTTGGTGGAATAACTTATCTGCCCTCCGTATCCGCTAAATTGAAATCTACGGCGTAATAAAAAAGAAAAATAAATTAACTTCCCAAATTTGCCAGCTACAATACCAAATTTGAAAATAGTTAAAATCTAATATTTTTTAAACAAAACAGTCACCATTACCAATTGACATACTACTGTTCAAGTACACTATTAAAACCAAACGGGTAAATGACCACTACCGCAGGCAACACATCCTAGCAGCAGCAAGAATGCTCCAACAAGATGTCCAGCATGGTGTTCCTTATCGAGTCTCTCCTTTCTCCATCATCTGAACACCTGAAAGAGACGCTTCCTTGATAAGCAAGTCACTAAAGCAAATCAACCTGAGCATAATATAGTTCAAATGGAAGTATGGAACTGTTGCTACAAGACAATGAAGAGGATGGTGTCATATACAAATTCAGCGAGCAAAGACCGTTTGGATAAATGTTCCACATCAGATTATACCGAGCCAAATGTTTATGGTTGTACTACTTGTTAGGGTATTTCCATTCCATGACATTTTCCCCCTCCCCTCACCTCCCCCTCCCCTTTCCCCTCCCCTGACGGTCCCACCATTTCCCCCCTCCCCTCCCCCTCCCCCTCCCCCAAATAACTACTCATCTCCAACTCATTCCTTCCCCCTCACCCAACAAAAATAATTTTTAATATATATTTAACAATTTAAAAATTAATTATTAATACTATAATTTAGCTTAACAAAGTCCTTGTTGACAAAAGAAGATAAATTCTCAATGCAATATAAGTTTAGCATAACGTAGTCAAACACAATTACAAATAATTTGCATTCTTTAAACTGCAGTTCCCGATAATTTGCATTCTTTAACGTAGTCAAACACAATTACAAACAATTCATTTCACACTTGATTCCGTATAGCTTATGTGCTTGCATTTGAGGTTCTCAGCTTACTCATGTTGAAGCTTGGTCTCGATATACTGATTTCTGCTTCTATTTCAATTATATTGCCTCATAAATTTCCAATGGAACGAAAACAAGCATTCCCCGATCATAGGTTTTAACATAGTCTCATGAAAGGCCATGTTAGCCAATTCCCTTGAGGCAGCTACTGAGAGGAATAGGATCGTACCAATGAGCTTGGAAGGGAGATAAAATGAGATTCAACTTGTACAAGTTCTAGCCTCTACGAGAGATCCAAGAATTGTGTATCCAATAGATGAGCGACACGTAGGGTAGGCGTGTGATTCTGGAACAGAATATGGGTTGTCATTACGAACCCACCAAATAGCAATATTTTACTTCTGACCTAATAGAGACACAGTTTCACTTCAATACCAATATGCTAAAGTTCGCATCAGTGGTACCACTCCGTCCCAGCTGAAACGCACCATTGGACTTTTTTCACCCGTAACTGGGTCACTTTGACCCGGTGATTTGGATCACAAGATGATACAATTTTTCGTTATTTTTTTTTGTTATCTTGTAGAATAAGAGTTACTCTACAACACTTCGAAATAATTATCTAAAAATTACAAAATTTTGCTATCCAAATTATCGGGTCAAAGTGAACCAGTGAATAGTGGTTAAAGTCCAAATGGTGCAAAAGAGGTGGGACGGAGTGGTACCCAAATTTAGACTTTGATCCAATCATATTCCCATTGTAACTTCCCATCAAAGGCCATTACTGGAATTTCTGAAAGATCAGTTCCCAATAAGTGCACGGTAACTAACTCTATTAGTTTATATTCACCTTAAAAAAAACCCATAATGTCTTTACATCATTCCTTTTATTTGAACTAGTCGTTAACCCGCGCTATGCGCGGGTTCTCATGCACTTACTATTCCAAAATTATGGTGGTTAAAAGTAAACATGAATATGATTGTGTTGCCACATGAAAAATAATACAAATCAATTTCTTTTTCAGATGCGAATTAGAACCGCTATTTTATTTGAATATGATAGTGCATAAGGAACATGACAGAACCCATCAATTAATATTATTTTGTATTAAGCAAAGATTTCCTTCTATATTTAAGTGATCGTAACAGAGAATATTTATACAAATTTCTTGTTAATTGAATAAAAAAATATTCATTTATTTGTAATAAGTAAGTTGCTCGAGAATATTCCTTTAAGATATCTTCTTTTAGAAAAATAGTAGCCAATTTCAAAGGCTTTACTAATTTTTATTTTTAAATAGCCCTTTTATTACATATTAAAAGAATAATGCAATTTATTTAATCATTAAAATTGAAAACCATAAAAAAAAACTAATTTGGATATTTTGAGTAAGCTGTGTATTAAAAAATAAGTAATTGCCTATTAAAATAGTTATTTATTATTCATAGTTAAGTTTGTAAGAAAAACATATTTAACACAAGTACTTTTTTTGTAACATGATAATTGTTCTCAGTAAATACCTGGTTAGAATTCTACTTTTAATATAGAATATATTTGTATTTGTTTGTTACACTTCTTGAGATGTGTAATAGCACAGTCAATTGGTACAACTATTTATCTGCTATTGCATTTTTCAAATGTTTGAGTTACTTTCAGAATTGTGAATATTTTAAATGTAGTAGTTAAGAAGATTTTATTTGTTCTCTCGTACCTATAAAACAATAATTTTCATATTCTCACTCTATATGTAGAACCATTTATTCCTTACTTTAATAAAAAAAGATTAAATGCGTACGTTTTCTCAAAAGAACGAACACATTATAGAAAAGACAATTTATTTTAAAATTTTCTCCCCCACTTTCTTTTAATTTTCTTTAAGTGGTATTTTTATAAATAATGCAATAAATGGAATAGCTATGTGTATAAAAAATATTAATCAGTGTCAAACTCTTTACGAAGGTCTTTTTAAATAGTCATTTTCTTATTTATAAAACAAATTATCAATTAAATAATTAAAATTGAAGAAACACATCAGAAAAATTAAATTTTGGTAGTGTTGAGTGAGTCGTGAGTTAAGTTTAAGAAATGACACGGTGTAATTACAACATATTTTATATTTTTCATTCTTAAATTTGTAAAAGTTAGTTTCAGATTGAAGGCAAATTGAAGTTTTCTTCAAATCAATCGATCATGCTAAGTAATTTGTGAAATGCAGTTTTAACGTTGAGAATATTTTATATTTATTTATGGCACTTCCTATGAAATGTACTATTTAGACAATCACATAGAACCACTATTTACCTCTCTTAATATTTTCAAAAAATTAAGTGGTTTGTAAATTTTGGTTTATTATTCATTATGAACTTTTGGATATTTTGTTTCCTATTTTACGAATAAATAAAATGCATATGTTCGTTGAAAAGGATAACATATTCTTCCCATAGAAAAAAGTTGTTGTTTCAACTTCGCTCTGATCCCCTTCTAATTTAATTAAAACTAAATATTTTTATTTATAAAGATAACGTAAGTAACATAGCCATGTTTAGAAAAAGCAGTAGTCAATCTCAAGTGCTTTACTAATTTAAAACCAAACATTTTTTGTAATAGTTAAATAAATTGTGATTGTTAGAATTGAACAAACATATGACATACAAAATAAATGTGTGTGCTTTGAGTAACCAATTTGAGAGGAGTAATTTCCTTGTGTCATCAAAACATATATTTTAGATTTCTAATGTGATCAAACAAATAATATTAAAAGAAATCACTATTTGTAACATCTTAATTGTTCTTGATGCATGTTTGGTAGAATTTATTTTAACTTCGAACATATTTTATATTTAATCAATGCTTTTCCTTTCAAGTGTAAAATTGAAATATTCAAATAAGATATCGATTTATCTCTTCTTACATTTTAAAAAGAGTTTGGATATTCTATATATGCTAATTTAGTAATTTATTTGTTATTGATTAATTTCAAAAAACTATTTTATTTCAATTAAACCATACTCATCAAAAACATAAAAAAAAAATCCTTATCGTGCTAAAGTAATAAAATGAATATGTTTTGGTTTAGAAATAAATGCATTCATTAAAATTACTCTCCCCAAAAAATAGGAAAATTTAGGCATTTTAAAGTTACTCTCCCCCATTCTAATTTAATTTTCTTTGAATGTTATTTTTTATAAATAATAGAATAACATAATTATATAAATTTTGATAATTAATAATATCACAAAAGCGTACAACGAATTTTTTGAGGAGATATGAAGAATTACATTAGCTAATCTTTTTGCACATCAAGCCCTTCTATTAGATGGTAATTGCCTTTTCACTCAAAATCCCAATTTGGTAAAGGAATAAAATGAACATGTTTTTATTTATAAATAAATACATTTAAGTAGAAAAAAATAAGCATTTTGTTTCTCAAAAATAAAAATAAAAATAGGCATTTCAAATAACTCTCCCCCATTCTAATTTAATTTTTTTCTGAATGTTGCCTTTTTATATATATAATATTTTCCACATAATTCTATATATGCGAATTTAGTGATGTTATTGTTATTGAATAATTTCAAAAGACTATTTAATTTCAGTTAAACACTCATTAAAAAAAATATTCATATGTTCCTTATCGTGCAAAAGGAATAAATTGAATATGTTTTTATTTATAAATAAATGCATTCATTAAACGTGTGTAAGTAGAAAAAATGAAGAAATTTTGTTTCTCAAGAAGTAGGAAAAAAAGGCATTTTAAAATTTAAAAAAGGCATCTTGTTTGAATGTTGTTTTTTAAAAAATAATAAAATAAATAAATTTTGATAATTAATGTAAGTAAGTTACAATTTTATCTTTAAATGTTGACACTTCAATGCAATAAGTTACAATTTTGACAATTAATGTAAATTAATACTTTATTTTACATTACACATCCTACTTATTTATATAACATTAGGTGGAGCATTTTCATTGGCTACCATATGACATGTATGCCATGACGTGGATGGCAAATGTCATATGGAGAGTGATGTGGATGACAAATGGCATATGGAGAATGAGTTTTTACTCACCTCCTAGCTTTTATATATATTAAGATAAGATAGGTAACAAGCTTTTTGTTAAAACAACTTTACTAGATGAGCAGAGAAAATCAACACAGATTAACAGTCTCGAATAAAGGAGTCACGTAGAGAGGAGCCTATTCGAAGATGAGGAGATTCGGTCTGAAAAAAAAAAGGTGCATTATTTTCCGGCAACTCAATAGAGAAGCATGGAACAGATGAAGCATGAGTCATAAGATTAAATACCGTTCTGTTTCCGCCAAAACAGGCAAGAATTTTCCATTTCGGTCAGAAAATGGAATAAATCCTGGTCTGTTTTATTTCGGTAAAACTTAGGGTCACATATGGCATTTTCGGTCAAATTAGGGTGTTCCGTTGATTTTCGGAGAACTTTAGGGGTTCCAGAAAACTTCAGTGGAAGTCATCTTGCTAATTAGCAAGTTGAAGACACAGCATAAACCTTGGAGCCGGGGATCCGTTTCAATGATATTCTGGGAAAAACTCCAGATTACAAGTATCTTCATGCCCGGCTTAGAGCTGCACTCGGGTCTGGTTAACCGGCGGTTTCCGGTTAGAGCCGAACCGAGTTAACCGAATATACGGAACCGAGAACCGAACCGAACCTAACCTAGGAGAACCGGAACCGGTCACCGAACTGTATATGGTCCGTCTCGGTTCGGTCATGGGTAAGTGGTAACCGGAACCGGAACCGGCCGGTTTAACCGAGAACCAATCAGAAAAAAAAAAAAAAAAAAAAACTGTCCAGAACCGACCGGAACCGGAACCGAACCGATGAACCGGTTTCGGTCCTACGGTTCCGGTTCCGTTAGCCCTTATGGAAAATCAACGGTTTCGGTTAACCGAACCGAATAAGCTAATATATGGGTTAACCGAACCGAGAACCGACCGTTTAGGAAAAAAACTGTTCAGCTCCGGTTAACCGAACATGCAGCTCTACCCGGCGCCATGGAAATTCTAACAGAGATTTTGAGGTCACGGTGTAGAGAATGGCTATTTCTGCATCCGGTTCTATTGTAAGGAGGATAACGAGAGGGTTTAGATGTGTGGTCCGTGGATGGTGCAGGGCCACTTTGATCCATTGAAGAAATAGTGCTAACAACGCCGGTGTGGATCTGGCTAAGAGGAATGTCTCTGGATTATTTCGACGAGGATGCTTCAATGGAGCTTGGGAACGCTTTTGAAAGAGTGATTAAAGCGGATCTCACCCCAATCGCAGCAGCTAGAGGGAAATACGCTAGGGTTTGAGTGGAAATTGACCTATCTGAGTTCCAGCGGCGGAGCAAGGAAATCGAACCAGCCGGGGCAAAATTAGGATGTGCAGAAAATTTTAATTCCAGCCGGGGCATTAATGTATTTTCTAAAAGGTCTTAGTGTAAAATATAGAGGGGTGCTACTGAATTTTTCAAGTTAGGGGTGGCAATTGCCACCCCTAGTCCTCAAGTAGCTCCCCCAGCCTAATCTCAAAGCATGTTACCGGCGATTGGATAGGATCTGCTTCGGATGTGGGAAGGAGATTTTGGTTGGAATGAGGGATTGGATAGGATCTGCTTCGGCTGTGGGAGATTTGGGCATCAGCGTGAAACCTACTCGATCAACCTAAAGACGAGAAGAGGATATGATACTGATAATGAAGTAGCAATGAATCATTCCGAAATAGGGACGAAGCCGGAGGAGAAACAACAGAGGCCCGAGTTTGGAACAATTAGAATAATCAGACTAATCGTAACAATTTTCAAGTGGGTCCTGCTTCGGCGGTGAGACGAAACCCGAGTAGTCATGGAAAGGTTGCGAGTAAAGAGGTTGCAGCAAGATGAAGTGGCACTGCAAGTGGGTCAAGTGTGGCATGATCTAGTGTTTACCTTAACCGAAAAAAAGATTGATCTTGTTGAATTTTCAGTTCAAAAGTTTTTTTTAATCCTCCAATCAAATCGGTATTGACAACAGAGCTGTGGTTCTCGCTTTCACTGAGGCATATATGCTGATTCAGAGTTGGATCAACCAAGTCAGGTGGCTGGCTGCATTCCAATTAGTGTTCCTATGAAGTTACTAACATGGAATTGCAGGGGGGGTAAATAATGAAACAACTGCTCATGCCATTTTGGAGCTATGTCGTATGCAGACATCCACGGATTTTGGTTATTGTACAGCTAAGAGTGGATAGCTCTTATGCTGATGTGATCTGCAAAAGGTCAAATTTTACTATGCGGAAAAAAGTGGAAGCTCGGGGTAATACTGCTGGTGGCATCTGGGTTTTCTGGAACAACACTGTAGTGGATGTAGAGGTTTTGTCTTCAAGTAATCCATGTGTAGAAGCAATCAGAGTTTTTGGTTGTTGTCAGTTGTGTATGCTAGACCATCACCTCTAAGCAGAGAAGAGTTGTGGAGATATCTAGCTGATTTCGCTCAAACTCATACCCTCCCTTGGCAGGAAGCTGGCTAGCTGGTGATTTTAACCAGGTCACTTCATATGAAAGAGAGAGGGGTAGACCTGTGAACTCTCAAAGATGTGCAAGAACGATAGAGTTCATGGATAGCTGCGAGCTTGTGGATACAGGATATTCAGGACCAAAGTTTACTTGGTCCAATTCTCAGGGGATTGGGAGAAGAATTTGTCAAATATTAGACATGGCCTATTGTAACAATGAATAGAGTATGTTGCTTCCGGAGGCTTTGGTTAAGCATGTGTCCAAAGTTAATTCAGATCACCAAGATCGTCATCCTCTGCTTATTGATACACTGGGACTGCAATCTCATTCCACTTTACTGCCTTTTAGAATGGAGTTGGCTTGGTTTACGATTTCTCAGTTCTGGTGAACGAAAATTGCAGAGCGGATTAGGTATTACAAACGGTCTTAAGTATCTCATTGATAAAATGCAGGATTGGAATGAGAAGGACTTTGGGCACATTTTCAAGAGAAACTGGTAGTTATTGGCTAGGCTGCTGGATGGTATTCGAAGGGCTTTGGCAAATGAAGGACAATAAGTTTCTTATTCGTTTAAAAGAGGAGCTACAGGATTAGCTCAAGAAGAGTTGTTCTGGTTTCAGAAAGCTAGAGTGCACAAGGCTTTGTTAGGTGATAGAAATATTAGGTTTGTTCACCTAACTACTCTAGTCAGAAGGAGGAGGAACAAGATTGATAGGATGCAGATTGAAGAAGGGGTTTGGTGTGATGATGCTAGCAGACTGAAGGAGGCAATTACTAAGCATTTTCAGGGATTGTATGCTGATAACCATCATACTCAAAACAGTACTGTGCGGAGAGGTGGTACTCTGTCAAATGAAGAAATCCTCTAAGCATGGATATCACTACACTGGAGGTGCATCAGATTGTTATGTTCATGGGGAGACTCAAGAGTCCAGGGCAAATGGGGTGATTCCTTATTTTTACTAGCAACCTTGGCACATTGTGGGAGAAGTTGTGAAAAAAATGGTAGTCACTGCATTGAAGAGTGACTATGTTCCTCAAGATATCAATAATACTTTGATTGCTTTAATTCCCAAAGCTGACAATGAGTAAGCTAAGACCAATAAGTTATGTAACGTCACTTTGAAGATCATTACTAAAATGTTAACCCACAGACTTAGGCATATGCTTTAGAGGAATTTTCACCCAAACCAATTCAGTTTTCTTCCTGGAAGAATGACTAGTGATAACATTTTGCTAGCTCAAGATGTGGTACACAGTTTGCAGCTTATAAAGAGTAAGAAGGGTGGGTTAGCTGTATAATAAGGGAAAGGCATATGATAAAGAAAGGTGGTTAGTTCTAAAGACTCTTCTTCACCAGATTGGATTGCCATCTAATTGAATTTCTTTGATCATGGATTTAGCAAATTCGATTGCCATCTTATTTCTTCTAACAATGGAGTTGCTTGCTCAGAAGTTAGAAGTTGTAGTTCAACAAGAAAAATGGAAAGGGGTTGAACTGTGCTAGAGGAGGATTGGCCATTACTCATCTGGTTTCTTTTCAGATGATTTGACTTAGTTTGGTGAGGGATAGAGTCAAGTGAAGGTTATGCAACAGGTTTTGGAATTTTTGCAAAGAGTATAGATCAAAAATGTTTGTAACCAAATGTGTGCCAAGAATCAAGGCTAGAGAGTTGAGAGTACTGAGGACCTAGAAGTTCATTTGTTTTGGGTATGCCTCTTATTCATACAAACTTCAATGCAACAGTCGTACACGAAGTAGCAAGGAGATTGTCTGGTTGAATGAGATGGATAAGGTTTATTGACAACATGTTGGGTAGCTTTGGACAGTTAGCCTCTGGTTGTTTTGTTTTTCTGTTCTTTTCCTTATAGTTTTCTGCTATTCTCTTTGTAGTACCGTTGTTTTCCGAGAAATCAAAACCATTTCTTTACTTGACCCCTGACGTTCCCCCCTCCCCCCCTAAATGAAATCAGGTTGGCCCTCGTCAAATCCATCTATAATCCAACACAGTATGACAAGGATGGACTCACACTCAAGATCATCACTTCCCAATCTAGCAACAATTAAGAAACGATCGATGCGGGACTAAAACCCGCATCAGAACATGTGTAACTGCCACAAGCTAACGGAAGATTAACTAAATTCAACTAAAAAACGAGGGCAGAGAAACTCCGCATAGCCCCTGTAAACCCCTAACATACTTAATAAAGTGAAAACTCTAGTATTTTCTGAGTATGTTACTATGCACGAGCATAGACATGTCTTTGGTATAATGAAATCCACAATGCACATTCAAGTAACGATGTAGAGGATAAGGGCATCAAAGTATCCTACTATCCTCTAACATAAACTAACCGTTTATATACACTTCTTTAAGGTCTCGAGAAGTTATTTACCACGCCCTCCTTCAATCAATGGGCTCCAATTGTAAAGGTTATCAACGGGTCTACGATAATTCTGCTGTACATTTATTCGACCACGGTCTTGGAACATTTAATATTTCCTGGTGTATCTTCACAAATCAGCACCATTCATCTGCCGAGAAGAGCAATTACAGTGTATCGCTAGTCCCCATTACACCTAACTTGGACTGACAGTGGGGCAGAAATTCGTCATGAAAAACGTGGTAGGCCCTTTCCAATGGGGTTGGTATTTAATAAGTACACCTCCTCATATATCAATTTACCATATGTCTGATTTTAGATTTAACTTACATAAGATTGCAGCCTTTTTTGGCCGACACTAAAGAAATCAGCACAAAATGAAGTGCAAATCGGCATTCAAACAAAACAGTGTAGGTAAGGCTCTTGTACAGTGCTGCATTTGTGTGTACGCAGAGAAATAAAACTGCAGGGCAGATGGAAAAAAAAATGCATAAAACAGATACAAAATAACTTACTGAGAGTGCTTTAACTGAATCAAGCTCAACTTAAACCTGCAAAGTCAAATGCTAGAATTAGAAAAAAATCGAGTGAAAGAGGGAAGAGGAAGATACAAAGGAAAAAATGAGGTAACCGATAAACAACAGCAGAAGAATATCTTTTGGACAGCAAAAAGTTAACAAGAAAATTGCCACACATCATCAGAATATTTTAAAGCTGTGTCGCGTTAACTAACCAATGGAGCAAATTGCGAGCTGAACCGAACAGTGCCTAGTCCGAAAAACCAAACATGACCTTAAGGTGCTTTCTATGCACCATCATTAATTTCCAAATTTAGTTATACAGAAATGATAAAACCTATATAAATGTTTATAAGTAGCGGTTACCAGTGTGCAGTAGTCAAACTGGTACAAAATCATAATCCAGCTACAAAGATCACTAGCCACCTAATTGTAGCAAACCCGCTACCTCATATCCCCTCTGACGGTCTGACCTAACCTAGAAAGAACATTTGAATTCCAGGTTTATGCATCGCCAATCAACCGCCTTGCTCTCCCATTTTGTTAGGTTTGTCTGGTGGTGGTGGTGGTGGTGGTTGATGTGCTGGAGGGGAGTTATCAATCTTTGTTTGATTTGGTGGCAGATATGGTGGTGGTGGCTGTAAGGTGGCATTGGGGTAGAGGTGTGGTAGGGTGATGCGGGGAGATTCTCTGTATCCACATCTATGGACTTCGATCAATCTGTCCATAGAATAGTAGTAGCACAAAATGATTCACTGGACACAGATGAATTTAGGCCTAGTGAGGAGCTAAATTGATATCGATTCTGATGCTTATCAGACTGGATATTGATGGAACCTGCAGCTTAGTAGTGCCTACATGCAACTTTAAACCTGCTACTTTTTGTTGTTTCAGTAAAAAGTTATTACTTAGCCCTCAAGACAGGTCTTACTTAGCCTAGAGGTAAGGTTATGTATATCTTTTTGTTTCATTAGGGAAGCAACTAGTATTTTCTCTTTAAAATGGATTCCTGTACTATGGTTAAAGAAGCTTATTTTGTAACGGAAACTAGAGATCTCTAGGGTTGTACCCTAGAAATCGAGAGTTAATACATTGCCCACTTCAATTTACTCTAGTTCTAGGATTACTCTCCTTGTCAAAGTGTATGTGCACCTATTGCAGCATTAAATCACAGGTTCACTCATGTGCTGCATTAGTAGGGATGAAATTGGCAGATTGTACTGAACATCGACGGAAGTCCATTTTCCTTGTACTAGTCTAGGGGCATCTTTTCCAACTAATTTGGAACACTGAGGGGTGTGCCGTGTGATTTGTTAGACTAAAAGGGTACAATTTGTTATTCAACCAAAATACAGCGGAACAGTTAGTCATTTACCCCATGTTTTAGGCTCAAGTTTAGTTGAGTATCTCAAGAAATACTCTCGGAAGCATTGCTTGAATTCCGAAAATTCTCCTTAACACCCAATATGGTAAAAACCCTGCTTACCACACGAGACCGACACAGATCTGTAAATATCTACTGCTCAAATGTATCATAGATAGCCAATTAAGTTTTGTATACTGCGGTAAAGATACCCATCTTATGGTATGATACAATCGCCAAACTGATATGTAAGGGTCGACCGCAAGTCTTAAATGACTAATTCTCGCATGTATCAAACAGTACGAAATTTGAGTCATAGAGTGTAGTACAATTCACATATCAATTGATGCATAAAGGTATATGTTATAACATTAACATATCGCAGGAAAGTTGATACCAGTATACGATAGGTATTATTAGCTAAAACATAATACAAACTACACACTCTCAAGCGAGCTGAAGCAAAGCACGAGCATTTCCATACAAAGTGCCATGTAAACTAAATACTCAGCGCTACCATAATGGACCAATGAAAGGCCAAGAGAGGTGTGGATGGAGATTCAGTTGGTCACGAATTTGCCTACTCGCCAAATTTGGGAATATTGGGTGGACTGGTGCCAGAAGAAAACAATTTTATGTGTTCATAATTAGTTTCTTAGTTGCATGCATATGTTATTTCTATCGACCACCTATGCCAAAATGCTACATATGGTAGATCGATGAACAATAGATAAAAGAAAAGTAGAAAACACTGTCAGACAATATTGCCAAAATGCTACATATGGTAGATTGATATCTATGTTATTTTCATGAACTTTAATCGCGATCCTAGCCAACTATACTTAGTTGTGTCTATTATCTTCTCATGATCATAGAAACTAGTGCGGGATAGTATTTGGATTTAACGTTTGTCTATAACCCACCCACATCCCGGCCAAACTCAATGATTCGAAAATGAAAAGAGAACAGTAAGTCGGACTCCCGGTGAGTCGGAGAAGCCTCGTAGAAGAATCAAAGCATTGAAAGACCAGATGAGCAGCACGGCAATGGAGAGAAGCACCCGTGCTTTCATAGCTGCGGAGGAACATCTTCAAGGCAATAATTTTAAAATCATTGACAGACCTTTCTCTATAAATATTTATATTTGCTTTAAATTATTTGTAGTGTTTATATGGATCTTATAGAGAGGTTGAACCATGCCTGTTATCAAAATCTCGCCATAGGATACATTGGGTTGGTTACTGAGCAGCCATCATTGCTCAAATCAAGACTTTGTATTATTTCCATTTGAACAGAGATATCAACTTCATCTAATCCTAAGGTATGTGATTTTGCCCATTGCTGGCTGATAGGACGTTATGAATTCAACAAGCGTTGTTGACCATCTTCTTATTAGTGTGTTTGGTGAAGAAACTTCGAAGCAACTACAAACCTCGTAGATGGTTCTGGCCTAGAAGGCACGGGCAAGAGGAAATAGAAGAATCATTGACGACCGTGTAGTGGTTGTTCAAGTGATGGTTCGTATTTATTCTTGTGTGTTACAAACTGAAACCAAATGAACATGAATCAATTCTTATGTAGCAGCGAAGCTCAACCATGGATGTGGAGTCGGTACAGTTTGACACCTAAACGGGCAGACACAAAACCCAACTTTGCGGAAATCAAAGAGAGGATATCGGGAAAAGGCCAGGGAGGGGAGGGGATTTTTGTCTACTTAAGTTTCCGAGGATGGCATGTTGATAAATGAGTTAAGTCAACAATGGAGTGACAAGTGAATGAAAAAACATGAATCAGATACTACAAGCAAGCATAGTTAACATTGAAATAACTAGCAGTGGAGACTTACAATATACGCGGCCACGATTTCACAGGCATAACCGGGCAAGAGATAGTGTGCGGAGGTGAGGTATTCGGCCGAGTCCCCCTCTCCAAATACCTCAAACAATGTGACACTGACACCGCATCCTCCCCTAGTGTGACCGACCTGTAGGAAACACAGTTGTCTGTCCCCGTACCGAGTTAGAGTTGCAGACAGCTCACGAGTCGGGAGGATGTACTTGATTACATCAAAATATTTATTATCGGGCAACAGGCGATTCCTCTCCTCGTCAGAGCAGTTGCGGTCTAACTTCCTGAGCGGGATGACAAGCGGGATAGCTGTTGTGCTGTAGATGTAGGAAGTGTAGAGTGTGTCTCCAATGAACTGGCTGCCCCGCTCCAAGTGAAAAGGCGCATTCTTGTCCACTTTGGTCCAGGAGTCGATGTCTAAGCTGTCCCATGAGTCGGCATCCATGTCATAGGTGTAAAACTTGAACACATTATCCGTGTTTCTACTATGAATGATGACCACATTGTTAACGATTGCAAAGGGGCCGAGATCATTCACATCGGTGAAAGGCGGTTGTTTACCATCAACCCATCTGCCCCCGTTATCATCGGGACAGAAAATCTCAAATTGGTGGATTTCTTCACCAGTACACCAGCATACATTCCGGCCCGACAAAACGAATATCTTTCTGCCATCAGAAAACGATATCGGGTTGATTTTACCTGTTTGCATAGGCAAACCACGACTCAATACTTCCAACGGCCGGTCTATCTTCGACCGCGGTATCTTGGACACACAAGCGAGGTCCAGAATAAATACGTTACTTGGATATGTAATCTTACGCTCATAATGAGAGCCAACCCCTCCTCCCATAAAATACAAACTTGTACCGAAACGAACGCAAGTCATGACCTGTCCCCAGTCTTGACGACTGAACCGGAGAACCACCGGATCCAACCGGACTCTATTGGGTTCTTCGGGATTGATAACAATGAGGGTTTTGGTGACGCCGGTGCTGCTGATGGTCGTGGTGACGGTCTTGCTGCTCGGCATGGTGAATTTCACAGCCGGATCGGGGGTGTCGATCGCGTACAAGCTGTGAACGATGGGGTCACGTCCACCGTGCCAAAACAACACATACAGCTTCTTCTGCTTCTCTTCTGCTACTGCTGCTGCTGGTGGTGGTTCCTTGTCCTCTCTACTCCTTTTCCCTCTCCCCATGGATGGATTAATTAATCGACTAGACAAGCTCGTCTCCATTGTGAGGTACTTGGACAAGGAACAGAGCAGGGGCGTCAATGGAGAGAGTGTAGAACAGAGGCGATACGTGGACTGACTCACTCCTTAAACCCTAGAATTGGGCTTTTGTAACGTAAACAGAGGGAAACCCGCGCCTCCAACCCTCACTTTTGCTTCATTCAGTTTGAACCCTCTAGTTTTCCTTTCTATCATGTTAAGCCCACAACAAGAGGTGAATCTTCATTTAGTACAACAATCTCTATCTCTATCTCTATCTCTATCTCTATCTCTACTATATAAAAGGCTGAAGAGTTCCTAACCCATGAGGGTTCCTAACCTTTTTGAAATTCCTAAAATACCCCTACCTTACTCTGGTAATGTCAACGGTGTCACTTGAGTATGAAAGACGCCGTTTCACGAACAGAGACCACAAAGGACTCCTTCAAAAAGAGGGAACCGTCATTGTAACCCCAAAACTTTCGTGGTACGAGGTGCTCGAAATCGAGTCTACAACAACTTGAACCATTGATTTTCTTCTTAGACTAATCGAGTTTGCAATTAGCGTGCGTTCATGAAGGTCCTGCACATCGTTCGGGGATCTATCACATACACCGGCAGTCTGCTATGAGCAAAGTTTTAAAAACCGGACCGGCCATCGAACCGGTGCGACACCGGTTTGCGGTTCAACCGGTCGGACCGGTGGTTCAACCGGTTGAACCGCATGTTTTTTATTAAGTAAATATATTAATTATATATATAGATATACATTAATTTCATTAAAATTTAACCTGCCAAACCTCACCATGTGAATCAAACTATGCAACAGTAACATCATACAAAATTATAAATTCATAAATATACATGTAAGATTAGTATCATCTAAAGCTTTCGGTTTATAAATATGCCACTAACATTAGACATTTAAAAATATTTTTCCTAAACAAGAAAAATACCAAACTCCTAATTAAAAAAAATGTGCTTTTTTAGGTAAAAATGTGCACAAGTTTAGAAAACTATATTTTATTTCAGTAATCTCTAAAAAAAAATTTGATTTCAATAAGAAAAAACGAAAAGAAAAATTACTCCTAGAGTTTTTTTAGGGAATACTCGTAGAGTCAGTAAAGAGGTTGCTTGGTCAAAAACAAAAGTAAAGAGGTTGCACTTTTGGTGGGACGATTTGATTGAAATATTTGTTACTTTATCCTAAAATAAACTACTCCACATAGAAAATCAATTTTCATTTATTTGTTCTTATCTCTTCCTCTTCCTCTTCCTCTTCCTCTCATATCTTATCTCTTCCTCTAATTTTGCTTTCTCTCTCTCTTAAACACTCTGGTCTGCAACCGCACTGCGCAGACGATTTCCACTATCTCATCTCTCTCAAGCAGATTCGAAGATAACGAACGTGATGTAATATGTATCCCATATACTTCGATTCCTCTGTTTTCTCTCTCTCTCTCTCTCCAACTCGGTCAGAGTAGATAAACGGTCGACGGTCGACGGACAAGGCGACTTATGGTGGCAGCGACCATCTGGTTGCTGTAAGCTGGTTGCGATTTTGGGTGGTTGAGAAGAATATACAAAAACCGGCTAAACCGGTTAAAACCGACCGGTTCACCGGTTCGACGGTAAACCGGCGGTTTTCACCGGTTTTGACCGGTTTGAATACATCAGCGGTCCAGTAGCTCAACCGGACCGGTAAGGTACCGGTTCACCGGTTCAACCGGTCGAACCGGCCGGTCCGGTCCGGTTTTTAAAACTATGGCTATGAGTGTCACTTGAGTATGAAAGACGCCGTTTCGCGAACAGAGACCACAAAGGACTCCTTCAAAAAGAGGGAACCGTCATTGTAACCCCAAAACTTTCGTGGTACGAGGTGCTCGAAATCGAGTCTACAACAACTTGAACCATTGATTTTCTTCGAGTTTGCAATTAGCGTGCGTTCATGAAGGTCCTGCACATCGTTCGGGGATCTATCACATACACCGGCAGTCTGCTATGAATGATTTCTCCAAAACAACAATTTCACAAGCGATGGGAATCAAATCGAGCCAATCTGGCGCACTTGCTTTTAACGTATTTCTTTTGGCGAAGAGTCTGTGCACCATGCTGGGAAATGTGGTGCCCTATCAAATTTGATTTGACGACCATGTGTGCTCTATGTTGAAGGTCCGCGTATGTTGAATACAGTGGGACGTCATGTGAATGGGGTGAACACTTTCACGAGGTGATATATTCACTCCCGATTTCATTAATACCAAAGAGATATATTCACTCCTGATTGGTCTATAAACCCTTTTGTCTATGTGCTCGTACATCTTCTTAATTTGGTCATTGATATTATTAGGCGCCATATTATTATGTAATACTGCCTTTTATTCATGATCAATTAACACATCCTGATATCAGAATATATGGCTTCTTTGTGTTATCTTACGGTATTCATCAGTTTCTCATGTGTGTATTGCTAGCTCTTAAATTTGGTCTTCAGGATGTAGGGTTTTTCCTTGACAAAGGTGATCTTTTTCAAATACACAATAGAAAAATCATGTGCTATTTCATGTGCAATTGCCTGCTTTTCTATGGATATTGTTTCAGAAAAATCATGTGCTATTTCATGTGCAATTGCCTGCTTTTCTATGGATATTGTTTCAGGTTATTCCTGCAACTACAAAGGTTGCGAATGACAATAGGAACCACCTACTTTGTAGAGTTTCGGTCAATCAAATGAAGTTAGAAGAAGGTACTTGAAGAGTTGCAAAAGTGACGCTCGCAAACAAATTGTTGTTGTTCTTCAAGCTTATTGTTCACTGTAGGTTGTATACTACATCTTCAATTACTTTAAAGGCCTGATTTTCAGGCCACCCTGATGTTACATTCCTCTTTCTTTTATCCTTATTATATTGGTAATATTCCTCCTCATGGAAATGATTTAAACATATGTTCTCTCATTTATCATTGCCAAATTCCTTTATCATCTACCTGATAAGAACCCGTGGCATTGAAGTTACTTCAGATATGCTACATCATGATAAAGTTATTGGGAAATCTTATCTGACAATATTTTGTAGATGGCATTTCGTAATTAGTTGTCTCTTGTTTGGATGCATATCCATAGGAACAACCTATGTTGGGATTTGTCATGGTTGCTGAAATGCACATGTTTTTACTCTCTTGACTTTGGGATAAGAACATTTCGGGAGAAAACCTGAGTATATTGGAGAAATTATTTCTTCAATTCACGACCACAGCCGGAGGGATCCTAGCCTGAGGGCTACACTTGCTCAAGTTTTTATTTACTTTCGCGCTGAAGGTGGAAAGACATTGATTGCCAGTCTCACATCCCATGCACAACAAAATACATGTGTCTACCACTGTATCACCCTTAATAATAAAATGCATACATGTTTGGACATGGCTAGACATGCAATTTCATCATTGTTCAATGATTTGACAAGGCGATGGTACATTTTTGAAGTAACCAGTATCGTTGTACAGCGAATCAACCCCGTTTGAATGATAATGTGCTCAAATGTAGTTATACTGCGATATTGCTCAAGTTGTTGCTCCATAGTTTTATGTGAAGGTATAAGAGGATTTTGCTTGCGTTTCAATCTAACTTGAAAGCTTTCTAAAGATGATGCACGAGAACCGCATGTAGGATGAAGTCCCCGTTCTGGGAACGTGCCGAACTTCGGAACTCCGCTGGAATCCACCGGAACACCCATGGCGTCCCGGTAAAAGTAATGAGTTCGGAACTTATGAGGAACCTCCTGAAGACGTGTTCCACTGTTTAAACATTTTGGAGACGGCCTTGGGTATAAAAGTAACACTCGAGTGTCTTTCAATAAAATTAGAAAAGATAAGAGTGTACTTATAAATAAAATGTGATGTGTATAACCAATCCTATCAAGATTTCGGAACCCAATTTAAGCCCTACCCGCTTATACTTCAACCAAGAGAAAAGAAAAATGGATGTGATAGGAGTCACACACATTCATTCATTCCAAGGGGAAATCATTTATAGAATTTTCTTTCCCAACCTGTCAACAAAGATTCAGCAATTTGTCTATAGCCACTGAGTTTCTACATTAGGATGGCTATTCAAAGACAATATATTCCAACTACACTTGAGAATGTAAATATTGAAATTAAACTCGGTCTGAAAAAGAACATTTAGTCTACCGGTTGAATAGAATTTATTGCCAAGTAGAAGTGATCATTTCGCCATTACCTTTGTTTTCAGGCTTGAATGAATTCTTAGCAGGTGCAATCAAATGTCACATTTATGTAACTACTGTCGGAGAATATGTCTCTCCTGAATCAAGTAAATAACTGTGTATTTTTATTCCAGCATCTACAAAATAAATTTTATGCTAATTTGTTTGGAGAGACGGAGAGAGTATGATGGTTCTGTTATGCGACATTCTATCGTGAGTTTTACCCCCTCATTTTGAATTATGTCTCCATAAAATTTTTCATGTACACCCACAAAATGTTAAGGATATAACCCACGTGCAAAGCACGTGCTACCTACTAGTAAAGTAGAAGTGAATAATGGATACTACTAATTTGACTATAATTTTTTCTTTTTTCTCATTAGTATATACTATAAGTGTCGAGATATTGTAAAAACTATTATGGTAATTGATTTTAGTGTCTCCTTATAGATCATGTGTACTATGAATATGTTTCATAAGTTAATGGTCGGGAGCATTGCATGTCATGGAAACTCTACATGATTGACTTTTACCTTTGTACCCGTACTTTATTTATTATAACTGAAGTGTACGTCCATAAAAGGTATACATTGTCTAAAGGCGTACGTTCTTAAATTGCTAATAAAGAAAAACTAACTTGTCATGTTATATTATTGTTGGCAGAAATGTAACAATAAGTTGTTTAAAGAAAACATTACATTATTACCGAAGAAAATACATAGATGTGACTCGTTTGGCTCTATCGTGCGCTAATTGAATCAAATCTCCTTATACAAATCTTACAGAACGGAGATTGAAAGAGACTCCTAAAACTTTAATATTATTAATGATCTTGGTAATAGCGAATTCCTTGTTGGCACCTGAGGTTCTTGGCCGCTTGGAGAGAATCGGTCAAGATTTCCACATTCGCATACCCATGCAACATAAGCAATCTTTGTGCTTTGGAGAATCCTAACGCTGTCGCTTCCAGAGGGGATGGTGCTTTGAAGATGGAAAAATCAGATGCGTCATCCCCGTTTCGAGGAACCAAGCCGCGAACGATGGTCATCCTTTTTTCATGAAGAGCCGTCCTGAAAGAAGGAAGACAATTGTGGATTCGAAAGAAGGAGATGAAAGATTCATTGTGGTAGAAGAAAGCTAGGGTTTTTCAGTATGTGACATAAAATAATAGTCTGATGTTATGAGAAATGAAAATAATTATATAGGCTAAAGAGTAAAAAGACTAAATTTCCCGCATACAAGTCAAATAACACAAAATAACTCTAACATGCCCTCTCAAACTCACGAGCAAGAACCACCAAGAGTGTGTCAACACAAAATTTGAACATCGGAAGAGGATGTGACATGGTAAAGGAATCCGCCAAATGGAGAGACTATGGTACAAATTGCAAAGTAATAGTAGCCAATAACAGATGATGGCGAGTAAGATGACACTCAATCTCAATATGCGTGGTCCTCTCGTGAAAGACTGAATTATGTACAATCTCAATAGCACACTTATCATCGCAGCACATGAGAGTAGGCTAAGAAAGAGACACACCCACATCTCCAAGCAACCAACACAACCAAATAAACACCATCAAAGACTCTATGCCCTGGTTTCATCACAGCCCACCAACTTCTGCAAAATGAAAACAAATATTCCTTGATAATCAAAACCCAAATATCTATAGAGAATCAAATAGTCCAGCTTCGCATCCGCCGACAATTTCATCGGAGAATAGTTTGTGCTTTTTTCTAAATTTGCTACACTCGTTATCAGCGATCGAAAGAAGAAGGGATGGCGTAGGTGGTGTGGTGGTCCTTGGTCCTGCTCTCTCTCTGTTGGCGCTGTATAAGAATAAGAGGGAGGGAATGTGAAGATATCGATGTAGAATTTGGGGGGACAAGGGGTAGGGAATTTGATATTGGGTGAGGATATTCTTGTCATCCTCTTAGCATCCTCTTATGGTCTATTTTCTTATCCGGGATTATACCACCTATTAGTTAGTATAAAATTTGTGCACAAAATACTCCATCAACATACGAGAAGATAAGTTATCCCCTACCTTCATGGAATAACTTATCTTATCCACCCTCCGCATCCGCTAAACTAAAATCTAGGACATAATAAAAAAGAATAATAAATGAACTTCCCAAATTTTCCAGCTACAATGCCAAATTTGAAAATAGTTAAACAAACAGAACAGGTAAATGACCATTACTGCGGGCGAAACAGCCTAGCAGCAAGAATGCTCCAACAAGATGCTTAAATGTGTTCCAAATCGAGTCTCACCTTTCTCCATCATCTGAACGCCTGAAAGAGACGATTCCTTGATAAGAAAGTCACTAAAGCAAATCACCTTGAGCTGAATATACTTCATATGGAAGTATGGAACTGTTGATACAAGACAATGCAGAGGATGGTGTGCTTTTATGATCATACACATTCAGCAAGCGAAGACCGTTTGGATAAATGTTCCACATTAGATTATACCGAGCCAAATGTTTATACTTCTTACAAGAATAGTAAATGCATTAAAACTACTACTATCATTGGTGGATAATGAGAAATTTTCGCTACCCCTTACCGAATGTCGCCGCCAGAGTTGGAGGAACTCAAGAAGCAACTCAAAGAGTTGTTTGGTGCCGGGTATATCCAACCATCAAAAACTCCATATTGTGCGCCGGTTCTTTCCAAAAAAGAAGGATGGATCGTTACGTCTTTGCATAGACTACCAGGCACTAAACAAGGTAATCATCAAGAACAAGTACCCCATTCCACCCCATGGCAGATTTGTTTGATCAACTTCATGGAGCACGATAGTTCACTAAGTTAGACTAGCGGTCGGGGTACTACCAAGTGAGGATCGCGGAAGGTGATGAGCCAAAGACGACATGGGTGACGAGGTACGATGCGTATGAATTTCTTGTTATGCCGTTTGGCCTTACTAATGCACCAGATGCGTTTTGAACTCTTTAGAATAATGTGTTTCATCCTTACCTGGATGAGTTCGTAGTTGTATACTTGGACGATATTTTGGTGTATAGTAAGACATTGCAGGAGCATATTGGGCATCTAAGAGTCGTGTTCCAAGCTCTAAGGGAAAACAAAATCTATGTGAATAAGGAGAAATGCTCATTTGCACTTGACGGGGTAGAGTTTCTCGGACACAAGATCGCCCAAGCCAACTCATGATGGATGGTGCAAAGATTCGTGCTCTCGAGGAGTGGGAGCCTCCAATGGAAGTGACGAAGTTGCGATCTTTCCTTGGCTTGGTGAACTACTACTGACGGTTTATCCGAAGATACTCGAGGCGAGCAACACCCTTGATGGAGTTGTTGAAGAAGAACGTGGCATGGGAGTGGAGTACCCAATGCCAAGAGGCCTTTAATGATTTGAAGAAGTCCATTATGGAGGAGCCCATTCTAAGGTTTCCAGATGTGACAAAGCCATTTGAGGTGCATACCGACGCATCCGACTTTGTTATAGGGGGAGTTCTCATGCAAGATGGCCCCCTATTGCTTATGAGAGTCGGAAGCTGAATGAGACCGAGCGGAGATACACAATCTAAGAATAACAAATGATGAAGGTCGTGCATTGTCTAAGGACATGGAAGAACTACTTATTGGGGTGCAATTTCGTGGTGATGATCGACAACTTCGCTACTAGCTACTTCCAAACCCGAAATAAGTTGAGCGTGAAACAAGCTAGATGGAAAGACTTCTTGGCGGAGTTCGACTATGACTTGGTGTACAAGTCGAGAAAAGCAAACGTTGTGGCCGATTCACTAAGCCGAAAGGACGAGTTGGCTGCCATAACTCGACAGAGTACTTCCTTACTTGACCGCATCAAGGAAGGGTTGGAGCGCGATACTTCAATCAAGAATATCGTGGAGCTAATCAATGAAGGGAAGACACATAGATTTTGGCTCGAGGACGCGAACTTGTATGCAAACGGTGGCCGCATCTACGTCCCACGGTGGGACAACTTGAGGAGGGACATTCTCAAAGAGTGGCACGATCTCTAAGCTTGCTTCCTATCATGCTCGATAGCTATCTTTATAGTTGCCCGGTTAAGGCGTAACGTTCGATAGCATCAAGGGATGACATTCCACAACTAGAGTATCTAGTGACTTCAAGTCTAAGGATTACAATATAATTGGCACTACGAGAAGCGATTGTGAATTTGACATAATCTAATGTATCATTCTTGTCGTGGGTCAATCCAGTATGCCATCACTCCTAATGCATACCCATGTGTTAGACTTGATATCTCCATATCAATCTACACACATACTAGTCTATATTTGATCGTCATGTTAACCAATATAATGGACTAGGAATATTTAAGATAAACAAGACATTGTATCTAAGGACTTCATTATATTAAATATCACAATAATTAATAAATGAATATTCTAGCCAATACATTGTTCATACTAAATATAGATTGGCTCTAGGGAACCTATTCCAACGGTCTCCCACTTGCACTAGAGCCAATCTGGTGCATCTCGTATGCCTATAGATCTAGGATGCCCTTCATGCTTTCGCTGTGCAAGTGGCTTTGTGAGCGGATCTGAAAGATTGTCATCCGTTGGAATCTTGCACATCTTCACATCTCCTCGATCGATCAAATCACAAATAAGATGGAATCTCCTAAGTACATGCTTCGATTTATGGTGTGATCTTGGTTCCTTGGCTTGTGCGATCGCTCCGGAGTTGCCACAATACAACTCCATGGGATCCACAATGCTAAGGACCACACCAAGCTCAGTGATAAAATTCTTTATCCAAACTGCCTCTTTTGCTGCTTCCGCACCAGCAATGTACTCACCTTCTGTTGTAGAATCTGCAACTGTCCCTTGCTTGGAACTTTTCCAGCTCACAGCTCCTACATGCAGGCAAAACACGTATCCTGACTGCGATCTGTAATCATCTTTGTCGGTTTGGAAGCTTGCATCAGTGTAACCAATTACACTTAACTCTTCCTTACCTCCAAATATCAAGAACGCATCCTTAGCTCTTCTCAAGTACTTTAGGATTTTCTTGACAGCAATCCAGTGATTCTCACCCGGATTGGACTGATATCTTCTTACCATACTCAATGCGTATGATACGTCTGGTCTAGAACACAACATGGCGTACATGATGGATCCTGTGGCCGAAGCATAGGGTATCCTACTCATGCAGTCCTTCTAAATCTCATTGGAAGGACAACCAGTCTTCGATAGAGTGGCTCCATGCGACATGGGCAAGAATCCCTTCTTGGAGTCTTGCATGTTGAAACTTTTCAACACCTTGTCTATATATGTACTTTGGCTTAGGCCGAGCAGCTTTCTAGATCTATCCCTATAGATCTTGATACCAAGTATATAAGCTGCATCTCCTAAGTCCTTCATTGCGAAACACTTTCCTAGCCAATCTTTAGAAGATTTCAAAGTAGGAATATATTTTCCAATGAGTAGTATGTCATCCACATACAAGACTAGAAACACTACAGAACTCCCACTAACCTTATTGTAAACACAAGACACATATCCGTTCTTGATGAAGCCAAAGTCTTTGACCGCCTCATCAAACGTCGATTCCAAATTCTAGAAGCTTGCTGTAATCCATAAATGGATCTTTGTAGCTCACGGATTTTATTGGCATTCTCTGGATCCTCAAAACCCTCCGGTTGTGTCATATACACATCCTCGAGGAGGTTCCCATAAAAGAACGCTGTTTTGACATCCATTTTCCGAATCTCATAGTCATAGTAGGCTGCAATAGCAAGTAGGATTCATTATGGATTAGTCATGACGACTGGTGAAATGTCTCATCATAGTCAATACCATGAACCTGTCTATACCCTTTAGCCACCAATTGCCCCTTTTAGGCAACTACCTTGCCATTCATGTCGGTCTTCTTCTTGAAGACCCACTTGTACCCTATGGGCCGAGCCCCTTCAGGCGGTTCCACCAAAGTCCATACTTTGTTGGTATACATGGATTCCATTTCGGATCTAATGGCTTCTAGCTACTTCTTGGAGTCTGGGCCTTTCATGGCCTCCCCGTAGGTTTCAGACACATCATCCATGAGTGGTATGTCATCGGGCTTAGTCACGAGAAGTCCGTACCTCTCTGGCTCATGACGTACCCTTCCTGACCTACGGAGTTCCTGTGTTACTTGAACAGGTTCTTCCACAACAACTTGCGACTGCTGCTCATGTTTCATCATCGGTTAAGTGGTTTGTGGTTCTTGAATCTCTTAAAGTTCTACAGTCCTCCCACTTGCTTATTTAGAGACAAATTCTCTTTATAGAAACACGCCGGTCTAAGCTAGAAAAACTTTGTTCTCGGTTGGATTGTAGAAATAATATCCTTTCGTTTCCTTATGATATCCCACAAATTTACACTTGTCGGCTTTGGGTCCGAGCTTGTCGGTTTGTAAACGCTTTACATAGACATAGCAGCCCCAAATCCTCATAAATGACACTATGGGACGCTTCCCAGTCCATATCTCATATGGTGTCTTCATGACTGATTTGGATGCAACACGATTAATGGTAAAAGTTGTCGACATTAGAGCATGTCCCCAAAATGATATTGGAAGATCCGTTTGAGACATCATAGATCACACCATATCTAATAGTGTGCGATTCCTCCTCTCGTAAACGCCATTACATTGTGGCGTTCCGGGTGGAGTGAGATGGGATACTATCCCACACTCCCTAAGATACTCGTGAAACTCTTGGCTCAAGTATTCTCCTCCACGATCAGATCGCAAAGCCTTAATAATTTTACCAAGTTGCTTCTCTACTTCATTCTTGAATTCCTTGAATAATTCGAAGGATTCGGATTTGACCTTCACAAGGTATGCAAATCCATATCTACTGAAATAATCAGTAAACGTAATGAAGTAGGTGTAACCACCTCTGGCAGGCGTGGGGAACGGACTACATACATCGGTATGTATGAGTGCTAGTAACTCACTAGTCCTCTCACATTTCTTATTGAAAGGGGACTTTGTCATTTTTCCTAATAAACAAGATTCGCATGTCTCATATGATTCCAAATCAAATGAGTCTAGAAGTCCATCATTATGGAGTCTAGATATGTGTTTCTCGTTTATATGGCCTAAACGACAGTGCCATAGATATGTAGGATTTAAATAATTAGTTTTAATCCTTTTAGTATTTATGTTATAGATGAAATTATTTAAATCAAGGATATACAATCTATTAGACAAATGCGCACTACAATAGTGCATGCTATCAAAATAAATGGAGCAACACTTGTCCTTTATTGAAATAGAAAAACCCTTCTCGTCCAAACAAGAAATGAGAATAATGTTTCTGCTCATAGCAGGCACATAATAGCAATTGTCTAACTATAAAATAAGTCAAGAAGGCAAACATAGTTCATAAACGCCTACAGCTAATGCAGCAACTGTTGCCCCATTCCCGACGCGCAGATCTATCTCTCCTCTAGCCAATCTTCTACATCTTTTCAAATCCTGCACATTTCGACAAATGTGAGATCCACATCCAGTATCCAATACCCAAGATGAAGATGTAGATAGATTGACGTCTATAACAAAAATACCTGGTGGTGGTGGAATCACTATTCCAAGCTTTTTTTCCTCCATATATTTGGGGCAATTCCTCCTCCAGTGACCCGGCTGACTACAGTAGTGACAAGCACCTTTAGCCACACCCCCACTTGGCTTTAGAACTTCCTTGGACTTTGCAACTTTCTTGCGCTTTCCTTTAGAAGTAGAGGCAACTCCCTTTCCCTTCCTCTTATACACCATCATTATGGCCTTGCCCTTGCCTTTGTTGATGCTCTGTTCAGCTGTCTTCAACATGTTCATCAAGTCTGGCAGAGTTTTACTGATCTCGTTCATGTTATATTTCATGATGAACTGGTTATAAGTGCAAGACAACCATTGCAAGACAAGATCAGTAGCCAACTCTTGGCCAAGTGGGAACCCCGGTCTCGTGAGGTTCTCAATGTACCCGATCATACGGAGTACATGAGGCCCAACTGGATTCCCCTCTGCGAGACTGCTCTTGAACAGTGCTTTGGACACCTCATACTGCTCATGCCTTGCATGTTCCTGAAACAACTGCTTCAAGTGTATGATCATATCATAGGCCTCCATGTTCTCGTGTTACTTCTGAAGCTCAGAGGTCATGGTGCAGAGCATGAGGCAAGTCACATCATTAGAATCATCTATATGTTTCTGACGTGCTCTTACATCTTATAGAACAGACTCATCATAGGGTGGGTCTGGAATAGGAGTGTCCAAGACGTACATATTCTTTTCTTGCTTAAGGACAATCCTTACGTTTCTGTACCAGTCTAGGAAATTCGTTCCAGACAGTTTTTCCTTCTCAAGGACGGATCGCATGGATGAAGTCGATGCGTAATTGTTTGCCATTTGGAATTCTACAAAAACGAGAAATATGTAATTTTAGTATTTTGAATAATTTAACTATATTCAATAATGGATAGATCATTAAATATAGCTCCCACTATTTTTCTCGGATTAATCGCCCTCACCATTAATGCGGAAAATATCATGTATATTTTCTGGTAGGTCCAAGATCCATATTTCACTTCTTCTTGAGCTTACTTTGGCAAGTCACCCAAGAATTGGTTATTTAGGTAGGAACCATTCCAATTGCATCCCATGCAACTCTTGGTCAAATTAGGCGAATAACTCATTATTCTTTATCTCTTAGATAACACCTAATTGTCATGCCTCTAGGTTCATCAATCCAATTGATCTTTCCTAGTTGCGTCCAACCTCTTGCTTCAAAAATCACACATTACTTGCTTGTGTCGTCCGCAACACATCATGGTGAATTAAAACCTCCTTGATTTGGCAAGCCCGAATTTAATATACCCCGATCATGAAGGGTGTTTAGCCAAGAGAAGGCAAAACGCAATATTCTAACTGAGGGATTTAATGGTATTATTCGTTTGGTTGATCCTATCAACATGATCTACTTATTTGGATTGGGCAATCCACAATAAAAGATCAAACTTCTTTATTATTATCTTGTCAGTGTTTTGCTAGTATCGCCATACACACAAAAATAAAAAACAAGACATAAATAATAAACATCCACAAAAGAAAAATTAACCTGACATGGATATGGCCCCTGAACTAAGATATTACCAAGCCATTGATAATATCTAAGCCCTATAGTGACAAGCTCATCTCCATGTGCTCCATCATAGTCGCGCGCCTGGGGATGGGAGTCTTCATCATCTTTGTGGCTTCATGGTTCTCCGGTCCTCTTCTCCATGCTCTTGGCTATCATCTACATATTTCTAATTCTAGCTTAACATCACACGTTGAGGAAGATGATCAGCTCGCAGGCCGTAAAATTAACTAACTATTACATTAATTTTGATCTGCTCGCATGCCGTAAACCAAACCACAACAAACACAAACATCCACAACCTAGGCTGTATCCATCCACCATGCAACAAAGCACATAATACAGTTAAAACCAATTTTTAACGTGCTTGTTCAATTTTAGTTTGAAATTGGGTAATTAGGGTCACAACAGTCCAAGAAATCCACCATCCACCATGGCCAAACCGTCCAAGGCCCAAGGCTAGGCCTCGGGGTGGTCGGCCGAGCCTCACGCGCGGCTAGGCCGCAAGCTAGGCCGGCCCCATCCCGTGGCCGAGCCTTTCTTGGGCGGCAAGGCAAGAGGGACGGTCCCCTTAGGGGGCCGAACCTCCTTATGGAATTGTTTCTAAAAAAATTCCTTGCCTTGTTTCCCAAACTTAGTTGTTTCCATAAAGTTATTTCCATAATTGGAAAAACCCATTTTTCCAATTATGTGCCCAAGAATCCTAATTTTTCAAGAACCCAATTATTCACATCCTATGTGATTAAACTCACCAATTTACACATCCAATGTTAAAATTATATCTTGTTTATTCTTGAATCAAATTCAATTTGCATCTACTATGCTTATTAATTTCAGTTTCGAGTAATAAGAATAAAACGGTGTATAAACTGAAATCGTAACACATAAAATCATGTTATGCACTACGACCTGTGGCTCTTATACCACTGTTGGATTTTGACTAGGTAACGCAGCGGAATAACAAAAAAATTCCTACTCAAAGCCCACCACGATCACAGGAAGAGACAATCATACATGATGAGAGCATAGAAGATGTGTACCTTTTGGTTTGGGAGATCACACGAATAGTAGTGTCTTCGTCTCTATGAATATCCACACCTTGGATCTTAATTGGAATCCTTCTCACCGCGATGTGCTAGCAACGGAAGAAGGAGGAAGAAGATCACGCAAAACAAGGCACTCGGCCGTGCCTTATTGTGGTCGACGGCAAGGGGGACGAACGAGTTGGGGAGGTTCGGCCTTCCCAACTTGTTCTCCCTCTCTCTTGCTTTATTAAGTCTCTCAATAATGACTTGTGTAGAGAATTAACAAGCTAGAGATCCTTTATATAGTCATAACTCTTTATTAACTACATAAAGACCCCAAAACTAATCATGTCCTTACATGGATTAGCCCACATGCAAATTAGTCACACTAAGTTTACTTGTGGTTGCGTTATGATACTTCTATGAATTAGTCCAACTATTTAATACCAATTTACAATTTAATCCATCCGGTGTGTGACTCCATAGATTTCTACTTAGTTGGTAGTAACTTATTACTAACATGGAGCGGTGTCTAGCAACACATCCATGCCAACCAACTAATAGAAATAAGTCAGTGATCCCGACAAACCTTGTGCCCAATATCACATATTGTATTATCCGTTTGTCGCTATATCCGGATTGGACACGAGACATAATAGTCACACTCGTATATCCAATCCATAGTTTCTCGATCATGGGAATATGTTTACGCAAGCAGATAACATCAATATCTCCATATTTATTTATCTGAGTTTGGCCAGACATTCAATAAGCACCATCCCTCGAGTGGCCATGGATATTTGCTCCCATTATGTGGGAGGGACAAATCCTCTCTACATCACTAGGATCTCTAAGCTTGCTATCATGCCCGATATCTATCTTTATATTTCCCGGTTAAGGCGCAACGTTGGATAGCATCAAAGCATGACATTCCACAACTAGAGTATCTAGTGACTTTAAGTCTAAGGATTACAATATAATTGGCACTACGAGAAGCGATTGTGACTTTGACATAATCTAATGTATCCTTCTCGTCGTGGGTCAATCCAGTATGCAATCACTCCTAATGCATACCATGTGTTAGACTTGATATCTCCATATCAATCTACACACATACTAGTCTATATTTTATCGTCATGTTAACCAATATAATGGACTAGAGATATTTAAGATAAACAACACATTGTATCTAAGGACTTTATTATATTACATATCACAATAATTAATAAATGAATATTCTAGCCAACACACTGTTCATACTGAATATAGATTGCCTCTAGGGCACCTATTCCAACACGTGGAGTACCAAGAGGGAGAAATGGTTCATATCAAGTACAATTCGTCGCAACACAAGAGCACTCGCGACCTTCACAAGGGGCTTGTAGGGAATTTCATGGGGACGTTTCGGTTGTTGAAGAAAATTATGAAGGCTTCCTATCGTGTGGGGTTACTGGCTAAACTCCACATACATAATGTGTTCCATGTAATGAAGTTGAATCCTTACCACGACGATGGAGACGGTATATGTAAAGACAGGGGCTTACACGGGCACCGATATATGTAAAGACCGCCTTTGAGAAGGAGGTTGAAGAAATCATTTCCGTGCAGGACGTGCGCAAGAAAGGGACACCCAAGTACACAGAGTAATTGGTTCTTTGAAAGGGTCTATCGAAGGAGGACGCGACTTGGGAAGCGGAGGACTCTTTATGGCAGCACAAGGACGTGATCGACCGCTTCCGTGAGGCAACGAGGACGTTGCCAAGTTGAGTGGGGAGAATGTCATGGGACGACTTATTTGTACTTGATATTTCCTTGGTTTATGCCTTATGTTCTAGCCCATGACACAATAGTCCACTTGGGTCACTTACTCTTTGGGCCTAGGATTAACCTAGCCCACTTAGCCATTTTGTAGCCTCTTTTCTAGGAGCTTCCATCATGGTAATGTAGCCAAACTGTGTAGGAGGCTCCAGATCCTTGTATAGAAAATATCTTAGGGTAGGGGATAGGGAAAGGTTCTAGGACTTCAATCTTAGCTGTGGGATCATAGATCATCTTGTTCCTTCCATGGAGAGGGGACTTGTATATAAGGGGTGGAGCTCATTTGCTCCAAACTATCCAAGCATTGTAAGAATTCACCAATTAATACAAATTTATCTTTCTCCAAGCTATCGTGTTCTTTCGGTTGTTCTAGAATTACTTGAGTGGTTCGAGTGTCGCACGGGATTGCAAGAAAGCCATCCCGCGATACTTCACTATCAATAGTAGCCTGCGACCCTTCTCTATCATAGACTGATCATTAATAGGGTCCATTATTCTACCGAAAAACAAAATCCTCATTTGTGTAAGATCCTCTTCATGTATATTTGCAAGATCAAGGGATTGAACATGATGGCGAGAATGTATTTCACTGGGAGCTATTACCCTAACTATCACATTACCATAATCTAGATTTTTTTTAAAAAAAATGACTGAAATCGCTGAATGAACCATGCCAATCATGGATTTTATAGTATTCACGAAGTCCCTTTAGGAGACCATTTAACAAATTCCTGTAATGCTCTTTTGGCTTCCAAATACCAGCCGTCAGACAAGAGTCAGACCAGCAAGTTCCAATTTTTTTTCCAAAATTTCCAAGTACTTAATGAGGTTGCAATTCCGCACATTGAAATCAAGGGAATACACATGATCATTAAGTTCCACAACATCTCTGATAAACCTTGTTATTTCATCTTTCCCATCAACCGTGTATCTACATCTAATTAGGAGAATATGGGGATGGGGTTTATCTGGTATTCCGAAAACAACGTTATTGTGCGGAGACTTAATTCTGGAAGAAACTGACCTTACTGATGTCTCATATCGCGAGTAAGAATTTGGGCCTTTCGTCGACCCACCCAATCCTAGAATTGGACCACCGCGCCACGCTATTTGAGAGGAGCTCGATCCCGCTTGCAGCACCGTTCCCTTCTTCTGCTTCGTTCCCTTATCAATCAAGTCACCGAACAGCTTATTTCGAACAACTTTTGATATTTACATAAAAGACCATGAAGTTTTCTAAAATTATAGAAACCCCCCCCCCAAATAGTTAATTTGATCAACATTAACCCAAAATAGCTTATTACGACTCTGATTATCCATGTAATACATGTAGGAAACTTTAAGACATTTATTTCAACTTAACACAACGTTATGTGAAATTTTTGATCTGCCCCTCGTATACAGTTCGATCCAAATAGAGTTTTTAAAAAAGGCCAACTTGGTCAAATTTGGCATGCAAACTCATAATAATATTTTGAACAACCTTTATTTAGAATGTGGAGGCTATACAAGTCACTTTGACTGACAAACTAAAAGTCAAAGTTGGAGTAAAGATTAGCATAAACAGTCAACTTCAGAGCTGATTTGTGATCAACTAAGAAAGAGTTTGGAAAAACTGACAACAGAGTTTTGAAGATGGTTGAACAAGGATTCCATAATATATTCAAGTTCTTGGAGACTCTAAGTAATCATAGAGATATTGCTGGTCAAAGAGGCAGTTTCAAGTCAGCTTCCATACTTAGCCAAAATCACATAGTTCGACAGAGTATCATACAACTTGCAACAACTTTAAGCCGAATTTCAGATTACCTAGGGATTAATCCAGGACCACAGGCCTATGGGGATTTGTAGAGTTATACTTAGTACAAATACAAGAAGAAGAATCAACTCAAACTATCTACATATGAGAGAGATACAATGATTCAAAGTTGGTACAAAATCCACAACTCAAGAACACAGTACCACCAGTACATTTTTCGTAACTTTAGCTTAGATTTTAGGTAGTATTCCAAGAGTCTCAAGTTGTGAAATCAAGTAGAAGTTCGTAAAGCTGCAACCACAGAGTAAGTGGAGCCAAAAAACTCTTCAAACCAGAAAGCAATAGAGGGAGATATAGAGATTCCAAGTTGGTTACATGCTACTATGTTATGAACACATCCAGGTTTCAGCTCATTTTCTCACAAGTTTAGCTGCTTGGAGTCCAAATCAGAAGATGAAATCTATAAGAGAGTTTTAGTATGCAATGCAGGGACACACAGAGCCAACTAGCATGTCATTTGATCTACTAATGAGAGAGAAAATGAACCGAGAACAAGGCAATCTATCCCGCCAAAGAATGCTCATTTACGATTTCAACCGTGAATCAAACATTGCTCTAATTGGTTTTTGATACAACCAGTATCGTACCAGTAGTTTGAGAGGCTACGAATCTCTACCAGTAATTCGTGAGACTATGAAGAACTACGAAACGAAACAAAATAAACTGAAATAAACTCAAGACAATTCTTATTCTCCGATAATAACTCAAGGACTACACTGTTTAAATACTAAAGTAAGCTAACCCTAACCTAGACAGCTTGATCTAATGGGCTCGGCCCAATATACTAACTAAATAAATAAACATCTAATAATAATAATAATAAACTAATTAAATAAATAAACTATCAAACTAGCTATTAATTAAATAACTAAATAATAGGATGATACGATTGACCGGTATCTGTTTTGCAGGGTCTATATAAGTTCTAAATAATATATGGAGCTCATTCATGTAGTTAGAATTGAAATTAATAGAGGAATGATAGCTTACCATACTCCGGCCATCAATGGTAGAAACCAACTAATCTCACTGCCCGGAAATTGGCGAGGCAGAAATTTCCGCGAGATAAGGACCATCCTAGGACTTCCCAGACTCGTATGGACATCGGGAATTGGAAGGAGTGAGTTAAACTTGGTAAATTTCACCTGGGAGGGAGAATTTGACACATTACCGAGTTAGGGTTTTTGGCATCCTACTAGAGATGTAGCTCCAACTGATGGATATGAGAACAAAAGAACGAGGTAAATCTTGACTTAAGGGCAGTCTAAATCATATGAGCATGAGACAAATTGAGAATGATAGGAAGAACCGATGCAGAAACTCATGCAAGTAATTAATACACTCTTCATGTAGAAATCATTTAAACGAGCAATTACAGAAGAAATCAAATAAAAGATAAGAGGGAAAGTAGGAAAATGAGTGGAAGAAGATGAACATAGAGGGAAATGTAAATTCTGTATTATTAACTCACTAACATAACTACAAGGTAGTTAAGTAGCTGTTAGCTACTTCCAAATATTACAAACTGACCCATGATATCTTAATATATTACTTCATTCACACAACCCCTACTTGCATGTTTCTACAAACATCACCCCAACACTTCTACATCATTCAACGTAGACAACAATCATTAATAGTCTCATGTAGCCAACTTGAAAACCTACCTTGTCAAAAACTTCGATGTGCAACAACCACGAACTTACACATAACAGATTAGTTCAATAATTCAGCACAAACAGCGTGTACGCAAAACGAAAAGACTCTAAGGAAAGTAAACTAAAATAACTAGCACCCAGATTGCATATGTTAGAGAAGCATGGACAGAGTTGTGAGGCGTTGAAAGACATCAATTGAGGTTGAGGATTTTGAAAAATTGATAGAGTGAACATAACTAAATGTAGAGTGCAAGCCAAGATTGCTGGAGAGGTAGAGAGACATGACAAAGGGAATTCCCAAATGTTTCTTGAACTTCCTGAAAAATTGCCTCATAATCAAAGGGAATTCAGAATGAAGAAGTTCAAGAAAGCTATGGAAGAGAATGGCAGGACATTCTTCTACTTCTGTTGTAATAGAACTCCTGTTTCAGAGCTCTGTTACCAGTTTGTTATAACCTGCGGGTATTCGAGCAAGAACGACGAAAGCAAACAAGAACAAAACAGATATTTAACGTGGTTCACTAACGAGTTCGTAACGAACCCGCTAGCTACTCCACGGCCAGAACCAAATATTTTATTGAGAAGAGAACCCGATTACAATGCATGTCGTGGCCACAACGGCCACGGCGGTAACCCAAAAACCACACCAGACACACACTCACAAAAGCTCTCAAACTATAGCCCTCAACCCGTTTGTGTGTATGTGCATTACCAAAAGAAAACAAAGCCTTTAAATATACATGGTTGGTGAGTGTGGCGGTGAATTACCAAGCCAACAACACACCACACCACTCTGCCGACTTGAAGGTATTTCCAAAAAAGACTTGGCTTGACTTTTATTTGCCTTTGATGCCAATTTGATTCAAGTCAACAATCCAACAAATCTCCACCTTGACTTGAATCATCTCAACAACCCGAAACCGGAACCTGATGCTTCTCTTCTCAAACCTGAACCAGATGCGTCTCCCTGAACCAGAAACGAGCGCGCCTTCACAAACAGATTTTTTGCAGCTGTATGCGAAACCCGAATCGCCAAATCGTTGCTCCAACTACCATGCGTTCCTGCAGCGAATGCGCCCGATGTGGTTGCACTTCCGGAAATAGAAACAAGGGCTCCACCCAGAACCAGACTCGAATACATTCACTGAGAAAGTAGGACCGAATGTATTCCAGATGCGCCCAATTGCGCTAGACCGATGCACCATGACAGAATGCCCAGATGTCATCAAGACCAGATGCACCGAACGAGTGCCCAAATTTTCATGCCCGATGCGCCCCGTATGCCTCAGATGCGCCAGATGCTCGCCAGAAACAGATCGCGCCATATGCGAGCTCAGTGCGTGTCATGGTACACGCTGCAAAACCAGATGCACGCCAGAACAAATCGTGCATAATGTGCGCCAGAACCAGAATCAGATGCGCGTGCCAGAGATCTCACACGCCAGATGCTCCATGCCGTTGCTCCAACTCGAACGAGTTCCTGCAACGCATGAGCCAGAACCAGAATCAATTCACGCACGAGATGCTCCACGTCGGGAGCCAGATTGGGCCTGAACATCAATCGCCAGAACGCCAGATGCGCGTGAACCGCCAGATTCGCGCCAGTACCGAATGCGTGATGGATTTGCCAGATCCCTTGCACGCCTACTCAGATGCGCGCCAGATTGCTCCGACAGGAGCCCCGATAGCCTCCTGCACAGGGCTTCAGATGGTGGGTGTACATGCTTCTCTCTCACGAACAGATCGATCTTGATCGCCAAACCAGACATCGTTCTTGGCGGAATCTCGAAACCCTACTCCCGATAGCTTTCTCCACCTGAATCGTGAAACCCTAACTTTGAGTTCCACCAAAACGTGAAACCCTAGATCTTGAATCCACCCGAATCTTGGAACCCCAGCTCTGATACCAGTTTGTTGAAACTGGTGATCCCCTTAACCTGGCTCTGATACCAGTTTGTTGTAACAAAACTCCTGTTTCAGAGCTCTGTTACTAGTTTGTTATAACATGCGGGTATTCGAGCAAGAACGACGAAAGCAAACAAGAACGAAACATATATTTAACGTGTTTCACAAACGAGTTCGTAACGAACCCGCTAGCTACTCCACGGCCAGAACCAGATATTTTATTGAGAAGAGAATCCGGCCCGAAAACCACACAAAACACAATCTCTCACAAAAGCTCTCAAACTATAGCCCTCAACCTGTTTGTGTGTATGTGCATTACCAAAAGAAAACAAAGCCTTTAAATATACATGGTTGGTGAGTGTGGCGGTGAATTACCAAGCCAACAACACACCACACCACTCTGCCGACTTGAAGGTATTTCCAAAAAACTTGGCTTTGACTTTTATTTGCCTTTGATGCCAATTTGATTCAAGTCAACAATCCAACAACTTCTTCTTCCATATGAGAGAGAGAGAGAGAGTCTAAGAATTCAGAAGAGGTGAAGATTTAATGAAAAAAAGAGAATGTCGCACTAGCTTATACCAACGAGAGAGAGAGAGAGAGATCTTAAAAAGGGAGGGAGATGTGATGAATTAATAAAAATGTAGAGGATGTCTTATTAGCTTATGACAACAACAAGCTGGAGAGAGAGAGGATTGAGGATCAAGAAGGACCACTCTATCGGACACAGTGGTGGTGTGGGTAAATAGCTTTTCTCTATAATAACTCATAATGATAATAGTAGGTGTCAGCAAATTACGTGTGGCGCCCAGTGGTGTGCTTCGTAATAAGCCACAAACCTCAAGGGGGTAGTTGCAATATGCTAAAAGGTAGTCTATAAATATAGACAACTTCCTACTGAATAAGATACAGAAGAATGAATCACTTTATTCTTTAAGAACTCTAGCCTCTCTCTAACTTGCATCCAAATGGGAACGTGGTCAAAACCTCAATGTTCGTCCTAGAAATGCGCACATGTTGGGAGGAAGAGGACGTAAAGACAAGCAACAAGAACGATCATTATCCGCTGCAGATCATTCAGAAAAAGAGATAAATGTGAGAATATTCCGCTTTAATGGATAGTAATTTGACTATAATTTTTCTTTTTCCTCATCAGTATATACTTTAGTTGTTGAGATATTGTAAAAACTATTTTGGTAACTGATTTTAGTGTCTCCTTATAGATCATGTGTACTATGAATATGTTGGGAGCATTGCATGTCATGGAAACTCTACATGATTGACTTTTACGTTTAGACCCGTATTTTGTTTATTAAAACTGAAGTGTACATACTTAAAAAATATTAAAGTATATCTTAAATTGCTAATAAAGAAAAACTAATGTTTTCATGTAATACTATTGTTGATAGACATGTAACAATAGCTTATTTTCTTTTTTTAAAGAAAACATTACGTTATTACTAAAGAAAGTACATAGATGTGATTCGCTTGGCTCTATCGCGTGCTAATTGAATCAGATCTCTTTATACAAATCTTATAGAAATGAAACTGAAAGCGACTCCTAAAACTTTAATATTATTGATAATCTTGGCAATAGAGAATTCATTGTTGGCACCTGGAGGTTCTTGACCGTTTGGAGAGAATCGGTCAAGATTTCCACATTCGCATACCCATGCGACATAAGCCATCTTTGTGCTTTGGAGAATCCTAACGCTTTCGCTTGCAGAGGGGATGTCACTTTGAAGATGGAAAAATCAGAATCTTCATCCGCGTTTTGAGGCATCATGCCGCGAACGATGTTCATCCCTTTTTCCATGAAGAATCGTCCATGAAAGAAGGAAGACAATTGTTAATTTGAAAGAAGGAGATGAATGATTCATTTTGGGAGAAGAAAGCTAAGATTCTGCAGTAAAATGATGAAAAATGATTGTCTGGTGTTATATGAAATGAAAATGATCGTAACATACCCTTATTCTGGCTCGGGAGAGACCGGGAGGGTGCAACTCAAAAAGAAACGCAAAAATCGTGAACAAAACATTCCATAAATAAATATATTACAACTGATAATTTTCTTCAACATGACACTTGCTATTCCACAAGATGAGATCAGTCTACTAGTAAACAAGATAAATTTATGCTAAGAGTTTGATTTATCCAAAGTACTAATATATACTAGGTGAGTCCATGATCCCCTTACGCCAATCTCCCAGCTCCTAGACCTGCGGGGGAATTAAACAAAGACCGTAGTTTTCCAAAGTCAGCAAAAAATGCTGAGCGACAAACACCTAAGCATGTAAAATAGGAAGCTGAGAACAGCTACACTGTTATGCCTTCAATAAAAATCAAGGAATAACAGAGTATGAGTAAAGGTAAAAGTAATACAATATCAGAGTTTGCAGCATCATAAACAACAGTGTTAACCATATTACGAATGACAATATCCAAATCTTTAAACATATTCAAGTAAGTCCTTCACAAGTGTTGTCATACAAATAGAATATGAATGCAATTATCAGTTTCCCAACATATGAAAAAGAGTCAGGTATTATGCACAGTACCGGAGATAGTAATGGTCAATAGAGGACCTCTCGAATAGTACTGGTCAACAAAGGACATCCCAAATAGTAATGGTCAACAAAGGACCTCCCAATAACATACTAGACCTTAAGTGTTGCAACATCCCCTTAAGAAGCAAAAGGCCAGAAGGGTAAGTACTAGCTGGGACTCCAGCCAACAAGGAAAGGAGCCAATGCCAACAAATGGCCTCCCAAATAATAACATCGCTATCTAACAAGGCGTAGAGTAATGCCAACAAGGGGCCTCCCATATAGTAACATATCCGGTACGTGATTCTACTTTACGTTATTAACGTGTTATCAATTTTGTGTGACAGTTCCAAAGCAATCATTTCGAAACTCAACAAATGACAAGTAAATCATGTATATCACAAAAACACATTTTTAGACACACTATAAAATTATGTTACGACACGAAGTAAGCTAGGCAAGCAAGGCCAAGCATGTAACTCACCTCAAGTTGAAACGAAAATTAGCTCGAAATAGTCCTCACGGGAAGTCAACGTAGCCTACGTCAACAAATCCGTCGCCTACAATTTATCAATCATCTAGTCACAAGGGTGGTACATCTAAATAAACAATGCACTAATTCTATATGAATTCTCGGCTAGGATAAAATGCTAAATTCAATTCTCATGATTCCCCCAATGAAACCCGTCTCAAGTCTTATACCTATAAATATACATAAAGAAGTATTTCAGGATTAAATACGTGAGACAACACTCACAAATATTTATATAAGCAAATAATACTTGAAGACTAATTTATTATTTTAATATTACTAGTATAAGAAAAATAACACCTCGTCAAATTACATAAAATAGAAACTCTAAAGTTGTATTTTTAGCTAAATAAATTATTTCTTAATATTCTACACTTTTTAACTAATTAATTTTATTTCAAGAAAACAATATTCCATTTTAACAATTTTACTTGTTGGTAAAGAGATTATTAAATTCTCATAATTATTTGTAAACTTACTATTTTTTCAAATAAATAAAAGTGACATTTAGTTAATAATGAAAACATTATTCTTTATCGATTACATACAAAGATGAAATTATTATTTTTCAAGAAATCGATTGTATTATTTAATAATAACTAATTTTCAATTTAACTTTTGATTTTCATTAGAAATGTATATTTGTTTGCTTATTTACGTAGAATAGCTAAGTAGTGAATATTAGATAATAAAAACAAAATAACTAAAATGTTATCTTATATAAGGAAAATGCAGTTGAATAAACGACAAGAGGCTCCCCCTAAGTTTCTGAAAAGGCAAAACAGCCCCCCAAAAGAACACCCACGATTTACACTATACACACCCAACCCAACCGATTCGAATAATGGATTTGAGCCACCAAGATCCAATTTTGATAATCAAAACAGACTTACGGAGGATTTAGGTGTAACCAATCCAAGAACGGAGGAAAACAATCGAGAGACGGGTTCGGCTAAGCTTCCTGTCGGTGGTGGTTACGGTGGTGTTTGATGGCGGTATTGCGACAGCTTCTGGGCACGATTGGGGAGCTATTTGTGCTCCTTGGATCTTCAGGAGTCGATCAGGGAATGTTTCAGGAGGTGGGTAGCGTTGGTTTTGATGGGCTCCATGTTCGCCGACATTAATGGAGGTCGGCGACGGCTTCAGCCACTGTTGCTCCTGCTCTTACTGCTTTTGTGCAACCAGCGAGGGAGAGAGAGAGATCGAGGGAGGGAGAGATTGAATGCAGAGAGTGAGGGAGATTAGGCGGTGGTGGCGTTGGTGTTTGTGCCGGAGGTGATGGGCAGCGGCTTCACTGCTGATGCTGCTTCTATTGCTTTTTGCCGGTCAGAACAGAGGAGCGGAGAGGGGTCGACATGAGGGAGAGTGAGAGACGGAGAGATGGTGGTGGAGATGGCTTCGGTTGTGGTGGTGGTTTGGACGAAGGAGAAGAAGAGGGTATAATAATAATAATAATAATAATAATAATAATAATAATAATAATAATAATAATAATAATAATAATAATAATAATAATAATAATAATAATAATAAGAAGAAGAAGAAGAAGAAGAAGAAGAAGAAGAGGATGACAAAGTTTCTCTTGGGGATGCAAAATGTCCAGCTGGTAGGTTTACACAAAACCTTTATGTTTTTTTTTTTATATAGTATGTATGTATGTATGTATGTATGTATGTATGTATGTATGTATGTATGAGTTTTGTATCATACGATTATTATACGTACCAAACATAAGTACTGGTATAGTATATATGCGTATAGTAGTATATGAAAAAGTATTTACATACTAATGCTTTTGTAAAGACAACAACACCCCCTAGTTTTATCATCTCATGTTTAAACCCCAAACTTAAAGAAATTAATTATCAGATTTCCCCCAAACTTAATCTAAAAACTCTAATTACCCTTCTTCATTACGAGGCATTACATCCTCCACCCATGGACTAAGCTTCGTCCTCGAAGTTTGAACGAGTCGCTAAGGTTTTAACAGACTTCCTATGTGAGATGCATACTGACTAGGTGTAATACCCCGTTTTCGTCCTAGGAGTAATTTCAACTTTTTGCGAAGTATAAATGTTAAAAATAGGTCAAACGGGGAGGTATTTGTAGTTCTGTAAAAAATATAAAGTTTTTAATTAGGAGGTTGTGGTGGTAGATTAAATAAACTCTAGTACCTAAAAAGCAATTTACTAAAAAGAAATAAAATAGAAACAAAAACACTCCTAGGGATGGCAATGCAGTCCGATCCGATCCAAGATCCGGGGTGATCCGACCCTAATGGAGCGGTCCGAATCCGATCCATTTGCTTTTGGATCGGATATGGATCACAAATATGCGATCCGTTCGGATCTCGGATCGGATTCGGATCATACATGTAAATATCCGATGATCCGATCCGACCCGATCCGGTATATATAAGTAACTGACAGCCTGATCCGATCTGACCCGATCCGATATATATACAAATATATAATATAAATATCCAATAATATGATCCGATACGAATATATATTATGTATTTTATATATAATTATATAGCTATATATAATCTGACCCGATCCGATTCGTGATCCGTTCTTCCGATGCATGATCCGTTTTCTTTATGGATCGGATTCGGATCTTTTAGGATGATCCGTTATATGATCCGATCCGGATCCGATCCAGATCCGAGCGGATTCGGATCGGATTCGGATTAGAGCGTATTGTTTTTGGATCGGATCGGATTATGCACAGATCCGATCCAAAAATCCGATCCGTTGCCATCCCTAAACACTCCCAATTTTTCTCCTCCTCCAATGTCTCCAGCAAACTTCTTTCTCCTCTTCTTACACAAACTCATCTTCTCTTCTCCTTCATTTTTTTCTCTATTTAGTATTCTTCTTCTCCTTCTTCTCTTCCGCATACAACACCAACACCAACACAACCCTCATCTCTTCCCCCCTCCATCTCACTGTCTTCATATCTCTCTCTCTCTCCCTCATCTGTTTTGGCCAAGAGAGACCCAACCACCACCATCACAACGGAGAACAACCACCTCCATCAGACACCACCTCCACCACCTAAGACACCCCTCTACCTCCTCAATATCCCTTTCTCTCTGCCCCTTGGACCTGAACAAAACAGAAAGTAGCAACAGCAACAACGTAGAAACCACAACCACCATCGCCGACCACCTTCACCGTCGGGAACCACCAAGGACCGCCACCACCTCCATCTCTCTTCTCCTCTTCCCTCTCTCTCGCGAGTCCCCACTTGGTTACGACCCCACTAGCAACAGAATAAGAAGGAACAGAGCCAGAAGGCGCATCATAGCTACCTCGCCGCTGGTCGTTCCTCCATTTTTTCCAGCGAGGTTTTGTCCCATCAAAACCGGAACGACCTAACAATTTTCTTCCCTCTCCCTCAACTCCATAAGGTCCGAATGACCTCTAGGAGGTCCTAGCCGCAGCCAACAACCACCGGAGAAAGCCCGGAGAAGCTCCATCTCCGGCGACCTCGACGTGTGATTCGACCCACTCCGTTTTTCCACCGTTTCTCAAAATTTTCGGCGTGTGTATGCTCTAAATCTTTCCCTATGTCGTTATTTGTAATCAAAATCTTGTTTTTAGGACTTGAATCCATGTTTTGATGGAAGAGATGAACGTGTTCATGTTTGGGGGGTCAAAGTCTCTTTTCGGAAACTTGGTGGGTATAAAGTGTTAAACATGAAACTTGTTACATTTAGTAGTTGTAGTTTCCAAAACTCTTGGGGAGCCCCTCGTCTTTACCTAAAACTTGCATTTCCACATAATAATATTTTAGTTTATATTATGTATATTATTATTTGTTAACTAATTAAGTATTCTAAATAAATAAATGAAATATATATGTTTCTAAAGAAAATAATAAGTTAAATTTATTTAAATTGGAAATTAGTTATTGAAAGTTTGTAATGCAAGTAAATAAACAGGATCTAATACTCTAGAAGGGGGGGGGGGGGTGAATAGAGTATGGAAACTTTTGCTCAATGACTAGCCTTTTGAAAATTCAGGCAAATGTGCAGATGAAATCTCAAAGCTTTGGAAAAGATTTGAGAAGCTAGAGATACAACTACGGAAAACAGTAGCTTCAAAGCTTTGAGATTGGAAGGTCTCCAAAGCTTTGGAGTTACTAGTCTTGTACTAAGAATTAACATATATGAAAAGCAGTAAAGTAAAGCATAAGAAGACAATGATTTTTACAGAGTTCAGTCATAATTGGACCTAGTCTCTGCCTGAGGGATTTAATCCCTTCAGGATTTCAACACTCTTCTTATTAATCACTCAAATTTAGCCCTAGATCTCAAGCCTAAGTGAGCTACCTTACACTTATATAGCTTGTGGTTCCCAACCTATCTAGTACTAGCTACAATATGTTGAAACAATAAGAGCCTCTTTGTTGTTCACTTGAACAACTAAACTTCTAAGTTTGTGAGGTTTAGAAACAAGAATGAGTATAACATATTCAATACAAGATGAAAACCCAAAAGATATAGCCAGATGAAGCTTGGAAGTGTTCTTCAGATTTGATGAATGATCTTCTTCTCTTGCAGTGTTGATTGGCTTGATTGATTTGAAGAGTTGTGTAATCATATCTCCCACGTATGAAAAACTCTCCAATCACTGTTGATCAGCCTCTCTTTGTGTGTCTCTCTATGTTTGAAATTCAAATTCCATCTTTAATCAACAACCTGCAACAATTTGAGAGATTTTAGGAACTGAATTCCTACAAATCCTCGCCCCTGAGATGCTTCTTTCAACAGCTATGTTTGAATAAATTTTTAAATTTGTTTATGGAAGTTTGGACGACCAACTATTCTGCACAATCTCATCCACAAAGATAAAACGAATCCAGACAAATCAGTCAAACAAAATCTAATCTGTTAGACAGTTAGTTCGTTCATAAACTCTAGTTGATTTTGCCTTAGATAAAATCAAATATAAATAGCCACATGTGTATATACCTATAAGACAAGATAGATAACATGATATGAAGTTAGATTAACTCCCAATCCAATCATGAATCCATCAAACCCATCCTGCATACAGAAATCAGTTAAGCAGTTCTGAGCATAACAACAATCTCAAAGATTTGGAGCTCTGATTGCCAGTTCTTATGAATAACTTCTAAACTGAATCCTGTAATATGCATAACTAATTCAGTCATAAACATATCTCAATTATATTTGTTAAGTTCCATATTGAATGATTAAATCACCATTCAATCAAGTATTCATGCCTGCAAACACATAAACTGTCAAGAGTAATAATTAGTTAGCACAAGCAAACATTATCTCAAAGCTTTGAAGCTTTGAGACTTATAACATTTCTGATCTTTTTGGCTTTTATCATCAAAGATCAAACTCCCCCTGAGTTTGTTAACACATTCATGCTCAAGAGCTTGAACTATCAATCTCCCAAGAGCTTGAACTGTCAATCTCCCCTTGATGGAAGACAAAACAAATATTATTGCTTTCCAATATTTCCTGCAACTCAAAGTCACCATTAATCCTCAATAAGATAAATTATATCACATACACATCTGAACAAGCACATCACACACATCTAGAAAAACAACTGATAGCATAAAACATCAACCACATCCTACAGTATCCAAATTATTACAAAAACCTCAGAAAAACTAGAAAAGAACACATACTTCTCCCCCTTTTTGACTTTCATCAAATAAGTAGAAGAAATGTAGGATCAAGTTCAGAGGTTTTTTTTTAAGAAAAATAAAATAAAAGACTTCAGGACTTATGAAGAAAATAAAGAAAGAAAAAAGGTCTACTAAGAAAAGGCTTCAAGGCTTTGAAGTTCCAGTTCCAGCACTTTTCTTGGTAGTCTTCTTCCCACTTTCAGTTTTGCCCTTGCCTTTGTCCTCAGTCTCCACCTGTTCTTCTTCAACAGCTTCATCATCTGACTCTTCTGCAGTCTTAGCTTGTTCATCAACATTTTCATTCTGTGCTTCCACATCCTCAACTTCCTCATTAGCGACCACATCAGCAACAACCTCAGCAATCACATCCTCAACTGTAGCAATATTCTTCTCAGTTCCTCCTTCAGCAGGCTCCTCATTACCAACTTCCTCATCAGATTTTTCAAATAAGTCCTTTGAACCAAGAATTATTGGAACCTTCTTCTTCTTCTTCTTCTTCTTCTTCTTCTTCTTCTTCTTCTTCTCCTTCTTCTTCTCCTCCTCCTCCTCCTCCTCCTCCTCCTTCTTCTTCTTCTTCTTCTTCAAGAATCTCACCAGAATCAATGCTGGTATCTTTTCTTTCTGCAGATGGAATATTTTCCAAGTCCAAACCCTTGGTCATGACATCCAGTTTGTATCCACCAAACCTTTGAACTTCATAAAATCAGTTGACAAGTCAAATAAACATTGCCTAGGGTCTTCAATTCTATCTTCCAGAACCTCAACTCTATCGAGAACTTGAGAGAAATCCAAACTACCAGGTACTTTAGGTGTTGTAGCTGCTCTAAGTTTGATAAACTCCTTCTCCTTCAATTCTTTTGTAGTTAACTCAGTATAAAACTTCCATTTTCCTTTTCTAGTCTGAACCACACCAATCCTCTGCAGTGAAGCCTCATCAACCAACCCAAAACCAGTGGTAATCTTCTCCTCATCCTCCAAGGGTACTCCAAATTGTTTGAAAAACAATGGCAACAAATTGGCACAAGGCAATGAATGATTCCTAGTTCTAGTACCACAGTACACCATATGTTCCATGACAACAGTAGGCAAATCAATCTCAAAGCCTTGGCATATCAAGTACATCAGTACCAATACCATATTTGTCACCAATTCTTCGGAATGCTCTCTGGGAACTACACACCTCATGATAATGGAGAAAATAATTTTGGCTTCACAGTTAAAAAGAGAATGTGTTAACTGCTTTGATCCAGTTGGGGTTCCCTCCAAGAAAAACATAGCTTTGGCTAAAATTCGAATGATTTTAGTTGTTTAGACTAAAATTCGGTTTTACTTGTTTAGACTTTGGTTCCTAGAGTGATTTTTAAAATTCGAATTTACATATTGTTGAGAACGGGTAGTGCCCTGAGGGCACGGGGTATTCACTAGTCTTCATAATAAAGGACTATAGGGAATTCATTATCCCCGAAATATAACACCTCCTACCAAACAAAATACAAGTCTCCCAAATAACAAATTTGATGAAAAAATTTAATTTTCATTTGTTTTCCCCAAAATGAAGACTTGAATAACCTGTTCATCATCTCTCATCGGTGGCCGCAACCACTTACTCTACCATAATCCAAACTATCACACCAATGTACCATGCCACTATTTTCTCTCTCTCATCATAGGTAAACACATACCTTTGTTGTTCCTCTCACTCCTGTTTCAATTTCACCCAGTATCAAAACCACGTAACAACACGTGGTAGCTCATCAATTATCATCAACACCCCTACTTTTTATAAACTCCAGGTGGATTAAATTTTCTCTTTGTTTCGATTGCACCGATTGTTGAGGGATTAGTGCCCTGAGGGCACAGGGCATGCACTAGTAGAGAAATCAAATGGAAGCAACTTTATAAGGAGCCATTGCTTCTGATTTGTTGTAACCCGCTGCTCAAGTAAGTACTTTAGGCCGCGATGATCTGTACAGACCAAGAAGTGACGACCCAACATATAATGACACCATTTTTGTAAAGCAAGTGCAAGGGCTAATAATTATCGATCGGAAGTGGATTTCATACGATTAGAGATAGAAAATCCCTTACTGAAATATGCTATCGGATGATCGAGTTGAAGAAGTATGGCACCCACTCTGTCTGGTGAAGCATCACATTCAACTATGAATGGTTGATTAAAGTCAGGAAGGCGCAAAACAGGAACTGAAGTAAATATTTGTTGCAGATTCCGAAAAGGTGTTTCTGCTACACTTGTCCAATGAAACCCATTCTTCTTGGTAAGTACTGTAAGGGGCCTTGCAATAATGTCATAATATTTCACAAGTCTGCGATAGTATCCTGTTAAACGCAAAGTTCTCGTAGCTCTTTCACATTGGTTGGAATTGGCCAATCCAGTACAACTTGAATTTTCACTGGATCAACGGCAACACCATTAGCGGATATCACGTGCCCTAAAAAGTGAACTTTGGTTTGACGAAATAAGTATTTAGAAGCCTTCCCAAAATATTGATTGTCACAAAGAAGCTTCAGAGCAATCTCCAAGTGCCGAATGTGATCTCGAACCGTTTGGCTATACACTAGGATGTCATCAAAGAAAACAAGGATAAATTTGCGGAGATAAGATCTGAAAAGGTTGTTCATAGCCGATTGGAAGGTAGACGGGTCGTTGGTGAGACCAAATGACATGACAACAAACTCATAATGACTTGAGTGAGTTCGAAAAGCTGGTCTGGGGATGTCAGGCGGGTTGACTCGAATTCGGTGATACCCAGACCTAAGGTCAATTTTTGAAAAAATAGTTGCACCATGTAGCTCATCAAGCAACTCGTCAATGTTGGGTATGAGGTATTTATCAGGGATAGTAATTTTTTTCAGGTTCCAATAATCGACACACATGCGCCAAGTTTTATCCCTTTTCTTGACTAAAAGAAATGGAATGACGAATGGACGGGTGTTAGGTCGAACAAATCCTGAACTCAATAAATCATAAACTTGATTTTCAATTTCAGTTTTTTGGAAATAAGGAGTTTGGCATCAAAGGTATAGTGTGAAAGTGAGAACGAAAAGGAGGAAGGGTATTGGGCTCTTGAAAGAAAAATTCAGAATCTTTAAGCAAATTTTAATTTCAGGATTTTGGGTGGGCATCGTACCTGTCGGTTTGTTCTCTTTTGAGAGATACTTGAAGGAGGCTTTAACCTGTGTTTTGTGAGGTACCCCTTGAAGCTTGTATTTCTTCATATTAATATGAAAAACCAAGAACATGTCATTCCAATTGGCTTGTATTGTATTGAGGGATGCAAGCCATTTGATACCCAAAACTAGATCTGCACCGCCAATTGCAAACGGGTAGTAGTCTTGTGTGATTACTAGCCCAGGAAGTTGAACCGAAACATCTTGACAAATCTGATTGCATGTAATAATGCCACCATTCTCATCTGAACTCCAAATGAAGGGACTTGCTCAACTGCTAACCCAACTTCTCTAACAATCTTCTCCGCCACAAAATTATGCGTTGATCCGCTGTCAATCAAAATTAGCACCTGGTGTCCATGGATGGTACCCAACAACTTCATTGTTGTGCCTGAAAATTTTCCTAAAATAGCATGGAAAGAAATCTCTGCCAAATCACTTGATGGATCGTCGGGCTGATTCTCCTCGTTGTCGACAGGAGGGTCACCTTCAGCGAGCTCCATTAGAGAGAAACTTGTTGCTTTGCATCTGTGACCTGGTGTAAAATTTTCATTACACCTGAAGCAAAGCCCCTTGGCTATTCTATTCTGTCGTTCCACATCCCATGATCGGGAAGGTAGGGATTGTGTCGCCCCGAATGCTGTGATTGTATTTCTAGAACCATCATTATCAGGAGAGGGAGATATGATGCTACAACTTGCTGAATGAGCCCGCAGAGATGAGGATTGAGGCGCTTGGTTTGACCTGGTAGAGGAGCTCCAAGTAGTCCCTTTTGAGCTACGATTCAAATTGAGTTTGGTCTCAAACTCAAGGGCCAAACTCATAGCCCTGTACATTGTTCTAGGCTTGTGAATTCGAACACCCGACTTCAGCTCCTCCTTCGGACCATTTACATATAATCCCAACAAACAATGATCTGGCCAATTTGCGACCCTTGAAGATCTCTTATCAAACTCTTGACGGTATTTATGAATAGAGCCCGTCTGCTTTATGTTGCAGAGATGTTCGTCGGGATTCTAAAACTCCGCTGGGCTATAGTTTTCTTGCAAAACCTTTAGAAGTTCATCCCGATATAGCAAAGTCCGATCACAGTTTACCCAAGCAAACAGGTCCAGAGCGTCTCCCTCAAGATACATGGCAGCGACGTCCACTTTGAGCTCTTCTGGAGTTTCATAATAGCAAAAATACTTCTCTGCTTTTAGAATCCACCCTCGAGGATCACCACCATCGTATTTCGAAAACTCCATTTTTTGTGTAAGGACCCCTAGAGGAATTCCTCAACCACGAGGGACTGTCGAGTTCATCGTCATCCCCTTCCGACCAATGAGACCTTCCTTTCTCACGTGGTCCTCTTGAAATTTCTTAAGCCTTTCCTTTATTCACTTGTCAGTACTTGTTTCCCAACGCTGATTTTCAGAGTGAGTTTTGAGGGCTCCCACTTCAGCTGCGAGATTGTCTATGGTGTGAAGCTTGGAAACGATGTCTAATAGTTGCTGGGCAATGCTATCAAAACTTAGGTTGGCTGGTTCATCGGGCACATTGGAAGATCTGGTGTTAACCATGGTATTATCGCAACCACGCTCTGATACCAAACTGTTAAGATAAGGGATATGAAAAGACACAGAGGCAAGGTAAAGAGAAAATGAGGAAAAGGGTTACTGGAAGTAATAGTGCAAGAATCTTAAACACAATTACAACCAATGGTTACAGGAAAAGGGTTACTTGAGAACCATTTAATGGGTTCGGTTCGCTTTTGAGGTACATACTGTATATCATAAATGTGTAGAAGTTCTCAAGTTTAGTAGTTGTATAACCTAATATGCTACATAAACGGTTCGGTACGGTTTTTACAGTTTTGTAGTATCTCAAACCTAAACCGAACCGTATTGTACGGTTTGTGATTTTTGTAAACCTAGACCGAACCGTAATAGCTTTCAAACCGAACCGAACCGAACCAAACCGCCCGGTTCGGCTCGGATTGCGGTTTTCCCGGTTTGAACTTGCATCCCTACTTTCCACCATTTTCGCGAGTAAGTGCGCAAAGGTGGTACTGCATCAGATGGCAAGTGATAATATGTCTGTCTCCTACTGGGGAGACGCATTAATGAGTGCCACCTATATACTCAACCGTGTGCCCTCAAGTCTGTTGACACAACCCCATACGAGATGTGGACCAAAAGGCAACATGAATTAGGTCACCTTAGGCCATGGGGTTCGGCAGCCTATGTACGAACCAACTCCCACGTCTACGAGAAGTTGGGCCCTAGAGGGAAGATGTGCATCTTCATCAGCTATGCAGAGCATTCTAAGTGTTATGAGTTCACAATGCAACAGTCGGATGGCAGTCTAACGTAGCAGTGTAGCCAAGTTTGTTCTCTCAACAACTCCGTTCCATCTTTGGTTAGGCATTTTCTTCAGCATCTGTTGCTAAGCACTAGAGTAGCCTAAGTTGACTTAACACTTGACAGTTACTCAGTTGGTTATAGCTTATAACCATAGTTGGCAAAATCCATATCCATGTCGTCGGATCATACGAAATTCAAAGGTGGGATCACAATCTGAATTGTGATAGGATCAATCGGAGTCACAATCTGAATTGTGATAGGATCAATCGGAGTCTGGTAGTATCAGGCGTAGGTTAGTAGGATCGAAAATAGGGTCATATGATATGTAAATAATCCTACCAATTTGTTAAACAACATTTTGGTGTTATGTGGATGTTTGCAGAGCCAAAAAAAGAAAAGAAATTGGTTTCTTATTATCATTTGAGCTACCTAGCAAATTTACACCCAAGTATACCATTGCTGTACCAGTTAACATATGTCTACCTATGACTATTGGTACTTCAATTTTTTATTGGAACATTAATGTTGGGACGCAAAAAGCTAATTGAAGGCCCCTAAGTGTGTTTCGGTTCATTTGCAATTGGCTCAATTGGTTCAGTAACGTCTCACACGCGAAACATCCTTCAATATCGTAATGGTTTGTGGCAAAAAAAAAAAAAAAGTTCCTTTCATTTTGTTGTGCACAAAAGTTATTCTGTTGTTTGTTTGGTTACGCAATTCTCCTTTCATTTGACTTTCTTCTAATTCATGAATTTGATTTTTAGGTTTAAAGCTCAGCTTGGTTGGATTGCATTACTCACCCTCAGTAAGTTCTCTCTGAATCTGTATATGGTTTATGCGTTTTCTTAATTTGCCCAAAAGTTTTAATTTCTCCACGTGCAGGTACAAATATCAATATACCAAGATAGCTAAGGGTTTTTCTATAATTCTATTCCCCTATGTAGTGCTGGCTAAATATTAACCCTTAAATTGAAGGTAGATCCCAACATATGAGGTTTGAGGAGAAGGAACAAGTGTAATAGTCCCAAAGGGACGGGCTTTAGCACTGTAGAAAAAGCTCTTCAAACATTGAGTTGCTCGGATTCCCACAATCCTCAATCACACTTGGATAATCTTGGAAATATCAATATTGCTCATCAAATCAAAACTAATTACGAAATGCATCCCGTTTATTTGAATCTAGTATTCTTAGAAAAAGATGAATTCTGGAAAGCATATGTATATCCCAATTATTTGAATTCCATAAAGGGAGAACTATTACATCTGGGCTTATTCAGTGAATGTTGTTTTGCTGATGAATATGATTGAAGAAGGAACCTACAAGTACTTGCATAGAGCTCTCAAAGATTGAGGATCTTTTGCATCATTTTTGGAGAATAGGTCTGAAGTGGAGGCTGCTCATCATTTGGCACAATCAGGAAGTTCTAGTAAGGACAGAAATTGCTCTCTCTAGAGCCTCTCCCCCCACTGCTCCTCGAGCCGTCTCCCCCCACTGCTCCTTGAGCCGTCTTCTCCACCTTGTTACAAGCCTCCTCCTCCTCCAATCTTTTCCATTCTCTTCCACTCTCTCTCCAATTGTTGCTATTCTCCATACCTCTCGGTGGATCTTCAGCCAATAGCTGCCGAAATCCTGCATTGATTATTTTATTTATTTGTTTGATTATCACACTATCTCTAATCTCCTCCCTACCTCTAATCTCTCATCATCATGGTCTAGTGTCTACTAACACAATCTCTTTGCAGGTTTTCAAGATCTCAGGAGGACGTTTTAGCTAGTGAAACACTCCTCCTACCTGCAGAAGCTGCAGTCATCATCTCAAATCCTTCACATGCATTGGCTTATTATTCTCTTTGCTTCTTGTTCTATTTTTTTATGATCTAATTGTTTTACTATATTTTGCAGGACCCTAAATCCCTAGTTTCACTCAGTGCCTTACCTAGCAGTGATTTCTCTCCCCCCCCCTTCCTTATCTCTGATCATCTGTTTTTGAGTTCACTTCCCCTTACCACTATGTCCAAACCCTACCAATTCGATACTAACAGCCCCTCATCAAACGATTCCATGGAGGAAAGGCTTGACGAGAGGGGCTCTGTGCTCTCCCTTGATCCCTCCAGAGCCTTCACTTTCAGGGAGATTCTGAAAAATACGTTGATCGTGAAGTTTCTGGGAAAGACTTCTTTGTCACCTGCAGTCATGCAAAAGGCCATTAGTAAAGCTTGGAAAACCTTTGGTACGGTATGGATTGAAAAAAGAGTGATTTTTACCTTTTCCATTTCTAAAATCCAAAAGACAAAGAATTTTTTCTCAATGAATCTATGATTTCTATGCATGGCCTTTCACTGGTTTTCAAAGAAAGAATGAACAATCAAGCCCTATCAGAGATAGATTTCACAAAAGCAGATATTTGGTTTCAAGTCCCTAATATTTCACTTGAAGGTTTTGATTTTGAAACAGCACAAAGAATGGGAAATTTGGCTGGGGATCTTGTGGTAGTAGACTGGTCTTTTAATAGAGTCCGAAGCATGCACGGATTAAGAATCAGGTCTAGGGTGGCTCTAGATCAGGCTCTAACACCAGGTTTTATGTTAATGTCCCCGGGGAGGACGAGTTAAAGTGGGTATTTTTCAGTTATGAAAGAGTTTTCAAAATTTGTTACAGATGTGGATGTATAGGACATGATAACAGGCATTGCAATACTAACCTTGTGGCGGTTTTGGAGAAGCTGGAAGCTCGTTATCTGCAATCTCATCATCTCTCTGCCTACCCCTTCCATGTAAACCCCCAACGCAAGATGTTTACACACTTGCTAAAGTTTCACTCAAAACATGGCCCTCACCGCACCATCAAACTTGATTCATGTGTGAAACCTATCTATACTTTTCAAGAACTCTCTGTCTCTCACGATCCAAGCCAAGCCCCCCCTGCCACCACAACAACCATCTGCAGAACACTCATCCTCATCCAATGACTCTGCAAATTTCTTTACCCCCCCCCCCCCCTTCCAACCCAGAACCCACAAATTCCAATCAAACCTCTCTTATGGATGCCACCTCTGCTTTTATAAGAAACTACTTCCCCAACATTCGACATTTAATTCAGCAATCCCAAACGCTTCTTATTCCTCTGCAACACCCTTCCTCTTCTCTACCAATACATGCACACATTCCGGAGGCAGTTATGGCTGATTCCCTCTCTCAGCCATCCCAACCGTCCACATTGAATGTTGGTTCAGGTTCCCACTCTCAGCCAACTCAACTGTCTCCAATGAATGTGGGTGCAGTTCCAGAAAACCTCTTCAATAGAGACATGCATTCAAACTTTGAAACGGGAGACACTTTACTCCAAGAACTGAAAAGCCTCCCCCTATCACCACTATAAATCATTACAACCAATCTCCAAAACCCCTTTTTCAGCAGTTGCCATCTAAATCTCAATCTCTCTCTTGTCCCAACCCTCCCCATCTCCCAACAAACACATCTCAAATGAGGCAAATACCCACCACTTATAAAATGCTCTCCTCTCGTTCTGGCTTTTCCATCAAAGCCCCTGAATTTACTCCCTCAAACACTTCAGAGGCAGACATTGATCAGGTCCAAAGAAAGCAAGATTTGGTTGATATTGATAAGATACTCAAAGAGGTTGACCCTTCAATTCCAAATAAGAGCATAGGGAAAAGAGGTGAAAGCAAAAAGGATATGGGGGTAGTGCAGAAAAAGGAGATTGAGAAGAACTTGGGAAAAGGCAAAGAGAAACTTAGCAGTAAGCCAAAAGGGGCGTTACAAATCCCAACACTGAAAAAGGTGGTGAAGAAGAGGGAAGTTCCTGTGGCTCCGGTGGCTGATCACAAGGGGAAAGGGAAAAAGCAAAAAACCACGTCCAAAATGGAGGCTCAGAAAGGTACCTTTCAGTATTTTCATGATATTATGCAATACCTAAATTTCAACCCCTTTTCAAACCAATTTTTCAAGTTCAAGTTCAAAAAACGTTTAAGGCCATTTAGTGACACAGTTTCATCTGAATTGCATGTTAAGAAGAAACTAAATTCCGGGTTTAGGGTGGTTGTCCCTCAACAACCCCCAAGAGAGCCATGAATATCATTAGCTGGAATTGCAGAGGCTTAGGGAAGGACTCTGCAATTCGTGAAGTTTTCTCCCTGACCCGTAAATTTAAACATGTTCTCCTTTTTCTATCTGAAACTAAACAGAAACATTGCTTCATTCAAAGGAAATTTCGTAAACTGGGATTTGACAAGCACTGTTTTGTTGATCCCATAGGTTCTAGTGGTGGTCTTTGGTGTGCATGGCATTCCTCTCTTCTTTCTGCCTCTTTGAAGTGGTCTTCCGACAATTTATTACTCCTTGAAATCTCAAATTCAAACTCTTCTCTCCCCTCTTGGTTCTTAGCTCTAGTGTATGGTCATCCAAATTTTGATCATCGTATTCAGGTCTGGAATCTCTTTGATTATGTCCTTCCAGTTAATAGTCCCATGGTGTTAGTAGGAGATTTTAATCAAGTTCTTTTTCATCACGACAAAATGGGGCCTTGTGCTTCTAACATCAGAGGTTCTGACACCCTCCTTAACTTTCTTAACAAATGGGCTTTGTTTGAGGTTAAAAATGTTGGATCTTGGTTTACCTGGACTAACAACAGATTAAGTAGCTCGCCCACCTTTGAGAGACTTGACAGATCCTGGTGTAATGTTAGTCTAATTAACTCTTTCCCCGAGCTCACTATTCATAACCTAGGCATTGGCTCCTCTAACCACTCTCCTATGGTTTTAAAATTTCCCCCACCTCCTATCAGTCGTTCCCCTCCTAGACGTTTTGAAATTTGGTGGCTGAATGCCCCTGATTCTAAGGAGATCCTGAAATACATTTGGAGCATTCCCATCCCAGGATCTCCCTGTTTTAGAGTGGCCAAGCTCCTTGATATCACTCTTAAAGCTTTTAGAGCCTGGGCCTCTTCTAGACCCTCACTTCAAAATAAGATTAATAATGTTAAACTTCAACTAACCTCTCAGCAAGCTCTCCTCCCTGATCCCCAAGCAGCTTCCTCTTTTATTAACCTGCACAAACAACTGCAGGATCTTCTTACCCAAGAAGAAATTTACTGGGCACATAGAGCTAGATGTAAGTGGCTCAAGGAGGGAAATAAAAGTACGAAATTTTTCCATGCTTTCACCAAAATAAAAAAGACTTTTAATGGGATTTGAAATATCCAGCTACCTGATGGTTCCTTTGTTACTGATCACAATGATTAATGAAATTGTTCCTTGAACACTTCCAATCCATCTACTTTGAACCCTCACCCAGTCTAGTTGATCTTTCAGCCCAAAATGACAATATGTTTTCTTTCTCCCTTCTCTTCAACATTACTAAATTTTTATCTCCTGAACAACAAGTTCTTCTTTCTAACCCTTTTACTGCGCAAGAAGTCTCTCAAGCAGTCTTTGAAATGGCTCCTTTAAAAGCGCCAGGTCCAGATGGATTCCAACCAGCCTTTTTTCAAAAAAATTGGACTCTTTTCTCTACCACCATCACAACAGCAGTTCTCTCTTTTCTAAACTCGGGTCACTTGCTTAAAGAAATAAACAGAACACATATTATTCTCATTCCTAAGTGCCATAACCCTCTTAGAGTTGGAGACTACATACCTATAAGTTTGTGCAATGTCTTCTATAGAATAATTGCCAAAGTCTTGGCTAATAGGCTAAAGAAAGTTCTTCCATCTCTTATCTCTATCAACCAAAATGGTTTTATTCCCCAAAGTCTAATACAAGATAACATTTTCATTGGCCAAGATCTTGTTCATACCATTCACAAAGCTAAGGCCAATAATCAAGCTAAGTTAGGAGCCCTGAAACTGGACATCTCCAAAGCTTTTGACCGCATTAGATGGGACTTTCTTGAACATGTCATGGTGCAAATGCACTTCCCTTCCCATTTTATTAAACTTATTATGCAATGTATTACTACTGTCTCTTATTCCATCATACTAAATGGCTCACAGTCTAAGTTTTTCAAACCTAATAGAGGCCTAAGACAAGGTGGCCCTCTCTCCCCCTTCCTCTTTTCTCTATGTGATGAAGTCCTTTCCAGCTCACTGACAACTGCTGAAGAGGATGGCTTACTCCAAGGCATTCCCTTTTCCAGAAACCAAACTATTTCCCATCTGCAGTTTGCTGATGATACCCTACTCTTCTTCAAAATAAGTCCTCAGACTAGTGTAAACATTAGGCACATTCTTGACCTCTATGCTTCCCAATCCGGGCAGTCCATTAACTTAGACAAGTCTTCTTTGGTATTTAGTCCTAACTGTTCCCCTACTGATAAGGATCACTTCCTCAACTCCTTAGGCCTTGCTCCTAGTGACTGCATTGGAAAGTATTTAGGCATCTCCCTTGACAATAAAGGAACTAATAAGGCAATTGTCAAAAACACCATAGCCAAGGTAGTTAATAAATGTGCTAGTTGGCAAGGTCTTCTGCTTAACCCCTCATGAAGAGCCACATTGATTAAGTCTGTTCTTAACAGTTATCTTGTTTACCCCATGTCCATCTGTCTCTTCCCCAAGAAAGACTGCAACACTATAAAAACTGTCTTTTCTAAATTTTACTGGTCAGGGGACTGCAATAAAAAGCGCATTCATTGGCTCTCTTGGGATTTTCTCTGTAATAAACCCAAGAATGGGGGACAAGGTTTTAAGAATTTACAGTGTTTTAATAATGCTCTCCTTGCTAAAAGTAGTTGGAGAATCCTCAAGGATCACAACTCTCTTTTTACAAAATATTTTTCTGCTAAATACTGCAAAAGGAAAACTTTCTTGAGCCTCAATCCTGCTACTTCTTCCTCCTGTGCTTGGAAAATTATCTGTAAAGGTAGAAGTACTCTCAGCCTTGGACTACAGTGGAAGATTACTACTGGAGATTCCATTGAGTTGTGCGAGGATGGTTGGATCAAAGATGTTCCAGGAGCCTCCATTAAGGAATGTTTAAGTGAAACAGACCCTCATAGCACTCTCACTAAGGTTGGCCAGTTGATTGATCAACAACACAAAATGTGGAAAACCAGTCTAATCAACAATTTCTTTCCCAACTGGTTACGGGATAAAATAACTGCTACACCTATAGAGATCTCTGAGAGCACAGATACCCCATACTGGAGAGCCTCCTCCACTGGAATCTTTTCTGTTAAATCAGCCTATTTCCCTCAAAACTACAATAACTCTTCCCCCCTTTCAGTAGCTGCCAACATCCATTTCAACCCCCTAACTTTTAACTACAATTGGAAAAGGCTTTGGTCTTCAGGGATGCCTTCCAATATTACTCATCTCTTCTGGAGAATTTGTACTAACTCTCTGCCTTGTCTCTCTAATATTAGTTCTAGAATTTCTTCCTCCAACCCTTTCTGTAACACCCCTGGATTCCCGAGCCTTCCGTTCCGGACCGGAGAGCCCGGGAGGGTGCTACTCAAAATGAAGCGGTGAGAATCAAGAACAACACATTCCATAATTATATAATACAACTCTTAAGTGTCTCAAACGTAATTTACAACATACTATTACACAAGGTGAAATTTAACTAGAGTTCAGCTTATTTAAACTACTATTAAACACTACGTGGTACCGCGATCCCCTTACGCTGAGCTCCCTTCTCCTAGACCTGCGGGGGAATTAAAACAAGACCGCAGTTTTTCCAAAGTCAGCAAGAAATACTGAGTAAGTAAACACCCAAACACGTAAACCGGATAAGAGGCAATTTTGTTTAATAAACAAGGATGACATTCACGAAGTAAGCAAATATGTTATCACCGTTAACCATGTGTGGAAAGAGATAAATTTTCCAATTCTGTATTTAATTTTGCGATCCCAAGTTGTCACAAAGTGAATATAACCAAGAGAATCATTTCCAACCATAACATTTTCCCAATTAAGGGATTTCCAAAAATCCAAATAATCCTTTTTATTTTCTCATAGAAATCCATATTGATTATTTAGTTGTAGCGGGGACGAACCAATCCATATCCATAATCCATGATCCATAATCCATAATCCAAATCCATAATCCATCTCATAACCATATCCCATGCATCCAAGACCTTAAGTGCCGGCACCCCCCTAAGACTTCTCGCGGCCAGAGGGGTGAGTACATGGAGCAGCTCGGGGCTAATTGCAACCGAGCAAAATATATAATAATCCAAATCCAAATAATGTTCCGCCGCACAACTGTTTCCACTTTACGTTATTACGCATTATTATTTTCCATGTGATATGTTGCAAGAAAACATTTGGACACAAAATTGAAATCTCACATCAACACGTATATTACAAACCACATTTTGAGACATAAAATCATAAAATATTTAGACACGAAAGGAGGACGGGCACACTAGGTAAGGCATGTTTACTCACCTCAAATAGCAACCGTAAATAGCACAGAACAACTTCTAGAAGTAGACGTAGCCCTCGTCTATGAATTCGTCGCCTACAAATTATAATTTCCTAATCAATCACAATTTCGACTAACACTTATGATGCAAGCAAGCGACAAATGTTCTATTTATTGATATAACTTTTATTTATTGATTACTATTACTATTATTATTATTATTAATTTCAAGACAACCCAACATCCCCAAATAAATTTCAAGCCAATTATAAGAAGTATTCTTTTATTTATCTCTCAGTAAATAAATTGGTAATTTTATATTTAATTAAAGTATTACTAAATACATGCATCTAGAACTTCATTTTTATAAAACTAAGTAGTTAACCCCACAAATCGATTTAGTAAACTCTAGTATAATATTTCTATTTCAAGAGGGCACTAATACACATTTAGAAAATTCATAAAATATTATCTCTTCTTAAATTCATAACTTCTTCATAAAATTATAAAAATTTAACTATGGCTAATTTCTAAGTTACAAAAACATTATAATTTATCTTTTAATAACATATTAGTCATATATATCTAAACCAACTAACTTTATTATTAGCTAAAAACATCTCTTTTTACTAAATATTTACAAATATATAGTTTGTAAATCTGTAAATGAAAGTTTGGCTCATATAGTAGCATAGTCAAAACCCAATATTATCTTGCTGATTTGTAAAAGATATACATATTTACATATATTCATATGTGTTATATTATAATATATTATAATATTATTTGAGTGATTTAAACAAATATTAAGTTATTTAAAATAATTAGATTGTGTAAACTACAATAAGATCCCCCAACACTTGACAGTTTCTACCCTCAGATTTCTTTTTCATTCAAAAGTCTCCCCTAAGTTCCAGTTTATTACAAAATCGCCCCCAACCATACACCCATCAAATTCAATTTGTGAATCTCTTCCTACGGTTATACCCATTCGAATTTGATGTTATAGAACTCTAATTCAAGCCAAAATATGCAGATTAGAGTCAAAAATCGATCAAAATGGTTACCGATTGATAGAGAAATCGACTGCCGAAGTTTCGGGTCGGAGCTTGCCGAAATTAATGGTGTTCCGGCTGTTGGGTGGCCGAAAATCGGACTCCCTGGGTTCGGTCGGCCCTCTAGGACCGTGGGGGAGTCACTGGAAGCGGAGGAGAGGGACGGAGGAGGTGTTCTCCGTCGGGTCGGGTTACGGGTCGCGGTGGCTATGGCCGCCGCTGCTTCGGTTGCTCCGGCTGTCTCTGGTTCCGGCGAGCAGAAGGGGGAGAGAGAGGGATCTGGGTCGGAGGCAGAGAGTGAGAGAGAGAGAGAATGGAACAGAGGGGTGGAGGCAGGGTGATTGCGGTGGTGGTGACGGGGAGGTCGATGGTGAAGGTGGTGGGGGTGTTGTTGGTGTTGCTGCTACTGCTGGGTTGTGAGAAGGCCAGAGAGAACAGAGAACAGAGGTGGGGAGAGGGACAGAGCAGAGAGAGAGAGGTGGGAAGGGATGTTGGTGATGGTGATGGTGTCGATGGTGGAGATGGGGGTGGTGCTGTGGTGGTGTTGGGGTTGCTGCAGCGGCTGGGTTTAGGAGAGAGAGAAACAGAGATGGGAGAGGAGGGGTGGAGGCAGAGGGTTATGGAGAGGGGTTGGGAGGCATGGTGGTGATGGTGGTGGTGTTGTTGGAGGGTGCTTGTGGGTGGTGGAGATGGAGGCGATGTGGTGGTGGTGGCGGCAGTGGTAGTGGTGGTGGTGGGTGATGTTATTTTACCGAGAGGGAGAGGGAGAAGGGTGGAGGGTGACGGCAGTGGTGATGGTGACGATGTTGGTGGTGGTGGCAGTGGGGGTGTGGGCGGTTGTTGGTGAGAGGGAGGTGGTGGGAGATGGGTGGTGTGGTGATGAAAGGGGTGGTGGTTGGGTGTTTTGCCGAAGGAAAGAAGAAGGAGGAGGAGGTGGTGTGTGATGAAAATGACAAGGGGGAGGTCTGAATTTATAGATGAATTTGGAGAGTAGGATGATTAAATTATTGAGGATGGAGATTTTGTAAGAGGAGGAAGATGATTGTTGTTGTTGTTGTTGTTGTTGTTGTTGTTGTTGTTGTTGTTGTTGTTGTTGTTGTTGTTGTGGTTGTTGTTGTGTTTGAGAGGGTGTGTGTGAGGGAGATGTGAGAGAGGTGAGAGTGAAAGAAGATGATATATGTGTGTGTGTATGTTCGGGTAAAAACAAGAGAAAGAGAAGGAGGTGGGAGAGAGAGATGTGTGTGTGTTCCGTGAGAGAAGAGAAAGAAACAAGGGAGGAGAGAGAGAGATAGTGACGGGTGAGAGAGATAGGGAGGGAGATGGTGATGTGTGAGGGAGAAGTGGAGATGTGAGAGGGATGAGGGAGGAGTGTTGGCCGGGTGAGAGAAAAGAGAGAGAGAGAGAGAGAGAATGAATGAGGGGATTAAACATAGAATAACAAAACAATTAAAGTAGTAGAATTATAACTATTAGAATAATTAACATTACAATTTAATAATAACCTAATAAAATTAATAAACAAATAAAATACAGGTGGTATTATAATACGGGTCGGGTTACGTAAAATACGGGTTGTAGACAAGTATTTAATACGTATAAACATACTATTATTTATGAAAAATACAATTACCTCCCCCAAACTTTAGTGAATTTAGTTTTAAACTTATTTAAACTACAACTACCTCCCCCATTTTGTTTATCAAGTTAGTTTTTAAATTTTCCAAACTACAATTTCCTCCCCATTCATTCAATTAACCAATTATATCCTCCAAAACTACAATTAGAACCCCAAAATTATATCCAGCTACTTTATAACTTTCTACAATTACTCACAAATTCCATGTTTCAATTAATTTATAACTTTTGAATACTTCAATTTCGACCCCCAAACATATCAAAATAATTAATTTATCCTTTTCATATCAAATCAGGGTATTACATCCTCCCCCCCTTAAACACTGCTTCGTCCTCGAAGCTTAAACCAAATACACACCAAACGTTTAGTGTCGTTATGTATAACCCGCATATAAGGTAAGATGTAATATGACATGCATTCTAATATGGTATGCGACAGTGTTAGTACCTACGCGATATAATGTGGGAATACTTAATGACGGTTCGTGGTACGAAAATTCAAAGGGTCACACTTTCTGTCATTGTTGCTCTAATCAGATTGAAGATTCTAATCATATCTTTCTCCACTGTATTAAGGCTCGAGAGCTTTGGGGCAGAGTCCCTCTCCACCCTTTCCAAAAGCCAACTCATTACTCTACTAGTGTCAGTAAGTGGTTAATGAGATGGTTAAAAAAGAAAAAGAAACTCCAAAAAACCAATAACTGGCACTGGATCCCAGCTATTTTCTGGATTCTATGGATCACTAGAAATAAGAGATTATTTGAGCAACAAGATACTCCAATTAACACTATGTTTCACCAGGCAGAGGCACTTGCAAATTTTCTATTACTCTCTTGATATAATGTGTGAGTTTATCTTATTCCAGTTAATGAAGGATGGGTAGAAGTTGAAGTCAAGAAAGGAAGGCCAGAATGGTTGCCAGGTCAAGTGCAGTTTTTTCCTCAAGCGTTGGTGGAAGTTTCCCAAGCAGTCCCACTTGCTGTCCTGCCTCCTGTCCAAGGATCATTTGCTTTCAAGAGCTCCTTTGCTGCTGAAGTTTCTGTTAAGGCCTCCCCTGGTGGAGAAGGAAGTTCTGCTGTACCAGAAGTCATCCAATCCCTTGATGCCTCAAGTGTTAGTGCCACTGGAGCTGTTTCTGGAGGAGAGTTACCTCCCATCCCAGATGATGACCTCATGTCAGCAGTCATTCCCTTTATTGATGCCTGAGGAGAGGTGGTTCGAAGTTGATGGTTCTCAAGATTTCAAACTATGTTTCAAGTTATGTTAAGTTAGCTGTTTTTCAAAACTGTAGAAGTTTATGGCTCCTGTCTTTGGTTACTGTCTTTGGTTCCAGTCTTTGTGTAGTCCACTATGTGTTGCTACTCTAGTCCTTTTGTTGGTCTGTTGGGATCTTCTCATGATCCTCTGGTAGTTCTGCTGGCTAGCCACTGCTAGGCTTTACAGCTAGCTTTGGTCTATTGTCTTCATGAGCTTGTTTTGAGCTTGTTCTGTGGGTTTGTCATGCTCTAGTATCATGCTCTAGTATCAGCAAGTAGCGCTACTCATGGTATGTTCTATTTTGTCCTAGTGGTGTCCTTAGTTGCTATGTATTTGTAATTATCGTTGGCTTTTCTTTGATATTAATGAAGTTCTACTTCATCCGCAAAAAAAAAAAAAAAAAAAAAAAAAAAAAAAAAAAAGGAAGCTCTAGTAGTAAGTCTCAGTTAGGCCAAGGTTTTGGTAAATTGCTAGTTGAAATTTGTCTTTCTACAAACTTTTCATCCTCATATTTCTTTGAAATTTGTCTTTCTACAAACTTTTTTCATCCTCATATTTCTTTATGAAAAGGTAGATTTGGCATTCAATTTACTTGATTGATAGTCGTTGAAGCATATTGTCTTCCCCCTTCCTACCATAACACTTTACAAATTTTAAGTGCGCGGATAAATCTCCACAAATGCAGTGGTATTAACTTTCACTCTAGTCTTTCTTATGAGAACATAACACATGTATCGTTGAACAATTTAGTGAAGTAGTCCAAGTATGCAAAGGAAACGCGAGGGCCAGGCAACATTTCTCTTGGTTCGCATAAGATGTTTTTATATTCACAAAGAAAGAAGAAATCTCGACCTTTTAACATGATGGACACATAGACAGATAAGAGAGTTTCGAACTTGAAATCTGATGCATGAATATTTTTACTGAAGGTAAATATCCAACTAACTACACAGCTATAGTAGCACTGTTAAAATTCTGAAACACAGTGGAACACTAGTAATAACATTCACGAGGGAAACAGATTCAAGTACATCAGAGAGAGATCACAAAAGATGTGTTCTTTTCTGCACCTTCACTGACTTCCACACCAAGCATACTGGGGAACAGCACAGCATATGAGAGATTCATTAATGATCTTTGATTGTATATCCACACAATGTGGCTTTGATTAACATTAACTCTCTTAAGTTTCTTTATGAAACTTGAAAACCTTGTCATTTTTTACGACCAGTCACATATACAACATATCATTCATCCGATAATTCAACACAAACAGCCTGCACAGCAAAAAATAAATAAAAAAGAAGATTAAGGATAAAGTAACTAAAAACAGGTAGTGCTAAGGTTGCATATCTTAGAGAAGCATGAACAGAGTTGTGAGATGTTGAAGGAGATAAATTGAGCTTGAGGAGAGGCATGAGAAATTGAAAGAGTGAACCTCCTAACTAGATTGCTGGAGATGGAGGGCTGAGAGAGACATGACAAAGTCCTATGATTGCCATGTCCTCCCACAGGTTTCTTGAACTTCTAAAAGACTTGCCTCATAATCAAAGGGAATTTCAACTGAAGAAGTTCAAGAAAGCTGTGGAAGAGAATGGCAGGACTTATTTCTTCTTCTTCTTCTTCTTCTTCTTCTTCTTCTTCTTCTTCTGCTGCTGCTGCTGTGAGAGAGAGAGTATAAGAATTCAGGAGAGGACAAAATTTTAATGAAAATGAAGAGAATGTCACACTAGCTTATAACAACAACAGGCTGGAGAGAGAGAGAGAGAGAGAGAGAGAGAGAGAGAGAGAGGGAGCTCAAAACAGGGAGGGAGAGGTGAATTAATGAAAATGTAGAGAATGTCACACTAGCTTATAACAACAACAGGCTGGAGAGAGAGAGAGAGAGAGAGAGAGAGAGAGAGGGAGCTCAAAACAGGGAGGGAGAGGTGAATTAATGAAAATGTAGAGAATGTCACACTAGCTTATAACAACAACAGGCTGGAGAGAGAGAGAGAGAGAGAGAGAGAGAGAGAGAGAGAGAGAGAGAGAGAGAGAGGGAGCTCAAAACAGGGAGGGAGAGGTGAATTAATGAAAATGTAGAGAATGTCACATTAGCTTATGACAACAACAGGCTGGAGAGAGAGAGAGAGAGAGAGAGAGAGAGAGAGAGAGAGAGAGAGAGACTTGTCAATAGAGTTAAGGTTGTGCTTGAGAGTGAGGACTGAGGATCAAGAAGGACCACTCTGGTGTAGGTGATCTCTGCTAAACAGCTTTTCTCTGTAATAACTCATAATGATAATAAATGATAATTGTAGGATATAGCAGTAGTATGTTACAGAAATCCCACAAGCTCAGTGGTCGTAGTAGTACTAGTAGTAGTAGTAGTGGACTGGTAATGTGTAGTCTTGATCAGTACCATCGTGGTAGGGTTTAATGTTGCTATTCATCTTCACTTACATCTACATTTTTTACTTCCATCCCAGTAAACAAATCATCCTCAGCACTCCCCCAGAAGATGATAAATCACTTGTGTTCTTAACAAAAAACACTTCGCTGTGAGACACAATCGTGCATTCGCGCCTACAAAAGCTTAAACCTTGAACATGCAATAACAACTAAACATTTTTAACTTGGCAGGTGTCCCAATGGAAAGGGAGCCTAATAGCCAGTACATTCGCTCGAGCCGCGTCTCCTCCCTCCCCGAGGATTAGGTTATTCTTACTCTTGCATCAAAATAAAACAACCAAAATATTTTAACAAAGCGTTCGTATGTCAATGACTTGTCAAGATCGTGTCCGTTGATTTTACGGGCCCCACGAATTCGTCTTTCTCGGGCTACCATGGCAGCAATAAAAGAGGAAGTACTGCTTCTCTGTTCCATTTCCATTACCACTGGATACAACATTTTACAGGTTGGTAACTTGCAGGTATATGAGAAGAGGGGCTAAAGCCAATAATTGAGAATAATTATTAGTTATTTAACCCGATTCATTGGACAATGGTTTAAAATAGACAACCCATTCCAGCGCATAGTTCCATGTGATATTAACATCAATTATTAAAGGGTTGGGTTGGTTTCTTAAGGTAGGGATGGGAGGAGGTTTATGTTATGTATGGTCCCCCAAACCCTCCTGTTTGTCCTCCTACCTTACAGTTCATCATCATATGATTGTCCTGAATACAATGTTCATTTGAAAATGAAGTATCCTCCTAAGGTCATTGTTGGATGTGACCTAACTTCCAATTGTTTCCTGTGTTAGATCAAGTAAGTGGCACAACATTATAATACCTACGTACGTATACACCAACGTTTGAACCCTAACGCCGTATATACGAGGAACCAGCACGACTAGGCAACTTGAGACTTCGGAATACCAAAATATGCGAGATTGGGACCAAACACCAGAATAGGGGGATGTTTTGAGAACTCTTTTTTTTTTTTTTTTTGATAATGGGATGTTTTGAGAACTCATTTCTGACTTGAGGTTTCTTGAAATGAAGTTTCTGGAAACCTTAAACCAGCTTGAGGACTCGTGCCTTTAACTTCATTAAGAAAAACCCAATTTCAGGCTCGAGCTTTACAACCTCAAACCTCGAGTGGGAAATCAGATTTCTAAGACATCGCAATCATGGTGATTTTGTCCGGACCTAGCCTATTTTTTGGCATTTTTTGACGGCTCAATTTGCCTATTTTGGTTGCTTCCTCTACAATATATGTTTAAGATGTATGAAGAAATGAATAAACGAAATTTTCAATTTCTTAACCGATAAGAGTAAAACTAAAACATACAACATGCAAGATAGTAGAGATATACAACTAAGAGAAGAAGAGGAAAACATAAAGTATACTGCAACAATGTATATAACTTACTACTTTCAACCTCAAATGTACAAGAGTTTCATTCAACCAGGTGAAACTGTGAAAACTAAGTCGTACCATGATGTTGTGGTCCTTCAAGAAGATGCTTGCAGTTGAAAATGGAGGACAGGAGAGACTCTGCTAAAGTAAAAATTGTATGAATGATGGTGGGCTTTGCTTTTTCTACTTATCTGCTCCTCCAAACATCCCCATCATGTCTTTAGCAGAACCCATTTGCTTCATCAAGTTTTGTAATCCACCCATACCACCAATCTGCTTCAGCATCTGTGGGGGAAGGACTTTGCTCATGTGGTTGGCGTTCATGTTGCGCGACAATGCACTCATGTCTCCCTTCTTTGGCATCTTCAGCCCCTTCATCTTGCTCCAGATCTTGGCAAGTCGCTTGTACTCTTCAAACATGTCCATTACGTCCCTAATATGCCGTCCAGATCCTCTTGCTATCCTCATGATCCTTGATTCATTCATTATCTTTGGATTTGGGCTGTCCAATTCTGCAGCACAATCAAATCAACTTCAGAATTTTAGGTTTTTATGTCACTATAGCAAGATAAACTCGGTTATGAATAGTCATAACTCATAAGGCCTTGCACATTTACATGTTATCATTTCCCAACTGGTAGCAATAATATTCAGCTGAGCGTGAGTTTGGCAAGGCTTTTCAGCTAGTGCCTTTCTGGCAAAAAAGCCATAGAGGAAGGTATTTGGTACCCCACATTTCTTTTTCGGTGTCTCCAACTATGACAAGTCGAAGCCTACATTATCTGGAACATGGATCGTTCCGGTTCGTGGAACGAGTTCCACGAGAACGGGATTGCGGTACACTATAACCTACCAAATCCGGTGCGATAGGAGTAGGGTTCTTCGGGTTGTTTAGCAGGGACAATGGGCCTGTTTGGATGAGAGGAAATCGAGAGGTAGAGGATGGTCAATAATTCAAAAAAAAATCGGTCAACCCTCTCCAAACCCGAACAAATCTGGATTTTTTTCGGGAAATTCCAGACTTTTTTGGGTGCTTTTCGATTTTTTTATGGGTGCTAGCTTAGTGGTATAGCGTTTGAAGCCCTTGCATGAGGTCCCAGTAATTCTCAAAAAAAATGTTTTTTTAACCAATAATCTACAGCGTCCAAACACTGCAAATTAAATGAACTTTTACTCTCAACCTCTCACTTATTCAGCTCATCCAAACAGCCCCAATATGTTTTTCTTGGATTTTTAACCATCACGAAGAAGCCCATTTTCTATATCTTTTTCAAGTCAAAACTCTAGCCCATTTACCTCGGATTTACCCCTGATTTGGAGACATTTTAGGTGAATGTATTCAACAGATGCCGAATCGTCAAATTCACTTTCCCTGATCCTAGTATACCATGTTCCAGAATGCATGATCAACTTCACAATTCACTGGGGTTTGAGTGAAGAGTGGTAACTCAGTGCAGACTGATCTTTGCAACTAAAAACTCAAGCAGAAATAGAACCAAACGAAACAGAAACACTTGCCTTCATTCGTCATGGAATCCATCATAGTCATGTAGCGCTTTATCTTGGCCTGGCTTTCCTTCTCATGACCCTGTGGCATTAACTCTGCACTAAATCCTGGAAGCATTGACATAACCTACAAAAAGAAGTCGCAAACTGATAGTATCAGCGACGCTTTGCAGCAATACTTGAGAGAAACTTGGTTAAATATATACGACTATACGTAATGCATCAAATAATCGACATAGTGTCACCAAGCATGACAACAATGCAGTGTTTGATTAACTCTTGAGAGTCAAAACTGTAAGCAAGCGAACCTGGCCAATGGGACCCAGCTTGATTATGTTCTGAAATTGTTCATACATGATTCTCAAGGTAAAGGTTCCTTCAGAAAGCTTTTGCAAGAGTTCAGGCTGTTGGTCCATAGGTACAACTTCTTGGATTTTGTCCATAAATCCAGACCAGTCGCCCATGCCTACATTTATGATTCAAGAAAAATGAAGTCATATCGTTTCCAAGAATTGCGTAAAAATTACAGACGAATATTAAATAGGTTGCACAGAGAAGAACATTGGATACGAAGCCATCGTGGAAGAGAGGTGATGCTAACCTAAGAGACGACTGACGAATGGTTTGACATCAAAAACTTCAAACTCGTCCATATGCTCTCCGGTTCCGATGAATATTATAGGGCTCTTTGTGGCAGCAACTCTACATTCAAAATGCATAAGGTGTTAAAACAGCAGTGATATATTTCAGAATTTTGTTCCAATCGATCCATGCATTCGATTTATTCCAAAAAGAAAAGAAATCTATGCATGACAGAAACTAATCAAGGGCTAGTTTCATCACAGAACAAATTAGTCAAGAAGCTATGAAGTCTTTTACCATACAAACACCGAGTTGAATAAGGACTTGAAGAGAACCTAAAAGAAAACTTATCCCTCATTTACTACACTTACTGGTACATTTCCGTGTATCTCTACCTCCATACCATTCATTGTGTTTAGAAACTATGTATACAGGGAACAATATGTGATATAGTCAGGAACTCTACAAGTTTCAAATCATGAGTCATGATAGGTATGACGCACCAAGATTGTATGCGTTTAAGAGAAGATAAACATATATCAGCCTAACTTACAGTCAGATTAACACTTTATTTAACCATACACTGGTCTATAATAGAATTATAGCGATTATTATGTCCCAATACCATCTAAAACAAGACTTATCATAGTACTTGTGAAAGGCGAAAAATCAAGCAAGTCTGGAAAGGCCAACAGCGGATCTGGTGCTTTATCTAAGCTGTATCAATTAGGTCGCAAATCATCACATAAAGTGCATTCATAGAGAAATATTTCGAGAATACTTACGCACTCAACGCACCACCACCCTTTGCATGTCCATCCATTTTAGTGATGATTACAGCTCCTACTGCAACACTTTGTTTGAAGGCTTGAGCTTGATCAAAGGCAGCTTGACCAATACTACTATCCATAACAAAGATCACAAGATCTGGTTTCTGGAAAGACGAAAAGGCAGAAATCAGCTACAGTTACTATAACTAGCGGAACCAGCACATCACAGAACACCAAGATTGTACCGTTGCTTCAGAAACTTGTCGCATTTCTTCAAAAAGAGCAGCTTCCTGCTTGTGTCGTCCACTGGTGTCAACAATTATAAGGTCGCAGTTCTCTTTCTTGAACCTTTCCACCCCTTCAACTGCAATTTTAACAGGATCTGACTCCATATAGCTGCAGACAAGAAATTCACAATGAGAATCATCAAGTACATAAAGTTCACCAAACATTTATAGTGTATATTCTGAGCTAGTTTGGCTAGAGCTAGTTTTTGGGTTTTTATAGTATAAAAATTGGTTTTTTAGTTCAAAAACCAATGAAGAAAAAGAAACATGGTTTCTGAAAAAAAAATCAAGAAAAAACCAAACCCAACTAAACATCCCAGATTATAGTTTCAGAAAAACCAAAAACCAACACATTCAAACACACCTATACAGTCAACTTCAGAATCTATATATGACTGAACAGTTGAAAGAACAAACTAGAAGCTTTTGCACAAAAGATTTATTGGAAAGAGCCGAGAACATTATAAGCAGTTGAGATCACTCGGGGTTGCCAATATATTACTTGGAAGAAGTATTTTGAGCTTCCAATTCATCCTAGCTCAATAGGCTATGAACAAACTGTGGCAACTGAGTGTACCCAGTTCCTTAATTTCTTTTGGTTTCACTTCATAAAACGTACACACATCTCTGCAAAAGATGATTTCTTTCCCAAACATGATTCATCTAAGCTCTTGAGTTATATCCTTCAGTAAAATGAAAGGGCTGGATTGGGATTGGGCAGAAATGACAACCGAGGTTCTCGCGGTTCTACTAGCATCTTTGTGAATTGGAACCACCCATGAACAAATTGTCACACTTGGATAAATAAGCCCTCACAATGATAAACCGGATAGAGCTCATTACATACATGCGTTGATAGTCATGAAGCTGAAATACCATGCACAACTGCTAGTCACATGGTTGCTTTCTTTGATAGAATAGGTAAGTAGAGCCATAAAGTGAATGTACAATATAAAAGTTCTTTACTACACAAGGTTTTCCAAAACTGGAAATATTTACCTATGCACCCCATACCTTCAGTAAGGGGCTTGGCTACTGTAGCTCCTTTACTCTAAGGCCACAGAAAATCGTTAGGGCATATTTTCAGTCTCTAACCAGAAACCACTCTCAGCTTTCTTCGGAGTGTGTTTCTGATGTATTTCTACACTATTGGTTGGTTACTAAACTAGGTTTACATCGTTAACCTTTTAAAAAGAGATTCGCATGTTTCCCTTTTTTGTTCTTTTTATGGTATATATTGATATGCAACCGGCACCGCAGAGCTCTATTCCTATAAATCGCAACCAATATATTACCTTCCATAGAAAGGAATTTTGGCTTTTGTGGCATTCTGCTTTAACTGGTCAAAAGCACCAGCCCTGAATGTATCTGCACATACAAGAGCCGGTTTCCAGCCCTTCTTCTGGTGGTGAAATGCATACTTCGTACATGTTGTTGTTTTCCCAGACCCTGAAATGAATTATACAAAAATCAGATAGCAGCGGCAACGAACAGAAAAAGAAAGAAAAAAATGTCAAATGAAAAAATAGCAAAATGTATAGAACTGATAGTAGATGGCTTATAAATGAGCAGTTCCAACATAGAAAATACTGATCAAGTTTAGAAGCACAAAAATGTCAAAAGAGAAAGCATTACCACAAGCATCTGAGGAAAGCCAACATACCTTGCAAGCCAACAAACATGACCACACTTGGTTTTCCTTTCTTTGGAGTAAAAGAAGGCTTGCCCGCATCCAAGATCTTGCATAGTTCGTTAAATATAGCCTAAAAGAAACAGAAGACCCAAATGAGATACACCAGGACCGAGATAAGATAACATCGCATGGGAAAAAGTGCTAACAGCAATACCACACACACACACACACACACACGCATATGTATATAAATAAATTTAAAGAGAGATTATGACAACTTTTTCAGATAAGCAGTACTCATGAAGTTGATATCCAAATTGAAAAATAAAGATACCATTTTGGCCACCATAATGGATGTGTTTCATCCTTTTGTGATTCCCGGCATACCAAACCGTCTTTTGGCAATTCTACTAGAGAAGTAACAAGTATTGCTAGTACAAACTGGCATATGTTTTGAGCATTGTCAATCACGAAAGTACATGCAACAAGTTGAGGATACAGCAATGCCTAGCAACATGAACCCGTGTTTCCACAAGGAGTGTTTGATCTCGAATCATTTCAAACGAAATTGCAGAATGATTTATAGTTATCCCAGAAAAAAGTTAACAATTTTTTTCGAAGGGTTGATGAGCTTCAAATTTTCATATAATGCTGCATCCAATCTTTTTTAATTCTGCTTGCTCTGTACTTGACGGCTGCATTCCAGATTTCTTTCTTGTTTCTCAGTGCAAAACCACATTGAAGTAACATAGCCATGGTATTGAGGCTACATGGTAGTACAGCTTCCAGAATATGAAGTGGATACCAAAAAGAGACTATAGCTGACTCACATAAGCAAATTATGACAAAGCGGGAGGTGCATGGTGTGATCTGAGGGATCATTACTAGGGAATCAAAGATCCTCTTACTCTAGGGATAGCAAGACCTGTTTTGGTGTATGGAAAGTGGCTGACCACTATGCCACATTATTTTGTTTACCATAGAACAGATGCAGACTGAGCCTATTAGGCAGATTGTCAATTATTTCTGGCCACGCTCGCTTTGATAGGTTATGTTGACTGTGAGTCTGTGACAAGCAGATATATGCTTTGTGCAACTCACAGACATCAACCTATTGGATATAATGGTTAGTATATGCCTATATGATGTACCAAATGTATCGGTTGTAAGCTACAAGCTCACAACGGTTTCAACACAATACCATCAATCACCATATAAAGAGAGCCTAGCTAGCCCAAGCAGTTCATACAAGACAAAGATGAAAAGTACTCCCACGGGTCCATGATTCTTTAATCAATCTTTTACTTTAGCAAACCTCAGGAGAGAGAACCAAATCCATTCACCACCAACTTCATAATAAGTCATTGCCAAAGAGCACAAGAAGAGGTTATAGGGATTCAGCTCCTACTAACACACCCGAAGAAGCAAGTTGGCAGAGGAAGATTAATTAGACTCTATTGCAGTTTCCAGTAACTTCCAATGAGGAATATGTCAACGAAATTATTCCATGTCAACCAAAAAGCATACACCCAAGCTGGGTTGACCATCATCAGAGTTAGTGATGGACCTAAATACCTATACCGGGTAAGTCACATTATCTACACTAAGTCAGATTCTCCTCAGAATCTCAGCCCCCCTCAATTCCATAGGTCACACACATGATCACCAACCATCATTCTGTTTGAAAGATATGCCATGCATACCATCACTTCAATATCCCTCATCGCACATACTCCACTTGTTAAGTTAAAACCATTATGCAAAGGCCAGGAGGCGTCTAGCAAGTTCCAATTTCTCAAAGACAAATCTTTTCGAGCACTTAACATGATGATGCAGTATGCCGAGATGAAGAAAGCTCATTACGTTCACTTAGAAATACAAACACACTTACAAATCCCCAATATACACTTTACAGACCAGCTTAAATGTTAGTGATGGGGGCAAAGTTTTACAAACCCTTTAACCATATTGTTCAAAAACCTGCACCACGATTTTTGTGTCTTGCTGTTTAAGTATACAAATGAGCTCTCTCCCCCACGTGTGCAGCACTCCAGTCGGGTTTGGAACTAATGGTCAATGACCCAACTCTTTTGGGGGTTGGTGATACATTCTGATGGGAGAATAACTGGAACAGGTAACATTGCCATTCCACAACTTCAAGTTGTGTATCTAATGATGTTTCCTATTCTTAAAGTTCTGGCTCTCATCTTGAAGAATAATTAAGTTATACGTAGGATACAATTAGATAGTCATAGCATAAGGGTTTGTTCTGGTTGTGTGATTCCAACTTCATATCTATTTCTCAATCTCAAGCCTTCCTACAGCATAAGCCCTTACAAGCTTTTCCCAGTAATGACTACTACTACTACAATAAAATCCTCTTCTTGGAGAGAAGCAAATTCAGGAATTTGAACAAAAGATTGCACTTTTTTCATAACCCAAGTTCCAATTTTTCTTCTCTACCATTACCCATAAAATTCTCTTCTTGAAGAGAAGTAAATTCAGTAATTTGAACAAAAGATACCAACTTTTTCATAACCCAAGTTCCAATTTTTCTTCTCTAACATTACTCATCAAATCAAAACCAGTGCAGAGTACAGAGGAATAAGATTTTGAGTAAGTGACTAACCTGTTGAATGATCCTGCGCTTGTTGTGACCGGCGGCGAGATCATCCAAATTAACGATCTTCTTGATATTGGTCTGCATATCACGGACGAGCTTGAACTGGACATCGGACTGGAGGAGAGCGCGAGTGATCTCGTTGAGGCAGTCGTTGAGGACCTTCTCGTCGATGATGGTCGCATTGCTCATCTGCTGGAGAGCACGGGATATGCTCCCCCCTAATTCCGCCAACACCATCTTGATGATCGATTTGATTTGGAGGACAGGAGGGATTAGAATCGATCAACCGAACTTAGATGGGAGTTTCTTCAGCTTCTTCCTTTCTTTCTGGGTGTCTGCACTATCTTCGTTTTGGGCAAGATCTTATTTATAGGAGTGTGCCCTTGGGAGAGAATCACGGTTGATTTATATCTCACTATAATGGCATGTTTGGTTGTCCGGACTAGTTGAACTGGATGAAATAAGATCATGGTTGTCCGGACTAGCTGGACGGGATGAAATAAGATTAACATGATATAAGTGAATTGGAGTATCAAATCAAGTTTTACTTTTATGGATTAGATTAGTTGATTAGGAGTGGATTGGATTAGCAGAATCATAGTAATTAATAATGTGTTTGGTTTTCAACAGTTCACGAGGTCACAATGCTCGTACTGGTAACAAGAGTAGCAAGGGAAGGGGAGGACCACAGCTTCAGTGGTGGTCGGGAAGGCGAAGAGTGGCAATGCCAAAGGAGCGATTAGTGTACTTGGCAGCGAGCATTCAGCTCCGGGAGCAAGTCCCTCCAGCTTGAACATCACCTCGATTACGGCAGATTCGCATGTGACTACAAAGGATGTCTCTTCTTCTTCGATTGCTAGTTCACAAGTTGCAACTTCACAGGTTTCTGGTTACCAGATTTCGAATAAGGACCGGGGCGCCTTGAATAATCCAAATTCAGTATTGGCTGAGATGCAGTCCGGCCAACAACAATGAGTCTCCTAAGCTGGAACGTATGGGGACTTGGCGACCCCCATAGCGTTACTTTTCTCCGCGATCTTATGGGGAGGAGAAAGCCAAACTTTGTCTTCTTGATGGAGACAAAACTGGATGCAAGAGAAATGGACGGGGTTAAAAGGAGGCTGAGTCTCCAAAACGGTATCTATCATGATTGCGACAGTAGTGGTGGGGGTAGAAGATGTAGGCTTGCTCTGATGTGGGATGATTCGGTTAGTTTCAGTTTGGATACATGGTCGAGTCATCACATTCATGGTGATATCTCCTTTGACAATGGTTCCAAGAACAGTATGTTTACGAGTTTCTATGGAGATCCGGACAGATATGAGAGGCACAATTCGTGGAGTTTGTTACAAGCTTTATGGCCGGGTGACCGGCCTTGGTGTGTGGTAGGTGATTTCAACCCTTTCACGTCTATATCAGAGAAGGAATGAGGAAGATCTGTCTCCTTTAGCCAGATAGAGTTTTTTCTGCAGAGTTATTCACCGATTATAGTTGAGAGACATGGGTTATTCGGGTTCTCCTTTTACCAGGAGACATAATCAGGAGGGATGGCTTTTCGATTCGGGAGCGTCTTGACCGTTGTCTCGTGACGGACAGCTGGATTGATATGTGTGGTTGGGCTAGGGTCCAAAACCTGATAGCAGAATTTTTGGATCACACTCCCGCTGAAGCCTATTGGAATCTAAGTAGTTCGGCTAGAAGAAGGGGTCGCAGAAGATTTGATTTTGAGGCGATGTGGTTGCACCACGAGGGGGACAGAGATATCATCTTGAACGCCTGGCTCAATGCAGGGAGTCAAATAGAAGGTCGCTTGAGTATTGTTGCTAGGACTTTGACGGGATGGGAGTCCTCTACCTTCGGCACTGTCAAGAGGCAGTTGGCACAACTTGGAGGCAGATTGCAGGTGATCTCGGATGGACCACATACCTCAGAAGCTCTTTCTGAAATGCAGGTTATCTGCGATATTCTCTGAATCCTGTTAAGGGAGGAGGAGATGTGGAGGCAGCGATCTAGGGAGGTTTGGATGCGTAAAGGAGATCAGAACACGAACTTCTTTCACCACAAGGCCTCCATACGCAGATCTCGAACCACATAATGGGTCTTGAGGACAGTTCAGGAGTGTGGCAAGAAGATCCAAATAAGGTAGTGTCAATTTTGGAGGATTATTTTAGGGGTATATTCAGCAGCGTCCCCTCCAGACAGCAAATGGAACCTTTAATGGGAATGATAGAAGAGATAGTGTCTTTGGAGCCACGAGCTTTTATGAATCAGCCTTTTACTCCGCTGAAATTCCCAGGTTCGGATGGCTTTCCATCTTTATTTTTTCAGAGGAATTGACATATTGTTGGTGAGGATGTCGACTCCACTTGCTTGGAGATCCTTAATGGTGGAGCAGATATTTTCAGGTTTAATCACACTCTCCTTGCTTTAATTCCGAAATTTAAACAAGTGATAAGTCTTGTTGATTTGCGTCCAATCAGCTTATGTAACACAACCTCTGTTTCTTCTCTTTCAACTTCGGTTGGTTTTTTTATCCGTAACTGAGTCAATTTGACTCGCGATTTGGATAACAAAACGATGTAAAGTTTTGGAAATTTTTTCATAGTATTGTAGAGTAAAGTTTACTCTACAAGATCATGCAAAGATTATCAAATTTGTGTATATTTTTGCTAAGCAAATCACCAGATCAAAGTGGCCCAGTGAATAGTGTCAAAAAATGAAAGAGAAGAAACAGAGATAGTACTATTTATAAATTAATCACAAAACTATGGCTAATCATTTGAACTTTATTTTGAGCTCTTTGATTTCAGAGAATCAGAGTACTTTTGTTCCAGGCAGACTGATTTCTGATAACACTATTACTGCTTTTGAGCTCCTGCACTCATTGAAGAATAGGAAGTAGGGAAGAGTGGGTTTCTTGGCTCTGAAGGCTGATATGAGCAAGGTCTACGATAGAGTGGAATGGGATTTCTTACGCGCTGTGATGGAAAGAATGAACTCCGGGCTATATGGATTGATATAGTGATGAATTGTGTCTCAACGGACACTTATAGTATTTTGGTCAATGGACAGACGCATGGTCTTATTGTTCTAGAAAGGGGGCTCTGGCAGGGTTGTCCCCTATCCCCATATCTATTTTTTATCGTAAGCGAAACTCTCTCCCGTAGTTTATCTATTGTTGTGCAGGATGGTCGCATCTATGGACTATCTGCTTCTAGAGGAGGACCCATTGTCTCCCATCTTTTCTTTGCAGGCGACAGTCTGCTTTTCACTAAAGCTACGGAAGTGGGTATAGAAGCATTACGAGGAGTCTTGCAAGATTATGAGGTCGCATTAGGACAGGTTTTAATTTGAAAAAATCCTCGGTGGTCTTTTCTCATAATGTCAATCCATCAGATAAAGAGAGTCTCAGTCAGCTTTGTGGCGTCCAGCTGGTTGAGGAACACGACAGCTGCCTGGGCTTGCCTTCTTTAGTAAGACGGAGGAGGACCTCGACCTTCTCCTATCTACCAGAAAGATTTCTCAAGAATTTGAAGGGATGGGAAGGGAAAGAACTTTCAGCGGCTGGTAAGGAAGTCATGATTAGATCAGTTATTCATGCGATTCCCAGTTATACGATGGGATATTTCATATTGCCGAAAAGACTTGTCAAGATTTAGAAAGACTTATTAGACAGTTCTGGTGGGGAGGGGACGACAACAAGAGGAAGATTCATTGGGTAGCATGGGAGAAAATGAAAAAGGCGAAAGAAGATGGCGGAATTGGCTTTGGAGATTTTCAAGATTTTAATATTGCTCTTCTTGCTAAACACACTTGGCGTTTGCTGAGAGACCCTAACAGCTTGATGGGGCGGGTTCTAGGGCACATATACTTTCGGTCATCATCAATCCTGTAGTAGGAGGTCAAACCATAATGCAGGTATCATACGCTTTTCGAAGCCTTGTCGTGGGTCGCGATCTCATTAAATCGGGATTATTTTGGAACATTAAGAAAAGTTCTCAAGTCCGTGCCTTCAAGGATATGTGGATGCCTAGATTCAGTTCGTTTCGTCCCATTTTAGTTTTCCTACCAGAGCTTGAAGATGTAAGGGTGAATTACTTTATTAACGATGAGACAGGACTTTGGAACGAAGAAGTAATAAACATGCATTTTTTCCCAACAGATAGGAGCATTATATTGTCTATCCCTATTCGAATCGAGGCAACTGATGAATTTTCATGGCTTTACTCTGATGACGGCAACTACTCGGAGCGATGGGGTACAAGGCTTAGACTTGTCGGTCGACAGGTAACCCTTCTTCTTCCGTAGGTGACGTTAACGAAATCTGGATGCAAAAGCTGTGGAAGTTGAAATTGCCAAAGAATATTATTTTTCCCATATGGCGGCTTTGGCATGAATCACTGCCAGTGGCAACTAAATTGATGCGTAAGGGAGTTCCAATCTCGACTGACTGTCAGACTTGTGGAAATTTTGACGTAGACGAAGACCACTTTCATGTTCCGCGCTTTTTCCAGTAGCGTTTGGACAAAATCCATAGGGAAAGATTTTCGAATTCCTCTTGTTGGCCGAATCAAAGACTGGATTTTTGAGTATTTTAACAACCAGTCGGTGCAAATGTGTGAGAAATTCACATCAATAATCTTGTCCATTTGGTGAAATATGAACGACAGGCGCTTCAATGATGTTACTCAAACCCCAGTCTAGGTTGCTTGTTTTAGTCTTGATTATCTCAATTGGTTCAAGGAGGCTTCAATTTGTGGTTTATTGGGAGATAAAGCTCTGTCGCATTCAGCTGGGTTGGGGACGGAAACCACCGGCCACTGTTTGGTTTAAAATTAATACGGACGCGGCTTGGCTGGAGAATGGGATCGTTACCGGTATTGGAATCTGTATTCGGGATGAACAGGGGAGCTTTTGCGCTGGAAGATTCAGAAGATTACTGAGGCAGAGATTTCCATTGGTTGCTGAAGTGGTGGTGGTGGAAGAGGGGCTAAAGCTCACAGCAGAACTCCATTTGACGGACGTGGATGTGGAGTCCGACTGTTTGAACACACTGAATCTTCTCAAGGAAGGGGCGGCGAAAAAAATGAAGGCAGTGAACTCTCTCTCAGATCTGAAAGTAGCTCTGGAGGGTTGTGTGACAAAGGCAGAAAGCTTCAACAGGGTGGATTTCTGATTCATTGTTCGGGACAGTATTCAATTAGCTCACTCCTTTGCTAAAATGGTGTAGTGGAAGATGATATGTCCTTTTTTTTCGTCTATTCGTAGCTGGGCAAAAAATGCATTTCAAGACGATATTTTGGGCATGACTACCCGATCTTAATCAATATACATTTTTCCTCAAAAAAAATAATGTGTTTGATTTTGTACGGCAGTAATTCAACATTACTAGTATTAGAATTGTTTCAGGACAATACTTCATCCGTTTTTTTCGAAAAATCTTCCACAAAATTATTCACTGGGTTACAATACAATTAAAAGATTACCAAATTCAAGCATCGTTATAGTAACCAACATCACTCTGCTAACCAAATTACCAGGTTAAAGTGACCACAAATTTAACTGGAACGATTCTAGATAAAAAAAACAAGTATTATGTTATGGATTGGAATTTGGATTGCGGAAAATAGGGGTGTAAATGTGTAATCAATCCAACCGAGTTTCTGGTTGCTCGTGCTTAATTAGTTAAATTTAAAATCTCTTGTGCTCAAGCTGTTGTATTAACACGTCGTCTACTACATCAAGTTTGAGTTTAAGTCTAGATCACCCAAAACTTTTCGAGAGGGGTTTCACTCCTTCTTCCGCTTCCAATCCTCGCTCCAACGCATTCAACTCGAAATCGCTTATATTCCTCTCTCACAAACTTTTAGAGCGCAATTTTACCAAACTTTTGTATTTTCTCAACAATTGATCTCAGAACTAAGTTACCAGACCTATTTGAAACTAAGGCAAACGAAAACTTCACATAGAATGACCTAACAAACTCCTTATGGAGATAGCCCACTTGATTGTGACTCAACACTAATTTGGATCATCGACTGTCACAAGTGAACTCAATTAAACTACCACTTGACTAAGTTAGGGTTTAGGGTTTTTTTCATTTGTGACCAAATTTGGTCATTGATATTCACTGATATTCTCAATCATACTAATTATTGTTCAAATTGAAATGTCAATTGTGACCCACGACTAATTGGATCATCGATCGCCACTAATGAACACAATGGAACTACTAGTTGACTAAGTTGGGGTTTAAGATTATTTTCAAATGTGACCAAATTGAATAATCGATCTTCACAAATGAACTCAATTATACTAATAGTTAATCAAATTAAAATGTAATTATGACTTGCCACCAAATTGAATCATCCATCGTCACTAACGAACTCAATAGAACTTGACACGCTTTCTTCTGTGTTACCGCAAGTGCACAGTTAAAGTAATATATGGTAGTATTTCTACCCCGAGTTACCGATCACACGAGGACAGGCTTGAGATTATTTAATTAGTTGTTAACTTAGAGTACTGTAACAGGAGAAAGATTTGTTCTTAACTAAGGCGTCACCCACAAACAAGTGACTGAAATTTAATAAAAACTAAATTAATATTTTTGTATTTTTATTTATTTTATTAAACACATATGGAGAAACTAGGCAATCTCTAGATCAACTAGAGCTATAGACGATTTCCGGATTAGCTATGTAACACGTTAACTCTATTCTAAATAAGTCGGATAATAGCACCGACAATCTCCTCTCGGTCTCATGTCGTTCTACATCACGGTTTACTCGGTGTCTTGTCGGTCCACCTACATCTACCGGTCTGTTCTAGTAGGCCAACGACCTACACGGCAACGCGTCCTATCGGTCCACCGTTGCACGAAACAGTCGAATCTCACCTAACGAATCTACCCACTAAGGCCAATCCTACACACTTCTATTCTCAGTCTCAGTAATGCAGGGTTGTAGCTCATATCTCATCACAACTAGGTCTTAGTCGCTTTCACGCACTCTCTAGCTAATTAGCAAGTCTGGTTAATTACTCCATTTTTGCCAAGGAATTAAGCATAGCATATGAACTATTAGCTAAAATGACATTATCACTAAGCAAGATTACAATCTAGGAAGAGCACATGATTTCGATGAATATCAATTCCTAACATAGCCGTGCCAATAGACTACACTCCTTAACAAGTTCAAGAAATTAAACTTCATCCAATAGATCAAATCCAAAAGCATGAAACAAATCTAAAACTCGGAAAAACCAATCGTTTACATAGAACCCTAGGCTCTCTAGAGAAGTCTAGCAATACGTCTAGCTACTAATAGGAATCGTATCAAAACAACAAAGTTTCTCCATATAAGTGATTAAGAGAGGGAATGAGAAATCATACGTTGAATCGAAGCTTCCGCGTCGTCCACTTCGTCCTTACTCCTTGCCTTATGAAGCGTGAATGGTGTAGAATGATTGTCTTCAGACCTATAGGTCGTCCTTGAGTCAAATCCAGTCACAATTCTTCAATATTTGCGTTTTAACCCCAAAATTACGTTCCAGCGTCAGACCAAATGCTTCTAATTTCGTACAAAATGCATTTCGTCCGAAATGCTTTCTTTTCGTGCGAAATGATTCTGGACTCTGACTTATCCAAACCATAAATTATTTTTCCGATCTTAGATTAAGCTCCGTGATCTATCGTTGGAAAGCTCTTTGAGACTAATTTCATATGGCACCGGTCTCACTCCCAAATTCATTGTACAACTCCAGATATTATCAAATGAGGGAAGACTAGTCATTCTAGCTCCTCTAACTTTGCTTCTCTTGACTCCACTTGAGCTCCCGTTGTTTCTAAAGTTTGTTCCATGTCTCCTATCAACCGAATATCATCCTTTCCTGTTAAAAAAACACGAACAAACATACCAAGCGATCATATTTGACACATAACAACTAAATATGCATAGAAACGCCAGGACTAACAATATAGCGCTTAAGAAGAAACAAGTGACAAAACGAATCATATTCACTAACATTGGGCTCAAATCCCTCATGATAATGTGGAAAATGGAAATAAGATATAGATCCTAAAAGGCACTATCAAACTACTAGTTGACTAAGTTAGGGTTTAGGGTCATTTTCATATGTGACAAAATCGGATCATCAATATTCACTAATAAACTTACTCATTTTACCTACTGATCAAATTGAAATGTCATTTGTGACTCACCATTAAACTGGATTATCGATCTTCACAAATGAGCTCAATTAAACTACTAGTTAACTAAGTTAAGTTGTAGGTCTCTAGTAGTCTAGAGAGAGAAAGTGTCTTGTGTTCCTACACGTTTTGTCTTTTCTCACGCATAGTTTTTGTTCCTCTTTCTTCTATGGCTTTGGAGGAGGAAACTGATCTAGTTGAGGATCTTAAACAAATAGAGATTCATTCAGAATAAGAAGAAATTGAGATTGAGCTCAGTGAAGATGAACTAGACGAAATATTAGAATAATGTCGCTTTATCCTTATTGGAAAAATCCTTTCCCAAAAACCTCAAAACCTTGTTTGGCTTAGAAGAACAATGGCGAGAATATGGGGGAAGTCAGCTAGTCTAAAAGTGGAGCACATCAGGTGCAACTTCTTCCAGTTTTCTTTCAAAACAGAGGAGGAGCTTGGCAAAGTATTCAACGGCAGACCATGGTTTTTTCAAGAACAATTTAATGGTGCTGCAAAAATGGTCTACGAGACATCAAGTTTTAGACTATTCTTTCAAACACTCTCCCTTTTTGGGTTCAAGTGTGGAAGCTACCTATCATTTTCTTCTTCGAGAAGGTGTTCCAAAAGATTGGTTGCAAGTTTGGTGAACTGTTAGATTTCAAAACACCGGAAAAAGCCACAGAGGAGGGTAGATTTGCGAGGCTGAAGGTGATGTTGGATGTCATTAAGCCAATCCCAAAGGAGGTGAATTTATAAATTCGAGGTCAAAATCTTACCAGGGTGAAATTCAAATACGAGAGACTTCCAAAGATTTGTGAGTTTGCAGAGTTATCGATCGTGATTACTCTAAGTTTAAGAAGAAGAATGATGGTGAAGCCTCTCCAAGAAAAGACTATGGAAACTGGCTGAGAGCCAAACCTCCTCCTGAGCTTTAGTCTCCGGGAGAAAGTATTGAAGGTTCAAGCTTAGTTGAGAAGCAAGGATCAGAAGGATCAGTCATGAAATTGTTGGCAACTCCTTTGTCGGAGTCATTAACGGCGCTCCGTTTGAAATCTCATGTGACACTGTCACCGGTGGCCGAGGTAGTCGAAAAGTCACAGGCTGAAAGGAAGGGCAAAGGTCGGACTCCAACGACGATGAACTCGGCGGGAGAGGAATTAATTGCTGAAAGATTGAGAAAGGAAGCTGCGTTGGAAAAGGAATTTCGAAAAGGGATAATTGAAGGATGAAAAAAATTAATTGATTTTAACTCAAATTCAAGGGGAAATGAAGAGTCATACGGACAGGTTTCGGGAGTTCATGTTATTGGGCCGTCTCAAGCCCAACAATCATCATCATGCTTTACTTCTCACTTAAGCCCAATAGAAGATAACTCTTTTGATGGCCCAACTATTTCTATTTCAGGCCTTCCTCTTGAAAATGTCATTGATGATTTAAGTAAGGGAAAAAATAATATTACGCAATCTGTTTTATCGACACCCAATTCCTTTGCGTTTTCTTTAAATACAATCAGTACTGATAACTCTAAAACTGTAGTCGTTCCAGTAGAAGGGAGGAAATCAGAGGATTTTCTTGGTAAGAAATGGAAGAGATTAGCTCGCGAGAAATGAAATCGGCATGCCTCTTTGCACAAATTAGAGAAGAAGAATCACAAAAGAAGAGATGTTGATTTTATGGAAGTTGACGAGGTGGAGAAATTTCATCCTGCAGAAGGTAAGAATTGAAATTTTCGGTTACTCAAGTAACGATGAAGATGAAAGGTTGGAAGTGACTAGCCCCAAATGTTCCCATGGGGAGAAATGAGGCTTATTGCTTGGAATTGTCAGGGAGCTGCCAGATCCTTGAAAATTCAGCAATTTAGGAAGGTTGTCAGTCTTCACTCTCCACATGTATGTTTTTTGGAGTGAAACCAAGCAGAAAGCTTCCTTTCTGGGTTGATTCAAATAGAAAATCGGGAGGTCTTGGGATTTTATGGTCGTTTGATACTTCAATCACTCTATTAAAGTTCTGTAGTATTTTCATTCATGTGCAAGGGAATGAGGCTAATGGTGATGATTGGCAAATTATTTTTGTTTATATGAATGTTGGTGATTCGGTAAGATGTGCTCAACTCAATGTCTTGAGCAGTTACTTGAAAAGCTATAGTAAAAAAGCTCATAATATGGGGAGACTTTAACGACATTGTACACCCTAATGAGAAAGGTGGGGGGGGGGTCCTAGAACTTTATCCTCTTGAAGAATTTTATCCTCCTTTTCCAATAACAATGGGCTTATTGATTTTGGTTTTGCTGGTTATCCTTATACACGGTGGATCGGGAGAAGTTTTGGAAACAACATAGAAGGGAGGATTGACATGTGTGTGGCCACTTCTGAATGGCTAAATTGTTGAGGGAAATCACATATCCATCACCTTAAAGCCAGAGGCTCTGATCACTGCATGCTAATGTTGGATTCTACTTCTTCTTTGAAACCCAAATGGGGCGACCTATTCAAAGTTGACAGCAAATGGACTGCAGAAAAAGAGGTAGAAGATATGATCAAGAGAGCATGGAAAACTATCATCAATGGCACTCCAATGTTTGTGATGAAACCAAAACTGAAAATCTGCAGGCAAGAGCTTAGAAATTGGAGCAAGGTTCATGACATAGGTCTTACAAAATATATTACAGATAAGGAATTGGTGGCCAAAACGATAAGAGAAATGGTTGGGGATGCAGATTCAGAAGATCTGCATAGCTTGGAAATAGTTCTTGAAACTCTTTGGAAGGAGGAAGAGCTGCTTTGGAAGAAAAAATCTAGAGAATGCTGACTTAATGCAGGTGACAAGGATACAAAGTACTTCCGAGCATCGGTTAGGCAGAAAAGAAGATAAAACATGGTTTCAGGCATCACCCGCTGTGATGGTTCATGGTGCAACAATGAAGATGATATAATGAGAGAGTTTCACTCCTTCTACAACAATCTTTTCAAAGAGGAAAACCTTGCAGACATGGAGGAGATTCTATCTGTCGTAAAGAGAAGCAGCAGAATGAACACTTTCCCAACACATCCAGTAACTGATGTGGAGATAAAGAAAGCTGTTTTCATTTGCACCCTGAAAACGCACCTGGCTATGATGGTTTTACATCAACATTCATTTAGCATTACTGGCATATAGTTGGAGAAGACACTCGGAAATCCATTAGAAATTTTATCATGTCGGGTAAGCTGCTTAAAAGTCTAAATCTTACACACATGGTCTTGCTTGCTAAATTCAACAATCCCTTACAAGTCAAGGATTTTAGACCCACAAGTCTTTGCCATGTAGTGTATAAAATTCTCTCCAATACTCTTGCCAACAAATTGGTCACAATCCTTGATCAGATTGTTTCTAACAATCAATCAGCCTATGTGAATGGTAGGTTTTAAATGATAATATAAGTCAATCCTATGAGAGATATTTCATCATATAAAAACAAAATCAGAGGAAGAGAAGGCTTAATGGCTTTGAAGTTGGATATGCTAAAAGCGTCTGACAGATTCAGGTGGAAATATCTAGAGGGTATAGTGAGGAAGTTGGGATTTTGTAAAATCTGGATAAGGTGGATCATGTCTGGTATAAAGTCAGCCTCCTTCGTAGCGGTGGTCAATGGATAATTGAGTGACTATATCTCTCCCATAAGGGGCATTGGGCAAGGTGAGCCTTTATCACCTTTGCTTTTCGTTATTTGTGAAGAGGGATTGTCATCACTTCTAAATCATTTTGAGCTAAATAATTGATCCAGAGGTGAAAAAATAGCAAGACATTCACCTTCTATTAATCATCTATTGCGGATGACTCTATACTGTTTTGCGGGGCAAATATGACAGACTCCAGTGCTGTAACACAGTTTTGAAACTCTATGAGAAGGCTTACGGGCAAACCATCAATAGTGACAAGTCTAAAGTTTACTTCTGCCCAATCACAAGTGGAGTTATCAAAGGATATATCCAATACTACTTGGGTATTTATAAGGATTTTAAGGATTGCTTCTATCTTGGCCTTCCAGCCCTTATTGGCAGATCGAAAAGTCAAGTTCTCAGCTTCCTCAAAGCCAGAGTGCAAAATAAGTTTTCAAATTGGAGATCAAACTTATTGAGCCCATTTGGTAAGAAAATTTTAATAAAGTCAGTGTTAGTAGCTATCCCAACCTAAATGTCAAGCTTTCTTTCCCCAAGAAATCCTGCAAGAAAATCACTAGCTTAATTGCTAAATTCTGGTGGGGGAAACAATAAGCTCGGTGATAAGATGATTTATTGGAAAGAATGGGGCTATTTATTCAAAGATAAAAAAAAGTTTCGGGTTCGGGATTTAAAAATCTTCATCATTTCAATTTAGCTCTTTTAGCAAAACGGTCATGGAGGCTTATAAATGGAGAACCATCTATTTTCAAAAGTTTCTTCAAAGGTAAGTTCTTTCTTAATGTCTCTTTTTGGCAGGTAAAAATCCCAAAAGGATGCTCTTGGGTGTGGAACATCATTTGTGCAGGAAGAGATATATTAAGGAAAGGGCTCAGATGGAGAGTTGGTAATGGTAGATCAATAAATATTTGGGAAGATGCTTGGCTCCCCAATGCATCACATTTCAAAATTCCATCCTCTAAACCTCCAAACTCCAGTTTTGAAAGGGTAGAGGAATTAATTGATCATGAGAAAAGAAGCTGAAAAAGAAACATTGTTGAAACTCTTTTCAATAATGATGATGCAAGACAACTTTTATCATTACCAGTTGGTGATTTGTCTCGTGCTGATAAAAAGCTCTAGAGTTTCACAAGTGACGGCCTCTTCAATGTCAAATATGCCTACAAATTAATTGAATCCAATTTGTAGCAAGATATGGGAGCTTCTAACGTCAAATGCAGTCAATGGAAGAGCTTGTGGAAAGTACAAATTCAGCCAAAATAAAAACATTTTTTTTCTGGAAAATTCTTAATGGGTGCACTTCCAGTTAATGCTGCCCTTGCCAAAAAAGGTATGGATATTGATTCAATTTTAAAATTATGTGGGGAAGATTTAGAAACATAAGTTCATCTTCTAAGAGATTGTGTGAATGCAAAATTAATTTGGAAGTTATCCCCCCTTAGATTGATTTGTGAAGATTCTGTAGTTGGTTCTGTGTTTCATTGGTGGGAGAAGATTTTAGAGATAGTTGATACATCAGCTTCAAAAATGAATACCTTGGCATTTTCCTTTCCACCATTTAGTACATTTGGAAGTCAAGAAATGATTTCTACTTTCAAAATATTAAATGGCGCCTTCATCATGTTTTTCAAATAGCTATGGCCTCCCTAAATAAATACTTGCTATTCAATCATGTCCTTCTAAGAGAGCCAAAGGTTGATGGTTCAGTCTTGATTCTGAAGCAAATGCCTCTTATTTTTTAGCGCAACATATTCACTGATGCTGCAGTTGACATGAATTTCACCGAGGAATTGTAGTAATTTGTCTCACTAATTCTGGTGTAAACAAATATAGTTTTCAAATACCTTTAGAAGGATTATTTGATCCATTTGTTCTGGAGGTTCTTGCTATTAGAGAATCTCTTCTATGGTGCAAGCTAGAGATTGGAAAGCCTTGTGTTGGAAGAGAGACATGCCGACTGAACCAACAAAATTGAGGGTTCTCTTGGGCCTCAGCCCCATTACCTAGCAACTAGTGACGTCAGATGGCCAAAACCACCCCATAGAGCACATGGCTTCCACTTTTTGGTGCTTGCTCACCAAGACACCCAGACGCGGCAAAGAATTCCACCATTGTTGACCCTAAAATATATCACAATTTCACAGAAACAAGACCTACCAAAACGACCGCTGAGAGAACACCCCACCGGGCAACAAGGTAACTGACCCAACTCATCGAAAACACCTTCTGATTGGGCCACGTCGACCAGATGGTTGAGCTAGAAAATGGTTAGTCTCTTTAATATAAGGCCTCGTTTGGGTAGCGGATATGGCTTATGTTGGGATAAGAGGTAGGATATGTATGCTGTCGGATAAGGCCTGATATGATATGTTGGCTTATTGTGTTTGGGTGCTGCAGGATATGATGCAGGATATGAATTACCATGTTTGGGTAGTGCAGGATAAGAAGAAGGATATGTGTCCAAATGACTATAATACCCTCAATGCAGTGATTTTGTATAAAACTACTTGTAATGTAAATTGAGACCTGAATTATAAGAAATATTTGTAACTAACGATGTCTTGCTAGATAATGCTCATTTTGGTTCATCGTGTTGTTCTTTATTTTGGTTCATCGTTCTTGTTTGATACTCATGTTTTAACTGTGGGTATGAGTCGCTATTCGGTAGGGACAATCGTCGGTAGAGTTGTAGCTTACTAAGAACTGAACCCTCTCCAAAGAAGAAATTTATCCAGCGTTTTTCTGCGCTGGTGTGAGGAGGGGAAACTGTTTGAATGCGACGTTCTACAGTAGAGGTGAAAGATGAGAACATTTCCTTACAATTAATAAGAGCTTACTCTAACTTTGTCACAAAATGCTGATCATATGCAAAGGTAAAGACGCCGTTCATGGCCGCTGGAAGAGATTATGTGTACTAGCGAATTTCAAAACTGTAGTGTGATGTTGGCCCGCGGGGACTAATAATATGCAACTATTATATAATCGTTGGCGGTGTAATTTAAACCAACAGTAGATCATTGTTTCACAATTTCAAAATAACTGATAGTGAAACTATGAGAAAGAATCACGTTAGTAAAAACTATTATCAACACAAATACTGCATCGATTCCTTACCTTCGTGACCAACAAAAATTTATCAATATTCTTTTATGAAGAGGAATAATGAGATAGGGTTACTGAGGGCATATTCGGTATTAAAAATATTCGATGAGGGTATTTTGGTCACGAATGAAACCCCCTCTTATCCCCTCACCCCCTTATCTGATGTATACCACCTCCCCCATGGTATAATATTTAGGCAAAAAAAGGGAGGGAGGATATGGGTCAGATATGATCTCCCTCTCATATCCGCAACCCAAACAAAGGATATGATATGGGAGGGGATATCATATCATATCCCCCTCCTTATTCGCTACCCAAACGAGGCCTAAGGGTATAAGATGTCCTATCAGCGGACCCAATGATACTCATAATCATTTGAATTAATGATGATATTTGTGTGCAACTTTAACAGGAAAATTTACTCTTTGAAACAAAACTAATTTTGTCGCCAATAACCAACTTAATATATCCCTTGGTGAAGTATGATAACATGCATGTTCACCTCTCTATGAGATTCTATTTAATGAAAAAAATGAATAATTCAAAGCCAATAGTAGTATTTATAGAGAAACTTGTGTGGATCTAGAGTCTCCTCTAAAGTGTTTTAGAGTATTTCCAATATTTGGCTTACTATCTAAACTACTCTTGAAAATTTGACATACTTACAAATCCGAAGAGTTGTGAATATTAAAATTATAATTGTAATTTAAATTTAGTTGAATTTAAACCTCAAGAGTTGTTCATATTTAGTTCGTGCCATTATGGACACGTATCTTCATTATACCCATATGATTGTGACTATTCATTTTGTGAAATTTCGCACGGGTAACTTCACCATTATAAAAGAAGTCTTGAGTACCTAAACTTTTAACTCAATCTTGCAGGTCTTTCAATATTTGTTGTCTTCTTTGGAGAATTCGACGATCATTTTCGAGACTATATCATACATTGGCAGCTAAACAAGACATAAGCGGACTGCACTATCTGGCTCAAGTGGAGAACGAAGTAGCTATCATCGGAGACGTTTTCTAACCCCATTTGAATCTTTGATTGTCACATACATCTTAAGAAACCATTAGTATGTCAAATATTAATTTATACGCATTTATCTCTCACTTAACAGAATTGAGTATTAAATGTTGAAAAAAATGTATACATTGGTTTGAAATATTGTAGTATTTATTGTCTTTTTTTTTTCTTTTCAATTTCTAAATTAAGTGTTTGAGTTATAATTTTCATTAGACTTATTTGTTGGTATTCTTTTACACATAATATCGTTTTATCTTATATATTATAACAAATAAAATATCATGTGCAATATACGTGCTCATACTTGGTGATATTAAATGTATTATTATATTACCTTAAAGTTGTTCATCCGTAGCCATGAAGCATGAATGATTCTCTCAGCTTCCACAAAGGTCATCTGACTCTTCAATGCTCTGATTCTTCCAGGATGTTTCTCCAACTCATCAAGGTGCCAATAAACTGTTACTTTTCATTTTCCATTCCTTGAGTCGACGAGGATGTAAGCTAGATACACATGTTCAGTCGAAAGATTATACCCTAATATAAGAAGGTAATAAGCACAGCTAAGCATAGTCGGCTTGATTTGTAATTAAAATCCATGAAATTAGCTGATAATGTTATCTATCAATATTGATTTGTAATTAAACTCCATGAAATTAGCTGATAATGTTATCTATCAATATGTTTTTAATCTATCGTTCATATGCATGCTACTAGATATAAATAACATATGCATGCTACTAGAAACTAAAAATTTAAAATGTTGTCTCCTCGCATGAACATCCCCATATTTCTAAGATTGGCGAGTGGGCGAATTCCTGACATGCCCAATCTGCACCCATGCCTGTCTAGAGACTTCATTGGTCTGTAATGGAAGAGGCTAAGGAAATAGTTAGTTTTCATGGGATTTGTGCGTAGTAACTTCACTTAGCTTGAGAATGCGTATTTTGTACTTTGTTAATACAAAATACACACATATTAATATGTTAATGTGACTCGAATTTCATACATTATGATACATGCGGAAATTAGTCATATAAGATACAATTGACCGACACGTATCCGTTTGGTAATTGTTTCACACGATAAGATATGTATCTCTGTATCACAATAAATAAACTTAACTGGCTATTTAAGATATACTTGTTTGCCGGGAAAATAGAAATAGCATAGATAGAGTACCAAAATATACTTCAACACGAAAATGTTTCAAACCAAAAGCTACTAACGAAAGAGATCTTAGAAAGAAGGTGCTGAAACAAGAGAGCTAGAGCTAAAAGTATAGAGCAGAGGAGGAACATGAGTACACTTTGTACAAAGTGATTAAAGACATCAAAATCTTGAATATAGATTTATGTATGGGTGAGGCTGGGGAGCATGCCTGGGATGGGCCAGAACCTGGAAGGACCTCCTCATCTATCTCATGTTTTGGTTGTGTGAACTGGAGATGGGGGCTAACCGAGGAATTGTCTGATGTGAGGGTTGGAGCCTGAACATGTGCTTCATCTTAGATCAAATGGTGGAAGAAATCCTCATAATAAGCAAAAATGACAATTTTAAAAAGATGGAGCAGAATAAGAAATGTCCAGGCCTTCCTCATAATTGCTTCCCATTGGAGTTGCGAGTTTGCTGAACTCACTATGATGCAGTCTTGCTTAATGGGCAAACATGCTGAAGAGTGCACTTGAATTTTTAAGTTATTCTGTTGTAGAGTTAGTAGAAGCAGGGCCCTGTTTCCCGCAGATTGGTGGTCACAACCTTATAGCCATGTCGAGGTAATGCTAGCAGCAGGGTTGGGGTGAGGATGGCCTGAATAATGTTATGTGCAATGTTCTTTATATTGTAAATATTTTTTTGAATATGGGAACTGGTGTTGCAGTTTTCTTATTATTCTTAACATTCCAAATGGTTCCATAAGGTAGCTACAACCCAGATAAGCCAAAAATGATTTCTTCTAAGCCAAGATATAAGCCATATGGTGAGTTCAGTTATGTGATTACGGATGAGAATACCTATTGCTCTCCAAATTTGAGCTGAGGAAGAAGGGAACTGAAGAAAAGATGCGTGAGTGTTTTAGATTTTGTATTGCAGAGGGGTCAAGTGGAGCTTTGAGATATGGAGTGTTTGTGGAGTGTTTGAAGTGTAGGAATATAATTTGTAAGAATAATCCCAGGAATGGAATGTCTGTTAAGTATTTGAATTTGTTGGAACAGAATTTGTAGCCATGTGGAGGTAATGCAAGCAGCAAGGGTGGGGGTGAAGATGGCATGAATAATGTCATGAGCAGTGTTGCTTATATTGTAAAGATTTGGGCTAAATTGCACCGGTGGTACCTATAGTTTAGTTTTTGTTTGTTACCCATAGTTTCAATTGCAGCATCCATGGTGCACATACTTCCAATTTGTTGCAACTATGGTATCCACAGTTAACATTTCATCCATATGTTGGATGGAAACATGATAAAAGACTAGTGCGCCCATAATTCTCACCCATAAAATTTTGTAAATGTACAAAAATTTACTTGCCATCATAATAATTAAAATTTTAATTATTTTTACCCACAAGTATAATTTTAGAAAATTTTAATTATGTAAAATTTAATAATTTCCTTTTCATAGTAATAATGAATAAATTTATTACACATTTTTTCATGGAACAAAATATTTATCATGATAACTTGTACTTTGTTACATTTATTTCTTTGTAAATATATGATATTATATTAATATACAAGTAAATATTTAAATTTTAAGAATTAATTTTATGTAATTTTTAAATTTGTATTTAGAAATTATATTTTTTTAAAAATTTAGAGTGAAAATGAGGGGCATACTAGTCTTTTTACACATTTTCATTCAACATATGGATGAAAAGTTAACAGAGGGTACCACCGTTGCAACAAATTAAAAATATGGGTACTGTAGATGCTGCAATTGAAACTATGGGTACCAAATCCACACAAAATCCGGACGAAGGCTACCACCGATGCAATTTAGCCAAAAGATTTGCTTAAAGATGGGAACCAGTGTTAGCTTTTTTTTTATAACATTCCAAATGATCCACAAGATAGCTACAAGCCATATAAGGCCAAAATGGTTTCTTCTAAGCCAAGATTTAAGTCATATGGTGAGATCAGTAATGTGATTAGTGAGGTGAATACCTCTTGCTCTCCAAATTTGAGCTGAGGAAGAAGGGCACTGGAAGAAAAGATGCATGAGTAGTTCAGATTTTGTATTGCAGAGGAGGCAAGTAGAGCTTGGAAAGATATGGAATGTTTGTGCAGTCTTTGAGGTGTAGGAATATAATTTGTAAGAATAAGCCAAAGAAGTAATTTGTATTTAAAAAAAAATCCTAAAAGCTTGAAGGGAAAAGGAGCCGAGGCAGGGTCAAGAAATGAGGAATAAGAAGCAGCTATTTTGGGAGCTCAACCCCTCAGGGGCAAACACAATATAAGTTGATTTAACTGAATATTACTTGTCTTCTTATTGAGCCCAAAATTGAAGTATCTTCACAACTGTGATTGAAAGAAATCAAATATTTGTGATAAAAACTAGAACAGAAACCAAGATTGAACCCAGAAAAGAGAAAGAACAAGTATGAATTTCATTGATAATTTTGGCAGAGCTTCACTGCCAATTTTGGGAGAAGAACATGAATGAACCCTAGAGCCACAGGACGGCTTATATAGGAAGAATCCAAAAGGTCTTAATTTAGACCGTTGGATGAAAACAAGAAGATCTCAGCCGTAGAGCATAAGTACTTAATTACAAGACACAAACTAATTGAATATTGTAGAGAGACCCAGCATGGTTGAAACAAGCTTCTAAAGGACTCTTGAAAATATGAACTCAACCTCTCAAGTCTGGAGAAATACCAAAAGATACCAGAAACTTGAGGAAATTGCACCATTCATCTTTAATATGATAATTTGAACACCAACTTAACTTGGACTTCTACTCCAGCTTTAACCTTTGACTTCTTTTCCATTCTTGACCTTAACTTTGACCACTAACTTTGAATTGGACTGCTAATACCCTCCCTCAAATTGATGGTGATTGAGTCAGCATCAACTTGTGCTTGAGGAAGAGCTGCTAGACCCTTGGTGAAGATGTTACCTAGCTGATCTGCAAAATGAACATATGAAACCAGTAGCTTCTTTCTCAAACATTTTTCACTAACAAAGTGATAGTCTAACTCAATGTGTTTTGTTCTAGACTCCATGATGGGGTTGGCAGTGATAGCTACTGCAGATTCATTATCACAAAACAAAGTGGGTTGTTAAGGCATAAAAATGTGTAAGTCATGAAAAAATATTGAAACCAACAAATTTCAGCTGTAGTTGTGGCTAGAGCTTTGTATTCAGATTCTGGAGAGGATCTGGATACAGTGCGTTATTTCTTTGCATCCCTGTGAATGGGGTTATTACCAAGAAACAAAACAAATCCAGTAGTGCTTCTCCAATCAGTTGGGTTACCAGCCCAATCTGCATCAGAGTAAGCATATAAATCAAGAGTGCTAGATTGGTATAAAATTCCTTAAGTGGTGGTAACTTTCAAATATCTCAGAATTCTTTTAGCACCAATAAGATGTTGAGTAGTAGGCATGTGCATGATTTGACACAAATGATTGACAGCAAAACAAATCTATGGTCTGGTGAAAGTCAATTGACAGCAAAACAAATCTCTGATCAGCAGACAACACACCATCATTAGCATGATATTTGATTCCAGAATTAGTAGGAGTGTCACAAGCAGGGCAAGACATCATATTGAATCTAATGAGTAAATCATTGATGTACTTGTGTTGATGAATGAAGATACCATTTTTGGATCTTTGAATTTCTAAACCTAGAAAGTATGTTAGGGGTCCAAGATGTCATGCTAAATTCAGCATTGAGATTTGAGACAAGTTGTTTCATGTAAGTATTGTCATTTCCAGTAAGAATAATATCATCCACATAGAGCAGAAGCACAGTTATGGATTGAGGATGAGTGGTGTATCTAATAAACATGGATGTATCAGGAACAGAGGCAACAAATCCAAGAGATAGAATGAAACCAAGCTCTACGAGCTTGTTTGAGACCATAGATAGCTTTGTTCAATTTGCACACATAATGAGGATGATGAGGGTCCTTAAACCCAGATGGTTGTTGCATATAGACAATTTCTCTTAGATAGCCATGAAAAAATGCATTTTTGACATCAAGTTGATTCAGAGGCCAATTCATAGAAGCAACTAAAGTAATAATGGTTCTAACTGTAGCATGCTTGACAACGGGACTGAAGGTTTCCTCAAAATCAATTCCAGGAGTTTGATTAAATCCTTTAGAAACTAATCTAGATTTATATCTAGAAATAGTTCCATTTGGATTGTATTTTGTTCTGAACACCCATTTGTTCCCACAAAAAATTTTCATTGTTGGGAGGTGGTACAAGAGTCCATGTATTTTGTTGTTGGAGACTAGAGGATTCTTCAGTCATAGCATTAAGCCACTGAGAATGTTTTCTAGCTTCACTAAAACAAGTAGGATCACTTAAGAAAGGTGAGATATCAGAGTTACCAGAAGTAGTTGTGAATCCAAGAACTTTCTTTTTGACAATCTCAGACTTGCTTCTTGTCTGCATAGGATGACCTCCAGCTGGTAAAGCTTCAGAACCATGTCCAGTTGCCAAGCCTGAACTTGTTGTAGTTGTGTTTTCATCTGCTTATGTATGGGAGGCATCTTTTGAATTTGTAGGCTGCATAGCTGGAGCATGATCTGTCTCTGCCTGAGCATGGAGACTCCCAGAGACAGGTGTAGTATTGTTCTTATCAGTTTGATTGGCTAAGTCAAGAGTGAACTGTTCAGTGTCATGAGTAGGATCCGAGTCAGAGTAGTATTGTTCTCATTCAGTGTACCTAAAGAATAGTCAGACAATGAGTCAGTGAGGATAGGCAAAGAAGGAGACACATTAATGTTAGGAAAATTATTGTTGGCATTTATGTCAGGTGAATGCATGGTATTTAATGTGGAGGAAGGAGCAGTAAATGGAGCATTAAATGGAGTAGTAAATGCAGTATCAGGTAAAGTAACAGAAATGTCTCCAATTTTGGATGAATCAATAGTGTTAGAGCTCAAAGTGTTTATTCTCTAATATGGAAAAACAAGTTCATCAAATAACACATCTCTGCTGATGAAGAAATTTTGTGTAGATTTATCAAAACAAACATAACCTTTATAATTGAGAGCATATCGAAGAAATACACATTGAACATATTTAGGATCCAATTTGGAAGTATTATAATGTCTCAAGTAGGGATAGCATGCACATCCAAAAACTTTGAATTTTGAATAGTCAGGTATTGTTTTGTAGAGTAATTCCCAAGGAGATTTTTTGAAAGTGTTCTTGCTAAGCATGCAGTTAATAAGATAGACAACAGCACCAAATGCATGATATCAAAAATAATTAGGCAAAGAGGCATGAATCATCATTGTAACAGCTGTTTCAACTATGTGTCTATGTTTTTTTTCTGCAACTCCATTTTGTTGTGGTGTGTGTGGACAAGATTTTTGATGAACAATACCATTATTTTGCAAGTATTGTTGAAACACAACGGACATGTATTCACCACCACCATCAGATCTCAAGATTTTAATGTAGTTACCAAGTTGTAGCTCAATTTGAGTTTTGAATTTTTAGAACACATTTGCAACTTCAGATTTATGATGTAAGGGAAACATCCATGTAAATTTAGAATAATCATCAATGAATAACACATAAAATCTATAACTATGATAGGACTTAGTGCTAGCAGGACTCCAAACATCACTGTGAACAAGATCAAGAGAAATTTTTGAAGTATAAATAGAAGATTTATAGGGTAGTCTAGTCATTTTTCCTTTCACACAATGTTCACATAAGGAACTTGAAGAAATAACACACAAATTTAGGTATTTGCATAAATTAGAAGCTGAAATAAAAACAAGATTTAAAATGTCTTCAGAGGGGTGTCCTAGTCTGGCATGCCAGATAGGAGACTTGAAACTTTTTCCTATAAGCAAGCTTGACAGAGTCTTTGACTTCAGAAACGGGAGAGAAAGGATGAGTGTGTATAGGATAAATCCCATTTTCACTCAGTCCTTGGTACAAAACTTTTCCCAGAATTTTGTCATGGATGTAAAAAGAATCAGCATCAAAATAGAATGCACAGTTTTGTTGTTTGCAAAGTTGATAAACAGATAAAAGATTGGCCGATAAATTTGGTACATGAAGGGTGTTATTTAAATGAAGAGAATGATTTGGAGTTTTGAGAAAAGAAGTACCAGAGTGTTTGATTGCCAAAGTAACACCATTACCCACTGCAACTTGATCGGGACCATGTTAAGGAGAGCTCACAAACAGATTAGCAAATTCAGAAGTCATATGATTCTTTGCACCAGAATCGTTCAACTATTAGTCAGGGGATATGCTTGGAGATGGGTCAGGAACAGTCACAGAGTTCAAGGCAGTCAATTGATTAGGGGGTTTCTTACCCTGAAAAGCATGATCCATCCTATGCCAGCAGTCAATAGCAGAGTGATAGTCATAACCACATATTTGACAGTTTAATGGATTGCCATTGTTGTCTCTGGTTTTAGAAGGACCTCTATTAGGTCCTGACCTTCCCCCTCTTTGATTATAAAATCCTCTTCCTCCTCCTCTGCTGTAACTACCTCTACCAAAATAGTTTGAATTATAGTTTTGACTTTGATAATCTAACCCTTGACCAAAATTAGAGTTAGGGTTTTGACCTTGGTACCCTGGCCCTTGACCTGAATTAGGGTTAGGGTTTTGACTTTGATATCTTGACCCTTGACCAGAATTAGGGTTAGGGTTTTGACCTTGAATGAAACGACCCGGGATCTCGGTTCAGGGTTAACGCGACAATCGATAACCAAAAGTAGATTATTAACTATTAAGTTTACATTTTGGTTAAAGTACATAACAAAATTTCGATAATAAGTACAATCTAAAACAAATCGTGTGTGATCTACTAAGTGATCTGACTTAAACTAATCTTCTTCGTCTCGATCCGCGTCCCCATTCCCCAAACTTGATTGACGACCTGCGATTTTAAAATGGCAAAAGCCGACGCAGTTTTGAAGAAATGATCAGTAAAAACTGAGTAAATACATACTACGACATGTAAAGCAACGAGTGGCACGGAAACATGAGTTGAAACAAATCAGATGATTTAAACAGTAAAATTATCATGTTGGAGAATTTGGAACAACTGGAAGTAACCGAGTAACAAAAATCTCTCAATTTAATAACATTGAGAAACCACGAGTAGTTGGTAAAATATCCAGAGTAAACAAGTTCATTTGAACTGATAACGATAGTAGTTCATGAGTAGCCAAGATTCACAATTCATTTCAATCGATTAGGGCATATCAAGAGCCACAAACAACATTAATAAGTAGTCAATTTTTAACTTCGACTTCAATCAACAGTTTAATTTAGCTGAGGCGTGTCAAGAGCCACCAGCAGGATCGATGTAAACAGAGGGATCACGAAATAATCACTAAGGGTTCCTTCTAGGGTCTATCAAACCCTATTTCACCCGAGCGTTAAGGGAGCCCATTCGTCAACCCCGCTCACAACATTAGCTAAAAGGCCTTAAGTGTCGACACTCCTATACCGTAGTGACCCTTACAAGTATAAGTAGCACTCTATAGCTCTATAAAACCCTTGGCCTCAATATCTTGATACATTTTGGCTCATCGGGGGCGGATTTTTGAACATTGACGTTCTATCCAATAATAAGAAGCATTGCTTCAATGGTCTTAGCCATAAGAAAATGGAGGATCGCTTGACGCCTCCCATTAATAACAGTACTCTGTACATCGTCCTAAGTCTATTAGAGGTATTTTATTTCTTCTCTTTCACATAACCAGAATCGGAATATCAAAATTTCACAAGTAATTTCCGATAGTTCTCAAAGGAGATGAATAAAACAAATTTTGAGTGGAAAAACATGCATTCTCATACTATTTCATATAACAAACATTCATTTGAAACATCAAACACAAACGAACATTTTGATATGAAAATGTCATACGTATGTACTTACCACTGAGATGAAGCACAACCAAACTCAAGAAACTAAGCCTAGCACTCCAACGACAACCGCTCACTCCTACGAGGTCGATGTCTACAATCACACGTATAATGTATTCGTTACAGCTAATTTACACATGCATTATACAAATGCAAACCTACATTCCACATAGTCCTATATGTAACCAATGCACATATAATTATGTTCACTTATCAAAATAATTCAAATAATACACTTAGAATTTTAAAAATTCAAGTTTTCTAAAAGCGGTGAATCTACAATTCTGGACAGAATTGAAGCTCTGACTTTAGATCCATATTTACCATATCAAAACATCTCCTAAAATTTTGAAATTAATGTATGATGAACCTACATGTGTCTACTTTCAGAAACACAAAGAAAATCATGCATAGCTATTATAAAACTCAAGTTACAAAAATAACAAAAACTGCTATGCAGAGACAAGTTTGGAAGAAAGTTTCAACTTTGAAGAACAATTACTACTACTTGGAAAATAGGAAAAATGCCCATATTCTCCAGAATGAATCCCTTATGTGTCTAGTTTCATCACAAGAAAGATTTGGTGCCATAGGTTTCTGGAAATGAGATTTTTAACAAAAATGGTAAAACTTGTCCAAAAACAGAGTTTCCGAAAACTTGCAACTTAGAATGAGCATATCTCCCTAACCAAAAAGGCTATGGAGTTGAATTTTCTTTCAAAATGACCCTCTCCGAGTCTAGTTTCTGAATATGAAAGAGTTAAAAATTCTACAGAGACAAAGTTTAGAGATAATATATGTTTTTCAGAAACTGGTCAGATTGTAAAAATGTGAAATTTTCACCTAGAGCACTTAAAACATGATCAAATCAATTATATGACACATGCAACTTATGGAGACTTGATTTTCACCCAAAATTACATGATTTTAGGCATTAAGTAAGACCTTTACATGCTCTTGACACAAATGATCAAAAATCTCTTGAGTTACTAATGAAAAGAAGATGACATTTCATCAATCAAAGCAAAAGATGGACATGCAAGCTTGAATTCAAGACTTGAAGAAAGTTTACCCCAAGATTCAAGAAATTGTGAGGAAAATGGTGAAATCTCTCTTCCATGATGATACAACCCTTGGACTCAAGTTTTTCATGTTTTGGATGCAAGAAAATGGTGTTTTGATGGTGTTTTTATGTGGTCAACACCAAAAAACGGGATGAAGTTGAAAGAGAGGGAAGAGAGGTTGTATGAAGGTTCATTAGGATGAAAGATGTAAAGAAATGAAGTGATGGAGATAGGGAGTGATTGGGTTGATGGAGATGGGAGTGTTTGATGGAGTATGTATATGAAAACCATATTATAATGGGAGTTGACCAAGTTGGTGGGTGAGGAATTAGGATCAATTAAAATCTCCCAACAAGTTAGATGGGGATAGAAATGAGAGATGTCAAAAAATTAAAGGATGAAAATATCAATTTCATAAGTTGATGGATGAAGCTAAATGATCGATAGCCAAAAATTAAGGGGTAAAAGAAATGCAATTAAAAAGTCTCCCAACACCATAGTTGGGGTAGGAATTGGATTACCAAGAGAATGAGGGTTGACATGCAAATACAAGAAATTTAAGATGACTACGAAATTCCATATGCAAGAGGGGTATAAATGAGAAGTGTCAAAAATTGAGGGGTGAAAAGATAACTTTCAATTAATAGCTCACACATATAAGTTAATTTTTATAAATAATAAATTTTCCAGAAAATTTCAAATACACCACTTTGCATATAAATGTTAAAATCAAATTTTAGAAAACTACAAGTATGTCCTAGATTTACAAAATGAGTTTCATATAGTATCATCTAAGTTTCAAAAACTACAAAATAACCCCAAATTTAAAATATATATCCTCATAGAAGTCAAATGACATCCATATATTTTAAAATAAATAAAATTCATTAATAAGTTTGAAATATAAATTTCTCAAAATTTTCAAATGTTTTTCTGAAATGACCAAATAACCCCTTAATTAAATATGGGGTATTACATTGAAACCCTGACCCTTGACCTGTACCAGTACCATTGCCATAAACATGACCACCTCTACCATGATTGTTGCTAGTGTAAGAGCCAGAATTGGGGCCAAAAGACAGATAAGCAGCATTATCAACCAGATCAGACGAAATAACAGACTGAGACTCAATCATTTGTTCTTCAACTCTCAATAAAACATGTAGTTCTTCAAATGTAATTTTATCAGGAGCAAGAGACATAGTAACACGAATACCAGATCTAAAAGAGTTATATTCAGGAGGAATACCATGTAAAGCATATAGAATCATGTCTTTATCATCAGTATGAACCATAGCAGACGAGAGTTTGTCTCTTAGGGTTTTAAGCCTTTACATGTAAGCATCAATAATTTCAGATTTCTTATGAATCTTCTGAAGTTCAGATCTCAATTGCATGATATTGGAGAGAGTTAAAGAGAGTATTTGTTCTCAAAAGAAACCCACACGTCACTAGAAGATTACTTACCAACGACTTGAACTAGAGCTTCTTGTGTGAGGGTCGTTGTGAGAAGAGTAAGGACCGTCTGATCTTGAGTTACCCAAGCGTCATATGCCGTATTCCGATTGGCCGTCGGTTCACCGTTTTCGTCGAGGATGAATTCTGAGGGACAGATCTTTGAACCATCAACATAGCCGATCAGGGACTGGGTTTTGAGGACAGAGGAGATTTGATATCGCCAGATAACATAGTTGTTGTTATCTAATTTGAAAGGAACTAGGTTATGAATTTTGAGAGAGTATATAGAAAAGGTTCGATGAAGAACCATGAGATTGATTTGTGGACAGAGCCATGGCTCTTATACCATGAAAGAAATCAAAGATTTCTGATAAAAACTAGAACATAAAGCAAGATTGAACCCAGAAAAGAGAAAGAACAAGTATGAATTTCATTGATAATTTCGGCAGAGCTTCGCTGCCAATTTTGGGAGAAGAACATGAATGAACCCCAGAGCCACAAGACGACTTATATAGGAAGAATCGAAACGGTCTTATTTTAGACCGTTGGATGAAAACAAGAAGATCTCAGCCGTAGAGCATAAGTACTTAATTACAAGACAACCACAAACTAATGAATATTGTAGAGAGACCCAGCAAGGTTGAAACCAGCTTCTAAAGAACTCTTGAAAATATGAATCAGACCTCTTAAGTCTGGAGAGATACCAAAAGATACCAGAAACTTGAGGAAACTGCACCATTCATCTTTAATCTGAGAATTTGAACACCAACTTGACTTGGACTTCTACTCCAGCTTTGACCTTTGACTTCTTTTCCATCTCAGATTAAATCATAGACCTTCTTAAGATTACTACCTCCTTTCCATCATTAGGTTCAGGAGTCGGATAAAAGATTTATTAGGTTCTAATACCATCTAAAATAAGACTTATCACAATACTTGTGAAAGGCAAAAACATCAAGCAAGTCTGGTCTTGATCTAAACAGTATCAATTAGGTTGCAAATCATCGCATGAAGTGCATTCATAGAGAAAATTTTTGATATACTTGCGCACTCAACGCACCACCACCCTTTGCTAGAATCTGGTAATATCAGAACCGTTTAATCGGCTTCCTTCCACAGTTTCTCAATGAAGGACTTCTCATGGAGCTGCAGAGGCATTGGAAATAGAATCATGATTCCCAATACCAAACTTAACTGAATAGTGGTAATAGCTTAAGTACCCAACTCCAACATTAATTTCAAAACGTAGGATTGATTGATTGAGATACACTTGTATATTGTGGCAAACCTTCTTAAGAACATTACCACCAACCTTTTAAGCAACAAGTTAACCAAATCCATATAAATGAAGGGAAATCACATTAGCAACTGGCTAAAAACATCAATAATTACACAACAGAATTCCACTGTTGACAAACAAACACTTAATGACAAAATTTTAATCGCCAAAGCCTCAGTTGTCGAGTTTTGCTGTTTCTGTCCGCGTCTACTCTTCTCAGAAGATATCTGGATTGAAGCGGCCAGGGATTGTGTTGCTTTGCTGAGCCTGCTGCAAGTGCATTGTCAGCGCATACTTGTTCACCTGTGACAAGAAAACAAGAGAACAAGGCAAATATTAGGACAATGTTCAACATGTCTCGAATAAAATTCAACACATGATTACAATGTCTTGAAAAAAACAAGTGTGTTTCGAGTCTAACCTCGAGGGTTCTCAACTGCTCCTGGTATTGAGCAACCATCTGCTTCAAGTATTGAACCTCCTGGTTCCTGTCAACGTACTCCTTCAGACGTTCATGTTGGATAGAGACGGCACGCTTGAGAATAGTGTTTTCACGGAGAACAGCATCGATCGTTTCTTTGAGCATTGCATTTTCCTGAGTAGAGAAAACATAATTTAGTCCATGACAACAAACATACATTAGTAATTCTAGTTTGATTTCCATTTAATCAAAATCAAGATATACCAACCTTCAGATAATTCTGAGCTGTCTCAGATCGAGCTCTTGAGCTAATAGACTGCTCCAGGCTTTCGAGCACTTTTGCAGTGCGGCATCTAGCATCATCTATACTACTCGCGCCCATCATTTCCTTCACAAACAACTCCACCCATTCTGCACCTTCTATCTGAAGATTGTTTTGGCCTGAAGGATCTGCTGATGATACTGCATCTCTATCACTTGTATCTGCACCTGCAAGTTTAGTACGCAAGACGTTAGTGTTCTTCAATCTTATTCTTGTTTACCTTCAAGTGTCCTTGAAAATTTAATGACACCCTACTGGCTTTTAGAGTACACTCTGCAGAAATCTTCAAAAATATGAGAATGTATTCATTGGGGCTAGTCCCTTCACGTGACATGTCACGCCAATCAGTTTCTGACAAACAATCAAAAATTTGTGGGTTTCAGAGAAACTGATTTGAATGTCCCACCACGCAAGCTTACCATGTGGTGGGACAAGCCCCAATGAATTCTTTCTCCAAAAATATCTTTACAAACTTCTGAGTTACTAGTCACTATTATTAACCATGCATGAACGTATAAAGACGCGTAAACATAAAGGAAAATTCTCACATTAACTAAAATTATATACCTTCCGGCACGTTGGCACTTGGTTCCTCCGTAGCATCAGAGTTTCGTGGCTCGTATACAAGCGAAAGTTCGTGCAGGCTCTTTATGACAGCGTCTAGATCATTACCGCATGTATCTAGAACTCTCTCAACAGTCTGACGACTGGCCAATAAATCAAGTTTGTGTTGACTAGCGAAGAACGATCTCTCGCCGCACGCAATCGCGGACATGGTTGAGTAATCGTCTGCAGATTTCTTTCTCTTGATGTGATGTTGTGGTGTTTCAGCTCTTGCCAATTTTATCTATTCCGATTGATTGATCTGGTGAAGGAGACGAAGGCTAGGGTTTTGGCTGTTGATGTGGCGGTATTTTTTGAAGATATGCGACTTTGCAGTGAATCTATCTATAACCTCTGTATAAAGAAATCAATTAACGTGAGGCGGTTTAATTGTCTCAAACGTGAGGCGGTTTGATTGTCTAAAAAAAAAAAAGAAAAAAAATAAGAAAAAAAAAATCAGGCGGTTTGAGTGAGGTGGCCTAATGAGAGGTTCTTCTCAGATTGGTCAGTCAATTACCTTACTACCCTTTTCTTTTTCTTTTATTACTTGACAGGAGAGCCTTCATTGCTGCAAATTTAACATTTATCTTGTCCATTCACATTTGTCATGTAGTTTAGGGTCTGCAAATTGATCGCGGCCTTCGTGTGTCTTGGTGAGCAAGCAGGGGAAAGTGGTACAGATGAGAATATTGTTGCAAATATTCTATTTTTTGTGAGTTATTTATTTATTTTATTTAATTTATTTTATTCTATGGAAGTGAGTTTATATTGTTACATAGGAATCTTACATTTGGGTCTTTTGATGCGTAGTTAGCTCTTTGTACGGAAAAATTATGAATTTCTATGTTTCATGTTGTACGGAAAAATTATGAATTAAGCTTGCTTCTCCATACTTGCACGGCTTATTTGGATGTATGTACCAGTGAATTGCAAATCTTGGAACTTCAGTGCTGTTCAGTTCAAGAAGGAAGTGCCCATATAGTATTACGGGTACATTAAGGGAGCTGATTCTTACAAAGTAAGGATCAAAACCACTATCTCTAAGATGGTAGACAATTATAATTTTAACCTTAAGTATTTGAATCCTCTTTCTCTCTCTTTCATAACCAGCTCCTCTTTCTCTCTTTCATAAGCCCTCATTCGGGTAGAGGATACGGTATGTAGGGATAAGGCTTATGCTGGGATACGAGCAAGGAAATAAATGCTGTCTAATAAACCCTGATGAGATATGCTGGTTGTCCATGTTTGGGTGCTGTCGGATATGATGCAGGATATGTAGCAGGATCACTACAGGAAATTTGGCCTATAGCGGCGGCTTTTTTCCCAGCGGATGATGAACCCGCTGCTATAGGTGCCCTTTTTACCATCCGGTGTACCTCAGCCGTCGGCAAAACATCAAGTTTTAGCAGCGGATGATGAACCCACTGCCATAAATTTTCGATGTTGCAGCGGTTGGTAGTTTAGCCGCTGGTGTAGGACCCTTATACCAGCGGGTGTACTTGGCCGCTGGTGTAGGATTCAATTTGCGGCGGGTGTACCCGCCGGTAATGACAGACGCTGGTAAATGGAGTGAATAGCGGCAGCTTCAACCGCCGGTATTGAACCTTTTAAAAAATGACTTCCTCAATCTAAATTTTTTGCATGTGCAGAGATTCGAACCCAGAACCCCGAAACGTGTTATCCTTCCAGCCACACATTTCAGGTCGAGGATTTGGTTGGTGGTCAACGCTCTACAGATTCGAATTCTACACATGAACCCTCCCAGTCCCTGATTGTGGATCTCCATATGGGATAATGTTGGTTGCACTGTATCAGGTGACTAATTTATCCCCTAAAAAGAATGGTTTCTACAAAGGCTAATACATGACACGCATGTTCAACGCGATATATAGGAAATGATGTGAGTTTTGTTGCTACCAGTCGTTTATGAAATAATCTTAGATTTGTCAGATAAGCTTACCAGCACGAACTCATGAGTTTGATGAAATTTAGATGCAACGATAGTCTCTCTGATAAGATTGACCAAGTGGACGTCGACTCATGTAGTAATTTCCAACTTCATGTGAATCATATGAATCATTGACTTCTGCATCAATAGAAACCTTTAAAGTGAAGTCTCAAATTGTTGTGTTAGTTTTACCTATGACCTTCATATTTGCATATAACCAATGCTAGAGGGAAAAGATAGCACTATAGTTGCATAGGACGATCTTCTGTCTTGCATCTTTGTGGGGCATGACCGGAATTCCCTTTAAGGAAAGCATTGACATATATTATTACTTCTAAATGCTAGTATTAGACATGTAAGCAAAAGCAGCTTCTTACACTTCATATGCTTTGAACTTGATTTGTCGGGCGAGCCTAAAGTACTCAAATATGGACCTCTAGAACAGCCCACATTGTGTATTCCCGAGGCTTGTGTGGTGGTATTTTTGACTGTCTCTGCAACAGTCCGTGGTTTCCCAAGCCTTCCGTTCCGGACCGGAAAGCCCAGGAGGGCGCTGCTAAAAGTAATGGCGGGAATCAAGCATAACACTCCAAAAGTATTTATTTATTATACAACATTAAACGTCATGAAAGTCACTAAACATTACAAAAGTGATTTCCAAAAGCTATACATCATCCTGGCTTGCTAACTAAATACTACACGTGAGTCCCGTACCCATCTTCGCCATAGCCTCCTGCTTCTAAGCCTGCGGTGGGAAGGAAACAGGAACCGCAGCTTTCAAAAGTCAGTACGAAATACTGAGTAAGTAACACCCAAACTCGTAAAACAGATGATGAAGCTTGCATTTATTGTTTGAAATAATAAAACAGGAGGAATAAAACTTGTAAAGAATAAATTCAATAAACTAAAGTGGGAACTCTTATAAAATTCTTCTTATCTTAATATCTCTTCCAAACGGGGATTAACTTCCTCAATCTCTTCTTATTTTCCTTTCAAAAGCTCATGCCAAAACTGTATTATTAGCTTTGTTGATATGGGGAAGGAACTACTAATCTATCACTAGCAACCATGACCTTAACTGCCGGCAGCCCCCTAAGACTTCTTGCGGCCAGAGAGGTGAGTACATGGAGCGACCCGGCAGGTTGCGACCGGGTTAAAATAAAATCTGATCTCTGGTCGAGTGACCGAAGTCAACACGACAAAAATAAAAAGCTTCTCCCGCACAACTCTTTCCACTTTACGTTAATTACGCATTATTATTAATCATGTGACAACTTCAAATAAATAACTTCTTTGAAATGGAAGGAAACTTCAAATAAAACAAGTAAATGAATAACCAAATAAAAAAGCATTTTGAGACAAGAAATAAAAGTCATATTAAGACACGAAGGAAGCTAGGCTCAATGCTTGGCATGTTACTTACCTTACTTCCGTAGCACTAGCAAGTTCTAGAAATGTCTCGGGCCTACAAACCGTCACCTACAACCCGTAACTTTTATGTCAACAAGTAATCCAACAAAAATACTACTCGTCCTAAAAATATTCTCTTTTAATTCTACCCAACCCCACTAGCTAACTTTCCTAGCTTTTTGTTTCGTTATAATCTTCTATAGCAAAATTATATAAAAACCATGTGTTTATATTTAAACAATTATTATTATTATTATTATTATTATTATTATTATTATTATTATTATTATTATTATTATTATTATTATTATTATTATTATTATTATTATTATTAGCTAAAAGTGGCTAACTAATTAGAGAAATTATTTTATAACAGACTTGATATAGAAGTGAAAACAAAACTAATTTATTTTATGAAAAAGATATAATATTATTTCTATAGTTATTTAAACGATATTGAAAACTATTTAATTTAAAGATAAATTTTCCCTAAATACTAATCACAACAAAACAATATTTAAAATCTAGAAAAATATCCAATTTGCAAGTGTTAAACATCCAAGTTATTAACTAAGCGATTTAACGATATTTATTTAAAGCTTTAACTAAAAATATTTCTTGTTTAATTTTTTTAACGAACAAACAACATGTTATTTTAATACCAAAATTACTTTTCCGAGACGGGGATGAAAACTAGTATTTTTAGAAATTATTTATATTCCGAAATTATTATTTTTGTTTTTAACGAAAAGTGACAAGTTTAAGTAAAATACACATAAACCCCTATTTATATTAAAAGTCTACAAATACCTCAACTAGCCATCAAAACAGTTAGATAAAAGTACTTTAGCCACCTTGTAGTTTTTGAAAGTACAAAAAGAACCCCTATTTCAAGTTATAACAGTTTTCATAAACTACACTTTTACCCCCCTTCTACAACAACTTCAATCTCTTCAATCCTACTATGATTCAAGCTATCAAACTTCAATTTTAGCAACATATAACAACTAATCAGAAGGTATAGGACGTACCTAGGCCAAAAATGGCCGGAAATCGCAAAGAAATGGGTCGGGTCGAAGCTTGGCGTCGGGGTCGCCGGAGTTGGACCTTGATTGTAATACCCCGTATTTAAGTTAAGGGTTATTTGGTCATTTCAAAAAGAAAGAAAATGAAAATTTTGAGTAATTTATATTTCAAACTTACTATTGACTTTTCTTAATTTTAACGTATAAGTGTGTCATTTGACATCTATGATGATATATATTTTTATTTCGGGATTATTTTGTAGTTTTAAAAATTTGGAAAAATACTATATGAAATTTATTTTGTATATTTGGAATTTATTTGTAGTTTTCTAAAAGTGAATTTTTGACAAATATATACATAGCATTTTCTTTGAAATTATTTGCTAAGTTTCTAATTTATAAAAAATAGTACTAATAACTTTTATGTGATTGTTGGTAAGTGAGAGTTACATTCTTACCCTCATTACTCTATGTTTCTATTCTTCAACTCCATCCAACAACTAATGTAATTGATATTTACATTCCAAGTACACCCTCCACAATTTTGGTCAACTCCAATATAATAATGCATGCTAAACTCTATTTACACTCTTGTGACATCCATCTACCACCATGTTCATCACAAACACTTCCTACACACTTTTCACTCACCATCTCTTTCTCTTTCATTTTTTTTTCCATCACCTTCTCATCAAGAACACTCACACACAATCATCCCACTCATCCTCAATCAATCACATTTCTTCCTCTCAATTATTCATATGCCTTTTCATTTCAAGAGCATTCATACAAGCTTTCTTCTCTCTCTCCAAATATCATTCCCGTTTTTGGGAGTTGACCTCACAAAAACACCATGAAAACTTCATTTTCTAGCATCCAAAGCATGAAAAACTTGATTCCAAGCTTTGCACAACTATGGAGGGGAGTCATTTGACCATTCTACTCATGAATTGAAGACCCATTTCACTCTTTTCCTCACCATCATCTTGAATTTTGGGGTAACATTCATTCTAGTCTTCAATTCATTCATGCATGTCCACCTTTTGCTTTGATTGATGAAATTTCATCTTAGTTTTCTTCATCTCCATGCTTGATTCTTGATTTCCATGGTTAGATCATGTGATTGATTCCAAAATTTTGACTATTTCATGAAACTCACACTAAAACCCATATGCACTTTGTAAATTTCTTGGTAGTTGCACTTGCATGTCATGAATATTTGATTATTAGTGTCAAGAGCATGTGAAAATCTTACTTCATGCCTAAAATTATGTTATTTATGTGAAAATCAAGTCTCCATAAGTTGCATGTATCTTTTGAACCAAACTTGTTGATTTTTGGGAAAAATGCATATTGACACAATCTGACCAGTTTGTGAAAAACGTATATTATCTTCAAATTTTGTCTCTGTGAAATTTTTAACTCTTGCATATTTTGAAACTAGACTCAGAGGTGATCATTTTGAGAAAAAAACCAACTCCATATCTATTTTGGTTAGGGAGATATGCCCATTTTAAGTTGCATGTTTTCTGAAACTCTGTTTCGGTACCAATCTTGCCATTTTTATTAAATACCCCATTTTCAGAAACTTATTGCATCTAATCTTTCTTGTGATCAAATTAGACACATAGGGAATTCATTCTGGAGAAGATGAGCTTTATTTCTATTCTCCAAGTGGTAGTAATCCCCTTGCAAAGTTGAAAGTTTTTGCCAAACTCTTCTCTGCATAGCAGTATTTGTTATTTTTGTAACTTGAGTTTTACAATGGCTATGCATGATTTTCTTGATGTTTCTGAAAGTAGACACATGTAGGTTCATCATATATTTATTTCATAATTTTAGGAGATTCTTTGATATGGTAAATATGCCTCTAAAGTCAGGGCTACAATTCTGTCCAGAATTGTAGTTTAACCGTTTTTAGAAAACTTGAATTTTTGAAATTCTAAGTGTATTGTTTGATTTATTTTGATAAGTGAACATCATTATATGTGCATTGGTGACATATAGGACTACTTGTCATGTAGGTTTGCATTTTTATTATGCATGTGTAAATTAATTGTAACGAGTACGTTATACGTGTGATTGTAGACCTCGACCTCGTAGGAGAGAGTGGTTCTCATTGGAGTACTTTGCGAATTACCTTATCGCTTTTGCTTGTGCTACATCCTAGTGGTAAGTACATATGTACGACCTTTTCATATCAAAATCTGTGTATGTGCTTGATGTTTCAAATGAATGTTTGTTATATGAAATAGTATGAGAATGCATGTTTCCACTCAAAAGTTGTTAAATTATTTTATTCATCTCCTTTGAGAACTCTTGGAAATTACTTGTGAAATGTTGATATTCTGATTATGTTTATGTGAAAGAGAAGAAATAAAATACCTCTAATAGACTTAGGACGATGTACAGAGTACTGTTATTAGTGGGAGGCGTCAAGCGATCCTCCATTTTCTTATGGCTAAGACCATTGAAGCAATGCTTCTTATTATTGGATAGAACGTCAATGTTCAAAAATCCGCCCCCGATGAGCCAAAATGTACCATGTTATTGAGGCCAAGGGTTTTATAGAGCTATAGAGTGCTACTTATACTTGTAAGGGTCACTACGGTATAGGGGTGTCGACACTTAAGGCCTTTTAGCTAATGTTATGAGCGGGGTTGACGAATGGGCTCCCTTAACGCTCGGGTGAAATAGGGTTTGATAGACCCTAGAAGGAACCCTTAGTGGTTATTTCGTGATCCCTCTGTTTACATCGATCCTGCTGGTGGCTCTTGACACGCCTCAGCTAAATTAAACTGTTGATTGAAGTCAAAGTTATAAATTGACTACTTGTTAAGGTTGTTTGCGACTCTTGATATGCCCTAATCGATTGAATGAATTGTAAATCTTGGCTACTCATGAACTACTATCGCTATCAGTTCAAATGAACTTGTTTACTCTGGATATTTTACCTACTACTCGCGGTTTCTCAATGTTATTAAATTGAGAGGTTTTTGTTACTCGGTTACTTCAAGTAGATCCAAATTCTCCAATATGATAGTTTTACTGTTTAAATTTGCTGATTTGTTCAACTCATGCTTCCGTGCCACTCGTTGCTTTACATGTCGTAGTGTGTACTTACTCAGTTTTTACTGATCAATTTCTTCAAAACTGCGTCGGCTTTTGCCATTTTAAAACCGCAGGTCATCATTCAAGGTGGGGGATGGGGACGCGCACCGAGACGAAGTCGTTTATTTTAAGTTATATCACTTAGTAGATAACATAGATTATCTCACACATTGCTTTTGTAAACTTTTCTTTTCAAAGCTAGTTTTATTAGCTAAATTGTAATATTCTTAAGATAATATTCTATTTTTGAAAGTCGATTGTCGCATTAACCCTGAACCGAGATCCCGGGTCGTTTCAGATGGTATCAGAGCATCGGTTCTCCGGTTAATGAGACTTTTCTATTTCCTTAAGTAGATAAAGAATAAAGATAACACGTTTTCAAAATTTTAAAAATTGATTAGGATATCTCAATTTGGTATTAATAAAGTAAGCAAGCCGCGGGGGATTTTGGGGTACTTACGTATTCTTAAACACGATTTGTATTTACTTGTTGATTAACTGTTAACTACTTATTGATATGTGATTTGTGCGAAAACCACTTGTTAATTATATGTTGGTTATTCTATGAGCATGTTTACTTGCTATATAGAAATAATTTGTCATTGTCGTGTGATGTGTATCCGTGTTCCTTTGCTTGGTCATCCTACCTTGTCTACGATAGAGTAACGACCTTTTGACTTAAATACCCTGAGACCATTCTTTTCATACATTTGAGTGCGAATTTTAAGATAATACCTGTTTTGTTTCATTTTGAGTTAATTTGACTTGGTCGTTTTCAAAATTAGAAAGTTTTGACCCAAAAAAAAATATATATATATATTTTCAAAAAAAAAAGTTTTGGGAAAAAAATATTGGGTGTCGAGATACCAAATGCCAAGTGATGTGGACCACTTTGTTTAGCAGTCCGCTGGCGTGACTCTTAGTACGACGGTACTATGAGTTGTACCCGCTGTGTAGACTAAGTTGGAACATTTGAAACACATTCGAGTTGTGATGGATAGACAGATTGTGTGACGACACATAGTGTTTTTTTCTCCCTCGTATGCGTGGAACACTTTAGGTGATTGGTGTATCTTATCCTATAAAGGTAAGACAATATTTTTAACGCGGATGAGCCAAGTAAAATGACATGTTAGTTGCGATCAAAGTATTTTGTGTCTATAAATTTCAAGATTTGTTTAAACGCTAGAAAATTTTCGAATTGGCTTTCTAAACGTGGTAACTTGTGTGTTGGTCTAGACCTTTGAAAATTTGGTGACGACCTTCTATTGGAGTTAATTGTATTTTAACCCCTACTATGATACGAGTGAGTAGAGACTTTACCGACCGAGAGCTCGTTCCCGTTAATATAAGTGTTGCATATGCATTAGCCTTGCATACAATCATCATGTGCATTGACATTGCATACAACCCTCATGTGCATTAGTTGCATTCTCGTGAAGCATGTCGTAGTTTTACAAAAAAAAAAAAAAAGAAAAAAAAAAAAAAAAACCCTCAAGCTTCGGGGACGAAGCTTCATTTTAAGGGGGATATAATGTAATACCCCGTATTTAAGTTAAGGGTTATTTGGTCATTTCAAAAAGAAAGAAAATGAAAATTTTGAGTAATTTATATTTCAAACTTACTATTGACTTTTCTTAATTTTAACGTATAAGTGTGTCATTTGACATCTATGATGATATATATTTTTATTTCGGGATTATTTTGTAGTTTTAAAAATTTGGAAAAATACTATATGAAATTTATTTTGTATATTTGGAATTTATTTGTAGTTTTCTAAAAGTGAATTTTTGACAAATATATACATAGCATTTTCTTTGAAATTATTTGCTAAGTTTCTAATTTATAAAAAATAGTACTAATAACTTTTATGTGATTGTTGGTAAGTGAGAGTTACATTCTTACCCTCATTACTCTATGTTTCTATTCTTCAACTCCATCCAACAACTAATGTAATTGATATTTACATTCCAAGTACACCCTCCACAATTTTGGTCAACTCCAATATAATAATGCATGCTAAACTCTATTTACACTCTTGTGACATCCATCTACCACCATGTTCATCACAAACACTTCCTACACACTTTTCACTCACCATCTCTTTCTCTTTCATTTTTTTTTCCATCACCTTCTCATCAAGAACACTCACACACAATCATCCCACTCATCCTCAATCAATCACATTTCTTCCTCTCAATTATTCATATGCCTTTTCATTTCAAGAGCATTCATACAAGCTTTCTTCTCTCTCTCCAAATATCATTCCCGTTTTTGGGAGTTGACCTCACAAAAACACCATGAAAACTTCATTTTCTAGCATCCAAAGCATGAAAAACTTGATTCCAAGCTTTGCACAACTATGGAGGGGAGTCATTTGACCATTCTACTCATGAATTGAAGACCCATTTCACTCTTTTCCTCACCATCATCTTGAATTTTGGGGTAACATTCATTCTAGTCTTCAATTCATTCATGCATGTCCACCTTTTGCTTTGATTGATGAAATTTCATCTTAGTTTTCTTCATCTCCATGCTTGATTCTTGATTTCCATGGTTAGATCATGTGATTGATTCCAAAATTTTGACTATTTCATGAAACTCACACTAAAACCCATATGCACTTTGTAAATTTCTTGGTAGTTGCACTTGCATGTCATGAATATTTGATTATTAGTGTCAAGAGCATGTGAAAATCTTACTTCATGCCTAAAATTATGTTATTTATGTGAAAATCAAGTCTCCATAAGTTGCATGTATCTTTTGAACCAAACTTGTTGATTTTTGGGAAAAATGCATATTGACACAATCTGACCAGTTTGTGAAAAACGTATATTATCTTCAAATTTTGTCTCTGTGAAATTTTTAACTCTTGCATATTTTGAAACTAGACTCAGAGGTGATCATTTTGAGAAAAAAACCAACTCCATATCTATTTTGGTTAGGGAGATATGCCCATTTTAAGTTGCATGTTTTCTGAAACTCTGTTTCGGTACCAATCTTGCCATTTTTATTAAATACCCCATTTTCAGAAACTTATTGCATCTAATCTTTCTTGTGATCAAATTAGACACATAGGGAATTCATTCTGGAGAAGATGAGCTTTATTTCTATTCTCCAAGTGGTAGTAATCCCCTTGCAAAGTTGAAAGTTTTTGCCAAACTCTTCTCTGCATAGCAGTATTTGTTATTTTTGTAACTTGAGTTTTACAATGGCTATGCATGATTTTCTTGATGTTTCTGAAAGTAGACACATGTAGGTTCATCATATATTTATTTCATAATTTTAGGAGATTCTTTGATATGGTAAATATGCCTCTAAAGTCAGGGCTACAATTCTGTCCAGAATTGTAGTTTAACCGTTTTTAGAAAACTTGAATTTTTGAAATTCTAAGTGTATTGTTTGATTTATTTTGATAAGTGAACATCATTATATGTGCATTGGTGACATATAGGACTACTTGTCATGTAGGTTTGCATTTTTATTATGCATGTGTAAATTAATTGTAACGAGTACGTTATACGTGTGATTGTAGACCTCGACCTCGTAGGAGAGAGTGGTTCTCATTGGAGTACTTTGCGAATTACCTTATCGCTTTTGCTTGTGCTACATCCTAGTGGTAAGTACATATGTACGACCTTTTCATATCAAAATCTGTGTATGTGCTTGATGTTTCAAATGAATGTTTGTTATATGAAATAGTATGAGAATGCATGTTTCCACTCAAAAGTTGTTAAATTATTTTATTCATCTCCTTTGAGAACTCTTGGAAATTACTTGTGAAATGTTGATATTCTGATTATGTTTATGTGAAAGAGAAGAAATAAAATACCTCTAATAGACTTAGGACGATGTACAGAGTACTGTTATTAGTGGGAGGCGTCAAGCGATCCTCCATTTTCTTATGGCTAAGACCATTGAAGCAATGCTTCTTATTATTGGATAGAACGTCAATGTTCAAAAATCCGCCCCCGATGAGCCAAAATGTACCATGTTATTGAGGCCAAGGGTTTTATAGAGCTATAGAGTGCTACTTATACTTGTAAGGGTCACTACGGTATAGGGGTGTCGACACTTAAGGCCTTTTAGCTAATGTTATGAGCGGGGTTGACGAATGGGCTCCCTTAACGCTCGGGTGAAATAGGGTTTGATAGACCCTAGAAGGAACCCTTAGTGGTTATTTCGTGATCCCTCTGTTTACATCGATCCTGCTGGTGGCTCTTGACACGCCTCAGCTAAATTAAACTGTTGATTGAAGTCAAAGTTATAAATTGACTACTTGTTAAGGTTGTTTGCGACTCTTGATATGCCCTAATCGATTGAATGAATTGTAAATCTTGGCTACTCATGAACTACTATCGCTATCAGTTCAAATGAACTTGTTTACTCTGGATATTTTACCAACTACTCGCGGTTTCTCAATGTTATTAAATTGAGAGGTTTTTGTTACTCGGTTACTTCAAGTAGATCCAAATTCTCCAATATGATAGTTTTACTGTTTAAATTTGCTGATTTGTTCAACTCATGCTTCCGTGCCACTCGTTGCTTTACATGTCGTAGTGTGTACTTACTCAGTTTTTACTGATCAATTTCTTCAAAACTGCGTCGGCTTTTGCCATTTTAAAACCGCAGGTCATCATTCAAGGTGGGGGATGGGGACGCGCACCGAGACGAAGTCGTTTATTTTAAGTTATATCACTTAGTAGATAACATAGATTATCTCACACATTGCTTTTGTAAACTTTTCTTTTCAAAGCTAGTTTTATTAGCTAAATTGTAATATTCTTAAGATAATATTCTATTTTTGAAAGTCGATTGTCGCATTAACCCTGAACCGAGATCCCGGGTCGTTTCATTGATGGTCGGCTGTAATGGCTTTCACAGCTCGATTTGAACTCTCCAATGAGTTGGTCGGGGCCCTAAGAGCCTACTGGAAGCAGAGAGAGAAGCTGGGTGCTGCTGCGGTGCTCGGCCGAAGCTTTGGCCGGAAACAATGGAGGTCGCCGGTGGTTGCAGTGGCTTCTGCAGCTGCTGCTGCTTCCCACTGACCTCTGTTTCTAAACAGAGGAGCTTCAGACGCGAGACAGAGAGGTAGGAGAAGGCAGGGGAGGAGAGAGAGGACTGGGTTTCCTTCGGTGGTCGTCTGACGGCGGCAATGGTGGTCGTGGTAGTTGCTGCCACTGCTTCTACTCTGTTCTGATGAGATCAGAGAACAGAGAGGGAGGGAGAGAAGGTGAGAGATCTGGGTTGAGAGAGATGCGGGTCTTCTTGGTCAGTTCCCGTCGGGTGACTTGGCGGCTGCGGTGGTGGGTGGTTGCTGCTACCACCCTGCTGCTGCTATGCTGCTGGTGGTTGCTGTGGACAGAGAGCAACAGAGAGGGAGAGATAGAGAGCTGGACAGAGTGAGAGAGAGAGTGAACTGTGATGGTGGTGTTGGTAAAGACAACGATGGGGATGAGGGAGGTGGTGGTGATGGTGGCTGATGGCGTGAGGAGGTGGCTGGGGAGCTGCTCATATAGGTGGGTTTACTTGGAGCCCAAGCACGGTGATGTGACAGGGGCGGTGATGGTAGCTTCCGAAGGTGGTGGAGAAGGCGGTGTGGTGGCGTATGGAGGAAGAAGAAGAAAGCTTCCTGGAAACAAAAGTTTTCAATTTAAATAATATTTGTTGGCAATAATTGGGTGTGGGTGGAGTACTATGTGGTTGGGTGATTGGGTGTGGCAAGACTATCAATTCTCGCGGTGATTGGACACGCACTATAAATTAAAACTAGCTAAAATTTGTAAAACGACTACGTATTAATTATTAACTATTACTCTCTATATTATTCTAAAAATTTTTACAAACTAAACTCAAAGATTTATTAAAATATTATTTTACCAAATTAATTATTATTATGCTTCTAAAATGACTGTTTTACCCCTGCTAGATAAACGGGGTATTACAGTCTCAGTAGCCACATATTATAGTATTGTGTACGGGTAGTATTATAGTTTTGCTAGATGGAGAGGAAAGGAGACTACATGCTATGAGCCATCTGCCATACCAAGAAACATCCTAGAAAAGCTTTTAATCAATCCTGCAAATTTGATGTATGTAAAGTTTGTCAATGAATGTAAGGGAACATCAAATTTGATATTTTGGAACATCAAATCTGTCAAGGACAGTACATTTTGTATATGTATGGATGAATATTTTGTGAACCCTTTGAATCCGAAATGTTGTAGAGATGTTACATTTTGTATATTGGAATGGAAGGAACTTTTGGTACATTAATTTATGTAGTTGCAAGTAGGTAGTGGGTTAGTTTGTATAAAATTGGTTGTGATTGCGGTAGAAATGGGCAAACCACGGAAGCAATTAACAGACGCTAGAGAAAGGGCTATGGTCGCGGAGCAGCCGCTGCTGCAAGTCCAGGATTTTCCGGTGGCAAAAGCTGCTGCTACAACCCAGAAGCTGACGCAGCGGGTAAAAGAGAGCCGCCGCGATAGATCACAAGCTATGCCAGTGGCTACAACTGCTGCAACAGATTTAAAGGAAACCCAACGGCTATAGCCGCTGCAAAAATTCAGACTTATGCCAGCGGCTGTAGCCGCCACCTTAGGAACCTACCGCAACGGGTTATCCAACCGCCGCTTAGGAGCTATGCCAGCAGGGACATAGCGGCGGCCAGTGGATAATTTGTCAGCGCATAAGCACCCGCTGCGGTAGGTCAAAGCCGGCGCGTTTTGGGGTCTATGCCAGCGGCTTCAGCCGCTTCTAAAGCCCTGATTTCTTGTAGTGGACATGTGCCAAAATAACTGTAATACCCTCAGTGCTGTTATTTTGTACTATGAGATTGTATATTTCAAATTGTTGAGGAAAATGTATAAAAAATGTATCAGTATTTATGTTTATATTTTAACATCTTTTTTCTACACAATAGTGACGTTGTCAAAATGTATACAAAATGTATATTAATACGCAAAACAAACTTGTAGTAACATGCAAATATAACTTATATTCATAGATACAAAATGGCCATAGCAAAATATGGAGTATAAGTTACTAGTAATTATTGGCATAGTGGCATGGTGTTGCAAAACTTACAATAAACAAGTTAAATTGAACCAATAAAATTACAGCAAGCACGGTAAAATGTCTTCATATTTATCTCAACCGTACATACTCAAATAAAGTTATGCAATCCCAAAATAATAGTTGATATGGTAAGAAATTAGATAGTTTGTGGGGATATTTTGTGAGAATGAGAGGGAAGGAGAGACGTGAAACGGTGAAATAGCTGATAGGGTTTGGGGATAAGGGTAGGAAATTAGATAGTTTGTGGGGATATTTTTGTCAACATACTAGCATCCTAATATGCTATATTTTTCTTATCCGACCTTATACCTCCATGTTGGTGGTATAAAATTTGTTCATATAAAGCTCCATCAGCATAAGGCAACATAACTTATACCCTCTCTTATCCAGCACCCAAACACTTGATAAAAAAAAATAGGGAACAACTTATCTTATGCTCCCTCCTTATCCTCTACCCAAACGAGGTATAAGGGTAGTGCAAAAACGAAGCAGTACTCAAATTTTTTACAAAGCTCAGATTATTCCCTCACTGAAAGTCTTTTGCCTCAAAGAGAGTAGTGAGTACATAAGAAATGATGAATAGGTTAAATTTGTCATTACAAAATATAACAAGTTAGTGGCTTTGTAAGCATCAAATTTAGCTTTGTAAGAATCATCTCCCTACAATAATTCCTATGTTTATGGTCGAAGTTGTTAGATTTTGGTGATTCAAACCTAGCATAGAAAATTAACTTGGTCCAAGACGGCTTGGAATTGTTTCCTTGTTCGTCTTGGAATTATTTCCTTGTTCGTTTTGGAATTGTTTCCTTGTTCGTTTTGGCAACGTTTGGACGTTGCTTTGGGCACAAGTCACTAGTTTAGGCCTATATATGGGTGTAGGACTCTTCTATTGACATGTGTGGTGTGTCTTGGATTGTAATTGGCTCTCTCATCAATAAATCGGGTTATTTTGGCCGTGGATGTAGCTAGTCTAAAAACTAGTGAACCACGTTATATCGTTGTGTCGTTCTTCATCTTCTTCTTCGTCTCATCACTCTTCTTGGTCCCCAACAACTGGGCATGGTGCTTCCGCGTGCGTACTCTAACAAGTGGTATCAGAGCCAGGTTTGTTGAGTTAGGGTTTGTTGGTGAGGAGTGATGGCGAATTCGTTTGGGATGAAGATCAATTGTTTTGATGATGAGGATATTGTTGATACACCCACCACCAAGTTCCTTATTGGGGGAAGTATTGGGCTCCTTGTTGTGGGAGCTATCGGGTTCCTTCTTGGGGGAACAATCAGGTTCCTTATTGGGGAACTATTGAGTTCCTTATTGTGGGAGCTATTGGGTTCCTTGTTGTGGGAGATATCGGGTTCCTTGTTGTGGGAGCTATCGGGTTCTTTGCCATGGAGCATCGGGCGCGCATTCTAGCGCGAATTTGGAGGTTCACGTGCAATTGGCGTTCCGGCGCATTCGGGCTTCCAACATGGAGCATTGGGCATGTGGATCTCAATCGGGCTCAACCGTTGCAAGAACTCGTAAGAGTTGGAGCATCGGAATGGAGCGATCTTGTTCGGGCCGCTAGGAGGATTCAAGTCAAGGTGGAGACGGCTCGAATCAACCGGCGGATTTGGCTCGTGGCATGGAGCAATTGACGTGTCTTGTTGGCACGTGATTGATTTGTGACGCGTTATTGGGCGCATATTGGATTGGTTACATGTTATTGGGCATGTGTTGATTGGCGGCGTGTTATTGTGCACGCATTGATTGTTGGCACGTTATTGGGCGTGTTTTGATTGGCGTCTTGGTGCGGTACTTTGGCCACGCAATTGGCATGACTTGTTTGATAGACACTTTTGTCACGAAGTGTCATTGGCGTGACTATTGGGGAGGTGCATTGTGTCATGGTGCATTAGGGTGTGTTTATTGAGACACACAAGTCTATGCGTTTGTTGAGACGCAAAGACGCGCTTCTTGTGGCGCATAGTGAATGTATTCCAATACCGCAAATTTGGGAATATATTCTATCGGTTGATTGGTTGATCGTTTCAATTTGGGTGGAGCACTTCGAGTTTGATTATTGGAGGTGCAACCACAGTTGGCTTGTTCGTTGAAAAAGACGGATGGCAATCGGAGAAACGATTTGGTGAATTGGGTGGAGGTGTTCTTGATTGGGAGGCGCATTCACAATTGGATTGATGAGGAGCATTGGATTGGTTGCTAGGGTGTTTGAATCAAGGTGGAGATTTGTTAGATTTTGGTGATTCAAACCTAGCATAGAAAATTAACTTGGTCCAAGGCGGCTTGGAATTGTTTCCTTGTTCGTCTTGGAATTATTTCCTTGTTCGTTTTGGAATTGTTTCCTTGTTCGTTTTGGCAACGTTTGGATGTTGCTTTGGGCACAAGTCACTAGTTTAGGCCTATATATGGGTGTATGACTCTTCTATTGACATGCATGTGTGGTGTGTCTTGGATTGTAATTGGCTCTCTCATCAATAAATCGGGTTGTTTTGGCCGTGGATGTAGCTAGTCTAAAAACTAGTGAACCACGTTATATCGTTGTGTCGTTCTTCATCTTCTTCTTCGTCTCATCACTCTTCTTGGTCCCCAACAACTGGGCATCGTGCTTCCGCGTGCGTACTCTAACAGAAGCACTGAAAATACTGGAGGAATTTAGCTTTCTTCCATGCTTGTACTGCTTATGTGGATGTATGTGGCAGTAAAATGGGGAAGTCTTGGAACTTCTGTGCTGTTTAATACAAGACCGAAGCACGAATTAGGATAATAGCTACATGAATTTGAAATTTCATGTGTATACGTATATATCTAGTGTCTAAGTTGAAATCTCCGGTGAATGGGAAATATTAGAACTTTGGTGTTATCTAATTCAAGAAAAAGGCCCCGAATAGTATAGTTGGTTAATTAATTGGTATGTTGAATGCCAGAGAAGTACGAGAAATTGCCTAAGATACATTACATTAATTGCTTGAAGGGTTAGGGTTGAATGTTTAAGCAAAGATAAAGGTTAGTCTGATGATATAAGTTTTCATTTGAATATGGCTGCATTGTGACACTTCAGTATGTTGACGTTTGGGCTTGGCCATCAATATTCAGGACTTCTGGCCCATTCTATACAATAGACATACAAGTAGTCAATATAAACTGACCGAGCTAATGCCTTTACATGACAGTTGGGGAGTCTGATCCATGTGGGCTGATAAAATAAACCGAGTATCCTATAGTTGGTGTTTGCATATGGAAGCTTTAAAGATATTCCTTGCATATGGTACGTTCCACACAACCAAAAAGCTTAATTACCTTGGCTGAATCCCCCAAGCATAGGAGCATTCTGTTGTTCTGGCTTGGAAAAAAAATGTAGCAGGGATCAGTTATTTGGAACTCGAAATAAAGTAGGATTTTCTATTGGAACTCGAAATAAAGTAGGATTTTCTAGAATAAGGATGACACACTTATTGTCTTTTACTCGATAGTTGATTTTAACATTAGCAATGGCAGTAAATTGTAACTTTCAAGCACATATGGTAACTTTAGGCTTCTTAATGACCCTACCAGGAAGTAAACCTGTTTTGATCTAGGGGATGGCTAGATAATGTTATGAGGAGTGTTGCTTATATGACAGATTTGTTTGAAGATGGGAACTAGTGTTGCATCTCTTTTTTACTATTTATAACATTCCAAATGAATCATAAGGTAGCTACAAGCCATATAAAGCCAAAATGGTTTCTTGTAAGCAAGGATTCAAGTCATATGGTGAGACCAGTTATGTGATTAGGGAAGTTAATACCTATTGCTCTCCAAATTTGAGCTGAGGGAGAAGGGCGCTGGAAGTAAAGATGCACGAGCGTTAAAGTATTGCAGAGGGGGCAAGTGGAGCATGGAGATATGTAATCTTAGTACAATCTTTGAAGTGTAGGAATACAATTTGTAAGAATAAACCAAAGAAGTAAATTTGTATTTTTAGACATTTAAATTTTCCAAAAAAGCTTCAAGGGAAAAGGAGCCCAGGCAGCCTCATGAAATGAGGGATAAGAAGCTTCTGGGAACTCTACCCTCAGAGGCAGATTTAACTGAATATTTCTCGTCTTTTGAATAAGCCCAAATTATAGTATCTTCACAATTGTGCTGTCGCAGCCAGTTTGGAAAGTAATGACACAATAACTCAAGATCCCACTGTCTTGGGGTTCCATCTCAGTTGTAGAATTTTGCTGTTTCTGTCTCGCCTACTCTTTTCAGAAGATATCTGGATTGAAGTGGTCAGGGATGGAGTTGCTTTGCTGAGCCTGCTGCAAGTGCATTGTCAGTGCATAATTGTTCACCTGCAACGGCAAAACACAAGAGCAAGGCAAATATTAGGACAGTGTGCAACATGTCTCATGATATTCAACAGATGATTACAATGTCTTGAGGGAATTCAACAGATGATTACAATGTCTTGAATAAAACAAGTGGGTTATGAGTCTAACCTCGAGGGTTCTCAACTGCTCCTGGTACTGAGCAACCATCTGCTTCAAGTATTGAACCTCCTGGTTCCTGTCATCATACTCCTTCTGGCGTTCATGTTGGATAGAGACAGCACGTTTGAGAATAGTGTTTTCACGGAGAACAGCATCGATTTGTTCTTTGAGCATTGCATTTTCCTGAAGTAGAGAAAACATATTTTAGTCCATGACAACAACATACATTAGTAATTTCTAGTTTCTACCCTGAAGGTAGAATGATTTCCATTTAATCAAAATCAAGATATACCAACCTTGAGATAATTCTGAGCTGTCTCAGATCGAGCTCGTGAACTAATAGACTGCTCCAGGCTTTCGAGCACTTTTGCAGCACGGGATCTAGCATCATCTATACTACTTGCACCCATCATTTCCTTCACAAACAACTCCACCCATTCTGCACCTTCTATCTGAAGATTGTTTTGGCCTGAAGGATCTGCTGATGGAACAGGAACAGCATCTTCATCGTTTGTTTCTGCACCTGCAAGTTTTGTATGCAAAACGTTAGTGCTATCCAATCTTATTCCTGCTTGCCTTGCAAGTGCTCTTGAAAATTTAATGACACCCTACTGGCTTTTGGAGTAACCTCAGCAGAAATCTTCAAAGATCTTTACAAAACTTCTAAGTTACGAGTCACTATCATTAACTAAAATTGTATACCTTTCTGCACACTGACACTTGGTTCATCGGTAGCATCAGAGTTTTGTGGCTCGTATCCAAGCGAAAGTTCGTGCAGGCTCTTTATGGCAGCGTCTAGATCATTACCACATGTATCTAGAACCCTCTCAAGAGTCTGAGAATTAACCAATAAAGCAAAATATTAGCAACAATTCAGCCATATATAATATTTATCACAATGTATTAATAACAGTAAACTATTACAAACCTAATATTTCTGCAGTCAGTAACTTATTCCTAGGCAGCTGGTCAAGTAAATGAGTTATGGTGGGTGGGGGGTTGCATTTGACGTACAGTGGTAAAAGATGCGTAAAGCTTAAAGCCTTAAAGAGTAAGTTTAAGACTCTTCCACAAGTAAACTCTCACCAACTGGACAAAGACAAAGGTCTCTACACCAGCCATCCAACACCAGCTGAGACATCCATGACCAGCTGGAAGCCAAACTAAGCAAGAGACTTCATGGCTCACAAGCAAGAGACTTCATTCTCCCACCTCCGTTCCCAAAACATCACGCATATCATCAACAATGTCCAGCGATACCTTGTTTTCTGATTTCTTTCAAGCTCCACACTATGCAGACAGTATTTAGACCCTTCTGAAGCATGATACGGGATTTTATGTTGTCCCCAGTCCCCACTCAGCGTCGATACACCTCTATGAACACACTGAACTACTGGAGTATTTTGGTAGACGACATGTGAATTTAGCACAGTAACTTGGACATTCATTCCAAAATCAGAAGTAAGGAATAGAACTGAAATCATATGTCATATACATACCTTTCAAAGTCACTCCTTTATGTCACGTTTGGTTTTTCGGACTATCCGGATTGGATTGGACTGGACTGGACTAAATTTTCCAGATAGGATTGGATTGGATTAGCTGAGCTATAATTAATAATGTGCTTGGTTTCATGCAGTATTAATTCAGCATTAAGATATAAATAATCCAATACAGCTAATACCCTCATGTGAGAGGGTACTAATTTGGGGTATTAAATGTCATCTTTTCACTATTTTGTACTGGTATTATAATTAGTCCAGAACAACCAAACATAGTATTAACTAATATCTGGACTATATTTAGTTCAATACTAGCTAATACCGCTAATCCTAGAAACCAAACGTACCCTTAATGTGGACCAGATGGGTTGACTTTAATCCTATACTATATGAATCTCTAGTTCAAACAAAAGACAATACGCTACCCTTCTCTCCCCTCCAAACCCAATACCCAATAATATGATTCATACCCAATTCCTATCTTTTATACATATATTTTTCTGTGACTATCCCATACCCAATTCACTAATGAACCAATTAGCCTGCATTAACCAATAGAAACTTAAGAACCTAAAAAGAGAACAATTAAACATACAGATCTATTCTAAACTCCTCATACAAAATTATTCAAAGAAATGAGAATTAGAAAGAAACCTGGGTGTCCATGTTGGGGAAGAGGGCTGTGAGGTGATCTAGGAGAGCCGGAGGAGGGTAAGAGTACGGCGAGAACCGGACCGGCGAGGTAGAAGACGAGCAACGAATCCTCTTCGATCCAGATTGTGGCGACGCGGGGAGGTCCTCGAAGAACGATCTCTTGCCGCACACTATCGCAGACATCCTTCTGCAGATTTCTCTCTCTATTGATTGTGTTGTTGTGGTGTGTTTCAGTAGTTCTAGCCAATTTTATATAATTCTCCGATTGATTGGTTGATTCAGAATCCACCACGGAATTGGATCTGGTGAAGGAGACGAAGAAGGCTAGGGTTTTGGCTATGATTTGAAAAGATGCGACTTTGCGGTGACTTTATATAGAGGTTTTTTGAGATGCCGGCACGCGCTGATAGCGCGTGAGTTGGTGGCTACTCCTGAGATTACGGGAATGAGACGTCGGCTGGTCGCCGCGAGACCGCGATGTTTGTCCTCTGAATGAAAATAAATACTACCTCCGTTTCTTCTCTATAGCACCGGTTTGACTTTTTGATTCGTATTTGGGTCACTTTGACCGGGTGATTTGGATGGCAAAACGATGCGATTTTGTAATAATTATTTCTCCGTGTTATAGAGCAACTTTTACTCTACAACACCATGAAAAAATCATGAAAAAATTACATCATTTTGCTATCCTAATCACCGGGTCAAAGTGACCCAGTGAATAGTGGTAAAAGTCAAAGTGGTGTGATAGAGAAGAAACGGAGGTAGTACAAATTAGCCTCTGAAGTCCGAATGTGTTGTCAGTTTCATCCTTTGTTTTATTTCATTTCACTTTCGAAAGGTTACACACTTGAACGGTTAAACCCCAACCCGGTCTTCCACCCTGTGGAGGAGGTAAATTACTTAGATGCACATGTAAATTTGGGCGAGAGCGCTACTGTCAGGTTTATCTGTAATAGTGACACATAAAACATTTGGTGTTCACATTTCTAACACTCTTGTACTCCATCCGTCCCAATATTTTAGTCCCTTTTGAAGATTCCAACTATTTAATGAGACATGTAATCATAAGATGTCTAAATGAACACGATTTAGAAAACAATCACGATTCAAAAATAAAGGATCGCCTTAATTTTTAGTGGCTGTCTACACATTAGTTGAGCATCTAAATAGTATAATCTCTCTCGCGTGATCACTTAGATCGTTTTCAACTCTGCCCAAGCTATGATAAGCACATAGTTTGCATCACAACCCACTTACAACTTCATCATGTAGTCGGGATAAGTTTATAACAGAATACATCAAAATTAGGCAGCAATATCAATCTCGGCATGTTGTTTTCTGGACGAACCAGATTAGATTATATCGGATTTCTTGATGAATGAAAGATCATCAGACTCGGATCAAATGCATCCCCAATTACACTGTTCCTTCTTCAAACCTCCTTTCAAAGAGGCATGGTTGATTAACTTCAGTTGGCATGAAATAAAGTGCATAATCTGGAAAGTTGCGTTCGACAATGCAAAGGTTACATGTACAAAACTACATCAAATCCATTCATCAACATAGCAGGCAAGTCTCATAACATAATTTCCTTGCATAAAACCTATGCACAAACCTACATTGTCACATTTCTGCAGACTCCTGTCTGAGAATCTGTTCCATATGGGTTGGAACTTGTAATCAACATATCATACATATCCAATCTTGCAGGTTTCTCGCCTTATGTGCGCGCGACTTAGTTAAGAATCGCAGCCAACACATCAGAAGCTAAAACATTACCTAGCAGTGGCAGAAGAACCACCATCTCCAAAAAGCATATTTGCCACAGGTGGTGGAAGCCACGCTGAATTGCCACCGCTCTGAGCATCTTGTGAACATCTTTCCTTCTTCTTGCACTTCTTCACTCTCGCTCCGATGCTTCCCCCAACCACAAACCCTAGTTTCAGAGTTGTGAACAAACCCAATGCAATCACTAACGGCCTCACTGCCCAATGGAAATCCTCGAGATGCTGGTATTTCTCAGCTATCCCTGGACAAGTATCGAAAGAAACCTTCTCTACTTGGGATGGATCTGCAAGGAAGTTATTGGGCTCGTCTCCAAACACCAGTCTCCCAGGAAACTTCACTACAAGACACCCATTGGGCAGTATTTGGGAGATTCTTCCACTTGCCCAAGTCCCTCCACTTTTACGCGGCCATTCAAACCGCGGAACGAAGACTTTTTCTTTTAGCCTCACAAACTGTCCAACATGGTAAGGCTCTAGAAGCTGAAGTTCAGAACAATGACCTCTCCAGAGAGTTTCCAACCCTAGAAAACCAACAGTTACAGAGCCATCTCGCTCTATGGAGTGAAGAACTCCGGCGGAGGAGTGGTTGTCACTTTCTGAAATCAGCCTCACCCAATCCCCCGCCGCCAAGCCAGATGTAACCCTCTCTAGAGTAGAAATACTTAGCCTTTGAGGGTTGTGCACGCCGTGGATTCGCACGAGAATGTGTCCGTTTCGGTCAGTGTCCTTCTCCAAACCAACAACTGTTCCTGCAGGGACATCCATGCATTTTGTAGTTAATGCCTTCCTTGAGCGAACTGTGTCGCCCACTTCGAGAAGATCCTTTGAGAGATACCATGAACTATAGCTACTTTTGCTTGACATATCTACTGAAGTTTTGCTTCCAAGGTTGATCCATTCTCCATCGTTGTGAACAGCATTGAGAGAACTGCAGATTTCATTTAAAAAAGGGTAAGCAACACAGAAGTAATGAAACCAAAAGTTGATGCTAGTACACTAGCCAACATTCAACTTAAGTATCATTTCAATACTCGGCTCCCAAGAGCAAAAATGAAAATGACACATGAGAGCAAAAGAAACTGAAACCCGCGAACATATCTAATGCAGCCACTATAGCCATTACTGATTTTGGAGTTTGAATGTATTTTAACTTTTAAGAGCAGCTAGGAGCCTCAGACTTTGGAGATCGAGTCAAATGAATGTTGATAAAAGTTTTTACAGTTCAATAAGATACAGCTTAAACTGGTGACAAAACCAATGTCCCCGTGTCCTTTTTCCAATTACAGTTTCAAATCTAGTTTCATAAGTACTCTGATGGAGAGAGACATCTTCTTGATCAGCACCATATTTTCTCCTGAGTAGACTTCATCAATCTTACTTATTGCACATGTTGATTTAACCAAAAAAAAAAAAAAAATGAGTTGATTTTGTAATCTGAATTTGTTTGACTTCTTCTACTACATATAATTGTGTAACAGACATATAATTACTGAAAAGTCTGATTCCCGTTTTACAGGGCGAGAAATGACTTTGCTCTTGTCATTAGTTTTTATAAATTTGGGCCTCAGTTAAAAGAAGAACTGAAGGACAAACAAGGGAATGAACAAACATTTTGCATGGATGTGAGAGCAAACAGAAAGCTGTTGCTATATGTCTAAGACTGAAGTACTAGTATAGTTTAGAGAGCAGAAGGGTTATCAGTTGTTGCTGTTGGCCTACATTGGATGGGGAAGTGTAAGAAATTAGGATCTTCAGTTATTATGGAGGGATAGAGTAATCAAAGTCCGGCTTCAAAGAAGATGGTGCAGATCCACGTATCTCAATTAGGGAATTCATCGGATATTATCTATTGAAGCAAAAGACTCAAGGAGCGAAAGTGAAACTTGAAATCAAAATGTTGCCGTAGCATTCATAGACCACCATCTGATCAACAAGGATCCCACAACAAAAGTACAAAACTATGGCCCTTTTCCTCATTTCAAATAATGTTCCTCCAAATGTCAAGCTTTATTGAGGGGTCAGGGCAACCACTATCAAGCATATTATGGAAATAATTCACATTGGACAATTGCCACTCTAAAACAGATCAGCTATACTACTGTACGGTCATTATGAAGTTGAGACAAAGAAAAGAGACCAAGAGTAAACTTCCAGCATAAAAATATCCTATGATTTGCAATTTTAGAAGCCTCGTATGCACTCCAATCCTAGACCAACTAAAATAATGAATCGCATATGGTTTTGCAGTATTAGTCAGACATTAAGTACATCATCCGTTCTATCAGTATTTTTAGTTTTACTGTGGTAATTTTTTATTTACATTATGATTATTTTTATTGGCCAGGAGTATCCTAGTAATTTTGCAGAATTAGTAGACATTGTTGTAGGATTCAAACCTTGTAGGGTTCTGGTAGCCCATTGGTAATCTTGTAGGTGAAGTTGTGTTGCAGCATTTTTACAAGTTCTCCAAAATTTTGAAATCAAACATTTGCTTCACATTCAACATCTTTCATCACGCGGAAGTTAAGTAACTAAATCCATGCCGGGGCTATCACGTAGAGTCTTCCATTGTTAGTTAGATCTTTACTGCATGTTTGTTTTTTCAGCATTAGCCATAGTAGCTAGTATTGGACTAATTATAGTACGGGTATCAAAAATACTTTGTTTGGTTAGTACGGATTATTTTTAATACCCGTTCTAAATAGTGAAATATTGATGTTTAATACTCTAAATTAGCACCCTCCTACATGAGGGTATAAGGTGAATTGGACTAATCATAGTACGTCTGATGGGCAGAAATTCTGCACTTTTCCAACCTCTCCTTGTTTGAACTCAGCACTCTAAAGTCTTGCCTTGCCTGGAAGCAGATCTTTTGTTTTTTGGTACAAGACCAATTTATAACCCTTTGCCCAATTCAAATCATATTACTATATACTGTTTATCAATCCCAAAAGAATCCTTAAAACAGTAGACTGCAGACTGTTCTCCCCAATCCTTCTAAGAGCACCTCAGCCTTGTGCCCTTGTCATATATATCTAGTCAGCCTTTGTTTCTGCGTACTTACATTCAACTAGCATTCTTTTCCTCCTTAGGAAATGTTTCTTCTCCTACTAAGGAGTAAGGATATATTAGATCAAATATAATGTGCCACGTGTACACATCCAGACACAGATAATGTAAGGGACCCGGCCATGCCATCTCACCGTTTTTTGTCCAAATCCTAAAAACTAGGCTTCTGGGAAAAAGAACTTGCATATCCAAATCCCGTCATCATCATCATCATCATATATATATATATATATATATCAAAGTTGCATTTCAAGAAACTAACGCGATAATGACCTTAAGCCTACATGCATGCACTTAGTTAACCCCTACCCCCCCCCCCCCCCCCCCCTCCTCCACTGCCCAAACCCAACACCCTTTCACCACCATCAAGATCTCTCTCAATCTCTGTCTTTCTCCTCCACCACCACCAGCTACCTCCTCCACTTCCCGAACCTGCCACCACTACCCACCTCCTCGATCAACTGAAACCAACCCAAATCACCAATCTTTCGTCTAAATCGAAACCAAACCCAGAACCCGTGAAGCCCATACACACCGCACTCCACTCAGATTCCATTCGACACAACTCGCACTGGTTCAACCCTCCGTTATCTCCAATCGAAACCCAATCCCCCTCTGTCCAAATCGAACCCAGCCATACCAGTCTAAAGTCTAAAGCGACCTTTTGATTTTTATATATCATGCTCTGGTTGGATTGAGAGCGATCTCGGTGTTGATGATGGACGAGAGAGAGAGAGAGAGAGAGAGAGAGAGAGAGAGAGAGAGAGAGAGAGAGAGGAGGAGGTGGCTGGTGGTAGTGGGTGGGTGGGGAAAAGAATATGTTGCCCCTAGTCCCGGTTGGTATTAGTAACACCGTTAGTCAAGTACGGCTATTTGTACCTATAAGCAAACTGAATGGGGGTTTTACTGGTAAATTGAAAGTCTCCGAGGTTTTCTATAACTAAGTGCATGGTGCAATTGGTGCATGTAGGTCTAAGGTCATTTGTCCTTTGAAAAAATAAGCAGCTTAAAGCTAAAAATGCTATAGCTACAAGCTCGTCTTTAAAGCAAGGAAAGATAACTGACCAAGAAAAGGTGGAACAATGGATAAAGTTAAGCCTTATTTTTCTAGAAGAACATAGTAGGCATTTGGAACAAGATTCTTGGAAAATTGACGAAAACAAGAGAAATAACAGCAGTCCTTACACTTCTTATGTTTCAACCAGATCCACTAGCCGGACAAACAACAAACTGTACGAATTAATTTGAACTGGTTCCAACTCTAATAATTTGGCATCCCGAATTCCGATTTGGATTACTTTCTTCCTGGTTAAAATTCAAGATAGGACTTCGAATAATTTCATGGATGAAACAAATCGTACATTCGATTCGTGAACAGTAAGATCCTGACAACGACAACCATGTATTGATGCACTGTCTCCTTACAACTACGGAAGCTAAAATTTTGTTACCATTAAGGTAAAACTAGACCAGCACCTATCATGAACTATTATCAAGATCTTACCATAAAAGAAGTTCTGCACTGTAGTACTAGCTACAAAATGAGAACATGAAAACCCAAATTTCAGATGTCATAACATATAGTCATCATATTGGCCATTTTGATCAGCTTTGTTCTGTTTGTATTAATTAAGACGAGCTCAACTTTACAGAACTCGATCATCTAGTGAAACTACAGTAGAAGCAACCGTTTTCTCATTAAATTCACAGTTAAGATGACAGATAACCACAAACTAGTGTGTGGCACGAGCACACATCGGAACAACAAAGTGTTATTAGGAGAAACTAATAAAGTTAGACAACTGAACTCTAAGGTTTTTATAGATTAAGTGAGACCTGCTAATAGAGATGGAATCATGGAAAGAAAGGAGGTCTCAAAAGTCATATATAGAATGATAATAAAGAATAGGATATATATGAGCTATTATGGTAACAACCATAGTTGAAACATACCTTTCAAATGCTATTCGAATATCTTCCATTAAAGGACGATTCCGGAGATCATACTCAAAACACCCATTTATAACATTTTCAACTGCAGGAGGTAGCCCAATTGGAAGGTGTGGTTTTTCTTGTTTTATGACAACAGAGTGGTAAATTTCGTCAACCGACATTCCAGACCAAGGTTGAATGCCAGTCAACATCTCCACAATGCTGCATCCAAATCCCCAAGAATCAGTCTCAAATGTTATGGGACCTCTAACTTCCGGTTCCCACTGTTCTGGAGCCATGTAGTTAGGGGTACCAAGTCTAAGAGCTAATCCTGAGTTAGACAGCGGAATCCCCATTAGTAGGTAAGGGATCCCGAAATCTCCCAGGATAAGTCGATCATGTTCATTAAGAAGGAAATTTGTGGGCTTCAGGTTGAGCACTGGTACCCCTAATGAATGCACGCCTTTAACTTCTTTAGCCAAATCAACCCCATACCTGTCAAGAGGGTAGTTTCCGTCATCCACGAGTATCTATTTAGTTACAGTAATTGAAAAGTGATATTGGAAGTAGAAAGGTATATATCAGCGAAGTCACCTTAATACATCAGCTAGTGGAAATTTTCCTCCTTTCAACCGAGCCATTTTATCGCCCACCGAACCCTCGTAGAATTTCATGGCAATGCAAATCTACAAAACATCAGAATGGTAAAAAAATCACTGTACTTAGAGATGCAGAATGTTTCTTTGACAAGATACGGATGTTGATCAAACAGTTACCTTCCCAGAAACTATTGAAGCACCATGCAACCAGCAAACACCCGGGAGTTCCCGTAACTTAAGAAATAGTTCCTCAAACTTCGCTAAGATCTTTTGCATGTGATCCTCTTTTACTGGATGCAGCATCTTAACAGCCAATTCATGGTACTCGTCAAAATCTTTAGCTGATTGATGGTGTGTTGCTAACCAAACATCACCAAATTGTCCTCTCCCAATGCGATGTTTGAGTTTCAAGGATTCTGCATCAATCCAGGGGCTAACCTCCGGTGGTGTAGCCACAACAGTCCTAAGTTGGTCCGGGTCCCCTTCGTAAAGCTCATAATCGAAAGCTGCTGGAGGTGAAGCGCCAACTTGTTCAGCCATTTCTTCTCACAAAGGAAAAGAACACGTAGTCGTCAATTCCAAGGCTCATGCCATTAAAAGAAAAACAATGTTCCACGTCAAGAAAGGGAGAGATCAAAACCCAATAATCAAACCAGAAAATTCTCGATAACGGCATGGTTCCTGATTCAAATTTCTAAGTATAATTCAGTAGGACCAATTGCAAATCCCTGAAGCAAGCATACAGCTTCAAAACTAAAGTTAGCTTTAGTACTATGCTATTATTCATGTTTATATGAAACTTGACTCAAAGAAAAGACAATGAACTTGGCAAGACATTCCATAGTACCAAAAGCTTTGGGGTTTAATAGCATTAAGCCCAGCAAAAATGTACCCCGAAAAACTTGTTTATTGAGCTGAGGTTCTTGAAGAACTTGTTAATAGTGTTTTCATGGAAACCGGGTGCCAATTACCCCATGTTCCTGAATTATCATACGAGGATCAACCCATAATTAGGCTTATAAGAAAAAACTAACTATGCAAGACCTACGTTACCTGGAACGCGGATCGTTCCGGTCCGTGGAACGGGAACGGGATCGCGGAACGCCATACCCTATGGAATTCGGTACGCCAAGGGTAGGCTTCTTTGGATACCTTTATAGGAGTTTTACCATTTTCCACAAATCATATAGTATTTAAAAGTCAATACTCTAAAAATAGATGTAACTTAACATATCTAAATTTAATTTTCCGTTCTACATAGATACTTTAGGTGAATATAGTGAACAAAAATCGGATCGCCAAATTAAGTGATCTGGATCGCTGGTGTTTCACGTTTTGGAACGCGCGATCCAACTCGCAATTCGCGGGGATACGAGTGAATTGTGGTAACACTGTGCAAGACAAATACTATGAAGTGCTTGCTCACTCTATTTAGGCTACTCTTCAGCAAAGACCATTATCAGTATACAACAACAGCAAAACCCATATGATTCTGTGTGATGCAAACCAAGAATTCGCAATAATATGTCAAATCAGACTACTATCCATGGAATAAACACAAACTGTAACCCATGACACAAAAAAAAAAAAAAAAAAAAAAAAAAAAAATACCACACAAAATACCCACAAGGTGAAATCGAATTTACGAAAAATTAACTTCACTGATTGATTGACAGAGCGACTGAAGTGTGGATCTTACTTGAAAATAAAGGGGATGGAGAGAGATGTCGACGAATTGATTAACCGGAGACTTCAATGAAATGATCGGCGAATCGAAACTGATGACTGCTCTTTGACGAATCGAGTGTTGGCTTTCCCGAGAGAGAGAGAGAGGTCACGTGACGGTGGTCGACTCGTCACTCTTGCAATGGCGAAGCTGAGCGGTTCACGTTTCGTGGTGAAGAAAAAGTAAATGAATTTTGCAGTGGGCGTAGACGTGCCTCCGTGTCCTTCACTCCACCGGCGAGAGAGTGACAGAGGACAACGCCGTTACGGTTCAGTTTATCTCGTCGTTTTCAGGAAATTCCATATACACCCCATGCGGTTTGACATTTTATAAATCAGCCACAGACAAGTGTCATCTTACTACCGAATCTGCGGGGGATTTGGCTGAAAGCCTGTCTGAGAAATGGTGTTTGAGGAATGTCATCGGCTGAATTGATATTTGTAAACCAGGGGTGAGCAGAAACCCGGACAACCCAACCGGTCCGAGCCGAGCCAATCAAAAAATGATAAAAAAATTGATTTAATGATTGGGTATGGGTTGGTTTAACCCACACTCGCCAAGAACCGGGTGGGGCGCGGATCAAATTGTGCTGAATCCAAAATAACCCGAACCGACCCGATTAGGGTGATATATATAGTAATTTCTCCACTTTTCTGGAACCCAAACCGATTTTACTATTTCTGTGATGCTCTCTCTGAAAACAGATGGAGACACAACCCCCAAGCCTTCGTTCTCCACTTCCAAGCCTTCATTCTCCACCGTCCTTCGTTCTCCACCTTCGTCTTCATCCGAACCCAACAATCGATGACTTTTACGCCTGCAATCGGCGTCAATCATTAGAGCCTCTCTAATGGATTTAAAGAGAGAGAGAGAGATAGAGATAAAAGCAAGAGGGATAAGAGAGAAGAAGAAGACGAAGAGGAAGAAGAACCGAATGGTGTGAGCATTAGAGTCCAATTCACCAATCTAATCATCATTTGTTCGGTCCTTTATCTCTATTTTATCTTTACTCGACCTTCTTCTTCTTCTCTTTCCGGTCATTGCTCTGTTTCGTTCATTCTTTCCGGCAATTTGGAGGACGATACCTCGTTTTCTCCAGTCAGATTATACTTGTCGTACCCGGCCGAACCCGATCGTACTCGATGAACCCGAAATCCTCGGGTATGGTAGTTATTCGATTGGGGACGGGTTTGATTCAGGCATAACCTGATATGTTAGGTCGGTCAGCCAAACGGTAAAATACCCGGCCGAACCGACCCGTGCTCTGCCCTATTGTAAACTACCTTTCTTTTTTAAACGCATGCTGATAAAACTTGTTAGCAAGCAAATGGGGCAATGACAGTGACATGGATGATGACATGTATCATAAAGTGGTGAGAAAATACCGTTGAATTACCCTGCTACCCTTGTCATTGAAAGTGACATTCAAACTCAAAAACAAAACCTAACAAATGTCATCTATCTCTCTAAAAATATTGAATTTTTCATCTACCGAAACCTACCAAAGTACATTTGAATTTACTCCAAATGTAAACTAATGAATGAGTTGCCTTAAAGCACCAAGATTGGCTCATTTCTCACTCTCATTTGCTCCTGTTCTCCTCATTTTTCTATATAATTATCTCTCTTCATTGTTGTTGAGCTACGGTAAACCCTAAACTCTCGACTTTTTTTGTCACAATTCTTGTAATATGATCATCACATTGTTCTGAAATGTATGCTAGTGTATTTTTTATTAAAGTTGCTCTTCATTTTTTCAATGAATTTTTAGGTTCATTATATTGATTATGTGTTCTTCATTCGGGGGTTTGATGTGTGTTGTGGATTGTGTGGAGACTGAGAAGAGTAAATGCTTGTCTCTATATTGTCAGAGTAAACAGGGATGATGCATTTACCCGTCACAGTATATGAAGTGAACAACTGGGACGAGCAGAACCTCCAAGATTGGTACAAGTGATTCCCTCGTCTGGAACTTCAAACCGAGACGATTAGTTTCCAACAAACATCATTCGCCCAATCAGGCATACCATAAGCAGTCTCACATAATCAAATTTCTCCTCCTCGCTCATTCTTTGCCTTCAGTTTTTCCAAACTTTTTCAATTTCCGGTACGTCGATGTTTTTACCATAGTTGTGGTCGGGGAGATACTTTGAAACCCAACCATATGCACGCTCTTTCTCGGCTAACCCATCGGTTTGGTCAAAGCTCGCGGGTTGTTAATGTAGAACCAAAACTCAGGCTCTTTAGCCCCCGCGTTCAACTTTGTGTGCATGACAAGATTCACAAGTTGACTGGAAAAGGTAAAGTTGCCGCAGTGGATGTCCAACAAAAACTTGAGTTGGGGGAGCCTTTGCTCGATCAATTCCTTCACATCAACGCGGACGTATTTCAAACTGTCCTCATATCCTTTCAAACATAGTTTTACAAACCGGACCGGCGAGCCGGTGCTTGACCGGTCCGGTCAGGTAGTCGGACCGTATCTACATGAACCGCATCACGTCACCGGAATCGGCGATTCAACCGCCGAACCGGTCGAACCGGCCGGTGTTTGACCCGCCGGTTCTCTCCTTTAATTAAAAATAAATTAGCCTGACGCCAATTCAACCCTGATCTTCAGGTTATAATCAGCCACGACTTACCACCACGCCAACCAGCTCTTACAGTTTGAATGGAGAAATTATTATACTTAACACATCATTTCCAAATAATACTGGAACTAAACTTCAATTTACAAATTGTAACTTTTTTTATCAACTATTGTAACAAATGTTTAGAAATATTTATCTTTCGCAAATTAAAGTCTACATTCAAAATATTATAGGGACAAGTTGTTCTTCCATTAAATGTTTATTTTATATTACTTTCATCAAAATACATTGTTGTTTTGACTATTATCTAGTTATTTGTTTGTGTGTGTGGGTTTATTTTTTTAAGCATTTCTATTACTATAAAAATATTACAACGCTAAATAAGTTTGAAAATTAAAATATTCAATTGTATTTTTGGCTATTTTCCATTATGTTTACTACTTTTGTATATAAATTAATAAATATATATTATTAAATAAACGTGCAATTGGCCGGTCCGGTTTTTACAACTTTGCTTTCAAAGCTACCCTCGCTGTGATGTTTCCTTTCTCGATGTTAACCAGGCACAACGGAAGCAGTACATCTCCCAACTACTAATCGAATTCCAAAACCTTAATTACTTGCATCTACAATTTAAAATAAAATTTAATTAGTAATCAAGTAATATATCATTACTAATCAAGTTATAATAATTTCTATTTCATATGTTATTGTTTAAAATTTCAACAATTTTTTGGAAGTATATTGAAATGTCTCTTATTATTTAAAAGTTTATGGATTGGTTATTATGTACGAGAGAATCCTTTAGGGAGGATTCAATATACACCAAGAGCAGAGGATAAGAACACAGGAAGAGTAGAGTTGTGTGTAGGGAGAGAGTAAGGCAATAGTACTGTATGAGAGAGAGAGAGAGAGAGAATTTTGGCAGAGCTTCCGCGTATCTCAGGTGATTCGTCCTTGTATGGAAGGGTAAACGATCCTATATATAACAGAGAATGTGACCGTTGTAGTGGGTTAATGCGCCCGTTAATGGCGGCTTAATTAGCTTAACCACAACGGCACGTTCGTCTGCGTATATAGGAACTGTTACGCACGTCGTCCGCGTATACCGGAATCGTTATGAGGTTGACCGGGTTTATGGAGCTCGTGCCATAAATCTCTCAAAGCAGTTACTAAAGGTCGCGCGCGGGCTTGGTTGTCGCTCGAGCGCGACAGGACTTACTCTAGCCTCCAAACCACTAAGTCCCTACAGGTCCCGTGTGGTGGTATGCGAGGGCCCTGCCTCGCAGCCCCCACGTGGATCAGCGCGGGTGGTGATCCAGTGTGTGTGAAGCACAGCTAGGTGTGCTGGATGATCGCCACGTGGCTAAGATCTATCTGTCTAGAAAGCACTATCTACATTAGCCCCCTTTCTGCGCATGAAGACACCTAGCCGGATAGGCTTCAATGCGCAGGAACCAATGCACGCGTCGCTGCCACGCACCAATTCAAATACACACAAAATCAGCCCCCGTGCGTGCCATTATGACCTAGAATCCCTAGAGTCGTGTCGTTTGTTCTTTTAGGGTTTTAGGCGTGACGTCAGCTCGTCCTGAGATTGCGCGATTCGACGGTGACGGTTGCGATTCGACTACTGAAAGGACGCGACTCCTCATTGTTTTGGATAAATACTCTATGCTCTCCATTTTTGCAAAGCATCACTTCTCTCTCTAAAGTGAATGATACCCGGAAGCCTTAAAGAGCAGATTCAAGTAATCAACCATCAGTTCTTCCTTGTCAATCGTCTCCTTCAACTTGCTTCACCAAAACAAGCTTTACCAAAACAAGGTTGGCTTTGCTCAATTCCATTAATGTATTTAAATATCCTTTGAACTGTCTTGGATCTGTAAACCCAGAGCTATTTGAAATATACTGTTCATTGAGAACTGCAAAAGAGGCTCTTTCTTAAACCCAGAACTGATTGAATCACCAGATTGTGACGATTTCGAATGATGAACTTTTCTGAAATCCTGAGAATCCAAACCCAGAACTAGACCCCGAACTGTTCATCTTCTTCTAACAAGCCAAAATTGCTTCCTGAATATGAACTGAAATTTAAACTGTGTGGGTATATTTCTCCCCCCTTTTTTCTTGCTTTTCTGCAGGAATGGCCAAGACAAAAGGATCTAAACCCATGAAAGAGCCTGAAGAAATACCTGATCTTCCAAAGACCTTGTGGAGAAAAGCCCCCTATTTGGGTGGAAAAGATTTCTATCATGATAGGGTTAAGGTGAAGAATCTACCGGCTCCTGCTCCCTCCGAAGAATTGCGGACATTGAACTCGCCTACCAATGCAGCCATGCTAGAGTTAATCGACTCCAAGGATGTGGTTAGGTTAGGAGTTGAGAATGGATTTTTCCCTCATACTGCAATTTCCACCCAGGCCTTTGTTCAAAAATTGGACTTGATGGATGAGTGGATTGACCATGTATTGACCCACCATGCCATCGCATTAGACAATGCTGGAATTTACTTCGCAGTTCGTGCTATGAAGGGTGTTGCCGTGAAGTTGGACCCGTCCATGCTTCTAAACCTTCTTTCTCGCTATTCTCCTGCGACTCACACCTTCCATTTTGCTGAGTTCGAGGCTGCTCCTACTTTTGAAGATGTGCACATGTTGTATGACCTTTCTCCCACTGGCGAAGTGGATCCCCTGAGCCCTTTGAGGACTTCTCCAGAGCTTGCTCTGTATGCGCAGATGGAAGAATGCCTACACGAGGTGAAGAAGATCTCCACTCGTTGGACATATGCGAAAGTTCTTCCTGACTGGCAGCTTGCTGATACTTCTGCGAAGAACACCTGGGGCAAATGGGTGCAATACTTCTTTCGCGACTATGCGGATGGTAGTATTACCAAGCAACTTCTGGACAAGAATCCAAATGCGAAGAATTATGTGGAGGGGAAAGGATACCTTCTAACCTTGTGTGGCTTCCTCTGTGCCTGGATGTCGAGGTACATGATTGATGGTCACCCTCGTGATGGGGTTTTTTATCATGTCCTTCCCCTTGCTGTCAAGTTGGCCCTCGGCCAGAGAGTCACATTTGGGCCCCTGGTCTTGGGCACCTTATATCACAGATTGGATCAATTGGTATAGGCGATCAAGGACTCTCGCGGTCGTCTTTATGTGTTGACTTATGTAAACATCGCATTCCTTACCATGTGGTTTTTTGAGCGATGGCCCTCCTATGCTGCTGTTCCTTCTAGGCCCAACAAGTGGTGTGTCCCAGGCGCGGAGACTGAACTTTCCAGTGGGAGAGCTGCTCGATGGTTTAGAACCAATCTTCCCAAGTGCACCTGGAGCCTGATGTGCGATGACCGGAGTAAGTTTACAACTAGGCCTCATGCCACGCGTATTGAGAATGTGCGATGGTTCACGAAACTGGAAGAACTCCTTCTCGAAGGTCATGAGCGCTATCGCGAATTCTTCTGCTGGTGTTTAAGGGGTTCTCTCCCTGCTCATGCTGAGTATGTTCCTGAACTTACTCCCAGGTATGAAAGGATCACAGTCGACGTTGATCCAACTCGCGTTTCTCCCCAGTTTGGTTTTCATGCAGTGGCGCCTTCCATTTGGCCTAAGTCGATCATAAGAGGCTTCTACAAGCGCCTGCTGTCTGACGAGTGCCAAACGATCTTTCGGAGCAACTTGCCCTTCGTTCAACCTTCAGGTAGCCGTGAAGGTCGCCTCTCCAGAAATTGGATCTCTTACTGGGCTACTCAGCAAGCCCGATTTGAAACGCAGTCGACTCCTCAGCCCAGCAAAGCTCCTGCGATCAAAAGGAATGCCTTCCCATTCCGTCCTAATTGCAGCTTGGATGATTCCCAGTATAGCTGCTACTCCTTGCTCGATCTTGACAATCACTTGTGCCCCTCCACCATTATTGAGGAGAAGATGACCGCTGTTAGGGAGGGAGCTTCGCAAGTTATCAAGTACAGCGAAGATTTTGCCAAGGTAAACAATTTCCTTTATGGGTGTTAAACTCCTTTCCCTTGATGCAGTGAAACTTATACCCCATTTTCTGTTTTAGTGCTATCTGAGGAGGTTCGCATCTGGAGAGCGCTCCAAATCGTTGATCAACTCTATTGTTTCCGCGAAGAGGCAGGACAAGGAAATTCCTCTAACAATGAGAATGGCTCCCCAAGTAGAGACTCTGATTCGCGAGGTAATGGATGCGTTTGCTAGCTCGCTGATAGACAATACTCCAGCTTTGTCTCCTCCTAGGAATGCTCCGTCTCCTCCAGCAGATGTTGCCCCGAGGGCCAAGAGACAAAAGAAGAAGGGTGTTGCAATCTCCTCTCCTCCTAGGAGTGCTCCAACTCTGTCTCCTGCGAAATATCTTGCCTCTAAAGACAAAGGAAAAGGTCGCATGCCAAGCAAAGCGCAGAAAGAGCTCGCAGTTGAGACTTTTATTCCTTTTGGTCAGGAAGAGGAGGACGAGAGGAGAGAAGTGAGAGGAAGAGATGCTGAAGAAGAAAGAGGTGAAAACAAAAGAGAAGAAGAAAGAGGTGAGATACGAGAAGAAGATTCGGAAGGTATCTCAAACAAACTTGTATTCTTCATACTTTAGCTCTTGCAATAGTTGTTGAACAGCTTTTTCTTTCGCAGGTGAGGACACAGAAACCATCAGCGGCCTCCTGGCCAAGGAAAAGAAGAAAACCAAGGGTTCTCGCTCTGGCGTTTCCAGCGAAGCCATAGACGAAGAGATACTTGCTGAGTCTGAGAGAACGGCTGCTGAAGCCGCAGAGAGAAGGAGGAAGCTCGAGGAAGATGAGATCGAGCTCATAAAGAGGAGAAGTTTGGAAGAACAGCATGTTGATGACGCGGATGCAAGTGCTTTGGAACAACCCCAAGAGGACTTTGAGGAGATCGCAGGCGGCAAAGAAGGTGAGATATTTAACCTTGTTGTGACTTACCAAGAAGTGATTATTGGTGCGTTAAAGCATGGCTTTTCAAAAGCTGATATTCTCCGATGGCTAGTAGGCAAGTGTGTTGAACCCTCAGGTAATCATTCAAACAATGTTTGTAAACCCAGCTTGGTGATCCAATCATCATTGTAACGAGTTTCTTCGCACCCCAAGTCACGCTCACCTTAAAGATGTGCTTAATGAAGATACTCTAGTAGGATATGGTGTCGCATCTTTAACATATGATGAAGGTGCTGCGATCCCACCTAAGTGTGGAGGTGCTCGCTTTTGATCTATCAAAATAACATAATAATGTATAATACAAGTTACCTCAATATTTTCTGTCTCGCATCGCAGGTGATGCTGATGAGGATGTGCCGGAACAAAGGGGTCGGCTCCCTACATCCTATGCTCCAGAGCGAAGCTCTCACGTTGAGAAGCCTGTCGCAGCTACTGAGTATGCATGATAGCCTTTGGAGGATATCATCGAGGTTTCTGATGATATCGAACCTGACACCGTGCTAATAGAAGAAGATGCTGATGCTGCAGTTGAGGAAATGGAAACAGATGATGTTGGAGCTGAAGTTCATGAAAATGAACAGGTCGTGGAAGACATAGCATCACATGCAAATGTTGATGTTCAAATGAATGCTCCCGAGCCACAAGAGCCCCTCGCAGCCGAAGAAGTTCCTGGTCGAGCAGCAGCTACTACTGTTGCCATTTCTTCAACAGAGGTAGAGTTTTTAGAGGTTCCCCCAGCATGGAGTTTTTGGAGCTCACAAGTTGGAGCTGTCGTCGCACCTGTTGCGGCCTACACTCTCCCTGCCAACTATGATGAGCTCGAGCTCGCGACTGACAGACGAGCAATGCGGCGAGGGCATGCTTCAGCTTTTCCAGCAATGCGCATTCCCTCTTTGCGTGATATCCTCTAAGGGACTGGTATGTTACCATTTTTCGTATTCTACACCCTTGTTTTAAAGCTTTCATGCTCTAACTTGAATCAACTTTGTCAGGAATAAAGCAAGCCGATGTGGACTGGCTGATTCAGATGCGCCTCTCATACCCCTGGTCCTTCGTGAAATCTCTGGAGATAGAGCCGTATGACAGGAGGCTTTTCTTGACCGAAGCCATCTGGATTCTGGTGGCCACCCCTGCGACCATTTCTCCTAATAATGCACAGCTGCTTTTCAGCACATGCAAGGGGCTTCAAGCTAAAGTTCAAGGAAAGCTAGGGTTCGGGTATCTTCTCAACAGGATCACCCAAATTCTCGCAGCTGTGAGTTTGAAGCGCGGCTACCACAACCTCGCATCAGAGAGACGGAAGGTAGAGGAACAAAGACAGAAGGCTGAAGAAGCTGTAACCCTTTTTCATGCGATGAATGCCAAGTACGAACAACTGAAGCGCGAAGTGGACCAAGCAAGAGAGGCATCACTCTTGTTTTCTCCAGAAGACCCTTTGATCAAGGATTTGATTTAGAAACAAAAAATATTTGCTTAAAACAAAATATTATTGTAATGCTAGTGCTTCTCCCCTCTTTTTTTATCTGGAACTCCATGTCCCATTTTGCCCTTTTGGGAATTTGCACGAATATCTTGATGCGTATCAATTATGACGTCACATGGTGACGTATCCGCCTTGATTTTCGCGCTAATGATTTATTAGATAAGAACGATTTCCTTGGGAATCCCATCCTTATATGACCTTCCGTCATTAATTAGGGCGTGCCACCGAATCGTCATAGCCTGTAGTAGGGTAATTGAATTTTACTTCTTTTGAGACGTAAGTAATTGATTCTTACCCGTTTTCCAAGCTTTGCTGACTCATCCAGGGAACTGAAGAGTCCCCATAGAGTCTATATAAACCCTGCCTCTTGCTGCTCGGGTTCTTCATCCCAAAATGTGGCTTGCCATGAGTCCTTACGACTGCTGGCCTCAATGCTTGTCTTTTGTTGATTCATGGCAATTTCAAGTTGTGAAACCTGAGTTTATGCCTTGTGCCATAGAAATAGGTCGCAAGATCTTCTTTATAAATCTTACTGTTCTTCATGATTACTTTGAAGAAGATATACACAATGCCTCATGCTTCTACGAAGATTCTTCTTCGTCTATTATGTTTGTAGGTCGTATCTCCGGCTAATGTAGATAGTGCTTTCTAGACAGACAGATCATAGCCACGTGGCGATCATCCAGCACACCTAGTTGTGCTTCACACATACTGGATCACCACCCGCGCTGATCCACGTGGGGGCTGCGAGACAGGGCCCTCGCATACCACCACACGGGACCTGTAGGGACTTAGTGGTTTGGAGGCTAGAGTAAGTCCTGTCGCGCGCGAGCGTCAACCAAGCCCGCGCGCGACCTTTAGTAACTGCTTTGAGAGATTTATGGCACGAGCTCCATAAAGCCGGTCAACCTCATAACGGTTCCGGTATACGCGGACGACGTGCGTAACGGTTCCTATATTCGCGGACGAACGTGCCGTTGTGGTTAAGCTAATTAAGCCGCCATTAATGGGCGCATTAACCCACTACAACGGTCACATTCTCCGTTATATATAGGATCGTTAACCCTTCCATACAAGGACGAATCACCTGAGATACGCGGAAGCTCTGCCAAAATTATGTCTCTCTCTCATACAGTACTATTGCCTTACTCTCTCCCTACACACAACTCTACTCTTTCTGTGTTCTTATCCTCTGCTCTTGGTGTATATTGAATCCTCCCTAAAGGATTATCTCGTACACGTGGCGATCATCCAGCACACCTAGCTGTGCTTCACACACACTGGATCACCACCCGCGCTGATCCACGTGGGGGCTGCGAGACAGGGCCCTCGCATACCACCACACGGGATCTGTAGGGACTTAGTGGTTTAGAGGCTAGAGTATGTCCTGTCGCGCGCGAGCGACAACCAAGCCCGCGCGCGACCTTTAGAAACTGCTTTGAGAGATTTATGGCACGAGCCCCGTAAACCCGGTCAACCTCATAACGGTTCCGGTATACGCGGACGACGTGCGTAACGGTTCCTATATACGCGGGCGAACGTGCCGTTGTGGTTAAGCTAATTAAGCCGCCATTAATGGGCGCATTAACCCACTACAACGGTCACATTCTCCGTTATATATAGGATCGTTAACCCTTCCATACAAGGACGAATCACCTGAGATACGCGGAAGCTCCGCCAAAATTCTGTCTCTCTCTCATACAGTACTATTGTCTTACTATCTCCCTACACACAACTCTACTCTTCCAGTGTGTGTGAAGCACAGCTAGGTGTGCTGGATGATCGCCACGTGGCTAAGATCTGTCTGTCTAGAAAGCACTATCTACAGTTATATTCTAATGTCCAATTGATAATGAAATACTTAAGGTATTGTTAAATTATCTGTTATTATTTAAATGTTTATGAAATATTAGAAGTGTTTTAGTGTTATTGAATTTAAATTGAGTGTTCAACTTTCAGCGTGTCACATTTGGGTAAATTTTATTCACAATTTTTTAAGTGTAGTGTTAAACTTAAAATTTTAAGTGTTCGAGTCACACTGCTCAAAATTTAAGCGATCAAGTAACAGTGGAAGTTGCAAAATTTTACTAAGTATGGCAATGATTCTAACTGTTTGAGACGAGCACTCGTCTCAGCACATTGCAGTATAGTATACTGAGACGAGCACTACAAACCAGGACGAGCGAAATGCTCATCTGGGTTTATACTTTGCTCGTTTCAGTACATTGCAGTATAATGCCAGACGACCAAATGCTCGTCTGAGAGGTCTTACTTTGTGCTCTTTATATGCTCCTTGGTTTATCAAGTCTCGATGTCGACCTACAATTGGATAAATGTTGAATTAGTGATATCCCTTGCAACCTCGCAATGCGGTATAGATGGTGAACTTTCATAATCAATATATGTGAATATGTGAGAAACATCAAAAGTGTAGGTGTTGAGATACTCGTTACGTTCCTCTTCGACTATCATATTGTGCATGATAATGCATGCTAACATGGTCTCGTGAATGTCATTTTTCTTCCACAATTGAGTGGCTCCTCTAACAATTGCAAATCAAGCTTAGAGAACTCTGAATGCCCGCTCAATGTCCTTGCGATAAGTTTCGTGTTTATGTGTGAAATATTATTCTTGGACATTTTTTGGTGTACGGATAGATTATTTTGTGTGTGCTTACGGATGTGGTCTATTTTCATTTTTCTGAGTTTATTTTTAATGCATTGTTCTTGTAGTCATTTTTGTTTATATTTTATTTTATATCACTAAGATTAATTATATTAGTTGTCAAAAATAACTTTTACACTAATCATTGGTAAAGTATGACATTATGTTTCCAGTTACATAAAAGTAATGTAAAAACATGCCCTAAATACTAATTTTCACCATCAAGTTTGATGGTAAAAATATGATTTAGTGATGTAGGATAGGATTTGGGGGTACTGTGGGAGATGCACTTCACCATTTCACAAAAGCTACACCAAATATAGGATTTGGTGATTTTGTGCTTTTTTGGTCAACGACTGTGGGAGGCCTACAAAAAAATCATCATTTTTTTGATGATTTGATGATTTAGTGATTTGTTGTGGGAGGCCGAAAACACCAAATTTTACCATCAAATATAAGATTTGGTGCACTGTGGAAGATGCTCTGATGTCATATTTTTACAAATGATTAGTGTTAAAATTATTTTTGACGACTAATATAATTAATCTTAGTGATAAAAATAGAATATAAACAAAAATGACGGCAAGAATAATGCATTAATAATAAACTCAGAAAAATGAAAATAGATAGCATGAATTTAAAATATATAGTCAAACTAAGAATATGAAGACAATTCCCTAAAAAAAATGAAGACAGCAGAATGTAGAACAACGTAACATAATAATGGAATACGCCATGTCTGCGTGACAATTAGACTGGTCAATTAGATTTTTTGACCGATCAATTAGTTTTTTCGAAGTGTTATTTAATCATTTTGCAATTTCGTGTAATATTGGTCTGGTAATAAAATATTTTGTTATTTTGATAGTTATGGAATTCATGATTTGGTGATAAATTTGATATTTTGTCGTGGGAGGCGAAAAATACCATTTTTTAAATTTAATGAAATAGTGAAATAACTATCTGATGTAAAAATTTATGAAAACGGGAATATCAAAAGTATTATTTGTTCATTAACTATGGGAGACCAAACTATTTTTCTCTATCAAATATAGAATTTGGTGTAAAATTTGATATACTGTGAAAGATGCTCTAAGTCAATAGTATTGTGCAGCTAGGGTGGTAGCTCAAATGGTAGAGCGTTGAAAGTCTCTGCATGAAGTCTCGGTTCAATCCCCGTTGATGACAAACAATTTCTCAAAAGAAAGAAGTCAATAGATCGATCCCCGTTGACGACAAACAATTTCTCAAAAGAACAAAACAAAAAAAAAAAAAGTCAATAGAATGGTGGTATTTACAAAGACCAATTTGCCCGTCGGGTAGTGCCCAACTGTTTAGCTTTTTTCTTGGCTTCTTGGATTCGTTTGGTGGGGGTTTATTTAGGGTTTATTTAGGGTTTATATAGTGTTGTTAGGGGGTTTATCAATCCACAGTGGAAGGGTTTAGGGTTTCAGGAGGGTGAGAGCAGAGCGTCAATCGAGGGTTTTCCCATGGCGACGGGAACAAGTAGAAGAGATGAACGAAAAAGAACAAGGAGAGAGGTCTCATTACCGGAGGAGATCATTGTCGACATCCTCAAGAGCCTTCCCGTTGAATCTCTTCTCCGATTCACCACCGTCTGCAGATCATGGTAATCTCTTATCACTAGCCCTCATTTCATTTCGCTTCACTCTAAGTACATGGCTTCTACCACCAACAAGGGCTTGGTACTGTTTGGGGATATTCACCCTGCAAAAATCGAGAAAGATATTTACTTGCTGCATTTGGATGATGAAACGTCTGTGAAATGTAAAACTTTGAATTTCTCAATCACAAGTAAGATCCATGATGCCTTATTCAGGGATGTGGGTTGTGTCAATGGTGTGGTATGCTTGTCCGGCGACGTAAACACCTACAAAGATATAGTTTTGTGGAATCCTTCAATTATGAAGTTTCTACTCCTCCCCCTCCCAAGGTACCATACATGCGGTGGTTATAATCATGCTCTAGGGTTTGGCTTTGATGACCATGCTAATGATTTTAAGGTGGTTAGGGTTGCGTATCCTACTAGTTTGAAGGCAAGTGAACCACCCAAGGTTGAGATTTATGAACTGAGGGTAGGGTCCTGGAGAGAAGTTGATTCAAACGGGTTCCGTCATAAAATTGATAAGAGCAGTCCTCAAGTTTTTCTCCATGGGAATGTCCATTGGGCTGGTTGCAATGTTAAATACTATGACGATCTCCCAAACAGTAGGAAAAACCTGGTTGTGTCATTTGATTTGAGGAATGAGATATTTAGCACGATGGAGGTGCCTGATAGTCTGAATCAGCAAGAATTCCAACCGGTCTTTACTGTTGATGCTATTGGAGAATCCCTTACCCTGTGTCATTACATTTCTACTCACTATGGTCGTAGCTGTTGCGCATGGGTGATGAAACAGTATGGCGTAACTGAGTCTTGGACCAAAATGTTCAATATTGATATCACTGAGGGTACTTGGCGCTTAGTGGGCTTCGGGAGGAGTGGGGACGCACTGGTCAAGGCAAACAGACTATTATTGTCTTTAGAGCCCAAAAGCAATCAACCAAAGATTCTTAAATTATTTGAAAATTCAAAGGCCTTGTATGTGCATAAGTTTGTGGAGAGTTTAGCTTTGCTTGGAAACAGGGACAACGTGCTAGTTGATACAGAATCCTCCTATGAAGAAGATGAGCAAGAAGACTTCATCCGGTAACTTTTTTTTTGCATCTTTAGTAAATATTTATTGATCACCCGTTCTTAGTTTCTCATTATCAATCTGTTTAGATGTTGTACCTGCTCTGTGTCAATTTTGACACCAAATATCCATGTTGGTTTATACTTGATTGTGTTGCCTCACTATACATTTTCCTTATTTATGTAGGCGGTTCCAAGGACCAACCAATCCACCCATGCCTGTATTCTGGGAGCCAACTGGGACCCTGATCCACTGATTTGGATGAGCTTGTTGGTACAGACAACCTAAGAGGCCACTTCAGGTTAGTGGTCTGAACAGTTGTTATCGACGTTTTACATTTTGATTGATGGTAAATCGGGCATCTAAATTATGAAGGAGTAATCTGTTTATCGATAGCATGTAGATTTTTGTTGTATGTTTTCCTCATGGATATAGCATGGCTCGACTAATTTCTACTCTTTGAATCATGATAGTCAAATGTTATATTATGATGTGAACTCCAGGTGTAGTAGTACGAGCTACTTTCTAAATTTGTTCAGTGTTTCTCTTATGTGGGATCACATTTGGCATTGACTAGGAGCTCATAATCTAAGTTACCTAGAACGCGGATCGTTCCGATTCGTGGAACGGGAACGGGATCGCGGAACGCCATACCCTATGGAATTCGGTACGCTAGGGGTAGGCTTCTTTGGATACCTTTATAGCTGTTTTACCATTTATCGCAAATCATAAAGTGTAAAAGTACTCAATATATGAAACATTTAAAAGTCAATACTCTAAAAATGGATGTAACTTAGTAAAATTCCCCCTTTTGCATAGACGCTTTAGGTGAAAATAGTGAAAAAATAGGGATCGCCAAATTAAGCGATCTGGATCGCTGGTGTTCCACGTTTCGGAACGCGTGATCCAATTCGCAATTCGCGGGGGTACGAGTGAATTGTGGTAACACTGCTCATAATATACTTTCAGTGCTTTCGCTCTAACCTTCAGGGATTTGGATCTTGGTATTTCATTCTGTTGTTGACTAGTAGTTAGATAAAAATGAGGACAGAGGCACGACGTGAAGGTTGCAATGCTTGGAGAACCACTTGCACCGCTTCATCACACTACTTTCAAAAGGGTGATTTACCAGTGTGGTATTCTTTATTCTTGGACCAACCATTTTTAACTTTTAATGTAAATGTAGTCTATGTGAAAGCGCATTGTTTTTCTGACAAACGATGAGACCTCCTTAGTGATGGGAAGAGACAAGTAAAGATGTGAAGGCCATTCCCAGTGGGAATAAACTCCGTGCCTGTAATTTGTGTGAAAATAAAACTCGAGTTTACGTGGTGGGAGGAGAACCTGTGATGAGTGTTAGATCCGATGATAAAGGAACTTCGAGATATCCCCTGACTGACTCGTAGATGATAGCATGCAAGAAAATTGGATCCTATTGAATCTATCAACCTTTGGTGCTTAGAAGTACTGCTGATGCGTTCTCGGCTTTTCAAAGAGCTATATTCAGGCTTTTGTGTCAGTATTGGTGAACTTTTACTATGTATCTAAAAGTGTTATTACCATCCATGTTTTGATTCAACATGAAAATTCATTTCTAATTTGTTTTCATCACAGTTTTGGTTACTGATGTTGCTGGATCAGAGGATTGAGATCAAGTCAAGGAGGCAATCTGCAAAACATGTCAAGTTATCATCAGGCAGTATTTAGTTTTCTGTCTATTGTTGTTTTCCCCGTAGCCTTGTGAACGAATTAGTACTTGATGTAATTAGCACAATATGTTGCTGACATTCCTCGAACTGTATTAGCTCATTTGCCATGTTGGAGGGTCGTAGTTTTCTGTTGTACAGATTATGTATTAGCTGCTTTGCCATGTTAGCTTTCAGAAAATCTTCAGGGGTTGTATTTCTCATTATTGTATGAAAACACAATTCTCAGTTGCCTTCCATTTTCTGTTACCATGATCTTGCTGCTAAGCCAAAGTTTGCGCTAGGGGCGCGAGTTGGGCTCTCGAGTGCATCCAATACTGCTGGCAAGAACTCCTCGCTTTCCTTTCTGTCACATGGACATCCACTTCATGCATAAGTTGGAGAATTATGAATAGTTAACTGTTTGACTGTGCTTCAAAACAAGCACTTGAAACAAAATGTCCAGTTAAACAGAGATGAAACGCCCTGCATGAGGTCCCAGGTTTGTACCGGCCATATGATGTAATTCTCAAAAAATAAAAAATCAGGAAACCTGTACTACTACTACTCATAGTTTTAATGCACATTCACAAAAGTGTCAAAACTACAAAGTTGAGCTCTCAGTTTGTCCAGCCTTGCGTAGAATTCCATCTCTTACACACACATTTACGACTAGTTTGAAAATACTATGGCAGCACTGGAAGTTGTCACACACACACACACACACACAGAAAATACAATCAATGAAATTGTCATGGCAACCGAAACATTTACAAACTCGTCTTACACACAAAATAAGTGAACAATCATTGGTCTTTCTCGTCATTTTCTGATAAATTACACTTCACGCACCTAATATTGTCGAGTGGGTTCGAAGACCGCCAAATTGGCCCGACGCGTTGACAGGTAAACTAGACCGAGTACTAGGTGGTACAGTCCAATATGGGACATTGGGAAACAAAAGACCAACCCGTGTCATGCTCCCGAACAAAGATCACACACACGTGTATGTGTGTGTGTGTGTGTGTGTGTGTGTGTATGTATGTATGTATATGTATATGTATATGTATATGTGTATATATATATATATATATATATATATATATATTACACACATATAAATCAAAATCATCTAAAGAGTAGTTGTATGCAGGGCCGGCCCGTCTGCTAGGCAAATTAGGTGTTCGCCTAGGGCCCCGTAGTATTTTCCAAAGAGTAGGGGTAATATCATAAATTTATAATACAGTGGAAAAAAAATCGATAGATAACAGTTTTTTTTTTTTTTTTTTTGAGAAAATGAGAATTAATTAATTAGTTAGTAGTAACATGACATGGCACATTCGGCCTCCCTCCGGGCGATCTATTCGGCTTGTGCAGCATTTTTCAAAGTGAAAGTGAAAACCCTACAAGAAAAGCCGATTTACAGTTAAATTCAGTCTTCTATTGTCGGAGGCCGGACACAAGCACCACAAAAAGGCGATGTCTTCTTCTTGTTCCCATTTCTCACCGCCTTCTCAATAGCTTTAAGCCTTCGGAAGTGTCGCAACTCTGGAATACCACTAGGATTGTGACTCGCCACCTCATCATTCTCCATTTCCTGGCTGCTATTTTGAAGGTTTTTATGCAAACCCAAGTGATCCTCTAGCAAAGCCAAACAACCATCGGACGACCTTATGGCAAGATCAATTTCATCCAGCTTAGCTTTGAGACCTCCCTTTTCACCTTCCGAGTTGGCAAGAGCTTTCTTTAGAGTATCAACTTCTGTTTCAGCTTTTTCAGCTGTCTCACCAAGCTTTCTAGCATTCTCCTCGGCGAGCAGTAACTTGTTCTTCAAAGTTGCAACCATCTCTATAGAGTTTCTGTGTTTGACAAGGGTGGCCTGTTTTTCAGATTCCAATCTAGCAAGGTCTTTTTTGGCATGAGAGAAAGACTCCTCCAAATCAGCTGTTCTTTCCACCCTCTGCTTCATTTCAGCTTCAAGTTTCGCGAGAGCTTCCTTCAAAGCTCGAACTTCATCATCAGCTTTGTTTGCGCGCGAAAATTCAGACTCTAGTTTGGAAAGAGTCTTCAAACTCTTTTGGTAGCCAGCCTTGTTTTCAGCTTCTAGCTTCTGTAGAGTTTCCTTCAGTGCTTGGATTTCTCTCTTCTCCATCCCTTCTCCTGTTCCATTCTGACCACGCATGTTTCTTGAATCAGATTCTTCAGCATATGCCCCATTGGTCTTTGTAGAGGGGAACTGAGATGAATAAAGACCTAAAGTATCTTTCTGCAGATCATCATGTTGGAGTAAACCCAAACTCCTCATGTAGCTGATGGCCTGATTGATTACTTGCCTCCTAGAGATATCTTTACGCGACTCCACCATTCTGGAAACCAAGAACCCTCCCTCATTCATCTCCCACACAGGATGCTTCTCATTTATGTAAACAGAAAGTTTCTGCAAACAAAGGGCCCCGATCTTCTGCTGCGGGCCAGGACTCAAGGATGACTGCTGACCATATGCCTCGGCTGGGAGCAGAAATTTAAAGACGTCACTCGGTGTAAACATTTTGGTAAATGGAGGAGGCTGCTTCTCATACCGGTCACGGTCTACATCGGCAACCTCTACAATTGATCCTATCACGTCATGGAGAAGAGGATCCCCCTTCAGGAGGACCTTGACAAGGTTGAGAAGCATGAAAGTAAATTGCAAAAAAGTTGGCCTGCATTGTAACATAAATGTCGACTCGATATGTTTCCTTTGTCGAGGCTTGTGAATGCGTCTTGGAACACACTCAGAATCATTGAGGCCCGGCTTATCACCCCTGATAAGTCGTCCCTAAACCAACCGGGTAGAGTAGACCAGCAGGGAAGATTTTGTTTCTCAAAAAAAATATATATGAAAGATTTTATCTATGCCAACGTTCAATTAGTTTGATGGTAACTATAATCAACAATTTACCCTAATTTTTAGCAATGAATGGGGAAGATTTTATCTCCTTCAAAAATTACTAACGTCCATATGCTTAAATTTTTCATTTTTTAAAACTTATTTTCCTATATAAATCATCTCCTAATAACCTACAATTACTTCATATCCATTATCTCTAAAATCTCACGTATTTTCATCTCCTTCTATCTCTCTGTCACGTCTCTCTCTCTCTCCCTCAAACTCTCAGGTCTCTCTCTCCCGCAACCTCTCAATCTCTCTTCACGTAAGCTCTAGCTCTTCCTCACATACACAATTTCTATATTCTCAAGGCAAAGCATAAATTTTGAGGTATATTTTGACTATTTGTAAATTCTGGTTTTCTTTATGTATAGTTTTATTGGTTGCAATTGATGATTTGTTTGTTTGTTTATTTTGTGATGTGCAGGCATTCGAATAATCAGTAAAAAGTCTCGTGACAATTTGAGTAATCGACAACAAAAATCACATCCAGGTTCTATTGCTTTATTTTTCTCATTTTTATATTATTCGCCATGTCAAGTACAAAGTATCAATCTGATTGTGAAAAACGAAAAAGAAAAAGAGAAACTGAAAAGATTGAATCTCAAAAGGAGCCTTAGATAAATTTATGACAACTAAACATGTAGACAGTACAAATTTAGATGTCGAAAATGAGACTAAGGGTGTTGTTGAACCTGAAACTCATGTAAATGTTCAAATTGAAAATTCTACCAGTGTTGAAACCCTAAGTCCCAATATTCACAATGAAAATTTGACTTAAGTTCACGACGTAGATCTATTTGAAGTTGGAACTGAAACCCCTCATTTTGAGAAAAATGATAGCTTTGTTGATCACCAAGCTGAGAACCCGGTAGACGTACTTGATCCTGGATCTTGGAAAAATATTGATTCAAAAGTAAGAGACCTGATTGTAGAGAGAGGTCCTGTAAGAGTTAGCAACACTGAATTTCCTAAAAATAGCGATGGTAGACATTTTACTGTTTTAAGTTACATTCCTACTTTGCCTAATGGAGAGAAATATGATAGAAAATGGCTCGTATACTCAAAAAATGTAGATATGATTTATTGTTTTTGTTGCAAGTTGTTTAGGGTGAAACCCAATGTAGGCAGACTTTTAACGTGGGAGTTAACGATTGGAAAAATATTAGCTGCATTTTGAAATCCCACGAGACTTCTAGTGAACATATTAACAATATGAATAGTTGGATGAATTTGGAGGTAAGACTCCAAAATAGTACAACAATTGATCGTTGTGTTCAGGAAAACATTAAAAGGGAGAAAGAATATTGGAAGCAAATATTGAAAAGAATAATTGATGTTGTCAAAACACTATCTAAGAATAATTTAGCTTTTCGTGGTACAAATGAAAAAGTTTACGAAAACAATAATGATTTTTTTTTTTGAGTTTTATTGAAATGATTGCGGAATTTGATCATGTTATGCAAGAACACCTTAGACGCATTCAGAATGGTGAGATTCATAGTCATTATCTCAGTCATAAGGTACAAAATGAGTTGGTACATATCTTGGCTTCCGAAATTAAAAGAAGAATCCTTTCAAAGATTAAGGAAGCAAAATATTTTTCGGTTATACATGATTGTACTCCGGATACAAGTCACCAAGAACAAATGTCGCTTATTTTGAGATGCGTTGATATTTCTGTGACTCCTGTTAAAGTAGAACAGTTTATTATAGATTTTTTGAAAATAGATGTTACAACTGGAAAAGGCATTTTTGATGAATTGTTAAAAGTTTTGAGAACTCTCGAGGCCAAGGTTATGACAATGTTATAACAATGGTTTTGGGAACTCAGCTTCATTAGAGGTCAAGGTTATGACAATGGTTCAAATATGAAAGGAAAAGAGCTAGATGTCCAGAGAAGATTATTGAAATAAAATCCTAGAGCGTTTTACACTCCTTGTGGTAGTCATAGTCTTAATTTGGTACTTTACGATATGGCTAATTCTTGTTCTAGAGTTGTATCATTTTTTGGCGTTGTGCCGAATTTACACTTTATTTTCTAGTTCTACAAAGATGTGGAAAATTTTAACAGATAATGTGAAACATCTACCAGTTAAATCCTTATCACAAACACGGTGGGAGAGTCACATTGAGAGCGTTAGAGCGATCCAAAGTCAGCCAATGGAAATAAGAGATGCTCTACATAAATTAGCAGAAACGAATGAAGATGCTAGAATAAAAAGTGAAGCTACATGCTTAGCTACATATGAGATGGAGAATTTTGAATTTTTACTTAGCCTTAATATTTGGTTTGAAGTGTTATCTTTTATTAACTGTGTTAGTAAAAAATTACAGTCTGAAAGCATGCATATCGATTCTGCTATATCAGAACTTGAAGGTCTTTTGTTGTTTTTTCAGAAGTTCAGGGAAAATGGATTTAACCCCATGATGGATGCTACTACGAAAATTGCATTGGAAATGAACATACAACCAATATTTCGAGAGAAACGTGTCATTCGAATAAAAAAAAATCGACGAGAGCTCACATGAAGATGTTACATTGTCGCCTGAAAATTCATTTAAAGTTGACTATTTTATATTTATATAGTAGATCAGGCTGTTTCTTCAATTAAATCTAGATTTGAACAGTTTAAGAATTATCAACAGACTTTTGATTTTTTGTTAAATATTGAAGCTCTGAAGTTATTAGATGACAAAAGTTTGATAGAACATTGTATTTCCCTTGAAAATTCTTTATTACATAACTCAGTGTCAGATATATATGAGGTTCCGATTTGTATTGCGAATTTTAGGTTTTGACAAAAACCTTACCGCCACAAATAAATAAACCTATAGATGTCCTAAATTATATTAAAGTGATCGAATCTTATCCAAATACTTGCATTTGTTATAGAATAATTTTTACTATACCAGTGACTGTTGCATTTGCAGAAAGAATTATTTCAAAATTGAAGCTTATATAGACATATTTGCGGTCAACAATGTCACAAGAACGACTAAGTGATTTGGGTCTGTTGTCTATCCAAAGAGATATGTTAGAACAACTTGAGTATGACGATTTGATCAGTAATTTTGTATTATGTCACCCCACATTTTTTAGGGGTCAAATACCTGAATTATTTATAAAATGTGCGGTATATGCCGTCCTACCGTTGAATAGGTTTTTTTATTCACAAGCTTATGGCAAAAGGGGTCTCACTTTTCACCCTCGCCTAGGGCCTATGAAAGTCTAGGGCCGGCCCTGGTTGTATGTGTATGTACATGTTAAATTTATAAACATATAAAAAAAATGTACCAAAGGGCCAAGACCGGCAGCCTGGAATAGACTATCTATAGTGGTTCCGCCCCGTGGAACCGACCGCTTACATCATATTGCTTCTCCGAACTGGACTAGGACTAGCCTATTTGAGCTCATGACACGACTAGACCAAGCCCAGTGGCCCTCTCTCAATGGGTCTAGTCCCGGGCCAGTTAGGGCTAGTTTGAGAATGCTATGGCAGTGCTAGAAGTTGGTGTGTGAAAAATGTTGTGGGAAAGCTGCCGTGAGTTCTACATAAAATGTGTTTAGTAAATATTATGTAAAACCTGTTGTGAAATATTGATATAGTAATTTTGTGTTTGGTAAAGTCAACTGTGAACTTGCTGTGAGAAGGTAAAATGACAAAAATATATAACACGTGTTATTTCCGTAAAGATAACTATTGATATTTAAAAAATTATAAGATTTCGGTTGTAGATAAATTAATCAAAAACGCTTTGTTGAAAAGCATCTCCTCTTTGCTTCCTGAAAACTGTTGTGTGATAGCAAAAACTATCCGAAGAGGCGTACACTTTATTTCTACCAAACGCACTAAAACTGCGGAAGCAGGTGTGCTGACAGCAGAAGCATTTTCAAATAAGCCCTTTGTCACAAATTTAGGTCAGTTTTGCCCAAAAAGCAGCTCCAACAAATGGTGCAAAATCTGGCCTAAATATGAGCCAGACCTACCAGTTTTGGCCTAAATTTAGGACAATTTGAACCTGTTGTAAAAAATAAAAACCTATGATTTATTGCTCTGTTTCTCCTTTGATCCTCCTCCTGATCCTCTACTACTACTCCAACATTCGGATTTACCGTAGAAACAATAAATTTAGGAAATTTATGAACTCTTATCAACAATTAAAATGGAAAAAAACAAAAAAAAACAAAAATTACCGTCAACTCACTTAATAGTTTAATTAATCCAATATTTAATTAATCCAATATTAAATCAATAAAGAATGATAATTATTAGATATATTAACATATTTTTTTAATAATGAGAATAAAAAAAAAAATAATGGCCAGCTGGTGGAGCAGAAACTCTAAAAGTGCATGTGTAAAATATAAGACAGGTACAAATATAGTCTAGGACGCTTCAACCGTAGTCGTTTGGCAGTTTACCATGTGGTTTATTTACACATAATTACGACACGTGTCATTGTGTGAGGTAATCCCGATTATGTTTACAGCGTGAGAGAGAGCAAGAGAGAAGAAGCAGAAGAAGAAGATGAAGGGTTTAGGGTTTCCAGGTTTCTGGCGAGAGGACCAAGCAGTAGAACTGATAGAAGAGGAAGAAGAAGGAGAGAGAAGCGAGAGCAGAAGAACACGGAAGAACGAACCCGTAAGGCCTACCAGTTTTGGCCTAAACTGATGACAATTTGAACATGTTGTAATCAATAAAAACATATGATTTATTGCTCTGCTTCTCCTCTGATCCTCCTCCTGATCCTCTACTACTACTCCAACATTCGGATTTACCGTAGAAACAATAAATTATTTATGAACACTTATCAACAATTAAAAATGCAAAAAAAATAAAAAAATTACAAAAATCACCTTCAACTCACTTAATAGTTTAATTAATCCAATGTTTAATTAATCCAATATTAAACCTATAAAGGAAGATAATTATTAGATATAGTAACATAATTTTTTAATAATGAGAATAAAAAAATAAAAAATAATGGTCAGCTGGTGGAGCAGAAACTCTAAAAGTACTGGTGTAAAATATAAGGCAGGTACAAATATAGTCTAGGACAATTCAACCGTAGTCGTTTGGCAGCTAACCCTGTGGTTTATTTACACATAATTACGACACGTGTCATTGTGTGAGGTAATCCCGATTATGTTTACAGCGTGAGAGAGAGAGCAAGAGAGAAGAAGCAGAAGAAGAAGATGATGAAGGGTTTAGGGTTTCCAGGTTTCCGGCGAGAGGAGCAAGTAGTAGAACTGACAGAAGAGGAAGAAGAAGGAGATAGAAGCGAGAGCAGAAGAACACGGAAGAACGAACCCTCATTTCACCAGCGTCTCTCTCCTTCTTCTTCCTAAAAAACTCACCACAGAACTCTACTCACTGCACTTGGATAACAAAACCTTTGAGAAACATAAGAATTTAAATTTCCCAGTGAAGAGTTACATCAATGAGGGGTTCTTCAGGGTTGTGGGTTGTGTCAATGGGGTGGTATGCTTGTCTGATGATATAGACACCTATACTGTAATGACCACATTTTTGTGAAGCTTATATTACTTCAGTGAATTTCATGACTAAGCACTTAGTATTTTGATGTTTCCATATCTGCCAAACTATAATAGTTAAGCTCGTCCAGAAAGACACCTGAAGTCCTAATATCTTCTCTAATCGCTAAATTAAGGATAAAAATATTTAGAGAATAATTAGTACTAATCATACCGTTTAAGTGTTAATTAGCTTAATTAATCATGATTAGTACATAATGACATGCAGTATGTTAGCTTGTATGTGTTACTGCATGATTGACACTTAGGGTGACATGTGTCACTACCTTAGCCCCTGTCCTAGATGTTTGACACACAGCCCCACTGCGTGTCGTCGTGTGGTAGCTTCTGTTACATACGCGACATATGTCCTACTGCAAGTCAGATGCTTCTGACACATAACCTCCCTATGTGTCACCGTCATAGCCTCCTGCATTTGCATGCGCGACACGTCGGGGGACACGTGTCACGCTATGGAGCATTATCCTTAGATAAATGACACACTGGTGGACACGTGTCACAGTCTGGTGTACTTCTATGCATGTGTGACACGTATGAGGACATGTGTCGCGATTGGGTGACGTGCTTTGCATGCTTGACACACGCCCCTACTATGTGTCACCGCGTGGCACCTTCCTTGTGCATGGTTGACATGTTTCTGACACGTGTCGTGTCTTAGGAACTCCTTCCCTGCATGGATGCCACGTGTCCCGCGACTCATCGCGACGTGATTGGTCGCCTTCCCCTATAAATAGAACTTGTCGTTAGAGTTATTCTCATTCCAAAATTCAGTCAAGTACTAGAGAGAGATAGTGGGAGTTGCGGAGGATATTCTCGGTATATTACTTGGAGGTTCTGGAGGTTCTTATTATTTTATTAGCAGCTTCGTCGGACCGAGGTAGGGAATCTCAACGTTATAGCCCTAAATGTATTGCGTTGCCTGTTTATATGCTAGTCGTTGTACTGCTTAGATATATTCATTATAATTGCCGAATTGCCATTACTGTGTCGATGTTATACATAATTATTGTGAATTTGCAAACTGATATATGATTCATGTGGAGATGATTTCAAATTGTTATTTGAGTATTTGAATCATACAGAGATGCTGCTGAAATTGCTATTCGAATATGCTGTTGATATTCGTGACTATGCTGGATACATGCTATCAACTGTGTTGATTGTTGATATGCTGTTAGCATGATGATATTGTCGATATTGTTGTTCATGCACGATTTGCATGTGAAATTAAATATGAAAGTGGAAAGATAAATGGACGGGGTTAGGGATTGTACATCCTTTGGGTCAAAGACCCTGATTGCACCCGAGGCCTGGTGCAGAAAGCACTGCCGGCTTGATGGCAGGTAGGTACTCCGCTCCTAGCTGAGAGCGCGTATGCGGAGGTAGGCTGACTCACTCCCAGCTGCGAGCGCGTATGTGAGCACCCCAGGTTCCATGAAGATAATAAAACGATTAAAGAATCGCATATGCATGACTTGACATATACATGTTTATATTGAACTGTGATAGCATGATTATGTGATACGTGTACCATGAAACAATACGTGCTTGGACTGTCTCTTTGATGTTCTCTACTGAGCTTGCAGTAAGCTCACCCTAATATTTTACAGGTACAAGTTATAGTGGTGCTGATGGTTCGGTCCCTGAGTTGTCTTAGCTGTTTGGAGTGCTAGCTTGTCTATAGCTTTTGAAACGAGTCTCAACTCGTTTTGTTTGTAATATAGTTGGGTTGGGAACCGTTAGTAGCTCTGACTACTCTGTAACATATTTCAGTTTGTGTAATAAAAGTTTAAGTTGTTCTGTTCATCACTTGTTCGATCAGTTCCTTCAGTTTTATTTCAAAAAAATAATTCACCCCGGTTTTCGGGCGTGACAGCTTGGTATCAGAGCTTAGGTATACGAGACACCTCGGGCTTGGGGTAATGGTTTAGGAATCTTATGTGTTATGTGTTCTATGTGCTAGACTTGATCCTACCTCATAAGTTTATAGATATGACATTCTAGATGTTTTTGTTGTAGATGGCTAAAGCAAACTTGGGGAATGGGACGAATGGAGATAGTAGTGCTTCTAATCAGGGTGCTAACCCTGATACTATGAAGGCCCTTAAGGATTTTAAGAGGCAGAATCCACCTATTTTTCGAGGTACTCCTGACCCGGTTGCGGCTGAGCATTGGGTGAGGCAGATTGAGAAGACTTTTAATGTTATGGGAATCTTTGGGGATGAGATTAAGGTGAGGTTAGCTACTTTTCAGTTGGAAGATGAGGCTGATCAGTGGTGGTATTTGGTTACCTCTAACCTAGACATATCACTTATGTCGTGGAGGACCTTTAAGACTATGTTTTTGAAGAAGTTCTTTCCAGAGGTGGTTCGGGCAGCTAAGGCTCGTGAGTTTTTGAACTTGAAGCAGGGTAGTATGTCTGTTATGCAGTATGAGGCAAAGTTTACCGAGCTTGCCCGTTATGCCCCTAATATGGTATCTGACGATAACGAGAAGGCTAGGTTGTTTGAGTGGAGCCTTTCTCCATCTATTCGAGGCAAGATAGCTGTTTTACGCTTGGAGTCTTATTCTGAGGTTGTAGAGTCTGCTTTAGTTGCTGAAATGGAGTTGGCTGATTCCAAAGGCATGTGGGACACTAAAGGTCAGAATCGAGGTTATCAAAATAAGGGGAGACAACCAGAACACAGGGATAATTACTCGGGGAAGAGGCAGAAGACATTTTCCTACCCGAGCCAATCTTTCAGACCTCCCCGTCCACAAGGTCGTGGTTTCCAGGAGAGGGGGAACGTTATATGATGGGGGTGTGGTCAGTCGGGTCACTATCGCTCTGATTGTCCTCAGGCGAATGCTACAAGTTATGGTGGGGGTCTCAACAAAGTAGTGTGAACCAACAGTTGCAGTTTCGTCCTGCACAATCTGAGCAGTTTGTTAGGCCACCGTTTCGCAGACTTCTGGAGGATCCCAACAGATGGGTTATGGTCGAGGAAGAGGGAAAGTTGGTGGACAAAGCCAGGGGTCTCAGGGGAGAGCTTTTGCACTTTACCCAGTTGAGGAACCCTCATATGATCACTCAGTGATACGAGGTACATTTTTATTGCACAGTACATGGGTAGATGTCTTATTTGATTCTGGCGCTTCGCATTCCTTTATATCTGCTCTATGTGTTTCATTACTTGGCTTATCTGCGGAACCTCTATATGGTGCTTTGGGAGTGAACTCACCATTGGGTGGGAGAACTCGTGTTGATAAAGTATGTAGAGATTGCGAGCTAGTTATTTCTGATGATCGAGTCACTTTTGACTTGAGAGTCCTTGACATGGCCTAGTTTGACATCATTTTGGGCATGGACTGGTTGTCTGCTCACTTTATCGTATTAGATTGTCTTGAGAAGCGGGTGACGGCAGTTACCCCCGATGGTACTCGTTTTCAGTTCACTGGGAACTTTAGAGACATATTGCCTTCGTCATTGAGACACTCTCAGTGGCGTGATCATCGGGATGAGTGGTTATCCAGCCTATCTGGTTCAGATGAGTCTGGACAAATCATTTCCTTGCCACGTGTCGTTAGCGAGTTTGCTGACGTATTTCCCGAAGAGTTACCCGGTTTACCTCCTCACAGGGAAGTAGAATTCTTTATTGATTTGCAACCTGGTACTCAACTTATCTCTATTGCACCTTATCGTATGGCTCCGGCAGAGTTGAAGGAGCTTAAGGTCCAAATCCAAGACTTATCTGATCGCGGATATATTAGACCTAGTTGCTCACCGTGGGGAGCTCCAGTGTTATCTGCTAAAAAGAAGGATGGGACTTTGAGGTTATGTATTGATTATAGGCAGCTTAATCGTGTTACTATCAAGAATAAGTATCCTTTACCCAGAATCGATGATTTATTTGACCAGTTGAAGGGTTCTAAGTGTTTTTCGAAAATCGATCTTCGTTCGGGGTATCATCAGTTGAGGGTTAGAGAGGAAGATATACCAAAGACTGCCTTCAGGACTAGATATGGTCATTATGAGTTCCTTGTGATGCCTTTTGGGCTTTCTAATGCACCGGCGGTATTTATGGACTTGATGAACCGCATTTTCAGACCGTATCTTGATCACTTTGTCATTGTATTCATAGATGACATCTTGATTTACTCTCAGTCGGAAGAGGATCATGAGAAACACTTGAGGTTAGTATTACAATTGCTTAGAGACAACCAGCTTTATGGTAAAGCCAACAAATGTGAATTTTGGCTAACTGAAGTGAATTTTCTTGGACATGTAGTGTCCGAATCTGGAGTTGCTGTTGATCCTAGTAAGGTTGAGGCAGTAATGAATTGGGAGAGGCCAAAGACTGTATTTGAGATTCGGAGTTTTCTTGGTCTAGCTGGGTATTATCGGAAGTTTATAGAGAATTTCTCCCATTTAGCAAGCCCATTGACAAAATTGACTAGGAAGGGAGAGAATTTTATTTGGAATGATGCTTGTGAGGAAGCATTTCAAGAGCTAAAGAAGAGGTTGACGAGTGCTCCAATACTAGTGGTTCCAGAAAGAGGCTTGGGGTATACTGTTTATTGTGATGCCTCTAAGGAAGGTCTGTGTTGTGTCTTGATGCAATTATGAAAGGTTGTGGCTTATGGCTCTCGACAGTTGAAGTCTCATGAAGTCAACTATCCTACGCATGACTTGGAGTTAGCAGCTATTGTCTTCGCTTTGAAGACTTGGAGACATTATCTTTATGACGAATGCTTTGAAGTATTTTATGATCATAAGAGTTTGAAGTATATATTTACTTAGAGGGATCTCAATATGAGACAGCGTAGATGGATGGAGTACTTAGAGGATTATGATTTTACTTTGGAGTATCATCCAGGGAAGGCTAATACTATTGCTGATGCTCTGAGTCGGAAGTCTAGAGGGATTGTTGCAAGTATTTTGATCAGAGAATGGCGTATGATAAACTCAATTAATGACTATAATTTGAGTTTGGAAGAGCAGAACGACTTATGTTTTCGTGGAAGCTTAGTTGCTACACCTACTCTACTTACTAGAGTTATTGAGGCTCAACGACGGGATTCTGAGTCAGAGGAAGTTGATAACGCCCAATTAGGGGTTATCTTTTAGCCTGATTTCACGAGTGTTTGTGTCGGAATTAGTGTTTTTTGCCGGAAAATGCCTTAGAATGCCTCGGAAATCTAGAACGAGACGTTTATTTGTACTTCCTGGATTTCTGCTTATTTATTGCTATATTTGGATATGATCGCGGGTTTTCGTTCGTGTTGCCTTTTCAGGAACAGGTTCGGGAGGTGCATCGGGAAGCGTGCCGGGACCAAGCCGGGACCGTCTCGGGAAACGTGCACAAGACCGGGACAAGACGGGAACACGGAAAAGCAGGAGAACACCACGGGAGGCAAACCGGGAGCGTCAGGCAGAAGAGTGGGACCCAGGGGACCCAACCAGGCCCACCAAAGGACCAAGCAGGGCCCCATCTCCACCCCCCTGCCTGCGTATATACGCAGGCAGGAGGGGGAGAGGGGGAGGTGGTTATAGGCTCTGGTTGCGTATATACGCAACCCTGCGTATATACGCAGCCAGTTTTGACTTTTTGGTCAAAGACGGTGGACCGATGGCAGATTCCGTAATTTCGGGCGCATGCGTTTCGGGGAAAACAGCACTATTTAAAGACTCGTCCAGACTCGTTTTGAAGACACGGAGACACAACACAATTCTCAGCACAACCGAAGGGCAAGTCAGAGCATTCACGGAGAGCACGAAAGCGCGATTCGAGATTCGAAGACTTAGTTTGATTTCGTTCTCTCTCTTTATATTCAGAAACTGCGTTTTGTATTATGTCTAGTCGTAGCTAAACTTCTCACCTAGGTTCTCGGTGAACCTAGGGTTTCGTATCCATATTTTATGACTACTTCGTTTATGGATTCATGATGATTATCTTAATTCAGCAAGTTATATCTGTTATTCTGGTTTTGATTGTTATTGTATATGCATGATAGGATTGATCACCCAGGATTGCTATAGACCCGAGCTTGTAGGTGAAAACGTCAAGTTAGGGTTAGGAAGAAAAACCAGGATTTAGTACCTTACCCTGATAGACCGACCAGAGAAAGGGAGATAGGGCTAGCATCGAAAAATGTGAGACCAACTGTTAGAGAATTTCACCCGGGCCATTCGGACAGGTTAAAAACCCTAACAGGATTAGACCGAGACTGCAGATTTAGGCAGCTTAACAAGAATCCGAAAGTCTGCAGGATCGGGATTACGTGTGGAATCTGAAAAGTCACTGCACAACTGGAACGTGCACAGATATCGAAACTGCTGAGTGTTTTCATAATCGAACGTAAAACTAAAATTTGTAGAAACCCTAGGGGATCCTGGAGCCTAGCTTTCATCTATTATCGTTACAACCGATACAACTTATTTCAGAAAACGTCACAAAAAATATTTACGTTTACGTTTTTAAATTCTGTTTTTAGTTTAGTCACTACGATCACAACCTACTCCTCCTTGTTACTACACTCGGTTAATCTAAACTGACAGCGTGAGTAAACCCGAAATAGTCCTCGTGGGAACGATCACCCGAGTCTGATTGCACCCGGTATTACAAGATTCGTACACTTGCGACAGCACGTTAGTTTGCGCATCAAGTTTTTTGCGCCGTTCGCGGGGACTTTTTAGGGTCTATTTAGTAGTCAGAATTAGTTTTCTGAGTTTTTGTTTATTTTCCGTTTTGTTATTTTTCTTTTTATCTCACTGCGTTTTTGAATCTGCGTTTTCAGGACTGTTTAGTTGATGCCTTGATTGTCTCGCGATTTGGTGTCACCACTCGACAACCCGGAAAAACTGTATACCGAACAGAACCGCAGAAACCGAGAAAGCAGGATGGCAACCAACCAGAGAGATACGCCCGAGAACACCGAAGCCGGTGGACAGGAACGAGAGACACGTACCCCAGCCCAGATGGCTCGGTACATTGAGGAACTTGTCACAGCGGGACTTGCTGCCCGAGGCAACCAGAGAACATATAACCGATCTGGGAAGGCGTTGGTGGAAAATTTCGAAGTCCCCACCGGGGGGCATGAGCGAGCTATTGTGGTGCCCGAGATCACCGCCGAGCACTTTGAAATCAAACCATCCACCATCCAGACGGTACAAACTCTCTGCCCGTTTCATGGCAGGGCCGACGAAGACCCGAACGACTTTATCGCGAAATTCAAAGATTACTGCAACAAGGTCAGATACAAGGGGGTAGAAGCAGAGGCACTCATGTTGATCTTATTCCCATACTGTCTTTACGGAGTAGCCAAAGACTGGCTTGAATCCTGACCACCCCGATCCATCACCACATGGGAGGAGTGTGTCGCAGATTTTCTGGCGAAGTTCTATCCCGCCTCCCGAGTCATACAGTTACAGAGCGAGATCCTGTCATTCAGGAAGAAGATGGGGGAGACGGTGGTGGACGCATGGGACAGGCTCATGATATTGGTCAAACGGTGCCCGAACCACGGTTTTGGAGACGCGAAAATCCTGCAGGTTTTCTACCATGCCCTAGACAGGGAGAACGCCGACAGGATTGACAGAGAGGCCGGGGAAACTTCTTGTATCACGTGGACAAAGAAGGTGCGTATGAGCTGATGAAGCAGTTGGCCAAGCAAGACACCCGACTGTTTGACGATCGCATGATGGCGGCTAAAGCCGAACCTGCAGAGGATGACCGTATAGACAACCTGGCCAAGATCGTTCACGACTTGGTCAAGAAAGTCTACTCGGATAAGAAGACTGTGGCAGCAGTCGAAGAACCTGATCTGGACACAGCCATTGAGGAACTAAGGACCGAAGACACCAATTACGTACAGCAGCAGTGGGACCCGAGCCGGTACCGACCGGGTACGAGAGACCATCCCGGGTTTCGGTAAAGAAACCCGAACGCAGCAGTTTATGCACCGGGTTTCCAGCACAGGCCACCAGCCCAGCAGGCTGCCCCGGCCCCGCAGGCTCAGTCAGTCCCATCCGCACAGCAGTACGACGCTCAGATGAAAGAGATCAAGTCCATGTTCCAGACCATGGAGTCCCGGTTCAAGCACATGGACACCTTGACGGCAGATATGCAGACAACCAAAACGTCACTGCGCGCTTTGGAAGTGCAGGTGGGGCAGTTAGCACAGCAGCTAACAGAGAGGCAGCCAGGAAACCTACCCTCGAATACAGTAAACAATCCACGGGCTCAGATCAATGCTATCTCCACTCGGAGTGGATTGGCACTGCAGGATCCACCGTATCCCAGCCACGCACGTGCAGAAAATTCGAAAGAAGTAGAACGCAACTTGTCGGGCCAGGATAACAGCACAGTCGACCGCCCCCAGCCGAAGGGCTCGGTTGAGCAGGATGCAGTGCAGAACGAGACAGGTGCAGAAACTGTACCAGTCTCCAAGGAGGTCCCGTACCCCTTGCGAACACGAAAGAGGGATGACAGCAAGGACTACGCCAGGTTTCTCGAGATGTTCAAACAGCTGCAGATTAACATACCTTTTGCTGAGGCTTTGGCTAAGATGCCCACTTACGCCAAATTCCTCAAGGACATCTTGTATGGGAGGAGGCGAATGAGCGACTTCGAGACTATAAACCTGACGGCAGAAGTGAGCAATTGTGTGAAGAATGGGCTACCGAGGAAGAGAAAGGATCCTGGAAGTTTCGTTATACCGGTCACCCTAGGTAACGCTTATACAGGAAAGGCTCTGTGTGACCTAGGGGCCAGCATCAACCTGATGCCGTTGACGATTTTCAAAAGTTTGAAAGTCGGTGAACCCCGACCCACCAGAATCATGCTGCAGATGGCAGACAGGTCCGTAAAACAGGCTTATGGGGTTATCGAGGATATTTTGGTCAAAGTCGGCGAGCTGATTTTTCCGGCAGATTTCGTCATCCTGGACATGGAGGCAGGGGAGGTACCGCTCATACTGGGCAGGCCGTTTTTGGCCACGGGCGAAGCAATGATAAACTGCAAGAGCGGGGAACTGACCATGCAGATTAACGAGGAAAAGGTGAAATTCAATGTTTTCAAAATCTGCAACTGCCAAATTACTACAACCACGAGGCCATCTTTGCTAGAGATGTGGTGGACGAAGGCTGGGAAAACGAAGAGATGGACCAATTGTGGGAAGAGATCGACAGCATGTACGGGGATGAAAAGGAGAAGACTCGGTGCGAGCACGCCATGAGAGTCGAGGATTGGACCACTTTGCACCGGGACGAAGACGGCGGGCAAAAGATGATTCTGGTCCCGTCACTCAAGGAGCCACCCGCACTGGAGCTGAAACCGCTCCCGAGCCATCTCAGGTAAGCGTATATTGGTGAAAATAGTACTCTGCCCGTAATTGTTTCGTCTCGTTTATCTCAGGAACAGGAGCAGAAACTGCTGGACGTATTGCGAGAGCATAAGGAAGCAATCGCATGGACGATTGCAGATATCAAGGGGATCAGCCCCTCCTACTGCATGCACAAGATCCGAATTGAAGAAGGCAAGAAACCGGTGATTCAGCCCCCGCGGAGACTGAATCCGAACATGAAGGACGTTGTGCGAAAAGAGGTCATGAAGTGGCTGGAAGCGGGAATCATCGACCCCATATCAGACAGCACGTGGATCAGCCCGGTCCAGTGCGTGCCCAAAAAGGGGGGTATTACGGTGGTGCAGAATAACGACCAGGAGCAGATTGCGCAGCGTACCGTTACAGGCTGGCGGATCTGCATGGACTATCGGAGGTTAAACGACGCAACACTGAAGGACCACTTCCCGCTACCATTCATGGACCAGATGCTGGACCGGCTCGCCCACCACGCCTATTACTGTTTTCTGGACGGGTACTCCGGGTACAACCAGATTTGCATAGCCCCGGAAGATCAGGAAAAGACGACGTTTACCTGCCCATACGGTACGTTCGCGTTTCGGCGCATGCCGTTCGGGTTGTGTAATGCCCCTGCCACGTTCCAGAGATGTATGATGGCGATTTTTTCCGACATGATCGAGAAAAATCTGGAGGTCTTCATGGACGACTTTTCACTATTCGGGGACAGTTTCGATGACTGCCTGTTCCACTTGGGTCAGGTTCTGATCCGATGCAAGAAGGCGAATTTGGTGCTCAATTGGGAAAAATATCACTTTATGGTCACCGAGGGGATCGTGCTGGGTCACAGAATTTCCAGCAAGGGACTCGAGGTGGACAGGGCTAAGATCGAGGTGATAAAGCAGCTTCCATACCCGACGAACGTAAGGGCGATCAAGAGTTTTCTGGGACATGCAGGATTTTACCGAAGGTTCATCAAAGACTTTTCCAAGATCACAAAGCCACTCTGCGCTTTACACGGAAAGGACGTACCCTTTGATTTCGATGCAGCGTGTCGGCAGGCTTTTGACCATTTGAAAGAGAAGCTGACCACAGCCCCGGTTATAACCACGCCAGACTGGTCACTCCCATTTGAGCTGATGTGTGACGCCAGCGACTACGCAGTCGGGCCAGTTTTGGGACAGCGAAAGGATAAGGTCTGCCACGTCATTTATTATGCGAGCCGGGTACTCAACGATGCCCAGCTCAACTATGGCACGACAGAAAAGGAACTGCTGGCCGTGGTGTATGCCCTGGACAAATTCAGGCCCTATTTGGTCGGGTCGAAAGTTATCGTTTTTACCGACCATAGTGCCCTGAAATACCTGCTGGACAAGAAGGACGCGAAACCGAGGCTGTTGAGGTGGGTACTTCTGATGCAGGAATTCGATGTGGAAATCCGGGACAAGAAGGGAGTCGAGAACGTGGTAGCGGATCACCTATCCAGACTTGAGAACGTGAAGGTGGACCCGGTGCCGATCAAGGAAAACTTCCCGGACGAGCACATCATGGCAGTAAAAATCGGGAGACCGTGGTACTATGCCATAGCCAATTACTTGGTAACTGGCACGCTTCCCGAGGATCTCACCCCGTCGCAGCGGAAAAAGTTCATTGCCGAAAGTCGACAGTATTTCTGGGACGACCCGTTCTTATTCAAACAGGGGGCCGATAACATCCTGAGAAGGTGTATCCCGACCCACGAGGCCAGGAACGTGATCCGACACTGCCACTCATCACAGTGTGGGGGTCATTTTGGGGGAACGCGAACAGCTCATAAAATACTGCAGTCCGGTTTTTTCTGGCCGACAATCTTAAAAGACTGTCACGACTATGTGCAGGGATGTGATAGGTGCCAGAGGACAGGAAACACGTCACACCGGGACGAGATGCCGATGACCGTGTGGCAGGAGGTAGAGCCAATTAATGTATGGGGGATTGACTTCATGGGTCCGTTCCCGTCTTCGATGGGAAATCTTTACATTCTGCTGGCAGTAGATTATGTGACAAAGTGGATCGAAGCGATCGCGTGTCAGAAAAACGATGCAGCTACCGTTGAGCGTTTTCTGAAACGTAACGTTTTCACTCGTTTCGGGACTCCCAGGGCAATGATTAGCGATGAGGGCTCTCACTTCATCAATCGAGTTTTTGCGAAAGTTCTGAAACAGTACGGCGTGTCAGTTCATAAAGTCTCGTTACCCTACCATCCGCAGACGAACGGGCAAGCCGAGGTGTCGAATCGAGAGATCAAGAGCATACTCGAGAAAACAGTGAATCTCGGCCGAAAGGATTGGTCCGTCAGACTGGACGATGCGCTTTGGGCCTACAGGACTGCTTTCAAAACACCGCTGGGAATGTCACCATACCAGCTCGTGTTTGGGAAAGCGTGCCACTTACCGGTGGAGTTGGAGCACAAGGCGTATTGGGCCATCAAACTGCTCAACTTGGACCAGAATCTAGCAGGAGATAAGAGGAAGATGGCGTTGCTGGAATTAGAGGAATTCTGCAGAACGGCTTTCGAGAGCGCCAAAATTTACAAAGAGAAGACAAAGAAGTGGCATGATAACCGTATCACGCCAAAGCAGTTTAACGAAGGCGACAAAGTGCTTCTCTACAATACCCGGATGCGGTTCTTTCCGGGTAAGCTGAGGTCTCGTTGGTCGGGACCGTTCATCATCAAGCAAATTTTTGCCTGGGGGGCATTCGAGCTGGAAAATCCAAAAGACAAGTCCAGTTTCAGAGTGAACGGGAACCGGATCAAGCCGTATCTCGAGACCGCCGAAGTCGTCAAAATAGACCCGGTCTATTTTGATGACCCGTAAGAGGTAACAAGGTCGGGCCGTGGACCGTAAATCACAAGGCGCTGTTTGGGAGGCAACCCAAAATTAATCTTTTATTTATTTATTTTTATTAGTTTATTACATTATTATGTTCAGTTCTGAATTTCCGAGAGAGGCGAGATGAGCGGGTTTTTGACTTTGACTTTGAATTTGAGAATGTGCAGTGACAAAAACATCCAAAACAGCCAGAACCGGGAAAACAGAGGAAGAGAGGCCATTTGAAAAAAAAAATTGCCTCGGGCTGCGTATATCTGCGTATATACGCAACCCGAGGGCAATTTTTTTTTATTTTTGTGTTTTCTTTTTGATTTCTGATTGAGTATATACGCAGTATTGCGTATATATGCAAACAGAAAAAAAAAATGTAATTTTTTCAAAACCCCAAGGGCATTTTGGTCATTTTGACATTTTTAGGGTTTATAGGGCAAAGAGGGCCGGCCAACACCATTGTTGGCACCTCTCTTTCTCTCTCTTCCTCCATTTCCTCCCACTTGAAGAACAAGGATTTCGCATCGGACCTCCAAATCAAAATCCGGGCACAGTTCTGGAATCCCCTCGTCGCAAGGAGCAAGTTTCATCCATCAAAATCCACACACAAGCGAAATCGAGCGGGCAATTCTCATCAAAAAGTGAGGTGTTCTTGAGGAAAAGTGCAGATTCGAAGGTGTTAGAGCAAGAACTAGCAAAAACCGTACAAGGGAACGTGAACGAGGAGATCGAGGGCTTCGATTAGGTGGGTTTGGATTTCAATTCCGGGCAGTTTCGTTTTCCGGCGATTTTTTCGGCGACCGCCGGCGACTTTTCCGGCGACTTTCCGGGCAGAATCTCCGGTCTTCACCCCTGTTTAGGGAAGGTCGAAAATCTCATCCCTCGCTTTATTTTCTGTTTTGGCACGGCCCGTAGCCGGGCCCGTTATTTTCGGTATTTTTGTTGTTGGAGCGGCACTTGCCGTGTGGACCTCTGGTAGCTCTTAGGTGGACTATCTATTGAGACACACTAGTTTTGTGCACGTTTCACGTTTTTGCTTTATATTCCCGAGTCGGCACGTTTTACGAGGTTGTGACTGTTATGGAGTTTACGGTACCGGTCCTAGACCAAGACCGGGTCGAGATCCCTACTGACTATGACGCGGATGAGATCACCTCTAGGAGGTTTGACAGTTTTAGGTTCGTCAACCATAACGCTCAGTTTTACTTTATGACCGGAACCAAAATGGGTCATGGCCTTCCCCTAGACTACCAGTTTCAGGTCGACCATATGAACATGCCGCCAGAGATGGCAGAATATGCGAGTCGACCGGAAATTTTCGGACAATCCCTAGCGGGGTTTCCAGATGTTTCTAGTTCTGACTTGGTGCGTGAGTTTTACGCAAACCTCATGCATAAGGGGGAGGGTGAGGCCAACGGGGATGTCCGATGGGTGTATTGTCGGCGTACGTTTTTGTTGATCACGGCAGATACCATCCGCCAAGCGTACCAGATCCCGTTGCGCCATTTCTCGTGCGCATATGCTGAGTGTACAGATTACCCGCCTAGCGATTCTGAGCTTTTGCGGGTTGTGACTGGGGGGTACCCGGGTGCCCATTTCGAGAGAGAGGGGACTGGCGAGATAGGCAAGAAATTGCATTCTCGTTTTATTACCGGGCCGCCACGTTGGTGGGCCGAGTGGGTAGTAAACAGGGTAGTGGGTATTAAGCATTTTACCTACCTTGACTTTGAGTACGTACTCTTAGTCTATTGCCTTGTTCTCCGACGAGAAGTCGACATTCCTCGTCGCATATGGGTGTACATGCAGGAGCGGAACTGCTCCGCGAGCCACAAGGGGTTGGGGTATGCCAACCTCATCGCCAAACTGGCACGGGAGTTTGAGGTTCCGATGTACGATGTCGAGGGTGATCTACTTCCTCCTAGGCCACGGCCTTATAGGAAGCTCATAGCCCGTCACCCGGGCCCACCACAGCCAGTCGTTGACCTCGATGAGGATGACGATATTATGGAGGAGGACCCGGCTCCTGCACCTGCACCTGCACCTGCCCCTGCCCCTGCCCCTAGGAGGCGTTCGACTTAGGAGCGACCAGTCAGTCGCCAGGCATCGGCCGGACTTCGGCGGTGCCGTACTAGTAGAGAGAGTGAGCGTCCCGAGTCGAGTCGACAGGGGACTGAGAGGAATGCCCCGACCCAGCCAGCCCGACAGCGAGGTGAGCCGGCCCCACGGGCCGACCCGACCCCACGAGCTAAACCAGCCCCGCCGCGTAGATTGCCCCGCGTTGACGAGAGATTTGAGGGGTGTCGTGGCGGACAGAAGTCCATAGGAGAGAAAGTGTATGAGAGCGTGGGCAAGCTTTGGAGAGCTTTGACGCATAACCGCCGGACTCAGCGGAAGGTCACGAAGGAAACCCAGGCTGCCCTAGCTAGTATTCGAGAGGAGCAGCGGGATGCGGCTCGGCACGCAGGCCGAGAACCGCCACTCCCGCTGTATTTTCCCCCTACCTACTCCAGCAGCTTCACCGAGGGATGGTCGGATGGCGGGGACTCTAGTGAGTGCACATCCGCTCCACCTCCCCCGACCCAGCCACCTCCTCCGACTCAGCCATCACCGCCACCTGCCCGACAGGAGAGACGGCAGCCTGGGACACGATGACGGCAGCCTACGGGCCGTCAGACTGGGTCCCGTACCCAGCAGCCTTCGAGTGGCAGGACAACATTGCGATCCCAGCCACCGAGCAGTTGGAGTGGGTCCGAGTCGCAGTCCTCTGATTACCGGCCCCGTACACGTGCGCGCCAACCGGTCGTCTTTAGGTCTGATTCAGGTAGCAGCTCGCCGGGTAGCATATCCGGTACGTCCGAGACCGGGTCAGACCCGACATTTTTTCCGGACGAGTGAGTGCCATGAGGGCATGCCACCTCTTAGTGTGGGGGTGGTAGTCGTGTCTGCATTAACCCGGTCTGCACGTTTTTTCGTATTTATTTTCAGTTTTTATTTTTATTTTTGAGTCAGCATATTTTCTTTATTTGAGTCAACCCACCACAAACATTCAGGCCGTGCATTGTATATAATTTGAAAAAAAAATGATGAAAAATTAAAAAAAAATTATGCTGCTGGTTGGGTATATACGCAGACCTGCGTATATACGCAAACAGCAAGTATAAATTATTTTTTCAAAAAAAAAATTTAAAATCAGAAAACTTTGAGAAAGGGCAATCGAGATAGCGAAAACAGCGAAGAAATTGAGTTTGAATCCTTTGAAAGAGAAGAAAACTTGCACCGAGGTATAGTAGATAGGTGAGAGCCAGCGACCTTTGGAATCCGCAAGTAATTATCACCTGAGCTAAAAATTCGACTAGTTGCTACACCACCGTCACATAGGTAGTCGACAACCCGCCCACGGGCGCCGTCACGGTCATCGCATTTTTCGGTGGAGTGACTGGCTATCAAGGGACCTCACGTCATATTTCTTACCCCTAGGTCCAATTAGTCAACCCGTTTGAAGCCATTTACCCTCTTTCTTCGTAGCCACTTTAGCCTAGGCAGCCTTCTTTGAGACCTCATCAGTCGATAGTTGGCTATTCTACGTGTTATGACGGAGGGAGTGAGTAGGGCAGGTTTTAGATGGGAGAGCTTCATGAGTTATCAGTTTTGGACAGTTTCAATATTGACACGTTTTTCGAGGGAAGGACAGGGTGAGTTAGTGGCGACAGTGCATTAATTTGCGGAGGTGGATCACTTCACTACATAGTGACCACAGGAGGAGTTAGTCGCGTGCGAGCATCTTTTTGCACAAAACGGGGTTCCGGGGGGTTGTAGGGTCAATTGGTGGTTGTGCCGTTTTTCTACATCTTTGGTGATGAGGAGGTTCGGTGGGACCGCACAGTATTATCTCGACTACAGGATCAGCGCTTCAGGATTAGTGTGGGGGTATTTCACATGAGGACATTTTACGTACCCCACGACAGAGATTTATTTTCACTCACTCAGCTTTAGTCAGTTTAGTATTGTTGGTATTCGTGTATGTTTGTATATATAGTTGTGTTATAAAAAAAAATATTTTATATAAAAGAAAAAAAAAGAAAAAAAAAAGAAAAAAAAAAAAGAAAAAGAAAAAAAAGAAAAAAATATGATCTAGTTTTTAGTTTGTTTTATGTTTTTTGTTATTTAAATAAAAAGCTGAGTGAGTGGCACAATTTTCAAGATGTTTGCACCACTTCACATTTGTGGCCGCGAGTACGGCGAAGACACACCGGGGTACAGGAGAATTGGGAAAGCAGGAACTTAGGTGTTTCGGGCAGTTTTTCGGGATCTCGGTGAGGGGTGTGAGTTTGGTAAATTGTGAGAATGTCATAACAAGTAGGATTATGCCGTACCTTGATACATATACTTATCCTACCTGATTAGACATAGATCCTTTCGGAAACAGCCCGGATGGTAAGTTAGCTAGGGATTTGCTCAGTTTGATAACCAAAGTAATAGTACTTCGGTCCAGTGCTTAATTCCACCATATAAATCTGTTCAGACTTACCGATCGCTTGCAGGGAAGTACGTTCTGAAAAGGATGATATCACGAGGACACACTGTTTATGTTTTTGAGGTTGCCCGATCTCACCAAAAAATATTTTTGTAATTAGTCTGTTTTGAGTCGTTTGAGTCTGTGTATATTCTATCTGAGTCAGTTTTTCTATCGAGTCGTCCGGTTGAAAGGTTCGGGTCGAAAGAGTATGCAACGGTAGGGTATGTACAGAGTCAGTCACGAGGACAGAAATGCAGGCTAGAGTTGGCAGGATTGCTCGGGACGAGCAATGTTTAGTGCGGGGGTATTTGATAACGCCAAATTTGGGGTTATCTTTTAGCCTGATTTCACGAGTGTTTGTGTCGGAATTAGCGGTTTTTGCCGGAAAATGCCTTAGAATGCCTCGGGAATCTAGAACGAGACGTTTATTTGTACTTCCTGGATTTCTGCTTATTTATTGCTATATTTGGATATGATCGCGGGTTTTCGTTCGTGTTGCCTTTTCAGGAACAGGTTCGGGAGGTGCATCGGGAAGCGTGTCGGGACCAAGCCGGGACCGTCTCGGGAAACGTGCACAAGACCAGGACAAGACGGGAACACGGTAAAGCAGGAGAACACCACGGGAGGCAAACCGGGAGCGTCAGGCAGAAGAGTGGGACCCAGGGGACCCAACCAGGCCCACCAAAGGACCAAGCAGGGGCCCATCTCCACCCCCCTGCCTGCGTATATATGCAGGCCTGCGTATATACGCAGGCAGGAGGGGGAGAGGGGGAGGTGGTTATAGGCTCTGGTTACGTATATACGCAACCCTGCGTATATACGCAGCCAATTTTGACTTTTTGGTCAAAGACGGTGGACCGATGGCAGATTTCGTAATTTCGGGCGCATGCGTTTCGGGGAAAACAGCACTATTTAAAGACTCGTCCAGACTCGTTTTGAAGACACGGAGACACAACACAATTCTCAGCACAACCGAAGGGCAAGTCAGAGCATTCACGGAGAGCACGAAAGTGCGATTCGAGATTCGAAGACTTAGTTTGATTTCCTTCTCTCTCTTTATATTCAGAAACTGCGTTTTGTATTATGTCTAGTCGTAGCTAAACTTCTCACCTAGGTTCTCGGTGAACCTAGGGTTTCGTATCCAGATTTTATGACTACTTCGTTTATGGATTCATGATGATTATCTTAATTCAGCAAGTTATATCTGTTATTCTTGTTTTGATTGTTATTGTATATGCATGATAGGATTGATCACCCAGGATTGCTATAGACCCGAGCTTGTAGGTGAAAACGTCAAGTTAGGGTTAGGAAGAAAAACCAGGATTTAGTACCTTACCTGATAGACCGACCAGAGAAAGGGAGATAGGGCTAGCATCGAAAAACGTGAGACCAACTGTTAGAGAATTTGACCCGGGCCATTCGGACAGGTTAAAAACCCTAACAGATTAGACCGAGACTGCAGATTTAGACAGCTTAACAAGAATCCGAAAGTCTGCAGGATCGGGATTACGTGTGGAATCTGAAAAGTCACTGCACAACTGGAACGTGCACAGATATCGAAACTGCTGAGTGTTTTCATAATCGAACGTAAAACTAAAATTTGTAGAAACCCTAGGGGATCCTGGAGCCTAGCTTTCATCTATTATCGTTACAACCGATACAACTTATTTCAGAAAACGTCACAAAAAATATTTACGTTTACGTTTTTAAATTCTGTTTTTAGTTTAGTCACTACGATCACAACCTACTCCTCCTTGTTACTACACTCGGTTAATCTAAACTGACAGCGTGAGTAAACCCGAAATAGTCCTCGTGGGAACGATCACCCGAGTCTAATTGCACCCGGTATTACAAGATTCGTACACTTGCGACAGCACGTTAGTTTGCGCATCAGAAGTCAAAAAGCAATTAAGAGAGGGCAATGCAAAGGAGGGTTGGTCTATTCATACAGATGATAGCTTGAGGCTTAGAGGAAGGGTATTTGTTCCAAAGGTGGATCATTTAAGAGAAGAAGTGCTTAAGGAGTTTCACCATTCTCGTTTAGCAGTCCATCCAGGTGGAACTAAGATGTATCGTGATTTGTGTCGTCAGTACATTTGGAATGGAATGAAGAGAGATGTTTCTCAATTTGTGTCCAGATGTTTGACTTGTCAACAGGTTAAAGCAGAACACCAGAGACCAGCAGGATTATTACAGCCTTTACCTATAGCCGAGTGGAAGTGGGAACACGTTACTATGGATTTTGTGTCTGGGTTTCCTAGATCACCTAGGGGACATGACTCTGTTTGGGTTATTGTTGATCGTTTGACCAAGTCAGCTCATTTCTTGCCTATACGTATGACTGACTCATTAGATGTCTTGAGTCGACTCTATATCAGAGAGATAGTTCGATTGCATGGAGTTCCAGTATCTATTGTTTCTGATAGAGACCCAAGATTCACTTCTCACTTTTGGCAGAGTTTACAACATGCTCTAGGTTCTCAATTATGCTTTAGTACAGCTTTTCACCCTCAGACAGACGGCCAATCCGAGAGGACTATTCAGATATTGGAAGACATTCTTAGAGCTTGTGTCATGGATCTTAAAGGTAGTTGGGAAGATCATTTACCTCTTGTGGAGTTTGCTTACAATAACAGCTTTCAGGCTAGCATTGGGATGGCACCTTATGAGGCATTATATGGTCGACCTTGTAGATCACCATTATGTTGGGCTGAAGATGGAGACACTCCTATTCTAGGACCTGATCTTGTCATGGAGACAACTGAGAAGATTAAGCATATTAGACAGAGACTTCTTACAGCTCAGAGTCGTCAGAAAAGTTATGCAGACCAGAGGCGTAGACCTTTGTATTTTGAGGTGGGTGATAATGTGTTTCTAAAAGTTATGCCAAGAAGGGGTTTAATTCGGTTTGGGAAGAAGGGAAAGTTATCGCCACGTTTCATTGGCCCGTTTGAAGTTCTAGAAAGAGTTGGTGACGTTGCTTATCGTTTGGCGTTGCCACCTCAACTTTCAGGAGTTCATAGTGTATTTCATGTTTCTATGTTGAGGAAATATGAGCCTGATCCATCTCATGTCTTACATTATGAGGATTTAGATGTATCTGATGACATATTATTCGAGGAGAAACCTATTCGAGTTCTGGATCACCAGGAGAAGATACTTCGAGGACGAGCCATTCCTTTAGTGAAAATCTTATGGAGTCGTGGTGGTATTGAGGAAATGACATGGGAACGAGAAGCGTTAATGCGAGAGAATTACCCACACTTATTTTCACCAGAAGGTATGTTAAGGGGGTAGAGATGTAATGACCACATTTTTGTGAAGCTTATATTACTTCAGTGAATTTCATGACTAAGCACTTAGTATTTTGATGTTTCCATATCTGCCAAACTATAATAGTTAAGCTCGTCCAGAAAGACACCAGAAGTCCTAATATCTTCTCTAATCGCTAAATTAAGGATAAAAATATTTAGAGAATAATTAGTACTAATCATACCGTTTAAGTGTTAATTAGCTTAATTAATCATGATTAGTACATAATGACATGCAGTATGTTAGCTTGTATGTGTTACTGCATGATTGACACTTAGGGTGACATGTGTCACTACCTTAGCCCCTGTCCTAGATGTTTGACACACAGCCCCACTGCGTGTCGTCGTGTGGTAGTTTCTGTTACATACGCGACATATGTCCTACTGCAAGTCAGATGCTTCTGACACATAACCTCCCTATGTGTCACCGTCATAGCCTCCTGCATTTGCATGCGCGACACGTCGGGGGACACGTGTCACGCTATGGAGCATTATCCTTACATAAATGACACACTGGTGGACAAGTGTCACAGTCTGGTGTACTTCTATGCATGTGTGACACGTAGGAGGACATGTGTCGCGATTGGGTGACGTGCTTTGCATGCTTGACACACGCCCCTACTATGTGTCACCCCGTGGCACCTTCCTTGTGCATGGTTGACATGTGTCTGACACGTGTCGTATCTTGGGAACTCCTTCCCTGCATGGATGCCACGTGTCCCGCGACTCATCGCGACGTGATTGGTCGCCTTCCCCTATAAATAGAACTTGTCGTTAGAGTTATTCTCATTCCAAAATTCAGTCAAGTACTAGAGAGAGATAGTGGGAGTTGCGGAGGATATTCTCGGTATATTACTTGGAGGTTCTGGAGGTTCTTATTATTTTATTAGCAGCTTCGTCGGACCGAGGTAGGGAATCTCAACGTTATAGCCCTAAATGTATTGCGTTGCCTGTTTATATGCTAGTCGTTGTACTGCTTAGATATATTCATTATAATTGTCGAATTGCCATTACTGTGTCGATGTTATACCTAATTATTGTGAATTTGCAAATTGATATATGATTCATGTGGAGATGATTTCAAATTGTTATTTGAGTATTTGAATCATACAGAGATGCTGCTGAAATTGCTATTCGAATATGCTGTTGATATTCGTGACTATGCTGGATACATGCTATCAACTGTGTTGATTGTTGATATGCTGTTAGCATGATGATATTGTCGATATTGTTGTTCATGCACGATTTGCATGTGAAATTAAATATGAAAGTGGAAAGATAAATGGACGGGGTTAGGGATTGTACATCCTTTGGGTCAAAGACCCTGATTGCACCCGAGGCCTGGTGCAGAAAGCACTGTCGGCTTGATGGCAGGTAGGTACTCCGCTCCTAGCTGAGAGCGCGTATGCGGAGGTAGGCTGACTCACTCCTAGCTGCGAGCGCGTATGTGAGCACCCCAGGTTCCATGAAGATAATAAAACGATTAAAGAATCGCATATGCATGACTTGACATATACATGTTTATATTGAACTGTGATAGCATGATTATGTGATACGTGTACCATGAAACAATACGTGCTTGGACTGTCTCTTTGATGTTCTCTACTGAGCTTGCAGTAAGCTCACCCTAATATTTTACAGGTACAAGTTATAGTGGTGATGATGGTTCGATCCCTGAGTTGTCTTAGCTGTTTGGAGTGCTAGCTTGTCTATAGCTTTTGAAACGAGTCCAACTCGTTTTGTTTGTAATATAGTTGGGTTGGGAACCGTTAGTAGCTCTGACTACTCTGTAACATATTTCAGTTTGTGTAATAAAAGTTTTAGTTGTTCTGTTCATCGCTTGTTCGATCAGTTCCTTCAGTTTTATTTCAAAAAAATAATTCACCCCGGTTTTCGGGCGTGACATATACTGAAGACATGCTTTTGTGGAACCCCTCAATTAGGAAGATTATCCGCCTCCCCCAGCCACTGTTTACGTACCGTACATTCGGTGGCTATTTTCATGCTGTTGGGTTTGGCTTCGATGATCACACTAACGATTTCAAGGTGGTTCGGGTTGTGTATGATAGCTTCTGTGGGGTAAGAAAACCACCCAAGGTCGAGATTTACGAGCCAAGAGCAGGGTCTTGGAGAGAAGTTTATTCAAAACGGTTACGTCCTAGAATCGATGAGCGCAGTCGCAAGTTTTTCTCCATGAGAATGTCCACTGGGTTGTTGGTTGCAAGATGGAATTTATCACGATCCCGAATACTAAGAACCTGGTCGTCACCTTTGATTTAAGGAGCGAGACATTTGGCACGATGGAGGTGCCTGACAGTCTAAACCAGCACGAGTTCTGACAAGACTTGTGTGTTTCTGCTCTTGGAGAATGCCTTGCCCTGATTCATTATACTCCGACAGACAATGGTAACACTTGTTGCGTATGGGTGATGAAAAACTATGGAGTGACTGAGTCTTGGGCCAAACTGTTTATCATTGATGTCACAGTGGGTTCTTGGCAAATATTTGGCTTCCGGAGGAATGGTGAAGCATTAGTGAAAGCCAAGAGTCTACTGTTTTCTTTCGAGCCAAAAAGCAGACAGGCAACGTTTCTTACACAATTTGAAAATTGGAAGGCGCTGCATGTTGAAGATTTTGTCGAAAGTTTAGTTTTGCTTGGAGACCTGGACAACACGCTAGTTCATACAGAATCCTCTGGCGAAGATTCATCTGAGCTAGAAGAAGTTAGCTGGTAAGCCTTTCCACTATATATTATTTTTGCAACTTTAGAAATTTTTTGACTGATACAAGCTTCTTAATATAGCTGTTATAGATGTTGTACATGGTATGTGCTAACTTTGTCTCCAAATCTCCATGTTGATTATGGTTCCTAAATACACACTTGCCTTATTTATACAGACACCAAGAACCAAATCAGCCACTGTTAAACTAATGAACTTTCTAGAAAAATTAAGAGAAGTCCCAAGTGTAATTATCTAGAATTGTTGGGCAGTTATAGAATGCGCTAGAAATAATTATGTGTTTACTAGAAGATATGGGTCTTTTTAGAATAGCCTAGAAGTATCTTTGTATTTACTAGAAACATTAGGGCCCTTGGTGTAGAAGGATGTAGAACCAAGGACTAAGTAGAAAAATCTAGAATCATCTATGGAGTGCTGTAAATAGCACAAGATGTACTTGTTTTTCCTATGAACAACTAATGAAGTGGTTCTTTCCTCCACTCCAATACTACCACTCCCTCCACTACAACTATCTCAATTAGCCATTAACTTTACACTCCAACCCACTTTAGTCGTCTCCATCAAACACCAACATACAAACTTCCGCATCACTCCTCTCCTACAACCAACCAACACCAACATCACTCACCCCATAAAAACCAACAGCCACCCATATATGTCTTTGAGAGACCGGATCAGGTCCTGGTTCACTGGTTTTGTTAGACTGGTTGATATGGAAAGCCCGAGAACCAATTCAGGTTAGTGGTCCAAACAGTTTCTATTGGCAAACGCCTACACAACACCACACATCATCTTGTTGTGATATTTATTCTCTTACTACTATTTAAAAGTGATCTGGAATCTTCAGTCTTAATTATGAATCATCATTTCTTCATTTTTTTCTATTATTTATATGCGAGAATAAGACATAAAAACACATACTATTTAGCCATAGCATATTTCTGTCAGCTTCCTGTTTATATATCTTCTCCTAACTAATTTCTCCTTTATTATGAATCACGATATGCAACTATTATACAAACTTACAATGTGTATTTTATGATAGGAACTTTAGTGGTAGTGTAAGCTTATTTGTTCTGTTCTTCCGTTGTGGGTTTGTTTTTACATCGATGTTCATACACAAGGAGCTTGCAGTATACTTTCCAGTACTTTGCATGCAAACTTCAAGGGATTTTGATTTGTTGATATCTTGACTAATAGGTAGACACTTTGAATTTTGGTATTTCTTTGTATTTTGCTCTTTCTAATACTTGTTCGATGTTGACATGTTTATCTATGCTCAAGTTCAAAGGGGGTTAAGTACGGAAAACCACCCTACAATTCGACATTTTGGACACAACTCCTGCAGTTTCAATTTGGACACTCAACTCCTTGGAATTAATGAATTTGGATCAATTAAGGGCAAAGCTTAGACAGCATGACCAAATTTTCACCGAATGAAGGCATGTACTTGAACATAATCCCACTGTCAATCATATTCTAAATCTAAATCCGCCAAATTTTATACAGCATGTGAAACCACGTGCCTTCGCTCTGTGAACATGTAAGTATGCCGATGTATAGGCTCTGTCCTTGATTGTTCCAAATTCATGAAGTGTAGGGAGTTATGTCTCCAAATTGAAACTATGTGGGTTTAAGAGTCCAAAACTCCGTCTCTTATCCTACAATGTGTCTCTACAATTTCTTATTAGGTTCTTATAAATGGGGATGCTTCTTTCTCTTCCAAGCCTCATAGAGGATTAAGACAAGGGGATCCACTGTCTCCCTTTCTCTTCTCCCTTTGTGCGGAGGTCTTCTCTGCCTCACTTGAGCATGCTAATAATATGGGACTTATTCCAGGAATTCCCTATTCTCGTAGAGATGAGCTTACTCATTTTCAATTTGCAGATGATACCCTTCTCTTTTTCCAAATTACCCCAAGTGTAGGAATACATATTCAATCCTTGCTCTCCACATATGCTAGACAATCAGGCTTAAATATTAATATTAATAAATCTTCAATTGTGTTTAGTCCTAATTGCTCTCATAGTGATAAACAAGCTTTAAATCAAGATTTAAATGTCACTGAGAAGCTTCAATTAGGAAAGTATCTTGGTGTTTATCTGAATCAAAAAGGAAACAATAAAGAACTCAGTGCAGATACGGTTAGTAAAGTTTACAAGAAATGCTCTGGTTGGAAGGGGCTTCTTTTAAACTTTGTAGGAAGGTGTGTGCTCATTAAGGTTGTTCTGAATAGTCTTTTGGTTTACCCCATGTCCATTAGTGTCTTCCCTAATAAAACTTGTAAGCTCATCACTTCTTTATTAGCAAAATTCTTATGGTTTGGAAATACTTCTACCAAAGGTATACATTGGCTTCCATGGAACTTCCTTTGCAACAAGACTAATAGAGGGGGCTTAGGTTTTAAACAAATTTATGCTTTTAATAATGATTTGGTAGCTAAAAACAGTTGGAGAATGGTCACTTCTAAAACTACTCTTTTCTCTAAATATTTCTCTTCTAAGTACTGCAAAAGAACTCTTTTTAGTACTATTAAAGCTGGTTCCTCTTCTTCTACTGCTTGGAGAACCATCTGTAAAGGAAAAGACCGTCTTTCAAAAGGATTGGCTTGGAAAATAGGTAATGGGAAGGATATTATGATTAGATCCTCTGGATGGATCCCATATGTTCCTGCTGATTCTATACAAGAAGTTCTGAATTTCACTGATCCAAGGCATGTTTTTACATCAGTTAATCAATTACTTGACTCATCTATTGATGGAAGTGGCAGATGGTGTAGTCGTACTGTTAATCAAATCTTTCCCCAATGGTTGGCTAATAAGATTATGGAGCAGGATTGACGTTTCTTTGACCAGCAGGATGTCCCCTTTTGGAAAGCCTCCTCTTCTGGCATTTTCTCTGTGTCTTCTGCTTATAATCTGATTAATTACAATAATTCCTCCCCTAATTTATCTTCTTCTCCCTTAAATTTTAAATATATTAGTCACAACTTCAATTGGTATCTTCTTTGGAAATCTGGTTTACCAAATCATATTATAGATCTTTTTTGGAGAATTCTCACTAATTCCCTTCCTACATTGCATAATTTGCATTCTAGAGTTTCATCTATTAGTCCTATCTGCCCTTTCTGTAATGTTAACAATGAAACAACTACTCGTCTCTTCCTTCTTTGCCACGGGCTCAAGGGGTCTGGCATAAGGCTCGTATCATGATCCCTTTTTCCCCTACTCTTGATATTATCTCTTGGATCAAGAGTTGGCTCAAAAAAACAAGGAATGAAAAGATAATCCTCGTTGGTGTTGGCTTCCTGCCATCATTTGAATTCTCTGAATATCTAGAAACTAGATGATCTTCCACAAAATTAGCATCAATGGGGATCAGATGTTTCACCTTGCTCAATATCTGGTGGGACTTATTATTTTATCTGCTAGTACTAATTAAATCTTCCTCTATTAACTCGGATTCAGCAGCTATGGTCAAGATTGCTTCAGCTGATGGTCTCCCCTCTTGGGTAAAGGCTTGTGAACAGTTTGCAACATGCTCCAGCGTTCAGCAGGTGCTTGATGTGGTTCCTTTGGATTCTGAACCTCCCCTATGTGCTCCAGATCAGATTCCAGCAGTTGGTGTCTCTGAGATTGGTTTGCTCCCTGTTGAAGGTAGTGTTCCTCCTGTGTCCACAGAAGGTGTTGCAACCCTCCCTCCTTTGCCTCCTTGTTTGGTGCCCTCTAATGCTATCATCCCCTATATTATGGAGTAAACTTTTGGTTCTAGCTATTAGCTCTGGTTAGGAGAGTAATACCCCGTCTAATTTCTAGGGGCAATTTAGTAATTTAGAAAGCTAAATAATAATAATAATAATAATAATAATAATAATAATAATAATAAGAATAATAATAATAATAATAATAATAATAATAATAATAATAATAACAAAATAATTTTGACGCGAGAAATAAGGTTGGGTTATTTATCTTATTAGTATTTAGAATACGTTATGTTAATAGTCGTAATTTAAAACGCGAATATTTTCTTTAACGCGTGTACGACCACCGCGAGATTTAGTGTGAGTGACACACCCAATCACCCAACCATTTGGTGTGCCACCCACACCCTAAACTTTCTCGTGTTGTCTTCTACAACTCAAATTCTCCTCCTGTGATTTTTATCACCGCCACCGCCACTATTATCATCATCACTTTCTCCCACATTTCTCACCTATAAAACCAGCCTGTCCCCCTCAACATCCTCATCAGTTCTTTATTTTCATCATCATCTTCATCTCCTTCTTATCCTTCGGCAACTCAACCACCAACACCACTGCCACTTCCACCTTCAACACCGCCACCATCAACACCTTTCTCATCTCCTCTGTTTCTCCCTCACTCTCTGTCACGAACAGAGCAACCACAGCAGCAGCAGCAGTCAGCAGCTGGCAAACCCAGCCACCAACCACCGCCGCTGCCGCCGTCGGGGAAGAACACCCGAAGCCAAAACCCACCACCCTCTGTTCTTGTCTCTCCCTCACCCTATCCCTCTCTTCCCTGAACCCAGGTGAAGAAAGAGAAGCAAAACCCAACAGAAAACAGAGGCCAAGTAGCCGCCACCAGTCCCGTCGGCAAGACCATCAACTCCGACGAACTTTTGCGCCGGCGGTTTCAGGGACACCCACCACTCCCAAAGCCATCCTCTAACCTCCTAGACGACCGAGGGAGCTTTAGGCAAGCTCAACCGAAGCTAAATCCACCGGAAGCAGCCCCGTCAACAACTCCGGCGAAAAATCCATAAAATCCGGCGAAAACTCGACCACGACCACCAAGGCCTACCCACCCGATCAAACCAGTCCTAAGCTACTCCTAGGAGGCCGACCGAGCCTTAGAAAGCCTCAGTTGCACCCAGAAACGACCGAAAACAGCTCCGGCGAGCTCTACCTCCGACGCCGCCGTTCGGCCATTCGACCCGGACCGTTTCTTGACGTTTTCTTGCAATTTTTGGTACGGGTACGCTCTACTCTTCGACCTGAGTTGAATTACATAGCCAAAATCAAGCCTTACATGCTTCAATTCATGTTTTGATTAATGAACTTGAATATTCATGTTTGGGGGAGCTAAGTGAATTTTGATGATGTTGTTTTTGAAAACTTAGGGGTCATGAGTGTCCATTAATGGAACTGTTAGGGGCTGAATGTAGTTTATACACTCTGTTATTATCATTATCTAATTAGTTTTAACTATTAAGCTAATATTGATTAATTTTATATTTCAACTAGATAAATATAATAAATACTTTGTAGAAAATTACATATGTTGTAGTAACTTGTTATAATAAAGTGTTTTTATTAGAAAATACACTAGTGAGAGTATTTGTGTGTATATATATACACATATATATATATACATATTACTATGTATTTACGATATTTGTATACAAAAGATTGATTCGAATAAATAAATAATTGAACGAATGTTGTTACAATATTCTTATTGAAAACTAAGCTATAAGAGTATTATATTTGGAACATACTATTTGGCACTTTATTTCTATTTAAATGAGCATTGAGTTTCAAGAATTATACACTAATATTTTATCAATAAATATAAATGTTTATTTAAGATTAAAATAACTCTTTAGTAAGTATTATTATCATTTTCTTGTTATTGCTAGTAGTTGTGATATTAAATAATTTTAAATATTTATCGCTTAATTAAATAAGGACTCGAAAAGAGAGTTGCTTTGATTATTCGAGTTATTTCAAGAAGATTTCTTTATATAATATAAGTATATGACATAAAGACAAGCTGTTTAGGGAATCGTAAGAATTGTAATTAGAATTCTACCTAGCTGAGGAATTGAATAGGATTAATGCATTCGTTTATTCAAGAATAACACCGTCGTGACTAGACATTTGTAAATTGTAGGCGACGGATTTGTGGACATAGGATTCGTCGACCATCCTACATACTAGCAGCTAAGTCGTCTTCAGGTGAGTTACATGCCTAGCCTAGCTGGCCTAGCTTCTTTCGTGTCCATATGTGATTTTATGATCTGTCTCAAGATATATTTGTGAGTTCGCATGCTTAGCCTAGCTAGCCTAGCTTCATTCGTGTCAATGTGTGACTTTGTGATTTGTCTCAAGATATATATTTGTGAGTTATATGCTTGCCTTGTATGCCTGTCTTCTCTCGTATCATAGCATGATTTATATCTTGTCTCAAGGTATGTTATGTGAATCACATGCTTTTACGTGAACTTGATTGAGTTTCGGAAAGATTGCCTTGACACATTAAGATCGTAAAGTGGATTGCACATACTGGAATCTGTTATAAACAAGGGGGTCCTTTGTTGACCATTACTGACAAGGAGATCCTTTGTTGACCACTAAAAAGGATGTCCTTTGTTGACCACTAATCAAGGAGGTCCTTTGTTGACCATTGACAAGGAGATCCGTTGTTGACCGCTAACGTTTTGGGGGGTCCTTTGTTGACAATTACTAACAAGGAGGTCCTTTGTTGACCATTAACAAGGAGGTCCTTTGTTGACCGCTAACACTTGGGAGGTCCTTTGTTGACCGCTAACGTTTTGGGAGGTCCTTGGTTGACCACTATAAGTTTACTGTGTACGATAAGAGGCTATTTGGTTATATGTTTGGAAACTGTGGTTCTTGTTTTCCTTCCCACCGCATGTCTAGGAGCTGGGATTGTAACATAGAAGGGGCGCGAGAATCATCGAGACTATGGACGTCACCATTAGTTTATCTAAGGTTGTTAGATAAGCGTTGTGTAACAGTAATCAGCTTGTATAAGAGACTATCTACTGTTGTTTAATAATATAATATGAGTTTTGGATTGTATTGCTTTTGATCTCCGCCGCTTCTATTAAGCATCACCCTCCCGGTCTTGTCCCGAGCCGGATAAGGGGGTTGTTGCAAGGAGATTTCAGTTTCGTTTTGGTAATGTTCTGGTAATGTTCTATGTAATGTTTAATGACGTTGGTAGCTTCTGGTTGCTCTTAGTGGAAGAGCTTCTCCCCTGAATTTGTAGTTCTTGACCTTCTTCTCATGAACTTGATTGTAATTATTCTGCTTTATCTATGGTAATTATCATGTTCATAAAAAAAAGAGTCCAAAACTCCAAACTGCAGGGTAGTTTTCCATACTTAACCCCAGTTCAGATATACTAAAATATATTTATCAATCACGTCACTAATTTAGCTCTCATGAAGTCACGACTGACTTAGAGGCCTCCAAATTGGACCAATAATCATGTAGAAGCTATTTGTTTCATTTTCTTTGGTCATTGCAATAATAAAAGGTCAAGCTTGATTTATGGGTGGGTTTGGTATGACTTTTTGGACTTTTAAGTCGACTTTTAAGTTGTTGTGAAAAGAGTTGGTGACAAGAAAATTGATGAAAAAAGGTATATGGGTTTGGTGAAAAAAGTTATGCTGTAAAAAAGTTAGGATGCAACACTTTTGTTTGTTAGTGAAAATTATCATTTTATATTTTTTATATTTACTAATAAAATTATAGTAGGTCAAATTAGATGTCATATTATGTTGGTACAAAAAATATAGAGGTAAATTGGTCATTTTTATTGTTTAGGAAGAAAAAAGTTCAAAAAAAGTTCATGAAACCCAACTTTTTTCTCAATTCAGTTTTACACTACAAGACAAAAGCCAAAATCCAAAAGCTGGCACAGAAAAAGTCATACCAAACCTTTCAGAAAAGCTCAAAACAAATTAGAAGTCCAAAGTGGATTAAAAGCTGAAAATAAGTCATACCAAACCCACCCTATATCTCCTACGGCTTCTATGTGTAGCCGGGAACAGAAAGCCTACTCATCATGGACCAATGAAGATTCATTATAAGAATTGTTATGATTAAGGAATAGGTTTACAGCCCTATATGTGTCACTTGCATTGTACTTTGCTTAGACCTGGTGGGAAGTTCGTAAGTGTGCTTATCAAGGAACCTTTTCTATTATCTACTTCTAAGCTTTAAGATAGTCAAACAATCATTGAGCTGCTAGTTGTTCGGACTAATGAAAAGCTTGCACTGGCATATGACATGTAGTTGGACAATCGGAAGGTAGCCTTGCAAGTAGAATGTACTACCTCCGTTTCTTCTCTATCACACCGGTTTGACTTTTACCACTATTTACTGGGTCACTTTGACCCGATGATTTGGGTAGCAAAACTATTGAATTTTTTGATAATTTTTTCATGGTGTTGTAGAGTAAAAGCTGCTCTATAACACGGTGAAAAAATCATCAAAAAATTCAAATCGTTTTGCTATCTAAATAACCCGGTCAAAGTGACCCTGATACGAGTCAAAAAGTCAAACTGGTGCTATAGAGAAGAAACGGAGGCAGTACTTAACATTGAGTTTGATTAAATGTTCTTGTAGGAATCCCATAGTTTTGTGTATTTATACTATTGCCCTAGGGCTTAATTGTATCTTGTATATACACTGCTTATGTTCAGAATGCAATAACCGTGCGATCTATTCTCCCTCAATCTCTCGTCTTCTCTCATGGTATCAGAGCAGCGCAGAACTTGCTGCGTTTGATCCTCCAACGACGTCCTCACCTGAAGCTGTCCTCATACTCTCCAAAACAACACCGATCAAACATCGGTCTTCTCAAAGTCGCTGGTTTCGAGCGACCCAGAAATAACTATTGTTTCTTCTCCTCGTCGTCCCCTTTTCTACTGTTGGAAACGCCGGACCACGATTGACACCGGACCTCGCTGCCTCATCCCTCCAGGTTCTCCAACGCTTTTGGGAAAGCCTCTTCGCTGACTTGCTTCAGTCAATCGCACCTGCGACGGCTCCAGGATTTCTTCGGCTTCAGGATTTCTTCGGGTCTCCCCTGTTCTGCACAAATTGCGGCTCAACCCACCATGCTACCTGACCCAACTGATGTTACGAAGCATCTCATCGTCATCAACGCACCTCCCACGGTTCACAAACTTGAGCCGAATAATTTTTTGGCTTGGAAACTGCACGTCCAAGCTACACTCCGCGGACATGGCCTGTTTGGTTTTGTCGAAGGAACTATCTTGCCTCCTCCAATAGAAATTGCTACTCCTGTACAGCCAGTGGTCGCGCCGACTACCGGCCCTTTACCTGTCCCCAATCAATCTGCTGAATCCTCCGCCTCCTCTGTGCTCACTGATGGTTCTGGACGTTCTCCTAACCCGACGTACCTCTCCTGGTACCAGCAAGATCAACTAGTATTCGCCTTCTTGATCAGCACTTTGTCCTCCTCAGTGCTAGCTCATGTATCTCGTGCAGAAACTTCGGCACAGATATGGAAAACTCTACACAACATCTACGCCAAGCCGTCGCGCAGCCATATCAATCAGATTAGGGAGCATCTAAAACGACCTCAGCAGGGAAATCGGTCTATTGCAAGCTTTATGCATTTCGTCAAGCAGAAAGCTGACGAATTGGCTCTTCTTGGGCGCCCCATGGATGAGGTTGATCTTGTTGATCGCATCCTTGACGGGCTAAATGAGCTTTATTTACCAGTTGTGGAGGCGACTAAAGCTCGCGAGACTGACATCAGTTATGAGGAACTATTCGAGAAGCTCACTCACAAGGAACTTGCTCTATCTCGGACTACACCTGGAGTTGGGAACCACACACCAGCCTCGGCTAATCCTACCTTTGGCCCGTCTCGTGGCAGAGGTCGCGGTCGTGGACCTAATCAGCACTCCCCTCAGCATAATCAGCCTTCCTCTCAGCCAAGTCAGCTCTTTCATGGCCAGGTATCTGTTTTAGGCCAGCCACCAACCTTGCCCTCTACACATGCTCTGCGGGAGCCTACGCGGCCTTTCCTGGTTTTTTTTCAAGGTTGCGGTGCTCAGGGACATCGCATCAGGCAATGTCCACAGTTTGGTTGGCTTCTTCAGCAGTCTGGGGCTCCACAAGCTGGTCACAGTGCTCTTCCATCCGGTACTCGATCCTCTTCATCTGGGTCCATTCCATGGCAGCCGATAGCACATGTTGCCACCGCATCTCAGGCCACACCACAGTCACCGTCTTGGCTTCTTGATAGTGGCGCCACCCACCACATTACTGCAGACCTGGAGAATCTGACTCTGCACCAGCCCTACTCTCAGTCAGATGATGTCATGATTGGTGATGGAACAGGATTGCCCATCACATATACCGGTTCGGTGTCCCTCTCTTCCTCCTCTCGTTCTTTTAATTTTTCCAATGTCCTTTGTGTTCCCTCTATTCAACGCAATCTTATATCTGTCTCTCAACTTTGTACCTCTAATAATCTTATTGTTGAGTTCTCATCGTCTGGTTTTGTCTTGAAGGATCAAACTACGGGGGCGCCTCTTCTCACTGGTCCGCTTAAAGATGGCATCTATGAGTGGCCAGCATCTTCGTGTACCCCTTCGCCAACGGCCTTCGTCTCTAAGTCTCGTCCCTCCTTCGCCACCTGGCATCATCGTCTCGGTCATCCAGCTGGCCCCATCTTTCGTGCAATAGTGTCTCAGTCAGTTCTACCAATTAGTAATTTGTCAGAGTCTTTGTCCTGTAATGCGTGCAACTGCACTAAGAGTCATAAACTACCTTTCAATGTTTCTAGTCTTCGGTCTACTCGACCGCTTGAACTTATTTTCTCTGATGTATAGACGTCTCCAGTTCTTTCTCATGATGGTTTGAAATATTATGTTGTCTTTATTGATCATTTCTCCAAATACATTTGGCTCTATCCTATGCAGCGAAAGTCTCAACTCTCTGACATATTTATTCGTTTTCGCGCTTTAGTCGAAAAATATTTCTCTCTTACCATCACCACTCTGTATTCTGACAATGGCACAAAGTACATTGCACTTCGCGATTACTTTGCTCTAAACGGCATCTCTCACCTTACCACTCCTCCTCATACCCCTGAACATAATGGGTATGCTGAACGGCGTCACCGTCAGATCGTTGAGACCGGTCTCGCTCTTCTCCATCATGCCTCCATGCCAGCCCTTTACTGGCCTCATGCTTTTGCCACCGCTGTTTACCTCATTAATCGCCTTCCCACCCGTTCTCTCAAAATGCGCTCTCCTTTCGAGCCAATCTTCGGTCACAAACCCAACTACTCAAAACTCCGTGTCTTTGGTTGCCGCTGCTACCCTTAGCTTCGCCCCTACTCCTCTCACAAACTGGATGACCGATCCCGTCCCTGTGTTTTCCTTGGGAACTCGCTCACTCAAAGTGCCTACCTATGCCTCGATCCTGACTCCCATCGGCTTTATGTGTCCCGTCACGTCCAGTTTGACGAGTCCTCGTTTCCGTTCTCCAGTCAACCCACGTCTTCCACCTCAGCCTCTCCATCTGATCTTCTTGCTCAGTGGGTTGGTCCTACTACCACTGTCCTACCGTCCCCCTCCGCAACACCTGCGCTTCAACCACCACCCACAGTATCTACGTCTCCTGTTCCTCCATCTAGTGGTCTTGTTGCACCCTTTTCGCAGCACTATACTCGCCGACCTCGCCCTGCACCAGATCCAATAGCTCTCCCTCCTTCTCACTCTATGGTAACTCGTTCTAAGGATGGGACACTTCCCTCTCATCCCACAAAATACTCACTCACTGCCGATCTACCTCCCTCCTCCACGGACACCGAACCGACCACTGTTACTCAGGCTCTTCGGCATCCTCAGTGGTGCGCTGCTATGGAAACTGAGTTTGATGCTCTTCTCAGAAACCAGACTTGGGACTTGGTACCCCCTTCTCCCCATCATAATCTTGTTGGGTGCAAATGGGTGTTTCGGACAAAATATCACCCTGATGGTTCTGTCGATCGTTACAAAGCCCGACTCGTGGCTAAAGGCTTCCATCAACGTCCGGGAATTGATTATCATGACACATTTAGCCATGTGGTTAAACCACCCACCATTCATCTTATCCTCACACTTGCCATAAGTCATGGATGGTCCTTGAAACAGCTTGATATTAATAATGCTTTCTTGCAGGGCACCCTACATGAGGATGTTTTTATGGAACAGCCACCGGGTTTCATTAATCAGGATCTCCCGAATCATGTTTGCAAGCTTCGAAAGGCAATATATGGTCTCAAACAAGCTCCACGTGCCTGGTATGAGGAGCTGAAATCTTTTCTTGTTCAGCAGGGTTTCGCCAATTCTCGTGCCGATACCTCACTGTTCATTTTCCGTCAGGGGCGTGTCACGTTATATTTACTTGTCTATGTGGATGATATCATCATTACAGGGTCTGATTCATCTATTGTGCAGCGCTTCATTGATGTTTTGTCCACCAGGTTCTCACTCAAGGACCTTGGTCACCTTTCCTACTTTCTTGAGGTTGAGGTTCATCCACATCCAGATGGTCTACTTCTGTCTCAGCACAAATACATTCAGGACTTATTATCACGTTTGGGTATGTCCTCATCCAATTCCGTTCAGACTCCCTTGGGCACCTCCACCCCGCTCACCCTTGCTAGTGGCACCGCGCTTTCAGATGCGCGTGAATATCGCATGGTCGTGGGCAGCCTGCAGTATCTCTTGCTCACTCGTCCAGACATTGCTTTTGCGGTCAACAAGCTCTCTCAGTTCATGCACCGACCCACTACTGTTCACTGGAATGCTGTCAAGCGCCTCTTACGATATCTACAAGGCACTGCTGACCTGGGCATTTTACTTCGTCGCGGACCATGTACCTTGTATGCCTTTTCGGATGCTGACTGGGCTGGCTGTCGTGATGATTATACCTCCACTTCTGGCTTTATTATTTATCTTGGCGGTTCTCCTATCTCCTGGTGTTCTCGCAAACATCGCATTGTTGCTCGTTATTCCACGGAAGCAGAATATCGGGCTGTTGCTACTGCTACTACTGAGGTTCGTTGGTTGTGCTCTCTTATGTCTGAGCTTGGCATTCAGAGTACTTCGGCTCCAGTCATTTACTGTGACAATGTTGGTGCGACCTATGTTTGTTCTAATCCGGTTTTCCACTCCAAAATGAAGCACATTTCCCTTGACTTTCATTTCGTGTGTGAACAAGTCCAGGCTGGCCAACTTCACATTTCAAGTGTCTCGTCGTCCGATAAACTTGCAGACTGTCTCACCAAAGCACTCTCTCGCACTCTGTTCTTGCTATTCCGGTCCAAGATTGGAGTCCACTCCCGGTCCTCCATCTTGCGGGGGCATGTAGGAATCCCATAGTTTTGTGTATTTATACTATTGCCCTAGGGCTTAATTGTGTCTTGTATATACGCTGCTTATGTTCAGAATGCAATAACCGTGCGATCTATTCTCCCTCAATCTCTCGTCTTCTTTCAGTTCTTTTAAGTATGGAAGTTATTGTAATGACTTGACAGCATGATCTCCCTCCCTCAGTTATTTGCAGTGAGATTGAGTATGTTCACATGGATCAAAACCTACCCTCCATGTATGTTGTTTGGTGGTCGGATCTATTGCTCAAACTTAACACCGGTCGATAGGGTATGGTAAACTAAACTAATCTATGAAGCATGTTAACTCCAGAATAAAGGATGCAATCCATCCAGCACTTTCTTATTCACGGTGACTCTCCAGAGGACTGTGGCTGACTCTCCACAATTATGTAATTAACTTTAATCAATTTCCTGCGATGCATATGTGGTGGTGTGAACTAAATACTATTAGAACTGCAAGATAAGGGACATACATGTTGACAACGAAAAGCTGGATGACAATTGCCAATAAGAAATACTTCGCCACTTTCTCTTTCTTGAAGTGTCTCCTTATTCTATCCCACACAATTATCTATCCTACATGAGTGAAATAGATTTATAATTCCTAGTAGTTAGTAGTTAATGTAATTAAGAACCTGAGTTACACAGAAGAAAAATCTCTCCTTGATCCCTTAGGACATACAAGTGCTTGTAAAATATTACGATTTGTTATAATTCACTTGTTACATTTTTCTCGTATATATATGATTTTTTTTTTGTTTATTGCCTTCCCTATGCCGTGTTTGTACCATGTTAGAAATTGACATGTCCTGAGCAGTTGCTGTAGAATGCTTGATAGATACCGGCTTTATTAATAAAGCTGTTGGCATCCCTCGGCTTCCAACCTATCACTTACTAGCTACTTCTACCCAGTCATCATAATTGTGGATACAGTCAATTGAGACAAATAAATATTAAGATGGAGAGGTATATGTAGTCTGCTCCCTGTGAAGGTTGGTTCATATCGAGAAGATGAAGCCTTTGAGCGGTGTTCTGGAAAAGAGACAATAGGATGATGAGTTTTTGCTACTATATGCTATCCATACTTCAGTGTAATCCTCACCTAATCTCTAGTTGAATTCCTTGCTAAATTTAGCGTCCCCGCAGTTCTCTACAGGGAGTTCATTTTCTGACAAAGCAAATATAAGATGTTTAGCCCATGAATGAATTTCAGTACAGTTGATAAAATTCAACAGTTTAGGGATGGAATTCAGCGAGATAATTGAGAGTGTGACTTCGTCGGTGACATCCCTGTGGGAGGTAATTGTATTCATGTCATAATACTCATAGAACCTAGCAACTGCCCTGGAAGTTGTCTGAATGCTATATTTTCTTTTTGATGAATTCTGAATGCCATTAATTTTATGTCATTCTCATTCCTAGCCTTCCATATCTCCCAACAAATCCCAAAACAATTTGCTTTTCTCGTGAACCATTGATAGCTTCTGTAACAGCTAACCACCATGAACAAAGAGAGTGGGGAGCTTCCAGAGAAGCAATGAGAGTTAGAGGGGATCCACACAAACTTTCTTAGCAAAATTCAATCTTGAAATTTCATTACCTTTGCTCTTGGGGAGCAATAAACTAAACATGGTATAAGTAGCCGAAGCTTTCAAAGTTGATTTAATTAATACCTCTCTTTGTGCTGAGTTCAGTAGTTTCTCCTTCCATCCAGAGAGTTTGTGATGATCTTCTTCTTCATGATCTTGACGATTTGGCTCTTGGACCGCCCCCAGCCTTGGATATAAGTTGTCCTTAAAGTTCTTATGAATCCCCATGTAAAACTGAATATAATGTGCTGAAATCCCCTTAGCACATTAATCCTACCACGAAGGAGTTAAGGTGTCCCCTTGGCTGATACCCTGGATGGCTGAATAACGTGGCTAAGATTACAATTGATGAACACTTTAAAAGTAACTGATTTGATACAAAGTTGCAAACCATTAACCATTTCTGGCAAAAGCCCAACCTTTTCATCACCTGCTCCAGATACTCCTATCTCACCCTCACATGTTTGATAAGTTGCATTTAACCCTCTATTAATTTTATTTTTTTTTTTTTTTTTTGCGACTCATCATTCATTGAGTTTTTCCGTCCAAAAAAACGGCTAGAAAACTGCGCCCCATTAAATTTGTTGACTTTTAATCCTAACTCGTCATTAGTATTGTTGCTGTGTTTTCAGCTTCTCAGAAAAAACTATGTTCAAGTGGAAATGCGTGGTTTTGTGTCAGTATTGCATTCAACACGTTAACTAACTGGCGAACTTATGTTTCCGATCTTACTTGTCTTATTTGTTTGCTGCATGGAGAAACTATTGATACTTTTTATGTTGTGCTTGTATAAGAAAATTCACTACTTATTTTAGTTTTTTTTTCCGCAGTTTTGGTTGTCGTGCTGGATAGGAGATTTAAGCTTGAGTCATCCAAGGAGGCAAAGTTCCAGAACTTTTCAAGTTATCATCTGGCAGTACTTAGCTTTTAGTATGTTGTCTGTTTCCCGTTTGCATTAGGGACGCATTGAGACTTGATGTAATTAGCACACTTTCATGCTGTTGACGTTGCTTGTATTGGGAATTCTCATATCATACATATGTTAATACTATGGGGGCTATAATTCTATGTTGGACAGATTAGCGACTTTGCCATGTTGGTTTTATAATTTTCAGAAAAGTCTTGGCAAGTTTTTATTTCCCTGATATTGTTATTAGCACTACTTATTTTGAGGTGTATTAGTGTGTTTTTTTATTGCAACACTAGCTGCGAACCTGTGGTTAAGACCTGTTAAGGGAAAGGGTTCTGAGGCCGAGACATGAACCTCCTAGGTTCTGATTTTTTGTTTAGCTACCAAGTGTTAATTCTTTTCCCCATCTCTATCTAGTAACTTGCCTAAGGCTTCTGCAAGATCACAAAACCCAACTGTGAGAGTTTTTATTTGCTCCTGCTACTCGGTCAGCACACCTGTTGGCTTCTCTTTAACTCGTGAGATGTGATCGGATGGTATACAGAAAGGTGCACCGTCTTGAGGTGGGCCATTCATTGCTCTCCTCCATGGCAGAAAGACACCGTCTTGTATTGGGGGTGCAAAAATGCAGAAATTTTGTTGTTCTTATTAGCAGACAAGAGTCAAAATTGGTGAATAAAAGTCAATGGAGTCAAGATTCAAAGAAGAAGTCCAAGTCAAAGCTGAAAATGAAGTCAACACTCTTGCTGGAAGATTAATTTTATAGTCCTCTCAATATCTTGGTGCTTTTTGGTATTTTCCAGAACTTGAGTTGCACCTTTCATATTATCAAAGAGTTGTTTAAATCTCTTCTCAACCTTGCTGGGATATTTTCCAATTTACACAAAGTCTGTGGAAATCTTGTAATTATTAGATCTACACCTATGGCTGAGATCTTCTCTTGTTCAATCCAACGGTCCAAAATGTGACCGTTTGGATTCAGGCTATATAAGCCTCGCGGCTCTAGGGTTCTTGTATTCTGACCTCTCTGCAACAATGGCAGCGAAGCTCTGCCAAAATTATCAATGAAATTGTTCCTTTTTTGTTTCCCTTTCTGGGTTCTTTATCTTTCACATCTTTGAATTCTCTTTGGAATCATTGATTCCTTTCATGGTATCAGAGCCATGGCTTTGTCCACTGCTCAAAATCAGGGTTCTACAAACCCTTTCTATGTCCTCTCTCAAATCCACAACCTAGTTCCCTTCAAATTAGACAACAACAACAACTAACTGATCTGGAAATATCAGGTCTCATCTGTTCTGAAAACCCAATCGCTCTTTGGTTATGTAGACGGAACAAAGATCTGTCCGTCCGAATTCCTAGCCGATGAAAATGGTGAGGCGACAAAGAATCGGAATCCGGCGTATGAAGTCTGGGTGGCTCAAGATCATATGGTTCTTACTCTTCTCACAGCAACACTCACACAAGAGGCTCTTGTTCAAATCGTGGGTAAGCAATCTTCTCGTGACGTTTGGGTTTCACTCGAAAACAGGTACTCCTCTCTCACTCGCTCAAATATCATGCAACTGAGATCTGAACTTCAAACGATTCGTAAGAAATCGGAATCTATTGATGAATACATGCAAAGACTCAAAACCCTAAGGGACAAACTCTCTTCTGCTATGGTTCACACTGATGATCAAGATATGATTCTATATGCTCTTCATGGTCTTCCTCCTGAATATAACTCTTTTAGATCTGGTATTCGTGTTACTATGTCTCTTGCTCCTGATAAAATTACATTTGAAGAACTGCATGTCTTGTTGAAAGCTGAGGAACAAATGATTGAGTCTTAAACTGTTATATCCTCTGATCTGGTTGGTAATGCTGCTTACATGTCTATTGGTACTCAATCTGAGTCTTACTATGGTAACAATCGTGGTAGAGGGGTCAACTCCAATGGGACTGGTTATGGTAGAGGTCAAGGGTCTGTGAATCAAGGTCAAAACCCTAACTCAAACAGGAGTCAAGGGTCAGGGTTCTTCAGTCAAAACCCTAACCCTAATTATGGTCAAAGGTCAAGTCTAAACCCTAATTCAAATTATGGTCAAGGGTCAGGAACTCAAGGTCAAACTTATAATTCAAACTACTTTGGTAGAGGAGGAAACAACAGAGGAGGAGGTAGAAGTTTTGAAAACCAAAGAGGGGGAAGAACTGGGTATAACAGAGGTCCTTCTAAAAGCAGAGATAGCAATGGTAATCCTCTAACCTGTCAAATATGTGGTTATGATTACCACTCTGCCATAGATTGCTGGCATAGAATGGATCATGCCTTTCAAGGAAAGAAACCTCCTGCTCAGTTAACTGCTATGAACACTGTGACTGTGGTTGATCCTTCTCCAAGCATCTCTCCAAATTATTGGTTGACTGATTCTGGTGCCAACAACCATATGACTTCTGATTTTGCAAATCTTTCTGTGAGCTCTCCTTATCATGGATCTGATCAAGTTGCAGTGGGTAATGGTAATACCCTGGCCATAAATCACTCTGGTACTGCCTTTCTTAACACCCCAAATCATTCTTTTCAATTAAACAAGACTCTACATGTCCCAAATTTATCTGCTAACTTAGTCTCTGTTTATCAACTTTGCAAACAACACAACTGTGCCTTCTATTTTGATGCTGATTCTTTTTATATCCAGGACAAAACTCTGGGCAAAGTTCTATATCAAGGGTTTAGTGAAAATGGTCTCTATCCCATACACACTCATCCCTTCTCTCATGTCTCTGAAGTCAAAGACCCTGTCAAGACTGCCTATCTAGGAAAAAGTGTCATGTCCCCTATCTGGCATGCCAGATTAGGACATCCCTCTGAAGATGTTTTGAAACTTGTTTTTATTTCTGCTTCTAATTTATGCAAAGACTTAAAGTTGTGTGATATTTCTTCAAGTTCCTTATATGAACATTGTGTGAAAGGCAAAATGACTAGACTACCTTATAAATCTTCTCTTTCTGCTTCTAAAAATTCTCTTGATATTATACATAGTGATGTTTGGGGTCCTACTAGTACCAAATCTTACCATGGTTACAGATTTTATGTGCTCTTTATTGATGATTATTCCAAATTCACTTGGTTATTTCCTCTACATCATAAATCTGAGGTTGCTTCTGTCTTTGATAAGTTCAAAACTCAAATAGAACTTCAACTTGGTAACAAAATTAAAATTCTAAGATCTGATGGTGGTGGTGAATATATATCTTATGTATTTCATCAATATTTGAAAAATCATGGTATTATTCATCAAAAATCATGTCCTTACACTCCTCAACAAAATGGAGTAGCTGAAAGAAAACACAGACATATTGTTGAAACTGCTGTTACAATGATGATACATGCTTCTTTACCTAATTATTTGTGGTATCATGCTTTCACTGCTGCTGTTTATCTTATCAATTGCATGCCAAGCAAAAACACTTTCAATAAATCTCCTTGGGAGTTGCTTTATAAAACACTTCCAGATTATTCAAAATTCAAAGTCTTTGGGTGTGCCTGTTATCCTTATCTAAGACATTATAATGTGTCTAAACTTGATCCCAAATCAACTCAATGTGTTTTTCTTGGTTATGCTCAAAACTATAAGGGTTATGTCTGCTTTGACAAATCTGCACAAAAAATTTTCATAAGTAGAGATGTAATTTTTGATGAACACATTTTTCCATATCAGAAAAGTCAAAATGCAAATGTTGACAAAATTAATGATTTCAAAATAGGAGACATAGCTGTCACACTTCCAGATACTGCATTTACTACTGCCTCTGACTTCATGCATTCACCTGACTTAAATGCTACACCTGACACTACACACATTAATGGTTCTAATTCCAACATTAATGTGTCTACCTCTACTCTTCCATTTACTGACTTATCTTCTGATGTTATGACAGGTACACTGAATGAGAACTCTTCTACACTTGATCCTAGTCACACACCTGATACAGAATACACTACTACTCTTGATCATGTCAACTTAACTGATAAAAACAGTGCTGCACCTGTCTCTGGGAGCCACCAAGCTCAGGTAGAGCTAGACCCTGTTCCAGCTCTGCAGCCGGGCACTATAAATTCAAATGATGCCTCCCACACAAAAGCTGATGAAACCACAAATGTCCCAACCCCAGGCTTGGCAACTGAACAAGGGTCTACAGCTTTTCCAGCTGGTGGACACCCCATGCAGACAAGAAGCAAGTCTGGGATTGTCAAAAAGAAAGTGATTGGATTCACAGCCACTTCTGGTAACTCTGATATCTCTCCTTTCTTAAATGATCCTACTTGTTTTAGTGAAGCTAGAAAACATTCTCAGTGGCTTAATGCAATGGCTGAAGAATTTTCAAGCCTCCAACATCAAAACACCTGGACCCTAGTACCTCCTCCCAACAATGCAAATATTCCCAACAAATGGGTCTTCAGGACAAAATATAACCCAAATGGCACCATATCTAGATACAAAGCTAGATTGGTTGCCAAGGGTTTTAATCAAACACCTGGCATTGACTTTGAAGAAACCTTCAGTCCTGTTGTTAAACATGCAACTGTTAGAACTGTTATTGCTCTAGCTGCTTCCATGAACTGGCCTCTGAATCAACTTGATGTCAAAAATGCTTTTTTACATGGTCATTTGAGAGAAACTGTTTATATGCAACAACCTCCTGGATTCAAAGATCCACTTCATCCCCATTTTGTGTGCAAGTTAAACAAAGCTATATATGGTCTCAAACAGGCACCTAGAGCCTGGTTTGAGAGATTCACTAGTTTTATTTTATCTCTTGGATTTGTTGCATCTGTGGCTGACACCTCCATGTTTATTAGATACACCACTCATCCTCAATCCATTACTATCTTGTTATTATATGTAGATGACATTATTCTCACTGGCAATGATACTACTTATATGAACTATCTTGTGTCCAAACTTGGAACTGAGTTTAGTATGACTGATCTGGGTCCTTTAACCTACTTTCTGGGTTTAGAAATTCAAAGATCTGCAAAAGGCATTTTTATTCATCAACACAAATACATCAATGATCTACTTCTTAGATTCAATATGCTGTCCTGCACTGCTTGTGACACTCCTACTACTTCTGGTATTAAATACCATGCTCATGATGGTGCATTACTTGAAAATCCAACTCCATTCAGACAACTATTAGGTGCTCTTCAATATTTGACTTTTACAAGACCTGATATATGTTTTGCTGTCAATCATCTTTGTCAATTCATGCATATGCCTACAACTCAACATCTCATTGGTGCCAAAAGAATTCTGAGGTATTTGAAAGGCACTATAAATGAAGGAATTTTTTACAACTCTGGTTCTCTTAATTTGCATGCTTACTCTGATGCAGATTGGGCTGGTAACCCAACTGACAGGAGAAGCACCACTGGTTTTGTAATATTTCTGGGAAATAACCCTATTCACTGGGCTGCTAAAAAGCAACCTACTGTATCCAGATCCTCTGCTGAATCTGAATACAGAGCTCTTGCCACAACAGCAGCAGAACTTTGTTGGTTTCAATATCTATTTCATGATCTCCACATTTTTATGCATCAACCTCCTACATTATTTTGTGATAATGAATCAGCAATTGCTATGACTGCAAATCCTATTATGCATGCTAGAACAAAACACATTGAACTAGATTATCATTTTGTTAGAGAAAAGTGTTTAAAGAAACAATTACTGGTTGCATATGTTCATTCTGCAGATCAGCTGGGGGACATCTTCACCAAAGGTCTAGCAGCTCTTCCATTTCATTATCTTAAGCACAAACTGATGGTGTCTCAACCACCATCAGTTTGAGGGAGGGTATTAGCAGACAAGAGTCAAAATTGGTGAATAAAAGTCAATGGAGTCAAGATTCAAAGAAGAAGTCCAAGTCAAAGCTGAAAATGAAGTCAACACTCTTGCTGGAAGATCAATTTTATAGTCCTCTCAATATCTTGGTGCTTTTTGGTATTTTCCAGAACTTGAGTTGCACCTTTCATATTATCAAAGAGTTGTTTAAATCTCTTCTCAAACTTGCTGGGTTATTTTCCAATTTACACAAAGTCTGTGGAAATCTTGTAATTATTAGATCTACACCTATGGCTGAGATCTTCTCTTGTTCAATCCAACGGTCCAAAATGTGACCGTTTGGATTCAGGCTATATAAGCCTCGCGGCTCTAGGGTTCTTGTATTCTGACCTCTCTGCAACAATGGCAGCGAAGCTCTGCCAAAATTATCAATGAAATTGTTCCTTTTTTGTTTCCCTTTCTGGGTTCTTTATCTTTCACATCTTTGAATTCTCTTTGGAATCATTGATTCCTTTCAGTTCTCCAATTTACGAGTCAGTCTTCACAACTTTGGTTGGATTAGGTGGTTTTTGATTTGGGATAAATTATTACTTGCCAAGTAGATATAACTGCCAGTCGTAGAATACTACGTTGATGATGGTAGGTGTAGTATTTAAGCGTGAACCTCTATCGGTCGTACTCGTGATTGAGTGAGAATTAAAATCATCTATCTCCACGGTTCATGGTCTTTAACTCTTTACTCTCTTTGTGATACAGCAACTGTAGTAAAATGAGGGAACGCTGTTCCTTGATTTCCATCTCCATCCACTGCATGAGCATCAGTCAACCATCAAAATAAAAATATAAAGGGAATATTCAACTTCCATTCCTCTAGACCCCCAGACCCCAGTATTCCTTAAATTGGAAGATGTAATATATCATTTTCTGATTAAACTATAGTTTTGATTGTAATTAGATAAAAATTAACAACAAGCGCCTGTAGCTCTGTGGATAGAGCGTCTGTTTCCTAAGCAGAAAGTCGTAGGTTCGACCCCTACCTGGCGCGGAAAAGATAAATTTATTTCTTCATTTGCAGCATGTTGTTTAACTTGTGTGATCCCTCCCATAGAAGCATTTTACAATTATTTTATTTTTCGAAACTACTTCACCTATAGCACTTTCATCTGAGAGGCCTAAAATGATTTTTTTTTTTCTTTTTGGTCAGGCCTTAAACGATTTTGTATTGCTTTCGGCTGCTTCTGGAATGGATGACTTTCAGATTTCAGAGCACACAACGACTGGATTATGAACAAAGAAAGAATTGGATAACCAAAACCAGTCGAGACTTCAAGCAGTTAGTTATTCATTACTACAACAAAAGTGCCACTCAAACTATGAAATAATTCGTGTAAATTTGTGATGGTTTTCCAAGTGTACATATTAACGGTCCGCACTCTGTAGACACTAAGCAGGAAGGATAAAAAGAAAACTGGAGCAACTCCACGCAAGAACCATGCAAAGAAAGAAGTGTACATATTAACCGTCCGCACTCTGGAGACACTAAGCAGGAAGGATAAAAAGAAAACTGGAGCAACTCCACGCAAGAACCATGCAAAGAAAGAAGTGCAGATTTGCTGCATGCAGACTCAATCTACGTAATGCAATCACGGAGGAGACTCACCGGAGAAGACAGCAACCCAGCCAAAGAAGACCGATACTAAGACTGACATGTGACAATTGAAACCTCATCGTATATGTACAACTTCTCATTTCAAAGTGATAGTAACCAAAATCATACGAGACTTCAAGCAGTTATACATTACTACAACAAAAGTGCCACTCAAAACTATGATAAGATTCGTGTATCAACAAAAACACGGTTCATCTATTTAACAACACTTCAAGAGCTCGCATTGTCGTCGCTCCAAAGAACACCTTCTAAGTGAATTTGTCCTCCCTATCAGCAGCCACATTGTCGCCCTCCTCTAAGTTGATGAACTCCAAGTAGTGAGTGGGTCTGTGGTCCTCGTGGTAGAACTCCCGAGGAGTACCCAGCTTCACGCCATACTTCATTCCCAGGGTATGCTTCACACCCATGAAGTTGTAGTTCCATGGACCATTATCAGGAATCTGTTCAGACAAACACCAATCAATTAGTAAAAAGATAATGCGTGTGACAATAAAATCAACAATACATACATAAGTTGTAACTCGATGAAACATATAGCAGATACTAACCATGTAGAAACCAAGGAAGCGGTCACTCAAGAGCATCTGAACCTTCTCGTAATAGGTAGGCAAGTAGCCATGAGGATTGCTTCCGCTGTCTTTGTTTGCACGTCCCCATTCATATCCGGCGGGTGTAAGCTTATAGGCGGTCAATGAACAAGAACCTGGTGTGAAACTGCAGGTCAGGATTATGCACCTCTCACCATCCCACTGCTTGTTGCTCTCAAGGATCCTTGCATGAGTCGTCAGATCCTGCAGTACACACAAGTAATCCAGTAAGAGAAAAGACCCATTGCCATTGCAAGAAGAGCACAGTGTACAATAACAAGAGAACAGAGAAAAAATGACACTGAATTAGCACTGCCAACATTGTATCCATAAAACCCAAAAGCAAATCAAGAACAGATATGTACCTGCGGTGACAGCTGAGGAAGCTCATTCGGTTGAGTGTGCATCCATCCTAAAGGTTCCAAATCATTCAAGAACTCGTGATCTGGAAGAGATGAAGGGAGGTTCACTTGCTGATGATTACCCAACTGTGGTGGCACCACAATGCAGCGGATCTCCTTAACTTGAGGATTGTCTGGAGGACTAACACCATACAAGTAACCAGCTATTTGAGTTCTCAGATCTGCTACGCATATGAACTTCTTCAAGATATTCTTCGGGATGATGTATGTGTATCCAGTTTCCTGCATTATTAAATTATTATGTAAGCATCGATTCATCAACTATTTACTTTTTGGTACCAAGAAAAAGAAACAGACGGAATCACTACCTTAATATCCTCTGAATTCACATATATATGGTTTACTCGAAGGTAAAGATTTGTGGCTGAAATAGCCCTGACACGCCAATCGGTTTTAGAACCAAATGCAGCTTGCTCATACGGACTTGTGGTCGTGACAATCAGTGAATCACCGTGAACATTAGTTGTCACGGTAGTGACTGCTGTGAGTTGACTTGCTTCCTTATTCTGTAGAGCAAGAAGTTATTAACCAAATTAGTTTTTCATGCAAAGAGCAGACACTGACAAAATATGCAGGAAGAGTAAACAGCTGCCACTAATTCATCACGAAACTCACCTGTTTCTCAATCTCTGCAATTTGCTGTCTCTGCTGTGAGGGTGGAGTAATTTCCGCCCCAAGGATAATGTCACGAATCTCAGATTGCGTCAATGCCGATGTATTCACATTATTCTTTTTGGCATAATCCGAGAGAATGAGATCCCTCAAAGCTACCTCAACCTGTAAATCAAAAACACGGTGTTATGAATAAAACTAAAGCTTCGTATTAAAACAAACAAAACATGATAAAAACGTAGAGTCAATACACAGTAGATGCTAAACCTATCTCTGAAAAGTAAATTTACCTTCATCCATTGATCATCTGTAAGAGAAGGCCAGATGTGGTGAGGCTCAGTTGTAATGGTCTTATCCGGCTTTAGCAACATTTTTGCCTTCTCATTGTTCACATGAAGAGAACGCAGAATCAAGATGAGCCGAGAAAATGCAGTGTAGGATGAAATACTTTTCAACCAATCATCGTATATGTTGAATAAGACCATCTGAGGCTCTGTAGCCTTCAGAATGAGATCACCGAATTTCTCAATCTTCAAGCAAGCCTGGAAGGGAAGTTGCAGCTCACTTCCCTTGATGACAATATTGGGAAAGTCGAGCAAGTGAACCTCCAAAGGATCAAGCATTCCCTTACGGGTTACAATAATTTGCTTGGGCTGTTCCTCAACGGGAAGAGACCTAACAAGGGCAGCCACCTCTTCCGCTGTCTTCCATTTCGCAAGCTGACCCAGACGCTTTTGTCCTGCCCATACACTTGTATGGATGACCTGCAAAATAATTCATCAAACAGAATAAGTACTATCTAACTTCATGTAGATGAAGTCCCCCAATGTACTCCAGTAAAACACATACCTTCAGAAACAGTTGCCCCGTCCTCGGATTGAATATGAAGATGGCACCATTAATGGGTTTTGTGGTCAGATTTCCTTCAAAGGTCTTGTGAATGGTAACACGATACACATTTGTATCGTCAACAAACCAGATGATCTGATTACTGAATATCTCACCATAGTTTTGAGATGACAGATACGGCTCAGTGGGCTCGGACGAATACAACTGCAACCCTTTCCTGATGCGCTCCCTCAAAACATACAGAGCTGGATTTGACTGCATAAACACAACATATATTAGTTATTGAAACCGCCTCTGAATTAAATTTCAAACACATATTCAACACTTGCCCTCACCTTCATGATCTTATTCATTGCCTGTGCTAGCAAAGGTTTTGAACCAGGAAACCAGTTCCCAAACGCAGAATGCAAATTGTACGCAAGATCAAGACCAATCATTACCCCTGCAAGGAAGATGACCGATTCAATATAGCTTATAACGAATCGTAAATGAGTAACAGCTATCACCAATTGAAGCAAATAGAATACCTGTAGGTGATGGATAGATAGACATGTTGTCCGTTGTGTAGTCCATGAACTTCGCTCGAGTGTACCGCTCAATATCATGAGAGTCATAATCTCCCCATCGAAGCTGTACATCTATCCAGTATTTATTACTAGCTTTCTGGTCAAAGACATCCTTGGACTCGGCCACCAGACTAGGCTTCGACATGGGCCACCTATGAGCGGCAAACAGAAGAATATCAGCGCATGAACTATTCATTTTGTAACTCTTTCTTGGATGGATGGTTTCCTTCTGAACAGTTTCAATCTCCAATGCATCCAACTCCTGATCCAGCACCTGGCAAAGATCCATGACTACACTCTCATGTATCTTCTGCCACAAATGGGCACGGAAGATCTGAATTAGTGATATCTTCAAAGTTGGAATCTTCCCATGCATAAATATTCCAGTCAAATCCAGCTGCACTTGGAAACCAACATAGACATTGGCCCGATTTATAGTAGGTGACCACCAAAGAGTAAATCTACGGTTAGGGATCTGATTGAGACCCGATCTCTGTGCATTGGTCAGCTTCTTGTATTTCATGGACTCTTCGAAACCTGAAGCCTTCTCCCAAAAGAGACCCTCCCAGGTCGGGAAGCTGAAAAATCAAACGGAAAAGACAAGGTTCAGTACAACATTATATAGGCAAAGAATTTAACTTGAAAAGAAAGAAACATTTAGAAGGCTAGCAGCAAATGATAAGATGCAGTATTGAAGGAGTAGATGAACATACTAGGTTCCCTTGAATAAAGTATGCTCCAAGATCCCTTCGACTCCACCAAGTGCTTGGATGACATCAGTACGATAGTTATTCAAGTTCCACAATTTTCCGTCATGCCTCTGGTGCGTCCACCAAAATGGATTCTGCTTAAGAACTTGGTACTGCTTAAAGTCTGTTCGAACTCTCCACCCTTTGTCATATGCAAGTGTGTGCCTGTCTTTCTGAAACAAAGTATTGATTCGAGGTATACCGCGATCCCAGGAATCCTACAGACGAAATGACAAAAATGGGTGAGCAAAACTGGAATATAATCAGAAAAATGTCATATATAACCACTAAAATAGCAACCTTATCAATATTTTGAGATCACAATGTAAATATCAATACAATTTTTTTTGTAAACGAGAAAAAATTCACATAGACAACAGACACACACACACAAGAATCCCTTACTTCCAAATCTTCAAGAGTAAGTCGTCTGTTTTGAGACTGAGCTTCTTGCCTCTTCAGTGCATACTCTGCCCACACTCGTTGAGAATCAATAAACTCACTCTCCCATGGCTGTTAACAAATGAGAAGAACATTAGAAAATGTATTGCAATCTCAAAAGACAAGTCCACACAAGAAAAACTTCTTTACCTGAATGTAACGATAAAGATTAGGAATTAGCTGATCTTCTTCGTGACTCATTCCACTTCTGAAATGTGTAACACCAACATCTGTCTGCTGACTGTAACGAAGATCACTTTGTGGGATCAATATGTGACCCATCGACAACATGCCCAGACCACCAATTTCCTTGGGAGTATAAAATATCACAGGAGGAAACCTGAATACAGCATATGAATTAGTACCTGCAAAAAATGTAAATACACATAGGCACACACAGGAATCACACTTCAAGCGATCAGGGATTCACCTGCTAGGCATTTTGGAGTTCAACCCGATCTTGATACGAGTTTGGATCTTATTTTCACATTTGACAAGCAAATCTAACAGCTCTTGCGTGTGCACAGTTGCTTCACGGAAGTATGTCATGAGACCTACAATTTAGTAACCATCGTGTCAGCACACAGTTATCAGACAACCGCATAAAGCTTCTACACGCAGTAAGTAGAAAAGATTTACCTATCAGAGCAGTATTCCATTTGTTGACGATTTTCGTGAATGTAGTTGAACCAGAAGACATAAGTATTTGTCTCACACGATTTTCGAACACCTTCATGTGTTCATCATCAACCCGTAAAAAGGCAACTGCAGTTCGCTCCTTAGTTAGTTCATTCTGCAAGTTCCAAACCCCATCTTTTGTGTTACTGAATGCCTCTTGAGTCATTCTTATCTTGGGCAATATTCGAACTTCAAACCCACACCTGTGTATCACCAGAAACAGAGGCATAGTTAGAACCAACACAAACAAATACTGAATATCTATGTCGGCAGCATTTTATAAATCGCTTAGCATTTCTCGGGTTTAGACAGGAAGAAGTTGCTTCATGTGTGAATTTACACTGCCACTCCAGAGGCAAGGACTGATAACATGATTTCTGGAAAGACAGCGAACAGAATTTCCACGACCCAATCTCAAGTCAAATGACTTGGGGCTAGTTTGGGAATGCTGTGCGGTGTTAGAAAGCTGCTGTGTGAAAACACTGTGGAAAAGCTGCTGTGAATTCTTGATGAAATGTTGTTTGGTAAATATTGCGTAAAAGCTGCTGTGAAATATTGATATAGTAATTTTGTGTTTGGTAAAATCAACTGTAAAGTAGCTGTGAGAGGGTAAAATGACAAAAATATATGACACGTGTCATTTTCGTAAAGATAACTATTGATATTTTAAAAATTTGTAAGGTTAAAATCGGTTGTAGATAAATTAATCAAAAGCACTTTCTGGAAAAGCATCTCCCCCCTTGCTTCCTGAAAACTGCTGTGGGACAGCAGAAACTGTCCGAAGAAGCAGAAATTTTATTTTTACCAAACACATTAAAACTGCTTCTGCTGTCGGAAAGCAGCTGTGCTGGCAGCAGAAGCATTCCCAAACTCACCCTTAGTGGCCAAAAGAACCCCTCGAATAACCTACCTAGCACAGTGATTCACGAGTCTCCCTAAACTGATTTGTAGACAGCAGGAATAGAGATGATCCGTGTTTGATATCTATACCCACTCTAAAAAAATTATCTATCAACATGCGCGCAGTGGCGGTAACTAACAGATATGACTGACTAAGGAATACCAAAATCCAAGACTAATAAAATAGCAGCCGTCCAAATCTGATAAAACAAAGTAACCGCACATAACAGGGTTCAAGTATACTCACATGCTGAAAAGCAAGTTCGGATTGTCTTTGCTATAAACAGATACAAAACTGTTCTCCCACTCCAGAGTTGTGATGCTGCGAGGAAGTCTGTTCTTCATATCCCAGAAAACACTTCTCCCAAGGTTGACTGAGGGAAAAGAATGAAACTAATCAGATCTAGACAATGTTTCTCTGAGACTGTCCTTATAAATTGAATAAATTTCAATAATCTTAAGAATACATACCGTCGTGCTTCATTAACCGCATTCTAGCATCCCTGGGCCAACACTTCTTATTGTTGTAACCAACCATGTTTTCATTGTTTGGATCTGGATGCTCCGTGAGATATCGCTGGATGAGATCTCGTGCTTCTTCATGAGTGAAGCGGAACAATATGTGCACTTTATCAATATACCGGGAGTACAGCCTAATTGGATGGCGGGTCTCAACTTTGTCTTCATGGAAATTAAGGAAATCATTCGGCATTTGTGGCGGACCAGCAATTTCACTAGCCCGAGTTAAACCAAGAATCAATAGATCCAGCACAAGCCCATAATATTGTACAACAAAAGAAGCAAACTGAAGTCCACGTATAAGCCCATATGAGTTAGTGTGACTCATATCCTTGTAAGATAACACTACATTGTTCTTTGCAGTTACGTAATCGGCAATATTGTGATCAAGAACCAGACGCAGAAGCCTGAGAAGAAAACAAGACAGAATAGCGATTAGTCTGCACGCCATTGAAACCAGATCACACCCGTTGAGAAAGGTAAATGGTTAACAACACTGTACCTATTCAGCATAGTCAAATCAATTTTCTCAAAGAACTTTTCGAACTTCGTCTGAAGCATCACCACGCATTGTCCCTCACTAGTGTCCCATACTGATAGCAAATTATTCATTCCCTGGCACCACTTGTAAACTAACAACGGTGGTGGTTCTGAATCAGCAGGCTTAATCCAATTAGGGAAGAGATGGCGCTTGTCACCTTCGTACCACAGGTATTGGTCAAGATACGCATCGGTGATCTTCTCAAGAGGTTCAATTTCATAGACTGGAATCAAGTAGCTGTACAGATCCATGAACTCAATGCCAACCTGCAAAATAATTCAGCATAAACATGAAAGGAAACAATAAAAACCAAAAAAGCCGAAAATTGATCCCTAATTCAGTACTCATCAGACAGCCTACCTCTTTGAAAGCACGCTGTGTAAGCAGATGACGTTTAATACGAGACAAGGCTTCATGTGGGTTATCATAAGCTTGTTCAATGAGACCCAACTCTTCTCGCTGGAGTTGATTTAATCTCACAGCCACACTATACGACTCCTTCAGCCTCTCAAGAGCAAGAATAAGAAGCTTTGTATCGTGCTTGTACGATAATGGAGGGAAAGGAATGGGAGAGAACTTCCGTGATTCCAACCAATGTACAGTAGTTGTGTAAATTGCTACGGCTTCTTCTGGAGTTACGTATGGCCCATCCTTCAAGTAATTGTGTTGACGCTCCTGCAAAAATAGGGGGGTAGAAGTATAAGCTAGAATGTACAGAATGAAGGAGTTGGGAAAACAAATATTCTTATAGTATTGTAATCATCAACACTACTAACACAACTTAAAAAACAGTGCACACACCTGTTCCGCCTTCAACCAAAGGCGAGTGAGTCTTCCCAGATTCTTACGGCATACTGTCTTATCGACTGTTGCCCCTCTCCTGATACGTTCCCGATTATAATGAGCCACATTTGTCCACCAATCAGCTTTTGACTTGACATAACGAAGAATCATATTCTCAATTGGGACGGGTAACCCGGGAACCTAAAAACACCACATGTCAGAAAGTTGTAGCAATGAAGGCCGCAACACATGGAAATTAAGATGTTGATAAATACATACCTTCCACGGGATATTTGCTTTCCAGCACCGCCATGCTTCACTTAGATGCTGCAAGATAACCCTAGCCTTATTTTGTTTGACACCCTCTGTAGCAATTAAGTATACCATTAGAAATGAATAACAGAAATGAGGTCTCAAAGGATCCCAAACATATATTGGCCAAAAAGAAGCCATAAAATAAGCAAAACACAGACAACAATATTACCGGGCATAGCATCAAGAACATCATGCATGACTGCAGCACGGAGCTCAAGATCAAAGTGACTTTCAACGCGTTGCTTGGTAACAGTCTTGGCCACTCCTTTAGAGTGTCGCCCCTCAAATTGCCTTGCGAGTAAATTTCCCAACCACCTTTCCAGAAGAGGCACTATACCCCTTAGGAAGAACAACCATACCCTCCACATGGGTGCCCAAAATCCACATCCAGGTCCTTTCCCCACTGGTCCAGTATTGAATCGGTAATAAATCAAATGCTTCAAATCTTTACACATCCGGATCTGACGCATTAGCCTGTACTTGTAACGATACATACCCGTCAACTGTCCAACATGGGAGAAGGTATATTGCAAACCATCTGCCAACTGAAATGCATCTACATTTCCTAAACGGAACTGTATGTTGGCGTCAACAACAAGCTTTGTTAAACGCAATATTTCACGACACAGATGGAAGGCATTACCAAATCTTGATTTCTTACGCTCCTTCGTAGTTAGAGTTTTCACTGGCTTCAGGTTGAAGTTATAATCAAGGTGCAGGTAATTCAAATTTTTTCTGTGGATTAACAGATTCAGCATATTGTAACCTTGCTTACAAACTTGGAGACCAGCCTCAGCCCAATCAAGCTCTGTTGTTTGAAAGAATTTTGTTGCTGCAAGAGAGCGGAATAAATGCTTCTTCTTCTGGGCCTTAGGTGGCCTGTGGTGAAGTTCATTTAATACGAAACACTTCAACAATTTCTGGTAACTAACTCGTACTTTGACTGGATATGATGGAGGGCTGCAAGAATACAGAGAATGAACAATTATGAACAGAGTATGAATGGATGTTATGAACCATAAATGATGCACGATGCAAGAAACAAATTTTACCAATGCTCCTTGAACCAGTCTGACACAAGGGGTATATCTTCAGCTCTTCGCATCCTCCCAGACCTCATGTTGAAAGGGCGTGGGGCAAACAAAAGAGAAATACCAGCAGCTGTTGTGTCGGTATAGATTGGAGTTTCTTGAAGAAGAGGCTCCACACCATCAGGCAATAAGAAATCATCCTCGTCATAATCCTCTTCATGAACTTTCTTTTCCCGTCTGTCTTTACTTGTCGTCGTAATGGGGTGTATTAGAGGATCATAATAGAAAGCAGGCAGATCAGGGTCCTCAGCTTTTATGAACATGATCATTGGTGTATGGTATACACTGAGCCTCACTTTCCTTGGCCTATTGTTGTATAGATGGGGGAAAGCAATTCTGTACTCTGTCCTCAGAGGCGACCTAATGATGAGCTTGTTAATGTCATTGAACTCATTCCAGTCCTCATCACCTTTCTCCATGTCACGGTACAGAGGCTCAAACTTCGGGCCACCTATAGCAAAAAGACCAATACATCAGAAGTTACTAGAAAATAAAGCTACAAATAATGTGCTAACGACAACCTTAAGGGCCTGATGACTCTGATCTATTTGATATCCGCAAGATAGACTGAATCACAGTTCGAGACATGCAAAAACATAGAGTGGAAGGGTCTTTGAAATCAACCTAAGAAATCACTGATAATATAATACACAACCTCCATCACAAACCATCATCTACTCATTGTGAATTAAGTGCACAATATGAACAATGAAAAATAACCAACCAAGCACCACACGTACCAGGGATGCACATGTTCAGAGCTTTAGCAGTAAAGAATGACTCCATGTCGAACAAGTAAAAGTAGTTGTGGTCAATAAGATCAGAAAGGAGCTGTCCTGACAAGCGATGAAGTGTTGCCATAATAGGAAGAGATAGATGCCATTTTCTGTAGCTTGGACCATTGATAAGCTTCGTCTTCACAAGAGGCTTATGGTCATAAAACCAGGTATAGACAGCTGAATCTTCTTCCTCGTCCAACTCTAACTGGATAGGCTCCAAAGGGTCAACATCTAAGAGATTGTCAGCATAGTCCAACGGAGGCTCCTCATCATCGAAAGGAGGAAACCGCATTCTTTTGAAATGACGACGATCTCTCTTCTCTCTACGCATCATGATCCACATGGAACCCCACTGCAAAATTGTATTGAATTAGTCAGTCAAGCAAATAACCAATGTATGCCACGAGGATATATGAGGATGCTGGGTAATAAATGAGAAAGCAGCTTGGCTCCTGAAAAACTCTAGACACTTTCTTCCATTTAAATCTGTCCAATCACACACAACACACTAGGTCAAAGACTAACCTGAGCCAAATAAATTGGTTCAACAACCCATGGTATTTCATTTACAAATGTGATAGCTCCAGTTATATGGTATAGGACCTTCACATCACGAACCTGTTTAATAAACACATAGATGTCAGAAGCACAGCAGGGAAAATGCGGAAAGAGTTTGCAGCCGAAGCTGAGAGGATATACACAATAACAGCGGATAATACCTGCTCCCATGGCATTGGCATGTTTTCTAAGAGCTTATAAACTGCATGAGGAACAAACTTCAGAGCTCCTAGATAAACACGTTTATCGTGGCGAAATTTCTTGGAGGACATGTCGCCATGATCCCTGCACAACACCAACAGTTAGATTACCCTTCTAACATGTCTGCAAAATATTTTAGAAGGTGTTGAAGAGACCATTTAACAATTTTTTTGATAATGCATAAACTAGTTACAAGACATTGAATCGATCGCTTATATTCTTTAAATAGGCATGTAATGTTATGATGCAAAGAAAGGATATTAAATGTCGGAAAGTGCAGATATTTAACACTTCAAGTGCCTCTACGAGATCGGAAATACGAAGACAACTCCGGAACAAATGGCAAGTAAGCACCTTCTTCCTCAATTTCTCCGTACTGCCATTCCTTCTCTATGTATTTATAGAAATATTCACACCCACGACACTCGTGCACTTTTAAAAGTAAATTATACCCATCGTCCAGAAAAAGAGAACAAAAAAGGAACTGGATTCATATGTTCAAATCCTGTTATGAACACCCTCCAGGAACAGAGATTACACCTAAGATCTAATTATGAAGTGTAACTAATTAGGTGTACTTCCACATAAATTTAACTTTGATTAAATTGCACGCCATAGCACGGTACTGAATGGAAAGAATATCTACTAGCATTTAGCACCGACGTGAAACAGAGAATGATGAGTAAGACTATGCCCAGACATGTACGGAGAAATTTTAATATTTTGATACCACCCGAACGGCAATGAGAACAATTGAAAACACGATATTGGATATGGCTTACAAAATACTCGTTCCATGAATCTATCGATACGACAAGAACAGTTAGCTAACATAGTTACTCATTTAAGGCAATTAGAAGAACATCATGCATTTCCAGAAAGATTTGACATAACCAAATGGAACAGCACTGATCAAACCACACAACTACTAATTTCCGGAACAATTTTGTATGCTACTTATAAAAAATTTAACACTCCAACCCTAACCTAACAGAAACATAATACTGAAAACAGTAGCATGTCAAGTAAGATATGGTCATTGGTCAGTATTTTGTGTACTTAAATCAACCCAAAAAAATATTGAATGTCTCAATTATTGACGAGTAACCATGTGAACGAGTAAAACAAAATAAACATTTCAAGCAACATATAAACCCTTCAGCCAAATATTTACCCAATTTCATGAAAGCAATCATAACATCATTGAGAGAATTGAATTTGGATTTGAAAGCAGGTTAAAATGTAACTGTGGCTCATTTCCTCTCCAGGAAATTTGATACACAAACGAGTAACCCAAATTCTTCATAAACTATCCTAACATACTTGAGAGAATCGAATTCTGAGTTTAAAGAATGGAATTCTGCAGGTTAAACGTACAACTGTAGCTCATTTCCACTCCAGGAAATTTGAAATACTAATGAGTAACCCAAATTAATAAACTATCATAACATACTTGAGAGAACAATTCTGAGTTTGCGAGAAGGTTAAAATGTACAACAACTGTTAGTCATCTCTACTCCAGGAAAATTGATATACTAACCCAGAACGAATCAACTAAACGAGCACAGCAGAAGCTAAAATCGGAGCATCTATGAAGCATCTTAAGAGTGTGAGAGTCCTCGAACCTAACACTATTCAACATGAAGTTTGAATAGCTTCTTAGAAACAGATTTTTTCTAGGTTTTCAATCCAAATTCAACTATATGTACAGTAAAACATGAGGACTCCAGTTTCAGACTCATCCAATTTCATGAAATACACAAGACTTACAGATAATCACAGCATACTAGCTCGAATTCAACCATAAAAACCACAAGACTAGCAGATAATACAGCATACTAGCTCAAATTCAACAAGTGAAGAACAAAGACCATACCTAATGATCTTCCTGACATGTTCAGGAGGCATATCCTCCTTCTGAGCCTCCACATACCCGTGCTTCTGCTTATCTCCATACCGCTTCGAGTTCAATATCATCCACTTCCTGGCCTTCTCCTCCAAACGCGCCTCCGTCTCGGCCGCCGACGGAAGAACTGTATACGACGGTTGCGCAACCGGAGGCGGAGGTATCGAAGAGCCTCCGGTCCCCGGCGGAGCGATCTGGCCGTCGTTGTTCCACATATCTTCTGAGATTCTAACGAAACCCTAGCTCCGTGAAAGAGCTTGCGAGGCTCTGATCCGAGGAGACGAGAGTGAGCTCTCGGTGAGAGGTGAAGGTGCTGTTACGAGAACCGCCAATGGCGGTTTCTAGGGTTTTGCAGGGCTGTGTAGAGCTGAGAGAGAGACGATACTCTCAGACGAAGAAGAGAGAGTGAAGAAGAGAAAAGAAAAGAAAATTGTTTTTTGGGGCATTTCGTTATCGCGATGGTTTTTATCTATTGTTTGTGTAGAGCAAAGGCGGTTGGGTTTACTTAACCCGGTTGCTGATGCGGGGCTAGTTTATACCGCCTTTGGGTTGCGGACCGGGTAGTTGTGTGTGGGTTTGATTGGGGGTTTGATGGGCCTTAAGAGCCTGAAAAAGCCTTTTATGAACAAAATGCAATTTTTGATTGGGTGTTTTCTTTTTGAGATTTTTATTTGAGGTAACTTTTTGAGAATTTTCGTTTGGGTGTTTCGTGGACCACAATAAAATATATTTTCTTTTATTTTTTTTATTTTTGCCCCAATGAAATTACCTGTTCATATTTGTAAATATGTTTTTTAACCGACGACTGAAAGTTGATAGTATCCTTCAATAAGAATTATATGGAGAGGCGGATCTAAAATTCTACGACAGTGTGGGCTAAATTTGAAAAAGGGAACATATTGATGAATAATCCCAAGTTGTGGGAGTTTTTGTTCAATTTGAGTAGAAGCTAAAATTAATTTAAAGACTATAACACATGGTAAAATTGTAATTTTGGATAGTTGAGTGGGGGCTATAACCCTCACATATAACAACTGGAATCCGCCCTTGATAATCTTTGTTACCAACAACTAAGAATTGATGTAATTATGGTAACAATTTTAATTCTATGTTTATACCTTGAAATCTTCTTCACTCATATGAGGCTGAATGAGTTGATACCTTAAGTTTGACAAAAAAAAAAAAAAAAAAAAGTTGATACCTTCATATATTTCTTTACTTTTAACTTATAAGTGATGACTTAAGTTTGGTCAGAGTTATTGTCAGAATCGTTTTTATAGCTAATATTATGAAAGTTCCACGGTAAAATGTGATTTTGTGAGTTGATGCACCAAAGTTCTAAGGGTCGAGACTTTTCCTAGGTTGATGCATCAAAACCCTGAAGAATAGTGCATTTTCTTTTCAAGATATGGAAGTATATCAACATGTAAAAGCAAAGACATTTAAGGTCGATCAGACTCGCCTACATTGCGTGCGCTTACAACTTGACGAGTGTCTTCTTATTAATTTTTCTTCTCGTTCTCCTACATACATTGTGTAGTTACTAGGCATGTCCCATATATTGCATTCATATTGTCTGGTGTTCAAATATCAACACATCATCCTTTAAATTCTGCTTAGACCCCTCCATTTATAAGTACTGCTTCTACGGGTGTCTCCAACCATGGGAGGTATCGTGAAGGAACGGGTCGGCGGTCAGGGGTGGTGGTTGTCGTCTCCAACCGGTGAAGGTGAAGGGGTCGGGGTGAAAAAGGGTTGGGGAAGAGGAAAACCCCCTTAGGCCATCCCTCAAAGGGATGACTATCAAGTGGGTGATTTAGGTTGACCTTCGGTTGGAGACACCCTAATAATAGCGTAGCTTAATTTATAGCGTAGCTTAATTATAAGGTCTTTATATGTAATTAAGTTTAGATGATTTGGGTATATATTACTGATCAATAGAGAAGTCTGGGGAGGACAATTTCACCATCTTACATGGTATCAGAGCAACCCTAGCTGCCACCGCCGCCGTCGCACAACCTCTGCCAGTGCACTGCCGCCGTCGCGCCTCGCTGTCTGATCCGCCTCTTCCCTGCTTCCGCCCTCCTCTCCGTCTCTCTCCCTTTCCGTCAATAGAGAAGTCCGGGGAGGACAATTTCACCATCTTACACCTAATAGACCCCATAAATATGCAGCCCTTCAACATCTTGCAAAACTTTCTTAGTCCTCTGCTAGTCTGCTGTGAGCAAGAGCTAGGATTAAAACAGGTTGATGCCATTGAAGCTTGGACAAGAATGAGATATGAATGGATGTAGATGCCACCACTAAGCCACCACGACCTGCAACTCTGCAAGCATACCTTCCCCTGTTTACAGAATGAGATATGAATGGATGTAGATGCCACCACTAAGCCACCACGACCTGCAACTCTGCAAGCATACCTTCCCCTGTTTACAGTAACCGTATGACATCTGCATACTATACTGACTTCTCTATATGCGCCGAAATCAGAAGAAGAAAATATGCCAGTAATACAACCACCAATCAACTATATACAATAATGGTGCAATAAGAGATGCTATTTCTTACAGTTACCAAATAATGAAGAAGAAGCTATTTCTTACAGTGACCAAATAAAGAAGAATTCCACAATGAACACCCACAAACCAATTGAACAGTATCACAAAACTCCTGATCAAGATGGATCTGATTCAACAGACAGCACTCACTTTAGGCCACTGCCCAGCAACTTGTTCCCCTTCAAATTCAATCAAACACAAAATGTATTCAAAAAAATACCATGTTCATCATCCATGTCATTGGCCTGTATTCTCTTTCAGTTCAACCGGTTCTTTTTCGTCTGAGATGAAATCCAAGCCCTCATCTCCACCAGTCCCATCGCTAAAATCTCTGGGCAAAGAGCTCGTAAACAGATCCGCTCTCTCTAGCGCGGCAAGCTTCTCTTTAGATCCTCCTTTCAGAAGCTCAACAACATCAAGTATGTCAGGCCTCAACTCTTGCTGATTCTGGGCACAAACCAGCGCAACAAGGACGACGCGTCTCAGCTCTTCCTCCACATAGTTTCCATTCAGTCGCGGGTCCGCCACTTCACTGAACTTCCTCTCGCAAACCAAAGGCAAAGCCCATTCGGTGATCGGTCGTTTACTTGTTGAGCTCACCTTCTCGAGGGGTTTCCTTCCGCTAGCTAGCTCTAGCAAGAGAATACCAAAGCTGTACACGTCGCAGCTCTCTGAGGCCTTCCCTAACATTGCATATTCAGGGGCGAGGTAACCTAAGGTACCTTTTAACAGCAATAATATCAATATATCAATATACAAGAATGGAATTCACATATAAATCTCTATACATTTCTATATTGATATTATTATTGCTATTACCTTTAACCCTGGTGGTGACGTGTGTTGCGCCGTCAGGTATCAGCTTTGCGAATCCAAAGTCGGCAACCCGTGCTTGGAAATCCGAGTCGACCAGCACGTTGCTTGCTTTGATGTCGCGGTGGATGATGTGGGGAGTCGCACGGTGATGAAGATAGCTGCACACAAAAGTATACGTTTCTATTTACTTTATGAACAAACTAGATATTTCCCGTGCCTAAAAATCATGGGTTGTAGTTGTACCATAATTTCAACAAATTTGTGAAGTTTGTGAGTCATGCTATAAGTTTTATAAAGTTTGTGGGCCATAGTGTATTTATACAAAGACTATGTTAGATATTTCATAATTTCTAGATTCATATATCGCACTCTATAAAGATAGCGGGTCATAGTACAAATCTCTACTACTAAAAAGAGTGAAGGACCTCTTAGTGTTTAACCACTTCAAATGTTTTTTCATTTGAGGTGTTTCCTTCTTTTTCTAGATGTCCAAAATACCCCTGAATGTCATTATTTTTTTGCATGAAACGGACTGAATGTATTTATTATCAGTCATTATGAATAATGATTTATGCCATTAATTAATGATTTCTCCTTAATTTCTCATTATCAGAACACTGAATACAGGTTACCAAAAAAAAACAAATACATAAACAAAAAATGGAAGTTTTTATAGAATACAAATATATGGGTTTAATAGCATTAGATAATAATTTTGTAACCTCCTTTCAATAATAATTTTATCTGTCAGTTAAAGAACCTTTCGGCTCCATTTTAATTGGACAGTTTCTCCATATTTCTTCTTCCTTTTTAATATCCATGACTACTTCACTTCTCCAATCTCCACCATTACACTGCTCACATACTACTCATCAATCTTCGAAGGGTTAGTCCAATTCATTCACCAGATTCACAATTTGTTAAAATTTGCTGCTTTTACGTTTATATTTACTTTTGATTTGGTTCAGTTCAAATATCATCACGAAACGGTTGTTCTGTTCATCGAAATCATACATAACATTTCTTAGCTTTGGGTAACTGAAGAGATATGGATGGTCTCTGGAATTCATGTGTGTGTTGATGAACGACTCGGCCTTCCAAACCTTTGCAGTGTTTAACCACTTCAAATGTTTTTTCATTTGAGGTGTTTCCTTCTGTTTCTAGATGTCCAAAATACCCCTGAATGTCATTATTTTTTTGCATGAAACGGACTGAATGTATTTATTATCAGTCATTATGAATAATGATTTATGCCATTAATTAATGATTTCTCCTTAATTTCTCATTATCAGAACACCGAATACAGGTTACCAAAAAAAAACAAATACATAAACAAAAAATGGAAGTTTTTATAGAATACAAATATATGGGTTTAATAGCATTAATAATTTTGTAACCTCCTTTCAATAATAATTTTATCTGTCAGTTAAAGAACCTTTCGGCTCCATTTTAATTGGACAGTTTCTCCATATTTCTTCTTCCTTTTTAATATCCATGACTACTTCACTTCTCCAATCTCCACCATTACACTGCTCACATACTACTCATCAATCTTCGAAGGGTTAGTCCAATTCATTCACCAGATTCACAATTTGTTAAAATTTGCTGCTTTTACGTTTATATTTACTTTTGATTTGGTTCAGTTCAAATATCATCACGAAACGGTTGTTCTGTTCATCGAAATCATACATAACATTTCTTAGCTTTGGGTAACTGAAGAGATATGGATGGTCTCTGGAATTCATGTGTGTGTTGATGAACGACTCGGCCTTCCAAACCTTTGCAAATTGATTTGATTAGGTACGTGTTTCATGCAATCATGCTCTCTCCATATAGAATCTCTACTACTAAAAAGAGTGAAGGACCTCTTAGTGTTTAACCACTTCAAATCATATTATAAGAAAATATAGATATAAAATGTCTCCATAAAATGTTCGGGACCCACACCGCTCTATCTTATTATATAGATTCATAGCATATCTAGAATAACACAGGGGGATGTTTCAAAACTTACGCGATGCCTTCAGCGGATCCAATTGCGATATTCATCCGCCGATTCCAGTTCAGGAGGGACTCGGAAGAGTGGTGCCCATGAAGATGAGAAAGTAAGCTCAGATTCGGCATGTAGTCGTATATGATGAGGCGTTCTTGCCCTTCTGCACAGTAGCCGCGTAGGTTCAAGAGATTCTTGTGTCGTACGCGTGCAAGTATCTCAACCTCTACGGCAAATTCCATCTCCGCTTTGTTGCTATAGACTTTCAGTCTTTTCACCGCAATCTGCAAATGATTATTCAGAGATCAAGATCTACATGGAAGCAAATCATTAGGAAACTACTATTCCGATGTATAGCAGAACTACATTTCGTTTCTATATGCGACCTGAAGGCTAAAGGTGATCCAAGTTTGACCTGAATTAAAAGCTAAAGGTGATAAAGATCTATATGTGCTAAAATTAGTAATAAATGAGATCGTCATGATTACCGCATCAAACATGGTGGACTCAACGCCTGGATTTTCTTTTGACTTCCATAACTCAACATAGAACCTCATGTTGTTTCCACATGAGGAAAGAACTCGTAGGAGACTAAAGGGAGACGACAAAGATTGAACGTGAAATTTCCATTATTCTTTGGGGGTGCTTCAGCGATTTCACACTTTTGACTAACATCCCTACCAAAGCCAGGGTAAAAGAGTGACGAATGGGCAACGGTGGCAGAATACAGGGGAGACATGTGATTTTACCAGAGAAGTAATGGCATTCGACACTCTTGACTATGAAAGTTTAGCTTGAAAAGTTAAAAATAAACTAACGGATCTACGCGTCTAGGAAACACTTAGGATTCTTTAAAACTCAAATAAGAACTTAGGACGGGGACTGGAGAAGTTTCTATGACAATTATCATTAAAAAAAGGTGGGAAATACTTCTGCCTCCTATGCAGTTTGGCTTGAGAAATAATGTTTTACCCTCGAACAGAACCGATAAGACTTCGCCATGGTAACAAATGTTGGTATGTTTATATTGGAAATTCTTTAGAATGCAAGAGGCAAGCACGTTAATTGTGTATTTTCATTATGAATTGGGATTTGTTGGTATCTGCTCGAGGAGAGGGTCTTCATAACTGATCCATTGACCAACAAAGGAGAAAGGACTAATTAATATATGACATGTAACGAGAGAAGTTGGAGATATGGCTGCTGCCTGCCAGTACATATGCTAAGTAGGTAAACTGCCTCAGTTGACTGATCTTACACCAAAGGAATACCTATTCTTGAAGCCGAGGTGAGTTATGTTGTCTTCCATTTCGAAATCTAATCCTAGGTACTATATTCAAAACTTTTCTAGTCCAAAGATAGTTGTAAATACTACATAGGTACAACATTCAAACTTCAAACTCAATACTAAGGAAAAAGGGACTGTAACCCATAACGAAAAGTTAATGAAAAGACACAACACAAAAGCAGAGAGCACAAACATATTTATGAGTTGTAATATTGGTAAATGGTATTGATCAAGAGTAAATAGGTTTCCATACCGGTTTCTTAACGGGTAACATTGGCTAAAGGCTCTAACAATGCCCTGAAGCTATGAAATAGTTAATTATGCCTAAACATATTCCTGGGATACTTCCAAGCCTATGTTACAGTTCAACATACGAATGTCATTCAGGACCCTGGCAATCGAGATGATTTCCAAATAGATATAGATGTGAAATTATATGCTTGCATACATTCACTGGAAAGGAAAAATCTTTAAATCAAATAATTTCTACGTAAGTAGTACTTATGTTATTTAGGTAAAAGCAGGTCGAAGCTATAAGAAACAAGGCAGTGAATGCCTCAATCAGAGCTTGATTGTCCTCAGGGAGGATGTTGTCAGTTAATGGATCTCTAGTTCCCTAAATATAAATAATTTCAATTATTTCATCTACAAAGATCCCCTTAAGTGGTTTACATAAAAAAAAAAAAAAAAAAAAAAAAAAAAAAAGAAAAAAAAAACATATTCGTGAGATACTATAAGAAATCTCAACACATATAATGTACTCGTTCAGAATACAAATAAGGTGATCCCAAATAGGTAATATACGTGGTGTTACAAACTTACTGAAAAGGAAAATCCATCAAATCAAGTAATTCTAGAGTGTTTCTCTGGTATAAGCTAGTTTCTATTCTCAGGAATGAACCTAGTACGTTACTCAGGAGCTCTTCAATTCGATGCATAACTAGCAAATGGATAAAGGTATCAGAAATTTCAGGATAGATGGTAAGTTCTTACTTGAGATCCATCCCATAGTTGACCCCAATAAACACTGCCGAATCCACCTTCCCCAATTTTGTTGTCGTAATTGAAGTTGTTGGTAGCAGCATGCAGCTCTTTTAAAGAAAATATCCTCCATGTTGCTTGTTGTTTCCCATCTTTCCTGCATAAGCACTTACACATTAGAAAAGAAATACAATAAAAAAAGGCCGGTAAGGAAGATCAACCAGACAAGTCTCAAAATATAAAAAAAAAAAAATGAGTATAAATGTGACGGGGAAGGATACAAATGAAATAACAAAATCCCTTTTAGCTGTCATAATAGTTTGGCCTAGCAAGAGAAAATGATAGAGGTGTTACCCTACTGAAAAGAGCTCCATCTATACATGTATGTATGAAGTCCGAAGAACTTCTCGTGAACTTTTTTATTTTACCATTAAAACTTCTATAATGGATATACAGCACCAGTTAACCTCGTGATCAACCTAGTGGATAAGCGTATTTTCAACGTAACTAGTTCATTCTTCTTCTTCTCTATGGGAAGTTTTAGCATCACAATAAATGAATCAACAATCAACCAACGCCTCTTTACTATCCGGGGTGTTCAAATGTTTCGAACTTTTCTAATTATTGAGTTAACTTGTTCACAAGCATTGCATATGCCTCACGTCAAGCAAATAAAAAAAGGGGATATTTGTACAATACTACCAAACTAATCCAAAATATTATCACTTATCAGGAAGAAGTGTATCTTTACCATTACGATACTATATATCTTTGCGATCAAGTCTCTCTTCTCCTAATGTCTCTACTTATTAAGAGATTGAAAATGTGGGCTTCAAAAAAGAAAGAAAGAAAGAAAGAAAAAAAAAAAAAAAAAAAAAAAAAAAAAAAAAAAAAAGAAGAAGAAGAAGACCTCTTTACTTTCCCCACGAAATCATCCAAATCAAACACAACTTAAGTTCAACAGTAAGTTATAATAGCAGAATCGATTTTATGTTTTGAACAGGAAATATGTAGCCACTTCTTTCCTTTCAGCCATAAGATGCCTCCCAGAGCCCAAATAGAGGAGAAAACATGTCTCCTTCCAAGACATAAACAAACAACATTCCAATTTCGTCACCCCATACCAAAACAAAACCAAGTATTATAGTTTATCAGGACTAACAATAACTTTAAAACCGCAATACTAAATCTTCACAAATGCATCGGTTATCTCCGAATTCCTACACATTTTACAAAGATTGAATATGTGAGGTCTAAGAGAGATCTCTTTCACACAAACAATCATCTCTTGTTTCACACGAAACCACCAAAACCAAACACACACCTAAGTCACAATTTCATTATTTCCTACAAACTCCATAAGCCAAAAAAATAGAAAGAAATCAAACCTACTACACCGAAATGGAAATACACTCACACTGTTTCATAGATACACACACATGATCTTTGACCGGTGATACGCAGAATCTCTCTTCCCTAATTTGCCACTAGTTACAAAACTAAATTATTCCCTAAAATAATCAAGCTCATTTAAAGAAACAACAGAGCAATTAATCCATCAAAATTCAAATAGAGAAGATCTAATCAGCTTCAACTCGAAGAAAGCTGGGATGGAGATGTGAAGACATACCGATCAAAACCCTTTCCGCAGCAAATCATCGGGAAGAAACCCATGATCTTGAAACGCCGATTAGAAAAAACCCCACTTCAGTTTCAGCTCCGATGACAAGAGATTAGCAAGAACCGATCAAAACCCTTCTACCAACGGAACCCAGATGGGAATTCGGTAAATCTCGTAGCCCATGTTCTCTTTTGGGCTGGACTTGCTCAAAGATGAAAACTTTTTTCCGGCGAGACAACCGTCGCGATTGGTTGGACTTTGTCTCTCTCTCGGGAAAGAACAGTAGGTGAGCAGAGAAAGGTAGAGAGAGAGAGGAAATGGTGAAGTGAAAAACGCAATCTTTCTGCAATAATTGTGCCAGTTGAAAGAGAAAACGCACAATTGAATGTGTTTGTAGTTTGAAGTTGTCAAAGCGCCGAAATGTAAATTGATGAATTATTTGTAGCCCTCATTTTGCTTGAACCCTATTTGGGTTCTTGGCCTTTTTGAGCCATTCTTGAGTTTCACCCTATGCTAGTTTCATTTAGTACATGTTTCGTATCCATGTTAAAAATTAGATTGTTGTTTTCTAGTCTGCAACCTTCGGAGACTCCGAAACCCTAGTTCCGCACGTCATCTCGCCCGAAAACACTAGATGGCAATCGGAGAAGACCGTACTCCATGTAAGAAAACCATGGTTGAGGAATATGGAGTGAACCACACACCGGTTGTGAGAAGGGTCGTTGTTTACGATGAGCAAGTTTACAAAACAGCGGAGGAAAGGTTCAGGTTTTTCGTTATAGGCACATTTGTCTCAGAAGAGAAGATCAACACAAGAGCATGAGGAACACGTTCCGTCGGATATGGAATTGAGGAGAGCTTGTTAATAGTATGGAGGTAGATTTCAATACCTTATCTTCCATATCAAGCTTGCTTAGATCGGGTTTTCTCTGGGGGTCCGCGTGTTTTCAACGGGACGGTCCTTACTAATGAAATTGTGGTCTCTATGCGATCCAAATAAAGAGGTTAGTTTTGCTAGTTTTGACGCTTGGATTCAGGTACACAAACTCCGAATGAGAGGGAGATGCATGCAGCGGCTGCCGTGGGTGACGTTCTTGGTTCCTACCCGAAAATTGACATTGAATATGGGTAAATTTTGTTAGAGTGTGTGCAAGACTACCGGTTGCCGACCTCCTACATAGGGGATTCATACTCAAGCTCACCAACAAGAAGCTTGGCTAGACTTCAAATACGAACGAATACTCAATTTTTGCCAATTGTGTGGTAAAATCACTCATTTGAGCAACGCATGTGATGATAAGGTATGCAAGGAGGAAGGATTTGCTGGTTATAGTGATTAGTTATTGGTTTGTCCTTACAGGAAGAAGACCACAATCAATCAACCCAACAAAGGTCCCGAAATAATGATCCCGACAGGTACTGAAGGATTGATGACCTAAACACAGAGCATGTGGACACTTCTATGATGGAGAGTGGAACAAATAATTCTGAAGGCATGACATATGCTACTTACAAGCAACACAGTACCAGTGTGATCGACGATTAAGTATTCAAGGTTTTGCTACGGACGAAAAAGCGAGTTTAGATTGGTTCCTTTTGACTCAAGAAGTGGCACAACAACTCGGCAAGTTATGGGTCCCAATCCAAAGAATTCGGGAATGAAAATGACACATGATATGGTTGGTCATAGTCAGGGTGCAACATATACAAGTCACGATGACCCGTTCAGTTTGGACAAAGCCATCTTGGCTTATGGAGGTGTGAAGATCATGTAGAATCCGAACAACCCTAGGGTACTACTAGCTGCTCCAAACAGGAATACGACGGGAGGCATCATAAAGTGACAGAAATTCTACGACAACTAAAGATGGAGAGTTGGGGGTCTCAAGCTCTGTAATGGAGAGTTGGGGTCTCAAGTTCAGTCAGCTCAGAAATCTTTGACTGGGAATTCGAAGCTACAAGCAAGCGATAAAGGTAAGGATAACTCTATAGAGGACTTAAAAGTTCGACAATTATATATGAATTTGGTCCCCCACTCTCAATCATCTGACAGTGAGGCTAAACTGAAGAAGTCTTAAATCCCCAACTGAGTTCCTGACGGTGCAGAGCACCACCACCAGCCACAATGAATCTCTTCAACTAGAATGTACGGGGTCTTGGGAACCCCTGCACACTCCTAACTCTTCGCGATGAAGTGAAGAGTCAAGCCCCCCAATGTAGTCTTTCTCATAAAGACAAGGCTAAGTGACAAGAAAACGGAAAAGATACAAAAGAAGCTCAACTTCATGTCTGGTCTCCATGTCAGTAGTATGGGACGAAGTGAAGGTTTGTCTTTGATGTGGTCTCACCAAGTTTCTGTTAAAATTTTTATCTATTCGAGTATCAGTGGTTTCTCTTTTTGAGGATGAGTATGCAACCTTGAAAGAGAATAGGTTGGCTCCTTAAAGATTTTTACAGAGACAAAGAGACATAATTCTTGAAAGCTACTACAAAGAATTCATCCGCAACCTAGACGACATTGCTCTGTTTTGGGTGATTTCAATGTTATAGCTTTAGGGGGCACATACGATTTTTTGGTTGCTATTTACGTCTTACGAGCGTAAGGTTATGCTTGGTAAATGAGATTATCTTGGTTTATGGATTAAAACAAGTTATATTATTGAAATTTTTTGCTTGCAGGTAGGACTGGAACTCGGGCGGGCTGGACGGGTTGGCATCCCTGTCCAAGCCCGAGCCCGAGTTCTGTCGAGGCTACCCAAGCCCAGCCCGACCCAGGTTAGGAGAATTGTCAACCCGTCCGAGCCCAAATTCGTATAAATCAATTCGGGTTCGGGTTGAATTCGGGCTAGTACATTAAACTTAATATCTTTTAATAAACACAAAAGAATAATAAATTGTTGGTGAAAAAACAAATCAACTAGTTTAAGAACAAAATAATGATTAAAAACATTGCTAACAATCAAAAGAAAAATAGCATATCCATGTTAGATATGCTACATAGTTCTTTAAAATATAATATTGATATATAGTGGTCATGCAAATCGGGTAATTCGGGTTAGCCCGTCTTTCGATATTTGTGCCCAAGCACGACCCTAATTGCAATTCGGGCTGAGAATTTCTGTCCACACCCGTCCAAATTACCAAAACTATGTGTTCGGGCTCTATTTAAGTTCGGGCTGGGCTCGGGTTGGTCGATTCAACCCGCCCAAGTTGCACCCCTACTTGCAGGAACCTGATATTAATCTAGTTTATTTGTCATTTTAGCTTTGTGAAAAGAAAAACACTTTTTGGTATTTTTTGAATTATTTTAGTAATAAACAAAGACAATACTGTCCTCACACTATCGTCGTATTAAATTAGAAATTAATCTTAACTTTTTATAATTGTTTGGTGTTTTAATCATAGACATCATAAAACATTCTAAATCTTTTTTCACATACTTTTGCCACTTTTTTTGCTTTTACAAAACTCATTTAGTACATATTTCATACTATATTTTATGTGTCATGTACTAATTATTTAGAATCAACCAATTTTTGTGGTGCTTGATTATATTTTTGTGAGAAATTGTTTTTGCCGTCAACCGTGTTGATTCCGGGACCTCATGCAGGGGTTTGCAATGTCTACTATGAGCTATCCCCCTAGCTGCAGTTGAATATATTTTTATTATCACTTACTCAACGTTGAATCAAAAACTAGTTTCTTAGTTCGTGGGTCTAGTATTATTTTTCATAAGCAAGTATTACCTAATGTTACAAGAAAAACATGTCATTTTATCAGTTGAATTTAGTTTTAAAATTACTACCAAGCACATTTCTTCAGTTAGTAGTTTTATTTAAAATCATCACTAAATACGTTAATTATATGAAATTCCAAAAAACTCAACCTGTAATCTAAAAATTAGTTTTTCCAGTGTACCCATCTACCAAACTCACCTTATATTTGTAAGAGGAATTTCTCAAAATACACATGTTTAGTACTAAAAAACCCAAAATGTCACCCTTTTAACAAAAAGTTCCAAAATGTCACTCTTTTAAAGACTCATTTTGAATTTGAGGTTTCATTCACTGAAACCTTTTTTAGTCTTGAGGTTTCTAACAAACTCAGGCAGCCCATCAATTCAAAAATTGTAATGAATGTTATTGAAAAATATCAATTCAAAAACCTGTAACGAATATTATTGAAAAATGTTGTCAACTACATATTGTCAAATAGGTGGTTCGAACTTCTACCCCCCTACTTACTACTTTGGATAGTTATCACTAGACAAAAGAATGATGTTTGTTTGAAATTGTACTTCAAATATTATATATTTGAATTATTTGCGATCAAACAATATATACACGTGAATAATGGTATCCAAAACCTTTAGCACTAGAAATCTCATAAAAACATTATAAAAAAAACATTATAAACATTTCACATCGTTCTTTGGTCTAGTGGTAACTATCCAAAGTAGTAAGCAGGGTGGAAGAAGTCCGAACCACCTAGTTAACAATATTTTTCAATAATATTCGTTACAGGTTTTTGAATTGATGGGCTGCCCGAGTTTGTTAGAAACCTCAAGACTAAACGAGGTTCCAGTCAACTAGGTGGTTCGAACTTCTACCCCCCCCCCCCCCCTACTTACTACTTTGGATAGTTACCACTAGACAAAAGAATGATGTTTGTTTGAAATTGTACTTCAAATATTATATATTTGAATTATTAGCGATCAAACAATTCATACACGTGAATAATAGGTATCCAAAACCTTTAGCACCAGAAATCTCATAAAAACATTATAAAAAACATTATAAGCATTTCTAACAAACATCATTCTTTGGTCTAGTGGTAACTATCCAAAGTAGTGAGCAGGGTGGTAGAAGAAGTTCGAACCACCTAGTTGACAATATTTTTCAATAATATGCGTTACAGGTTTTTGAATTGATGGGCTGCCCGAGTTTGTTAGAAACCTCAAGACTAAACGAGGTTTCAGAGAATGAAACATCAATTCCAAAATGAGTCTTTAAAAGACTGGCATATTGGAATTTTTTGTTAAAAGGGCGGCATTTTGGAATTTTTTGTTAAAAGGGTGGCATTTTGGAATTTTTAGTACTAAACATGTGTATTTGAGAAATTCCTCTATTTGTAACTATGACCCTGAGAGAAAACCCACGCCCTAAATGATATGGTGACTGTATGAAGTGTTGGATATATTAAACAAATTTCAGTTAGAGAATCTCTAATGAGACATTTTTTTTAGGAAAACTCTAGCGAGACATTTAATTAGCTGTTATATTTATTAAAAAATTATAAAAAGTATCCAGCTCTCTACATTTAATTAAAGAATCAAAAAATTGATAGCTAAATTTTTGGGTCTATATCTCTCATATTTTTCTCTCTTTTTTTTTATCCAAATACTGTAGCTTCATTCAATAAAAAGGACCATCACAACCAACATACAAGATACAAAGAGGATAAAAGACCAACTTCTATGATAGCGAGAGTCTGTAAACACTTGCACTAGCGCATTACTGAGTACAGACTAGAAAAGGAAATAAACATATTATAAAATTCTTTCTGCCACATATTCCAGAGAGGACATCAAGAGTTCATTAAGATCTTCAATTTCCAAGATTTCAATTACTCTCTCTGTTTCATCAGATACTTCAAAAAAATTCAGGGCACGGGAATTAAGAAACAAGAAACTCGCTCAAATGACTATTTTACACTCTTCTTTTATTAATTTCACTCTCTCACATCTACCTTCTTCATCTACATCCCTGATTAACACCAACAATAATACACAAGAACAAACAAGAACAGATTCATCGTCACAAATAAACATTAAACAGATCTACAGAAACGAGAGATAATCGATCCACAAAAATGAGTAGGAGAAGAAGAAGAAGAAGAAGAAGAAGAAGAAGAAGAAGAAGAAGAGTAGGCGGAGGAGGACGCCGTCGTCGAACTCTCCGCGTCGAACTCGCCGATCTGGTCTCGCATCTTCATAAGACAACAAAGAGAGACAGAGAGAGGGGATGGAGAGAGCAGATCCTCGATCTGGTCTCGCCTCTTCATCGATCTCCTTTCTAAATCTCTCTCTCACTCTCTCTCTCTCTCTTTTATCTGAAGAGGGGATGGATATGCGATCAACTCTGTCACCACCGATCTGCACTCCCTCCCCTTCCCTCCCTCCTTCTCTCGATCTGCACTCCCTCCCTCTCCCTTCTCTCTCTCTCTCTCTCTCTCTCTCTATGTGTGTGTGTTGTGCGGCGGGATGAAGAACATACAGAAATAAGAGGAGGGGATAGGGTTATGTTTGGGTAGATTGTTACGGTTTGAGCTGTATAGAGTGTGTCGATTGTGTTTGGGCCAACTATTAACGTAATTGGCTTAATTAATCAGATTTATATTCTAACCTAATTAGTTATAGATTGGTGGATGTATTTTTTTACTAAGGGTAGGATGGTATTTTACCAGTATCAAAGTTTCCATATTTGGATATTTTGAAGAACCGGGCGAAACGCCCAAAAAGGAAATTTTGAAGAATTTGGCGAAACGGAAGGAGTAAGCTTTTCCAAGAACATCTCATAAAACAGGGTGCAATTGCTTCACCTCAATATCTCCATTCCGTAGGGATGATTGATGAAGACTTTCTCTTTCAAGTACTACCTTCGTTTCTTCTCTAACACACCTGTTTAACTTTTTGACTCGTATTTGGGTCACTTTGACCGGGTGATCTGAATAGCAAACCGATTCAATTTTTTTGATATTTTTTCACCATGTTATAGAGCAACTTTTAATCTACAACACCATGATTTTTTTTTTAAAAAAATGTATCGTTTTGCTACACAAATCACCGGCTCAAAGTGATCCAGTGAATAGTGTCAAAAGTCAAACCGGTGTGATAGAGAAGAAACGGAGGTAGTACTTTTTTTATTTAATTTCTACCTAGAAGAACTAAATTTTGACTGACTTTTACTTAATAGTACTGAAAATCATATGAAATCTTTTCGTATAGTCAAAAGAAAGAATGACATTAAAAATTATACATAATTTATAACTAGTAGCATTGGAGATGCTCTAATATCAATATTTTTTTTAATTGCGATAGGTTGTTTTGGTAGTGCGTTGATTAGATTCTAAATATTTGACGTGTATTATATATTCGCTGACAGTGCGGTATACAATATGTGAATTGACGAATAACTCCATGTAGTATTGACAGCACGCACCAATAGTGTGTTTTTTTTTTTTTTTTTTGAGATAAATATCAACTTCAATTAATGTAAAAAACTGGGATTATGATCGTTCAAAAGAAGTTGTTGTGCCCAATCAAGGTAAACACCTAGCCAAACATATCTATTAAGAAGCGACAAATCATAATTTTCAAATTTGTGAGCAACCCAGTTTGTAGAACAGTGGCTGTAAATGAAGGAAGCCTTGTTAAAACGCGAGGCGAGCTGGAGTATGCTTCTTAAAATGTCTCCATTATCCGACCTATCTCCGTGTACTCTGCTGTGATTGTTGATGGCGTCTATAACTTTATTAGCTTCTGACTCCACAATGAGGGACCTCCTGTTATTCTCAAATGCAAGGATGAGGCCTTCCCTTATTGCCACAGTTTCAGCTTCGAAGGCTGAACTTACCGAGGGAAGTGGAACAGCAGATGCCGCCAAACAACAACCATGATGGTCACGGAGTACCACATCAGAGGCAGCTTTTTTTTCCGTTTCGAGCCAAGCACCGTCAGTATTAACCTTGCATGTCCCTCTATCTGGTGGCCTCCGACACTCCGACGGTGAAATCGTCGTCCGAATCCTATTCCGCTGCTCCGGCAGCTGCTCTGATGGGGCTTCAATGTGTTTTAACACCGACCTGTACAGCATCTCCGGCAAAGTCACGTGGTTATTAAAAGTCCGATCGTTGCGATGTTTCCAAATTTGCCATATAATCGTGCAAAAGATGACCCTCTCCTTCGACGAAAGTGTTGGAAACACAGTAGGTATCCACTCGGAGATCTCTCCCACCATGCTTTCCCGAAATTTCATCACAAAACGATCCCAAAGCGCACATGCCACCGAACACTTCATGAACAGATGCGTGGCGGATTCCGGGGCCTTTGAACAAAGAGGACAGTCCACTGTTATGGATTTCTTGAAACGCGAAACCTTCATCTTTGTCGCAAGCGAATTTTGCGCAGCACGCCACACAGTGTAGATAATTTTTGGTTGGATTTTCGTTTTCCACAGAGCCTTAAGCCAGGGCTTCTCGGCATTCGACGCGACGCCGATTGAACCAACTCCTTCTTCCTCAAGCAACTAAGTTGATAGCCCGTAGCAACTGAGTATACACCATCCTTCGTAAAATGCCAGCAGAGGGTATCTCTAGTGTTTGTCGATGGTATATTAATGCGGCGAATCTCTGACAGGTCAGCTGAAAAACCAAGAGCTTCCAGTTTTTCATAGTCTCGGGTCAACTCTGGGATAATAACGTCAGCCACTTTGAGGTCGACCGCCGCTTGCGGCTTTATAATAGTTCTGAAAGAAGGCCTTCTTTTCAACCACGGATCCTCGATAATACGTATGGAACGCCCATCACCCACTTTCCACCGAATGCCGCTTAGAATCAGCTCCTTTGCTCCGCAGATAGAACGCCGAGCATACGATAAATTCAACGGTATGGAAGCTGTGAAAATATCGTTATGTTGAGCGTATTTATGCCTGAAAACACGGCTAAAAAGAGAGTTCGACATAAATACCCGCCACTATTGTTTAGCTAGTAAAGCTGTGTTAAAATCTTCTAAATCTTTAAAACCAATACCGCCCTCGGCTTTGCTCTTCTTCAAAGTTTCCCATGCAATCCAGTGACCACCTCTTTGATCCGGTTGCTTACCCCAAAAGAACTGGCTAGAAAGCCTTTCTAACTTTTCACACAGGGTTGTTGGAATTCGGAAGCAACTCATTGTGTAAACCGGCAAGGATTGTGATACGACCTTGATTAGAACTTCACGACCAGCATACGACAGATTTTGATTCCACCCTTTAAACTTGTTAGCCACCTTGTCAGAAATGTTGCTAAAGCTCCAAATCCTCTTCTTCCCTATAGTGGTTGGAAGGCCTAAATACTTTTCATGGCTAGCGGATTCTTTAATACCCAGAAGATTGCACAAAACGATCCTATTACTGCCAATAAAATTGGAAGAAAATTAGGCTTGTCCAATTTTACCTTTTGACCGGAGGCTGCCTCGTAGAACTGTAGGATATTGATAAAATGATGAATTTCATCCGGCGTAGCCTTCAAGAAAATCATACTATCATCAGCAAAGAAGATATGTGAAATATTCGCCCCCCCACGTGAGGCACAAATACCCGAGAGAGATCCCTCCGCCACCGATCTCGATATAGCTCGTGAGAGAACTTCGCTGACAAATAAAAATAAGTAGGGCTTAGAGGGCAACCCTGCCTAAGGCCTCTTTGCGGAATGATCTTCCCTTTAGTTTCACCATGGATTGCGAAAGAAAGGGAAGCTGTGGAAATACATTCATGAATTAGCTTAACCCATCGTGAAGAAAAGCCCAATCTAGCCATAGTTGCTTCCAAGAAACACCATTCCACCCTATCGTATGCTTTCGCCATATCGAGTTTGATCGCCATATAGTCCGTTTTACCGTTCTTGCGAGTTCTCATAGAATGTAATATCTCAAAAGCAACAAGAATATTGTTTGTGATAAGCCTTCATGGGACGAAAGCACTTTGAAATTCCAAGATGCAGCTATCAAGGACCTCTTTTTAAACGGTCTGCAATGCTCTTCGTGATCAACATATAAATGACAGAACATAAGCTAATCGGACGGAGATCACTAGGTAATCGTACATGTTTTACCTTGGGAATCAAGGCAATAACCGTATCATTGAACCCCGCGATACCGCCGTTATGGTTAAGAATCTGCAAGCACGTGGCAGTGACCTCATCACCCACTATGTCCCAGTTTTCTGGAAAAAACAAGGCCGGGAAACCGTCTGAACTCGGGGCCTTCGTCGGTCCCAACTGTGCAAGCGAAGTTTCAATTTCAGCTCGGGAGAATGGAGCATCGATTGAGCATCAGTAATTGCCGGAGACAGAACCTGAAGCATTCTCTCCATATCCTCGACAGTCGGTTGTTGTGAGGAGAAAATGGAATGGAAGTGCCCGTCCAGAAGTGAAAGGATCTCCTCCGAAGAGGTGCACCATCTACCACTAGGATCTTCTAGACCCACCAGATGGTTTCTAGCTTTCCTCAACGAAGCTTTACGGTGGAAAAAATTATTGTTGCGATCCCCCTTCTTCAACCAAAGAATCCTAGTTTTGATTTCATTAAAACCACAAATCAATAATATTGATAACAAATGCAATACCTGAACTGCGCAAGACGTCATTAAATTCAATATTACGTGATTGTTATTTGACAGTTCTCATAGCACACTTATCACATTGTTTAACAAACAATTGCGGCTTAAGAGTTGCATGTCAAAAGTTGTTAGGTTTATTCAATCTTGCCTATCTACAGGCTAATTGTATTTGTTGATCAATACACTCAATAATATTATTTAACATTTGCAATATATTTTTCTTTCACTATTTTTAGAATTCAAAAGCTTGGTACCCACAGGCTAATAGAACTCATAGCCTCGTGGTTGTTTCTAGCTCAAATACTTCTATCAATGCAATTCTATCTTTGTGGCTCAAAAAAACCTTTTTTTACATTAATATGGAAGATTATAACATTGTTTAAAAAAATATATCTGAAAAAAGATAAAGAGAGAGAGATTCTCCAATTTCCAAATGGGCAAAATACACTTTCACCCCCCCCCCTCCCCCCCTCCAATTTGATAAAAATACACTTTCACCCCTTTTATCCAAAAAGTGTCATTTCCGGAAATGGAAGGGAGTGAATTGTCTTCGTGTCAAACCCGAGGGGGTAAAAGTATACTTTAACCATTCGAAAATCAAATGCAAAAGTGCTCACATGAGTACATGACTAAAGGTATCATACTACATACAACATCGCACTAGGAATTTAACTAGTATACAACAAGCACATCCCCTGTTTCACTTCCCTAACACAGATTACAAACAAACAACACAACATTTATCAACTGAAGCAACCCTAGAATGACTCCAGCTTCACAAACTCCAGCATTTGATTTCTCCGCCGATCTTGGGACGGCTTCACCGATGCTAGTCGAAAGATGGTGCACATTATTTGCAGAACCTGCAGGTTTCGTTTCTTCGCAAGACTTGATCTGTGAATCAAATGATGAATCAAGGCTAGTACTAGTTTCCTCATAGCACAGCCCCGAATTGTTGAATAGCCTCAGCTTCTTTCTCATCCTCCAAATCATGTCCCTCTTGAAGGGTACCGGCCCTGTTAGCTTGTTATTGTTCAACCTAAGCTCACTAAGGTTACTCATTTCCCCAAAACTCTTTGGGATCGAACCGTTTAGCCCGTTACCATCGAGATGAAGAACGCGGAGACTGGTTAACCGCGACAGTGATTCTGGGACCGGCCCATGCAAATTCGTGTCTGAGAGGTCTAGAATCATCAGACCCTTCAACCCGTCGAACGCGTTACCCGAGATCACAACCGAGCCCATAGAGTTTCCCTTCAGCATTAAAGCCTCAAGAGATTTCAAGTTTTTGAGAGACAGTGGGAGCGGACCAGAAAGCAAGTTGTAGCTTAAATCGAGGAGAATTAGGTCTTTTAGGGCGCCAATCGAGTTGGGTATTGGGCCGGTTAGACGGTTCCGGCTCAAGTCCACCTTCATGAGGTTGAGGCAGTTTGATACGGTTAAGGGGATTGAACCTACAAGATGGTTTTGGTTGAGGTCCAAGATGGTTAAAACAGGGGAAAACAGGGGAGGAATTGAACCGGTTAGTTTGTTCCCGCTCAAATCCAACGACCTTAGACCGGTGAGCCAGCCTAGTGAAACCGGTATTGAACCGTTGAGATTGTTTCTGTGGAGGTCAAGGACCTTTAAACGGGTGAGATTGCCCAATTCATTAGGGATTGGTCCCAAATGTCCATTTTCCCTAAGAACTAGGGTTTCTAGAGTGGACCCTATTTGGCCCAAAAATGATGGAATGGGCTGAGGATTGTCCACAAAACAACGGTAGAAAAACAAGGTTTTGATGTGTGGGAGCTTCGTTATCGAAGGCGACATAATCGACTGGGTCGGATCGCAGGTCGGGAACGCAGTGTCGTCAGACAGTGCCCCGAACGAGAGCGATACGATATGAAAGACGTTTTCGTTGTCTGGCATACATTCTATGCCATGCCAACGGCCCCGACAGACGTCTGGAATGTCGATGGCCCACGAGTTGCCCGTGGCTCTCATGATGTCGTAGACCGCCTGTTGCTCCTGGGCGTCTGTCTGGGCACCGTTACTGCTGGCGGAGAATCCGGTTTGTGGGGCGTCGACTAGGGCGGACGGGTCGGACATCGGGATGGTGTAAGGCGTGCACCAAGGTAAGTAGAGAAAGCTTAGGATGAGAAATGTGGATAGTGAACAATAGAGTTCCATTTTGAGGGAAGGAGAGAATATTGGGTTGTTGGGAGAAAGATGGCGCTTTATTGCAAGGTTGGAGGTCATGGGGTATTTAAGGGTAATAAAGGCTTCACGAGGTTTGGAGGAATAGGAAATAATGAATGTTTTGTTGCATTTAACTTGCATCACGAGAATTGTTTGGATGGGTTTATGTTTATAGGACAGACTATGAGGATGTTTGGTACTAGCACATCTTGAAAATTATTCTGAGTGAAAACTTAGTTTAACTACTTTTTTAAGAGAAATATTATATGTACTGACCTAAACATTCCAATAACATTCCAAATCATGTACACAGAGCAAGTTATTATCTAAAATAATTTTCAAGGTCTTAGTCAATATAATAATGTGGCAATTCTGAACAATTTTGGGACATATAGCATTTTTATGTTTTCAAGCTACACCAAAACTAGTGTTTATTTAAATTGTTGTTTTAAAGAGAAAAAATCACAAAAAAGCAAAAAAGAAAAAGGGTACGCTTGTTTTCAGCAAAAATGTTTAGAGAACGTAATTTCCAAACCTGTGCTTACTGCGTACTGGTAGTTTGAATAGATAACATATTTTCATTGAGGTAAATAGCACGATCTAAGCTTTAATAGGCATGATTCTTATGGGGGAGTTTGGTAAAAGAGGTCGTCACTTTTTGCTCACTTAACTAAAATTCCAGCTTCGGTGCATGACTTTTTGCTCGTACGTAAAAGAAAAAGAAAAAAAATCGTCGGGGTAAGATAACATTTTGGAGACGTGGAACTTGATTGTGGTGACGGTGAGGTCGGAGAAACATGGTCGTCTGACCAGCTACATATGAAATAATCTCGGCCAGAGACAGAGTCATGTAGAGGCACGGGGGCACGTGCCTCCCAAAATTTTCCGAAAACACTAGATAACTCTTACTTTGTAAAAAAAAATGAAACGTGTTTATATAAATTAGGTTGCACTCCGCGCGCGTTGCGCACGGCGTGCCCATGATTTGAACCCGGTATTATGGTCACCCCGTGCATATCCCAAGTCAAATTAAAAATATATTTTCACAATATGACAAGAATTAGTAACGGCATTTACTCAACCACTATTATCCTTATCGAAATACTTGAATGCTTTGAAGAGCTGCTCGGTTGTTTCTAATTTGTGCCTGTGCATTGAGGTTGTATTGAACTCGATGTAGAAGATCGGCGCATCTTCAGCCTGAAAACATATTTTTAAGACACCAATTAACTAAAAAGTTTGGTATAAAACTGTGAAGAAATACATATCAACAAAGTAACTGACATGACTATAGTTTCAGGTTTCTTGCTGCTTCCATGAGCTGTTTCACTTTAACATCTGTAAGTTGAGGGCCCAGCTTACCCAATCCGGTCTTCAGTTCTGCATAGGATATTTGCCCACTTATGTCAGCAAAAGTTAATAGAGGCTACTGCAACTATATGGAGATATAGCACATTGGGTAAGGAAGCCCAACACTGTTACATAATATAGGAACCAAGTGTGTTGAGAACAACTTTTGAATAAAACCGAACACTGCTTCAAATATTTTCATCATCATTAGAAGTATAAATTAAGTACTGCCATCATAGACAATAACACATGTCTAATAATTCGACAAATTTTATTACGAGATTAAAAAAATCATAACCTTCAAGCAATGTCTTCTCTTATTCCCTAGCCGAGACAGAGAGAGGAATAAGGCAACAGTCATTTCTTGTTCGTGGTTATTGCTTACAAGTTAAGGCCAGACAGAGTACCACAGAGCCAGCTACTTAACAATATAACTGCTAAAAATGAATGAATGTCTCTTCATTAGATCCATTCTTGTACTCCCTAAATTCATGGATATAATATTTTGCTGTTTCAAGTATAAGGGTAACCCTGAACTTCAAGCTCCAAAGTTCAAAGTAGCAGTGCCTATCATCAATTTCATTTAGCAAAATTGTAATAGCATAAAGAAATTAAACAAAAAAAAAATGGAATGCCTGGTGTTAGTGTAAAAGGGGGGCAACTTTGTTACCTTTAGACGGGGAGGCCGCTGGAAAAAGTCTCCAAAAATGAAATCAATTTAATCTTTCACGCCATAAAAATTTGCATTATGCCGTGCTAGTTCAACCTTTCGAGGATCAATATTAATATAAAATTCTCTTGACAGCAAACAAATAGCTCTCTCAAGAGAATAGTAGAAGTCAATGTATTCCAGTCCTCTTGAGTGTAGACACTCGAAAGACAAGATTTGTGGTTCATTATTTATGATCTACTATGAACGGGAATTTCAAACAGCTTCCGCCACAATCCTCAACTAAGTTAACGAATAAAAAAGAAAAACTCTTCCAAAGCTGCAATGTGATTCAGCTTAGACATCTATTTAATAATAGCGTATCCCCTGTAATGCTAGTTCCAAACTGTTGGAAGAAATGGTTTAGACGGTAACATTTTATACCCGACTTTGAGCTCGGTTTGAATCCGACTCACTTGAGGGTTAACAACACCAATTGCATCCTTAGAAAGAGGGCAACTTGGTGGTCGTTTCGGACATTCACTCGTCAAAAACCATTAAGAAATGAATGATCAAATTGAGCTCTCAAAATGGGTTCATGATCAAACTTGTGTTGTGAAGAAAATAGGAACCACATCTTGGTTCAAGGAGGAAACTTGGGAGTTTAACAACTCCAAGTTTGGACTATAGGGCACGCCCTTTGAGTGGAGCAATTTATTGCAGGAGAGAGGACCTAGACAAAGGTCGAACCACCACGCGCGCGCGCGCCGCCGTCCGTCCGGCCGGCTCGGCTCGGCTCGGTCTCGGGTTCGGGTTTGGGCACGGGCCGGGGCGTGGCGTGGTGTGTTGGGCCAAAAACTAACTATTAATTAATTTCATTAACAGATGCAACCGTTGCAAATCAATTGATGCAACCGTTCCTACGGTCGACTTAATTATATTCAGTCGAAATTAATTATGAACAGATGCAACCGTTCCTACGGTTGCAACTGTTCTGTTTGAACAGTAACCGCTCCAACCACCTTCTATAAATTGCCAGTTTCATTCCTCATTTGGGTATCTGAAACCAACGAATTTTCACAACCACAAATATTCAAACTCCAACAGAAACTTTCAACGTGGTCTCAGTTCGCTGTGTGCGGCGCTGTACGCAGTGCTTTCCACCGCCGCACAGGGAAGGCTTTCATCCTGGGAAGCAGTCGTCCGATCGTTCCATAGCAAGCACGTGTGGGGGACGAATCTGCTTTAAGGAGCCTCGTTCTATGAACGAAACTGTCTTCCATCTTTCTACACAATTCGGAAAACTCACAATCAGTAAGTTCGTTCTTTGATTTATCATTTTTTGGGTACTGTTTGATTATTCACAACTTGTCCGGGTAATTAAAATTGCTAACAATCTTAAAGCAGATCCGTTTTTGTGATTTAATCTCTCTGTACCCTTAAACTTTCTGTCGCAAAAATTTTTCACAGTCAGTTTAATTTAATTTCACAATCAGGTTGTTAATTTCTACAGCAGAGTCTTCGGGAAAATAAATTAAAATACTGTTGTTTTTGGTCTCTGCGTTGTGTCTGAAACTCGCGGCTCTGTTGTTTCAATTCACCCTCTGTTTCTTCTTTTTAGTGCAATTATTGTGTACTATCACCTTTGTGTCCTTCTGCCTTTGGGTAAAAGTAATCTTGTTAGTCATTGGTCCATTACAGTGGTATATTTTCTAAGTGTCTGTCATCATTTCGTAATCAGACTCTTAAAGAAGTAGTTTCAATTTCATTTTGTTAGTCATTGGTCCATCACAGTGGTAGTGCTATAGTTTCAATTTCATTTTGTTGTTACTAAGGTACTGTTCAGATTCCTTAATTGGTCCAGTAGTTTCAATTTCTTCAAATTCATTAATTGTTTGGAGTATAATATTGCAGTTTGTCTATTTCCAGTTTCAGTTTATTTATTTGTGATAACAGTTTATCATTTGACCTGCCTAATAAATCAGCAAGTTTTTGGTTTATTCTATTTCTACATTACTACCTGTTATCAAAAGTTTATAGTGCTGCAGTTTGTATATCAGTTTTCTATTTCATTCAACTTGCTTCAATAAAATTCAGCAAGCATCCTTTCACTTCTGTTTAGTACTATTTGATATAAAATTTATAGTACTGCAACTTCAATTCAGCTTTTACTTCTATTGTTATTTTGTCGAAAAATTAACGGAAACATTTCTATTTGTAGAAATGGGAGATAATTCCGGAACGGATGCGGCAGGGACTTCGGGTCTCACTCCCGCTACAAATCCCGTTGTACCGGTTGGTTCTCATCTTGTTGAAAAGCCGGAGAAATTTACGGGCAAGGACTTCAAACGATGGCAGCAAAAGATGCTGTTTTACCTCACAACATTGAGTCTAGCCAAATTTCTCAAGGAAGATGCTCCTCCATGTCCTGAAGATGCCGATAGACAAACAGTTGCAGCGGTTGATGCTTGGAAACACTCGGACTTCCTTGCAAGGAACTATATTTTAAATAGTTTAGACAACCAGTTGTATAACGTCTATTGTGCTGTAAAAACGGCTAAAGAACTTTGGCAATCCCTCGAAAATAAGTATAAAGTAGAGGATGCCGGTGCTAAAAAGTTCGTAGTCGAGAATTTCATGGAATATAGGATGGTAGATTCCTAGGGGATCATGCAGCAAGTTCAGGAATTTCAATGTTTAATACATGATGTAATAGCGGAGAAAATGAGTCTCCCCGAGGAATTCCTTGTAGCCGTTATGATTCACAAGTTGCCTCCCGCTTGGAAGACCTACAAAAGCTACTTGAAGCATAAGCGCAAAGAAATGACGATGGAGGAGCTCATCGTGCGTCTTCGGATTGAAAAAGGAAATCGACTAGCCGAAGACAAGCCGTCAACAAGCTATCAGTCTAAGGCCAACGTCGTAGAGGAAAAGCCGAAGAATAATCTGAAGAGGAAGGCTACGAATGAGAAGAAAAAGTTCACGGGTAAATGTCACAATTGTGGCAAGACCGGGCACAAGATAAAAGATTGTCGGAAAAAGAAAAACACCTCCAAATGGAAGAAGCATGAAGCCAACATGGCCGAGGATGGAGAAGACGGAAATGACTTTGCAGCCGTAGTCTCGGAAGTGAACCTCGCCGGAGGCAATCCCAAGGAGTGGTGGATCGACACCGGTGCCACAAGGCACATATGTTTCGACAAGGCTATGTTCTCATCGTTCGAGCCGACTGAAAATGAAGAACCGTTGTACATGGGAAATTCAGCAACTTCCGCCATAAAAGGGAAAGGGAAAATAACGCTGAAAATGACTTCCGGAAAAACCCTTACCCTCAATGATGTTCTCTATGTTCCCGATATTAGGAAGAATCTAGTGTCAGGATCGGTGCTTAGCAAGAAAGGGTTTAAGCTTGTATTTGAGTCGGACAAATTTGTTCTGACTAAAGGTGGGGAATATCTAGGTAGGGGGTATCTCAAAGATGGGCTATTTAAGCTCAATGTAATGACTGTGTTTCCGACTATGAATAAGAAAGCGCAAGTTAATTATTTGTCGGAGTCTTCTACTTCTTGTTTATGGCATGCACGATTAGGTCATGTTAATTACGAGTCAATTCGTAAATTAATGAAATTGGACCATCTTCCTAAAAGCGCGATTAATTCCGATCACAAGTGTGAAATATGCGTAGAGGCAAAATTGACAAGTAAGCCATTTCAACCTATCGGTTCGAAATCAACAAGTCCTCTCGAATTAATTCACACAGACATATGTGATCTGAAATTTGTGCAAGCAAGAAGTGGAAAGAAATATTTTATAACGTTTATCGACGACTGCACTAAGTACAGCTATGTTTATTTATTGCATAGTCGAGATGAAGCGTTAGACGCATTCAAGAAATATAAGGTCGAGGTGGAAAATCAATTGAATAAAAGGATTAAGATTCTTCGAAGCGATCGAGGAGGAGAATATGATTCTCCATTTGCAGAAGTTTGTTCACAAAGTGGAATCATCCATCAAACCTCGGCACCCTACACACCCCAACAAAATGGGGTTGCGGAAAGGAAAAATAGAACATTAAAAGAAATGCTCAACGCATTACTTTTAAGTTCAGGGCTACCACAAAACATGTGGGGGGAAGCTTTATTAAGCGCCAACTATATTCTAAACAGGATTCCTAAAAGGAAATTGGACAAGACCCCATATGAAATGTGGAAAGGCCGGAAACCCTCGTACAAACATTTGAGGGTATGGGGATGTCTTGCTAAAGTAGCAACCCCACTACCGAAAAAGGTCAAGTTAGGACCTAAAACGATAGATTGCATCTTCATTGGATATGCGGCGAATAGTAGTGCTCATCGATTTCTGGTCCACAAATCAGAAATACCTGATATTCACGAGAACACTATTATTGAATCAGCCAATGCCTCCTTCTTCGAAGATATATTTCCTTGCAAGATGAAGGAAGTAGAAGCGTCCGGAAAACGGTCGCATGATACCGCCATTGGCGATGACCAGGAGGAAGAGGTAAGGCGAAGTAAACGAGCCAAAACGGCAAAAACTTTTGGACCTGATTTTCTAACATATTTAACGGAAAATGATCCAACTAGTTATAAAGAGGCCATGTCCAGTGTTGATGCTCCATATTGGAAAGAAGCTATAAATAGCGAGATCGAATCCATCTTACAAAATAATACTTGGGAATTAGTAGATATTCCACAAGGCTCCAAGCCCCTTGGTTGTAAGTGGATTTTCAAGAAGAAGCTTAAACCCGATGGTACAATCGACAAGTATAAGGCAAGACTTGTCGCAAAAGGGTATAGGCAAAAAGAAGGATTAGATTTCTTTGACACATATTCTCCTGTGACCAGAATAACGTCTATTCGGATGCTTATCGCAATTGCTGCAATATTCAATTTTGAAATACACCAAATGGACGTTAAAACGGCTTTCTTGAACGGAGAATTAGAGGAAGAAATCTATATGGAACAACCGGAAGGGTTTAAAGTTCCTGGAAGCGACAACAAATATTGTCGGCTAAAGAAGTCCCTTTATGGACTAAAACAGGCCCCCAAGCAATGGCACGATAAGTTCGACAAAGTCATGAGCAGTCATGGTTTTCGAACTAATGAATGTGACAAGTGCGTATATTATAAGAAAATAGGAAAGGAATGTGTCATAATATGCTTGTATGTCGACGACATGCTAATAATGGGGAGCAGCAGGGCAATAATTCTTGACACCAAGAAATTATTGTCTACAAAGTTTGACATGAAAGACCTGGGAGTGGCGGATGTAATTTTAGGGATTAAAATTACAAGGACTCCAGATGGTTATGCACTTTCTCAAACTCACTACATAGAGAAGGTGATCGAAAAGTTTGACAAAGGGAACAATAAACCGATTACCACACCAGTAGACGTGAGTTTGCATCTCGCCAAGAATCGTGGCGAATGTGTTAGGCAATTGGAATATGCGCAACTAATTGGTAGCCTCATGTACATCATGAATTGTACAAGGCCGGACATCGCACAAGCTGTCGGAAAATTGAGTCGCTTTACCAGTAACCCTGGAAAGGATCATTGGACAGCCTTGATTCGAGTGTTGAGGTATCTTCGTTATACCAAAGACTTGGGTCTACAATACTCGAACTATCCAGCTGTCGTAGAAGGATATTGCGATGCTAATTGGATCTCTGACTCAAGAGACTCCAAGTCCACAAGTGGATATGTATTCACTCTCGGTGGAGCGGCAATATGTTGGAAATCTTCAAAGCAGACGTGCATTGCAAGGTCTACTATGGAAGCAGAATTCATAGCGTTAGACAAGGCAGGGGAAGAAGCAGAATGGCTTCGTCATTTCCTCGAAGATATTCCAACATGGCCAAAACCAGTGCCTCCTATCTGCATTCATTGCGACAGCCAATCAGCAATAGGTAGAGCACAAAGTAGCATGTATAATGGTAAGTCTAGACATATACGTCGGAGACATAATACCATTAGGCAACTTCTCTCAAGAGGAATAATATCGATCGATTATGTAAAGTCAAAAGAAAATATAGCGGATCCGTTGACTAAAGGTTTATCGAGAGAACTAGTTGCAAGTTCGTCAAGGGGAATGGGATTAAAGCCAATCTCGTAAGAGTTGCAGGTAGCGGCAAACCCAACCTAGATGACTGGAGATCCCAAGAACTAGGTTCAAAAGGGACAACCCAACTACCAGTGCAAATAAATAAATCACTCACCCGGAAATTAAGTTTCCAAACTCATTCCTAGGACGAACACCGAGTGATGGGACAGGGTAAGCTAAAGGCTTTTAATGAGACCACATCTTAAGGTACTTTGAGAAGAGTATGGTAGGATACTCGTTGTGTGTCTCACCTATGTGAGTAGGAACGGGCCGGTTCTAGGAGGATGACGTGGCTACACTCCTCTAAGTCTACTCATGAAACCAGGAAAAGTGTTTCAAGGCCGAAATGAACACAACCGTGAGAACGGACTACGTTTAGGTTGTTAATTGTGTGCGATCTACCGACTAGGTATACAACGCGGCAAGCAGTTCAAGGCGTCTCGCTCACTGTCAAGCCAGTATACCCTGTAGTATCTCACTAAGGGGAAGGTTCAAAGTCTATGACTACCTTTCTTTACGCAATTAACTACCGCCAAAGGAGTTTCAACCACATAGAGACATTTTACGCTTTGAGACGTGAATTTGTCATTCATGTGGGGGATTGTTGGAAGAAATGGTTTAGACGGTAACATTTTATACCCGACTTTGAGCTCGGTTTGAATCCGACTCACTTGAGGGTTAACAACACCAATTGCATCCTTAGAAAGAGGGCAACTTGGTGGTCGTTTCGGACATTCACTCGTCAAAAACCATTAAGAAATGAATGATCAAATTGAGCTCTCAAAATGGGTTCATGATCAAACTTGTGTTGTGAAGAAAATAGGAACCACATCTTGGTTCAAGGAGGAAACTTGGGAGTTTAACAACTCCAAGTTTGGACTATAGGGCACGCCCTTTGGGTGGAGCAATTTATTGCAGGAGAGAGGACCTAGACAAAGGTCGAACCACCACACGCGCGCGCGCGCCGCCGCCGCCGTCCGTCCGGCCGGCTCGGCTCGGCTCGGTCTCGGGTTCGGGTTCGGGCACGGGCCGGGCCGTGGCGTGGCGTGGCGTGGGCTGTCTAGTTAGTGGGCCTCATTAAGTATTAATCTTTTTGGGCCAAAAACTAACTATAAATTGCCAGTTTCATTCCTCATTTGGGTATCTGAAACCAACGAATTTTCACAACCACAAATATTCAAACTCCAACAGAAACTTTCAACGTGGTCTCAGTTCGCTGTGTGCGGCGCTGTACGCAGTGCTTTCCACCGCCGCACAGGGAAGGCTTTCATCCTGGGAAGCAGTCGTCCGATCGTTCCATAGCAAGCACGTGTGGGGGACGAATCTGCTTTAAGGAGCCTCGTTCTATGAACGAAACTGTCTTCCATCTTTCTACACAATTCGGAAAACTCACAATCAGTAAGTTCGTTCTTTGATTTATCATTTTTTGGGTACTGTTTGATTATTCACAACTTGTCCGGGTAATTAAAATTGCTAACACAAACAACAACACATCTAAAATGTTATTAAACGATTTGGTCTCAAATACATCTCATATCCACTCTTCTGAAACATATAACTTTCCTTTGCATATCACAAACCAGTAATCTGCAATACACCAATAACATCTACTATCCATTCCTAAAGTATGAAGATAATTCTAGTATGAAACCATCCCAGCTCCAAAATTTAGCTAATTTGACTACATTCGCATCAGGGATCGCACATTCCCTCTACACTCTGTCCTCAGTTTTGCATTATCTAGACAGGATCTGAAATTCTACTTGCTCTAATTCATTCCCCCCCCCTAAGAATCTAAGGAATTGAAAATGATAGTGATGTGCAGAAGCAATCAACTACATTGGCTCCTATAAATCATCTAAACTAACTGCTAAATCTGCAATAATATCACATAATATGAAGAACAATTCGGGCTCAAAATCAGAGGCATTTCCAGAGAATCGAAAGCTTACATTTTGGCAGAGTCAATAGCATTTCCACCTACGCCGGAGAAACAATCGATGGTGACGCCGCCGCCGCACCGCTGGCCGTGCCTGACGGCGATTTCCTCCGGCGTGACGGAGAACCGGCCTTCTTAGTCCAATCTGATGCCATCGTCGTACTTGGAGAAAAGGTTGTATCTTTGCACCCAGTACTTCCTCACCAAACAGCTCACTCCATGTTCTTCTATAGTTCGCTTTCTTGCCCTAATTTTCACTAAACATGGTTCGAACAAGTAAGCCAATGTTGCTAGTTCTGCAGCTTTACTGCATGTCGTCACAAGAAAAAACAAAAACCATCACTTGTCTAACATTCAAGAAGCAAAACCAAACAGATTCCCAACTCAGTTTGAAGTTATGAAGCAGATATTCAAGATTGACACAAAAAAACTCAGGGGACTCCTCGTTTAGGTGCAATTATGCAGCACCACAATCAAATTAAGCCCTAAAAAGCAATATTTGGCCTCCCCGGAATGTTACAAATCAAATGATCCACATAAAAAACAGCGTATAGAATCAAGTGATCATCAAACATAAGCAAAAAAATCCAACATCCATAAGCAAAACCAAACAGATTCCTAAGTGAAATTGAAGTTATGAAACAGATATGCAAGACTGACAAAAAAAAACCCTCAGGGAAATCCTCCTTTTGGTGCATAATAATCAATTTTAGCCCTCAAAAAACAATTTTAGCCTCCCCATCTCTTAAAAATGCTACAAATAAAATCATTCAAAGTACAAACAGCATATATCTATACACATGTAATCAAGAAAATCATCAAAAAGCTAATCAAAACCAGCTGCTTCTCCTCTTTTTTGAGCCTCATCAGAGTAATGTTCAGCCTTCCCTTAAAACCCCGCATAAAACCTTAGAGCAATGTCCTAAACTCCACCACTTAGACATGCATCTCCGGCGGCTAATTCCTCGGGAAAAAGTCACCAGAACCTCCAAAAATCGCTCACACTAATGGGGATTCCATGTAGGGTCAAACAATTAATAGCAACAATAGGAGCATAAACTTCCAATTCAAGCCCCAAATTGCAAATTGTGATATAAAAATACATGATCTATGACATTAGGGGAGGCTTAGATCTGTACATGGCGATAGACAAGGATGACCTTCTCATGGCTGCAACAGGATGAGACAAGTCTCCCTCCATGTTGCCACGCCAAGATGCAGAGAAAGATCCTCGTGTGTATCACCAACTCCAGAAATCTTTCATCATAGCCTCAACGCACAATGGTTAGTTTCTTTGATAGTTTCTACAGGACATAGAAGCCACACTTTGGAGCGCAGCTGGGACCTCAGATGAAAAGTGAACGTGCCCAGGAGAATCAATAAGATTTATAAGGTACTCATTTCCATTACACTGTCCCTTGTAGTCTTTCAAGGTCTCGTCATACATCTCATAGAAAAGAGAGATACCAGTAGACTTGATCTAGACACCGTGTTCAGCTTCATCAGCACGGGTATCAGTCATACGGACATCAGGCGCAACTTCTTCTACCATGGTACCAGCAACAGTCACAAGAGAATCGGCGATGGAAGGACACTTATTATGCAAAAAAAAGGCAAAAACCTCTTCTGGAGTTCAGATGAAAGTCTGTTTTGGATGAAATAGGCAGATTATCTCACATTCTGCATATTTTCAGACCCCACACACAGTTTCAGGATTTTCAACTATTTGCAACATCAGCAAAATTTTTCACTCAGATTGTTTGATTGTCAGGCTCGGAATCGACAATTTGGATCATCGTAAATAAATTAGCGTACTGTTGGCCGCCAGAAGCTAAGCTGAGGAGAGCAAAGAGAGCAGCTTCAACAGATTCATAGTCTTGAGCTTGAAGCATTCAAATCAACGGTTCAATGACGCCTTTCTTACCCAACTCGTGCCTATGCTTGCTTTTGAGCTCACTCCCGTGGTGATGGTGGTACTGTGTAGTAATCCGGCATCGAATTCCTACATAAATAAATCCAAAACTCTGAGTAAAAGTTGGTGGAAGAGAGCTACCAAGACAAGAAGCGGTGGCATGGGTGCTCACGCAGATTAATTACCAGCAATTGAGAATCTAGTGGTTTCCGAGTAGCAAGGAAGCTGTGTGTCTGGTAGGATATTCAGTTTTTTATTTAGAGAATCAAAACCAAACATTTCATTACAGTATTATACAGCAAGCGAAACAAAATAACTACGTTTCTACCAAAAATACATGATTATAACCCAATATCTCCTCATCAACCACCTTACCCTTTAAAACTTTCATCTTATCCTTCTAAAACTTGCATGAATCCTCTAAAATCTAAATTTTCAAGAATTCAAAACAGAACCAAGCAATTAGCTTGTAGCCAAACACCATATGACATAGCCTACACCATCTTGCCGATTACTTGGGGGTTCAATTCTACAATCCCAATTCCATTCCATGAATCAGGAGGATATATGTCCCGGCCTCCTAGTTCTAAAACTAAATAGAGCAAGAATATATTAAATGTTGATTCCTATGATAGTTTGCCCATAAAATCTGCTATGCAATGTTAAGCCACGTCTCCCCAACATATAGAATCCAACGGTGTCATTCAGGTAAAAATAATGAGGCAAGAACAGGCTTCTGGATGACATACGACATTATAGAAGATCAAATAAAAAAATTAATGGAAATCTCCAATTGTATAGAATTCACAATACTCCAGCATACCCAATTCTACTGTCCAACACCATCATTGGTTGAATAAATATAAGATGTCACGTTTTTTGAAATAATTCTTCACAAAATACCAAACAAAGCCGCCAAGTAAATTCAGTTACAGTACGGGGGGAATCCATTCAAATTCAAACTGTCTAGAAATTTAAGTACAGGCAATCTATCGAACCAATACTGGGCCCACTAACCATGGCATAAAGAATAAAAGCGACAAAATGTAGGTCGATCCCAGTTCAGGCTCCAAAGAAAATGCAGGGAGGGTCAACAACACTCTGAAAACATCCCATCTCCAAAGAGAAATGAATAATAATTGTCATTTTCCAAACCTGAAGGGGTCAAAGTGTCCTTGTATCAAACTTGAAGGGGTGAAAGTGTCCTTTACCCCTAGCATTTCCTCAACATTTCCATCACCATCACCACCGGGGCTTATCACCACCGACAATACCCCCGCCCGCAGATCGAAGGCCAGGAAGAGGCTCACATCTGTTTAGAGTGATCAACGCCGGCGAGAAAGATTCCGGCGTGGCTGCAACAACAGAGGTCTCAAAAATCAGAAACTGTGTCTTATTTAAAAAGAGGGCTTTACCTGGGGTTGTTATTCCCGACAGTTTTGGCATTGCCAAAATCTTGAAGAAGTGGATAAGACTGCACCTGGAATCATTCAGCCAAGTTAATTTTGTGAGATAACAAAGGTAAAATATTATTTGCAGCATTAAAAATAGCTAGAGCAACATAATAAACCATACTTCAAGAACTTGCCGTTGAACAGTGCGTCGTTCAGTAGCTTTCCGGCCACCCAAATAGGCAAGGTACTGCAAAAACATCTTTGCAGTGTCAGTTTTACCTGCTCCACTTTCACCACTTACGAGAATTGAATTACTCATTCCCTCGTTAATCATTGCCCTATACCCATGAAATGTGCAAGTGTACGTGCATTAGACTTAATAAGAAAAAACAATGAAGCCTGTTAAGGGAATGAATCACCTGTAAGATACATCGGCAACTGCAAAAACATGAGGGCTTAGTTCACCAAAAGGAGCTCCTTTGTATTTTTGCATCAGTGAGCAGAATAAATATGAGGCAGTCTTTGAAACGGGTTGATCGCAATAAGACTATTTCCAGTTTAAGTCTGTGATAATCTTGCAGTAAAGTTTGTACTTCTTAGGAGTAACTTGTCCCTAGAACCGTAAAGAATCGTATCAAAAAGTGTACTGCAGTAAGGGGCAAAGCATATGTGAATTTAGCTGCACCTTTGTAACCATGTAACAAAAAAATGGAGAAATAGGTCAATACTACAATGGCATATAACCTAAGAGTTTAAGGAAGTTCACGCACCATAGATTAGCCAATCAAAAACATCTGAGCTACCTCCTGACGGTAATACACACAAACACCACATCACTCTGTCATCTTCACAGGATCAAGGTATAGTTTCTTAAACTCGCCATGTATATGAAGCTCGGTGTGTTTTCCAATAACCTGCCAGGCAAGTCACGTAAGAGTTAAACCAGCAGATGATGCACGCATCAATGAGAGGCCTATGGGAATCTAGTCTGCTGTGAAACCAATAATACTGTGGTTCATAGCGTTTAAGAGATGGTATTGCTATCTTTGATGTAAAATCTGCCAAGACCTTTGGTCTTATTTTTTGGGAAATTAGACAAGCACTGTTACAGGCAGAGCCTAAGGGTGTCAAAAAGATTTTAATCTGTTTTGACTCTAGCATCTGTGTTACAGCTTTAAATTCAACTCACAGTAGATGTTCTGCATCTATTTCTCTGGCTATTAAAGACTGTAAACGGCTTGAAGGCTCTTTGATAATTTTTTATTTACTAGTAAGGTGCACGTGCGTTGCACGTGGAGTTAGTCAACAATAAACATTCCCACCATGGAGAACCCGAAACAGAATTGTCTTCAATCGATGTACATAATCTTTTGAGTTTTTCTTTAAAGAAAAAAGAAACAATCAATTATTCGCCCCAACTTTGAAAGACTTAACAGTATCTGAGGTTATGTAGAAGACCTGCAAAGAAGAAGAGACGTGAATACAAGGCCATTTCCGGATTCCTGTAAGGAACCCAACACCTTCACACTTCTCTATCACCCACATCACATGAAGGTAGAATACAGCCACATGGTCGGACTTAATAAATCAGGATATTTTGATCGAGCTTTTGAGAACTTACTCGACTCCTTATCAACTGTCTTAATGATAGCTTGTAAATATCTACATGAACAGTATGTTGATATCCAAGTGGAAGTAATTTATATTTTACTATAAAATGTAAGGATAAGAAACTATTAGCTTCAAGTCCAAATAATAAGTATAAACAAAATATTACTAAATCAACTGTCGGGTCATGCATGTTCACAGATCATAGGTTTTCTAAATAGACAATCTACTCTATTGTATAATATAGACATATATATATATATATATTTATAATTTTCCTGGAAATACAACCCAAGGATTGGGGACAAGAGGGAAATCTCAACTTATGAATGTCAGGTGGTTCATAGCGCAACTCTGGCTTTCAAATGTAATCTCGTCGACATATACGCCAAGTTAATTACATTAGAACATCTAGTTAATTGCATTTAAAGTCCAAGTGTTTTAATTTCATCTGACTTGTCCAATTGTCCTATTGTAGCATTAGTATTGACACCGAGAGTTCAAATTGGTACAGTTCTAATTGGTACCCTTCTAACGCAGACAACATCAAACCTAATATGGATGGATGAAAAGGACATGATGGAAGCAAAGCTGGAATTGGTGGTATCTTCAGAAGCAGCAATGATGCCTGTATCTTAGCTGGGCAAGATGGCCACAGATACCAGTCTGGAGGCAGAGCTATGAAGCATCTACAGAGGTATCACCATTGGGTTCCAGAAGAGCTGGAAAACATGGAAATTGAGAGTGATTACTGGGATGCTGTCAAAATCTTTAATGGTGAAAAGGAAGGTCCTACAAGCATGGAGGGTCAAATTAGAGATGGCTCTTAGCTCATCAGAAGACTCAATGCTAGCATCAAAGTCACACATAAAGGCTCTTTAGACTGTTATATTGCTATAGCCTATAGCAATTGCATCGTCTAAAAAACCTTACATGTGTTTCTATTTAGTCATTCTCTGTACTATATTCTATCATGCGAAAACAAGATACTGACGCAATTAAGCGCTTCATCCAGAGTGTTGCTTCTTTGTAGATAGGGAACATAGGTGATACATTTTTATTAAATTGGTTATTTTATGTTACCTATACATACGTTGTTTATGTAAAATGTGTGCACATAAAGTCGGATGATACGAGAGTTTTTCCCTGCCACATTTATACTATTGGTTCAGTTTTGCCTTCAACCTCCTTTCTAAGGATAAGAAGAGATCAAAGACTGGTGGAGAATACAAGTTCCAATTGTGAAATGTTTATAACATCACTTATTACAAGGCAATGTTTTAATTCTTCCATTAGGGACAGCTAACTTTTATGCACACTCTGCAGATGGGGCTGTAGAATCAGATTTGGTTTGCATGGTTAAGAAAATTTGGATTTAAGCTCTCCTTATATTGGTACTGATGTTGGTTTTAAACCTTGAAATTTTGGATTAAACCTTGAAAATTTGGTTTGCAAGGTTAAGAAAACTTGTCAATATCCATTAAAAATGAACAAATTCGAATATTGATTAGTCGTTTCCAAGATTTGAAGGGTGAAAAATGGTATCGTTGACCATCCAGGAGATTCTACTACTGATGAAGACTTTAGGCTTTTGTGAATTATTTTCGTTGAATGAGGTATAGCAAGGTCAAAAGATACTTCCAAATTCAACATATGAATGGGATAATATTGGAGCTTCAAATTGAGTGATCGAGGTGTGGGTTCCAACAAATTATCTTGGCTGACTGAAATATTGCAGGGTCAATTAAATATTTAAAGACTCAGCTTATGGAATGTATAACAACACCAGAGACCGGTGGTTCACCTCCGATATAAGGGTACACCTTTCACCTCATTCATCTGTGTCAGCATTCCTGCAAGGATGCACCGATGATTCTTGTTTCCTTGACATATCCAACATCAATAAGGAGCACACACTATTAGAAACACAAATTCATCTGGGATTTGTAAAACAAAATGTGAAAAGCTCACATTGTCCTCGTCTTGGAAGCTAAAGACCAGCAAGGAAGATCAACAATTTATCAGTTCTTTAAAATTGTCATAATAAGCAACCAAGTATGTCCGATTTCCCTCCCATTATCATCCTGTAAATGTTGGTGCAGATTCTATGGTGTCTTCTTTATTGAAGGAGAAATGCACCCAGTAATGGCTTCAATAGTGCTAATGTATCAATTGTGTGTAGACGTGATGACTCGATGTTTCCACTGTAGTGTCAGTAACGTTTTGCTTTCTAAGGCTCCACCAAGCTATGTAGGGGGTCGTGGCTCAATATGACCATGCTCCATGGTGATGGACATGTGCATCTTGATGATGCATGACATGCCTAGAGATTTGACAAGTACATCAGACTGGGAGAGTGTAATTTGTCAAAAAAGGGTTCCTTAATCGGTCTCAAAAGAGGTATAGAATAAACTAAAATTACCAAGATTCATCAAAATTCCATTTGAAGATTATGTTTTACGTGGGCCTCTTACCCTTTTTGTTCGCATCGTATTCATTGTACGTTGAGATTGAACCTCAATTTGAGTGCACAAATAGTCGGAAGAACAACTAAACACATACCAGATAGTTTTGAAAGAATATATGAAAATAAAATTATATACAACATTAGCCAGTTTGAGCTCACCGGTCGAAATTCTTAGTCAGCAAACAGTGTAATCATGTACCCAATTGAAAAATGTCAAATTGTATTTGCGCGCTTCTTTGATTCCAATCATATATGTCCCCCTCTCAGCCTTATCTATGAATATAATCTTCTTTTCTTACAAATTTATTGACTTAGAAATAGGTGACTGAAATTAAGGAGTGTGATTATACTAAAATGGTGTCAGAGGGGTAATACGTGTAGGATGAAGAGATATCTATTGTCAAAGAAGTGATTAACTGGAGTATTTTAAAATGTTCAGTTTTAACATGACCTAAGATATAAATAATAATGCAGAAGGATTATATGATACCATGAAAAGATCATAGAACATTTAAAAGGGTTTAAATGACAGTAACTATACACAATGGTGCTTACACAAAGTTAACAGCTACATATGCTTTCCGGTGTAGTAACTAATGTGTTGCTTCATCATATGCATAGTTTCAAAAAGGGTTACCTAAAATCGGAGTTTCGTTTAGGCTTTCATAGGTGGAGCTTTCCCTTTAAGTCCAACAATTGAACCTGAAAGGAAAAAACCAGATCATCGTGAACATTACAAACATGTGGAAGAAAATATTGAAATAGCTGTATGTCATAATAATTGGTTTTCATAAAATAACCCGCTTTTCTAAAAAATGATCTTGAAAAATGCACAAAGAGAAAAAAAAAAAAAAAAAGTGAAAATGACGACTTACGAGGCTCGAACAATAATAATAATACCTGACAACAACTGAATCTCTAACATGCACGACTCTTCAAAATTTAGGGTCTGCTATAAGTGGGTGACCGTTTTAATGGAACTCTTACCATGCTATGCGCCCTTCGGCATTGCAATATGTCCAAGAAGACCAAGACAAACAACCTTGTATGTCTTTTCCGTGTTATGAATAAAAATAATCGGTTTTTTAGAAACTCGTTATTATCAAGAAATATTGGTCAATGGTGCTTATGTTACATGCAGAGAACTGGTTCTTCAGGACATGAAATCTGAGTTATATGCAGTGTCAGGTAATTTTAACCCAAAAAAAACGAATTTCAATTTCGCGCTCATTATGCATTTTCACAAATAGTTGACAGAACAAGCTAGTACTACTACGAGAGAAGATATGTATGTGAAGGTATATGCAGTATAATGAAATTTCTTACTCCCCAATCAATTCACTTCTTTACCAATCAACATTGTCATAGTGCACCCAATAAAATTTGTTAAACCTATTAGGTATTGATTAGAATGAACACAACCATAGATTGGAGGAAGGGGTGATTGGAAGACCGAGAACTTTGGCCGTCTGATCAAATGGCCAAAAGAGAATCCGAAGGGCAGTATGCGTCGTATATACGAGGATTAACATTGCTTAAGTGTTTAAATGAAGTCACTTCAGAAATAAAAGAAATCTTAGAAACACATTTTGAACCTTCACTCTTTTAAAGAGTACATATACTATAAACTTCCTACTAAGATGGGCAAGACATTATGGTGCCTGAATTGATATCCTAACTCAATACTAATAAACTTTTATCCCTCGCAATCAATATCCTAACTCAATTTGAACCTCCATTGAACCTGAATTGACCCTAATCTAAAGCAATTATCAGATTTTCGATCACCATGGTCTAGCAAATGAGTGTAAAAGAGTTTTATGGTGGCCTTGCCTGCATATAGACCTCCTACTGTTGAAGGTGAGAGGGAAGATGCAGTGAAAGTTGTGGTGTCGGTCCTAAAAGACCCAAATCAAAGCAGACCCGTCGAGGTACATACCTCGTCCACCTTCACCTTTGAAACCACCCGCACTTTCTCTGACATCATCTCTTCCCCTAAGGTGCCCATCCTAAAACCCACATAGATATAATTTGGTTGTGGGGCTGGGTGGGGAACATGGTTGTCAAAATCATACGATTAAAGATTCGTATCCTACAATTCGACTCGAGTCACCCATGAAACGATGCGAATCACTTCGTGAATCTTTAATGGACTAAAAATATTTGAATCCCGATTCAAGAGTCTGAATGTTACGATTCGGTTGCGGTTTATACCCATTCTACGATTCATGTGAAGGTCTAATTGAGTTGCAGCATCAGTCTAATAAGTAGTACTCCCTACATAACTTGCTGCATTTATGTGTGTTTTGCAAAAGGCATTAGTTTATATTACTGGTGCATTTTTCTCACGTCCAAGCCTAATAGTTTTCTATTAATTTCAATCTCAGTGGCATCTTGTAGTTCCTTTCTCCACATGCCCATATATCTAGATTATTCTTTATCTTTTAGATGTGTAAAACTCCTAATCAGTATTTATGGATGCGAGTTTTCAATAATTTGAGATTTATTTTTGTAAAAATATGAATATTTTGTTCAATATTGCTATAGCTTTATGAAAATATTTTATATATCGCATAAAAATATTGCAAGCTGGATCTTTACGATTCACGATTCGATTAGATTTATGATTCAATGAAGGTGAATTTCGATCCTCTATCTGAATCCCGATTTGACAACTATGGTGGGGAAGGAGATGAGAGGCAAAGCTTGAGATCAGGCGGAGGTTGAAAAGAGAGAAGAAACAGAGAGACGAGGGTAAGGAGAAAGAGGTGAAGTTGACAATTTTATCCTCACAAAATTGGACATAAACGGCAACTAACGGAATATTCTTTAACATGTCTAACACTTATTTCTTTCCAGCTTCAATAAGGTAGTAGTATTGCAAATGGGGAATGCAATCAGTCAATTTTAGAACTGGGGCTTGCAATCAGACAATGATGCTATAATGGGGGTATGCAATCAGCAATTAAGCCTTTCCTAAATGAACTCAAATCTTGGAGTACAATAGAGGTGCATTCCACATAACTACGTAAAAAAGCTCCAAATCACAGATATGAGTAGTACATTAATTGATATTGAAAGCGTGATACTGAATGCTATGAAGTCTTACGAATAATCAGTAATGATGTCCCAGAATGTTTACACATGATTGATTAACTGAAAATTACAAGATAGAAAAGGATTAATGATTACAAATACGTGAGCAAAAGCAGCATATAATTTAGTGACTGACAATCCGTAGAAGCTTTCTCGAACCAACTGTACAATATTGTAAAATTCATAAGAAGGAAATCCACCATCTCCATTCTGCAAATCAAACAAGCTAGCTAGGAATCAACGATGCAAAAGAAATCGCCAAATCTAAATTCTATAAGAACACAAATTCAAGCTTGATATTTCCTGCAATGCTTTATTCTCAAAATTTGTAAAATTTCATTCACCAATAGTAATTGTTCTTTGTATTGGCAATAAGCTAATAAGTAGATAAACATATGGTCATTAAAATTACATGTAGAGAAAGTAAAACATGAACCGCACCTAGCGTCTCACCTATTTCATCTGAGGACAATTATGATACGATAATGGCATGAAGGAAGAATAATCAAAAGTAAATTTCCAGTGATAGAAACTAACAAAGGAAGCATTTATGTATCTGTGGACTTGATTGCTTCCAATCCATCAGATGTGCAATTAGAGACTGCCCATCATTGATCTGCAGTTAAAAAGTCGAAGATCCTTTCTTAGTATGGCGATACCAGTAATCACAATTGTCGGGATAGTTTGCTTGAACTATAAAAGTATTTGAAGAAGAACGAGCATGGACATGAAATAAGTAAGAAACATATAAATATAGCATTGGATCATGAAGAATTGTATGACAAAAAATCAAGAAAAAAAAAATGGAAAGGAAACTGACCTGTGAGTTCTTGATGGAATTATGTGCTTTGTTAACAGTTGGACAATAATATTATTGTCCAACTGTTTTTTCCAATCTTCAGTGAGGCCGGTCGAAATGATTTTTTGAGGCGCAAAAACAATGTCCCATAAGAGAGTTCCACTATAAACCCTGCAACAGGTTCATGTAAGTAAAACGTAGAAAGAGAAAAAACATGAGGTACTTCACCGTGGTATTTATAGTAGTCATAAACAAGTTTGCAAATATATTGCAGGTTGGAATTATTACATTGTGGGAAATATAATTTGCAAATGAAGGAAATTCAGATATTTCATTCTCCTACATGCATGTCTGTGCTATATGGATTGGAGTTGGACAGGACCACATTATTTTTTCTAAAACACAAAAGAATTATATAGTACTAATTCAATAGGATAATTTACATTGAATTCAATCAATCAATTTTTTGTACATTAGAAAAGAAATGCCATAACAAGATCAAACAAATAGCAAGCTGATAATTTTTTAGGGTCACTATCTTTGTTCATGGTATAGCTTATCAGTGTGTTGGTATTTTGTTGCGGCTATTTTCGATGATAGATGTGTAGGGAAATCAAACCAAGACCAAACAACAACAGACTCTCCTTCACTTGGCTTGTGTAGATGGTTCAATAGATTGCCTCTTCTGCCAAGAGAGCCAATCCCATGGAAGATTTCATTACTGCTTCAATATTTAGGTTTACACCCCACACCATTCCTGGTAACCTGGCTTTTACCATTAAGGGATCTTTCTTAGCTCGAAGCTTCTGAAGGAAGACACTATACAAACCAAAACCAAACGAAAACCAGGCACAATGAGAGACAGGGAGAGTGAGAGAGAGGAGAATATGATCCCATCAATTAATTTACTACAACAACATCAGAAAATAATGGATGAACAAATAGGGAGATCAAACCAAGACCAAATAAAAACATGCCTCAGAGAGAACAACAACAGACATAATCATAGAGAATCTCTGGGCAGATTAAGTACCTCTTTGAGCAAATAGTTGCAGCCAGAAATACGTCCAACCAATGAACCAACGTCTATTGAGAGAGCATGAGAGAGAGAGGTTGCATAGGGTTCGAAGAGCGGAAGTCCCAGTGAAGACTAAACAACATGAGAAAACAAGCTCAAGGGGTCCATGTTCGTAAGAGTTATCTATTTGGACTCTTTTTGTGATAATTTTCTTTTTGAGAAAACCATCTAGGAATCAATTTTATTTATTCACTTTGGGGTCTTTTTAAGATAATTTTGTTTATGAGAGGTCTTCCTAGAATAAATCATCTTAGGAATCAATTTTGATTATTCACTCTTTTAAGATAGTAAAGATGTACCCAGAAATCACAATGTCACAGCTCATATGTGTGCTAAAGCAGCTGTGGATCCTTGATTTGTCTTGCATTTTGGACTGTGATGGTCACTGTTGGCTTTTTAGCCCTTACAATAGAATGATTCCTTCTTTGCAAAAAAGGGTTATTAAAATTATGGATCAATTTCGTTGTATGATTTCTCAGTATTGTTGCTTTTGCATTCTTCATTAGCTTCGGAAATTTAAGCTCATGCATTTCATTGTGCATACTAAATAGCTGGACGATTACCATTTTATTAGAAATAAAACCAGCTGTTAGAGGTCTACAAATTTGTTGATCGACACTCTTAGTTGTATTAAGCGAGTCAGAACAGTCTCTACCTATTTATTGCGTTTTACTATCGCGGCAATTGCTTTTTCACATTACGCACGATTCCTCTGAAACTCATGTAATTACAATTCTATTTATACTTCCTCGGGATCAACGCCATCGAAGTCTCAATTTCTAACCTCTTCCACGAAGCCAGAGGATTCTATAGTTCTAAAGGTATAATTTTATATTATGTTTTGTACTTATTTTGATTGTTTTTTTGTTTTATATTTGGGTTGTCTTTTCTAAAATATCATCTTATACCATTTCCTTTAAATGCTCATGCATAAACTTCTTTTATTTCAAACCACTACACAGTTTTAGCTTTAACACCAAACCCTAAACAATTTCTGGGATGGCCTCTCCCCAGAAGAAATTAGTCTTCAGAACCATTTGAGGAACAAAGCTAATAAATTCAAACAATAAGAACCCAGATTCAAAAATCAACATAATCAAGCATGAACATTATCAGATAACATTCGCAGATGAGGACAGTAAACCCCCCGAAACCAACAAATCGCAGAAAAAACGTTCTCTCTCGCTCTCCTTCTCTCTCTTTCTCTGCGTGCAAAGTCAAACATAAGCTAAGCTTCTTCTGGAAGCTGGGAGAGCATTGGGTCTGTAACAATTTTGACCAACAAATTATCCATTATTACCAAAATACCAAAGACACAACACCACTCACTGTCTTCGTAATTACAAGTGCAGGAAGGGACAAAACCGTAAAATTAAGGAATCACCACCCAGCAGAGGAGACAGCTTTTGACCAACAAATTATCCATTATTACCAAAATACCAAAGACACAACACCACTCACTGCCTTCGTAATTACAAGTGCCAGAAGGGACAAAACCGTAAAATTAAGGAATCACCACCCAGCAGACGAGGCAACAGCCTATTAGGCCACGATGTTAATTGCCCCTGTTAGACCGTGAATGGCACCCAATTCCCTGTGTTGCATGCTGTAATTTGAAGCCACTGCAGGGACAAAACCGTCAAATTAAGGAAACACCACCCACTAAGTGAAGCCCCCCAATTTCATCATAAATTACACTGCAACTCACTCACAACACCCTTCTAATTCTAGTAAATCAAGAGGGCAAAATCGTCAATTTAGCACGTCAAAATGGCCAACTCGTTCTTTTAAATAAGGTAGGTAGGAAATATAAAAGTGCCCCTCCCCCCCCCCCCAATTCACAAAATCGTGCCCTGCGCAATTGGTAAATCACTTAGCTTAGTGTCGTGGGTTCGACTACCAAAAAACGCGCTTTAAAAAAAAAAACAAAAAAAAAAACAAGAAAATTAAATCGTACCCAAGGGGGCTCGAACCCTGGTGGATGACGTGCATAAGGGAGTGCTTTACCAACTGAGCTAGAAGACTTATAACTTATACTCAGATACTTAATGTCAAATTATATTAAATATTAGTACAAATACTTGCAGCCGAATTGTGCCCCCTTTCGAAGAAATCCTAGTTCCGCCACTGATCTTGGCCATGTAAAGCATCCATATATTATCAAGTTGCCTACTGGGAGGCAAATATCACGATGAGATCAACATGCACGTCTGTTATCAGGGCCGACCCTAGATTTTCATGGGCCCTAGGCGATAGTTGAAAGTGAGACCCCTTTTACCATAAGTATAACTGTGAATAAAAAAACTTACTCAACTGTAAGGTGTTATATATCCCGCGTTTTACTAATAGTTCGGGTTTTTAACTCGTAAACAAAATGTGGGGGACATAAAACCTTACCCACTACTCCAGAAAAAATACTACGGGGCCCCATGATATTGGGGGGCCTAGGCGAACACCTAATTTGTCTAGTGGATGGGCCGGCGCTGTCTGTTATACCAATTAAAATTTGTGTATCAATAAGAACGTTATAACTACCATACAAGGTGGAATTATGGTTTGTAAATTGTAAATGTGTCCAGCTAGTTGATGTTGGACTGAATTTCTTTGGATCTTTTATCGTATTTCTGAAGTTTCTCATGACTGCAAGTGTGGGCTTGCTCCTTACAAAATCCCTTCTTGACCTCCAAACGTAGTGTTCTCACTATATAAATTATAGATTTCAGTGTGTACCTCAAACATACAAAATTCTGAAGACTAGGGTAACTTACAAAGTATACTGGAGGGACGTGGATGAGAAAATACGAATTAAGCTCGCAACTTTATTATGACTTCTGGTTCCACCCGAACCTAACCCAAATAAAGTTAATAAAGTTTAGCACCGCTAAAAAAATGTTATTGCACTCTTGACCATATTCTCAAAAATAATATGTTGAGTTACTTTTAGGGATGGCAATGCGGTCCGCTCCGATCCGAGACCCGGGTGATCCGACCCTATTGGAGCGGTCCGAATCCGGTCCATTTCAATTTGGATCGGATTTGGATCATAAAAACGTGATCCGAACAGATTTTGGATCGGGTTTGGATCACGGTGTGTAATATCCGCTGATCCATCCCGATGCGATCCTGTTATATAAATAGTTATTATAAAATATAAATATATGATGATATACCCTGATATATATATATATATATATGTGAAGTTGCAACTTTGTCACACATATATAATCATTTTTGTCTCAAAAACCCTAGCCTCAGTCAATTCACTACCGATCCGACAGAGAAGAGACTCAACGGCGACTCTGCTTCTTTGCTAGTCTCGGACGAACTCAAGGCGGCATCAAGTTCGAAATTTCTCGATTTCTTTCTTCCTTTCTTCTCCGTTATCTTCTCCGCCTTATGGCGGCATCAAGTTCGCTAAACCTGTTTGGTTCTCTGGACAGTTCTAAGACTCATGAGTTCAATTTGGGTCCTTGTTATAATAATAGTGTTACTGGATCCCAATTTGATGATGGAAATTTTTTTGGCGGGGCATGTCCGATTTCGAGCATTTTTGTTGCGAGTATTTTGCAGTTGAATTAGGTATACTAGTTTTCGTTCTTTCTTAGATTTTAATCTTGAACACATGTCAATGGATCAGAGATCCGGATGTGGGCTCCGTGATCGTTACTATAGTGGATCAGGTTCAGATTTTTTTAATGCTCCGTAACATGATCCGGTTCGGATCCGATTCAGACCCGAACAGATTCAGATCGGATTCGGATTGGGAAGGTGTATTTCGGATTCAGATCGGGTTTTGCACAGATCCGATTCAATTTGATCCGTTGCCATCCCTAGTTACTTTTATCAAATACTTATTATCTCCCCATGTTAAAATTACAGATATACATCGGTTAACTTAATCACTGACTAATTCATTTAATCAATCTCTTTTCAAATCCTTGATCCTTACCACTTAACTTATTTGGCATGTCCAGGTTACCCATTAATATACCTAGAGAGTTTAACATACTCAAAACTTATAAACGTCATCAAGGGGATATTATTAACACCATAATTGGGACATGGATTCCTTCGATACATCAATTTACGCCATGGAGTCAGTAGCATCACCCAACCCATCGAGGTTATTGACTCCTTAAGAATTCAACTCACTTGAATTGTCAAAGCAACAACTACCAAACACATGTACACATTGACTATCTAAGGATTAAGAGCATAAGTAATCATAATAGTAATGAGACGCGACTTGTCTTGTTATGTTAGTTTAGAGACAATGATCTCAATTTGGTCCCGTTCAATATACACAAAATATACTAACACATTGAGTTGAAACTATAATATGAATCGCAACCAAGACAGACCTACTAACTTCATATAGATTGTGAACTGAACATCTGATTCTTTCTCTGTAAGCCAGACTCTACACACAGATCTTCTATTATGTGGAATAATAGACAGCTATGCATAATAATGACATAATGCAAAAATATTTCCCAGATCATTCTCCTAAATGTCAAATTTATCTAATACAAAAGTATGAATTTAGCATTCAGTTCTACAATTTCCCACTAAGACGTAAAGCCATGCAGCAACACACCTCAAATCTCATTCCCTCTACGTGAGCATCAAAAGCCTTTGCTGTCGAACGCTTCGCAAATGGGTCTGTTAGGTTATCTACTGGTGCAATCTTCATCACTGCCACATCACTTATGTGCATGGATACTCTAATCAAATGATACTGACCCTCTATGTGTTTTTCTTTCTTGTGAGCTTTTGGTTCCATTGAATTAGCATCCGCACCGCTATTACCGCAATAAAGCGTCATAGTCGGTTGTGCACTAGATACCACTGCAAGATCCATTAGAATTTTTTTAAGCCAAACAACTTCCTTAGCAGCCATATTGTAACACCCCCAAAATTCACACCGGCAAATAGGAGGGTGTCACTCCGAACTCGATATAAGACTCGGGCACAGTGAGATATTAATGAAAGATAACCAAGACAATCAACCACACCATAAGGGCTATAGTTTTAACAATTAAATAAACAATTTAGTTGGCTCAAACACAAGCAAAATTATGTTGGAATTTGGTTTTGTAACGTCATTTGGAAATATCTAATTACTTGGTTTCAAATATTACATTACTATTGTTGTGAATTTTGTGAATTAATCATTTAGTAATACTAATTTTAAAAGTCAACTATACAGTCAACGATTCACTTATAAGTCAAGTATACAATCAATGGTCTATTTCGCGTTAAACCGTAAAACCTAAACTCTAAACTCCTCATATTGAGCTAAGAAGTCAACTATGAAGTGAATGGTCAAATTTGCGGACTCCAATTATTCAAACTAATAGGTTCAGTCAAAGAAAGCCAACTATAAGCTATAGGTCAACTCAACAGTTAACCCAATAGTCAAAGTATACAGTCAACGGTCTACTTCGCGGTAAACCCGAAACCCTAAAACCTAAACCCATCGTATTGAGCTAAAAGGTTACCTATGTTGTTCTAGATAGTGCTTTCTAGACTAGCAGATCTTAGCCACGTGGCGATCATCCAGCACACCTACCTGTGCTCTACACACACTGGATCACCAGCCGCGCTGATCCACGTGGGGGCTGCGAGACAGGGCCCTCGCATACCACCACACGGGACTTGTAGGGACTTAGTGGTTTGGAGGCTAGAGTAAGTCCTGTCGCGCGCGAGCGACAACCAAGCCCGCGCACGACCCCAGTAACTGCTTTGAGAGATTTATGGCACGAGCTCCATAAACCCGGTCAACCTCGTAACGGTTCCGGTATACGCGGACAACGTGCTGTAACGGTCCCTATATACGCGGACGAACGTGCCGTTGTGGTTAAGCTAATTAAGCCGCCATTAATGGGCGCATTAACCACACTACAACGGTCACATTCTCCGTTATATATAGGATCGTTAACCCTTCCATACAAGGGAGAACCACCTGAGATACGCGAAAGCTCTGCCAAAATCCTCTCTCTCTCTCTCTCTCATACAGTGCTATTGTCTTACTCTCTCCCTACACACAACCTTACACTTCCTGTGTCTTTTCTATCCTCTACTCTTGGTGTATATTGAATTCTCTCTGCAGGATTCTCTCGTGCACAGACGTGAACGGTCAAGTTTGCGGTCTCCACTTTGCTAAACTAATAGGTTCGGCCAAAGAAATTCAACGGTAAACTAAAAAGTCAACTCTACAATCAACGGTCAACTCAGAAGTCATGTACACAGTCAACGGTCAACTTTGCAGTCCTCACTAAACCCCATGCTCATAGTTTTGAGCTAAGAAGTCAACTATGAAGTGAACGGTCAACTTTGTGGTCTAGTCAAACCAATAGGTTCGGTCAAAGAAAGTCAACGATAAATTAAAAGGTCAACTCTACAGTAAACAGTCAGCTCATAAGCCAAGTATACATCCAATGCCCTAAACCCTAAACCATAAACCCCTAGTATTGAGCTGATTACTTAGAAGTCGACTCTAAAGTGAACGTTCAACTTTGCCGTCTCCACTTAGTCAAACTAATAGGTTCAGTCAAAGAAAGTCAACGGTAGATAAAATGTCAACTTTACAGTCAACAATCAGCTCATAAGTCAAGTATACAGTCAATGCCCTAAACCCTAAAGCCCTCATATTGAGCTAATTACTTAGTAGTTGAACGACTCTAAATTGAACGTTCAACTTTTTAGTCTCCACTTAGTCAAACTAATAAGTTCGATCAAAGAAAGTCAACGTAAACTAAAAAGTCAACTCTCTAGTCAACGGTAAATTGCACGGTCCCCAGTATACCCTGAACCCGTATTCCTAAGGACATGAAAGATCCATTAGCGAATCAACACCACAATAGTGTTTGAGTTAACTGAAACCCTAACAACCTAAGTTGGAATAAATCAAGAGATTTGAAACATTAATAAGTTATAGAGTTGGTAATTTCTAAACAATTATAAGTAATCACGTAGCAAGAACCACTCAACTTTAAAACATCAACAATCACGCTTCACTGAAAAACAAATTAATTCGCGAGTACCAAATTTTTTTAAATTTCATTTAATTTAGTTGGGGCATATCCAGAGACACCAACGGAATCGATAGAGTAATCAACTTTCGTTCAAATTCAATCAATTAATATGTTTAGCTGAGGCATGTCCAGAGCCACCAGCATGATCGATGTAGATAGAGGGATCACAAAATAATCATAAATGGTTATTGTTAGGGTCTATCAAACCCTATTTCTCCCGAGCATTAAGGAAGCCCATACGTCAATCCCCACTCAAAACCATAGCTAAAATGCCTTAAGTGTCGACACCCCTATACCGTAATGACCCTAAAAAAAAATGACCCATACAAGTATAAGTAGCACTTCATAGCTCTAAAAACCCCTTGGCCGCACCTTGACACATTTTGGCTCGTAGGATCGATGTTATCTACTATATCATTAACACATGTAACGTTAGGTTAATGATATTGTGGATAACAGCTGCATAAAGATTATAACGCTACAATTGATAATAAATTTGATATGATATTAATACTGCAAATAACAATATCAGTTAATACTGCACTGAAAATTAATGATGCCGATAATGATGCGATCACTAAAGGGACACCAATTTATTGGCGAAGGAACAAAAACGACACCTACAGATACGACACCCCTTTACGATCACTAAAGGGACACTAATTTATTGGCGAACGAACAAAAACGACACCTACAGATACGACACCCCTTTAAATGCATAAAATGTTTCAAAATCAAAAAAGTTATTTCTTATTCTAATGCTACATTATCTTAATTGCTCCCGCATTTCAAATATATTTTATTTGATTTAGTCTCCACGAGGCTTTCCGCATGAGAGGGTTGAATGCTCTAATATGGAAATCATAAATCCGGTGGAGATAGAACTTTCTTCCGATCAAATGTTACAGTCTTTCTTAACCATTGAAAATTGATGACTTTGATGTCCGATTTAAGAGACCGAGACAGCCGTGACACTCATGAGAAGGGATCATATGCAATTGTAGAAAAATCATGATAGAAGAAAAATCATGATAGAATAGGGTGTGAATTGCCGATAGAGGCTGTCTGGGATCTAGAAGAGGAAGCACTAAAAGATCTTAAAAACCCCACAGACAACAACAGAGCGACATTTCCTGTCGGAGAAAGCACCAATTGAAACTTTCTCTATCGAAAATTGTTAGAAATATAATTAATCATATTGAATTTTACAAACATTAGCCATGGTGCAATACTTACCTCACATAGTAAGCTTCATATACGTTTCAATATTCTTTTCTTAATTCCGAAAACTTAACTAGTATACGAAGTATACACGTATATATTAACGCACAATTAAAAATGATCTCGTTGCTTGGAAAAGAGAAAAATAACGATCTCGTACTTGTAAATCGAATTTTCACTCACATACTTTTAAGGGTGTAAATTATTACAGTATTCACTACTATATATCCAAACCTCAAATTGTTCTAAATTTTCGTCCATTTTGTATGTGAACCATAAACCACATTCATACAGAAGAACCACCACGAAACCACTACTAATCTTGCAAACATTATATTTTTAATTGTTGTTTAGACTATTTTTTTACATGTTTTGTTGTACATGTTCCTCTAGATCTCCTCCTATTTAGAAGTTATAAAATTGGTTAAGAAATTTCACCGGAAATTTAACAAATGGCAACCCTAATAACACTCAGAAAGTTAATCAAGGTAAATTGGATATCAATGTTGTGTGAACCTCTTCTCTGTGGATATTCTCTAACCCATAATCTACCCCTAGTTTCGTAAGAGGTTCACCAAGAAGTAAAGAGAATTAGCATACGTGAAAAAGTTCAATATTTTTAAAGGTAAAACTAAATAGTACTCTATATAGTGTTATGTAAGAATAAATTTCTTATTGTAAAAATAAAATAAAATTATTTATTACTTGTACGTACCATATTACGTTTTATTTTTATACCATTGTTTAAGAGCTACGACCCTAACATTATTAACATTCGAATATTACCAAGTTAATCTTGAACTTGTTTAAGTTAATTATCACATTTCATTTCTTTCAAATGAAAATTCATTATTTCATTTTCGCACAAGTAAAGAATCAAACTCATAAAAAGAATGCCAGAAATTTTGGAAAGACTCACACGGTTTATGTGAGGGTATGAAGTTTACATGTTCGTAGAAGAACAAATGACACTAAACCCATATGCACTTTAAACATAGTGACACTGAACCTTCACCATTTTCAATTTAGATAAAATCATATGCAGTTTGATTTCTGGTACAAGTAAACGCATGAATCCTGAATTATAATTACGTCATTGCACATTTACTTGTGCGTTAAAAATTTATTGTGAACAAGATAAGATCATAGCGTCTGCTTAATAACCCTATTTTGAAATCATTTGCAAAATCATGTTTTCAATAAAGAAATATTTGGTTTATCGTTTCCCTAAATTTTTTTAATTGCTTAGTAATAAAAATATACCTCTTAAATAAATACAAAGTTCCAAAAATGCTTTTAATATTAAAAAAATCTCCATATTTATTTTCTCATACTCTGTATTCAAGTTTAGTAATGGAAAGAAAATAATTGAGACCAAACAAGAAATAGCTTAACTGGAATATCACACCTCAGATAAGAAAATGTAGCAGATAAGTAGATCAACTTATCACTGATAAGTTAGTACTTATAACCTGTACCATCACATTGCCATTTCCTATAAGCACATGTACTTATTAGACGTTTCCCACACAACCCCACACAATTTTCCACCTCCCAACAAAGCCCACTCGCACATCAAACCGTCTGTGAAAGTCAACACTCCATGACAACCGCACATCTCCTCTCCACGTAACAAACCCGAGTAATTTCTCGACACGTACCCGTGCTCGCAACCGTTGGATTGTTGCGTTACATAAAAGCGCCTCCAGGCGCGTGAGGAGGAAATCATGTAAAGCACGTGTCGCTCAGTGTTTATGGAATTATCTCCACACTTGTAAACCATTTTCTAGAGAGAGAAAGAAGGTAAGAAAACGCTCCTATAAAAACGACCCACTCCGCCTCTGTAGTTCTTCATACCTGCGAACAATTCTCGCTATCGATCTCTTTCTTTCTCTCTAGCATTCAGTGAATCGAAGGTACAACCAAATTCTATGTTTTTTGCTCTTTGCCAATGTCTTTTTTATTTTTTTTACCTTCGCTTTGCATGTCGATTTTGGCTTGATCGGAATTCGAAAACCCTAATTCGGTTCAATTGTGTTGTGGGTTTAGTCAATTTGGACCGATTTCGTTTCAATTGGGGACAGCAATGTCGGCGTCGTCGCTGAGTAAAGAACTGGTTTTCCTCATACTCCAGTTCTTAGATGAAGAGAAATTCAAGGAGACTGTTCACAAGTAAGTCCAATTTCACACAATTGCTTGAATTGGAGGTGTTTTGTGAATAGGGTTTGGTGTTTGATTTTGGGGGCTTTTTTGTAGATTGGAGAAAGAGTCGGGGCTTTTCTTCAACATGAGGTATTTCGAGGAGGCTGTGATTAATGGCGAGTGGGATGACGTGGAGAGGTATTTGTCTGGGTTCACGAAAGTGGACGATAACAGATACTCCATGAAGATTTACTTTGAGATTCGCAAGCAGAAGTACCTTGAAGCTCTTGACAAGTCAGTTACTTTTTATAAATAATAATTGTAAATTATTATGATTTAGCTAATTTTGATGTGAAGTTGATTGTGGTTCTTTTTGTGGGCAAGGCATGATAAAGCTAAGGCTGTGGAGATACTTGTGAAAGACTTGAAAGTGTTTGCCACTTTCAATGAAGACCTTTTCAAAGAAATTACTCTTCTTCTCACTCTGAATAATTTCAGGTAATTTACTACTCTGTTGGTACTTCTGTTTTTGACTGGTAGTCTACATTTGTGTTGGATATGAGGCTATGAGCTGTTTGGTTAATCTTTTCTGGGGATGGGTTCCATTTTTATGGTTAGATTGTGAATAAAATGCAAGGTAACTTTTCGATGGTTGAGGGATCGCTGCCCTTGTTGTGGTATCAACTACTTAATGGCATTTTAGGATTTGTTGGGCTTCTATTGTTATTCATTTAGTGTTATTTTTACTGAGATAAATGAACTCTGTTTGCACGTAGATTTGAAAAAGGAATTGTATGCTGGATGCTCCAATTAGTTTGAATAGACATGGAACCATATTTTAAATGTTCAGGAATTTCGTGTCCACCTCACTACTGGATTAAACTAGGCATGCAGACCAAATAAATTGGTATTTTGATGATTTCCTTTTTTTTTTTTTTTTTTTTTACTGTTTGAACCTGGTGGTTGTGAGTCTGGGCCTTCGATTCTTCACGTGGATTGGCATATTGGTGGTGGCGCTCCATGTTACCTAGAAAGCATTCTTTTTGTAGATGTGAAGGTAACATGTCTGTAAAAACTAAAAAGTGAGATGGTGGTAAAAATGGATACAGATTGTATAAACTACACCAAGCTGGAAAAAAAGATAATTCTTGTAAGGGAAATCCGAGGGATCCAATTTTAATGAGTTCCGTTGACAGTACATAGCTAATCTTCAACATGTTGATGCTTCAATCATAAGTCAATTCTGATGGAAATGTTTTTTCTTGGGCCAGAGCAGTTAAGATTGATGTTTCTGGAGTTGGAGTAGCAAAATAATGTTTAAGGATTATTGTTATGAAAGATAGGTCAATTGCAGTTCTACGATTGATAGATATCTGAAGGATATAAACAAGGTACTTATAATGTCTTTCAGGGAGAACGAGCAGCTTTCTAAATATGGCGATACCAAGTCTGCCCGGAATATCATGCTTGTTGAGCTGAAGAAGTTGATTGAGGCAAATCCAATGTTTCGTGATAAGCTTCAATTCCCTACCATGAAGAACAACCGGCTACGCACTCTAATTAATCAAAGGTAACAAGAAAATGTCTTGTCATTTTTCTTGGTTTTGCTTTTTGAGCCCAGCTCTTGCTTTCTTCTGTTTCTAGTGACATATCATCTCTTCAATTTTTGCTGAGGAGCAGCTTAAACTGGCAGCACCAGCTTTGCAAGAATCCAAAGCCTAACCCTGACATAAAAACTCTTTTGGTGGACCATAGTTGTGGGCAAGCTAATGGTACTCAAGCTTCGTCCCCTGTTACTAATCATTTGATGGGATCCGTGCCTAAAGTTGGGGGTTTCCTACCCCTGGGTGGTCACAGTGTAAGTCGTTGCGCCAATTATGATTTTGGATATGGGAAAATCTTTTATATCTCACGCTTCTTTTTTTTTTTTGTTCAGCCGTTTCAGGCATCTCCTGCACCTCTGGCAGCATCTCTGGCTGGATGGATGGCTAGCCCATCCTCAGTGCCACACCAGGTTGTTCCGGTAGGACCAATGGGCATAGCCGCTCCTAATAATGCAGGTATAAAGTTGTTCACTGAGTAAGCATTTCCTGTTTATGTTTGATCTGTGGCTTTAGTTTGACAACATATAATTAGAGCGCAAATCACTTAAAATGATTTCGAAAAATTGCCATTGCCCAAACTCCAGATTAATGAGAGAAATGACCAACAATCTTTTAGACGATGAGTTATGATTTCTTATGAAATATAACCGACCTTGTTTAGCGGGATGGCTTGGGCTCTTGACACGTTTATCAATTCACTCCATGTCTGTTCAGATGACAGAAACCTATGTGCTTGGAGTTGTGTCTTGTGATAACAGTGGTTTCACTGGGACAAGTCATACCTGCACAAAATTGCTGGGAAGTTCAAACTTTTCATTTTCTTATACTTGATATCTCGTGAAACTTATATCCATAATTTTTTTGGGCAACTACATCTTGAATAATGACACAAGTCAACTAATTTCATGGAATATTATCTTTGTCTTGCTTCGGGCTTTTCTCTTGTGTCCATGTCATCTAATTCCTTTGTACCTATATGTTTGGAATTTGTGGTAGCATCTATGCTAAAGCGTTCTAGGACACCTCCGACTAACAACACAGCAATGGACTATCAAACTGCAGATTCTGAACATGTGATGAAGAGATCAAGACCTTTTGGCTTATCAGATGAGGTACCGTACATGTTGACTTACTTTTATAAATAGTCTAAACTGAGACCTTTTGGCTCAGTTTTCACTATCTATGGAGTCTTTAGAAAGCATTGACTTTGAGTATTCAACTTCAATCTTTCGTTAGGTCATAAGGACCAGTACCTTCATATGATGTTCTCACTGTACCCGACTAACTAGCTTTCATCTGGAATTATGTAGATCAACAACCTGTCTGTTAATATTTTGCCTGTCACATATGCTGGCCAAAGCTCTAGTCACGCCGTATATTCTTCAGACGACTTGCCCAAAACGGTAGTTGCAACTTTGAATCAGGGTTCTGGAGTGAAGAGCATGGATTTCCACCCAGTGCAACATACTCTGCTCCTTGGTTAGCTGCTTGCCATTCACCATAATTTTTTTGCTTATGCTCAATCAAGTTCTAGAGAACACTCGTTACATAGTTTGCATAGTCTGATTATATTTAATATTCTTATCCTTGCAGTTGGAACAAATATTGGTGACATTGCTGTGTGGGAGGTAGGCACTAGGGAGAGGCTTGCTTTAAGAAACTTCAAGGTCTGGGATCTTAGTGCATGTTCAGTGGCTCTACAGGTACGCAGTATAAATATCTGCAAAACTTGAAGGATATCTTATTTTCTTGATTGCATTCTAGATATGCATCGTTGCTTGAACTTAACTTTCTTTGTAGGCATCTCTTGCCAATGAGTATAGTGCATCTGTGAACAAAGTGACGTGGAGTCCTGATGGAGCACTTTTTGGTATGGTCAATCTCATCCTCACCCTTTTCCATCCCCTTTTATTTGTAAAATAGTGCTATTCTGGGTGAAACAGTAATGGTCTTGGTTCACAATGTGACTAGCAAAGTGAGGGATAAATATTGGAATCTAAGATAAGTAGGAATACATAGGGTTACCCTTAAGCCAAGCTTGCCCATGTAAGAGTATTAAAGCAGATAAAATTATCAAGTAGAGAAAAAATAGTGTCATGACTGGTCTATTCTGTTTCAGGTGTTGCATACTCCAAGAACATTGTGCACTTGCACGCATATCATGGAGGTGATGATATACGCAACCACCTAGAGGTAAATCACTTTTCTGGCTGATCTTGCACGACTGTTTCACATAATTTCTGTTAACATCACTTGAATGATAAATTACGTTGCTTCTCATGGATATTGCCAGATTGATGCTCACGAGGGCAGTGTTAGTGATCTTGCTTTCGCTCACCCCAACAAACAATTATGCATTGTTACTTGTGGAGACGATAAGATGATAAAGGTTGGCATTTCTTCACTTATTAGTCTCTGAATGTACCTTTAAGGTATGACATCATCAATAGTGATCATTGTGATTGTTTAGGTATGGGATGCTGCTACTGGGTCTAAGCTTTACTCCTTCGAGGGTCATCAGTCGCCAGTTTATTCCGTGTGCCCGCATTTTAAGGAAAACATACAGGTACGCTTCTTTTTTAAAAGTTCCACCTTGTGATCCAACTACACAAATAAGCTCTTCCAGATGATGTTTTGATTCGTTTAATTAAGTATCGCTTTCCTATTTCAGTTCATCTTCTCTACTAGTGTTGATGGGAAGATCAAGGCTTGGTTATATGATAACTTGGGCTCAAGAGTTGATTATGACGCGCCGGGACTTTGTTGCACTACCATGACTTACACTACTGATGGAACGAGGTATATATACTGAGGCATTCTTTTTTAAAACCAGAGCTCATGACATCCCTATCTTCTTCCCACTCTCATCATCTTGGAAATTTCTAGGTTATTCTCATGTGGTACCGGTAAAGAAGGAGAATCTTACCTTGTAGAATGGAACGAAAGTGAAGGGATGGTCAAGCGGACATATAACGGTCTAAGTAAAAAGTCCGTAGGAGTTGTGCAATTCGATACAACAAGAAACAGATTTCTAGCTGCTGGCGATGAGTTCGCAATCAAATTTTGGGACATGGACAATGTTAGTCTCGTGAAGACAGTTGATGCGGAGGGTGGTTTGCCGGTAAAAATTGAAACTTGGATCTTTTTGAATTTTACTTTTTAATGATCTTGACATAGGCATCGCTATGAACTACTATGGATTCTTACTTATTTGTGTATAAATGATCTCTCAGGCGTCACCTTGCGTTCGCTTTAGTAAGGAAGGACTATTGTTGGCTGCATCAACTAATGAGAATGGTATCAAGATTCTTGCAAATGCTGATGGAGTTAGGCTTCTGCGTGCTGTTGATGTATCTAGAGTTGCTTCTGAATCTGCTACAAAGGCAAGTTATGATCGAACTTTTTCATCGTAAACTGTGCTCGTGCTTTTTCTAAAATTCTATCATCTATCGTGCAGCCCTCAGCAAATGGAACATATGTTGCCTCAAGTTCAGGCGCTCCTGGAAACCCTATTGTGGTTGCTATGGTGAGCTTGAGAATCACAGATGTTTATTCTTGATTATCGTAAATTGATTATGCATCTGGAATAGATTTATTTTCACTGTCTTGTCTTAACGTTTCGACTATTTTTGTAGAATGGCGATATGCCTAAAATCCCTGCTGAAATGGAGAAATCGAAGATTTGGAAGCTGACTGAAATTAACGAACCAGCTCAGCTTCGTTCTCTAAGGCTTCCTGATAATTTACTGTCCGTGAGGGTGGGTAACCATATATGTCGCGTTGAAATTAAAAATTACATATTTCTCTACATACAAAAATTCATTTTGACCTGTTCGTCTGTTTTCCTTTTCCTTGTCGTGTGTTTTTATTTCTTCACGTTATTCATGCTCGATTTAAAAATATCCAACTAATTCATTTTCTTTTTATTCAGATTGTTAGGTTGATTTACACCAATTCAGGAACTGCTATATTGGCATTGGCATATAATGCTGTACACAAACTCTGGAAATGGCCAAGAAACGAACGACACATAACTGGAAAGGTATCGATTGGCTGCCTCAGTCTCAAGTTTTTGTCCCGCGGTTCTTTTTTTACATGACTTTCATTTTAATGCAATATTTTATTTTATTTTTATTTCGGTAGGCAACTGCGAGCGTCGCACCACAGATATGGCAACCTTCCAGTGGAATACTCATGACCAACGATATAAGTCAGACGACCCTCGAAGAAGCTGTTCCGTGCTTTGCGCTTTCAAAGAATGATTCATATGTCATGTCAGCATCAGGGGGGAAAATATCCCTCTTTAACATGATGACATTCAGGGTAAATCTTTAAACTATTCTTGTGGTAGTGCATAGGTTTACAAACGTTTAGTTTTATTGAAGATAATCTTTAAACTATTCTTTTTTGTAGACGATGACAACGTTCATGGCGCCCCCTCCTGCAGCAACCTTCCTTGCCTTCCATCCTCAGGATAATAACATTGTTGCTGTTGGAATGGAGGACTCCACAGTTCAAATCTACAACGTCCGCGTCGATGAGGTTTGACCTGAAACAACTCTTTTTGCTGATGATAGATATTCTGATGCATACAATAGGTGTTTGTGTGTCTAATAAGAATCTGCGGCAATTTATATGTGGTACAGGTCAAATCCATTCTGAAAGGGCATCAGAATAAAGTGACTGGTCTTGCCTTTTCCAATGTTCTGAATGTTCTTGTATCATCTGGAGCTGATGCTCAGGTACTGTGTGATTCATTTCGAGGGATTTGGTTCATGAAATAGGAATTACTGTGAAGTTGATATAGAAATGTGTCTCATTTGTGAGGTTATTTATGTTTGACAGCTCTTTGTCTGGAGCATAGATGGATGGGAGATGCAGGGTAGGGCAGCACTGCAGATCCCTTCTGGGCGAACGTTAGCTCCCGTTTCACAAACCCGTGTCCAGTTTCATCAGGACCAGGTTCATTTGCTGGTTATCCATGAAACCCAGTTAGCCATATACGAGACGCCAAGGCTAGAACTTTCTAAGCAGGTTAGTTCCGTACTTTCACCTTTCGAATAAACACTCATTATTGCAAACCATAGTTAAGGCATTTGTTAAAAAAACTCTTTATGTGTACGTGTGGTAGTGGGTCCCGCGGGAGCTGCACGGCCCGATTACGGACGCGACGTATTCGTGTGACAGCCAATCAATATACGCCTGCTTTGAGGACGGGAGTATCAGTATCCTTGCTTCCGGAACACTCCGGTTGAAGTGTAGGATCAGCCCCTCTGCCTACTTATCTCCATCTCCTGGGTAAAAGCACATGTCCCCAGTGACCTCCTTTCAATAAGTTTTTTTTTTTCTTTATTTTTTTCTTTTATTTTCTTTTTTTATTCTGATTGATGGATCATTTGGCAGCTCAAAGATTTATCCACTTGTGATCGCGGCTCATCCCTCCGAACCAAGTCAATTTGCACTGGGACTTAGCGACGGTGGAGTTCATGTTCTAGAGCCTCTGGAAGCTGAGGGAAGGTGGGGTACAAATCCTACTGTTGATAACGGAGGCGTGCCTGGTCCAGCAGCGGGGGCAGTTGGAGGTTCGGACCAGGTGTCGAGGTAGGGGGCGGTTGAATTATGACATAGCAGCAAAAACTAGGCAAGTGTTAAGGTTGTTAGTATACATAGTTCTGATGGTGGTGATTATCGCGGTTAAGGTTACATACAAAGAATGACAGAAGGTTGTAAAAGAATGTAGAGGAGACAAAAGGAGAAAATCATAGTCAGGGCTTAAGAGAGTTCTGAGTTAGGGATGACATTTTGTCAACTTTTTGGTTTCTTGGACATCATGTAGGAGACTCTGATCTTTAAAAGCTTTCGTTTTGGGTACTTTTTATATGATAAGTTGCATTATCTTTTTTTTGCCCATTTGTTTGCGTGTTTGCGCATCTTTAATTAAATTAAATTTTTCTCCCCTATATTTGTCAGTTACTACAGTAGATGATTATTTCTAGTTTATTGTAACAAATGAGTTGGGTGACATGTGAATTGATATCTGAAAAGCTGGAAAAATTAATTTTTACATTTGTTTTTAACAAAATTTGAGTTTGTTTTCTTCTTTTTTATAGTTTCAGACTTTCAGTATCGAGAAAGCGAGAACTAGACTTGAAGTCTCTGTGTCCTAATTTCTTCATGACTACTGGACTCGAAATCAGGTAGGGGTTAGCCTTAACCACTTCAACAGTTAGGTGTTGATTTTGTACATGTTTTCTAGGTTTTCCTATCTACTCCTGAAAAATGAATGGACAATATATGATTACTCCGAGATTTTTCGGAGCTAATTAATGATAGTTGAGTTTAGGTGCCCATGGAACATGGAGCTTGAATCATGAGTTTGTTCAATGTCAGACATATTTACCGGATACTCTTTGATAGTATAAGCGGCCTCTGTTGTCAAATCGATTCCTCTGGGAGCCATCACCCTGATGGATTGACTTTGTGACTCGGCCTAGAATTGTGATTTCTGTTGGAGCCACGGTCCATTCTGAGGAGGGATTCTCTTTACACAGTCGCACCTAGAATTGCGGAAGTCAATATGGACGACAACGGGTTGAATTTAGATCGGATATTGACACTTCATATCCGGATCCTGCTATGAAGGGTAGGATTCATGTTTGGTCTGAATCCATTCGAATCCTCTTATCTCAAACGTCAAACATTTCAAATGGATCTAATATTTGAGTTCATTCACATTTCACATCAGATTCAGATCTGATTTCAGACATAATACTAATAGTTATAGGACTCTTATGTAGATAATTAGAGGACTAGTTGTATAATTTAGCATTGTATTTTACCTATTTAAGGGTGTAAATAATCAATGAAAAGTACGGAAGATTTCTCCCACTTTCATGGTATCAGAGCGTACCTAGCCACCGTTGCCGCCGCACATCCCCTTCCTTTGCACTGCCGCTGCCACTACCTAGGGCTCCGATCTCTCTCCCTCTCACTTCCGCTGCCCCCGTCGCACTCACAGTCGGCGTTCTCTGCTCTCTGTTTGGTTCGTCGAAGTAAACCTGTTCGGCGTCGACCACGTCTTCCGCTTGCTACTTTCCGATCGCTTGCTTTGCCGAACGATTGCCTCGATCGTCGACCTCAACGAAGCCAGAACCTCCGGTGTCCTTCCCAGTTCTGGTCGCCGGTCCTCTGCTGTCGAGATCGCACCGTTCTTCGCCCGTTTCGCCACCAGGCTGCCTCCCTGCGCCGCCGCCAGCGTCTAGGGTACTCTGCAACCCTCTGCGCAGTGCTTCATCAAACAAATCGTGACCCATCTGGTCTGATTTTCTCCACAATTATCTGCTGTCCTTCTCGACTTCCGACCGCAACCAGGGCTTTACTCGGCTTCAACAGCTTGCCTCAGTAAATTGGCATCCTTTGCAAGCCAATAAACAAACTGATGCACAGTGGTTATTATTCAATTATTTAATTGAATTATTTTGACCAACTGATGTTATTTTTGGGTCCACTTGATTTGTTGATTTGTCTACATACTCACGTCCATTGTGAGTAACAATGTCACAACCACGCAACCCCACTGCCCCCCTTTCAGCAACAACAATACAGCCACACGGTTGTCCTAGTCACGGTGACCGATGTCAGAATTCTCGTACAGGGCGGGGTCGCACTCAACAATACCCTGCCCCACCTGCCTCCCTCACGACAGTTGGGTGTGGTGTCCTGCTCCAACGTGCCCCTATTCCCCGGCACCGGGATGGACAGAGTCAGGATCCTCTCAGCCTATAGTTACCTCAGGTATTCTTGGGCCAGGACCCCCTCCGCGTTCCCAGGTTCTTGCTATCACTGCGGGTTCATCTCCCTCTGTTACTTCTCTGAGTTCGGAACGTGATGACATGACCCGTAATGCTACGGGTTGGAGTACTCCTCGGCCCAGCATGCTGGCCTTCTCGGACCACCACCGGCTGCGCGACAGCAGGCCCTCACAGCTGCTTCTGCCTACCCGACTGCTACTGATTTGGGATCTCAGTTCTCTGGCATGTCACTCAATGTTCCGGATCAGACTTGGTATCTTGATTCCGGCGCATCTGCTTATTTCACTCCGCAGTCAGGTATACTCTCCTCTCTCTCGTCATCTTGCCCTTTTCCTAACATACTTGTGGGAAACGGCTCTAACATTCCAGTGAAAGGATCCGACAATCACACCTTACCACCAACTCCCGTTCCCGTCACCTTAGAAATGTCTTACTCACCCCAAACATTATCAAAAACCTAGTTTTTGTTCGTCAATTCACTACCGACAGTAATGTTTCCGTTGAGTTTGACCCTTTCGGGTTTTCTGTGAAGGACCTACGCACGAGAGCTCTTTTACAGAGGAGTAACAGTTTGGATGATCTTTATCCATTCCAGCCTGGTCCACCAATGTCGTCCATTCCAGTCTCATTTGCTGCTCTTCCTGCTTCCGTTTGGCACAACCGCCTTGGTCATCCCGGGTGTCCAGTTTTAGATTCGCTTCGTAGTATTCATTTCATTACTTGTAGTAGGAATAATTCAGAAACTATTTGTCATGCTTGTCAAATAAGTAAACATGTGCGTTTGCCTTTTTTTCCTTCTACTTCTTCTACTTCTTCTACTTCTGGTCCATTGACATTGTTCATAGTGATTTATGGACATCTCCTGTATTAAGCAAATCGCACTACAAATACTACCTCCTTCTCCAAGATGACTATACACATTTTCTCTGGGTTTTCCCACTTAAACAGAAAAGCGAAGCAATATCAAAATTCAATCAATTCACTACCTTCGTCCAAACTCAATTTGAGCGCCCCATCAAGAGTTTCCAATGTGACCTTGGTGGAGAGTTTGATAATGGCTCTTTTCACTCTCACGCCATTAACCATGGTCTTGTCTTTCAGTTTTCGTGCCCTAAGACGTCATCTCAAAATGGCAAAGCTGAACGCATGATTAGCCGCATTAATGACGTCAGTCGTGCCCTCCTAGCTCAGGCCTCTCTTCCAGCCTCGTTTTGGGTCGAGTCTCTTCTCACTGCTGTCTACCTCCATAACATTCTTCTCACCAAAGTCCTTGGCAACGTTATCCCCACTGTTGCCCTCTACCGCCGCTCACCATCCTATGAGCACCTTCGCACGTTCGGGTGTTTGTGCTACCCGAACCTCTCTGCCACCTCACCTCACAAGCTTGCACCACGCTCTGCTCGTTGTGTCTTTCTGGGGTACCCCCTTAATCATCATGGTTACCGGTGTCTCGACTTGAGCACAGGGCGGGTTCACACGTCCCGTCACGTCACCTTCGATGAGACGGTGTTTCCTTTCTCCTCACCTGGGTCTGTGTCTCCCTCTGTTCACAGGACGTCTGATCCCGATGACAGTCTTCCATCTCCCCTATTCACTCACCGTGCTCATAATCCTGTGGACCACGCACAGTCACCCACCCCTCCTAGGGCACCCACATCACCACCTGCACCTTCTAGGGAACCCACACAGCCTTTCCCGTCCAGGGACCTTGTGGAACCTTTTCCTCAACACTACGTCCGTCGGTCTGTGCCCACCCGCCCCCCTCCTATACCATCTGTGCCTGTGTTGCCTGACCCTCCTGAGTCACCCTCGCTGAGCCCAGTGGCCACTTCTCCTCCTCATCTCTTTCCTCAGATGACCACCCGCTCTATGCATGGCATCGTCAAACCAGTCACTCGTCTCACTTTAGTGGCCCAGCTACCAGACCACATCTCGCCTCTCCCCAAATCCCCCATCCTCGCCTTGTGGGATCCTCATTGGAAAGCGGCCATGGATGATGAGTTTGGAGCTATGGTTACGAACCACACTTGGGATCTGGTTCCTCGCCCGGAAGGGGCTAATGTTCTGCGATCTATGTGGCTCTTTCGCCACAAATTTCGCGCTGATGGTAGTGTGCAGCGTTATAAGGCGCGACTGGTAGCTAATGGGAAGTCCCAGATGGTTGGGATTGATTGTGAGGAGACATTCAGCTCGGTTGTAAACCGACCACCATCCGTACAGTTCTCAGCATTGCCGTCACGCGCTCTTGGCCTATCCGTCAGCTGGATGTCAAGAACGCCTTTCTTCATGGTGATCTCTCTGAGACGGTTTACATGCATCAGCCCCTGGCTACCGTGACACGCGTCATCCTGACTTTGTTTGCCGGCTACGCAAATCCGTATATGGTCTGAAGCAGGCTCCCCGTGCTTGGTTTCAACGATTTGCCACCGTCCTCACACAGACCATCGGTTTCTCTGGTTGTTCCTGCGATGAGTCTGTCTTCGTCTACAGTCGTGGCTCCGACATCGTCTACCTCATGCTCTATGTGGATGATATTGTCATCACTGGGTCGTCTCCGGTTGCCTTGGATCAGATTATCTCCAAGCTCTCTGGAGAGTTTGCTATGACTGACCTGGGCCATCTGCATCATTTTCTGGGCATCGCTGTCACCCGTGATTCGACTGGCCTGTTCCTGTCTCAGCATCAGTATGCGACCGAGATTCTTCGTCGTGCCTCTATGTCGACCTGTAAGTCTACTGCCACCCCTGTTGAGGTCGGGAGTAAACTCACAGCCACATCTGGCCCACCGGTTGCTGACCCTACACTATACCACAACCTTGCTGGGGCCTTGCAGTACATCACGTTCACTCGACCAGACACCCAGTTTGCCGTTCAGCAGGTCTGTCTCTTCATGCACGATCCCCGTGAGCCGCACTTTCATGCCCTGATGCGTATCTTGCGCTACATCAGTGGGACACTAGAGTATGGTCTTCGACTCTCTGCCTCCGTTGCTGATTCCTCACCGCCTACACTGACGCAAATTGGGCTGGTTGTCCAGACACGCGCCGCTCCACTTCTGGTTACTGTGTCTTCTATGGAGACAATCTTCTGAGTTGGTCGTCCAAGCGACAGGCCACGGTATCTCGTTCTAGTGCTGAGGCTGAGTATCGCGGTGTTGCTAACGTCGTCTCCGAACTCTGCTGGGTTCGGAATTTGCTTCTACAGCTTCATGTTGCCCCGCCTCGGGCCACTGTCGAGTATTGCGACAATGTGAGTGCTGTCTATCTCTCTGGTAATCCTGTTCAGCATCAGCGCACTAAGCATGTTGAGATTGACCTACACTTCGTTCGTGAGAAGGTTCGTTTGGGTCAGCTTCGCGTGTTGCACATTCCCGCAGATTATCAGTACGCCGACATCTTCACCAAGGGTCTTCCTCGGCCCTTGTCCCAGCGCTTCCGTTCCAGTCTCAGTGTTGGCACGCCAACAGTTTCGACTGCGGGGGAGTAATAGTTATAGGTCTCTTATGTAAATAATTAGAGGACTAGTTGTATAATTTATCATTGTATTTTACCTATTTAAAGGTGTAAATAATCAATGAAAAGTACGGAAGATTTCTCCCACTTTCAAATACTTGTTAGAGAACAATCGAATGAGAAGAAGAGACACAGTGACACAAAAGCAGAAGAATAATACTGTAAATAAAAAGCTGAAAAATAAAGCGACTTACGTATGTCTGAAAATAATTATGTCAAAGACATAAATCATCAAAAATATGTTTTTTCGTAATTACATAAAACCCTTGATTTTTTTTTTTTGAGGGAAGTCGAATTTTATAAACGCACTAAGGCGGAACAAAACACTGGAAGCTTACATCTCGTTGAGCTACCTCTATCATCCAAAGTGGAAAATCTGCTAACCATTCTACAGCTACATCCGAACCTTTTGAAAAAGCTGCTGTTATATGAGCAACTGCGTTGCCACTTCTTGCAATGAAATTGAACGACCACTGATCAAAGAAACTGATTTTTGAAAGCAAGATAGTGATCTCGTCTTCTGTCTCCGTGATGTCCGTTGCAGCTTTTCCGTTGTGGCGGTTCAATATCTCTTCAATTAAGACTTTTGTGTCGCCTTCAAAAACTACACGTTTGAAACCCCTGCGAATAGCCATATCCACCGCAATATTTATTGCTTTTGCTTCTGCAATCATTGGCGAGTTGCTAGTTCCAGTAGCAACTGAAACCGCCGCAAGAATTGATCCATCTGCATTTCGCGCCACTGCTCCAGCACTCGATTGTCTATTCAGTGCATCCCAAGCCCCGTCGAAGTTCACCTTGATCAGCTCTCTCATAGGGGCAACCCATTTCTTCTCCTGCTGTCGTTGAGCTCCACTATTAACAGTCGTTTGGTGCAGGTTCTCTAGTTCCTCCACACGTGTAATCACCTCTGCTGCGACCTGGGAAGTTTCCACCTTGGAGCCGTTGAAACCCTTGAAATATTTAAGTAAGGACAAATGCTAAAAATTTACCATTATCTCTCACCTAAGTGTAAATTTGATAAAATCTTTTACCATAGTGGAAGATAAATACAAAACAGGTGAAAAATAAAAGTGGGTGCTCTAGGATTACTCTTAAGTTAAACAACATACATTTGAATTCATCGAGTCAAATATTCACTAGATAACTTTTTTATCCAAATTCGAGTATGACTGTATCTTGTTGTCTTTCGGATATCCGCATTCGGTCCATTTATAAATGAATTCATTCAGATTTGATCAATTTAGATCGGGTCACTCGGATTTCAGATTAAACCAGAACACATTGTCGTTTATGGTCTCCAAATAAATACTCTTTCCGTTCCTTCAGATTCTTCAAAAATTTATTTAGGTATTATTTGAGCCTAACGATCTGGTTGGCAAAACAAAACAATAATCTGGTGACTTTTTATAGTATTGTAGAGCAAAGTTTATCCCACGACACCGTAAAAAAATTATCAAATTATTGCATTTTGCCAATTAAATCGTTATATTCAAATAATACCAAAATAATTTTATGAAGAATAGGGGAGGGAAGAGAGTAAAAAATCACTTTTGTCCAATTTTAGGCCACCCCTAAACTCTATTTTATTGAAAGCAAACCCCTCTAATTTGGTCAACCACCTAGTAGTACTCTACTCTATTCCATCCAAATCCCTGTGAAAAAAAGTACTACCTCCGTTTCTTCTCTTCACACCGGTTTTACTTACTGACTCGTATCTGGGTCACTTTGACCGGATAATTTGGATAGCAAAACGATGTGATTTTTTTATAATTTTTTCACCGTTTTATACAGCAACTGTTACTCTACAACACCATAAAGGAATTATCAAAAATTTCCATCGTTTTGCTACACAAATCACCGGTCAAAGTGACTCAGCAAAAGTCAAACCGGTGTGATAGAGAAGAAACGGAGGTAGTAGTTTTCCGGAATATGATTATTTTTACCGGAAAACGTTTTCTCTCTGCCAACTGTCCACCAAACTCCCTGTCTCTGATCTCAAACCTCAAGTCGTCGTCTTCTTCACACATTCACAGATTCTCTCTCTCCTTCCTCAAAATCTCCGCCGCTTTATTCTCCATAAAACCCACACACAGATCCCTCAAATCCCAATCTCCGTCACCGGCACCGACAATGGGAGCGGACGAATCGCCCTTCCCATTCCCCAAACCCATCTCTCCCACCCTCAAAAACCGCCACGACAAGCCCAACGGCACCACCACCGCCCCCAACGCCGGCGCCGACGCCGGAGAAGCCAAAACCGGCGAGACGCGATGTGGGTTTCTCGCCAACGCCTCATTCATGAAGTGGCGAGCCAAGGACGCGGTGGGTCTGCTCCGGAACCACCCGATCCCGTGCCTATTCGCGGCGGCGTTGTTGTTTTTCATGGGCGTGGAGTATACGCTCAGCATGATTCCGGCTTCTTCTCCGCCGTTCGATCTGGGTTTCGTTTTCACGAGGCCTCTCAATCGGGTTCTCGCCTCTAGCCCCAATATGAACACCCTCCTCGCAGGGCTCAACACGGTATGGTATTTTTTTGAGATTTGATTGCGAATTGATAGCGATTTGATAATGTGGGTTTGTTTCTGATTTGGGATTTTAATGGTGTAATTGATGTCAATTGTTTGGAAACTATTTGGTGGGTTTTTAGGTGTTTGTGGGTATGCAGACGAGTTATATTTTGTGGACATGGGTGGTGGAAGGACGGCCGAGAGCTACCATATCGGCGTTGTTCATGTTTACGTGTAGAGGCATTCTGGGTTACTCCACTCAGCTTCCATTGCCTGAGGTAATTGATCAATTACTAATCTGATGATGATAAAAGAATGTGTTGTTTTGGCTGCCCAGTTTATGTTTGTTGATTGTTCGATATTGAAGTTGTTGAAATCACTAAATTGTTGTCTTCATGCCAAATTGATTGATCTGATCTGTTAAGTCTGCATTTCTAACAGCCTTGGATCGGCACCTTTGATGAGGTCTTTTGTTCTGAACCCGTTTTGTGTTAATCTTTGTTGTCCAAGACCATGATTTGTGTGCATTCCCTTAATCTCATCTAATTCGAAAGTGACAACGACAAGGCGACAAGTATTTGCTATAGCGAAGAGGGACAAGCATATTGAGGGTTTGGATTCTATTGTTCTACCTTCTTCTGCCTCTTTTCATTTTCCTTTTATTTGTTACGATAAGCAAGAATTCCTATCTAATAATGTATCTTAAGGGGGTGGGGGAGGCTCGAACTTGAGCGGATGAACCAACATAGCGCCCTTTCCATTGGGCCAACCTCGTAGTTTGGGTTGCAATCTCAAGTCTCTCTCTTTTTTTGCTTGTCCTGTTTGGAGTTTGGATATCGAAGATGGCATGCAGTCGCCAATGAGCTGAACTGGTGGATATCAGGATATGGGTGGACTTATATAGGAATTTCACCCATTTGGGCACTCGAGCAGGGGCTCTGTTCATGTACTTTTTGGTGTGTGTTTCCACCTGTTGGGACAGTTCACAATTCAATATTTAAGAGGTTCTGCACATGTGGACCTCCTTTGGCAGATGGGTGACGGAGGGGGGTCTTTGAAGCAGAAGGGTACTCCTAGTCCTAGGCACCGTGGAGCTAGTGATTTTGGACATTTTTTGAGCTGGGATGAGGTGGTGCTTAGGTATTGGCGGTGCAACTGATTCCAGTAACATATGTTGGCATTGGCGGTCCAAACCTTACAATGACATTGATGCTTCTATTACAAATTTGACTTTCATCTTCACATTCTGCCACCATAAGAGACCTGGTGAATCTTCGCTTCTCCATCCGTGTGAGTTATGACGAGCCATTAATAGCAGTCACCACATTTAAAGCTTCTGCAGAGTCCACCTTAGGAAACACCAGGTGAAGTTACTCCCAGTGTCTGCCTATGTTTCTTCCTCGTACAATTATGAAAGCACCAGTCACACTTCTAGTCGTGTTTACATGCACTGTCAGCATCCGATATCTTGAATTGAAGCCTTTATTCCTCTGTTTCATTGATCATCTTCATTCCTTGTTTGTCGGCATAAAGTTCGAATTCACATTTCATGCATCTGTGTGTGTGTGTGTGTGTGTGTTTTTTTTTTTTTTTTTTTTTTTTTTTTTTTTAATGATGTCGGAACCTGTAGCGGCTGCGCACTGGGGTAACTCGGGCTGACAGGCTTGCAGTTCTCGATAGGGTTCCTTCTTGTGCTGGAGAGTGGAGACTCCTGCTTTATTAGCAGTCCCGATAATGGGAGTGTTTGGATGAGCGAATGGCAGATTATTGGAATGCCTGAGAGTCTCCTCACCACAACTACTCATTCCAATAGTCTGCACCCTCCCATAATCTGCCATTCGTTCATCCAAACAATGAGGAGTCCTCACCACAACCACTCATACTAATAATCTGCACACTCCCATAATCTGCCATTCGCACACCCCCAACATTTTAGTCCATATGGAAAGACCCATAACTGATTTACTTGCAGGATTTCTTGGGATCAGGTGCGGACTTCCCCGTTGGGAACGTCTCCTTCTTCCTCTTCTACTCAGGCCATGTAGCCGCATCAGTGATTGCCTCACTAGACATGAGACGGGTACAAAGGTGGAAATTAGCACATTTGTTCGACACACTCAACTTTTTACAGTTTGTGAGGCTGCTGACCACTAGAGGCCACTACACCATAGACTTGGCCGTCGGCATTGGCGCCGGAATTTTGTTCGATCATTTGGCTGGTAACTACGTGGAAAGCAAGAAACCAACATTGAGCGCCTTGAACACGTCTTTGAAATGTACAGAATAATGTACTACTAAGTTCCGGGCCTCTGTTTTCTTAATCTATTTGAGCGCATTGTAGTGTTTGTTAACCAGTTATGTAAAACCCTAGCTCGCGCTTGTTTCGGTTATCTATTTCAGAAGTAAATGTTTTTATGTCGTTGGGCTTCTGTGTAGCGATGTGTAAAACCCAGGTTCAAATTATATTATGTACATATATATGCCTTACAGTGTATATAACATGGGTGATATATGGCAATATGATGATCCTATTCGTCGGAGTCTAATTCGATCGGGCACGATCCGTCGTCTACAACGGCGAGCGGGTTGTAGGAAGGCGAGCTCGGGTCAAGGCATCCTTCCACTATATCAAGATTGCAGCGGTCGCCCTGCAAATGAGGATGCAAATGACATTGTCAAACACTAGCGATGCAAGTTCAAACCGGGAAAAATGCAAACCGAGTTTAACCAAGTTAAACCGAACCTAAATAGACGGATCTCATCACAAACCACACGAACAGATCAAACCGAGCCGGTTAAACCGCATCAAACTGTTGAAACCGTATTGCATAGAATTTGTGTACATGAAACATAATATAATTATTCTTTCTTGTAAAATGCTGAAGATTCGTTCATAGTTCTTTCTTGAATTTTTAAGTAACATTTTCCTAGAAACTCGAGAAAACGGATGTAAATTCGATCGAGTCTACGTTAATATATATTTAAATATATAATTTGTTACGTATGAATATGAAAAAGGCCGGATTTAACCGAGCTGAACCACGTAAAACCGCCGAGATTAAACTGATCCGCGAAGGTTTGGACTTTTTCGGCTCAAACGGGACCAAACCGAACCGTTTGTATCCCTACCAAACACTAAAAACATGTGTTGAATCCAATAGGAAGCGTAAGAAAATAGAAATATCGCTTACTCCTTCAACTGTCAAATTTCCGATCATAGCACATCTTGTGATGACAACGTTTGAATCAGGGAATATAGCTCTGTCGCACGCACCGTCTTTGCTCAACTCTTCTGCGAGACCCTGCACCCAGAAAGCGAGTTGGTTGAGCTCTTTCTAATATCGATTTTTGCAACAAATTATTTGCTGGGTGTTGTTGAAGCAACATCGTCACCTCGTTGAAGAATGTTATGGGTTTGTTCTGCCACGGCTTTGGGACCTGAAACTGGAGTCTGTAAGGGCCGTCCCAATCAGTTCCGTTGGTGAACGAGAAGATCAAATTTATCGCTGAAATAAGATGATCGATTCCATGTAAGAAATGAAAAAGATGAACTAGCACTTTAGTCTAGTGGTTAGGGTCTTGAAGCAGTACTACACATACGCAAAAGTCGAAACAACACTAACCGTGTTTGGGGATGCAAATTTGGATTGAATAAATAGGTGAATCGGCTTTGCCTCGGCTCTTCTCTCGCATAGCTCGTGGCTCACCACCACACATGATGGGTTGATTAAAACCTCCTGGAAGAGGAGATCAACAAGTTAGCAGTACTGAACTCCTGAGCTCCACCTCAAAATCAATTTGCAATAAAGTGAGTAATTTAAGATTTATTACGCTGTACGCACAAATAGAAGAGACAAAATCCAGATAAACAATCGATTTTCAACAGAGAGACGGTACCGTTAAAGGCGAATCCAAAGTCGTCGTTTGGGGCAAGTTTGCTTGCTGCCGGATTGTAGAAGATCCTTAGTTTCTCGCCCTGTCGAGGTTTATAAATGCGTGGTCAACGATAAGGGTCGTCAGGAAATAGAAAGTTTTTGTTTCTGAACGGCAACTTACAGAAGTCGGAGGAAAACCATTCGTGGTTTTCCAGAAGACGGGTGCTCTTCCAAGGTCGAATTCCGCCCAAGTTGGAAGCGAAAACCTACAGAAAAAATATATGAAGTTACAAACTAGATTGTTTCTTGCTTGGACGAGATGGTCATAAAACTATAAGTTGAACATATATGATGGCTCAACTGTACTAGTTTTAAAACAGAAAAAAACATCTCCAAAAGCACCACGGTCGATGTTTCTTCAAACAGTTTTTGTAAAAATAGCTAGAAAAACAGCACACTGAACGTGTTTTGGTTAAGGATACTCTCAATGAAACTGCTACTATAAGTTAACGGTGAATGTTTGAAATTAGCTTGATATTCCTACTCTTTGACTTCCTCTGCAGGACTTGTCACAACAGCAGTTGCGGTAGCAGCGGCGGTTATCTTTGCGTTGATTTTAACCAAATTTCTTGTCTTTGGAAGATATACCGGTAAGCGAGCCCCCATGAAATTACTAGCTGCAATCACCATCACAAATGCGATTGAATATATTAAAACTTAACACAAAAAATAAAATGTGCTGAAAATTAAGTTGATAATGATAAGATCACGGACCGTTTGTATTGGACACGGAGGGAATACCGGCGTGGTTGCCGGACGAGCTGCGGCCGGAGAAGAGAGTCTGAGTCGAAGAAGTAACGATGGAGGCACTTGTAGCTGCTGTCGCCGCCATTTCCAATGGATTAAATGAAAAAAATTCTCAGATGGTCGACTGAATGTTTTTGAAGAGATATGATGTTGAAGAAGAAAGGATTCTTTGGATTGGGAATTAGATTTATGAATTTTTGGAGACCTTATAATTATTATTATGGATGGAGTTTGTAGGCAGAAGACGGAGAAGATAAGAAATTATTCTGAGAACAAAATTACAACCACACTTTTTGGGGGGATGATTGAAATATATGTAATTCCATTTTGGATACTAGTGAAGAATATCTTGTGTTCATATTGGTTTATAACGACAAATTTGATGGTTCTGGACATACTTGGGAAAGTTGTCGATGATGAACAAAATATGACCATCAAGAATTGAAAATCTAATCAAGACTTTTTTATCTCTTAAAAATTGCTAGCAAAAGGGAAGAGATTAGCCAAGCTCAATCTCAACTCTCAAACTGCAATCAACCTCCTTCCATTCAGGATCTTCATCTTCTCCATCAGGAACAGAATCTAAGAGGTGAACTGGATGATCTTCTTCAAAAACAAGAGATTTATTGGAAACAACGATCCAAACAAAACTGGCTTGACAAAGGTGACCGTAATACTCATTTTTTCCACGTTGCAGCTACTATTCGGAGAAATAGTCAAACAATCTCAGGTTTAAAAGACGAGAACGGAGTTTTTATCACGGATCAATCCCAAATTGTCTCCCATGTCCAGAATCACCTAAGAAGACTATTACAATCGACAGGCAATTCTGCTCTCGATAATGGCCCTTTTCAAGATCTTCACATTCCTAGCCTCATCTCTCTGAAGCTCACTCATGATCAAAAGGCTGGTCTGGATGTTGCCTTCTCGGTGGAGGAAATCAAACGAGCTGTGTTTGATTTTGGTCAACTTAAATCTCCGGGGCCTAATGGGATTCTAATGGAATTCTTCCAAACTCAATGGGATGATGTTCACTGTCATTTGGTTGCTGCTATCTCCCACATGCTCTCTACAGGTCATATGCTTAATGAATGCAATAAAACCTTGATTGCCCTCATCCCCAAAATTAATCCTCCAATTACGGCGTCGGATTTCCGTCCAATCAGTCTCTGCAACTCGGTGTACAAAATCATCTCCAAAGTTCTGGCAAACCGGATCAAAGAAGTTATTCCGAGCCTTATTTCTGAAAACCAAAATGCTTTTATCAAGGGCCGCCTCATATCCGATAATATTCTCCTGGCTCATGAAATGCTTCATTTTATTCGGAACAAAAAATCGTCAAAAGCTTCTTTTTATGGTCTCAAGTTGGACATGAATAAAGCGTTTGATAGAATATCATGGAATTTCATTCGGAACTGTCTTGAAGCCATGAACTTTGGTCACTTCTTTATCCAACGGGTGACGGCTTGCATCTCAACGGTTTCTTCAGCGATTATCATCAATGGCGAAATGTCTGAATTTTTTACGCCCACTGCTGGTATTCGTCAAGGCGATCCCCTATCGCCCTTCCTATTTATTATTGTTCAGCAAGCTCTCTCTAGTTTGCTCAATTTTCTCTCCGCTGAAAAACCCATGGAAGGAATCGCCATCAGTAAATCCTCCCCGGCTCTCAATCAGCTCCTTTTTGCGGATGAACCTACGTCTTCCAAAATTTTTCGCTTGCTCATGCTTGGAATTTAAAATGGGCCCTTGATGCTTTTTGCTCCCAATTAGGTCAGCAAATAAATCTCCACAAATCTGAAATTTTTGTCAGCCCAAGTATGTCAACTCAAGATGCTCAAAATTTAAGTGCTATTCTAAATACTAAACTGGTGGTCAAACCAGGGAAATATTTGGGAAGTATTATGGATTTTTCTCTTCCAAAAACAGAAATTTTCAAAGGCATTCTCAAACGTTTCCATGATAAGTTGAAAGGATGGAAGTTACACTGCCTTTCGTTTGCGGATAAATGCATTCTTGTGAAATCCACTCTCTTGGCCATTCCGACTTATCTGCTGTCAGTCTTCAAAGCGCCGGTCTCCTTCTTCAACAAAATTCGATCTATTATTACAAATTTCCTGTGGTCAAATGGTAGTCAAAGAGGAATCAGATGGAGGAAATGGGCTATCCTTTGCAAGCCGGTTTCAGAAGGAGGCTTGGGTTTTCGAGATTTACAAATTCAAAATCAATCTCTTTTAGCTAAGACAGCAACCAAAATTATCAAGAACCCGGAAACCCTGATCTCAAGAATCCTCCTGGGGAAGTACGCTCATTCAGATAGCTTCATACACTTAAAATCCAAAGGAAATAAAAAAGTGTTCTTTGGGGGAAAGGAGCTTCTTCAACAAGAAATGGTTTGGATTATTGGAAATGGGAGATCCATCAACCCGTTTCAAGATCATTGGATTCCAGGCCACAATGAGTTTTTGTCTCAAAGCTACGAAGAGTTTTATCTGAATTTACGAGTGGAAAATTTCATTGATTCTAGCAACAAGACTTGGAAGTTGTAGATAGTGCTTTCTGAGCTGTCAGATCTTGGCCACGTAGCAACCATCCAGCACACCATATTGTGCTCCACACACACTGGATCACCAGCCGCGCTGATCCATGTGGGGGCTGCGAGACAGAGCCCTCGCATACCACTGCACGGGACTTGTAGGGACTTAGTGGTTTGGAGGCTAGAGTAAGTCCTGTCGCGTGCGAGCCAAGCCCGCGCGCGACCTTTAGTAACTGCTTTGAGAGATTTATGGCACGAGCTCCATAAACCCGGTCAATCCGGTCAAACCCGGTCAATCCGGTCAAACCCGGTCAACCCCATAACGGTTCCGGTATTTGCGCATAACGTGCTGTAACGGTCCCTATATACGCGGACGAACGTGCCGTTGTGGTTAAGCTAATTAAGCCGCCATTGATGGGCGCATTAACCACACTACAACGGTCACATTCTCTGTTATATATAGGACGTTAACCTTTCCATACAAAGGAGAACACACTAGCCATACGCGGAAGCTCTGCCAAACCTCTGTCTCTCTCTCAGACATTACTACTGCCTTACTCTCTCCCTACACACAACCCAACTCTTCCTGTGCTATTTCTGATCCTCTACTTACGGTGTACACGAAGGTCTCCCCGCCGGAATCTCTTGTGCACAGAAGTCAAATCTTTTGGATCAATTTTATGGAAATGATCGGTCCAAAGATATCCAGAAAATCTTCATTCCCCACACAAATCAAGAAGATGTTTTCCTCTGGCCTCGCAGCAGCTCGGGAGATTATTCCGTAAAATCGGGTTATCTAACCATAAAAAAACGAGATCTCTCGGTGCCTCCATATATGGATTTGCAAGCAATATCTCTTTGGAAAAAAATCAGAAAAGAAAATTTGGGGCCAAAAATGACATCCTTCTTTTGGAAACTCCTCTCAAACGCCCTACCAGTTTTGAAAACCCTTAGTGATCGTCATTGCCCAATCACCAGTGACATTTGTCCGAGATGCAACTTGGAATCAGAAACGGCTTTTCATTGTTTTCTTAACTGCCCCTCGACTAGAGCAATCTGGTTTGGTTCCCTTCTTGCTCTTCGTCCCCCGTCAGGCCAGTCGCACATCCTTTCCTCATATTTATTGACTGTCTTTGAAAACCTTCAAACGAAAGATGAAAGAATTTACTTTCTTCTCACTTTGCTACACTTATGGTTATTTAGAAATGAACAGAAATTTCATTACACCAAGTGCCTCATTAATAACCTTAGGTCAGACGATGGAAAATTTCAAGAAAGCAAGCCTTCGGTCAGAAAAGAAGATCTCCCACATTTTTCAGCCGGCTCAGGTTTCAACAAATACATCTCAATGGGTTCAAGGCACGAAAGGGATTTCACCTCTTGAGTTCATGGTTGATGCGGCTTGGCAGTCCAATGGGAAAGCAGCAGCAGCTTGGATGGAAGGATCAGACACGGTGGAAAATAAATTTGTTCAATTCAAAGCCTCTTCTCCTCTCCAAGCCGAAGCTATGGGTATATCCAAAGCTTTGAGATGGTTGCTCCTACATGGTTTCAAGAATATTGATCTCAAGACGGACTCTCTTCTCTCAGTTCAAAATCTGAATTCCAACCGGGGGAATTACGTCATCAGTGGTATCATTCAGGACATCAAGACATTGGCGTCCAGCTTTGAATATGTAGCCATTTCTTTTGTAACTAGAAATCACACTAGTAGAATCCATGATCGCCTTAAATGGCGCAATCAAACTTGTACTGGATCCTAATCTTTTTATGCAAGTTTTAATTCTCAAAAAAAAAAAAAATTGCTAGCATTTGAAGGGTTGTTTGTTTTTTTTTTTTATTTTTTTTTTTAATTTTTTTTTTGCAAGATTGCAAACTGTACGACCTTTGTTCTTAAGAATCATGGGGTGCAAGTGCCCTGGAGTTTGTCGCACTTATTCTTAAGAATCACGGGGTGTTAGTGTCATAGAGTTTGCCACACTACCCTTTTTTCAAATTGGAACGGGTGAAAGTGTCTTTGTGTCTAACCTCATGAGTTGAAAGTGTCTTTTACCCTTCTATCAACTAGTATATTTTTGTTTTGTGCTAAAAACTCAAGAACTTCAATTAACCATACGATCAACATACATAGAAATGTTCAAAGAAAGGACCACCATAACCAGAGACTAAAACACTGTCACAAACTAGGAGAAAACAAAGACTCGCCACATCCGAATTACAATAAGAAAGACTGCAGAGATATTAATATAAACTCCAAGGACTTAAGCAGACTTGACCTTCCTCAACCCTGTATTTTTTCGTAAGAAACTTGATGAGCTCCGCCTCTGTGGATCCACCTGCTTCTGCTGTCCAGGGGCTAGAATAAACGGAGAATCAACCACCATGATAGATTTCTCTTTGTCAGTTGGAGAGGCACAAACCTTGGACTTTCTAACATTCTTCTTTGCTAATCCAGGTGTACATTTTGAGACATAATAGGACAAAAGCATTTCGAGCTGAATTTATTTGATTCAAAGTAGCAATTGTTTCATGATAGCAGGAGTCAACAGTGGGGGTTGTAGAGTTGAAGATCAGAGCATTTTTAGCTTTCCAAATAGACCAGCAAATACAAATCTAAAGGGCTCCTGTGTGGTGATGAAGCTTAGCCTTTCTGATCACCCTTTGACTCAGTTTGAAAAGGGCCCATTAGAGTTATGGGAGATGCTGAACTTTCTACAAAGATCCGTAGCAAAGGGACAATTGAAGAATAAATAGTGTAAATATTCATTTTGAGAATTATAAAAAGAGCAGAGCAAATTTGTAGATATGTTTCTAGCTTCTAAGAAAGTGTTTGTGGAGCTTGGTGAGCTAATTGTCATGCAAAGAATTTTAATTTTGAAGGAATTTTTAACTTCCACAGATGTTTTCATGTAAAGCAAGAATTATTTTTTGTATGTTAGGAAAAGAATAATTACTACTACTACTTAACAATGATTGGTTGCACCGAACCATTTCTTGTACTCTGACCGATAAACTAGACTTCATTAAGTTATTGAACTCATACACAACAAAGTCCATACTACAAAAGAAGCACAAATGCAATGGAGCCCATTCATTTCGGCTGAGTATGTCAAAGTAATAAAAGAGGTTAGAGATCTTGAGGAGGTGACTAGAGAGTTGTACACAAGAATGGTTAAGGGGTTCCTTATTAGTGAGGTTTCATCTTTAATCATCCTAATTACTGGAATGGAGATTTACATGACTTCTAGAGAATTGTCACTTGCCTGTTCTCCGACAAAAGGCAAGTAAAATAGCTTTGAAAATCAGTAGGAAAGTTTCAAGACATAAAAACTCGGAGTCTAGAGGATCTTTGAGTCATCTATCCAATTTTTTGTAGGTCCTTCCTCATGTACTTCACTTGCTTAAGATATATGACACTTGAAAAGAAAAAAATCCTTCTACATTATCTTCTATAAAGGACATTTCCATTTGAATCTAAAAAAGACGAGAGCGTCTACGATTAACCAAAACTCCGAAAAGAATGGAGCTTACAAAGCGTACCGAAAGGAATGAATGGAGCTTACAAAAAGCTTACCTGATATGCAACATCAGATCCATTGCAATTGGTTGAGGTGAGATTCACACAAATCCTACTACCTATATAAAAGAAGTTAAGGTCACATTACGTGGCAGGGGAGGCCCAATCATGTGCTGCCAACTCGGTCAAAATGCCAGCGAAATATTGACGTGTAGAAAATGTCGGTTATGCCCTTGCTGATGTGAACCATGGACGTTGTGGTTGAAGGGTGATACGGTCATTTGGGATGTCCACGCTTGGTTTGGGCTGTGGAACATGAACTTCGTAGTCGGTGTTCTTCTTCGTGGGACAGGTGGCTATGCTCCGAGCAGCTGAGCTTGGTTGCCGGCACTCGTTAGTGGGACAGGTGTCGACCCCTCGCCATTCATTCTTAGAATGTGGGAGAACGTTCTTCTGATGTTGGTGCCATTCGCTGATCTATTGTCACCGGGTCAGTTCTTTCGTCTCTCTCCCTCTCTGTATTTTCTCCGGTTTATGGGTTTTGTTTTCGCCGGCAGCCGGAAATTGCTCCGGTGGTTCGCCGGCTATCTGGTAGTTGGTGTGTCCAACGGTTTCTCAGGTTCTGTTGGGATGCTGAATTGGGTTTTCTAATTTGGGTTTTTTTATGGTTCGAGGGTTTTCTAAATTGGGGCTTCGGGCAGGTAGTGGGGGGATTGTATTTGATTCGTTGTGAATTGAATATTTACTCTGTCATGTGGGTTGTTGTGATACCTTCCTGCATGTGTGTTCTTATGATAGTTAATAAATTGGTATGTATCTGTGGTTTGATTGCTTGCATGTGTGTGTTGTTGGGTCTCTTTGTTGCCTAATGGTGTTATTACTCTATATACAAGTATGCTATATACGTATGGGCTCAGCAGGTGGTGGTTGTAGCCAGTTGATAAGATGATGCTTGGTTAGTTTGACTCACATTTGCTTACATTTAGCGTTGGTGTTTGCAGGTTGATCTTCCGCTACTTGAGCAAGGAATTTGTTGTGTTGCCTTATCTGGTAGGTTCACCTCTCTAACAGTTGACAGTATATACATTAAAAATATAAATGTTGCTGTAAGAAGCCTGTGTGGTTTGTTTTACGCCTGTTGTATGTTGCTGTGTTGCTGTTTTGCTTTGCTAACCTGTGGGACTTGTGTCCCCCCCACATCCCTTTGGTTTTTTGTTTGTTTGTTTGGCTTAATTACTTTTAACTGGTTTACTGTGTAATGCTGCTTCAGTGTCTTGAACTGGTATTTTAATTATGAGGCATCTCGGTCAGGTTGGAATCGGTATAAATCATGTATAGGCTGAGTTGATGATGTGACCAAAAATTTGCGACGGAAATGTGGTTTGTCTACTGCTTAGTTAATTTGGTATAGACTTTATGTCTGTGATGTTGTTGCCGTGGTTGAAAGTAATTGATGTTTGTGGCCTTGTGTAGTGTGTGGCCCGTAGTTTGTAAATGCCTACAGGTAGTCTTGGGAAACGACTGCGTCGAGGTTTAGTGGGGGAGGAGCTAGCACGCGGTACAGGATTATCTGCAGGAGCTAACACTTCTGCCCCGGCTCCGCGGCCGTCGGGTAGACCGCGGGGGGGGGGGGGGGGGGGGGGGGGGGGGTAATGCGAATCCCGGGCCTTCATCTGCAGGAGCTAACACTTCTGCCCTGGATCCGCGACCGTCGGGTAGACCGCGGGGGGGGGGGGGGGGTAATGCGAATCCCAGGCCTTCCGTGTACAATGCAGATGTAAGGGGTTCCGTTACCGGTCCTCTTGTCTATACCGCGACGCCAGGTAGTAGTGTGCAAGCACCTGGGTATGCTTTCCCGTATCTCATGCCCCTTGGCTCCATAGCTATTAGGGTTTCTGGCCCGAATAGCCCGTCTGTTGGTTTTGCCGCCGGATATGGTACTGCTTTGGATGTGTATAATGGTTTACCAAATACTGTGCTGTCATACATGCCAGCTGTGTCATCTGGGTTGCCCAATATTGCTTCAGGCGCGTCAGGTTCATCTTCATCGGGTTCATTACAACATCCACCCATCGTCAATGCGTCTTTTGGGAATAGAGGCAGCTCCGTCGTACCTTCTGCTACATCTGTGGGTGAACGTAACAGTCATGCTGGCGGTGCTGCTCGAGTTCCCCAACCACCCCGTGAGTCTTCTTTCCCCACTATGGCTTCATTTGTAAATATATGTGTGTTCAGTTATGGTTTCATATCTGTTAATCGTTTTTTATTCGGTTGTGCAGGGCAGAGGCGTACGAAAAAGTGGGAGCGGGGCGCTCCGCCCCCGCCTATGGAGCCAAGCATGCTGCCACCTCCACGGAGATGTCCGCACTGTGATGCTAAATTATTTGCGTACGAACCAGATGAATTTTGTTGCAGTGAGGGGTGTGTAGTCCTTTCTCCTCATGGGATCCCAGATTCGTTGGCGGAGTTGCTCCTGTCCGACACTGTGACTAGCGAAGATTTCCGGAATAATATTCGTGCGTACAATTGCCTGTTCTCCTTTACTTCGATGGGTGTGAAGGCTGATCCTGACACGAAGAATAAAAGTAAAGGGATTTACACATTCCGTGTCCAAGGGAAGATATACCACTACATTAATGATATTGATCCCGGCCAACAACCTCCTAGATATCTACAAGTTTATTTCTACGATCCAGCCTTCCAACTGCAAAGCCGAGTGAAAGCTTTTGAAAATCTTGATCCGGCTGTTATTTCATGTTTGACTAATATTCTAGAGGCCAATCCTTATAACCAGTCATTTCAGTCTATTAGTGCAAGCCCCGAATTTGCTGATTGTGATGTGCGGATTAAATGTGATCCCAGCTTGATCAACGAACGCACAATTTACCTACATCTGATCAGGTTGCGGCAATTTGGATTGATGATGAGTCGCTTGCTGGTAAATATGTCAGTGATATTAGGGTGAGGCATAAGGGTGGTGAAGCAAAGAGTATTCAGTATCACCTGGGTTGTTTTGATCCGCTTCAGTATCCTATCATGTTTCCCCGTGGGCAGCCTGGATGGCATCCTAGAATTAATAAAAAGCCCCCGAAAAAGAAGCCACGAAAAGGTAGTTTCACGTTGTTACTTAGTATGTGTGAGTTCATATTATCAATGTCGTTGTGTATGCTGTGTTGCTGAATGATTAGCTTCTAATTGCAGGGCCAAGTGATGCAGAATCCGATAGTGCAACTGTTAGCTGTTGTCAGTATTACTGCTACCGATTACAAATGCGAGATATACGCCGGTCATCGTTGTTGTTCTTTGGGCGTCTGCTTCAGCAATACATGATCGATATGTATGTGAAGCTCGAGACAAGCAGGCTAGATTATGTGCGTCAGCATCAGGATACTATCCGGGCGGAACTTTACCAGGGAATACTGGATAGCATCAATGCGGGTGAAATGAACCCAAATAATGTTGGGCGTCAAGTCGTTTTACCACCGTCTTTTATGGGTGGGCCCCGTGATATGAAGCGTCGTTACCAGGATGCAATGGCTCTGGTGCGTAAATACGGCAAACCCGATTACCTTGTCACGATGACATGCAATCCCAATTGGGCTGAGATTCGTGCAGAGCTTCTACCATTTGAGCAACCTCAAAACCGGCCTGATTTAATAGCGCGAATTTTCCGGGCGAAAACAGTTGAGCTCAAGCGGGATTTGATTGATAAGGAGATACTTGGGCCAACTGCTGCTTACACCTACGTGATCGAGTATCAGAAGCGGGGTCTACCACATGTGCACTTCCTACTGATTCTAAAGAAATTCGCCAAGTTAATGAGCCCTGATAGAATTGACAAATACATATTTGCTGAAATACCTGATCCACACGCAAATCCTCATTTACATAATGCAGTGAAGAAACATATGATGCATGGTCCATGTGGTGAGTTTAATCGACGGTGCCCTTGTATGCGCCCCAAAACTGGCTGCAAGAACAAATATCCACGGGAATTCGCAGATGTTACAAGAACTGGTGATGATGCATTTGCATTTTATCGTCGACAAAGAAATGGCCGCACTGTTGATGTGAGAGGACAAACATTGGACAACAGGTGGGTTGTGCCGTATAACCCTTACTTGCTTGCTAAGTATGACTGCCACTTAAATGTGGAAATATGCTCAACCATAAAAGCTGTTAAATGTCTGTACAAGTACATATACAAAGGTCACGACAGGGTTGTGTTCCAGGTGATATCGGAACAGAAGGGTTGCGTCGATGAAATAAAGGCTTTCCAGTCTGCCAGATGGATTTCCCCGCTTGAAGCTGCTTGGCGTATCTTCAAGTTTCCTTTGAATGAGATGTCCCCTCATGTTACTACCCTGCAACTTCATCTTCCTGGAATGCAATCAATTGCATTTAATAAATATACGAAACTCCCGTATATTGCGACATATAAGAAATATAAGAAGACGATGTTAACTGAGTATTTTGAAACAAATAAACGGGATCCAGGAGCTAAGCGGTGGCTCTACAGTGAATTTCCTGAACATTATGTATGGAATTCTACGAAGTCGGAGTGGACACCTCGGAAGAGAGGTCATGCTATTGGTCGTATAGTGGCTGCTAACCCTGCGGAAGGCGAACGTTTCTTCTTACGAATACTATTAATGCATGTCAGAGGTGGGGAATCATTCGAGCATCTTCGCACCGTTGGTAATCATGTGTGTGAAACATATCGCGAGGCTTGCGAAAAGCTTGGGCTGCTTGAGAAAGACACTGCATTGGAAGATTGTCTAGAAGAGGCTACAACGTTCCAGATGCCACACACTTTACGACGACTGTTTGCAACCATTCTGGTGTTCTGCCAGCCAAGTAATCCACTGCAGCTGTGGGAACGATTTTATACAAAGCTTTCCGAAGACTATCGCCGTGGAGAAGCCAACAGTGAAGGTCAGATCCTTTCAAGAACCCTAAGACATGTGAACATGGTTCTTGAGTCAATGGGAAGACAGCTAAGAGATTATAACTTGTCAATGGATACCAATGGTTCCGATGAAGTTGCACCGCTCAATCGAGAGATCGATGAAGAGTTAGAAATTCCTATCCCTGCTGAAGACATTGCAGCATCGAAGCAACTCAATGGGGATTAGCAAACTGCATATGATGTAATCATTGATCATGTTTTGCGGAAGAAAGGTGCGTGTTTCTTTGTTGATGGGCCTGGTGGCACTGGGAAGACATTCCTTTACAGAGCTATCCTCGCTCGCGTTCGTGGCATGGGTTATATTGCATTAGCCACTGCCAGCACAGGTATTGCAGCATCCAATTTGCCTGGGGGGCGAACAGCACATTCTCGCTTCAAGCTACCTCTGGACACAAGAGAGAAGAGTAGCTGCAACATTGGAAAGCGGACTGCCTTGGCAGAGCTGATTCGACAATCAAGTGTAATAATATGGGATGAGGTCACAATGGCGAAGAAGCAGAATATTGAGGCTTTTGAAGCTATGCTCCGCGATATATGCTCAAGCAATGAATTATTTGGAGGGAAGGTTGTGGTTTTCGGTGGTGATTTCAGGCAAGTTCTCCCTGTGACAGTGCGAGCAACGAAGGAAGAGTGCATATGTAACAGCATTGTTGATTCACACCTGTGGCCTCATATGCGTTTATTGCATCTAACGGAGAACATGAGGGCAATAGATGATCCGTGTTTTGCGGAGTTTCTATTATCAGTCGGGGATGGCAGCTTATAAGAAAATGATGAATCCTTATTAAAGCTACCGCAATCAATGGTTGTGCCTTTTGTAAATGAGAGAACATCGATTAACACTTTCATTGACTGTGTTTACCCTAACTTTGAAAGCGATTGCTTGAAGTCTGATTACCTCGTCGACAGAGCCATCTTGACACCAAGGAATGACTGTGTTGATTTACTGAATCAAATTTTACTTGATAGATTCCCTGGTAACACACACGTCTACACAAGTTTTGACCATTGTCTTCCTGGCAGCCGAGATAATCATTCTTTAGAATTTTTACATACCCTTACACCTAATGGACTGCCCCCTCATGAGCTGCTCTTAAAACGTGGTTGTCCTGTGATGTTGTTACGAAATTTAGATCCATCCGCCGGGCTGTCTAATGGTATTAAACTTATTTGTAAAAATCTCCTCCCTAATGTCATACATGCTGAAATAGCTATAGGTCATAATAAAGGCAAGGATGTCTTTATACCCAGGATACCACTCAGGCCATCTGAAACAGATAACTAACCAGTTGAGTTTGAAAGAAAACAATTCCCAGTCCGACCATGCTTTGCGATGACAATTAACAAGTCCCAAGGCCAAACTTTGCAGTATGTTGGTATTTATCTTCCTTAGCCAGTATTCTCGCACGGGCAACTCTATGTTGCATTGTCTCGAGCGACGTTGTCTGCGTCTGTGAAAATTTTAATACACCCACTTGATAATATCCAAACTGTTGACAGTACCCAGAATGTTGTGTACAAAAATCTGCTGCGTCGAGCATCGGGGCAACAAGAATAGTGATTCACAATAGGGTCAGCATATACTGACTAATATATGTGTATGTATATGTATGTATATATATATATATATACACACACACATACACACATATATATATATACATACATATATGCATATAATACTTACATATACATTTATATATACTACTTTTTAACATATATATATATGTGTGTGTGTGTGTGTGTGTGTGTTTGTTTGTTTAGTTTTTTTATTTGTTTTATCGTGCCTACGTCTGTGTGCCTGGAATACCATACATGAAATTATGGCTCCGAATATGTGCTTGCTATAATCTTGTCTGACTGCATTATTGTGATTTAAATTTTTTGTATTCATGGCATTTTGCCAGATCAAATGTACTTGCTACAAGGTTAAATGCTTGCGTCATTATGCATCAAGTTTTTTTACCACCTGAATAGCATGTAACTACAAATGTGATGCTTAGATATGTTGTTCGTGCGTTGCTGTTGTAAACTAGGGATGGAAAGTGATATGCTGAAGGTGTCCGCCTTAACTGATCAATTGAAAGAATGGAAGCTTAAACTTCGGGTCGTTGAGAAGTACCGTGCAACAACAGCTCGATTTGGCAACACAAAATATCAGCGATATGTCCTTTGCGATAGCGAGGTTAGTTAACGAGTAGTACACCCACATCACCAATATCTGAGCCATATTTATCGTTTCCTGCTTTGTCCCGTGCAGGGCAAAAAGATACAGGCTACAGCTTTTGACGCTAAAATTGAATCGTTTGACAAGCAGCTACATCCATATCGCGCATACTGGTTCAGTGATGGAGTTGTACGTCGTGTTAACCCGCAACATCGCTACATTGATCACGATTATGTCCTTGTTCTGGATCCTCAGATGAAAATTGTACCAGTTGAAGGTGCCGCAGATGAAACAGCAAGTACTGCCAACATAAATGAAGACTCTGACTGAGGCCCGCGACTTCATCGGGAAACCTGATAAATTTGGTAGTTTTCCCCAATGTTTTAGTACTGCATCGCTTGCTATGTTCTTTATGAGTTGCTCTTATTTAATAATGTTTGTTATTGTTTTCCTTCCCGTGGCTGTCTTCCTTCGTTCCATTAAAAATTACATACTCACAAGATATGCATCCATATGCAGATGTTGTAGCTGTCATGTCTCCGAAAACAGTGCCATGGAAGGATTCGACTGCTCGTTCGAAGGTTCGAGATATAGTTGTTATTGACGATACGTAAGTTCTCCCATGCTCCTTGCTTACTTCTAATATATTGTTCCGCGTCTATTCCTATCAGTTAGATGTGGCCAAATTATAGCCATCACAAGTTCTTAAATCAATAGTAGATTTATCTATTGTCGATTACACTGCAAATATCGCTTTGTTATGATCTGGAAAATAATAGAAGAATGAAAGCATACTAAATCAACATTAAGCTTGTGTAATGTGACTTGCCAGCGATGAACCATCAATGTACGCAATCCAGAATCTTGATTTTGCTGATGAATTAATACGAGTACATATAACACTTGTTTGTTCCTCGGCTTCATCAATTGGAGCGTGCTGTATAGGATTGTGTATAAGATGTTAACCTATAAAGTGAGCTCAAAACAATTCACTGGTTTATATTGCCAACAAAAATTTGGCTAAGTCTTTGTGTAGGTTCTTGACATCGTGTTTTGTTAGATAACTGTGGGAATTATAGATGCTTTCATGGGTAGGGGGCCAAAAAGGGGTAAGTTTTCCTACTTTATACAAATGGAGCTCAATGTATAATTTCGCTCCCTTTTTACCTGGACTTCGTAATTATATTTATGTTTCAGAGATATACATACTTTTAGTATAATTTATGAAGTGTTGAATGATTGCAGTGCAGAAAGGATCGTGCATGTGCGATTATTACGACCACAGATTCGCGTGAATTTGACCCCGTTTTATACCAGTATAGAATGCAGATACCAAATATATATGTTATATATATGTAGGATGTATTTAGTTATTTATGATGCTGAGAATTGTCATGTAATCGATGATATCCTATGGGCTCTTTTCCCTCCCTCCCTCTCTCTCTCTCTATATCTCTCTCTCTCTCTTTGCTGTCTTCTCTAACTCTCTCTCTCACACCAAACAGTTTGAATCCAGTGTGTCTGTCGGCTTGGGATGACATAGCAACCACTGATGCAGAAAAACTGGCCAAGTCAGCAAAATCTCAGCCAGTTGTCATCGTCACTAATGTTGTGGCATCAAAATACTCCGGTATCAACATGACTCTTTTGCTGAAATGTTGACATATGATATGTTATGCATGTTCCAACTACTATGTTCATAAATGTTTTTGCCCATGTCTCCCAGGATTCTCCTTGAAAACTACCATGTCTACAATGTTCTTGTCTGATGTTCCCGATGCACGGGTTGAGGAGTTGTTGGATTGGTAAACTGCCTTCATTATCTACTTGTATGTACTTCATAACCTTTCGTCCACTGGTATATGTTAACAATCTAAAGATCTTGCAGGCGCGATGCTAACTACGAGAAAATTGATGCTATCAGTGACCCCGAGATGCTACTGAAGAAGAAAGTTGCCAATACTTCTACATCTGAGTTCAAACTTGTCAGGATTGCAGACTTACCAAGTACTCCGGTAATTTGTCATATCTAGCATTGTAACCGCAGGCAAGTTTATCCATGATGCTCCCGCTTGAATTAATGTTGTTCTGCATTGCAGCAGACTGGTTCCAATGAAATCTGGGTGAGGGTGTCTGTTGTTGTAGCACCATGTATCAGCGACCGTGGTATACTGCTTGCAACAAGTGCAACCGGGCTACCAACCACGTGCTAGGCGAAGTATTTGCTTGCTCAAGCTGTGCAAAACATGAATGCGTTTCTGCTACATGGTATGCCACATCCCATCTTACATAATTCTTCTGAAGTTAATGTTTACCAATCCAATAACTCATACCAAATATGGTTTTACACGCAACAGTTGATTTGTGAACATCTATGTGTTCCTCAAGTAAGTATGTGATTTCTAATTGAGATGTAAATAAATTGATTTCGTGCAGGGGACGCCTCGGAGTTCGAATTGGCGATGGCAGTGGTGAACTCAAGGTTGCTATATTTGGACATGCTGTTGAAACTGTGTTAAACAAAAGTGCGGTTACCCTATCTGCAATGACTCCAGACGTAAGCTAACTACACCCATATTTCTCACGATTTCGAGTTGAAATGCAGCTGACTCCATGGGATCTTAATTAATGTAGTCATCTTATATTATCATGCAGGAACAAAGCGATGTTTTGTCAAAGGCAAATGATGCAGCGGTGAATAAACGATTCTACTTCCGCCTGGCTCCATCCAACAGCAAGAATCCACGCTGGCTTAACAAGTGGAGTGTTCGCCAGGTTGAGATTGCATCAAATTAACTCTGTAATGAAGGCTTGTAAAACTATATGATCAAACATGTATGTACATATAAGGATTACACTTAGCAGCGAACCCTGGAGACAGCAATGCATAAAATCAACAACTTGTGCTCGTACAGTTGTTACTTTTATGCCTTTTGCTAATATTTTTTTGCGCAGTTACAAAGCAACAAAAGGCAATCACTTTATGCAGGTGAAGATGTCATACTGTATAGTTTCCTCTTCTGTTGTAGTTGCGAGGATAGGGTAATGTATCCGATCGCAGCAGACACTTGAGTATCTTTTGGTACACTTTTGAGACGACGTATGTATAATATAAAATATAACATTTTGTTTGGTTTATATCCGTGATTTTCCTTTATACATTTTCCTACGCCACTGCTTATATTTATTTCTCACAGATTCATCTCTTTGGCACATCCAGTGTGACAATATTTGCCAACGATTCAATGTTATTTGACATCAACAATTTTCGATGATGCATGTAATTGCATCCACTCATCGACTTGGTGTATAATTAATTTCATAGCATTGTAAAATAAACGTCTTATCCAGACATCGATACGAAACTTATCCACATTCACGTTGTTTTGCTGCATTGAGCAGTTAGTCAAATAAACATGCGCACAAATCAGGCCAGTGTGATAGATAACATAGTAATTTAAACTTTGATAAATACAAAAGCGTAATAAGATCAATTATTAGTCAGGTTCCAACCTCAGGACAATGCAAGACTAGACTCCAATTTATACATAATAATCTTTTGTCTAATTTTTAAATATCAACGCAGATATGTTAATTACTAAAATGAAGTTTCAATTAGTATCCAGCAAATAAACTATTATGTATTACTTCTTGATTAAAATCCAGCCAAGCATATGCATAATATTAAATATCTAATCACTGGAGGGCTTGCACTGCAATTTTAGTCAAATATGATAAATTAATCGTGCACAACTTCGTTGGGTATTCATAACCACCCACCGCTCCTCCCACCTAACCCTTCAGATTGCAAGTCTTAGGTATCGCCGCCAAGCTTCTCTTGCTTCAGGTACGTTTTGTTTAGGGTTTTCTTCCCAATCTGTAACTTCACATACAAAAAACGATTTGCACAAATCCATAAGACTACACGCTCATTCCTGTGTGTACAACTCATTGAAATCAACTATCAGTTGTTTGTGTTGTTGTATTCAACAACTTCAGTTTGCAATGTTTGCAATTGCGTGCCAATAGTGACAGTTTGTTTCACCCCTTCGACATTGTTTTCGTACATTTACTCGTATGTACTGTTTGATCAAAGTATGCATACTCAAGATGCACATGCAATTTTTCACTAAATTAGTTCTTTCGAAGATTCTAATCGCGTAAATGAATAAATACAGAATACACCGATTCTTGGACACTTTGAACCGCGTTATGTTCGTGTTACCGTGACAATGCGAAACTATGATATCATCCCTTCCATTTTTTTTCATTCTTTTTTTGTTTATATATATATATGTGTTTAATTCAATATGAACTTCTTAAACAACTGATATGGTTGCCATTTGTATACACAGCCTACATTCTATGATCAAACATTAGCAGTTAAGACTTCAACCCTGGTATCAGTATGAATTTCTTCAAAGTTATCGTATCCAGTGCTCCAGAAAATGACAGACTGGTAAGCCTATATGTAAACCACCTAATACCAGTATATGATTGAGTTCGTTCATATTTACTTATTACATCTTCTGCATACAAGCAACTCAACGACATTACTTCAAGCAAACAATCTAATCACACGTTGTTCCGCTTCCATTCCTTGCCTCGCATCTTTGTTTATGTGTACAAGAAAGATGTTGGAAAGATTGTCCAGCTACGAACTCCCAACGGGGCAATCTTCAACACCACAATTCTTGCAGACAACAATGAACTGTACCTTACCAATGGGTGGAAAACTCTGGTCAAATGCAACTCGATCAGTTTAGGATATTTTGTCTTCTTCAAATTTAGGGCGAATCTGAGCTATGATATAAGGATAATGGATCCCACGTGCACCGAAATCAATTACCGCAGTATTGTTAAGCAGGAAAACAACGCTGCTACTGGCATAAAAGAAGTAGCACCTCGCTTCTTCAAGCTTTACGACCCATTTAACGCGAAAGATACCACACTGGTAACAATATCATGCAAGTTATGTATATGTTCTCCTTAATTACAATTTATCGCTTAGCTACATTTGTTGAATAACCATGTTCTTGTGCAGCGGATCCCTCCAAAGTATGTTGCTTGTCACTACCACAACATCGCACCCATCATTCGCCTACATGTGCCCAACGGGGCATTGTGGGATATCTGCATCGATCAAGTTGATAACGAGTATTACTTTGGCATGGGATGGCTTCAATTTACCAGTGCTTATCGCGTCCCTCCTAAGGCTGTACTTATGTTCAAATATTAGCGCAATTTGAATTTCAAGATCCGCATCATGGATGAGTCTGCTGCGGAGATCAACTACGGGCTCAATTCTTCCGCCTTTCGAATAGGTCCACAGGAAAATCATGCTTTTGGCTCGTGCGCAAGCTCACAACACTGGAGCGCCATCATTTGCATTCCGTATCATTCATTCTCACACTACGAAAAAGGGTGGAGTTGTAAGTACCTAACTTCCAATTCCTTGAGACATCTATATGCATGCATCATATCAACTGGTTATTTTAAATCATGCAGAACATACCTACATATTTTGTACGGGATTACTTGATTGGCACTCCGAAAGAAGTATGGCTAGAAACATCGGATAATGGCTATATGAAATGGGAAACAACCTGTGGTTTCACGCACGCGGGAAACCCTTTCCACCGTCGTCTCGCTTGGTATAAATACGTGCTGCACTCTCAGCTAGCGCTTAATGATGCATGTGTGCTTGAATTAATCGATCCAGCGATTCCAATGTTTCGGGCAACAGTCTTCCGCCAATAATTTGTCCCGCATAACAAGTATCTGTACTATCTATGTATGCTCTCTGTTATATTATGCGTGGTTTTTGTCTTTTTCAGACCTGCATTGCTAATGTAGTCAGAATGCAGTTAACTGTTGCCTGTTTTGTTAGGCTTTTGTGAACAAATGTTTAGTACATGTGTGGTACAAATCATCTAATTCAGTAAAACTTGATGTCGACCAGATATCTACACTCAATTTATATTGAGTTTTATTTTTGATGAGTGTTGCTCCGCCAGTAATTTCCCCACACCTAAATTTCCCCGAGACATATTGTATAGTCAGTTGTTTGGTTCATTCCAGACAATTTTAGGTTATCGTCATTGTTTACGCAGTGTGATATTTATACGTGGTATTTAATGACACATATGTATCTGATTAAATTATATGTACTCTACTTCCGTTCAATTGGTAAGGCATGATGAAATTATAAGCAGACTACTGTTCGTTGTATCATACAGTACAACAAACATGCTTTCATATAGAAGACGTTCGAAGGGAAGACAAACAGACTATTAATTTTGTGTGTCTATGTTCAAAGCATATCTGTAGTAGCATCCGTTCCATGTGACAGAAAAATATTGCCTGCGGTACAACGAATAATAGACAACAGTAACATTAAATGTACCATTCATAATATACATTGGATTGTATAGAATTCCAAACATCTGATAGTTCAAGATGCAGCAGTACTTCTGTTCATATTTTCCCACGTAATTCCTATCTTTTGCATTTTTCGTGATATTATTATCCGATGACAAGTATTAACTTCCCATGATGAAATCAACCAAATAAAACATCCTTAATATGAACTTCAAAATTTACATTAGCCACCCATAACCAAGTGATGGATCCATAATTAAAATTATATGACATATTACAAATAAAGATCTAACAGTCAATTTATTTTCTACGCTTCTTCTTCGAGATTTTTTTATTAACATCGTCGGTTTTCCTTTTCAGTTGTTCCCGTCGCTCTGATCTGCTTTTACGTCCTGCCTCCCTCTGTCGCCACAGGATAGCTAAAATAGCCTTCCCATTCCTTGAGTAAGATCTCGCCGTATCACTGTCGCATCCGTCGTCTTCATCGTCTCCTCCTGAATAAACTGTTGTTTCTGATCCTTTGCCAACAACATAATCGTGATGATGCCAGCTTTCCAATTCAGATTCGCTCTCGCTGTCAGTATTTTCCATGCTTTCAGTATGCTTCAGCTTGCTCCCCTTCCTAACTTCATCATGGCCCTTCCTCTTGCTCCTCAATTTGTTTTCAACAATTTCTGAAGGCCTTCTTACAGCTTCGTATTTTTTGTCCATAGCTATTCTGATATAATAGTGTTCAAAGCTTTAGGAATGCTTTTATAGCCACAGCATCATATTGGAAGATGAAGAGCCCATCAACTGTTCTAATCTGCATCCACTGTATGCATTGCATAGATCCTTTTTTATGTTGTATTTACTGTTCCATATAGATAGATACAATTCCCACCAGAGGTTACATTAAAGAGTTACATGCTATCATATAATGTACCACAAATAGCTGCAGCAGTTTCAGAGTACAATGTATCTATATTTCTCATCCATATATGAAATAAAGTTCCGATTGAATAATATTCCGTGCTGGTATTGTCCGCAAACGATACAATCCAACTCGCTATTGTTACTTTCTATATATTTTCATAACACCATTAGCAATTCAGAAAATCACAATACAAGAACAAACTTAAACATTAACAAGAGCTCATAAACGTGGACAGCCAATTAGCTGCTCTATATTTATTCAATCTACGGTTAACCAGCTGCTAACGTAGGAGACAACTATAGATAAATTGCATACAGAAAATAGATAATCAGCTATCAGAAAACATAGAGAAGTGAGGATGTCTAGCTGGTAAACTTTTATCATCCAATCCATGATTCGTGCTTGCATCCTTCAGCTCAACGTGCCTCGGACAATTCAATATATCTATGGTTTTGTAGCAGGAGAAGTTGAACTAGCTGTTGTGAACCCCCAACCATTGTCATTTTCGCTCTCATCAGAGTATAATGTTGTCTCCGAACCTTTACCCAGCATGTAGCCACTTCCACATGTACTTTATTCTTCAGATATATCCTTGACCGCACTTGCATTTTCTTCCTCTGTCTCAGTTGCTTCGCCAACATCCTCGGAACTGCCTTCTTGTTGTTGTTCTTGGTGTTCATCATCGCTGGATGCCATCTCAAGTTCTGTCGACTGACTGTTATCTGCCATCCGATAGAATGCTCTTCCTGGTGCAGCTGGACACAGGAAGATGTTAAATCAGATAAACACTTATATCGATAGAAAAAAATACATTAATACAATATAATCACTAATTTGCTATATTACTCTTCAGCTTGGCAATCAACTTCAAAACCAGACTACTCTGTAAGCCAACAAGTGTATCAAATGAATATCAACTTCATTATATATATTATCTACTATCACTATACCTACAGTAATTGAACAACTCATCCTAATCTTTAAGTAGCATCCCAATAAGCTTAAAATGTGTGCCAAGATGTAGTCAGCTTCGATGTGATCAATCTGTAAACTGCACTGCATACAGAGACGTCTGCTTTTCCTCCTTCACAACTCAGTGTCATCACATGCAACCTCAGAAAGCTGTTATTTCATACATGGAACAAACACTTGGCATACAGCATTATTGTGTACATCCCTTTGGTGGAAATAATCCAGTTGCTGCTCATCGCATTCATGCAGCCGATACAGTCATTTTGTGACATCTGATTTAGAGGATCACATAAGCGTATACCAATACGTATGCTGCGAATACGGATGTTGCGTATTCGAAACAGTGTTTAACTCCTCTTTCCAGACTAAGATAAGTCCAGGAATCCAAAGCTGGCATCGTGAACTTGCAAACCGAGAGTCTAGCAATACCATTATATGCCAGTGCTGTCCAATGTGCCGAACAAACTGGTCGCATGATAACTATATTGATAGTGTACCATATGAATAATGCATAACCAAAGATGTCCAGCAGCAAGTGACATGAATAGAATTTGAGTATGCATCAGCGTAGTAATATAATACTATCAATATATATGTCGTTATCTTATGTCATTGTGTTATGTAAATGGTGATGTAATTCCGCAATTACGACATTTTGCACATGTTAAATAAAGTTAGCTGTATGTTCGACCATGTAAATACTGTTGCAGAAGGAAATATTAATCGTCGGACATTTATAGTTATAGAGGCACACCAAATGTACTTCAATGCCAGTTCACTCATATCCAGATCACATGTATCAATGTAAACACAACTGAACATGTACAGATTTATATACATGTTCAGAATATGTGAGCACCAGACGACACGCCAACATATCCAAGTGGTACTATTGAAATGCGTGCCAATATTTGTTAACTATAAAACTAGATCTCCACCCACCTCCAAAAATAACCAACGTAACTCCACCACAACAACCAGCCAGACAAATTTAAAAAAGTTAACAATCACTGCCTTCAATGTCAACACCAAAGGAGGACTCATCAGACTCATCTGCCACGTCCCGAACTTTACTCAGTGCAACAACTTTTCGAAGTGAAATCCCTCCTAGGTGCGCGCCTAATTTGCAAAGTAAGTACTAATATATTTACTCATGTTAATCGCTGATAAAATAAATGTGGACAAGTTTTATAATTTCTGGTGTAATTCTGTGCATAATATATCATGAACACAGGGATTGCCAGAATAAGTGTGTATGGCTTTGCAGCTTCTGCGACCAGCAGTGGTGGTATCGGTGCAGTTTGCAGAGACGATGAAGATAACTGGTTGCTTGGTTTCATAGGAAAATTAGATGAAACAAATAAAGTGGAGAGCGAACTTTGGGCAATCTGTCACAGCATTCACTTAGCTTACGACTAGAACTGGAGTAACATAGAAATACAGACTTCATGCTATGAAGCAATAAAAATATTCCATTTCGTCAGAAATTATCCCCCAGGTATGAGAAATGAAATCAATCGGGGACATATTCTGCTACGAGATATGCACATAGCATTAAATCATATCGACTACATAGAAAACAGCGTTGCCAAACAGCTTGCAAGTATGGGGGCACAACAATCAGATGAATGCAAAATCCTGTATGAAGCCCCAGAAATAATACAGACGGAAGACAAATTAGAAGCGTGTAGTCGTTACATGTCACCCAGTGATACGGATTAGCTGCATAATTCTAGCTATTTGTATCGCAGCTTGCATAAATGTTCATCATCTGATCGTTTAACAATTCGAACTTTCTGTATCTGATGCTGCTTATTTTATATCGTTACAACCACATGTACAATCAAGTGGTAAGGTCCGCCATGCTTCAAACATCCCAGTGACCCGATGCACAACCTGATCAGTAGCCTATACAGGTAAGACAGAGTTCTACTACATGAGTCCATGCAGTGTCGCAAACACGTAACTACAATAATTTGTAGATATGATCAGTCTACACGAATTCAAAAGATATGTGAATATTCGCACAATGCTTCTTCGCCCAGATCACATCGCACTAACTATTACATTCAAGATTTATACTAGCTTAATCTAAGTTAGATGCCGTAGTTTATTCAGTACCGCCACGTGTAGTCACTGTATCCTATCTATCTCGTTCACTGGGATGGCAACATTTAACTTTTTACATTGTAAATAGTAGGAGCATGACCACACAATTTTATCCACCATCGCAGTATGCTCTCCCGCAACTATCCGACAGCCAACTTAAATTGAAGTTAAAATTAAGGTGCCCATAACTAACCCCATAACAACCCTGCCGCCTACCGCTATCCGAAATCCTGACTTAGTTCAAACATTAAAATACGTGCCCTTACCACGTTAAAATTGAAACCTAACTGACTGCATCCACTTTATTTCAAGCATACTATAAATGCAAACCACCCATGTCACATACTGATTGTCGTTTCAGTTTCCCTTCCTAATCCCCTTCCCAGCAAGGCTAACTATGAAGGCGATGGCATGCGATAGACCTCTATCCGAAGATGAGGTCATAAGTAACTCCAAATAAAAAACTGCCCCAGTTCATCTGCTATCTTATCCAATTCCGACTACGATCCAATAGTCCTCGGTGTACCGCCTCCGGAACTGGTCCCAACTACCATGCGTTAAAGATATTATATGATGCTCTTGAAATAGTACGCAACTTAATACTCGAGGAGTAGTTGTCTGCTCGTCGGTTTAAATCATGTAATTAATATTTCGTACTATTACAAGCTTCATATAATACCCTTCGATTGTTGTATTAGGTGTCCATTGAATGCATTCTACTGATAGTGTCCTCCGTAGCAATTCTTTCACATATACTTCCACCCCTAACTACAACTTGTTATGTTGCCAGGCCTTACCAGCCTGCAAAATTTTTAACTATTTTGAATCTGAATATAGACACTCTTCTATAACGGACTAATACTGCCAACAATAACTTGATGCAGTCGTCAGATATAGCATACAACTTGTGCATTCATTCACATCAACAGATTAATGCCAGCTTTCAGTAACTATACAACATATTTGTATACTGTATTACCACAACAACACACTTGTGATCTGTACTATGTAGATTACCTTCTCCCTGTTTGGTTTTCACTAATTCAAAAGTTTATCTGACACGATGGCTAGCTTCCCAAGTAGACTAGATATGCGTGCCAGCAAGTGAACAAATCAAACAAGCTGAGCCTGACACTTTCAGCACAAACATCAAAAGTTGCTATTCAACTCTAGAAACATACTGACATCACATGCAGACTTAGAAAATTCGCATCCAACATGCAGCCTAAACAGTTGGCGCATAACAGTATTGTAGCAACGCCACATAGGCCTACAAATTCATGTCAGACACAACTTGTAATAAGCTTGACTCTAATTAATAGTTTACAACTGTGTATGTTCATCTAAAAAGAAAATCAGTATAACAAACTGATACATTTGAGCTACTTATAACTGATAACTTATACCAAACTCACCTCCCAAAACGCATTGTATATTTCGCAATAATTCAATTTCCATTAATAACCATTAGTACAAATGCTTATACTCACAACTCTTATTAACTTGCGCAATCTTTACTATCCTGAATCAGAACCTGCAGTTTCCTCATATATTCAACCTAACCAAGTAAAGATGATTTTGTAGAATCGTCAAATATAACATGCAACTTACACATTGATTTGCATAAATGCATTGATATGAACTTTCAACAACCATACAGCAGACTGATGCTCTGTATTACAATAACAATATGTTCATCACCTGTGCAGCTTGTGTAATGTTATTGTCAGCTTCCCCATGAAGTAGAAATGTGTGCCAACAAATGGACAACTTAAACATGCAAGACTGACAATTGCAGTGCAAGGATGATGAAATGCTCTGAATGCTTTACAACCTAGCATCCTCACATGCATTTTAAACATATACTTACCTACCATGCAACCCAAACACTTGGCATCCAACAATATTATACCCACACACTTGGCACAAATAATACCATAACAACTTTAACGATCTGTAAAAATATACTGCGATCATTTCACAAAAGATAACAATGATGATACTACAATATACAGCGGTGTGCTATACTACTATCCTGTTATTGGTGAATTGACAATTAGCAAACTACACTACAAAACTGAATTTATATAGAAATACACCTCCTTCACTAATTGCTAACTATCAGCATGGAGACAAAACAATCTTTTAAGCCCTGACTGACAATACATATAATTCTTGCTAATAAGAGCATATTACTCCACATCATATGCTTAATATACTTCATAAACAATTTCCCACCTACCAGTGATGCACTATATAAACCATTACCTCTCCAAACGAGACCTACATCCAAAACCATTCAACGCATCTTATGTTCCAACAATTCCACCACCAACATTCAATCACCAGACCAAACATCATGACACCATCCACGATTGCGGAACTTCGATCGTCATTGGTATCATTACTTTGCACAATACTGCTGTTATATTACTTTCCAATATTAGGTTGTGTAAACCCTTACTTTACAACAATGTGATATTGAATTGAATCACTTCCACATTATTCTCAGGAAACATACAATGAAGCTTGGATAAGAGTCTGCATTCGCATCATCCCAACAACACAGCAGGGATGGTTCAATGCATGTGACATCTGCCAGCGAGAGCGTATTCATTCAAACTGTTCCACCTGCAAGAGCTCTCAATCTAAGACTACTCCCAGGTTAACCAGCTGTAGCATATGCAAATTCACACTACAAGATGTTTAGATCAATATTTTACGTACAAATACTTATTTCGATACAGGTGCCGTCTCATGGTTGAGCTTAAGGATGACACCGGCATACTGGATGTTACACTGTTTGGGCAGGCTGGAGAAACTGTGCTCAACACAACAGCTGCAACCTTGGCACGAATGACGCTGGAGGTATCAATATAGTTCCCACAAATAATACACCATATAACTACATAATAAAACATGCATAACATATTTACAACGAAGTTTATGTCTCACTTCAACCTCATAATGTAACACCAGGAATGCCAGTCTCTCATCATCGATGTCAACACAAACAGTGCATCAAGACATTTCTATGTGCGTGTTCTGAAGTGCACACAACAAACCAATCGCAGAATAACTAGGTGGGTGGTCCGCCAGGTTGAGATTGCATGAATGCAACGAGGCAACGACAACAATAATGAATAAGATCCAGTGATGAATCTGTATCAAAATAAATTCCTCTCATTATGTACTTTCTTATATTTCATTTCCCTTTGTTGTACGATTTAGTACCATGTTTCCCCCCAGTTTTGTTGCATTAAATAAAGTTTGCTATGTTTTCTACTGTGCCATTATTGTTGCATGCTGCGGAGTGTACGAAATCCTACGATTGATTAAAACCACAACAGCACAAACAGACAAGGATTACTTGTTCCATATCTACTCCGGCTATAAACAAATCCCAACTATATCCACCATAGAATTATATGTCTACTGTTACTTAAAGACAACTGAACCAGCTTATATATGACCAACACAAATGGTACAGCTTACAGTTACGCCAAACAACAAGATAACTCATCCAACATAGCGATGTTGTTAGGCGTCCCAGACCTCATATTGTATATATGCTCTTCTAATGATTAAAAAGACCGAATTAAAAAACAATATACACAAACAATTTTTGGCAATGTGACCACGTAAATGAAGTTCGTCGGCTTCCCCCGCAAAGTACCTAAGTAAAATTGTGTAATCAATTCCGCTAAATAATGCACGCCTACCTGAATTCTATTGTTCATTTACAACAAACACAGGAATTGCACAAATAAATGTCCACGGCTTTCCATCTTCTACAGCCAATAAAGTTAGTGTCAATCCATTATGCCGATACTGCGAAGATAATTGGATGGTTAATTTCCTTGGGAGGATAAATTAGGCAACCGAACTGGAAAATGAATTTTGGACAATATACCATACCATTCACTTAGCTTATGATAACACCTGTAATAACAGATGAATAGAGACTTCATACTATGAAGCGGATAAAGTCTTCCATGTACTAGAAAATTATTCTCGATTACTACATATGAAATCAATCGAAGCTGCATCCCGCTACAGAACATGCATATATCACTAAGTTACATTGACATTATAGCAAACAACACCGCACTTAACTTTCGTATCTAAGTTCATCACAACTTTGCTGAACATGCTTCATTTCATTGACATGTGGCAGCCTCGGAATACGCTAAACATTGTAGTGCGTGCCATTCTATCACGTACAGCATAGTTCAATCGACTAAATAGAGTAAGCATGCTATATAAGCAGTAGCTACACAATCCAGACTATCATCAACATACAGAATTGGTGCGACGGCTTTCAATGGAACTCAGCAACATATCAGCTGCTAGGGTAACTTTGGTAAGTTATTTCTTCCATTTAATTGTCTCGTCCACAGCATAACATTTGTCAAAAAACTATCACCTATTTAATTGTATGACAGCCCTTATACAGAGAAACATGGATGAAGGTATCAATAACCGCAATACCAACAACTCAGCAACCATGGTTCAATGCATGACGAAACTGCAAAAACGAGTGCTTCGGACAAATCTGCAATAGATGCGGCAATGCTACCCAGGATGCAATCCTATGGTTAGACAAATATTCAGCATACAATATGTGCAACAATTCTTCTGCTGCATACTACTTCTATTCTTTACACACACATATGTACTTCTGTATGTCAGTATTGTTACACTAAATATATGCAAACTAACAACCACACAACCCTTCGCTGCAGTGGCCACCTGTATGTCGAGCTACAGGATGAGACTGGGATCATGGATGCCACAATATTTGGGCTACCTGTTGAAACTGTCTTAGACAGCACCCTCGTCACAATGTCAACAATGTCTGAACAGGTATTCTTATTATTTGAAATATGCAACATCTACAATCCATAACAGCACCAACTACAACTTCATTTTCAGGAACAACAAAATCTCCTTCTAACCGCAAATGCAAGAAGCACAACAGAAAAATTCTACGTCCGCATACTCAGATGCACACAAAACAGGAACCCAAGATTAACAAGGTGGGTGGTTCGCCGAGTTCGAAGAGCACAATAAACAACGATAACAATCATTGCCGAAGGCAAGTATGGTGCAGGCTCCTATCGATACCACGCATGTTCACTGCTACTATACTTTCCTCACTGCGATGCTGCAATATCATATGTCTACCTTCCTGTTGTTCGAATGTAATATCTACAAGTTTTAAACTATTCATGTTATAAAAAGACTACTATCAGCTATGAATCCAATTACTCTAAATATAATGTACCTACAAATCTTAAGACTATTTACAGTATCTTGCAATGACAAATATATATCTCCGCCCATCTGACAGGAAGACATGCGAAGGGCGTTGGCGGATGGATCTAAATTTCGTAACAACATCACAGGACAACTGTTCAAAACTTGTGTAGACGTGTGTGTTACCAGGGAGTCTATCAAGTAAAATTTGATTCAGAAAATCAACACAGACAATCCTTGTTGTCAAGACAGCTAGGTCGACGAGGTAGTCAGACTTCAAGCAATCGCTTTCAGAGTTAGGGTAAACACAGTCAATGAAAGTGGTAATCAATGTTCTCTCATTTACAAAAGGCACAACCATTGATTGCGGTAGCTTTAATAAGGATTCATCATTCTTTCGCAAGCTGCCATCCCCCACTGATAATAGAAACTCCGCAAAACACAAATCATGTATTGCCCTCATGTCCTCCGTTAGATGCAATAAACGCATATGAAGCCACAAGTGTGAATCAACAATGCTGTTACATATGCACTCTTCATTCGTTGCTCGCATTGTCACAGGGAATTTCACACGCACATGTTGAGACTATTTACAGTATAATTTTGATCAAATAACACCCAAACACAATGTATATACGAGGATGCCTCCTCCGAATCGTGTAACAACAGCAACAGCAGGAACAATGAAATCAACACTAGAACTTTCCACCAGAATCAATACAAAGCATGATTAGCATGGTATAATAAATCGTTGTAAACGAACATGAGATCATCACAAATCAACGCTGCATTGATAGACAAAACATAAACCAAGATTACATCAGTTCATAAGCCCATTACAAGATAAACATAAGCAAACTTGACATTACTGCTCATAAGACCTAACATGTAACTACAATACACCATATCATAATTGACCTCTCTGTTTTGAGAGACCGATTTGAGCCATTAGCGCTGAACCTCCGCAACCCCAAAGGCTTCTCCGACTTTCCAGTAGTTGATGTGTTCTTCAACATATGGTGGCGATGAAGAACCACCACTGGTTACAGCTAACACCATTCTTTCAATACTATCTATTAATTATCCACTGGTTACTTATCATCGATACGCATCTTATACATTTGTCACATCACATTCAACTGGTTTTCCCAAATACCAATTCAGCGTCAATTCTTGATAATTTTCCAATATTATTGCTCAGCAAAATGTGTCATACCATGCTGTGAAGAGATTATCAGTAAATTGTTTACACAGTTAAATAAGTAGCTTGCCGATGTTCTTGAACTGTGTGCCACCATATGCAAATTTGTAGGCAAATGACATTATCACCTACACCAGCTAATTTGAATGTTATAGAACGTGTCAATTTCGATACAAAACAATTATCTAAAAAAAACCCAAATGTTTTGTTATTCACATCATCAGCTCAGGATGACATTGCAAATGATAGCAAAAAAAAAACAAGAAAAAGCATTTAGCACAGAACATTATATAACTATAACACACATAGTTCAGATGTCCAACAACTTCTGTAACAAATGTCACTATAAATACTATCATACAAATCAATTTTTCTTCATACCACACAACAACAAGGCAACATTGCTTTCTCCCATAAGGTTTGTTTGCACCTTGCAACAATAGTTCGTCCAAGCCTCAAAGTTTGGATTATGATCAACCATACGAACAAGAAATGAAACCTTGTGCAATAGTCGATCTGCCAACATTGCCGGTAAGCATTTTCTTCACTAATGAACAATTATCACCGACTCAGTAATGCAGCTTTCCAACAGTTTCACTTTACGTTGTATGCTTCTTATGATCAACTGCAGCCTACAGTGCGCGAAATTTGGGTAAATGCCAGCGTTCATGCTTTACCAACAAATCAGCAAGCATGGTATTACGCATGCAAGTTCTGCAATCGTGTTGCAAATCGTTCTCCAAACAACAGATTTCAATGCTCTGCTTGCCAAAATAATGACCGCGATGCTATACCATGGTATATAATAACACTGACAACCATTATGTCGTATACTGTATCGACCTAATCTCGTACAACATGAATTTTACAACTTTTTTAAAGAGGATACGAAATCTAAATGCCAAATGTTGTTTTTTTGTTGTTTTTCCCAGGGGGCGTGTAACCGTGCAACTTCATGACGGTAGTGCTGAACTCGAGGTACGCATCTTCGGACAGTCAGTTGACACTGTATTAGGGATAAATGCAACAACCATGTCATCAATGTCAACTGAGGTATGAAACACAATTTCTCGATTCGAAATTATACTCCATACCCAACTAGCTCATTATCTTCACCACTGTGATTATTTCCAGGAACAACAGAGCGTGCTCCAGACCGTGAACACGAACAGTAGCACAAGAAGATTTTACTTCCTCCTTTCCCGGCGCAACAATGGGAATGGGTTCCCAGTCAATAGTTGGACTGTACGCTACGTAGTTGAAGCTTGACGCATGCTTACAAATCAAAATATATTCTCGTTGACGAAATAAATAAAATAATATGCCAAATTCGTCTTGTATGTTCTTGTAATCAACGCTTTGTTATCGGTGGATGTCCGCAATATATTGTAATTTAGTCTGCATAATACGATGTCCCAACTACATTTCAAATAATTCAACGCTACCTCCATTAACCAGATACTGTTACAACATGTGTACTGCGGTAGACACACCGAACGTATAAATAATGCCAGAATACTTCCGGGCGAGTACCACATCAACAGAACTGCAGATGCCAATTAACAACGTCACTAATTCGTAATTGCATATCCCGCAAGAAAATACGATACTTGCAGTATTAAATCCTCATCTCCCGTCGCCTTCTTTCTCCACCATTTGAATAGTTTCATTGACACGTGCTAATCCCCAGTTGCTCACCAATTTCTGCTCGTCCTTATCCCAAAATGTCATTTCAAATTATGTGGATTCGCCGTTAATCGGCATTAGATACAGTAGTTTTGCTAATATGGCCAAAAAAAAGAGCACGATTTCAAGCCATATAAATATTGTAAGCAAACCACTTACGCACCGTGCCAATAATCTACCATATGTACTTGCGATTTAATTTTCAGCACTAACAGTTGATAGACAACATACTGGGCAGCTTACCAATGTACTAAAAATTGTGTGCCAACATATGCATTGTTCCAGCCTACTGATTCTGCTGCTTCCAGTACTGGTATTGACATCTGCTGCTCCTACTTCACAGCTCAATATCACGAGTTGCAACCATGCAAAATTCTGATCTAACATGCAATACAAACACGTGGCATACAACAACCTTCTGTCCAAACATTTGTCATCAACAACACACCACGTACTGATCACATGATTAATAACACAACACCCATGCTTGCATTCACTGCAAATCTCAGCAATTTTGTAACATCCAAGATACCCCATTTGATTACGGTAAATATTCAATAAGCGTTCAAGTGTGTGCCATTTTATGAGTCACAATATAATTAACAGAGTACACAGTACATAAGGCACTATATAAACAGTTCACTGGTGAGGAAAAAAAATTTCATAACTACACAGAAGAAATACAGCAGCTTGCAATGCAGGTCAACAATATATCAGATGCAAGACGAACGGTGGTAAGACAGTTGTTCCATTCACTTACACGTTTACAATTGTGATACTTGCAACTGAAATACAATCTACTCATTCTTGTAACAGCGGCTGTATGCTGAGACATGGTTACGAGTATCGATACGTGCAATACCGACAACTCAACAGTCGTGGTTCAATGCTTGCCCACATTGCAAACGTGAACGCATCTGTCAAACCTGTAGAAACTGTGGCAACGCTGATTGCAACACAATACTGTGGTTAGCTAAAAAAACCCAACATCCATTATATACAACGTTTTTGCTACTGCACAGCATATCCACTACATATAGCTACATCCACATGTCCTATAACAGCAGAACAAGTACATGCACGCTAACAGAAACTGGAACCTAACTGCAGTGGTCGCTTGTATGTGGAGCTTCGAGATGAAACTGGAATTATGGATGCTACAATATTTGGGCTCCCTGTGGAAATCTTTTTGGAGACCACACTTGTCGCAATGTCAACAATGACTGAACAAGTATTATGATTGCCTAATCTACACAATCCCTAAGACAGCAACACACACTAACTACAGCTACATTGATTGATTTGTTTCCTTATCAGGAACAACAAAAAATCATAACATCAGCAAATGCAAGGAGCCCAACGACAAAATTCTACGTCCGCGTGATTAGGTGCACACAAAACAGGAATCCTCGATTAACAAGGTGGGTGGTTCGCCGTATCCAGAACACCTAACAAAAGGACATCATTGGAGCAATGCAACCCCATCATACTCCACCCACCAACAATCAAGGCAAATAAAGCTGCAAATCATGTACCTGTTCTATTCCGCTTTGATGTTTCTACTACTGTCATCTTGTATTTCTAAATTCCAAATTTTCATTGCTGCAATAACGTGCCTCCTATTGTAATCCTTCGCTAAACTCTTCTGCAAATATCTACGTACTGCACTACACATTTTATTTTTAATTGCAAAATCAACTATGCAACGGAATAGCAAACTAACAAAAAACACGTGCTAAGATGAACAAAAACCCAACCCTTCACTACAGCGGCCACGTCTATGGCCAGCTACAAGATGAAACTGAAATCATGGATGCCATAATATTTGGTCTACCTATTGAAACTGTCTTAGAGAACACTCTTGTGACAATGTTAACAATGACTGAGCATATACTATTATGGGGAAAAATTCCAACTTTGGTTGTTTTTCTTCCGGTTTCTTTCTATGATGCACAAAGACGATGTTATCCACACATCTCAGACTAAATTTTTTCTACCACAATCTAAAAACCATTTTTCGACCAAAATTCACTGTACCAAATTCACGAAGAGTCATATAAAAACCTTTATGAGTACCTAAAAAAGAACATTTTCTGGTCATAATAGCCAAACATTTATTTTTCACATTTCAGTCCATATTGAGTTTCCTATGGTCACTTGACACTGGTACTCTTTCGTATCATACAGATGGTTGCTTCCAACAATTATTCGATGTATGCCTATTAAAGAAAGCGAATGGATTCTTCTCTTTCATTTTCTTGCCACACATCTCCAGACTATTTACAGTATTATTCTGATCAAATAATATCAACACGCGATGCATATACCGGTTTGCCTGTTCTGGATTCTGGAACAACAGCAACAACAGGAACAATGAAATCAACACTAGAATCTTCTACCAAAATCAATACAAATCATCATTATATTTGTTACATTAAAATCCAGGAACAACTTGCCGAATAAGGAAATTAGTCGTATCAGTTTATGAACAAGGAAAAAAATGGAAAAAAAAATGAAAAAATATTACTCGTTTGATCAACCAAACACAATTCGTATCGATCCATGAATAACATAGTATAATACATCATTCTAAACGAGTATTAAATTATGAAGAAAGCAAAAACTGCATTGATAGACGAAATATAGACCAAGATGACATCAATTCGTAACCCCATTACAAAGTAAACATAACCCAACTCAACATTACTGCTCATAAGGCGTGACATGAAACTACAATCCACCATAACATAACAGAAAAAAACCTAGACACTCTAGAATCTTGGTTTCTTCTTGCACGACTCTTGAACATCTTCCTCGGTGTTCTTCCTCTTGCTGCCCTTATCTGGTGTCGCATCCAGCGGAAGAATTGATTTCTTCATTTGCGAGTCTTCGCTACCTTTGGCTGTCACTTTTTCCTTCTTCTTTCTACTTGAACTGGAAGAACGAGAGACAGAATGCTTCAACTTCAGCGGATACGAGGAAGCCGTGTCAGTTCCCCAGAAGTCATCTTCTTCCTCCGCGTCTGAGTACACTGTAGTCTCCGAGCCCTTCCCGACCACATAACCATGTTCAGTCCAACTCTCCCACTCAGACTCGCCCTCTGTGAATTCTTCCTCACTCTGATATTTTTTACTTTTCCTCATCTTCTTCTTGCTCTTCTTCTTAGCAGTCTTCCTCCATTTGTCATCGGTATTTTCCTTACCAGAATCCATTGAATCATAGTATGTTGTCACTTAGGCCAACTGCTTATGCTTTTATACCAGAAGTAAGGAAGGAGGTCAAAAGACCATAGCAACTGTTCATGTCCTTCAATTAAACTGCTTAACATGATTACTCAGACAGACACATCTTCAGTAAATGTAATCTGCAAGACAGGTCAATCAAGCACCAGATACTGCAAACCCTACTCAACTTACCTAAGAAATCTTCAATACACATCAAGCAATGCATCTACATGATGAAGCCTAAAGCAGAAGGAGAGAGATGGTGGCTGATTGGGGAAGATAATAGGCGTTGACAATGGACTAGGTTATACATGAACTGGTAATACAAAGCATCTGTTCATGTCCTTTTATTAAACTGATTGACATGCATATTCAAACAAACACATCTCCAATAAATGCAATCTGCAGGACAGGTGAATCAAGCACAAGATACTGCAAACCCCACACAATCTACTGAATAAATCTTCAATTTACATCAAACAATGCATCTAAATGATGAAACCCAAATCAGAAGGAGAGAGATGTTGGGTGGCTGGGGAAGGTAACAGGCGTTGACCTTGGATAGGGTTAATAGGTTATAAGTATGATTTTGTTAGGCTCAAAGAGCTCATGATGCTCATAAGGGAGCAGAATAGGCTAATTATAGATATCAATTAAAGAGACAAAGAAAATTTCCAACACCTATCTCACAAACATTGAATATCTGAAAGCACTGCATTATATCAGCCGCTAGAAGTTTCCCAATTTTGACTGCAAAACCCATGTATTACGTAGTTACAGCTCGATAATAAGAAAGATTGACAAACTATACCATTGCTTCGAAAACAAAGAAGTTAGGAATCTGGAAACAAAGATTAGTGGATATTGGTACTGTCACTGCACAGCAAGCAAGGAATTGGGGATTCATAATGTCATTGTAAAACATAGTACTTGATATATGTTGCTAAAAATAACACAAGTATGAATTGCAATGACAGTCAGACAATTATCAATTTCAGAGCAACAAGACAATACCCGATTCAAAGGCAGGTGCAACCAATATCTATATAACCAATTTAAGTTGCCATCAATGACACGCATGTCTACTACTCCTGTACTACCTGACTACGATGCTGAAATACCCTATAACTACTATCTCGTTCTTCCAATCTCGTGTCTATGCAATGTACTATCTACCAGTTTTAGTGCCTTAAATTCATAAAAAAAGACAATTGCCAGCAGCGAATCCAATTACTACAAATGTGATGCACTCACAGATGTTGAGGCTATTTACAGTATAATTCCGATAAAATAACATCCAAACGCGGTGCATAATAATCCTGCAGTAGCAAATGTATATCTCCGCCCATCGGACAAGCAAACATGCCAAGGCCACAACGCGCGCAACGAGCGCGGGGTGGAACCTAGTAAAATATCTAAAAAGGGGACGAAGAGGCAATGTGATAAAATGAAACCAAAGATTTTGAAGCATTCTCAACTCATGTGTGTATATATGTCCTCACACAGGTGCGGATCTACCCTTTGAGTTGCCAAATTTGTGAAACAACAATTTTACCTCATGTTATGTCTATTAAATGCAGTTTAGCCCTCACTCAAATTAAATACTAACTCTTATTATTTGTGTTTTTGCATTAACATTTCATATCTTCAAAATTTAGTCCTAACGATAAATCTTGGATCCGCCCATGTCCTCACTTGCAACTTTTTCAAGTCAAGTTTGATTTTTTTTTCTTCTCGTCACCTCTGCATATGATTACAAACGAGCAGAATAGCAACTCGAGGAAAATTAATCCGTAACAAATCTCCAAACTCTTCATTTCATTCCATATGTTCTGGCAGTAGGACTTTTATACTGGGTGGGTAACAATCGGCCACACACACACACACACACAAACACGATAAGTAAAAAAGATAAAGGAAAAGACTGATTTGTTTATTGCTTGAATAATATCGGGGGAGTACAACTCTTAAATAGAGTAAATGATAACTCCAACCCTACCCTACCCTAACGGGCCAAGCCCATATTATTAATTAAATAAATAACTCGATCAATAAATATTAAATAATATTAATTTACTAAAGTAATTATGAGAACTTTAAAAGAAACCACAACGAGCAAGCAAGTAGTTATTGAAGTGGTCTCTCACATACCACGAGTCGGCAACTCTACTGCCGACGTTATTGCCAGGTGGGTAGTGGAGAATGGGTCAAATTTAGGAACTTTTCATGTGGAACCCTCTTGGGTGAAGGCATCTCTTGTAACTGATCGTTCGGCCCTTGGCCTTTCCTTTTCTTCTTAGTAGAAGTCTTTTACTAAAAGAAAAAAAGTAGTTATTGAAGTTGTTCTTCGACCTGACTTTCTCAAATTGAGATACTATTTGGAACTCCTTTTCCTGTCACACCAGGCCCTGAAGAAGGCCTGAGAAGTTCATAGGGCAGGCATCGATTCTTGAAACTAGAACTCTTTTCATTTCGTACTTTAATTTCCTTATCAATCTCCTCTAGTTTCTTCTTGAACCGGTCAAAAGCCGCATTAATGATCGGATCTTGCTCCCATTCTGTCTCGATCTTTGTACTACCGATATACTCTTCATCCTCGGAATGAGTCGACAAGAGATTAAGTGCCGTTAAGACAGTTAATGCTTGACCCTGAGTAGGCAGGCACTGCAAAAACGTGTTTTGGGGGTTTTGTATGAACTCCTTCAGCCCCGCTTCTGAAGATTCGTCGTCGGGCATTCTCGTACGAGCAATGGTCGGCCTGTTTAGGACATAGGCCCCGTAGAGGTACTGACCGAAGTTGACAGCCGCGTGGTGGCCAGACGGTACCCATATCATAGTTGTGAGGATCTTTATAAGGTCCTCAGGTGTGTTAAGCTCCGGCCACCCGTCCTTTTTATCCCCGTGACCGACTGTTCTGATCTCTTTCCACCATTCTTCAAGCTCTGTATCTTTTTTCACCTTCTCCGCGTCTGGGTAATACCCATTCACATAATCAGTCACCCACTGCTCAATCGCGTCCCAAATAAGCAATCCGTCATTGGCGAAAGGGTAGTCTTGGATTGCTAGCTTTAAGCCATGAGGAGCGCTGGGATCCTTCACAGCCATTCCCCGACTGATTAAATCGGCAGGAAGTCCCTCCTTGTCGAATTGCCAGAACTTGTCGTAGGCGACGGAGCTGAGCTCCACAGAATACTTCGACGGGGAGAAGGACCCCTCAATTATCCCATTTGCATTAATAAGTATCTGCCGCGCGAGCGAGTTTATGTTCATCGTGTACCTGAAATGACGGTGCAGCAACTTGTAAATAGGGTGCATCGTGCTCAGTTGTCTGTTGCTCGCGATTATGTAGGGCTCGACGGCACAGTGAGTTCTTAACCTGCAAAACAATCATAAATTAATGGTGGCTTAACTTAGAATGATAGGCTAGTTTGTATATCCTAAAAAAAAAGGCTAGTTTGTACCAGTGACTGACTAACTGATGGTGGAATGAGTCGTGTGCGAGGACATGAACCTTGGCTAGCTTCCATAGCCAGGCATTAGTTGCATCAGAAGAAGGCGTGTAGACTTGTTTCCACTGCGTCTTCTTTCCATCAGCATCCTCAACTGGTGAACGTGTTAGCTCAATCGCTAACGGCCTCAGAGTGCCGTCGTCTATCAAGAAGAAGAATGTCCTTGAGCCGTATAACGTTGTCCCCAGGATCTCACTTACTTTGTCGACATACGGCAAGAGTAGGTCGTCGTAGTCTAACATGAACAATCTCTTGTCTTCCAAAGCCTGCACGCAATAAAAAACCAGGATCTAGAGAGAGATATCGCAACCCAAATGTGTGTGTGTGATGACATACGAAGATTTTACCTCTTTGAGGGTCTTAGTCCACCCGATCTTTTTGATTTCTTGGTCAACTGTTTTGGCTGTGATTGTTGTAGGATCATCACCACATAACAAATCCTGCGTTGTGAATACATACGGGTTCATTGCATGTAAAACAACAAAAATTGTAGAAATAAACGGTAGAGATATAAAAAAAATTATTGTAGAAATACCTCTTTCTTGACCAACCGAATACTGTAGGGGTTCAAACCAGCAAGGGGTCTGGCGAGCGAATTCCTCGTCACTTAGCCCAGAAATTTTGACTTCTGCAGTTTTGTAACGCAATATTTAATGATACTTTAATCGCCCAGTGTGTGTGTGTGCGCGACAATTTTAGATGTTTTCGAACTAAAACGCAGTCGTAGTTTAGGGGTCTCACTGTCGAAATATTCAGGAGCTTCAAATTTGAATAAATGTTTTGGAGGGAGTTCAACCCCTTCCTTAAACCACGAATCGATGTGTGTTAAGCTTGGAAACCCGTCGCGTGCGCTCGGAAAGGATGGCAAATTATCCTTTATGAATCCTACTCTGCTGTAAATCAACAATTTTTTGACATCTGAGAACTGCTCATCACGGGGCACGTAAAATGCTGGGACTCCTTCCCTCGATTCTGATGACTTGTTTGTCTTGCACGGTGGTCGGCCCGTTCTGCAGCGTCTAGGGTACGGGTGGTCTGCCCCGCCAAGAACAGGGCGCTGATTCTCAGCGTCACCAAGATCATTGTAGACATCGTAGTCATAGATCCTGTCGTGCGATTGTCTCGTCCCTGTGCCGTCGCCTCGTGCCGCCTTCAGTTCAGCTGCTCTTAGACCCTTCAGCGCCTTCGGGGTTTCAGAAGGCAAGTATAACTGTCTCATCATACAAAAAACAACCGAACAAAACCGAATTAAGTAAATTTGTTCCAAGCTGGCCAGCTATCTCAAAAAAACTATGTTTTTAGAATATTAATTCGATAATCATGGTAACACATTCACTTGGTTATGAAGTTTATGTCGAAAAATCACCTGTAAATTATGTGTCCGTGTAAAATACAGTAGAATTTTGTTCTCAAACAAAACTAAAAATACAATAAAATTTTCCAAGTCACAAGCATTCAAAAAATCAGTTTCTATTCCCTAATTAAAAAAAAAAAAATCAGTTTCTAGAAACTAAAAGACAGCGGCCAGAAGTTCAAAAATAGAAACAAATAATTAACAAAAAGAGAAAAAAAAGTATTCTATTTGTATGGCAAACCTTGTTGGTAAAGAAGATCCTCTTATCAGAGGAAACGTCTTTTGAAGCAACCCAAGAATTGCAAGTGATGCTGAACAAACCGTCGCAATCCACACTCTTTAGGTAAATTTCCTCGCTTAGAGTGTTCTCGACCTTCACAGCACCGATATTGCCAAAATTGTTGGGAATTTCAGCGTCCCATTTATACTTCACCTCAGTCTCAGACCTTTCCAATTCAATAGCGTGACCACTTGGCTTCACTGTTTCAGCTAAATTAACACAACAACCACAACAACAACAACAACCAGGGACGGACCCAAAAAATTTTCCTAAGGGGGGCCATATTAAGTATACGAGTACATATTTAAGTTCATATTACATAATTTATAACAAATACCATTAGTTTAATTTCATAGTATAGTATGAAAATATGATTGCCGGATAGGAGTTTTGACTAACATTTCGACAAATCTATAATTTTATCTTTGAATGTGAAGTGATAAAGTTTCAGCTTAGCAAAAAGTTGAGTTCACTAAAGAATTTATAGAAGATTTAGGGGGGGCCAAGTGCATATAGTAATGTAAATATACAAAAATTTATGGGTGGGTTGTGTGTAGTTTCTTGAACAATAGGGGGGGCCATGGCCCCTGCAATGCATCTCACAGTTCCGTCCCTGACAACAACAACAACAACAACAACAACAACAACAACAACAACAAACAAAAAAGAGAAAAGAGGGTAAATATATTTCTTTAACTACGTTTATATCACCGATATTTTTACGAGAAATGCTAGAGATCCCTCTATTATCTTTCATATTCCTTCAACACAGATGAGTCATACCAAATGAATAATTACATTACTAATTTTACATTTGGATGGGAGATAAGTGGGAGATAAATGTGAAATCTAGAGCTTTCTCTCTTCGAGAATTCAAAATGTAGATTGCATTTTAAATAGGTAAAATTGTAACACAATTGTAACATGTATTAAAATAAATCATCTTATGCAAGTTTTGCATGTGGCAGATCCACAATCAATTAATCGCATAATGATTTCAAGGAATTGAGGAAACATTTCCATAAGGATGATGTTCTTTTCCGTATATTTATACTTACAATTTTCAAGGTCTGCGCTAACAAGCTCCAAGCCAATGGTAGTTGCCTCGGTTACTTTAGTAGTAACCACGACTGTAACCTTATTAGTGGTAGTCGCGTGTCCGATACTAGGGCTCGCTACCGTGGCTTTGATGGTGATCTTGCCAGGGGCTTGAGAGATTCGGATACCCTTGTTTCTCTGGTGATGAAAGGCTGGCTTCCGCCATAGGGCTGGCGGAGATAAAACTGTAGCACCAGCGGAGGAAAACCGATGGTGCCACAGGGTAGCACATTGTGGCTGATGACTTATTTGAGAACTCTTCAACATCATTATGATTGTGGTTTAGAGAAGAATAAGTTTATGAGATGCGTGTATGCTGAGGAACAGAGCTTCTCCTTATATAGAAATCTTTGGCGCATTGCATTGCATATGTGTTTCATGTGAAGTATAGCTAGATAATGATTTGTCGTCATCAACCCAGTTTGGCATAGAGTAGTGTACATGTAATAAATAGCAATGTTGGGGTCATCTTATAATTAAGAAGAATAAGTTTGTTGTGGTTGTTTAGAGAGGTTGTTTTAGGTGGAGGTTAGTTAATTTAGAGAGCTCTACTAAACTAGTGATATGATTTATAGTTGCAATTCAACCCAACAGTTCTTCTTCTTTAACATGGTATCAGAGCCTATGCGCCTCCCGGATCTTTGCTCAGGCAATTTCTATGTGACTTCTTTGTTTATTCTGGTTCATTTCTGGTTGTTGTCTTACTAACGTCGCAGCAGTAAAAAGCAATCCAAACGAAAGGAAGAAAAGAAACAAGATATGAAAAAACTCAGTAATTCATAACATATAAAATCAGTCCACAAATACGACAACAAATTAGGACGATGTGGTTATCGAGACTCTGAAATGTCTATTTGATCATAAGATTGTTTTGAACTCAACCAAATAGGATGCATTTAATGGCTGGGATCAAAACAATCTTACTGTCCAAATGAAAAGATATTTCAAAATTTCAATAACCACACTGTCCTAATTTGTTTTTATAGACTTATAATATTGTCCGTTTCCCAAAGCATTACCCAAACAAAAGAAGAATATCAAAATGAACTCTCGAATGTAACATGTTGTATTCGAATGTAATACACAAATTTAACGAAGAACTAAAATGAAAATTTAATGGTTAGTCTTTCGTGTTTGCACTTTGCAGTAGCCGTTAATATTTTTATAATATAACAAGCAAAAAAGATATGGTAGAAATTTACGCACTTTAAAGAACTTTTAACATAAAAGTATATTCTCAAGTTCAAAATATTGTGTCGGATTAATGGATAGTTTAGCTTTTAATCTACTAATCACAAACAAAGTTTTTTGTATTGAAGATCAAGGAATTCAGCATTGTTTCTTTCTCATTTCTGGTCTGGACCAATTTGCAATTGGTGCCAAAGTGATGACATGAAGCAGGAAGCTTCAGTAGCCGTTGATGAAGAAATCGGTGCAATCCTGGTCGTTGGTTTCTTTTAAGTGTAACGCTGTCGTTTTATTTGTTATTTTGCAGCTCCTCTTGTACACGTGTCTCACACGGATTGGTTGTTTTGTTTAAGTAGCTAACGGTCACCTATATAAGTGACCGTTAGCTCCGTTTATCAATTTGAGGAGATTTTCACCATTTTTCACTTTGATTTGTTTTCTCCTCCTTCACTGGTTTTCTCTTCTTCATCTTCTTCGTTTTCTTCTCACTTCAAAACCCTAGATCTGTGTTTTTCAATATGGTATCAGAGCCTGGTTCGGCTAGATCGATTCACAGCTAGGTTTCGTTTGAAGATCAGCTTCATCATTTGAGTTTCATCAGAGTGGATCTGATATTTGCTGATTTCAATTCAAATGTCGACTCACGAATCAACCGGTCATGGTTCTCACTCGCGAGCTTCGCAGCAAGGTATTGAAGCTGCTTCACCTTACTTTCTTCATAGTTCTGATAATCCTGGTGCAATTCTGGTTTCTGAGAAATTAGATGGATCTAACTTTTATACATGGCACAAATCAATCATTGTTGCTCTTCGAGCTAAAAACAAGTTAGAATTTGTTGATGGAAGTATCACGGAGCCTCTTCCAACTTCTGATATGTATGTTTTGTGGAGGAGATGTGACAGTATGGTGATGTCTTGGCTTCTTAGCTCAATTTCAAAGGATATTGTGAGTAGTGTGGTTTGCAGATCTAATTCTAGAGAAATTTGGTTAGATCTCATTGAACGTTTTTCACAAGGAAATCTGCCAAGGATTTTTCAACTCACACAGATGATTTCAGCTCTAAGACAGGATAATAGATCAGTTACTACCTATTTTACACAGTTGAAGAGTTTGTGGGATGAGTTGGCTAATTATAGGCCTAATCCAAGTTGCAACTGTGGAATTCTATCTCAATGTCAGTGCAATATTGTTAGTCAGCTGAAAAATTATCAGGAACAAGAGAGGATTATGCAATTTTTGAATGGTTTAAATGCTCATTTTGCTTCTGTGAGAGATCAATTGTTATTAACAGATCCATTGCCACCTATGAACACTGTGTTTGCCAAAATTATTCAACAAGAAAGACAGATGGAGTTACAATCACAAAGTGGTTTTCAATCACAAAACTTTGCAATGTATGCACATGGTGGTGATTCATATATGCAAGGTCCTTATCCACAATACAGGCCTTCACTTGTCAATGCAGTTCATAATCAACATGGTGGTGGTGGTGGTTTTATGCATAAACAAAGTGGAGTTCAGCCCAGTTCTGCACCTCCTAACAGAAATGGGAGATTGATATGTCATCATTGTGGACATGAGGGACATGTCAAAGCAAAATGTTACAGGTTACATGGATTTCCTCCAGACTTCAAATTCACAAAGTCTAAGTCTAGAGCAAATAATGTGAGCACTGAAGTTACTTCTGGGGCTACTGACACTTCAATTAGCAATATGTCAGGTACCATCAACTCTATGAATCAGCAATTGTCCAAGACTCAAATTCAATCACCTGCATCACACATTTATGGATCTCCTAGCTCTAGTCATGGAGGTTATATGGATTCCCCACTTCAATCACCTTCTAGTTCTTCTGGTTCAATCTATGGAGGTCACCCTTTTATGGCAGGTATCATCAGTACTTTTCAGTCTGGTTTAACTTCAGATCACATTGCACCAGATAGTTGGATAGTAGATACAGGTGCTACAGATCATATGTGTTCAAATTTGCAGTATTTTGATTCAATGCACACAATCATTGACACATTTGTGCATCTTCCAAATGGAAAGACTTCTGAAGTGACTCATGTTGGCACAGTTAAATTGAACACTCATTTGACTTTGGAACATGTATTATTTGTGCCATCTTTCAAATTCAATCTCATTTCTATTTCAAGATTGACAAATTCTCATAACTGCAACTTTCATTGTACCACTGATGGCTGTTGGATCAAGGACAAGTATGATAAGATTCTTGCAGAAGGAATAAGGCAAGGTGGTTTATATGTTTTAAAACATAGTTTCTTAAAAGTCAAAGCAGCTGTGTGTGCTGGAGAAGTTGCTATTAATCAGGTGAAGCTCTGGCACCAAAGGTTAGGACATCTGTCTCATTCAAAGTTGCACAGCATGTCAAGTTATTTGGATAAAAATTTGAAAAATGATGATGATTTTGTATGTGAAATTTGTCCACTGGCAAAACAAAAGAAGCTGCAATTTCCCAGTTTTGGACATATTACTCAAAATCTATTTGATTTGGTGCATTGTGATACATGGGGTCCCTACAAAACTCCTACTCACCAAGGACATAGATATTTCTTGACACTTGTTGAAGATTGTAGCAGAACAACCTGGATTTATTTGATGAATCACAAGTCAGATGTTGAACAAATTGTTCCTGCTTTCTGGAAGATGATTAATACTCAGTTCAATGCTTCTATCAAGAGATTCAGAAGTGATAATGCACCAGAATTGGAATTTTCTAAATTTTTCCAAGAAAAGGGTGTGGTTCATGAACATAGTTGTGTGGAAACTCCAGAGCAAAACTCAGTTGCAGAAAGGAAGCACCAACATTTATTAAATGTGGCTAGAGCTATAAGATTTCAAAGTGGTTTGCCTATACAGTTTTGGGGAGATTGTGTCATGACAGCAGCATATTTGATCAACAGGACTCCATCACCAAAGTTGAAAGGAAAGTCACCATTTGAGATATTATACAATGCACAACCAGACTATAATATGCTAAGGGTGTTTGGTTGTTTATGTTTTGCTAGTACTCTGATTCATGGGAGATCTAAATTTGATGAAAGAGCAGCAAAGTGTGTGTTTGTTGGATATGTTTTTGGTACAAAGGGGTACAAGGTCTATGATTTACAGCAACAAAAGTTTTTTGTTTCCAGGAATGTGGTATTTCATGAGCATCTATTTCCTTTTAAGGAAAGAGATGCCATTGTTCTTCCTCACAAAAATGCAGTTATCCCTTTACCAGTGACTGATGAGACTATGTCTCTTTCTGATTCTACTGTCTCCACCACCTCTATGCCTCCTCCAACAATAGAGTCAACACCATCTCCCAGCTATAGAGATGTTCTGCAGTCTCCTAGCTCAATTGTGCCAGCTAGAGCTTCTACAAGAGTTAGAAATCCACCAAGGTACTTGCAAGATTATGTCACAAAGCATCATCATGGAGGTAATGTAGTTCTCAGTTCTAACTACAATCTTGGTAGTTCTCTGGTCATGTCTGCAATCTCAGAAGTCAATCACCTTGATCTGGTCAATTTTCACAGTCAGATAGAACCTAACTCTTATTTGCAAGCAAAGCAATCACAAGAGTGGATAGTAGCTATGAAAGAGGAGCTTCATGCTTTGGAGTTGAATAAAACTTGGGAATTGACCACTTTGCCCTCAGGTCACAAAGTGATTGGATGTAAGTGGGTGTATAGAATCAAATATAAGTCAGATGGAACTGTGGACAGATACAAAGCAAGATTGGTAGCAAAAGGGTACACTCAGACTGAGGGTATTGATTATTTTGAAACTTTTTCTCCTGTGGCTAAGTTGGTTACATTCAGAACTATGTTGAGTTTGGCTGCTGTATATCAATGGCCCCTTCTTCAACTAGATATCAACAATGCATTTCTTCATGGAGATCTTGATGAGGAAGTGTATATGAAGCTTCCAGAAGGCTATTTTGAGTTGCAGAATGTCATACCAAATTCAGCTTCTCAAGTGTGTAAGCTCAATAAGTCACTTTATGGTTTAAAACAAGCTTCAAGACAATGGTTTTTGAAGTTTACAGAAACTTTGTGCCAATTGGGTTTTCAGCATTGCAAATCTGACTACACTCTCTTTATGAAGCATGAAGGCAATTCTGTTGCTTTTCTGTTAGTATATGTGGATGACATCTTGTTAACAGGATCACACATTGATGTTCTTAATCAATTCAAGTCAGATTTGTCTCAACACTTCAAGCTCAAAGATTTGGGAGCTCTATCTTATTTTCTTGGTTTTGAGATCACCAGAACTGAAGAAGGTATTTTCCTATCTCAGCAAAAATTTGCTATTGAAATTTTGACTACTGCTGGATATTTGAACTGCAAACCAGCCACTACACCCATGATAGCTTCTAGCAAGCTTAGTATTCACTCAGGTGTAGTTCTGGAAGATTCCGAAGCTCTTGATTACAAGAAGCTGGTTGGAAAGCTTCTCTATCTATGCAATTCTAGACCAGATTTGTGCTTCTCTGTACACAAGCTCAGTCAATTCATATCTCAACCTACCAAGCAGCATTTGGCTACTGCACATCACATTTTGAGATATCTCAAAGGTTCAGCTACTCAAGGTTTATATTTCTCAGCTTCTTCTCCTTTAAAGTTGATTGGCTATACTGATTCAGATTGGGCTGGATGCATAGATTCTAGAAGGTCTACTTCAGGTTATTTTGTCTTTTTGGGACATTCTCTTATTTCTTGGAAATCTAAGAAGCAAACAGTGGTTGCTAGAAGTTCTGCAGAAGCTGAATATAGAAGCCTGGCATTGTTGGGATGTGAAATACAATGGCTTCTCTCATTGCTGCAAGAATTGCAAGTGTGTTTGGATTGCAAACCTGTTCTCTTCACTGACAGTTCTTCTGCTATTCAAATAGCCAGAAATCCCATCTATCATGAGAGAACCAAGCATATAGATCTTGACACACATCTCATTAGAGATTTGGTCACTTCTGGTGTATATGAGTTGCAATACATCTGTGCTGCAGAGCAACTAGCTGATATATTGACTAAACCCTTGGCAGCTCAGCAATTTCTTCATTATATGAGCAAGTTGACTGTAATGTGCACATTACATCAACTTGAGGGGGCGTATTGAAGATCAAGGAATTCAGCATTGTTTCTTTCTCATTTCTGGTCTGGACCAATTTGCAATTGGTGCCAAAGTGATGACATGAAGCAGGAAGCTTCAGTAGCCGTTGATGAAGAAATCGGTGCAATCCTGGTCGTTGGTTTCTTTTAAGTGTAACGCTGTCGTTTTATTTGTTATTTTGCAGCTCCTCTTGTACACGTGTCTCACACGGATTGGTTGTTTTGTTTAAGTAGCTAACGGTCACCTATATAAGTGACCGTTAGCTCCGTTTATCAATTTGAGGAGATTTTCACCATTTTTCACTTTGATTTGTTTTCTCCTCCTTCACTGGTTTTCTCTTCTTCATCTTCTTCGTTTTCTTCTCACTTCAAAACCCTAGATCTGTGTTTTTCAATATTTTGAAAAATGTAATAGTCGCAAAATGCAATGTAACATGATTGATTTTCAGAACTTGGCTTAAGTATTTCCCACCAACGATTTTAAAGAACTTTTTGTAAAAGTATTTACAATATAAAATTAATGATAAACTTGCCTTAAAATACGTCCCAAATTTTGTAAAATATTTCCACATCTGACCTTCATTGAATAATTTTTTACCTGAACAGAAACAATCAATTTCGCAAATGACTTCTAGCTTAGTAGTAGGGCATTTGAATCCATGCATGAGGTCCCGAATTTGAGCCCTACTAGACGTAAAAAATAAATAAATAAAAAAATAAAAAAAATAAAAAACAGTCGATTTCAATATCGGTAGGGGCTTATGTATGAAACAATGTAATATCTCACGTGGCTTTTAGGATATCCAAGAATCTAAAGAAACAAAAATGACATTTATGAATACGTGTCCTAGTCACTTCATGAATACGTTTTCCATCTTCCTCCTAATCACTTCATGCATGCATACAGAAATGCAAACCATCAAAGTGATTACGATCGAAAAGCTAGTACCACTGCGTCCCGTCTTTTTTGCACCATTTAGACTTTTATCATTATTTACTTGGTTACTTTGACCCGGTAATTTGAATATCAAAATTTTACAATTTTTAGATAATTTTTTTGAAATGTTGTAAAATAACTCTTATTCTACAAGACAATAAATAAATTATCGAAAACTTATATCATTTTGCGATCCAAATCACCGGGTCAAATTGACCTAATTAGGGGTGAAAAAAGTTAAATGGTGCATTTCAGCTGGGACAGAGTGGTACGTATCTATACAGACATCGCCGTTGTGGTCCAAGGGTTTTTGTTTCACATTAATGACTATCGAGAATGAGAGATATCAGTGTGAAATCTTATCACATGACCGATTTTCCTCTACCTACTTTTAGATGTACAATTGAAATTTCAAAAACCTGTTTATCTAGTTATGGAAGGCCACAAAGGTCACGTCGACTAAAAACCCCATTTCTCTAAATTTTTGTGTGCAAGTTTATCAGTAATCTTCAGCTTCATATTTTATTAATGAGGTGGAAATATCCACGTCATTTCTTTACATTTTTTGTTTGAACTTTTATTCACCTCGACTTTTCCGCATTACTTACATCAAATTTTCATAATCTAGCATCCATCAATTAAGTTATTTAAACTTGAAAAATTAATGAAAACTTATAAATAGAACGAGACAAGTAATACGGTAATCGTATTGAAGAGCAAGAAATTGATAGACGAGGTGAAGAACTGAGAGAGATAGACGAAAAAGAGAGAGGCAAAAGTTTAAGGGAGAGATTGATATTCTTATTGCTTGAATAATAATCAAACATTACAATACTTAAATAGATAAAAAATATTTTTTTTTTAAAAACTCTAGACCTATCGGGCCAAACCCCAATAAATAATCAAATAACTAATAAGCTAACTAAATAATACTAAACGCGTATCGGCTTTTTCTCTCTCTAGAATTCTGCTCTGCAGATTTTAGGCGATGAGATCCTTTTAGGGTTTGAATTCCCTTTTCTGGTTGATTGTTCCTCAATCTTTTGAAAGAGAGAGATTTGTTCTTCTCTTTTTTTTTTCTTAGATTTCTTTCTTTTGTCCTAAGATTTCAGTTTCTTTCCTCTTCTCCTTTATTTCCATCACTCTTACCCAGTCTTTGGTCAGAGTGCATCAGTATCAATATTCGCTGAAAATGTCGAAAAAAATCGATCTAAGTTTGGATGATGATCCAGATCTGGTGAAACAGCTTAGTGAATTAACGTTAATTGGAAAACTCTTTTCTCAGAAAGAGCTGGGGAAAAACACGATGAAAAGCATAGCAAAAGGGATCTGGAACTTGAGAGGGGATGTAGATGTTGATAGTGCAGGGGATAATACGTTTGTCTTTATGTTTGGCGACCCAGAAGATTATCAGAGGGTGAAGTTGAAGACGCCGTTGATAGTGGCGAATATGAATCTCCATTTACAAGAATGGAGGATAGACAGAAACGTGAGGTCAATGGATTTTACTAGGGTTCCTTTCTGGGTTCAAGTCAGGGGCCTTCCTCTGCAGAAGAGGTCGGTTTTCAACGCGCAAAGGATTGGAGCTCTTATTGGTGATGTATTGGATACTGAGGGAATCACAAAAGGGGTTGTGGGAATTAGATCCTATTTCCGAGTAAGAGTATTGGTGAACACTGATTTGCCACTTCCAAAGGGGTTCTGCTTGAATGGTAGTGGCGAGGAGGAAATCACCCTCAACTTCAAATACGAACGGCTGGGTGAGTTCTGCTATAGATGTGGGCGGATTGGTCACAAAGACATCCAGTGTCACCATATAAATTGGAGAGAGGGGATGAAACCAGATTTTGATAGTGATTTGAGAGCTTCTCAAGGATCTTCTTCGATGGCTTCCAGGAAAGTTAAGGAGGACCTGAAGAAAATTCAGGAAGAGAAACGTAAAGAGGTCTGGGCCAAGATTGGTAAAGCTCTACAATCTAGAGCGGCTGTTGATCGGCAACAGGGTGAACGGAGAGAGGAGGAAGAGGTGGTGCAGGTCACTCAGCCCATTTCCGGCGCGCGTGAGATCCACGGAGAAGACGATGGGAGTGCAGAAGGGACACAGTCATTGGGTGACGTGGCAGCAAATGATTGGGGGATCCCAGCTGTAGGGAATAAGGAATATTCGGAGGAGAGGAACGGCTGTCAAGAGTTTGGAGGCGCACAGGTGGGCGATTTTGCTAGGGTTATTTTTCCAACTGATGATATTGGTTTGGGCTTAAAATCAATACAAGTAAGCCCAATTCCTTCTTACACGGTGGAAGAGCCCGACAGCCCAAATCATATTAGTGACTTGTCAAACCCAAATACTTTAGCGGATCAGACCGGTTTTCAAGACAAGAATGAGGTCTCTTCAAAACAACTAATAGTGGGTAACCCGAAAATATGGGAAGTCAGGGAGACTCGGGTCCGGAAAGTCAAAATAATTAGACGACCGTTGCAGAGTTTTTTAAAAATCTCGGAAGAAGAGGGAGCAGTCCCAGGTAATCCTTATTTTGATTTATCACTTTCAGATGTTTTTCAGCGGTTTGTTCATCTAAAGAGAAGAGCCCGAATGTATCGAGCGGAAGAAGAGATTAAGAAACGTCGAATAATTAAGAATTATGAAGACACAGTGATTAAAGAAGCTGATTTAGCAAAGCCCCAGATGATTAGAGATGCTGTTTATGCAAAAGAGGCCCTGCGAGTAAGAAAAGACATGGGTATCTCTGAGTCAAAGTATAGTTTTCGCTTATTCAAAGGCTCTGAGGATGGGGTAGCAGAGGTGGGATTGATTGAGCAAAGGGATCAGGAGGTAAGAGATGAACTATTAAGTGAAATTCCGTATGATAGGAAAAAATACTATAAGGATGTATGGGATCAAGTTGATGAGCAAGTGGAGTTGAGACAAGCATGTGAGAAGGAAAGTAATGTACTACAGACAAGGGATTATCAGAAAAGAGGCACTAGTACTGCAAATACACTGGTTTCTGCTAGATTTGAGTACAAGAATGGAAGTTTGGAGGAGAAGGCTGTGGTGGCTGGCCAAAAGCAGCCACACGACAAATGTTAGTGCTTAGCTGGAATTGTCAGGGTTTGGGGGGAAACCTGACATTCCAGAGATTAAGAGGGTTGATTACAACCCATCTCCCTAGTTTAGTTTTTATACAAGAAACAAAAAATAAAAAAACAGTAGTTATTAGAATCCAAACAAGGTTGAGATTCCCAAATGGTCATCTGGTGGATGGAGATGGAAAGGGTGGTGGTTTAGCTCTTTGGTGGGTGAATGATCTCAATGTTATGGTAGAGTGGAGTTCAAAAAATATGATAATCACATCTATAGAGGTGGAGCTGAATAAATGGGAAATTTGGGTGTTTATTTATGCACCACCCAAGCATAAGGAGAGGGGAATTTTCTGGAAAGAGTTAACTGAGATGTCAAAACAGTTTACTCTCCCCTGGGTCCTAATAGGTGATTGTAATGATTTGCTAAGTGAGGAAGACAAAAGTGGAGGCATTTCTAATCAAGCTTGGAGGATTAGAAGATTCAGAAATTTTGTATCTGAGAATGGGCTGCTAGAGCTGGATTGTCAAGGTATGTCCTATTCATGGTCTAATAGAAGGGAAGAGAATGAGGTTAGAGAAATGATTGATAGAGTGTTCTATTCTACTGAATGGGGGTGTCTGCATCCAAGAGCAGTTATTATAAGAGAGTGTATAGTAGCTTCTGATCACTCTCCAATGGTGGTTAACACAAACCCAGCTGCTAAACAGAAACATTATACCTTCAAGTTTGATGAAAATTGGGTGGATATGGAAAGTTGTATGGAAGCCATAAAGGATAGCTGGAATTCCCATTTCTCAGGCTCTAATATGGTGAATTTCATAAAGAAGCTTGGAAATTGTAGGAAGAGATTGATTACCTGGCACCTCTCAACCAATAGAAATCATCACAGAAGGATTCTACAGCTGCAACAGGACCTTCTACAAGTACAAAATGCCAATCCCTCATCTGCAAACTGGAGATTACAAGAAGACATTATTAAAGAATTGAATGAAACTTGGCTTAAGGAGGAGATATTTTGGAAACAGAAGTCAAGAATTTCCTATCTACAAGCTGGTGATAGAAATACCAGATTTTTCTATATGTCAACTGTTCAAAGAAGGCATAGGAATGGGGTGAATGAGATAAAACAGGTGGATGGAGATTGGGTAGAAGGTGAAGGAGCCATTGCTAAAGAATTCAAACATTTCTATGAAGAGCTTTTTACATCAAGAGGTAAGAGAGATTTTAGCAGCTGCAGTGCAGTAATTCCCTCAAAGGTGACCAGTATTGATAATGCAGACCTGTTGTTAAAGCCTAGTGAGGAGGAGATAAAGAGAGTTGTGTTTGATTTTGATCCTATAAAGGCTCCAGGGTATGATGGTTATACAGGTGTATTCTTCCAAACATATTGGGAAATTATCAAGGAGGATCTAGTAAAGGGGGTGCAAGATTTCTTCACAACAAGAACAATGATCAAGAGTCTAAACAAAACTGTTCTCTCTTTGATACCAAAGGTGTTGCATCCTGAAACAGTGGCCCAATATAGACCTATTGCACTTTGCACTTTCACATATAAGGTAATTGCTAAAATCTTAGCAAACAGGTTGAAGAAAATTTTGCCAAAGCTAATTTCTTTGGAACAGTCAGCTTTTGTGCCTCAAAGAATGATACAAGATAATATCATCATTGCTCAAGAGTTCTTTCACTATATATCTCATAAGAAGCAAGGAAGGAAAGGGTGCTTGGCTCTGAAATTGGATCTAAACAAAGCCTATGATAGGCTAGAATGGGATTTTTTACAAGAAGTCCTGGTTAAATTTGGATTTGACTCAAAGTGGATAGATATGGTTCTGGAATGTGTATCTACTGTGGAGCTCAAAATAAAGATTAATGGAGTAGAAGGTGATTCTTTTAAACCTCAGAGAGGTATAAGGCAAGGTGATCCACTCTCACCATATTTATTTGTTTTGGTAATGGAGGTGTTCTCTTTAAAGCTGAAGATAGCAAAGGCAGAGAAATTTTTGAAAGGGGTTTCCATCTCTAGAAAGAAAGAGTGGTTAAATCATCTGTTCTTTGCAGATGACTCTTTAATTTTTCTGCAATCAAACTTGAATGAGGTAAAGGAATTTTTGAAGATTTTGAAGGAATTTGAAGAAGCTTCTGGCATGAAGATAAATCTGGATAAATCAGGGATTCTTTTCTCTCCTAACTGTGGTGAAGATGATATTGCAGGTATTACTCAACTGTGTAATATTCCTGCTCTTGATAAGAAAATTAAATACTTAGGCATCCCAGCTTTCTGGGGAAAGTCAAAAAGTGAAGCTTTGCAGTTTATTATAGATAAAATTGTGGCAGTCTTACAAGGTTGGAAACAAAGAAATTTGTCTATGGCAGGAAGGGAGGTCATTTTGAAAGCTATTGCTTATGCAATTCCTAGCTACACAATGTCTTGTGTCCTTTTTCCCAAAAAGATGTGTTTAAAAATTGCTCAAGTTATCAGAAATTTCTGGTGGGGTGCTTGTGGCTCAGATACAAAGATAAGTTGGCTAAATTGGGAAGCAGTGATGAAGAAGAAGAATGAGGGTGGCATTGGTTTTAGGGATGTTCAAAGTTTCAACCTCTCTCTGTTAGCAAAACAGAGTTGGAGAATTTTAAAATACCCTAACTCCCTGGTTGCCAAGATTCTTAGAGCTAAACATTTCTCTCATTCTTCTTTTATGGATGCAAAGAAGGGTCATAACCCTTCTTGGATATGGAGTAGTTTATTAGAAGGAAGAGATTTTCTGAAGAGCAAAGGTGTTTGGGCTGTGGGAAATGGGAAGACAGTCAGGGTAAGTACTGACAAATGGGTGCCATCTTTACCTCAAGGTAAGCTGTCTCAAAGTTCACACTTAGATCCAGAAATGAGAGTGGCTGACTTGATCAACAGAAATACAAGGAGATGGAAGGTGTCTCTTGTAAAAAATCTGTTTACTAAGGAGGAGACTGCTGCTATTTTGGAAACCCCAATATCTTGGTTTGATCAAGAAGATGTCTTGATATGGCCATTTGAAAAAACTGGTAATTTCTCAGTAAGAACAGGGACAAGAGTGGCAAAAGACTACTGGTGCTCAAAGAAGCCATCCTCAGTTTCTAAATCCTCTAAAGCTTCTTCCTCTTTCTCTTTTACAAAAGAGTATTGGGAATTCCTATGGTCAATGTCTCTACCTCCAAAAGTTTTGAACTTTTGGTGGAAAATGAGTCATGACATATTAGCTACTGGTTCAAATCTAGCAAAAAGAAAGTGTAAACTTTCAGCTGTTTGCCATATCTGTGAAAACCAGATTGAAGATCAAGAACATTGTTTTTTTCAATGCAAGTGGGTACAACCTGTTTGGTTCACTTTGGGACTGCTTGACCCAGAAATGTGTACTAAGGTTGGTTTTGTGAAAAAGTGGCTCATGGACTTAGTCAATATGGTGAAGGACAATGAAGTTAGTGAGGAGAGTTTGAAAGCCTGACAATGAAGTTAGTGAGGAGAGTTTGAAAGCCTGTATTCTGTGCTGCTGGAATATCTGGAAATCTAGAAACAGATGGATTTATGAAAGTATGAAGATTGATCCCATTTCAACTGCATTTAGTTGCAGCAGAGAGTTGGCAAGTTTGAAGGATTTACAGAAAGGTAAAGAGGAATCTCAGAAGAAGAATAATCAGAGTAAGAAGAGTGTTGGGGAAGAGGATCTGAGATGGAAACCTCCACAAGCTGGTTCCTATAAGTGTAATGTTGATGCAGGGTGGCATAATGGTGACCACATTGCTCATTTGAGTTGGCTTTTGAGAAATGCAAATGGTGATCTGGTGGACTGGGGATGGAGCAGAGAACAAGCAAGTTCTGCTCTCATGAGTGAAGCACTAGCACTCAGGTTAGCTATTTGGAAAACTAACTCAAATGCTCCCTCAGGTATTTGCTTTGAGAGTGACTGTAAGCAGCTAGTCCAAGCAGTAAACTCTGGTGGTGATATTTGGGAAATTGCAGCTGTGTTACAAGATATCAGGTGTGGCTTATTGCAGCAGAAAGGAAAGCTAATTTGGATTAGAAGAGAGGCTAACTGTGCTGCAGATGAGATTGCAAAGTTAGCAGCAGGAAATGGGAGTGTTCAATTTTGTTTAGATAATAGCTTTTTCTCAGTAGTTGAAAAGGAAAGATGTAATGGTTTATTGAATTAATGAAATTTCTCTATTTGGAAAAAAAAAAAAAAAAAATACTAAACGCGTATCAACAAGGTGCGCATCCTGACAAACCAATCACATGCAATCTACTCTTAGAACTCGTCACCACAAAGTTCATGTATCAAAATCTTATCACTTAGTAGCATCCATTTACCACGAAAATATTCTCCAAAACTATCAAATGTTATCACTGGATGTCTACATTAGTGTCTGATTGTTTACTAGTACTAGCATCCAAAATGTTTGGATAGTCAGAATTATTGGCAGTGAAAATATAGCACGAAATCTCTAAAGGTACGTACACATACGAATTTGGAAGTTAAACATTACCGGATTTGCTAGCCATGGTGCTTGAGACCATGCCACTTCCTGTACTGTTGCAATATCCGACAATCCAAATTTCTAGAAACTGATCTGATTCGGATCGAGATTCAGCATTATTTAGTTCTCATAAAAAACACACGGCAAATTTAGAAAAATATGAAAAAAATTCACCACACCAAGAAAAATCTGCCTAAAAAGTACAAATATATTAATTTTTTTAGAAATATGATAAATGTAAATTTACCAAGAAATATAAGCAAAGCATTCAAAGGTTAAAGGCACCAATAATGTCTAAAATTGTATGTAAATTCAATCAAAACAACACTAAAGTTGTCCACAACTACAGTAGAATATATTCTTCAGGTCTGAAAATATAATGTGTAGAGATTTGTGTAACGTGTTTATATATATGTAGGTAAAAATATATTTTTTTATAAATTTAAGGGTATTTTCTTACAACTATGTGTGTTCGGATCCTTTCGGGTCGGATATCCATCAGATATCTTGATATATTCGAATCGAATCTGGATACGGATCGGATTTTAATTTTTAATATCCATATCCGATCAATTTTAAAATGGATCGTATTCGGACTTGATCCATTCGGATCGAATCACTCGGATTTCGGATCGGATCGAACCTCATTGCCATACCTAAAGACAAGTTCGTAAAAATATCCCTCCGTCTAGGAAAATTAGCTTCGATAATAATTAAAAAATTGAGGCAGAATTGAATATTTAAAGATCCAATCAATCTACTGTGATAAATCACCGTCCCTTCCCGCATTAGGCCAAAATTGGCTATTGGAAGGTTAGAATTGTCAATTCTGCAATATTTATAAATATTTATTTACTTAATTAGAAAGTCAACTTAAACCAGATTAGGGTCAATCTCTTTAAAGCGTGCTTTTTAATTTCGAATCATAGTTTATGATGACTTTGAGATTTTTTGTAACTTTTTTGCAAAATTAAGTTTTTGACTTTTTTTTTATTAATCATTTTTTTTTGGACTAGTTATAGGCACGTGCTTTGTACGTGAATGATTTTTTGTTATTTACATGCAACTACTATTTGATCAAAATGACGCATGCCAAATCTTCACAGAATTATACAGCTGCCAATCACTATGCTGCAACTTGTAAGAGATTCTCATAAATAAGTGTAAAAATAGATGTTGAAAAATTAAAATTAAAGTACGATAGGCGCATTAAAACATGAAGCACGTAAGAATGAGATGCAAATAACAGTAGCGGCACGAGCGAAGACATGGATAATCATATTAAAAGGAAAATAGAATTGAGACATGGAAAGTAATAACCAATTAATGAAGTTTAATAGCTAAATAAGCATTCACGTATATTTATACTACTCCTAACTTCCCTATTTCAAAAAAACACTCCTCCTAACTTCATTCTCTTCTACCTAGGTTTCTATCAGTAGGCAACACATCAACTATTTTGGGAAGTTGCAACATGCAAGTTGTAGACTAAGAGCCTGTTTGGTACCAGCTGAAAATCTCAATAATCAGCTGAAAATAATCTGAAAAGAAAATCCAACTTAAGTGATAATCACAATCTGTTTGGTATGAGCTGAAATTATAGATCACTAACTTGATCCATTTGACAAAATTTAAAGAGCTCTAAAGTGAAAAAATTGAATACACATGTTTATAACCGAACTGTGATTATGCTAATGTAAAAAACATATCAAAATTATTTTATTAGAGATTTTAAGCTGCATAATCCCCAATTTTGGAGATTCTACAATCGCACATAGATTATTTTAATCTGCAGATTATCAGATTAAAATCCGCAGGCATAACAAACAGGATTGTTGAAAAGTGGCCGATTTTAATCTGATTGGATTAAAATCGGGGATACCAAACATGCACTAAACAAGAAAGCCTAGTACTGTTATCTTCTAAAAGGTTTAAAAGCGTGTTTATACAGTTCTGGTGCCATATGATGACTTAATTTCTGTAAAGTACTCATCTCAGAATTCTGCTCAAACATAATTTTAATACTCCCAGACTTCACAAGAACAAAAGTAACTACCAACTATCAACCTTTTGCTAGCCTAAACAGCTATAACAATTTCTTGGCCTCATTAGTATTAAACTTAGGGCCCTGCATAGTCTCGGGTACAATTTTTTTCCACTGAATGCCATTAAACATGGTGAGGTCCTTGGATGCATGAAATGGTAGATATCTGGTGTTGATGAATACAAATATTTTCCAACTTTTTTCCTTGTGAAGCACTTACTGTCACGACCCCCTTTTCCGGACCCCGATTACCGACGGGATCAAGAGTCATAACTGGCCGATGGGGCCCTCTTTTCGTATCAAGTGGGATGAATAATAAAAATTTGAACTTTTGAAATGAGAAAAGAAATCAAAATAAATCGTTGCGGAAGCGATTTGGAATACAGGGGTCTCATTTAGACATTGAGAAATCTACTTGAAAGTTTTCTGTAAAACAGTTTTAAAAGAAGAAAGAAGAACTTTTGATTCAATCCCACAAGACAGTACTTATCAGAGTACACATGGATAACTGAGCAGTTTAAATTAGAGACAACTTCAAATAACCAAACAGTACTTCTTTTATACATGATCGGTCAAATTATTACACAGAGTAGGACTAGGCGTACTGCCTATACATTATCTATCTGGCACGTGTGAGCATGCTATATACAACAAAATTGGACTGTAGATAAGTCTAGCTCACAACATGATACTACAAAACTATATTGCTATAGGTCTTCTAAAAGTATCCCGGTCTCTACTGATCTTCATCGTATCCATGTCCTGAAAACATTTAGTTTGAAAGGGGTGAGCTGAAAAGCTCAGTGAGGGGATTACTCCTCCTTTTAAGTGAAAGCAACTGAAACATCATTTTCGATAATCATTTGGCAATAATATAACTTCAGTAGAAAGAACAGTAAACATTTCATTTCAATCACTTTCATTTGTTGAGATGCAGTGGGTAACCGTTCGTGATCTATAGGTGATATATCCCCTTACCTAGCCGTGTAAGTAGTTGGTAGGCCACTAATATATCCGTAGTTTGACATGACTTGGCGCCATCATAGTGGCTCGTCGCCTATTATTACCCGGACGATAGGGTCTCGTGGTATAGAACAACAAAGTTGTCCAAAGCATCTCGTCAATTTAACATTTTAAACAGTATTTAGAAAATTGACTATAAAATAGAAGCTATAAAATTTGGCATCGTAACGACAGTTAAAACAATAAACTGTAAAGCAGTTTAGGCATTTAATAATAGAGGAGCATGAAATCTGTATTTTGGCTATTATTTTAACAACTTGGACAATTTATTTAAAAGCGTAAAAATACGAGTATTTAAAAGTGAGAGATTAAATTTACTCACCCTCGTAGCGTAATTGAGACAACGGTATGTGAATAAGGTGGAAATCTCTTAAGAATCCTTATGAGCAGAGCTACTACTTAACTAACTGGAGTGCAGTGACTTTTCTGATTTTGGAATGAGTTTACATGGAAGCCGAAGATTGCTATTTATAGACAAACAAATTACTAAAATCGTAAGCCATGACATAAACCTATACTACTTCATAGCTTCTGAAGTCAAAACCCTCCCTTGATGGTTTCTTTGTGGTGATGACAACTCATGAAGCCTTATACCCACGTAGCTTATTTGATAAGCTTTGCCACCCAAGTAAAGAAAGTAAAACCCAAATGCCATTTTGCTTCTTGAAATGAGTAGTCCAACCAGGACATGTATCTATAAGTTGGCTTTAGTCCCTTCTTATGCTAGTATGTATATTATATTATGTATATGAGTGTTAAAAATATACTGCTTATGCCCATAGACGAGTTAGAAAAAAAATTACTGCTCTATCCATTGAGCCAATTTTTTGGCCTGCCCCAAGTAATCATTTAACTGCACTTTATTATTTTCTTTTAAATAGTTGTCAAGAAATAGATTACATCATCAATAATAATAATAATAATAATAATAATAATAATAATAAAAACAAACTATAAATACAGTTTCCTTTATTTTCTTTTGAAAATCTCCTCAACATGTAAACTTTGATCCATTATTATGGAGCAAATAGACTTATCTGTTATAAAATATGTTATTGGACTGATGTGAATATCCACCACATAATTGGGTGTATTTTGTATAATTATAGATTGGTCCATTAGCCCACCCTAATGCCTATATAAGGAGGCTTAGGGTTGGAGAATAAAACACATCTCTCTACACTATTCTCCCTACATCTTGTCTCTCTCACTTTTCTGTCTCTCTCAATTTTCGATTCACAACACGTTATCAGCACGACGTGCTCAGTCTCGGATTGAACGAAGAGGTATGCGAATAACAGGTATGAGATTTATTTTTTCTTGATCGAACTGGCGAAAATAAACAAAAAGAAAAAAAAATATATCCGAACTTGTTTAATCTTGCCTCCTACATGATCTGAACCTGACTTGGATCAAAGACAATTTTGACTATATGTGGGTATTATTTCTTAAACATGAACTAAGAAACATGTTGCATTTTTTTTTTCTTTCCCTAGTCTAGAGATCTCCGTAGGGTTGAGATCTATATCGTGACCTCTTGATTCATAGCCGTATTGAGCTATCCCTTAAACCCTTGTTTATTTGGTGTGTACTCGAGTAACCTGTAACATGATTTTCTTTTTTGTGTGATTTTATTTTTTGCACTACTGTTATAGTGTGCCTACAGCCCTTTGTCCGTAGGGTTCCATTTTTCACTGCGTTCTCGTTTTCTTTCTAATCCTCTATGTTGCTTGTCTTGAGAAAGAGGGTACTAATGAAACAAAACCCAAAACTAATTTTATATTAGTACAGAATCATTAGGCAGTTGCTAGTATGAACAACAAAAAGTTTGTGTGTTTTCTTTCTTTTGATACTTTTCACCAGCAGTAACTACCGATGTAGTACAGTACCGCCGTAACAACCACGTCAACTTATTTTTCTTCTCTTATTAGTAGTACTATTTTATGACTAGTCAGTTTATGCAAATAGTTCTCGAAATGTTGACATATATAAACTTTTTGTTTGTCTCTACCATGGAATGCAAACTAGACCCTCCTGAAGAGGTTTCTAGTCGATGACCAGGTATTGATCTCAGTTGTTGACACATTGATAAAACTCATGTTGTCATACCCGAAGCTATGAACTACATGATAATTAGATCGCGACTTGAAGTCGCGGCATTATTTCATTTATATGACCTGAAGTCATAAGATTGTATTATCATATCTCCAGAAGAGATGTTCGATTTTTTTTATATTATTCTGTCTTTTAAATATTTTATATTAGTTTTAAGTGTTGATAGTTTAGGTATTACGATTTTGTTTTCTATTTATTATGGAAGAAACGAATCTCATGAAGAGGATTCGTAGTGGCTTAGAATATTCATATAAAGCCAAATAATATGTTCCCGAAGTAACATATTACATGATATCACTCATAACCAAAAGTTATGAATCCTATAACCTGAAGTTATAGAGCATTCCAATTAATAATTTCCTGAAGAGATTGCTACAATTGGCATAACGATCAACCCTCCTGAAGAGGATAATGAATTACGTTTTATTGTACTTTGTCGAAACAGAACATCCAGAAGATGTTCTTATTTCATGAGTTTTCATTGGATAAAAGCTATGATTATGCTTTTAAAGTCACATTTTCATACCATAAGTTATGAAAAATATGACGATACTTAGAACATGGTGTTATAAAGTTGTGTCAAAATATCTTCCTAAAGAGAGAATCTACACTCATCGAGCCAGAAGTTTCGATTGCGTATTTTTATTTTTCTTTGTTAATTTACATTTTTTTTGTAATTTTATCTCTTTCTTCTATTATTTTTAGTATCTTAGAGGATGAAAAATTAGGATCTCCCAAAGAGATTTTTCCTCCTATGTTTACAAAATCATGTCTAGCTAATTATCATATCGTAGACATGCCATTGCAAATGACCGATTCATTTGAGCCATTCCCATAAGTGAATGGTAGTGAATTCCCTGAAGCGATTCACTTTGTTATAAACGGTCAAAATCCTTATGACTGTAGAGGCCGTCATGGTTGTGGACGTGAAATTCTCTAGAAGAGATTAAACCCCTGAAGTGGTTCATATAAATCAATCAAATGACTCATATGTTAAAACTCTATAAGAGGCTAGAGATTTCTCAGCCAACCCCAGAAGAGGTTTTGTGTGGATAAAATGGAGCTTGTTTTTGTTCATGTCACCAGAAGTGACCAATCCCCGTAACAAAACATATGTGATTTAATATCAATGGCTGATAAATTGTTAGATTGATTTCAATCCCTGAAGGATTGTAAACACCACTCATTTTAAATAAAAGTATTGACATTTACGTCTCTTTTTGGGTTTCCTGAAGAAACTTTGATTAGAGAACTACGGCGTCCAAGAGATTGCTTATTGTCAATATTTTTGTTTAAATTTGAGGATTGGTTTATACAAAGTACATATGAGACAAATCGATGCCTGAAGCATCAATAAAGTATCATTATGGTTATGATCATATTGCTCACGTCATGAGGGGGAGAATGGGTCCTATTGCATGACGTGAGCCAAAATATTATTGTCTCTATGGGTATGTACTAATGCAAAATCACAATAAAATGGATAGCTTCTCGACTAATGGGTGTCGATTTGGGTATACACTTTAAGCATAAAGGGTTGCTTGTGTACATATGTTGATCCTCCAGAAGAGGAACATAAATCAAAGCATCCAAAATAATTTGGGATATGGTTAAAATGCTCTACAAATTAAGAACACAAGATTCTGGAGAAATCTTGGGGGTTCATATATACATCATCATAATGGATCAAAACCAATGTTGGTAATTGAATAGCCCTGGGAGAGGCTCATAGCTCTGGAAGTAGCTAAAGGTACCTTAATGCAATATTATGATCCTACTAATATGATGATAGAATTGAGGAAGCGCTATATAAATCATATGATAATTTTATGGGAAGAAGGTTGACTAAATAGTTATTGGCCAAAACAAAGTCAACACACGCATAAACTATTGCTCGGGTTACATAATTATGTAGAGCAAAACGTATAGTACTCAAAGTAATAATAACCCGACGCACAATTACAATATATGCGAATACTACATATCCGCTGTTCAGCGTGGGATCCATGTAGACATTACAAATCCGCTACCAAGCGTGGGATATATGTCCGCTGTTTAAGCGTGGGACTTTGTAAAATGAGAAACATGATATATGGGTTATGATAAATTCTTACTAATATAATCTTCTCGTGGAGAGAATGATAATAATGTTGTGTTAGAAAAATATGGGTTAAAAATGTAACTAGTTACAAATACGATCGTACGAATCACAAATTTGTGAAATTCCATGGAGATTGGTTCCCATGAGAAAATATTTGCCTGAAGCAAATTGAAAGTGTACACTCGGGAGTAATTTTAGGTGCATATGCATTTTATAAATTATGATTGTTAATTATTTCTTTTAGATTGTTGTTTTTGCAATGGATTTTGTTTGTCAGGTACAAGGATATTCCAATGAGGGGGAGATCAAATGAAATACTAAAAGCGCGGCACTCTTTTTCCTTCGCTACGGTTTTTGTCCCACAGGGTTTTTCCTAGCAAGGTTTTAACGAGGCTTGCGAAGATTATCCAGATGCGTTCCAGAAGAATGTCATCACCAACTGAGCAAATAGGATTCACCGATGTACTCTTTTTCCTTAGTCATTGATTTTTCTCACTGGGTTTTTCATGACAAGGTTTTAATGAGGCATCGTAGTGGTGAATATTCAAGGGGGAGTGTTATAAAATATGTTATTGGACTGATGTGAATATCCACCACATAATTGGGTGTATTTTGTATAATTATAGATTAGTCCATTAGCCCACCTTAATGCCTATATAAGGAGGCTTAGGGTTGGAGAATAAAACACATCTCTCTACACTATTCTCCCTACATCTTGTCTCTCTCACTTTTCTGTCTCTCTCAATTTTCGATTCACAACATTATCTATTTATTTCAAGATATTACTTAGTAAAATTCATTTATAGTCAAGAAGTAGGAATAAAATATCCTTATTCATAAACCTAAATCGTGTTTTCCTACTAAACAGAAATGATTAAGCAAATATTACTATAATGCAAAATAATCAGTTACGGGATACTACGCTTACCTTGCAACATTATAATTGTAAATACCATCTTCAACTGGCATGTCCACTCTCAGATCCTTGAAGCTTCAATGTCCATCCTAAGCTGGTAATTGTAAAAGAGTAGAAATTAAATGGGATAATATGAAAGAACCAATTCTTTTTTAGCTTTATTATGCCTCTCCAAAAATCAAAGTAAAGCAAGGGGATTTTCCAATCTTCTATTTAGCATGAACAAGTGGTGGCTACATGCATAGCTCGCGGACGGAATTGGCCCAAAGATGACATAAAACACAAGTAAAAGAAATCATCTCTTTACTATAGTGAATTTTTCAAGATTTTGTGTAATACTCACCTCTTTCAAGTATATTTTTAATGAAGTATCATGGTTTCCATACATCTGTGGCTATGAAACTAAGAAAGTTCATGCTATTCTTGTCTACAATGACACAAATGCCTTGATTAAGAAAGGTGTCCCATGTGAGACAACCGACTATTTCTACTCATTAAACGTGTGCCCGGATGATACATATACCATCCTTATTACGGCATGGACAAGAAAATTGATGGCTAGTGAAGGTAATCTCGTGGGGAATGAGTTGTGCTCTCCTTTACTTTATAGCTTCTTACAATATCAATTGTGTAACATTTTGATGAAAGTCTGTTCATTGATATAACACAGAGCACATTCCTAGCCCATACGATGCCATATGTATTTTATTGTTACCCTCTCCGTTTACTAAATGCATCTGGCAATTGATTCCTTACAATGACTAAATGTATTTTTCCTGGTAGCCCGTACATAAAATTTGTTCTGAGCCATGAATGTATTAACAAGGGTACGACTGTTTCTCAAAGAAAATCCAAACACAGGTCAAAAGGTTCCTTGAAAATCGTGGTCTATCATCAAATAAGTCGTTTTAAATTTCTTTCGGGGAGTACTAAACTGATTGAATTACGCCACTGCACCAGCCCAAAGACTGAGGCAAAATTGTTGTTAATCGGCTAAATTAACCTGTTAGCTTGTGAAACTGGAGATTGCCATCATTCTAACCGGAGACTTAGTTATCACTGGCCAGATTCTTACTAAAGAGATGCATTTGAACCAGAAAACTAAAAGAAGATAGAGAAATATATTATTTTTTGATTTGAAATTCGAATTTAAAATCTCCATAGACTTATAAAAAAATCTCTTTGTCTGATTTTTACAACTTAATAACCAAAGGTGAATGGAACTCATGGCCTGGAACGCAAAACACAATGTAGAGAATTGCAGGTCTAAATCGCATCGGGCAACATTTGGACCTGAAAGTCATATCAATGAGGAAAATGAAAATCGGAGCTTTGCTTTGCTGAGAATTGATAGATGGGTTGACAAGGAAATTCTTTACAAATGCAATTGATATACTAAAAGTGAAGAGAAAATCCAAATTAATCCCTAGAACTTAAACCTACATAAGCAGATTTATTTTGTCCTTTGCGTTGTTGAGCGCTGATAAGAAACGGCAACTTCCCTCAGACGTGATGCAACATTTTGAAGATTTAAGCATATAAATATTTAAATCTTGAGTAATAATGATCGATGTCTAGATAGAAAAATTAACTCGGCCAAGAGAATGATTTCTACATTTCACTAATCCTAGGGGGGTGGAAGAGTCTAAAAAAAAGGAGAACTTGGTGACCGGGGAGGTCACTAAACTAATGTTTATCAACCGAATTATAGGAAAATTTACAGTTTACAACACCCAATCATACAAGTCAATAAGAGCACCCCTTTAAATTTTGAAAGGACGAAATTCATCCCAGTTATCAACCTAGAATCAATAAGATCGAACAAAAAGGGGAATCGAGAGATTATAGAGAAGAGAGAAACAAGGATAGCATTACTTGCCACAACATCTGTATCTTCGCGGCGAGAATTTGTAGATTCATGCTCCTGAATTTCGCTACTTCCTAAGAAGGATTAGAAGCATAATTTTACCAGAACCAACATCCAAATCCTCTATTTCTCGTAAGAAAATCAAAGAAACAAATCGTCTCTCAATCATATCTTCATTCTTCAGGTTTTGATCAAAGCTGATGCGTTATATTCGCATAGCTGATGTATCATTAGCACGTGTCTCCGTTATTAAATTCTTATCATTTGTCCGGATTGCGACATATTTTGGTGCCTCTAAAGACGTTTGTTTTCATTGCATGTATGATCCTTTTTATGCTGAAATAAAAAAGGGTGACAGCATAATTGATTTTGGAGTGGAAATCAATTGATGCTAGTAGAAATCATTAATGTGGTTATTATTCTTCTTCTTATTATCACATGTCTTTTTACAATCAATTCAACAAAAAATTCATAACAGCAGCAGTTCGAGGTTACAGAGTTTTAGAAGCACATCGTACCTGCAATTCGTCGCAACAGAGATCTGTTTGAGACCATGGGCAAACGCCGATTGAATGCTGGTGTGAGAGAAGAGAGCCGTGTATGTGGCTGGGGATTCGGATAGGTGCGAGAGAAGAGAGAGCCACGACGTATCGTGAGGCATCATATTCTATCATGGTTCAGAAGAGTAAACGGATTGATCCATTTGGGGTCTTTTTATGATAATTTTGTTTATGAGAGGTCTTTCTATAATAAAGCATCTTAGGAATCAATTTTAATTATTCACTCTTTGAAGATAGTAAAGATTATTGAAATGGTCGGTGGCAATACAAGGAATGGAATGGAGTACCTGCTCGACGACTTCACTCTACATACCTTTTTTTTAGGGAAAAATTTAATATCATTAAACTTGGGTTGTCAAGCCCGAAAGATCAATAAAGAGTACATCATTTGCCCAAACGAAAATACATGAGCAATCCTGGAAAAATTTAATATTGAGTAATCCTCTTTTCGCAAATACATGAGCCAACTTGTTTCCATCTCGTGACGTGAAGACAATATAAATCCTGGAAAATACTTGCATCATTCTTGCATAACCATCCAGTGCGTTTTTTAGATCCACCGCCGTGATTTTACCGGCGAACCCTTCCTGTAGCAACTTCACTGCGTTGAGGCTATCAGATTCAAGAACAACATCAGTCAAATGGAGCTCTGATGCTAATTTCAAACCCTCCTCCAAAGCAACGACCCCCGCAACCAAATGCGATCTCTTCCGTCTAACCTTGCAAATCCTCCCTGCCCGAAAACTCCCATGATCATCCCTGATACACACTCCCAGACCTGTAGCCACCTCATTTTCCTGCCATGCCGCATCCGTATTAATTTGAACCTCCCCGGTGATAGTGCATGCCATCTTCCACTCCCTGTATCTTGCGGCGACAAGCCTTCACTCAAAAAAACCACGAATTGTTGCTTCTTTAAACCAATTTATGTAATCAGTACCAAGGCGCGCCACCTGAATTGGGGTTCTCCTGATGTCATTGAATAAGAAGTCGTTTCTGTCGCGCCACAACGCCCATACAGTCGCCACAAATTTATCACACATGGTCGTCGATTGGTTGTTTAAGAAGTCGAAAATCCAATTCTTGATGCTACCTACAGTAGGAATACGAAAATCATCGCCCAATACTTCCTTCCACACACTCCTGGTGAAGCTACAGTACAAAAACTGGTGATTTTTGTCCTCAATATAGTTCGTACACAGTCGGCAAGAGGTACTGACTTCAACACCTCTACGGCTCAACCCCGCTGCTACTGGTAATGATTCGTGCCATAGTATCCACACCGGATAAATAATCTTCTTGGGGACTTTTAATTTCCAAATCTTTTGCATCCATCTTCTGTTTCACATGACCCGAAGAAGTAGAGGGGTTTCCGGTCGTTTTCATACGCTGTGCCTTATAACCGGTGGCTACCGTATAGTTACCGTCATCAGAAAAGAGCCAGGAGAATTCATCTTGCACCTCAACTTGGAGCAGAATGGACAAAAATGCATCTCTGTCAACTGAGCTGAAATGATGATTAATAAGTTGCGTGTTCCATTCCCCTATATCATTGTCGATGAAATAAGTCACACAGTAACGTCCTCTAAGTCATGCGGACAAACTGAAGAAGGATGAAAAGAGCTGAATTTAGGAAGCCACATATCGGAAAAAGCACGAACCCGAGTCCCTTCGTAAACTATAAGGGGCGAAGTACCGAACTGAGTCGTACTTTCATTCTTTAAGAAGAAGTCCCCAGGTTCAATCTCTTGGTATTCCGCAGCGGATGTCTTTCCACAGCCGGGCACCCGTCAAAAGTCCGATTCCTTCGCGAACGAAGTTCAGAATTGCGTGAACTGCGATAATAGATTGTGGAATACATGAATGGTCGAATCATAAAGCCCTCGTAATGGCACGTATAGCTATGGATGCTGCAAACAGGCTTTATGCAATTGGTTCTTGATGTTCCAAAATAAACCTGACTTGACAAGATCACGTCCGGCTAGAATACTACGGAAGGCATAAGAGATTTGCGCCGACGGTTTGACCTCAAGAATTGATGATAACCTGTAATATTTATGTTTTAGAACCCTTCCCATCAGGCTATTGGGGTCTTTCAACAATTTCCATGTGTGCTTTGCAAGAAGTGCGATTTTAAAATCCTGAAAATCATGGAAACCAATGCCACCCATATCTTTTTCCTTCTTCAGTTTTTCCCACACTACCCAATGAATCTTCCGCTTGCTATCATCACCTCCCCACCAGAAATGACGAACTAATCTCCCTAGATCCCGGCATGTCCTTTTCGGGAGCAGAAAACAGCCCATCGTATAATTGAGAATCGCTTGAATTACTGACTTGATCAAAACATCGTTACCCGCCACAGAGAGTTCTTTTCCTTTCCAACCCTTCATCTCCTTAAAGACTTTCTCAGGAAGGAAAGAGAAGGAGGAGGTTATTTGCGCCCAATTTTGGTAGGCAAACCAGATAACTATCATGCTCATCTGCCAACTGAACTCCGCAAAGCTGACTGAGACCCTGTTTATCAGCTAGACTCACATTATCAGAAAAAAACCACCGAAGATTTCTGTAAATTGAGAACCTGACCAGACGCCACTTCATAGTCACGAAGAATGTCCCGAAGAGAACCTATCTCATCTTGGGTTGCTTTCGTAAACAACAAACTGTCATCTGCAAAGAAAAGATGGGAGACAATGGGTCCTCCCCTAGATGCAGATAGTCCTAAGATACGACCATCCTGCACAGCAATACGTAAATTGCGTGAGAGAGCTTCACTGACAAGCAAGAAAATATAAGGGGATAAAGAACCTCCTTGGCGGAGACCTCTCTCAGGAAGAATGTCACTGTGTGTCTCTCCATTGATAAGAAGACTGTAGGAGGCCGTAGATACACACTTCATCACCATATCAATCCATCTGAGTCCAAAACCCATTCTTTCCATCACCGCACGCGGGAAATCTCATTCCACTCTATCATATGCTTTACTCATATCAACTTTGAGAGCCAAATAACCAACTTTCCCTTTCTTTCTATTCTTCATAGAATGCAGAAGCTCAAAAGCAGTGATAGTATTATCAGAAATTAATCTACCCGTCTGATTTTCAGACGGTTAGCCATAGTTTTAGTAACGATTTTGTAGATGGTATTACATAAACTGATCGGCCGTAAATCAACATGACTTCTCACTTGTTTAACCTTAGGAATTAAAGTAAGTAGAGTATGATTAACCCTGGATATGTCTGCACCGCTATTGAGTATCGCCAAGCGGGTGTTCTCGACCTCCCCGCCAACAATCTGCTGATTCTGTTGAAAAAATAGAGCCGGGAAACCATCTGGACCTAGTGCTTTCAGCGAGCTAGTTGTTTGACTGTTTGTCTAACATCCTCTACAATAAATTCCTGGTTCATCAAGGCTCGGTGCTCCAAAGAAACCAGCTCCTCGATTCCTCCCATCATGGGTTCCATCTGCTGTCTAGTAGGTGTATACAGGAGGATCCTTTGAGGAAAATCCAAGTGTACACCAGGGGTAGAGGATAAAAACACGTGGAGTGTAGGTCGTGAGTAGGGAGAGAGAAAGAAGTGATAATTGAGGGAGAGAGAGACAGTATGAAGATGGCCAAAACTTCAGTATGATCAGAAGATCGCAATGAAGGGTTAACGATCCTATATATAGTGGGAATATGACCGTTGTAGTGGGTTAATGCGCCCATTAATGGCGGCTTAATTACCTCAACCATAACGGCACGTTCGGCCGCATATATAGGGACCGTTACGCACTTAGCCCGTGTATACCAGAACCGTTACGAGGTTGACCGGGTTTGAGGGACACGTGGCCATAAATCTCTCAAAGCAGTTACCAAGGGTCGCGCGCGGGATTGGTTGTCGCTCGCGCGCGACTGATCTTACTCTAGCCTCCAAACCACTAAGTCGATACAAGTCCCGTGTGGAATGATATGCGATGGGCCCTGTCTCGCAGCCCCCATACGGATAAGCATGGGTAATGCTTGTGTGATACTAGAGCACCGCCATATGTGCTAGATGAATGCCACGTGTAAGCTGACTCACGTGGCTAGAATACACTATCTACATTAGCCCCCTTTTTGCGCGTGGAGACACTTATCAGATGGACTTCAATGCGCAAAAAACTAGCGTGCGTTGCAGCCACGCACCAATTCAAATTTCCGAGATATCAGCCCCCACGCGTGTCATTATAGCCTAGAATCCCTAGAATCGTGCCTTCTGTTCTTCTAGGGTTCTAGCCGTGACATCAGCAGAGGCCTGTGATTGCGTGATTCGACGGTAACTGTTGCGATTCGACAACTGAAAGGACGCGAATCTTTAGCCAACTTGAATAAATACTCCTCATCCTCCATTGTTGAAACCTATTGTTCTCTCTAGAGTGAATGTTTACTGAGAATCTCCGAGAGCAAATCCAGATTATCAATCACCAGTTCTTCTTGTCGAATTGTCTCCTTCGAATTTCTTCAACAACACAAGGTCGGTTCGCTTAATTTTGATTAATGCTTCTAATACGAATATCCCCCTCTTGTCATGTCTTTATCTGTTGAATCTAAAACCCCAAAAACATTCAAAGAACCCCCATTATTTGTAACTGTCAGAAAGGTTCTTCGAGCCCTAAAAGACTGAAACTTTGAAACTTTGGTATTCTGGAATCTTAAAACCAGGGAACTGGAACCCAGAACTTGTAATTTACAAAATTAAAGCTGATACGAGTCGACTTGAAACCCATAAGCTTAGAACTTTTAAAATTGAACTATACAGTTCTTCGAGTATCCAGAACTTGTAAATTTGTTTGAAATTTATCATTGAATTTCTGCTTGAGTCAAATCTAAAGGTGAATATCTCTCTCCCCCCTTTTGATTTGCTGTAGATATGGCAAAACCGAAGGCAACTAAATCTGTGAAAGAAGATGATGAAATTCCTGATCTTCCTAAATCTTTGTGGAAGAAAGCTCCTTACCTGGGTGGTGAAGACTATTACCATGCCAGTGTCAAATTAAGGAGGCTGCCTGAACCTGTTTCTGAGGACCTATTATTGCTAACTCCTCCACCTAGTCGAGAGTCAGATTGATGCCAAGGACGTAGTCAGATTAGGTCATGAAAATGGATTCTATCCACATACTGAGATGTCGACACAGGCTTTCGTGAATAAGCTGGATTTGATGGATGAGTGGACTGACCATGTATTGACTCATCATGCCGTCAATCTGACCCAAGCTGAGGTCTATTACGCCATCAGAGCTACAAAGGGTGCTGTTGTGAAATTAGATCAAACCATGCTTCTAAATCTCTTTTCCAGCTATTCACCAATAACCCACACCTTCCATTTTGCTGAGTTCGAGGCAGCCCCCACTTTGGAGGACGTGCACATGCTGTATGACCTTCCTCCCATGGGAGAGGTCGATCCCTTGGCTGGACTGGAAATTGATGAAGAGGTCGCTTTATATGAGCAGATGGTCGAATTCAGAGGAGGTCAAGAAGATTTCTACTCGTTGGACATCTGCGAAACCCCTTCCAAAATTTCAATTAATCGGCGCCTCTGCGAAGAATACTTGGAGCAAGTGGGTGCAATACTTCTTCCGTGATTATGCAAATAGCAAGATCACTAAAGAGCTATTGAATAAGGATCCCAAGGCGAAGAATTACATAGAAGGCAAAGGGTACAACTGGACTTTGTGTGGCTTCCTTTGTATTTGGATTTCACGGTACTTGATTGATGGTCATCCTCATGATGGGGTTTTCTATCATGTTTTGCCCAATTCTGTTCGCCTATCCTTAGGCCAGAACGTCGCACTCAGGCCTCTAGTGTTGGGAACTCTTTACCATCGATTAGACCAGCTTGTGGCTGCAGTGGAAGAGTCGCGTGGGCGACTTGATGTTCTGTCTTTTGTCAACATTTCCTTACTCACCATGTGGGTTTTTGAAAGGTGGCATTTCTATGCCCCTACCGCTTCAAGAGCCAGAGCATGGAATGTTCCTGGTGCTCAGAACGCGCTTCGGTGTGGGAGAGCTTCACGGTGGTATAGAACGAAGGATTCCAAGTGTGCATGGAGCTTGATCTGCGATGATCGAACCAAGTTCGTTGCCAGACCCTATGCCACTCCCATTGAAGAGGTGCGATTCTACTCGCGCATGTACCCGTTTGAAGGTGGCCCCATATCCAAGGACAATCTTACCAAAGGTCCTAGCTATCTCATGGAGTTCGTCTGTTGTTGTTTGAGAGGCTCATTGCCCGCTCTTGCTGAGCATGTCACTGAGATATCGCCCAAGTATGAACGTATCACAGTTGACTTTGATCCCACTCGCGTATGCCCCCAGCTGGGTTATGACATAGTGGCACCTTCTCTCTGGCCTGGTTCAGTGCGTAGAGGTTGCAAGCGAATGCTTACATTCAAGTGTAAGTATGGCCTGCTTGCTAGTCTGCCTTTTGATCAACCTTTTGGGAAGCGCAATGGTCGCCCCACCAAAAGTTGGAACTCTTTCTGGAATACTCAGCTGGCAAGGTTTTCAAAATCTGCTTCACCGCGCACCAGCAGGGCTCCCTCTATTAAAAGGAATTCCTTCCCTTTTCGTCAAATCTGCAGTTTGAACGCCTCTTCCTATGGGCTTTATTCCTTACTGGACAAGGAAAATCACCTGTGTGCCAGCCTGATTCTTTTTGAGAAGGTGTCCGCTGTTAAAGAAGGACTTCATGGCATAATTGAGTACAGTGAATCCTTTTCTAAGGTAAATACCACCTCCTTGTCTTTTCTTGAAATGCATTTGTTCGGGGTGCGGTGTCTTACACAAATTTCTTATTTTCAGTGCTTCTTGAGGAGGTTTGCTTCTGGAGACCGCAGTACCACGCTGGTTGATGCTCTCCTTCATGCAAAGAGAAGTAAGAAGGCCATTTCTTTGACTAAGGATATGGATTCTAAACTGGAGATTCTGCTGCGCCAGGAGATGGATGTATTCGTCCGCTCTCTGATGAGCGCCAATGCTGAAGCGAACGCAGATGTTGCTCCAAGAGCTAAAAGGCAAAAGCAAAATTCAATTGTGATTTCTTCGCCGCCTAGGGAAGCTCCGGTTTCTCCGCCCACGGAGGCTCTCGCTCTCAAAGGCAAAGGGAAAGGTCACCTGCGCAGCAAGTCTCGAAAGGAAACTGCAGTTGAAGACTTTATCCCATACAATCAGGATGAAGAAGAAGATAGAGAACAGAGAGAATAAAGAGAAGAAGAAGGAAGTCAAGAGAGTTCAGAAGGTAACTAAATGAACTCATTTGACGACAATGATAATGTTTTTTGACGATAATGTTTAAAGCAAATTCTTTCTTTGCAGATTACTAGAACTAAAAATGTCCTTGAAGTAGTTCTCCAAAATCGCACAAATCTGAGTAGGTTCTTCCTGCCGTGTACCTGAATTATCCTCTAGACCCATAATATGATTACGCGATCTATGAATAGAGACCTTACGGTGAAAAAACATCATGTTCTGATCCCCATTTCGCATCCACAACTCCCTAGACCGTTTTCGCCACATCTCCTCTTACCGAAGAAGAATACGGAGGATATCATCCCAAGTAGACCTCATATGAGAAAGTGCATGTGATGTCTGTGGTCCATCAGAAAGATCCTGTAACCTGACTCTGAGTTGAGCTAAATGTTTCCTCACGTTGCCAAAAGTAGAAACTTCCCATCTCTTTAGGGTCGTGGATAGGGAGCCGAGTCTCACATCCATCTAGCTTTAGGAAGAAAGCCAAAAGTCTGATATAATACTCCTACACCCCTCGTGATGAATCCACATCGCCTCAAAGTGGAATCTTCTACGCCGTCTTCTTCTTGCCATGCTGCTCAAGTTCCAATATACCTCAATAGGAACAAGATCAGACACTTCTGAAATCAAATGATTGACTCTAGCCCATCTACACAAATCAATCCAGCTATCTGAAACTAGACAACGGTCGAGTCTCTCGCTGATTGCTAACTCATCCCCCTGATTATTTCTCCATGTAAAAGGAAAACCTGAATAACCCATATCTCTCAACTGTAGTAAGTGAATAACGCTGCAGAAACTCTCTATCTGACTGAAGGAGACTACTCTTCCTAATTCCTTTTCGGAGATAGACGAGAAGGCATTAAAATCACCAAATACACACCACGGCTGGTTTCCTGGCCATAAATTCTCTAACAAATTCCACGAATTATGTCTCTCATACCTGTCGGGGTCTCCATAAAAACCCGTGAGGCAACCTATTTGTTGTCGTAATTAAAAAAGATATCTCCATGAATGTGATGACTCGGCCAAGTGTTCCGACTGAAACTGACCGAATCATCCCATAAGAGAGCAAGACCCCCTCTTCTGCCACCCCCACTGCCATCACAGTCGCGAAAGATTCCGTTGTAAGAACCCAACCTCCAGTTCACCCGATCCATCTCCTTTGCATACAGCTTTGTCTCTATTAAGAAGACGATATTTGCTTTGTCCTCCCCACAAGATCGCGGAGAGAAGTAACGCTACGGGGGTTGCCAAGCCCTTGTACGTTCCAACTTAGAAGATTCATTGCATCTGGCTGGGCTGCCCCGCAGTCTCAGCCAATACAGATTTTGGATTATTTAAGGCGCCCCCGTCCTGTGTCGTAATCTGAGAAACAGAAACCTGTGGAAGTCCAAAATGGCTTTTATCTGAGACCTCTTGCGATGCACTGTTACTGTTCGGTTGAGCACTAGAAACTACATGCGAAACAGGGTACTGAGCCATAGAGGGCGAGGAGATTTTCACATTACGCGAGCCAACTTTTGGATTCTGTGGAGCTCCAGTAGCCAAAACACTGCCTTCATTTGTAATGACTTGGGTAGCATTAACTTCACCAGTTATCTTACTGTTTGTAACGGGACGACGAGCATGATGTCCCACACTTACAGTCTGTGTAGCTCCCCCCGTAGCTTGGGTCGGACCTCTGCCTGAAACACCACCAGTACCCTCTGAATTATGCCCCCTACCTCTCCACCGACCTCTTCCCCATCTTCCTCCTCCACCTATCGTAGCCTCCATATTGCGACCACCCTCCAAGTCCCTGATCTTTACAGTGGGGTTCGGAGAACGATTGGTTTGACTAATCTTCTTCATCGCCCCCGTAGCCGTGTTCTCCGGTCCATCAACAACCCCCTTTGTCTTTTGAGAAGCCATGAATTTACCCGACGATACACTATTTTCCTCCGTCGAGTTAGCCAGTGGGTTAGTGAATGACGACATACCCACCGGAAAATTATTCGCTGAGCTTATTTCCACCTCCATATCACCAGTAAGCTGACCTTCCCCTTCAAACCCCCATTCCAGACCCGAGTCGAACTTATCATCCCTAGAAACTGGGTTTTGTTTTTCTTTGTCGGTTGCCTCGTTAACCTCCTATGGCTGTGATGGATCTTCTGGTAGTCCTTTAGCACTCTCATAAAAAAGCTTCCTTCTTGTCGGCGGCCTGAAAAACATCCATTGGTCTAAACCCGGTGCTGAATTGGCTTTTGTTTCCTCATCAATATCACGGCAATCACAAGTGTAATTACTGACTCTTCCACACCACCCACAGGCACCCGAGAGACGTTCGTATGTAAAGTTCAGCCACCTTTTCTTTCCAAATAGTTTGATAAACTTTCCTCTCATAAGAGGCACGTTAATGTTGAGTTTCACCCTTGCACGCATGTAATCTCTTGTTTTTCCATTCAACACTCTAGATACAGTTTTCACTACTGGACCAAGGAATCTTACAGCCTTCCAGAGTTCATCATCCATCTGGAGATAGAAGGGTAAGTTTGAGACCTGAACCCAGAAATCTATCCTCCCAAGTTGGGCTAGATCAACTGTACCATTGACTGACCATGGCTGCAAGAGCAGTAATTTCTCATCAAAGATCCAAGGTCCTCCGTTGAAGACTTTCTGCAACGCATCTTTAGGTGGGGAACTCGAACACAAATTTGTTAGATGACGGCTCGTGAGTCTTTGTTTCTTCTCCCTGTGGCCATATGTTCTTGAACATAATCTTCATCGCCCATGTGTTGAAAGTGATCGGATGTAGGAACGTACCAAGCAAGCAAGGTCCACAACTCTTGATAGCCTCCAAACAAAAGTCCTCATCGTACTCATCAATACTCTCCTCCTCCACAAATAGTTTTCAAAACTGCTTGACAAGATCTTCACTGTCCTCCATTGAGAGACTGCGCAGATTAGTACTTGGACGTCCTATGGATGTTTTCAATGACAACAGAAAGAGGAACTCACAGAACTATCAATAGGATAGTGATGCCGAGAAAACGAACGGGTACTCGCCGGAAAAGATCGCCGCAAACAGAACCCTAGTTTGAAACCCTAGATTGCCCCCGGTAGTCTCCGAAAATCTTGGAGCACAGTAACCTCATGAAACTCGGTGTACTCTACATACTCGCCCTGCTGTGCTCTGCAACATTTGTACATTTCCGTTACATTTTTCATGCAAAAAAATCTACAAGAAAAGATTAGATATATTTGTTGTGGTACTTGTGACCAATTATGACTCCTCACAATCTCCGTATAATGTAGTACTACCTCAGTCTACTTTATTTTTTTTGTTACTATTCAATGGGTTACTTTGACCAGATAATTTGATTGGCAAAACGATACAAACATGTGGTAACCTTTGCATAGTCTTATAGCGTAAACTTTACTTTACAAAATTATGGAAACATTTCCAAACAATTACATTGTTATGCTATCAAAATCACTGAGTCAAAGTGACCAAATTACGAGTTGAAAAATCAAACCAGGACGAAGTAGAAGAACGGAGGTAATATCAAGTAGGAGAGACATTCGTGTGAAATCTCATTCACATGATCAATTTTCTCTCTGCCTTCTTTTATATGTACAAGTGAAAGTTTGAAGGCCATGACTGAGAAGGGGTGGATTATTTTGCTGAGAAGGATTGCCTTAATAAGGGTCAAGCGACCAGGCTTATTAAGAATCTTCCATTTTCAAGCATCACACAGAGTAAGCATGTCAGAGATGTATGAGTGAAATAACTCATTATTGTTTTTTTCCAGCTACCAGAGGAAGCTCTAAACATTTTCCAACTCATCCTTAAGGCTAACATGAAGCTGATGATTTAGAATGGCCTTTTGATGGAAGAAACATATGACTCACAATAAGAGAAGATTCAAAAATTTGAAGGACTTGGCCAGATTGTGCACAATATAAGTCAAGAATGTGTCTGATAACAAAACCAGTGTCATTATTTATTGGGAAAAAGCATGGCGTCGTCATGGAACTATAAGTGTGACATGTTAGGGCCAACTCCAACAGTTGTCTTGGGTGCGCTATTAACCGAGGAGCTTTCAAGCCCAATCCAGTGGTGAAGCCCAAGTGCTGAAGATAAAGTCCAAGCCAGCTGTGAAGCCCAATCTCTTGAAAAAGCCCAATGGTTCTTATTAATACTTCCCATAAACTTTAAGGGACTTTGTTTTATTATTTCTTTAGGTTTCGGTGAACCATTATCTCCTTGTTAATCCAACGGTTGTCTAGATAACCAAACGGTCATAATTTAGACCGTTCGTAATCCATGTGTTTAACCCTTTGATGAATGAGAATCGTTTGACACCATTTTCATTTATGTTGGTGTTCTTCCTCTTCTTCTTCGAGGGCTCTGTCTCTATGAATGAAACCCTAGACGGGTTTTCATGGTATCAGAGCCTTATGCTCACTACCACCTAAACAAATCTATCAATGGCGACTAACATCGCCTCTAACCCTCTTATTATTTTACCCAATATTCATAATTATATGCCCTTTAAGTTAGATGAATACAACTATGTTCTCTGGAAACACCATATCTCAGCGATCTTCCAAACCCAAAATTTATTTGGGTATGTTGATGGTTCCACCGTCGTGGCCAATCCGACTTACCTGGTATTGCTGAGTCAAGATCAGGCCCTCCTCACTCTTATCAATGCGACCTTGACTCATGAAGCTCTAACTCATGTTATTGGTCATGATTCTTCTTGTTCTGCTTTGCTTGCTCTAGAGAGGAGGTATGCCCCACTAACTCGTTCCAATATTCTTCAACTGAAACAAGATCTACAGTCTAATCGAAAGGGATCGGATAGCATTGATGTTTATATGCACAAAATGAAATCTCTTTGTGATAAATTAATTGTTGCCATAGCTCCTGTACATGATGAAAACATGCTTCTCTTTGTGTTAAATGGCTTACCTCCGGAGTATAATGCTTTTCTTTCATCCTTACGAACTAGATCTCAATATTTATCTTGAAGATTTACATGTTTTGATTAAAGGCGATGAACACATGCATGAGTCCCAAACTGTTAAATCTGTTGATATGATGAGTCACTCCACTTTGGTCATCGGGGAGGTCGTAGTGGTGGTCGATCTAACCCTAAATTCTCAGGATACCATAGAGGAGGTGGAAGGTCTTACTCGGGTAGAAACCCTAATTCTGGTAACCCTAATTCTGGGTACCAAAGAGGAAGAGGAAATCCTCGTTTTGGTAGTTATGGGCGACCTGATTCTGGTAGAGGTAGAAACCCTAATAGAGGGTATGGTCAATCCTCTAATGCTCCTGTTAATTGTCAAATTTGTGGATATGATTACCACTCAACCATTGACTGTTGGCATGGAATGGATCATTCCTATCAAGGCAAGACTCCACCTGACCAATTATCTACTATGGTTGCTGCTCAAACTCCTCACTCTCCAACTCAATACCCCTCTGATATTTGGCTATCTGTTACTGGTGCTTCATCACATATGACATCTGACATGAAGAATTTGACTCTCTTTGAACCTTATCAAGGTTCAGAACAAGTTGTTGTAGGGAATGGTAACACACTTCCTATTTCTCATATTGGTATTGCCTATATCCTACTGCAACTCATTATTTTAAACTTCCTAACACTCTTAATGTTCTAAATCTTTCAACAAACCTTTTTTCAGTTCATAAAATGTGTAAGAACAATAATTGTAAATTTATTTTTTTACTGTGACTCATTTTCAATCCAGGACAAGGATACGGGGAAACTTCTTTATCAAGGAACTAGCCAAAATGGTATTTATCCTATATATACCTCACACACTGGTTCCACACACACACTGGTCCTCATCCATTTCATACCAAAACTACTTATCTTGGAAAGAAGATCACCTCTCCCTTATGGCATTCAAGACTGGGTCACCCCACTGACGAAGTTTTACATAGAATTATTCCTATTTATATTTCTGAAAAACACTCTCCTACTACTTGTGAATTCTGTTTGGCTGGCAAAATGTCTAAGTTGCGTTTTAAATTATCTTAATCTAAAACCAGTAATCCTCTTCATTTAATTCATAGTGATGTTTGGGGGCCTTCTAGTGTCAAAAGTTATAATGGTTACATGTATTATGTCTTGTTTATAGATGATTTTTCTATATTCACTTGGACATTTCCTTTATCACAAATCTGATCTTGCTTCTGTGTTTCCTGTTTTCAAATTGCAAGTTGAAAAATTCTTAGATAAATGCATAAAAGTTCACAGATCTGATGGGTGTGGAGAGTATATCTCTTATGTGTTCAAACTTATCTTGCTAAAAATGGTATTACACATGAGAAATCTTGTCCTCATACTCCTCAACAAAATGGAGTTTCAGAAAGAAAACATATACATATTGTTGACACTGTAATTACTTTAATGCAACAAGAATCTCTTTCTAAATACTTTTGGTATCATGCTTTCATTGCTGCTATTTACTTGATTAATCTCATGCCTTCTAAAACAACCAATTTCATATCTCCCTGGGAATTTTTGTTCAAAAAGAAACCTGATTATAACTCTTTGAATTTTTTTGGTTGTGTTTGTTATCCTTTCTTAAGACCTTATACTCACTCAAAATTGGATCATAAAACAAAGCAATGTGTTTTTCTTGGATATGCATCACAATATAAAGGTTATGTGTGCTTGGATATAACTACTCAAAAATTCTATGTGTCTAGAGATGCGTACTTTGATGACTCTATTTTTCCTTACTCTAAATTATCTCACACTTCTAATTATTCTTCTTCTAATACCTCTGCAGTTTCAGGTTATGACCCTTCACCCATATTTCATATATGATGATACTGCAGATCATGACACCACCGAGGTTGAAGATCCTATCACTCCTTCTGGGATGCAATCTGCTAGTCAAGATCAAGGCACTCAGGAGCATTCATCACAAGAACATATGCATTTACAACAGATACATTCTGCTCCTGAGTTACAGCCAGCTAGTCTAGTTGTGACAACAGAAGGAAGTGAAGTGTCTACTCATCAACCTTGTCATTCTATGCAAACCAGAAGCAAATATGGAATCTTCAAAAAGAAGAATCTTGGATTTGCAAATCCTTTTGGTAAATCAGATCCTCACTCTTCCCCTAACTCTCTGAATTCTTTGCAACCATGTGTTCCTCTTTCTGATCCTACTTGTTATACTGAGGCAACGAAATAGTCTAAATGAACAATGCTATGAAAGATGAATTTCTTAGTCTTACCCAAAAAAACACCTAGACTTTAGTTCCTAAACCACCCCCATGCCAATGTACTTGGCAATATATGAGTATACATGACTAAACATAATCCAGTTGGTTGTGTGGAAAGGTACAAGGCTAGACTTGTAGCCAAAGGGTTTCACCAAACCCCTAGAATTGACTTTGATGAAACTTTTAGTCCAGTGGTGAAGCATGCTACTGTGAGAACTATTTTAGCTCTTGCTGCTTCTTTCAAATGGCCTTTGCAACAACTTGATGTTAAAAATGCTTTCCACCATGGCTATCTGAAAGAAACTGTTTATATGACACAACCTCAAGGGTTCATTGATACTCAAGTTCCACATTTTTTATGCAAATTGTAGAAGTCTATTTATGGTCTCAAACAGGCTCCTAGAGCTTGGTTTGAGAGATTTACAAGTTCTCTATTTTCTCTAGGTTTCTGCACTTCTCCTGCAGATTCCAGTTTATTTATCAGACACATTCATTCTCCGGTCACTTTCCTTTTACTTTATGTCGATGACATAATAGTCACATGTAATGATTCCAACTTCATTTCTAAACTATTGCAATCTCTCAGTCCCGAATATCAAATGACAAATCTGGGTAAATTGACCTATTTTCTGGGTTTTGAAATCAAATACACTGCTTCAGGATTGTTTATTCATCAATCAAAGTATGTCGCTGACTTGTTGAAACGTTTCAATATGTCCAATTGCAAACCTTGTCCCACTCCTCTTGCAATTGGAGAGGAATTTCATTTCTTGGATGGCACTCCCTTGCCTAATCGAACTATTTTTAAATCTTTGGTTGGTGCGCTGCAATACTTGACTTTCTCTATGCCTGATATATCCTTTGATGTTAATCACCTTTGCTAGTTCATGAATGCTCCTACAAACTTGCACCTTATAGGTGCAAAACGTGTTCTAAGATATCTCAAAGGCACTAAATCACATGGCTTGTATTATCAATCTGGGTATCTCCCTCTTGAAGCTTATTGTGATTCTGACTGGGTTGGCAACCCTTCAGATAGATGTAGCACTATAGGCTTTTTTATATTTATTGGGCCTAATGTCATTCATTGGGCCACTAAGAAACAACCCACTGTTTCACAATCCACAATCCACAGCTGAAGCTGAATATCGTGTTTTGGCAGTTACAGTATCAGATTTAACTTGGTTCAAATTTTTATTTCGTGATCTTAGATTACCTTTACCTGATGCTCCTCAATTGTGTTGTGATAGCAAATCTTCTATTTCAATGTCACATAATCCTATTCTTCAAGCTCGAACAAAACATATCAAAATTGATTATCAGTATGTTCAAAAACAAGTTCTTCGCAATCAATTGACTGTTTCTTATGTTTCTAGTGCAGGACAGCTGGCAGACATTTCACTAAAGGCCTTTTCACCGCTGAATATCTTGATCTCAAATCCAAACTTATGGTTCAATCACCACCATAAATTTGAGGGACGGTATTAACCGAAGAGCTTTCAAGCCCAATCCAGTGGTGAAGCCCGCTGAAGATAAGTCCAGGCAAGTTGTGACGCCCAATCTCTTGTCAAAGCCCAATGGTTCTTATTAATACTTCCCATAAACTTTAAGGGCATTTGTGTTATTATTTATTTAGGGTTCAGTTAATCCAACGGATGTCTAGATAATCGAACGATCATAACTTAGTCCGTTCATAATCCATGTATTTAACCCTTTGATGAATGAGAATTGTTTGACGCCGTTTTCATTTCTGTTGGTATTCTTCCTCTTCTTCTTCGGGAGCTTTCTCTCTCTCAATGAAACCCTATCCGGGTTTTCATGCGCCTGGTAGGTGATTAGCAAACCCAACGAGGAAGGGGCGGTAGTTGAGGAGCCCATTAATCAGGCGAAATCGGGGCGATCGCGGGTTCGGCGCGCACGCCCTTTCCCAGCCGTTGGAGTCGGTGTTGTGGGGAGCTCCTTAATTTCCGTTCGTTTGTTTTGCTTGATTTTGTTTTTATTGTGTTGTTTTATTGTTTGAACGGAGAAGTTGCAGAAACTGTAGGAGAAGATGGTGAAGAGGTTGGAGAAAATGTAGGAGTTTGCTGCAAACATTTTGTTTTTTTTGGTTTAATCTCAACTTTTTTTTTCCTTTTTTCATGTTTAATGTATAAGATTTTTTGTGTAAGTAACAATCTTTAGTTGATAAGTTTCGTAATAAAGTTGATATGATACGTTGTATTTGTATATATCTTTTTTTTGGTTGATAAGATTTCTAGTTTTTTTTTAAAACATAAAATTTATAGTTTTGGTAATTATCTTTTAGTCACTTAATATAAATAATTAATGATTATAAAAAAATATATATATATATATAATGATAATGTAATAGAAATAACTGAATAAAATAATAAGAGATTGTAGGTGAAGGGGGTGGGGGTGGGGGGAGAACTCCACTATTGGAGGGTAAATGGCAGTATTGCGGATATTAAGAAGTTAAACAGTGAGACCGGTGAGATTTTAAGGGTGAGGAGACCTCCACCATTGGAGTAAGCCTCAGGTGCAGAGTAAGCATGCTTAATACCAAGTAAATGACACAATGAAACACCTGACTTTAAGGAAGCAGCAAGATACATAACAAACAAAAAAGGAGAAAGGGATCTCCCTGCCGAAGTCCACATTTAAGCACAAAAATTTCAGAATGTGAGTCATTAACAAGCACAGAATAGGATACAGTGGACACACATTCCATAATAAATTGAGAAAAATGAGAAGGAAACTCAAAAATTTTTTTTTGAGGAGAAGACTTTCTTTATTATTACCGAAAAATTGGGTTGGAACTTGGGCTTATGAGGCCCGTTACATCATCATTTAAAGCCTTTGATGCCCAATGGGGCTCTATACTAATCCACTCCTGATCTAGTTGGGTATTAAGACCAAACTTGGCATGGAGATGAGCAACTATATTTGTGGTACGCCTAGCGTACGGGATAGAAAATCTGGTCAGCCTTCTCGAAAGATCAACCGCCTCCTTTATTACTTCTGCTACTTCCGATGAGCTTTCCCAATTTCCTCTCATTATCTTCTTCATCTCCGATACCACAGAAAGCGAATCGGTCTCCATTTCTACCTCTTCGCAGCCGTGTTTTAGGGCAAACCTTACTCCATCGCGGATGGCTTGTCCTTCTGCTGTTCGAGGTTTTGTTCCGAAGGCTACTGGCTTGGCGAAGCTGGCTATGAATCTTCCCTCGCCGTCCCTGATGACACCACCGGCGCCAGCCCTAGTGGTCTTCTTATCCCAAGCACCGTCGACATTTAATTTGACACACCGTGCTTCTGGAGGATGCCAGGTCTGAGACGGCGGGATGGGAATTGGGGATCGATTTGTTTTTGTCTCCTCATGGGCTTCCAATTTTTTTGCTGTTGCTCTGGTAATTTCTTCCTCTGATCTTCGTCTGTTCTTGAAAATAGCTTGATTACTGTGAGACCAGATCTCTGATAAGCACATGCACATCTTCAGTTTCCCAATTGGGAGGCTGTTGAATTTTGCTTCTAACCATTTGCTAAAATCAACACTTTTTAGACCCAGATCTAGATTTGGAAAGGCCAATTTCCACACTTCTTTGGCATTTTGCACCTCAGAAAAATATGAGTCTCATCTTCCTCTTTTTTCCTGCACAAATCACATAATGGGTCTACACCCACTTTTCGTTGATTGAGATTAACAGTTGTTGGGAGAGCTCTTCTCCACGCTCTCCAGATCGGGAAAATGTTCCTTTTTGGGATATTGAGCTTCCACAGTTTCTGTAGCCACTCCATCTCTTGGTTACCCGAACTGTTTGGGCTCTGCTCCTGTTCTTGGAGAGTTTTAATCGCAACTTGATAACCCGTACTGACACTATACTCCCCTTCATCAGTAAAGGACCAAATTAGTTTGTCCGCAGAAGAGTTTTTTGCAATTGGGATTCGACTTATAACTTGGACATCAATAGGCCAAAATGTCTCATTGAGTTTGTCCAGATCCCAACTTCCCTGCTCTGGATCTATAAAATCTTTGACAAGACTGTTGTTGTTTGTAGCCACTGTAATCGGTTTAAATGGGTACTCTGTGGGGAGCCATCTGTCTGTGAAAACATGGACTTTTGATCCGTCTCCTATGCCCCGTCTGCTGCCTCTGATAATTGTTTCCCTACTTGCAATGATGCTACGCCATATATAAGAACACTGGTTTTGGCCTTCAATCTCCCATATGCTCTTCTGATTACAATACTTTTTCAAGAGGACTTGACTAACCAGAGCCTCTGGGTTACTAACGTTTCTCCAAAATTGTTTACCTAGCATCGCTAGGTTGAAAGCTTGGAGGTCTTTAAACCCCAATCCTCCTTGGTTCATGTCCATTTTCAAAGTGTCCCATGCCACCCAGGTAATACCTTTTTCTTCGGCTTCCTTACCCCAAAAGAACTGTCTACTAATCGATTCTATTTTCTTGCAGATAGAGACGGGGAGTTCGAAACATCCCATGGTGTACGTGGGAACGGCCTGTGCCACGGCCTTTATAAGGATCTCTCTACCCTTGAAAGATAAGGCTTTCCTCTTCAAACCTTTACATTTTACTTCTACTTTTTCGGTCACAAAAGAGAAATCTAAACTCTTATTTTTGCCCACTGTTGTAGGTAAGCCCAAGTACCTATCATGCGACTCCACCCACTTCACACCACAATAGCTGCGAAGTTGCTCTTGCCTTTGCTTGTCGATATTCGCTGAGAACACCACTGCACTTTTATCTAAGTTGATTTTTTGGCCAGACGCCTTTTCATAGCATTGTAACAGTTGTAATATAACGTCAATCTCCTGTTCACTAGCTTTAGAGAAGATTAGGCTGTCATCCGCAAAAAATAAATGTGTAATAATTGGTCCTTGACGAGAAGCAGACAAACCCGAGAGACGTCCATCGCGATTAGCCGCTGAGAGGCTACGGGATAGAGCATCTCCACAAAGCAGGAAGAGATACGGCAATAAAGGGCAACCTTGGCGCAGGCCTCTTTGGGGTAAGACTTCTCCACAACTTCTTCCTTCGTATGCAAAACTGAAACTGGAAGTAGTAATACAATCCATAACCAACTCAATCCATTTAATTCCGAACCCATATCTTTCTAGGCAAGCCCTGATAAAGTCCCACTCAACTCGGTCGTAGGCTTTCGACATGTCTAGCTTAATCGCAAAACTCCCAACCTTGTCCTTCTTTCTGTACTTCATCGAGTGCAATAACTCATATGCTATCAAAATATTATCAGTTATCAAACGTCCTGGTACAAAGGCGCTTTGATAAACTGAAACTAGCTCAGAAAGGATTACTTTTAATCTATTAGCCATAGTCTTAGTAACAACTTTATAGACTACTGAACACAAGCTAATAGGTCTGAGATCTGAAGGTTTATGCACCTGACTGACTTTTGGAATTAAAGCGATAATCGTCTTGTTAAAATCTGCTATGCTCCTCCTCCCTTTGAGAACGTCTAGGCATACCGTTTCAACGTCTTCGCCTACGGTACCCCAAAACGATTGATAAAAGGTGGCCGAAAAGCCATCGAAACCCGGGGATTTAAGAGGCCCCATCTGACTTAGAGCTTCCTTCACCTCCTGTGACGAATATTGACTATCCATAAAACTTCTATTTGTCCCATAAACAAGATCGGGGATCTCATTTAGCAGTGGCTCCATGTCAGCTCTCGTAGGGTTGGAAGAGGTGAACAGCTCCGTAAAGTAACTAGACAAAGTGATGATGATGTCATCCTCGTTAGTGCACCAAACTCCCTCTGCATTCTCCAAACCTTTGAGAGCATTACGAGCTTTCCGGATTGTAGCTTTCTGGTGAAAAAACGTCGTGTTACGGTCACCTTTTTCCAGCCATTGTATTCGAATCCTTTGAAGCCAAATCTCCTCTTCTTTAAGCAAAAGCTTATTGATCTGAGATTTGATCTCGGCTATAGTCTCGCGATTCCCAATAAAACCATTCCCCTCCTCGAGATCCTTTAGCCGGCTTCTGAGATCTCTGATTTGTTTGGTAATGTTACCAATCTGCTGTTTTTCCCACTCCTTTAACAAGGATGCTAGGTTAGACAGTCTGACTTGCAGTGGGAGTTCCTTTTGCATATTTTCCCATTCCTTCGTGATTAATTCCCCACAACTCGGATATTGGAGCCAAAAGGCTTCAAACTGGAACCTCCGTTTCTTCGTACTTCTTTGTTTTTCGGCTTCCCAAAAAAGCTGAATCGGACAGTGATCCGATACTGTTGCTATTAAGTGATTAACTCTGCTAGATTGGAAAGACACCATCCAATCGATAGTAGTAACAACTCTATCTAGACGTTCATGAATGACCTCCCTATTCCTTGGATTGCTTTCCCAATTGAAATCCTTGTCTTTATATCCCAAATCATGGAGGTTTAGATCTTGGAGAACTTGACGAAACAAACTCGCTCCTTATTCGTTGAAACTCATTCCGCCTAACTTCTCCGATGCCTTGGTCATGGCATTGAAATCGCCAAAAACGCGCCATGGTAGATCTCTCGAGCCTCTAATCCTTCGTAATAACTCCCATGAGTGATGCCTTTCTTTGGGGTCCGGGTTTCCATAGAACCCCGTTAATTGCCACCACTTTTGCAGAGTATCATCAAAAACTTCACAATCTATGTACCAGAAGGAACTTGAAATTACTTTTACTTTCATACCTTCTTGCCATATCAGTGCTATTCCCCCGCTGCGGCCACGGCTGCTTACACACTTTCCTTTGAAACCAACCAATTTCTTACACACCTTCTCCATCTCCTCTTCAAACAATCTTGTCTCGAGGAGGAAGACAAGACTGGGGCGGTGGCTCTTCACAAGGTTGTGGAGAGCCGTAACATTACGAGGGTTGCCCAGCCCTCGAATGTTCCAACTTATGAGACTCATTGGGATAGGGCGGACCGAATATCGGTCTCCGCCCCTTTACGATCGTTTGTAGCTTCTATCCCCTCTTTCCCGAACCCATCTCCTTTCGGTTGTGACTCACCGAAGTGTAACTGTCTTCCTTTCTTGTTTTTGAACAATTCCAAGGCTGATTTATTTGGTGGCGAACTAAAGTAGGTCGTTGAGCCCTTCCTTTTTGCTTGATCCCCTTCCCCCAACTCTGAGATAGCCTTGTTCATATTGGACACTCTGTTTCTCACTGACCCCGAACCTTGCCTAGCATGGACTACCTCTCCCCCTCCTGTACTTCCATCCAGCGGCTCCGATAAGGTAAGGTCCACCCCTTGGGAACCATTGTCTGGGATCGAGTCAACATTGTTTACTTCCACGTCCGGTAGCTCCTCGTCGGCTATCTTCGTCTGATTGGCCGGTTCGTCCGAAGCAGGAGATTGTTGGGACACCTCCTCCCCTTCTTCCTGTTTTTTCTGCCGCGGAGCAGTCATCTTTACCATCGGGTGGTATAGCAAGAAATGCCCGTATCCTGCATCAAGATTAGCTCTCTCCGTCGCCGAGAACTCCTCACAATCTTCCCCTTCGTGGGTTACTCTACCACACCATTTGCATACTGCTGAGACCCGTTCGTAACGGAAATCTATCCACATTCTCTTCCCCTGAATATCAGCGTGTATCCCACGAAGTAGGGGATCGTTTATTGGGAGACGAACCCTAGTTCGTACAAAGTTGTCATCATCTCCTTCGCTGAAAATACGTTTGTCAACATCAACTACCTCCCCAATCACCCCTCCTATTTTCCTTGCTCCTTCTTCATTCACATACTGGATTGTGATAACTCTCATTTAGGAGTTATCTGTGAGCTTATATTAGAATTTAATAAGTTGAGTTTCCATAAGATTGAGCACGTTTTAGCCAACAAAGCCTCCGTAGTATGAAAAATATGAGTTTGAGCTTAATTGTGAATTCCGGGCGTTTTCATGCATAAATTGATATTAAATGACATATATAATCGCTTGGTATAGTTGTTCATGTTGTTTTGACAGGAACGGATGCTTAGTGATTGATTTGAGGCATGAAACGAACTTCGGAAGCAACGGGAGCTAAAGCGGAGTAAAGAGAGGCAAAGTTGGAGAAGCTATAATGACCAGTCTTCACTATTTTGATCATATCTTGAGTTATACAATGAATTTTGGAGTGAGACCGACGGCAAATGAAATTATACTTCAAGAGCTTTCCAACGATAGGTCACAGAGCTAAATCGGAGATCGGACGAAGAAGTTACGACGTTTTGAAGTTAGAGTTGTGCGTTCAGACGCACAGGTTCTGCGTTCAGACGCACATGTGAGTTCAAACGCACATTGTGCGTTCAAACGCAGCCCCGAAGTCAAAAATAACTTATGTCCGCATGCATGATTGATGGCCAAACGCAAAAACTGAGTCCCGGAGGCCCAAAAAGGGCAAAAATTGGCTAAGTATGTGCGTTCGGACGCACATTGTGCGTTCAAACGTACATCACAGTGCAGCAGCACAAGACAGGAAAAACTGGCCAGAAAATGACTAAGTGTTGTGCGTTCAAACGCACATCCTGCGTTCAGACGCAGGAAACTTCAAATTTCAGAAAGGTCAGAATCAGGAAGAAATCAACCAGAAGACCAAGTATGTGCGTTCAAACGCATGTCCAGAAAGTCAACGGAAGTCAAAGTCAAAAAGTCAACTCTCAAAATGTGCGTTCAAACGCAACCTTTGTGTGTTCAAACGCAGGTCAAGATTTTCAGAATTTCTGAAGACGGTGGAAGAAGTCAAACTTCGTCAGAAAAGTCAAAGTCAACAGATGTGCGTTCAGACGCAGGACAGGATTTCCAGAAGCTTCCCAGGGCGGTTTAGACAGGGGCAGAATAGGAATTTCAGCACAGTATTAAGGAAACTTCAGCAGTATATAAAGCAGCTCTGCCCAGCAGTTTCAGGATATACAACACACAACACAGAACACAGGACAGACAGACACATAAGAGACAGGGAGCACCGGAGCAGTCCCGGAAATCGCCAGATTTCCGTCACCTGTTTGATTCTCTTCTCTTCTTTATGTTGGTTTTTAGTAACTAGACAATTTACCTAGGTTCTCGGTGAACCTAGGGTTTATGATTTCAGTACTTCAGATTCTGATTCCAGATTCATGATTGGTTAAAGTCTTAATACAATAGAGGTTTTGTTTATTATTCTGTCTTTGGTTTTTACTGTTTATGCATGAACGGAGTCATGAACCTGGATTGCTACAGACAGGATCTGGTGCGCGAGAGTAGCCAGTGAGAGTTAGGAAGAGAAGTCAGGATTTAGTACTCTGCCTTGATGGACCGAGAGGTGAAGAGAATCAGAGGACTAGCCCAGAAGCATTAGACCAACTGCCAGACGTTTAGGGGGAGATCGAGAGGAGAACCTGTAACCCTAGCAGACTTAGAACAAACCTGTAGATCTAGGTGAACCAAGGGGATCCGTAAATCTGCAGGAGAGTGACAGGTGCATGAGACCGAGAGGAGATTGTATCAATGGTATGCTGGCATAAACAAAACTGCTGTGTGTTTCTGGATCGGAAAAACTGAAAAGCTGAATAGTAACCCTAGGGGATCCTGGAGACCTAGGTACCCGAAACCCTAGTTTTTACTGCCAGACTTTATTATCAGAAAACTACCAAAAATATTGTTAATTCTGTTTTTACATTCAGTACTTAGTTTATTGTAATTGGACCCAAAATATTCATCCTTTTACTTTTTACGTTTGTACTCTTTAAGCCTAGTTTCTGATTGAGCAGTAACACTGTCCTCGTGGGATCGATAACACGGGGTTGAAATACTAGCCCTATATTACTTGAACCGTGCACTTGCGGTAACACGTAAGAAATCGTGTCAAGTTTTTGGCGCCGTTGCCGGGGACTGTGGTTTATTGTTAATTAGAAATTAGTTTAGAAAGTCAAAAAAGAGATTGAAAAAAAATTGAAAGAAAATCTAAAAAAAGATTATATTGTTATACCTAGTTACCTCACGGGTATTTCTGGAGCTTTGTTTTCTCAGGAACGCAAGGAGCCAGAAGAATTACAGGCATGTGGAGCGGCAATCTTGAGTCGGGGCCAACTCAGTTCCTGAGTTCCCCCTAATGTGAATCCTGCCACAATTGGCACAGAAAAGAGGATGCACAGCTTCCAGTTTATTGCTTTCAGTGCAAAAATTATCATGAGTATGAAGAGGCGTGCATATTGCACTCACCCCAGCTTTATCAACACTATTACCCCTACTGCATCTAGTGTGGGGGTGGTTGCGGGTCTGGGGCATGCAGAACTTATCAGTCGTGGAACTTTCAGCACTGCCAATCAGGGGCGCATCTTGAGACTGCTCTGTACTATCCAGATCTACCTCAATTTGTACCTCCGCCACCTTTTGAACCGCTCACCTCAAGAAGCTTTCTTCTCAAGGATGTCTAAATTGGAGTGCATGTTGGAGAAATTTTTTTCAGCATGCCTTGACCAGATTGCAGAGGAGATGAGAGAACTGAACAGTGACATATTGCGATTGGAAAACAAGTCTCGGGAACTTTCTCAGTCATGGATTTCACCATATACACAAGAACCAGAAACAGAGTTCATGCCACCAGAAATTGAAGAAGTACAGACTGTGACATCATCAGGTCCAGTTGAGCCAGAAACTGATCCAGTACCCACACCACAAGAAACAGACTCATATATTCCTCACTGGCTTCCAGCAGTGCTAGAGATGCAGAAGGGCTTCTTCGCAAAGATGGCACAGGAAAAACAAAAAACTGCATCGCGAGTTGCTGTCATGGAAGAAGAGGTGCCCGAGCCTAGAGAAGTGTGCAAAATTCAGGAGCCAATTCTGATATTTGATTCAGATGAGGAATCAGACTCAGATTCAGATTTGGAGGAAATAGTGCCTGCACAGACGAAACCTCAGTTAATTTCAAAATCAGGGCATGATGTGAAAGACACTAATATTGAGCAGTCGGGGTGTACTTATGAGGAATCTACGTCCACTGGTATGGGTGAATTTGAGGGAGGAATCCCAACTCATCCTATGGAAGAATTCTCCAAGTCTTATGTTGATCAGGTATGTGATGAGTTGGAGAGACTGCTGTTTGGAGATTCCGAAACAGAAGCTGATCATGACCATTCCCCAAATCCTTGTTCTATGGACTGTTCTCATGAAATTGCACAGTACATAGAAAAGGGATTGGAAATTACACAGTGTGGGGGTACTGATAAGCTTCCTGCACGGGTTGTTCAGCATCAAGAGTCAACTGGGTATGAGCTGAAATTCCAGAGTCTTACGCAAACATCCAGGGATGAAGTTCATCGGCAGGATTTCGTAAAAATATTCGCGGACAATCCGATGAATGATGAGTGGAAGCTGATCAGGAAGAAAAAGTGCAAAATCAAAGATATCATCATCAACAACTTTTCACCTCGTGAGAAGAAAGCACGTGAGATGTGGATCATTGAGAAGAGATGGTGGAAGAAGAAGAAGTGGAGAGATAAAGAAGTCTCCAAATTTCTCAAAGGTTGAGGTAACTGGGTCGGACCGTCGACCTTAAAATACAAGCGCTCGTTGGGAGGCAACCCAACTTAGGAGTAGGATTAAATTGATAATCAATTTATTGTTTAATATTTTTTGAGAGGAGAGATGAGGGTGAGCTAATAGTTATATGCAGAAAATTTCAGGAAACAGGTGGCAGGGAGCTGAAGTACAGAAACTGGATCGCTGTCAGCATTCAGATGCAGACTGGCATCCAGTGGCAGCCTGCCAGAAAAAGGCAGATTGGAAAAATCCTGAAGAATCGACCCGGTGCACAGGATGCACTCGACCTTCACAGGGACTCGTATGAGTTGGGGATTTTTCAGAAATAATTTTCAGCGGGAACGGAGCAATCGACCCCGGTGTACGAAAATACACTCGACCATATGGGAGCACATTTTCACACACGATTGTTCTTGGGGATTGCACACTTGAAGAGCGCAAGAGAGCCCGGAAGGTTGACAACTTCCGTTGAGAAATTTTCCGGCGATCGGTCAACGGTCCTTCTCTGCCGGAATCTGCAGAAAAGTCAGCACCTGTAAGAACTGACTCCGGGTGCACAGGTTCGATTTCTGTCTCTTGATTTGTTTTTCTAAGTATACTATCAGCTGGTCGACTAACGGCCAGTCTCGAGCCAGCAAGCCAGTGGCTCTATCAGGCCATCAGTCAGTCGATCAGTTTAGCATTCGGTCGTCCCACCCATTAGATGAGGTAAGCCAGCTCATCAAATCCAGATTATGTGCCTGATGATTAGTACCATGAGGGCATGGCACCATTCAGTGTGGGTGGTGGCGTTGTAACTGCATTAGTTTTATTAAACTGAAAAAAATTGAAAAATTGAAAATTTCAAAATTTTAAGTTTGGGCAAAGGATTTAGCTTAAAAATGGAGAGAGCTTAATGATAGAAAATTTCCTGAAAATTGATGAACTGAAGTGAGGAAGAGCTGCGAGAATCTGTCTAGGGGAGTCATAGAGCCAATGCACATCATAAAACGCAAGTAGCTGTCTCCCGAGCTATGTATCCTACTAGCTGCCAGACCACCGTCACCAGGTAGTCGTCAACCCGCCATCCGGTCACCACATTATTTGGTGGAGTGATAGGCCATAGGGGACCTCACGTCCTGTCTCGCGCCTTAGGTCCACTAGTGAGCCCCATTGATCCGTTATCCTTTTCTTGGTACGCTTTTTAACCTAGGAAGCCGTTTTTTGATACTCGCATCATTGTTAGTATTTTTACCTTTCCTACGCGTTAGGGCAGAGCACGGACCGGGTTGGGCGGGTGAGGGCTTTGTTTCCTACCCAACCCAATGATCCCGGATTGGTCATATCGATACCCAAACCCAATCAAGTAGTCGACAAACCCGAACCCGATCAAGCCTTTCGACTCGGACCGGATCGGCCGGGTTTAGACGGGTTTAAAATGTTGAACCGTTAGCAAACTTATGTCTATGAACAAGACATATTTAAGGCAAATCCGAAAATATACATTTTTCAATCTTACTAATACATAACAAAGCCGAATATGACATTCTAATTGATGGAGAAAATCATATTAATGCATAAGTTGAGGAAAATCAACTAAAACTATTGTCCGTTCTTATAAAAAAATTACTTGGACGGTATTATCTAACTAAAAATATGTAAATTTTTCATATAAAATTTTAATCGGACCGGACCGGGTTTAATCGGTTTTTCCAACTTCAAACCCATGATCAATCAAAGTTAGTTCGGGTTTGCAATTTTATACCCATACCCAATCAAGTAGCTTAAACGGGTGTTAAATTCGGACCGGTTTGATGCGGACCGGTTTGGGGCGGCCGGTTTGGGCGAGTTTTGCTCACCCCTACTACGCGTCATGGCACGAGGGAGTTAAATTGAAGGGGAGTTTATGGGGTAGAACAGATTTGTTATATTTAATAGTGGACGAGCTTCATTGTTATATCTGAGGGTGTGTAAGGGTGAGATAGTGACGACAGCACACTTCGGTGTGGCGGTGACTCACGACATTACACCGTGAGCACAGGAGGAGAGCTGTAGTGCGTGACATTTTTTCCGCACGACATCGGGGACTTGGGTTAACAGGGTTGTTTGTAGGTCGCGCTGTGCTAGTTAGACAACCTTGGAGTGAGGAGGTTCGGTTACAAAAGCGCGATTATTTTAGAGATTGACTACATGGTTTGGATCAGTGTGGGGGTGGTCGTTTCAGATTTTATTTACAATATTTTTTGAGGCACCACAAAGTTTGGTTTTTCGCAGATCTGGCCTGGTTTATATTATTTTTTATATATATTGCCTGTCATTGAAAGAAGAGAAAAAAGAATATATAAAAAAAGAAGAAAAAGAAAAGAAAAAGAAAAGAAAAAAACATAAAAGGCAGAGTTTCAGGGTGCTTAATTGATTTTATTTCAAAACGTCAGGCCAGGCAAATTTTATAAATATTTCGCATTCTTTCACAGTTGTGGTCGCGAGAACGGCATTTACATCAGGATTGTGGAAATTGAGTGTCTAGAATCTTAGGTGATTTGGGCCAGTTTCTGTCTTCTTGGTGAGGGAGTGTGAGATTTGGGTACTTGTGAGTGTGATGTGACGTTTAGGACTTCGCTTCTAAATGACTTATCCTACCGTCCCAAAGTCGGCATATTTACATTACACCCAAAGTAAAAGCACGGAAGGTGTGCGTTAGGGATATGTTCGGATTGCGTGCAAAAGCAGAAGTATGTTGTTTTCGTGCTTGTTCCTAACCTAGGCTGGCCGCGAGTTCTTCCGATCACTGCAGTTTCAGAAGTTTAGGGAAATATGAGAGATTAATAATGTCCAGTTTGAGTTAAAGAGGTTGCCCAGTCTCATCAAAAATAGTTTTTAAATAAATGCAGTTACAACGCTCTGGATTGATTCGGGATAGTATGCAGCGGTAGTATACAGCAGGTGTTTGCTCGGGGCGAGCAAAGTTCAGTGTGGGGGTGTTTGATAACTCTCATTTAGGAGTTATCTGTGAGCTTATATTAGACATTTAATAAGTTGGTTTTCCATAAGATTGAGCACGTTTTAGCCAACAAAGCCTTCGTAGTATGAAAAAGATGAGTTTGAGCTTAATTGTGAATTCCGGGCGTTTTCATGCATAAATTGATATTAAATGACATCTATAATCGCTTGGTATAGTTGTTCATGTTGTTTTGACAGGAACGGATGCTTAGTGGTTGATTTGAGGCATGAAACGAACTTCGGAAGCAACGGGAGCTAAAGCGGAGTAAAGAGAGGCAAAGTTGGAGAAGCTAGAATGACCAGTCTTCACTATTTTGATCATATCTTGAGTTATACAATGAATTTTGGAGTGAGACCGACGGCAAATGAAAGTATACTTCAAGAGCTTTCCAACGATAGGTCACGGAGCTAAATCGGAGATCGGACGAAGAAGTTACGACGTTTTGAAGTTAGAGACGCACATGTTCTGCGTTCAGACGCACATGTGCGTTCAAACGCAGCCCCGAAGTCAAAAATAACTTATGTCCGCATGCATGATTGATGGCCAAACGCAAAAACTGAGTCCCGGAGGCCGAAAAAGGGTAAAAATTGGCTAAGTATGTGCGTTCAGACGCACATTGTGCGTTCAAACGTACATCACAGTGCAGCAGCAGAAGACAGGAAAAACTGGCCAGAAAATGACTAAGTGTTGTGCGTTCAAACGCACATCCTGCGTTCAGAAGCAGGAAACTTCAAATTTCAGAAAGGTCAGAATCAGGCAGAAATCAACCAGAAGACCAAGTATGTGCGTTCAAACGCATGTCCATAAAGTCAACGGAAGTCAAAGTCAAAAAGTCAACTCTCAAAATGTGCGTTCAAACGCAACCTTTGTGCGTTCAAACGCAGGTCAAGATTTTCGGAATTTCTGAAGACGGTGGAAGAAGTCAAACTTCGTCAGAAAAGTCAAAGTCAACAGATGTGCGTTCAGACGCAGGACAGGATTTTCAGAAGCTTCCCGGGGCGATTTAGACAGGGGCAGAATAGGAATTTCAGCACAGGATTAGGGAAACTTCAGCAGTATATAAAGCAGCTCTGCCCAGCAGTTTCACGATATACAACACACAACACAGAACACAGGACAGACAGACACAGACACAAAAGAGACAGGGAGCACCGGAGCAGTCCCGGAAATCGCCAGATTTCCGTCACCTGTTTGATTCTCTTCTCTTCTTTATGTTAGTTTTTAGTAACTAGACAATTTACCTAGGTTCTCGGTGAACCTAGGGTTTATGATTTCAGTACTTCAGATTCTGATTCCAGATTCATGATTGGTTAAAGTCTTAATACAATAGAGGTTTTGTTTATTATTCTGTCTTTGGTTTTTACTGTTTATGCATGAACGGAGTCATGAACCTGAATTGCTACAGACAGGATCTGGTGCGCGAGATTGGCCAGTGAGAGTTAGGAAGAGAAGTCAGGATTTAGTACTCTGCCTTGATGGACCGAGAGGTGAAGAGAATCAGGGGACTAGCCCAGAAGCATTAGACCAACTTCTAGACGTTTAGGGGGAGATCGAGAGGAGAACCTGTAACCCTAGCAGACTTAGAACAAACCTGTAGATCTAGGTGAACCAAGGGGATCCGTAAATCTGCAGGAGAGTGACAGGTGCATGAGACCGAGAGGAGATTGTATCAATGGTATGCTGGCATAAACAAAACTGTCGTGTGTTTCTAGATCGGAAAAACTGAAAAGCTGAATAGTAACCCTAGGGGATCCTGGAAACCTAGGTACCCGAAACCCTAGTTTTTACTGCCAGACTTTATTATCAGAAAATTACCAAAAAGATTGTTAATTCTGTTTTTACGTCAGTACTTAGTTTATTGTAATTCGACCCAAAATATTCATCCTTTTACTTTTTACGTTTGTACTCTTTAAGCCTAGTTTCTGATTAAGCAGTAACACTTTCCTCGTGGGATCGATAACACCGGGTTGAAATACTAGCCCTATATTACTTGAACCGTACACTTGCGGTAACACGTAAGAAATCGTGTCAGATTGGAAGGCCCAAAATCTGGACCCAAACATCCAGATTTATAAAAGGGACATCTTTAGTTGAATCTCCCAAGTTCCAGGGTTGGAGAAGCAACATCTTACGTTGAAAGATCAAGGGTCCCCCTGACAACACTCTGTCCAAGGAGTTTTTATCAGGGAATATAAAGAGAAAAGTATTAAAGTCTACCTCCAAAATAGAGATCTTCTCCCCTTCAGTCCAGATTCTCCTAAACTCCCCCTCATCACTCCTGCGTTGATACGATCATCGGACACAAACATCCCTATCAAGCAGAAAGCGAACTTCTTGTCCACTTTGTCGCAGAACTCATCGTAAAATACCACCGTTTGGTTCTCCTTCACAGTATACTCCGCCGGAAATCTTCTTGCCATTGTAGATTCGATTGTTCTGAGAAGATTTGCGAGAGTTTGGGTAGCGAAATCGATTCGAAAGCCTAGGTTAAGCCGCCTAGGGTTTATTTCTCCGATAGACTCGGAGAACTCTCAAACTTTTTAAGGAAACTTAAACTTTAACAGCACATGCCAAAGGAGCTCCCAATTAACTAGTGGTGCAACTTGGACGGGCAGAACCTGACCAACCCGAACCCAGCCCGGACTAAAGTCGGGCTTGGGCACATGTTTTGAGTAATTTGGACGGGCTCGGGTAGAAATTCTTAACCCGAATTACAATTAGGGTCGGACTTGGGTACGAATATTAAACGATGGGCTAGCCCGAATTGCCCAATTTGTATATTCATTACCTATAAATGTTATATTTGGATAGTATTATATAGCATATTTACCAAGAATCTATTATTTTTATTAATTATTAATGATATTTTTAATTATGTTTACGTTCACAATTAATAGATTTTTTAAACAAAATATCTAGTATTCTTTTGTATGAATGGATAATTTTTTAATTCACTCTAACAATATATGGTCATCACTTTTTAGCCTTAAATAAAAAAAAAATGAATTGTCTTCATTCGGTATCTATTTTTATAAGTAAGTTATTAACTTAACTTTAAGGTGACAATTTTAATTGTGTTGAATGTGATAATTATGTTAATTTATTAGTTGAATGGGCTAGCCCGAATTCAACCCGAACCCGAATTGAATTGTTCGAATTTAGGCTTGGACGGGTTGGCGATGCTCCTAACCCGGGCTGGGCTGGGCTTGGACAACCCCAACTGAACTTGGGCTCGGACTTGGACAAGGGCGTCAACCCGCCCAGTCTGCCCGAATTGCAGTCCTACAACTAACACGATCAAATGCCTAAGCCATTTCCAACTTTAGGATTCCATAAGCAGGTTTACCATTACTTTTACACGTAAAAATGAAGAGTAATGCTATATGTCCCAAATCATGTGTCACAAATACATCTGAAACAGTTCATGTCAATAATTTGGAATGTATTTGGGACACATGATTTAGGACATGTAACATTACTCAAAAATGAAATGAGCAAGATCATAGGCGATACTGATGTTATGAGACACATTCCCACCTGTGATAAAACCTGCGTGAGTCCAATCAATTAAGGTAGGCATTGAAGATGACATTGGAAGGGATTAAGGAAAATAACATGGCGCTGAAGTTGAGGCGAAGGGGCGAGGGATGAACTTCGGTTGGAGATTTCCTAATGAATATACCATATGACAACTAGTATTTACATAACATAATTACCTTGTACGAGTCTGTCCCAGCTCTTTCTTCTCAATTAAATTTTTGTCATCATTCACTGGGTCATTTTGACCCGATGATTTGAATAGCAAACCGATGTAATTTTTTAATAATTTTGTCATTATGTTGTAGAGTAAAAGGTGCTCTATAATATGGTGAAAAAATTATCAAAAAATCGTATTATTTTGCTATCTAAATTATCTGGTCAAAGTAAAAAAAAGTTAACCCTTTCTTCTCAATTTAACCCTTCAAAATGACCTAGATACGAGTCAAAAAATCAGATGGGAAAAAAGAGCTGGGACGGACTGGTATCTAATAAATCGATCCGAGTTGTGGTAAAAAAAAAGTTCAATTAATCTCCCAAAAATGGGAAATACTTTCATTTATAGACCGATGATTAATAGCCTTTCTAGCCATTAAGTTGATCAATCATCCATACAAGACAGCCTTTAAAAGAGTAATTAGTCCCATCAAAACACACTCCTAGTGCTAATTTTGAAGGGTTTGACAAATGAGGCTCTCTCGAGCATTGGGTCCACTCCACTAATTATTTAGAGAAAGTATAGTTATGAAATTAACATAAAATGATATTTGATTTGGAAAAAAATAATCAATCCTTCATTGACCCCAAAAAAACGGAAATAATTAATTTCAGATTAAAAAAAGAGCTTAACTACAAAATTATTGAACTTGAAAGCCTAAAAGAATAGAAGAATATAGGAGCCCCCACTTTTCAACCTCTGGAATTTCAAGAGAATAAGAACAAAAAGAAATTGTACTAATTAATTAAATTAATTAAGTTAAAGAATGTTTTTGTTTTGTGTGCATATATAGTACCTAGTCTAAGTAAGCGTGGGAGCATAAAGGCGTGGTTATGAAGTTTAAGTTTATGCTAACAATAAACAAAGAATGCAGCTTTTAACCTTGGGTTAATCATGTCGAAAAAGTGCTTAATCAGAACAAAATTACCTCTTTCCGACAATGGCTTTACGTCAATCCAAAGCATGCTCACTCCTCTTTTTTAAAGATTAATTAATCAAACTTGATTTTTATAGTAGATGATTAACATTGGATAATGGTAAAAACTAATTCACGGTTCAAATGTTAAAGTAAATCATACATTTTGCTCCCGGTTTATTATGTGAAGTATTATCTTTGGAGACCCGAGGCTCTAATAAGTTAGTGATTAGATTTCATAATCATGCCCATAAAGTTCTCGTAACCCCATCCCATGATGTGGTACCCTCATTGTTTCATAAGTAGATCCGTAGTTAAAAACCATCATAACATTATAAGACTATGGTTTTGTGCTTATTTTGTGGGTTGAAAACTCAATTACACTTGTGGTTTACGAATTCAACGGCCTTTTACTTCCCGCGGGACATTTCCCCAAAGTGTCGCCAATATTAGTACAGTACAGTCGTAATTCATGTCAAGTAAAACAACAAGTGAACTTAAATACAAATATACAGTCTTCTGCATTTGTTTGTTGTATGTTCACTCAGGTAATTACGTATGTGATGACTAATGAACAATGTCGCCTCCCTCCCCCAAAAAATGAAGAAGGTCCATTTAGCGGTCTCCTAACCCCAAAAAGTCGCAATGATTTATTAGTTTGCACGAACCATTACTAAGTACGACTTCTTCTGTTTCATGTCTATCTTCTCACATGACATTTGCGCAGGTTTGAAGAAACTTATGCGAATGAACATTTTATTCCCACCCATTATCTCTCTCTCTCTTATAGGGTACGGGATAATGGGATAGTTGGGTGGATTGGATAGCGTTTAAGGGTGGAGTATGTTAAGGGCAACATCATCAAAATCTTACTAAAATAGGAATGTGAGAAGTTTCTGGCCAAACAACCTAAAAAAGAAAGTGGAAAGTTTCTGGGAAACCGATAGAGTAATTAATACTCCACACAGAAATTAAGAAGAAATTTTTGTTTGCTCAAAGAGCAAATACACGTGGTGCTCTAATCAATACAACACATGACACGTCAGGAAGAAAGAGAATGAGTGGCAGACAAAAGAAAGTGGACTCCTACATGTTCCTGACGTGTCCTGTGATGTATTGATTAGAGTACCACGTCATATTTGCTCTTGGAGCAAGTAATGATTACTCGAAACTAAGACCATGTTTGAAAATTATTTGGAATGTGCTAAAAATACATAGTTAAGAGCAATTCATCAAAAAAAATGAATATGTTTAACCACCCGAAGTACAAAAAATGGAGATTTTGTTTACATAACATAGATCTGGTGTTTCTTAAAACATTGTTTTTCTCATCTGTTTTCATTTTTAAGCACTCCACAAGTTGCATCTCTCAAACATGTTTATGAAAATATATTAACAATTTTGTTTAAAACCGCTAAATTCTCATTAGACAAACACAAAGTTTAAGTGCCCATCATTTCCTCACACTCACTCTCTACTCTCAGAAAAGGAGGCTATCTACTCAGAAAAGTCCTAATTTACCGGGCGCTTGCTATCTTTCTTCCCCAAACTCCAAGGCAAGCAGAGAGAGTATGGTGAAAAAGGATGTTTTCTTCTTAATTTTTTCCCCTCTGCAACAGCAGAAATGGGAGAAAAGGTAGTAAAGAAAAAGGAAGAAACAATTTTCTCAATACAAGTGCAAAGAAAACAAACAAATGACCAGCAGCAGCAGTAGTACTAGTGGAACTGTGGGAGAGCAAAACAGTCAGAGACAAAAGTAAAAAAGAAGGAAAACACAGAAATGTGCTACTCCTCCTTCACTGTTTCTTGTAGCCTGTTTGGTATCCGTTTAAAAACAAGCAAAATAGTGGGGGAAATAACATAGTGAAAAAACATGTTTAAAAACAGAACCAAAAAGCTGTTTGATATGTGTTGAAACACAGTGTTTAAATCAAAAATACATTTGGTCACGTTATTAAATGTAATATTAATTTGTTTGAATATCATTATTTACGTACAATACTGACGTATATTTGATATTTACACATGTAATTATAGTTGAAATGTCTTTAATCATCAATACTATGAAAGAAGCACCTAAACAACTATAGTTGTTTTTTAAACATTGGTTTTTTAACACGTGTTTGTTTTTTACAGGCAAAATTACAGCGCTGCCAGATGAGTTTAAAAAAAAAAAAACACTCTGTTTCTAATTGAAAATTGATTAAAGACAGAGATGCCAAACATGCACTAAAGTTGACAGAGACACACACACAGAGAGAGAGAGAGAGAGAGAGTGAGAGAGAGAGAGATGCTGTCCCTAGAACAGGTGAGCCAAGGTAGCAACATTAGCTGGTGCAATGCAGAGGGACAGCAGCTGTTTTTTGTTGGTGTGGGAAGGAAGATAGGTAGATAGGTGAGCTGCAGAGGCTAAGCAGCCACAGGTGGTGGCAGAGAGAATCAGAAAGCATGCCTCCACCACCACCACCTTCACCTCCTCCATCACCCACCATACCACCGCCCCCTTCAAAACCCCTTTTTTCAGCATGTCCGCTTTATTCCCCACATTCACCTCGATCCCATTGCCACACTAGTGCACGTTTCACCACAGAAATTGTTACAAACTTTTTCCACCATCACTGTACAACTAGTAGTATGGCATAAGCAAACCTTTTCACTTCTGTGTGAAATTGTTAATGGTAGTAAAAATACATCTACTCCTACCATAATCATTCTCAAATAGATTTATGAAAAAAGTTTTCATCTTTCACATAGTAACACGTCACGATAAACGGCCATTTTCACCTCAAACATCTATCTCAAAGCTTAAACTCGACGTTCTGAATCCTGCGATTCCAACTTAAAATCAAATATCAATACTCAATGCGGGACAAATAACGAATCTGGAACACTCAATACCCACACAAAAATACCAAACTTGTCATCTAAGAGCGTGTTCACCTGTTAGGGCTATGTTACAGGGGTTGAGGGGCAAGAAACCATTGATATATTTTTATGGTGTGTTTTCATCAGCTAGGGTCAGGGAAGCAACGACACGACATCTCTTGCACTAGTTGACGCCCATGTGGCAGAGGGGCGAGAGCCACCACGGGGGACTGTGAGCGGCCCTAGAGTGATTGTAGTTGCTCGTAAAGTTAGAATGATACTGATTTTCGAACGATTAAATGAGGTAGGCATTGCTGAACATGCTCTAATGATTCTGGATGTTGAAGTTTGACAAGATTAGTAACAGTGTCCCAAGAAGATTATTAATCTAGCCGATTCATGAACTCAAAACATGAAGACACAAATACTAAGATGTCAATTATTCCAAACTCACACAATAATTATTTGATCTAATCAAACCCAGCTTAATGACTCTTTTCAGCACACTCCCATGAGCTTGCTTAAGATGTCAATTATTCCAAAAACTCTTATTGATTATAAGTCAGGTGTCAGAAACAAACTCTATTGTACTTGTAATAACCATATATCATAAATCATAATCCTCTCCTCCTCAGGACATTACAAAATGTGTCATCTCAAACTGGTGGGACCCCAGAACAAGACCACCCCTATAAATAGCACAGCAACCTGAGGCTGATCATGCTCCAAAAACAGGAAACCAAGAAAGAAGAAAGCTGGTTCATACTAGTTCTTACTGACTTCTTACCATCACTAACTATCACATTCTCTCTTTAGCTGCTGTTGCTACTTGTCTCTTGAAGCAGCAGTGTTTTCTTTCTTTTGCCTTCACTTGGAGTACTAGTAGTAGTACTAGTAGTAGCAACATTTTGTAGGCACAAGAAGTAGGCAAGACGGGTCTTCCTCTGTGGATGCTTGGGTTGGGCCTTGATCGGTTAAGAGCCGACATGAATCGCTTACTCGCCTTACTCTTTCACCAGGTAGTTACATTCATGTGTATGCACATATACTTGTTTTTGTGTTGCAATAACAATGACTAATGGCGAATGCACATGTTTTTTAGGGAGTATTGGATGAGCAGTTCTTGCAGCTCCAACAACTCCAAGATGAGAGCTCTCCCAACTTTGTTTCCGAGGTTGTCAACATCTACTTCCATGAATCCGAGAAGCTTCTCAGGAACCTCCGAGGATTGCTGTAAGTTCGTAAACCGCTCCCCCCCCCCCCCCCTCTATTTCTCCTATTTCCAGTTTTTTTGTGTCCGCGTGCAAAATGCAGCTACTACCTTTGTTTCTTCTGTATCAGCCTACTTCACTTTTTGTACTATTCACTAGGTCACTTTGACCCATTAGCAAAACGATACAGAAATTTGGTAATCTTCGCATGGTACTTTACTCTACAACACCATGAAAAATTGCTTTAAAATTACATCATTTTTGTCATCTAAATTACCGAGTCAAAGTGAACTAGTCATGGGTTAAAAAGTCAAAGCAGGATTATACAGACTTTAGTTTGATAATGCTGCATATGAATGTAATATGAATGGGCAGGATGGAGAGGGAGTTCTGGGACAACAACAAAGTGGGAGTTCATTTGAATCAGTTCATGGGGAGCAGTTCCAGCATTGGTGCCAAAAGGGTCAGAAATATATGTCTTGCATTTCGAGCCGCTTCTGATCAGAACAACCGGACTGCGTGCGTATTCTTAATTACTATTAATTGAATAATAATCCCCCGTCACTTTTCTTCCTTCCGTATTCTATACGTAAATTTACAGTGTTTCTGACAAAAATGGTGACTCATGTGTTGCAGATGTTTGCGAGCTTTAGAGTTGCTAGAGCACGAGTACTGTTACCTAAAGAACAAGTTGCACGAGCTATTCCAAGTAAGAGACTTATGCGACAAAATCTAATTATTCATACAAATTATTAATCTCTATACTAGCCTCAGAATGTTATTCTAATAACTGTTTGGTTTTTGGGTATGTTTGTGCAGATACAGCAGCAGCGATCGCTAGCAGCTGGAGCTAGATACCCAATACAGAACACCTAAAACCCATAAATGGATTGAAGAAGAAGCCATGACTGATGTAGTCTTCAAAGTAGAGTTTTAGAACTAGTTTTAGGTTTCTCTTATTTTTAACGATGTGTGTTTTCTTTATAATGTGTGTAATTGTACTAAGCAGTTATTAGCTTTTTTTCTCGGAAATGCACGCGAGTTTCGTACTTCAATCCAAACCAACAAAACATTTAAATGAAGAAAATGAACGGTTAAATATTAGCGTCTCAGCATTTACAAGAACATCTTTGGAACTGGAAAAGGCGAAACAAACTCAAGTTGCAAATACATAGCACAAGCATAGAACAACAACCTGAGAAAACCATACCTTGAAGGAGACAACAGATGAAGAATAACCTGAAGATGGAACAAGCCCTTCAAAACCAACATCATAGGAAACACTCCCATCAGCCTTAAACAATCCGAAGTTCCTCTCCGAGGTCGGTCCACCCTTCAAATTCTCATTAAACAACGCAAACACATAAGCCTTTGAGGATGTTTTCGGCCTATACGGCGTCCCTTTCTTCTTCCCAAGCTTCTTCAGTAAATTATAATTATAAGTCCTCGCGTTCTTCTCGCTCGCCCCAGCTTCATTTTCATCACCCTTAGATGCCCACCCAGTCTCTGCCACAATCACTTCCATCTCACCAAAACCCGCCTTTTCCAGCGCGAAATAACTCGCGTCGACCTGAGCGTCAAACATGTTATCATAATGCAGATTCGTCTTGGCGTCATAAACTCCAACATTGGATTCGAAGAGCGCGTAGTTTAAGTCAATGTGGGATGAATCACTCTTGTATGCAAGAAAAGGATATGCATTTATATAGAAAGGTGAACCAATCTGGGAAAAGAATTCCAGAAGTGGTTTCATGTACTTGATGACTGCCTCGTCGAAAGCACAAGCTGAAGGAGGGAAGGAGCCGACGAAAACAGCCTGTGAATGAGCTGTAGAGACTTCTATGGTTTTTGTCAGGTGGAGATTATCAAGAGCCTTGTGGATGTTCTTGGCTGCAGGCAATAATGCTTCCCAGTGTTCTTGATCAGTGCTTCCCAGGACTTCGTTTCCGACGGCGATTCCGCGGATGCGAGTTCTGGGAAGAAATGGTTGCACATTTCGTTTCACCCAGTTCATGGCGTGTTCTTCGTTAACGCTGATATTTTTCAAGTATTCGTTTCCTAGGCCGAGGACTATTTCAATTTCGGATCCTTTGAAAGCCTTGAGGACTTCGTGATTGGCGTCGTATAGTCTGACATTCTTGATCTTGTTTGCTTTTAAGAGGACGACGACGGTACCAGGTTTCGGGAGATTGTCTGCTATCCTGCCGTAGTTTATTCCGTATGTCCCTGTGAAACCTTGTACTGTTCGAAGAAAAGAGAGACGAAAAGGTCATACTCAGAGAGTTTTTGCAGCAAAAGAAAAGGAAACAGTGCATAGATTATCTGAATTAAGTTAGAAGTCAGGAGAGAATTTCTGGAATGATCTGTTTGCAAATACTATGTGGTGAAAAAAAAAAAAAAAAACCATCATGAGCTGGGTTATAGGAGAATAATGTTTCTGGGCTTAGATCATGCAACAGAAAAAGAAATGTAACTGAAAATCTATAAGCCCTAACCCAGCAAATGTTTTGAGATCAACACTAATCAAGTGGCTTCTTCCACCTGCAGGTAAATTTAAAATGAACACTAATGGAAGTGCAAGGAATTGAACCAATTTGGTTCTGGTTTAACAGAGTTTTGGGGATGATGGTTCTATCTGTGTCGGTTCAAGATGTACTGTGTTTTTTCTTTACCAGAACACTTGCTGGGACTGTTGTAATGACTTTTACCTGTGTTAAATCATTTCATTCTGAGAGAAAAATAAATTAGCATAACATATGATTGAATTAGCAAAGCTGCAGCTACCTCTTCGGAGGCACCACGGGATCTCAACAACTCAGAAAATATCTCCATAAGATGTGGCAACGATCCCCACTGACGCTCCAATGGAAATCCGAAAATCCTAACAACCTAAGGATATCACGACTTGAATCCAACGATCCCCACTCAGCAACTGGAAGTAGATTTTTTTTCTTTTTTGTAATCAATATACTTGACTATTATCAAAAAGAGGATAGCTAGACGCAGAATTTAAACCACCTCCTGAGGCCTAAGGCGTGTCACACGATGGATCAGAGACTGGGAGGCATTTGTGATGGCACAGAGGAATGCACCCTCCCTGAGCAGCCACCTGGGGGAAGGTCACTACCCCAGGAAGAGGGATACGACCACCTAATAAGAAAGGTACAAAGCCCACGTAGCTGGCCATGCCACCCAGAACCTACTGGGTCAACATATCCGTCCCCCAAGGCAGCCGTCACTCTAGGCAACCCAGAAGGATGATCAGTCATCTGACTTGCCCTCTAGACTCGCTCGAGCGGCTCGACCATGAAAGATGATCAGAACCGAGCTAACTGTTTCTTTTATCATTATCATGATCTCAAAAGCTCATACAAACATTTTGAATTCACACAGAGTTGCACTATGTCTTCATATCGTATCGGACTATGGGTGTACCGGTACTGTGTACCCATTTTCTATCAACATATTTCGATTCCAGTGAAAAAAGAAACATAGGGTCACAGCAATTATTTTTTTTCCTACATCAATCAATTGCATATTCAAGTAGACTCTGAATCATTGCTCAGCAAAACTTTGAAAAGAAAAGTGGAGTACAAAGTCCATACCGCTAGGCGAGGCAGTCACTGAAAAAAGTAGCCATATGAGGAAAGCGACGAACTCCATGACTCAAACCCGCATGAAATGTGAACAAACATTATTTCCATTTGTAGTCACCAGCTATAACAACAACAACCAGAGAGGTTGGTGATCATAGGAAGCAATACTTGCTCCAAACACCTGCCATAAGGCATGGGAGATTCTTGTCCTTCGATAAGAAAACTGAAGGCAGGGAATAGATTCTCCCACCTCCATGGTAGTTTTGCCTTCATCTCAAAGAATACTATTACTATTGCTCAGCTTTATTGATTGCAATGCGAGTTTCTTCGATTCCCATGATTCCAATGAGCCCAACAAGATACATCCTGGAACCAGAACAAAACACCCGGGAACCGCAACCTGATCATGAATGAGATCTAGCAGCATATATGCATAAACAAGGACATACCAGAAGACTGCAGACAGAAGACATAAACAAAAGCCAGGTACCCATACAAGTCAATAGCATGTCTAACAAATAGGAGTACAATCTAAAGTTTCTTACACACTACACTAACCCAACTGCACCAAGAGAAGAAACTGTTGTTCTAGAGTTCCATGACGAATATTTAAGCTACAATCTGTTAATATTACAAACTTCCCAAAAAACTACGGAGAATAATAACTGAAGATGTCGATCTGGGCATCACAAAAGTTACTAGGTAAGTCCTCGGATGTTGGATACTACATTCAGCAGCTAACAGGCGAGGGCGCTGGGTAAGGTGGTAGTCCATCAGTTCGTCCTGGTTGGATGACGTTACCGTTCTCCATCACGTCGACGTCCATTTTCGCGGCTTTCTCATCCACCTGTTGATCAGGATTTCCACCTTTCTCCTGCACCTGCTGTCTCTCCTCAGCATCTCCTCCAGAAGAATGGGGAACACCATCAGATTTCGCATCTGCTGAGAATTCTGTTAGCATGTCTCCTTGAACCTGTTGTCTCACCTCAGCATCTCCTCCAGAAGAAAATGGAACTCCGGCATCTGCCGAAGTGCCTCCAGCTGCTAATTCTGTTGGCATCTCTCCTTGAAGAGCTTCCACATTCACATTCATGGGTTCTTGAGTGTCATCATCCTGAATTTCAACATCCTTCCATACAACATCCAGAAAGAACGATTCCTGCACCTGTTCATCTTTAGTAAGTTCATGCTTAGTCTCTTCAAAGCCAACACCAGATTCGCCTGCTTCAGTTCCGATCCTGATATCATCTTCATCACCTACAAAGTAATCTGCAAGGTAATCTGCTCCATCTTCTGGTAATTGATCACTTTGGGTACCATTATTATCCTGTGTCGATTCGTCGCCGTTACCAGCTTTGATAGTCAAATCATCCTCTTTTGGTGTCTCTGTGTTACCACTCTTGGTTTCCTCGACAACTTTATCTGAACCAGCTTCATCCAACGGAGTGCCTTCAAAACCTCCACCCTCGGCCTGAATTCCCCTGAGACCATCCTCTCCAACTTCTCCCCGTGTTCCATCGTCAACAGGGGCATCCTCTTTTGGTATCTCTGTGTTACCACTCTTGGTCTCCTCGGCAACTTTATCTGCACCAGCTTCTTCCAACTTAGTGTCTTCAACACCTCCATCCTCAACCTGAATTTCCTTGAGACCATCCTCTCCGACTTCTCCCACAGGTGTTTTGTTGTCAATAGCTGCATCCTCCATCTCAATCTCTTTTGAAGCTACATTATTAGTGGTCTCCGGCATGTCAATCTCAATCCCTTTTGAAGCTACATTTTCAGTGGACTCTGGCACGTCACTCTCAGTTACTTCTGTAGCTACATTTTCAGTGGACTCGGGCACGTCACTCCCAGTTACTTCTGTAGCTACATTTTCAGTGGACTCTGGCACGTCACTCTCGATAGCTTTTGTAGCTACATTTTCCGTGTTATGTGACATGTCACTCTTAATTCCAGCATCATTCGAGCTAAGCTCCACAGGATCAGCAGCGGCTTGCATCTTAGCATCTAGGTTACCTTCATTCTGGTCCTCAGTTCTCTCAGGACTGCTTGTTTTTTCAGCACCGCTAACAGCCACACCCTCCTCAGCAGGAATTTTCTCAACATTGCTTTCCTCTTTAGTAGTTTCCTCAGTATCTTTCATTTCAACATCTTTCACACCTTCACTTTCCTTGTTGGCAGATTCTGATTTGCTGCTCTCTTTCTTGGAACTCGATGATTTGCGTGACCTTTTCGTAGGTGGGTCAGTTTCTACAGATACAGGAACCTTGCTTTCACTCCCCTTGGCAGATTCTGATTTGCTGCTCTCTTTCTTCGAACTCGATGAATTACGGGACCGTTTCTTAGGTGGGTCAGTTTCTAGAGATACAGGAGATGTCTCAACCTTTTCGCGTATCCTTGACGATCGTCTTGGAGTTTCACTGGTGGTCCAACTGAATTCAGATAATGCAGGACTACCAGGGTGCAGCTTTAGGTACTTCTCCAAATGGCTTTTGCTTTTGATCTCCTCACCTGTTGGAGCTATGAATACAATATCATGCTGCCTTGGCGTACCTTTCTTCTTAGGCGTGTACTGCACAACGGATGAACAGACATAAGTCTCGAGCAGAATGAAGAAAGCCAATTCAAAGACATTGAAGACAAAAAGGAGAAATAGCCAGTTAAGAGAACAAATAGTAGTGAGCTTGACCCTCCTTTTTCTCTTGCACCTGTTTAGTCTCCTACCAGATGTTATTTGTAATGAAAGCCATTCATTTTCTATTAAAGCAAGAAAGAAAATGGATCTGAAGACTGCAAACCCCCCTGGTGAAGAAGGTAAATGTTGAAAATATGAGAAATATCATTTACCACCCCGCATTTAGATGAGGCAGTTAGAATCATCATATACAAATCACAGGTAGAAGAAGGGGCAATTTTGCAGTTCAATGAAAAGTGAGAAATCTTATTATGATCTCAATTGTCATCAGCATCGCATATCATTTTACAGTTCGTGTCTTAGTGGGCACTCAAATCATTACAAATAGCGGGCTTCAATCATTACAAATAGCGGGCTTCAATCATTACAAACAGCGAACCTCAACCATGACAAATAACGACAAAATTGGGAAAGTAAAGCTTCCACAAGAAAATAGACATGTAACAGAATAAAATAAAATAAAATAAATAGAAATGTTATACCAACAGTCGATGAAACAAGACATAACAAGAATACACAGTCTTAGAATCTAGCATTAAGGAACATACCGTTGGTAAATCAGACACCTAACTAATTTAATGCACTAGCATATGCATGAGGGAAGTGATTCTCTATTGTAATGATTTGAATGATTTATGCACCTCCGGTTACTCCGCCTTAAATGATGAATGAATTATGACCTTACATTTGGAAAGTCATTCTCTTTTATAGCCCAAGGCATGTCGCTATCCAACATACCTAACCTCTCTCTCCGAAGGCCGCGGACTGTATTAGCAGAAAGATAATACTAGGCTCCATTCCTCATCCCCTAGTGATCCAGCAAGGTGGATCCCACAAAAACTTTGTCGTCATCTAAGTATTGTATCCATGACACTGTCCTCATGTAGCTTTGTCGTCATCCCCTAATGCTCACAGATATTCTCTCTCCTTCCGAGAGGGCAAAAAACTAGCTTCTTAGTTTTCTCCAACTTCATACTTCTATACCAAGAACTTGCCGTAACCTCTCAGTAGTCAGTACCGCTGTTGGAACTCTCTTAACTAATGTCTCTGTCGTATCCGATGAACTATAGCCACTCATTTCCAAACAACCCAGAGAACCATCCAGCCAAACCACCCCACTACGATTAGCTTTAGCCAACGCATTAAATGTGCCAGTTCTTGTTTGACAGGTAAAAGGTAAGTGAATTTAGATGGATGAGTCTTAGTAGACAAGAAAGCATCCAGACATGAGGGCTAATTGGTCAAAAGCAGGATTTAAGTGCAACTTTTAGTGTCGGGAAGCCAAAGATGAAGTGACGAATCAGACAACCTATCTTTGTTGTATTAAATATCTTTCAGATTTAGCAAGTATTTGAATCTCTGGTATCAGACAGAATTTATGCACTTCTGAATCACCAATAAAGCATCTTCCCAGAAAGAAATATGGATTTGAAACCTAAGACAACCAGAACATCAACACTTTGCTTATTATGAAAAGACATTTAGGACTTAGCTTAGGCCTATTGACGCTGAAGTGGGACTAAAATCCCAGCAGAACTAGAACGATAGAACAACGAAAGCATCAACACTTTGCTCATTCTTTACATAGAGCCAACACTAAGAAACAACCATCTAAATCAACTTCCCTTTAACTTGTCGAGTAAGACCTTGAGCTGAAAACGATTTGGCTAGACCTCACCTTAACAGGGTGGTTTGGCCAATGCAATTTGTTTTCTCCTATTGAAATGAGTGACTATCATTCCGGACAAAAAAACAAAAGCCCTCATATCCTAACACCCCATAATGCTCACAAAGTCTCCTCTCTCCTTATCAAAGGCCAAAACCCCTAAACCCCTCAAATTTTTAACCACTTCATACCTCTAGATCAAGATCTTACAGTTCAAGGCCATTTTCACTCTCTCGTGACAGGAAATGATAACCATGAAAGTCTAATTTGAAACCTTGAAAGTCTAACAGATGAGTTTTACACCCCCACCAAACAGGGATACTTATTCCACAGCCAATTCAATCGTCCAATTTGAAACCCTAACATGTTTCAAACAAACCCTAGAATTAAACTATACTCCGAGGCAAGCTCAAGTTTACAGGTCAAATCACCCCACCAGAGGCTGAAACTAGCCACCGACACAGGCCTAATATCAAAACAGATGGCTATAAACACAAACCCTAGAATCAATTTCAACCACACAAAACAAAATCAAAAGCTAAAATCAAATTCAGATGGCGAAAATACCAGTTTCTTCCAAGCAGGAGGAGCTGGGAGTTCAACTGGAGCATCATCGCTCTTGGCCAAGCTCTGATTCTTCATCTTCACACCTACAGATCCAAAACATCAGCTTCACAGAACACACCTTTAAGCAGATAAAAAAAACAAGATTTGAACCAAATCAAACCAAATCAAAGTAGATACTCACAAGTCAAAACCTAGTCTTCTTCAAATCGTAACCGAACACAGAAAAAATCTCTCTCTCTCTCTCTTCTCTCTTCTTCTCTCTCTCACTATCTCTTTCTCGGGTGCAACCGAAGAAACCGCTACACGATATTAGAAGTAGCACAGTAAGCCCTGGATAAGCGACGCTAAAGCTACCACGACGGTGCGTGAACGTCCCGTTCAGATCCCTACACGTGTCGCTTCGACGGCGACGATTTGCCCGTTAAGCCAGGTCGCCGCCTCGTAACACACCCGTAACCCTTTATTTCAAAATCTCCCTGCACGTGTCGAATCAATCTCCCCACGCGCGGAGATGGCGCGTGTCACGAACGTACCGTTGGATTGAACGCGTGGGGAAAACTGGGGAGGTAGGCGCGTGGGGATTTGGTTAGGAGGGTTCTTTGCTTGAGAGAGGTTCAAAGTCTGGATAAGGCCAAAAAGAAGAGAGTAAAGTGAATTGGAAAGAGCGGTTCGGGTCCGGAGAGTGACGGTTGGGAAGTGGGTAGGGGGGGGTAGACGCGTGTGTGCGTGGAGTGGTAGTTGGGTTGGTACGTGTGAAGCTTAGATCACGCCATATACCTGATTCTCGGCTTTAGATAGGTGGAGCCGGCCCCACGTGGCTCTTAAATGGCGCGCCACGGTCATTGAATATATCGGCTTCAGTCTGGCGCAGATTTCGCCACGTGGCGAACAGTGCCTGCCTTTCGGTCCGGTAATCCCGCTATTTTAAAGGCTTGTTTGGGTAGGATATATGAGGAGGGGAGAAGATACTTGTTTTGGAGGGGATACCAAATCCTGCCGCTCCGATTTCTTCTCTTCACAATCATCTTGACTTTTACCATTATTCATAGGGTCATTTTGACCCGATGATTTGGATAGGTAAATTATACAAGTTTTTAATAAATTTTTCAATGTGTTGTAAAATAAAAGTTGTTTGATACAACGGTAAAAAAAGTATTAAAAAAATATACCGATTTGAAACCAAATCACCCAATTAAAATGATCCAGATACCATTCCAGAAAGTCAAATGATGAGAAAGGGATACCAAACTCATGCTACAAGAAGTACACAACAACAACAACAAAATAAGTGCACAAAACGCATTTCTGAAAAAAAAAAAAAAAAAATATACCACTCTGATCAGACCTAGATATGAGTTTAAAAAAAAGTCAAATGACGGAAAAGAGAGTAGTACTAAGCGTGTAATAATTTAGGCGTTTCGTGTGGGTCAAATCTAGTTGTTCTTGGGCCGATCCGCATTATAATCATTCGGTTGGTGCTTATAAGTAAGAGGCCCGATTCATCTAGAAACTGTTGCCTCATGTTTTTGGCCCGGCCCATTTTAACGTATATGGGCCCTCTCAAAAGGCCAGAAAATTTATCAACGATTGATTTGTTTGATTTTTGAAATCGACACTATCCTTCTTCAAGTTACAATGACATAGTGCAGCAGGTGACCTAGAGATTAGGTACAATAAGAGCAAAATTAAGCACAAAATGAATAATAGAGACAATAGTGCAAGAGTTCATAATCAATCGGTGCACCACTACCAAAATATTCAAAAGGTATGTAGAGTTTTAGAAATTTTGGAGAGGGCAAGTGCCTCTCCTAGCCCTTAGGGTTGGCCCGAAATCGTCCTTCAACTTTGCGTGATTTTAGTTTTGATTTAGTTTGGATTCCAGTCAATTCAAATCTCGTAATTTATATCATGTCCATGAGATGATGTGTCGATTTTTCATGTGGACCCTAGGTTGTTACATCACTTTTGAATTTACAATCTAATTGCCCTCTCCTACACCTTCTTCCTCTATTTTCCTACATGACGTTACAACAATAACACAGAAGCAAGCTAATGTAAGTGTTGGTGTGTCTTGATTTCTTAGTGGGCAAGAAGAGTCAAAGATGGATAAAAGGAAACAAATTTGGGCAGTAAATGGTTTCCTTGTTATTTGGTAACAAACCGCCACAACTTGTGTATATATACACATGGGTTGGTTTTGGTTACAATACACACACAGGGACGTTTTGAGAGATTTGTGTGAGTGTCTGGTGCGGTGTTTCGGGTTGCCGCCGTGGCCGTTGTGGCCACGGCGTGCATTCTAATCGGGTTCTCTTCTCAATAAAATATCTGGTTCTGGTCGTGGATTAGCTAACGAGTTCGTTACGAATTCGTGAGTGAACCACGTTAAATATATGTCTCGTTCTTGTTTTGCTTTCGTCGTTCTTGCTCGAATACCCCCCACGTTATAACAAACTGGTAACAGAGCTCTGAAACAGGAGTTTTGTTACAACAAACTGGTATCAGAGCCTGGTTAAGGGGATCACCAGTTTCAACAAACTGGTATCAGAGCCGGGGTTCCAAGATCTAGGTGGAGCCAAGAGCTAGGGTTTCACGTTTTGGTGGAACTCAAAGCTAGGGTTTCGCGATTCAGGTGGAGCAGGCTATCGGGAGGTTGGGTTTCGAGATTCCTCCAAGAACGATGTCTGGTTTGGCGATCAAGATCGATCTGTTCGTGAGAGAGAAGCAAGTACACCCACCATCTGAAGTCCCATGGAGGGGGCTATCCGGGCTCCTGTCAGAGCAATGAGGCGCGCATCTGATTAGGCGTGCAAGGGATCTGGCAAATCCAGCACCCATACGGTACTGGCACGAATCTGGCGATTCACGCGCATCTGGTGTTCTGGCGATTGACGTTCAGGCGCAATCCGGCTCCAGGCGTGGAGCATCTGGCGTGTGAATTGAATCTGTTTTGGCTCATGCGTTGCAGAACTCGTTGGAGTTGGAGCAACGACATGGAGCTTCTGGCGCGTGAGATTTCTGGCACGTGCATCTGATTCTGGTTCTGGCGCGCATTATGCACGAGTCTGTTCTGGCGTGCATTTTTTCTATTTTTGGGCGTGTACCATGACACGCAATTGAGCTCGCTTCTGGCGCGATATGTTTCTGGCGAGCATCTGGAGCATCTGAGGCACACGGGGCGCATCAGGCATGACAATTTGGGCACTCGTCATTGGTGCATCTGGTCTGAATGACATCTGGGCACTTGTCATGGTGCATCTGTTTGGCGCAATGGGGCGCATCTGGAATGTATTCGGTCCTGTCTCAGTGAATACATTCGAGTCTGGTTCTGGGTGGAGCACTTGTTTCTGTTTCCAGAAGTGCAACCACATCGGGCGCATTCGTTGCAGGAACGCATGTTAGTTGGAGCAACGATTTGGCGATTCGGGTTTCGCATACAGCTGCGGAACATCTGTTTGGGGAGGCGTGCTCGTTTCAGGTTCTGGGAGCCGCATCCAGTTCAGGTTTGAGAAGAGAAGCATCAGGTTCAGGTCTGAGTTGCTGAGAAAATTCAAGACAAGGTGGAGATTTGTTGGTGTCTCTTGATTTCTTAGTGGGCAAGAAAATTCAAAAGTGGATAAAATGAAACAAATTTGGGCAGTAAATGGTTTCCTTGTTTATTTGGTAACAAACCGCCACAAATTGTGTATATATATACACATGGGTTTGTTTTGGTTACAATACACACACAGGGACGTTTTGAGAGATTTTTGTGAGTGTCTGGTGCAGTGTTTCGGGTTGCCGCCGTGGCCGTTGTGGCCACGTCGTGCATTCTAATCGGGTTCTCTTCTCAATAAAATATTTGGTTCTGGTCGTGGATTAGCTAACGAATTCGTTAGTGAACCACGTTAAATATCTGTCTCGTTCTTGTTTTGCTTTCGTTGTTCTTGCTCGAATACCCCCACGTTATAACAAACTGGTAACAGAGCTCTGAAACAGGAGTTTTGTTACAACAGTAAGCGTGCACTGATTCATATGCTCGCGGCTAAGGATGTCAGTCAATTGCACCTTAGGGTTTACAAATTTTGATTTCAAAAACTCTAGACAAACGGCTAGAGACATAAGCCTACAACAAATTTGACCTACTCAACCTAGAAGTGTTTATAAGTGTCTCTTAATTTGCATGAGCATGACAAGTTAGAGCATCTCTAATTGAATATTTAAACAGCGATTAAACTTATAATATTGTGAAATCTCTTTTACATTTTTAAAAGTACCTTATTCTGTCTCAAACCAACAAAGAGAAACAAGCAAGCACTAGGCTCTCTACTCGGCTATCTGTTTTAACGGATAGTTATTTCGCTCTCTATATTTGAAGAGTCGAAAAAATGATAGTTAAATTTTGTATGTCAATCTCTCTCTTATTTTTTTTTTATGAACTTTTTATATTTTAATTAATTTTTTTTATTTAACAAACCTACACAACCTATCTTTTAGCTAACTTTACACGGTAGCTTTTGAGATCATCTCAATTTTTATGTATAGTTAAAATAAAGAATGATAATTTTGATTTAAATATACATAATTTGAAACTAGTAGCATTGGAGATGCTCTTAATCGGCCACGACAACGTTCTCTTGGAACCACTCTTCAACGTCGGATAATTTTGTATTTTAGGTGCACTTTTCTTAAGGGAGGTGGACTGACAACGTTAGGCTCTAATTTTCTCGTAGGATCGTGTATAAATATGCAATAGAAACATTACGTGTATACAGGCCCATCAAGTGAAGTGATTCACGTTGTTCAAGCCCGAATATTTGAAAACGCACCTTATTCTGTCGCAACCAACAAAGAGAAACAAGCACGCATAAACTTATTAAAAAGATAAGATAATCTTTTATAAATGATATATGTGGAAGATAATACTATCTCACAATAGAATACTATCTACTAATGTTTGAAGATAAAAGGAAGCTGATGTTTTTAGGCATATTTTATCTTCAGCAGCTCCATGCCTGCATTGTCTAAAAATATCAACCGCAGACAAGGATTAGAAAACGATTTGATTGTAGATAAAATCTTCTCTGGCAAAATTTGTCTCTGTGACCGTGACACATGAACTATAGCAGGAGGGGAACCCATTCCCAAAGTATCAGTTGCCGTTGCGTGATATAATATGGAAAATGTCGGAGGTATATTTCACAACTCACATGATATATACTTGTATGAGGAATGTGCGACGTCTCTCTGGTGCATCCTTGTCAGACTGATAAAGACAGAGCAATCTGGTGAACATTATACATATAATTACCGCCCCAAATGAGCTAAATGGACCGAATTAACTTCCCCGCAATCTGAAGAAGAAGAAGAAGAAGAAGAAGAAGAAGAAGAAGAAGAAGAAGAGGAGGAGGAAGAGGAGGAGGAGGTAAACACACGTTCACCCTTTCTAGTTTGGAAAAAGGTCACTTTAACCCTTCAGTTTGCCGAACTTGAAGAAACTAACACCCCATATTGTGACAGCGTTAGTCTTGAGTTGCTGTATGTCACTTAAAATTGCTTTCGCGACAAATTTAACCTTATATTATGCAAATTGTATGTGTTATCAAAATGGTATAATAGATTTTTTGCATGATATGAATGGCTAATTTATCTCCAAAACTATTTTCTGTAATGGACACCACCCCTACTAATTTGTCTCGAATGTCGTACACTGAAGGGGTGAAAGTGTCCTTTTCCGAATTGGAATGAAAGGGGGAAAGTGTCCTTCAGTCAAATAAGAGGGGATGAAAATGTATTTTACTCAAGAAGAAGAAGAATGATGAATAAGTTTCAAGGAGTTCGGATTTTATTTTATTTTTGAAAATAGGCATTACATTAGAGAAGTTGGATGTTCTATTTTGGAAGATTTGACATCTTAATTATAGACCCAAATTAGTAGTAAGTTCGGTATAAAGATCAAACACAATACTAAATTAAGTTGAAGCGACTCGAATTGGCCATTTAGCTTCGCGGAATAGGGTTTCTAATGTCGATTAGAATAAATTTTCTAATCGGTGACATGTGTAGTCATAATTTAGACTCTTTCGACAACTACTTCCGACACAGATAAATTCGGGTTTTCTCTTTCATCCCTAACTATTTTCACATTAATTTGAGCAGCAACACAATTTTTTTTTTGAGAGTAGCAGCAACACAAGTTTACATAAGAGATTTAATATTTTATTGATCCATAGAGTAGTACTACTTTACATGGAAAGTTACTAATTGTACATATATATGCATGCCATTGCTCATCACAACATTGATTGAATCAGAGCAAATACATACTACTAGAAAATGAAAATTCTAGGTTTAACATTAGCAGATCATTATTAACCAACCACTCATCAGTGTTGGAGAGAGGGAGCATTACTTAGGAAGTTGCAGTCAGAGGTGGGAGTTCTTGCAAAAACTTAGGTGATCTCAGATGGCCCTGATCATGATCACTTTGATGAACTTCTTCTTCCTCATCTTCTCCTCGGTCTTCTTCTTCTTCATCTTCAACATCCCAAAGGAACCGTGCATACGAAGCCATAACATAACTGCATATCCCATATACATTATTAGTGACATATAACATCGACTTCATAGATTAACATAACCATCAATAGCACGCTTTCTATTATGATCAGCTCAATATGAAGTTTTTCTCCTCAATAATTGTCTTTCTATAGCAGACAGCGCAAAACAGCATACTTAACGTGCCACTAACTAAGAAGTGGAATGTTACCAGTCATTGGGATCGGTATGAACGGCTTGTTCAAAGTAGGTTTCAGCACGCTGAGCATCCTTTTCGTTTCGCCATATAAGATCAGCATAGAGAGACAGAACACTGGCGTCGCTTGGGTTGGCCAGAATCGCTCTCCCACAATATTCTTCTGCTTTTGCCATGTCCCCTCTAACCTGCTCGCAATTGTACATAGTAAGTTCACGCCATGTATCCAAATATATTCGCAACCATCCGCATTATAGGAAAACAAGAAGCAAATTTATGGAACAAATGATTTTTTTAAAGTGGTAAGAAGTTTGATGCTCAACCTCACTGCCAGAGTTCAAACCCACTCGATTGTAGGTACATAGTTTGATTTATTATGTGTATATGGCAAAAAAAAAAGGAAGGGAGAAGCAGATTTATAGATACAGTAATCATGATTTGTATCTCAAGATTGCTAAGTTTATAGATGTAGTAGATTGCACTGTCGGTATTTCGAAATGACTGATCAATTCACAATCCGCTACGGTAATAGTGATGATTTTTTTTTTTTGAGTTAACCGTGGTGTACAGGCCAGCTTGTGCGCATCTCGACTAAATCCACGTTGTCAATGGTGACATGTTATTATCTCGTTCTAGGGGTAAAAGAGACTATCACGCCATCTAGTTTAGAAAATGACACTTTCACCCCTTTTGTATATCAAATTTCATAGTAGTTATACTGGGGCGGTTGTCTTTCACTATAGTAGTTTCTTGTACGAATCTGCTCTCTAATAGTATGAATGACAAAATCAAGTGTGCAAGTGTCTTGAAATTTTGGCATAGAAAAGAGGCGAAGGTGTCATTTCCCAAGTGTCTTGAAGTTTTGGAATAGAAAAGAGGCGAAGGTGTCATTTCCCAAGAATGAAGCAGTGAAGATGTCTTTACACTAAACCTGAGGGGTTGGAAGTGTCCTTTACCCTAATTTTAAATACGAGCTTTTATTTATTTTTTTGAGAAATTGATTTTGTCGTCAACCGGTTTGAATCCGAGACCTCATGCAGAGGCTTTCAATGCTCTACCACTTGACCTACCACCCTAGCTGCAGTTCGAGCTTTTAGAATGAGATAATATTAGGGTAACAAAACCAAAATTAGGAGATTTGAGTACCTCTTTTAAGAATTTCGCATAGTTTCCAAGTAGAAGACCATTGCCAGGATTGGCTTCAACCATTCTCTGGTAGTAAGCGTCCGTAACATCATGCCCATCAGAGCCGTAGGATCCCGAGTCACTCCAATCTCCACCGTCCGATTCTCCACCGCCGCCGCCGCCGCCGCCATCTCCGCCGCCACCTACAGCCGTTTTCAACTCCTTCTCACCCTCCACAACCACCTCCTCTTCCCCCAACCCAGAGCTAGAAAGCAGCCTCTTCAAAGTACCCGAGGCAGCACCAACCTCTTCTTCTTCTTGCTGATCATCATTTCCTACGTTTATGGGTCCAACGGGCCGTTTACGGGCCGGACGGGCAGGTTTTGAACCCGGTGGGACCTTGAAGTCTATCTCCAACATGGGTCTTGTAGGTATCCTTGTGAAAGGGTCATCAACTCGGGAGGAGGAGGATGAGTTGGATCTTCCGAGTTGGAGATGAGTGTAGTGAGTGGACTCGGTCGGGAGAGTGGAATTGTGAAGTGTCCATGAATCCAAGATCGGACTTGATGAACTCCGTAGTAGCATCTCTTTTAGTAGTAGTCTATAAGAGTGAGTGATTATGTGTTAGGTTAGAGTCAGAGAGGCAGTGAAGTGTGAACCCACTCCTCTTTGTGAGTGAGTGAAGCTATGCTTTGAGAGATTGGGATTTATAAAGGTCGCATGTGGAAGATAAATTTGCTCACATTCGAGACCATATGTTTGTTTTTACTATACTCATGGGACGGACTAATTATTAGGTACTCCAAACCTCAGTACGGACACGTCATTTACTCTGTAATATAACTAATTCATGGAGTGGGTTTGGTGGAGCAGTGTAAGTGATAACTTATTATTGGGCCATCGATTAATCGCTACCTATCCCTAAAATAGGAATCATGTCTACCTCGAGGTAGGTATTACTTGTACACAAGGGTTAGGGTTGAAAGTTGAAAGTTACCTTTATTCTTAGTCATTCTTTTATAGTAACATATACAGTAATAGGACGATACAGATTCCGCGTGTTATTGATTAACAATTTATGGCTCCCAATTTTGTAACAAAAGTGGGATGACATACAACTGAACCATACAATAGAGATTAGAGGTATTAGACTAAAGGGTACGAAATTACATGTCGTCCCCACAATCCTTATACATGATTCGACGACATTTATGTGAAGCTCGTTTGGAAATACGAAGCTATGAAAGATACAATCTAGTAACCATAAGCAGCTAACGCGTAGGATAGGGAAACGAGCATTAGGGGTGTAAATGGTTCGGTTTGGTGCAGTTTATGCGAAAACCATAGACCAAACCGAATACATCGGTTTAGTAATTTTGTAACCAAATCAAACTATTTGAAAGGATGAACCGAACCGAACGAAACCGAAAAGATTCGAATTGACTCGATTCGGTGGGTTTGCATAAACCTTATTGAATGAATATTATAATACTGCATTGTCTATAGGGATGACAACGGGTCGGATCCGGATTAGGGTTAGGAATTGAGGAGAAGGGAAGGAAAGGGCATATATAGTGTGGTAATTTCGTAAAAGTTTAGGGGTATTTTTGTCTTTAAATCCGTCAGTTAGTGTGACGTTAGCCACTAACTCTGACAGTGGTGGTTTTTGTATATCCCCGAATACGAGGGTTGTTTTTGTATATAACCCATACTCGAGGGGTGTTTTTTTCTTTTATTATTATTATTATTATTATTATTATTATTATTATTATTATTATTATTATTATTATTAGGGTAAAAGACACTGACCACCCCTGAGTTTAGGCATAATACCAAGCCGCTACCCTGGATTTTGGAAAAAAGACAGTCCGCACCCATTTAACTGACAGACGCTAACAGTTGTACGAAAAATACAATCCTACCCTTACCTTTGGAACAAAATTACACCTATATATAATCTCAATTCTTTACCCCCCTCATTCTAACCCTAAATCCCTTTCTCTCTCTTCCCCTTTTTCTCTCACAGCAGATACATACATCAACAAAACTTACCGCCGCCCGCTACCCTGGCCGAATACTCTTGTTTTTTGTCCACTGAACTTTGTGGGTTTGTTTTGGTTTACAAAAGTTCCAATCCCCTTGTAAATTTCGAATCATTCTCTATACAGGGTTGGTATCAATTTCATTGAATTCTCCAGAAACCCATCTCATACCTACCCTGTCCTTTTGTGGGTTCAACTCCTCCGAAGAGTCTCGAAGTTTGCTTGGTTAGCGATTCTTCGATTTTGGTGAATTGGGTGTCGTTTGTTCTTGATGGGTACTGCAACGACTCAGTGCCCAATTCGCATTAGTCCTCATTTCCATGGAAATTCGGGAGCTTCGCGTACTGAATTGGACTTCTCCTGCTTTGGTTCGCGTACAAATGGTGAATTTTCGAGAGCGAACTTAGTCGGAGACGGGGTTAGAGTCGGCGTCGGATTCATTGTGAAGCTCTCTCTTCCTTTGATTTCTTCTTCTTTAACTTCTTCAAGGGTTTGGTAGTCTCCTCAACTTGTTTCTTCGATAGCTCTGGGTCCGATTCGGCTGGGTATGATTCGATCGACCTCTTTGCATCTCAGATGTTCAATTTCTAGTTTTGGGTTTTTTTCTGGGTAGGCAATTATGTGAATAGAGTACCGCTGTTGTGGAGTTTCGGGAAGAAACAAAATTTTGGGGCTCTATTTTTGTGGCCAAGCTCTTTGAAGACGACAAGAAAGGCTACTGGTCTTTTGAACAATAGAGGTAAAACTTGCAGAAATATTTTGGATTTTTTTGCAGCTACAATTAGATTCAGTCCTAGATCTGCTAATGTTTCTGCTCGTAACCTTGTTCAATGGGCGAAACAAAACAATTTTGTGGCTATCTTAGATAGCTCTAGTTTTGATTGTTTGTCTGATCTCTCTGTAGGGACTGATCATCCCATTTTTTTCCCTTTGAGCTAATATATATCTTTTCCGTTAGAAAAAACCCTTTGTATTCTTAGATTGCTGTGCTACTGTCATAAAAAAAATTGTAGCTAACTTTTGGTATTTTTCTAAAAATTTGCATTCTCAGATTGCATTCTCATAAATTGATACTTTGATTCCGGTGTGTTTTGTGATTGGTTTTTTTTGTTTGAATCTGATGAATATCACTGTGTTCTTGGTGTTCTTGAACCAAGAACACCAAAAACAGAAAAAATGAAACAGGGGCAATATGGTCCGAAAAAATTGAATCAACCACTTTTTTAACAGAACGTAACAGAAGGGTGCTAAGTGTCCATGGAATATTCCGTTAAATGGGTGCGGAGTGTCTTTTTCCAAAACCCAGGGTAGCGGGCTGGTATTATGTCTAAACTCAGGGGTGGTCAGTGTCTATTATTATTATTATTATTATTATTATTATTATTATTATTATTATTATTATTATTATTATTATTATTATTATTATTATTAGGGTAAACAACAAAAACCACCCTCTATTATGGGAAAATATATATATATTCCCTCTGATTTATGGGGAAAATACCTTTTGCACCCCTGTTAACGGATGGAGGGTGGACAGATACCACCCATCTGTTACAATTTGTTAGTGGAGGGGTGCAAACTGACTTTTTGTGACCATTTTACCCTTACAAATTGTGGACAAGTAACACTCTTCTTTTTGTTTATTATTGCATTAATCATGTTCTTTATGTTCTTGATGTTCTTGGTGTTCTTGGACACCACCTCCACTACCACCTAATCTCCTCCACCACCACCACCGCCGCCGCCACCACCACCACCACCACACCACCACCACCACCACCAACAACAACAACAACAACAACAACAACAACAACAACAACAACAACAACAACAACAACAACAACAACAACAACAATGCCAACTTTGGATGAAATCAGGTATTCAAGCATCAGAATCATCACAATAATTAAGAAAAAACAATATTTTTGTGCTAATTCCTTAAAAAATGTCTACTCCAGAACTGAAATTGAGAACCCATTTCATCGACTTCATCCACTCAACCCAAAAAGGATGAGTTCAACCACTGGCCTTCATCCATTTTCAACAATCACCGAATGGAAGGTGAGAGAAAAAGAGACTAAATCAGGCAACAATTGCTCCAAATGGAACAACATTCAACAGATTCATACCTAGGTGTCACCCATCGATAGGACCCGTTGAAGCTACCAAAACCAAATCTTGAAGCTTGAAGAATCATTCCACCAATTTGAAGCATTTGATTCATCCACGAGTCACTTCTTTCACCAAACTAATGAAGCTCACACCCACAGTAGACTGATTTGAGAGGAGACACCTCCTGTGACGCCCCGGAACCCAGGGGTCAATTTTAGGATAAAATAGTGACAAATAGAAACTGACACGTCGATCCAACCGGCACCACCTGCGGATCACCACCGCGGGCACCAAAATAAAGACTCGTCTTCCAAACAGGTACCTTCTGAGCCACCAGCTTAGGTACCAAAGACAATATCATATTTCAATGAACACTGATTCATTTATTTCATAAAATATGATACAGGGGTACGTGACACTGAAGTTGAAAAGTGATCTCTTTTATACAAGTGATGACAAATAAACGATTACAATATTCAGATAAGAAGCTTTAATCAAATATAATAAAGCTATCACTTCGACTCTACTGTCAGATTCGTCCGTCGTAACCTGCAAACACTGTTAGGGGGTGAGCTCGCGCTCAGTAGGTCGTTCACCGCAACAGTAAGGTGATATGCAATAAACAATATAATTATAGCAAGTTACACAGAAAATCACATATCACGTAATAATCGCATAGCACCGAATAGCATGCGAATCGATAATAACAACAATATACGAATCGACATATATATATATATATAACACCAACCATGCTCATAAACCGTAAGCGATAATAATATTGTAAAGTGCATAACCCCTACCTCAATAATAGTATCTAGTAACGACTTTGAGATAATAACAGCAACTCCAAGTATAGAGTAACACCAGTATCTCTCTCTCTCACTTATCAATAACTAATTCGAGTCTGGAATGAGAAATAACTATAAAACTAGACCCTATTTATAGAAGTGATCGACCAATCAAGTACCGATGTGACATAGGGACACGTGGCATCCATGCAGGAGTCAGAGGACTGAGTCGCGACACATGTCGCATAGGTGTCACGCATGCAGAGCAGGAGGTTATGGCGGTGACACACGGGGGGGGGGGGGGGGGGGGGGGTTATGTGTCAGAAGCATCTGACTTGCGGTAGGACCGTCGCGCATGTGACGAAAGCTGCCACACGACGACACGCAGTAGGGGCGTGTGTCTAGCATCTGGAACATGGGCTAAGACAGTGACACGTGTCACCCTACGTGTCTCCTGGTACACACTTACACCCATATAAGTTATACACACTCTATAATACTTGTCATTAGGCACTAATCATGATTAATTAAGCTAATTAACACTTAAGCCTGTGATTAGTGCTAATTATTTCCTAAATATTTTTATTCTTAATTTAGCAATTAAAGAAGATATTAATAATTCCGGTGTATTTCTCGACGAGCTTAACTATCATAGTTTCACAATTATGAGTTCATCTATCAGGATACTAAATAACATAAAATTCACTTAAATAAGATAAGCTTCAGAAATACAACCACGACACTGCATACAATAGCAATTAAGCATGCTAACAGGTTATGTCAAAAACACATATTTACAGTAAATTTAAGTATTTCATGCTTTCCAAAATCAGGGATATTACACCTCCTCACTGCCGACACAAACCCCACCCACCAGCCTTGTTGAGTCAATCGGTGAATATGGGTTACGGAAATCAAAGATTGAGGTTAGGTAGTACCAAAGTCTGTTGGCAAATCCAGCAAACAGAGGAACAAAACAGATATGTCTAGGGAAAATTAGAGGCTCGAAGGGATCGAGGCCCTTGGGAGAGCTACACTCTCGGACCACTCTCTCTCTCTCTCTCTCTAGACTCTGAGAGCTACTGGGGGCTCTCTCGCAGTCGTCTTCCTCGTCGTTGGAATTGCAACACTCCCCTTATTTAACAAGGGAAATGCCTCCGCCCGAGGTGATGAGCCTCATTGGGAACGGATAAGGATCGTCGGTTCATAGCTAGTACAACCATCGATAACATTTCAAAACATAGCTTATTACAATTTCAATACAAACAGTGATAGCATTTGAAAACCAGAAATACATTTATCAGTGATATGATGATACTAGATGATCTTCTAAGCCGTAAGCTTTCCTATCCAGCGGTGTCGTGAACGTTTCCCCCACCTCGATAGCCAACCTGCGGTTTTAAAATAGCAAAAGCCGACGCAGTTTTTACAGAAAATGATCAGCAAACGGCTGAGTAAGCTAACACCCATAGCACGTAAACAGATTATGAGATAAGTGACAATAATAACCAATTCGCTGATAAATAAATATCAAATATTCGCGGGAAGAGCGTTCACAGTTGTCTTGGTGTGTCAAACTCCGTAACGATCTCAAATTTCGTATTCCAACCCAAAGATGTGGTCCATCTCGGGAAATCAATTTTTAATAACAATTCACAATATCACTTTAAATCTCAAGATATCTCATATCCATATGAATCGAGGCCAGAAATTCATTTTAGTAACTAGTTAATACGGGGCGTGACCATATCCAATCCACAACCTCTTTCTCATATGTGCAAAAGCACCCACATAACCATAACTCAATCACAGGAGGTCGCATCATAGCGCCTCATAACCATAACTAATCAAAAGGAGGTCAGAGCCTCATAATCTCATAACAGTAACCAAACACAATATGTCAGAAATGTATCGTATCAGGGATATGGCACAAACCCACGCACAACGGTTTTCACTTTACATAATTACCAATTTTCTTTCAAGGTGTAGAATCGAGTAAGGAGCTCCGAACAAAAGGCCGGTATGGCACAAAATAATAATAATCGATGTATGATTGAGAGAGATATTCAGATTTGACCAATAAGTGAGCGGTGTGCTACTCTTGGTAACCGAGGCAACAATTTGAAATTTCGTACTTCCAACCCAACGACGTGGTCCGTCTTGGGAAATCACTTTTACAAGATTTATTTCAAGTAATCTCACAATAAGATGTTAGATGTTCTCTTTCGGATTGTTATTTAGATTTGGATACCAATTTCATGCAAGACTTCAAAGAGGAGTATTTCAAATCAAATAAACAACTCAAATAAATCAAGTACGGTAGTGTTTCACAAATAACACACGCGATACGCGAAAGAATGAAAGGCACGCGAGGCTAGGCATATTAACTTACCAAAATCCAAGCACGTCATATAAGTCGTTCTCGTCTACGGAATCGTCACCTACAAATCGGAGCTTCTAACTTAATATATCATCAACAAATATACAACCTATATATAATTCTAGCTCATTTTATTTTTTCTCAAGAAAATATTAATTTTAACTTATTTATTAACCCAAAAGACATATTTTATTCAATAATATTTACCCCCAAAATATACTTATTAATTTATAAATAATAATCTAAATAATTTAAAGAAAAACTAATATTATAATTGAATATGAAATTAAAAACTGCATCTACCTCCCCAAAGTTTCTGAAATGACATTATAACCCCCAGAAAACTTTCTGAAACTAACACTTTAACCCCCCAAGCATGAACTTTCAAAGTAACCGATTAAAACATGGATTCAAGGCTTTAAAACTTGATTTTGATTACTAAAAATAACTCAGGGGAAGATTTCAAGCATACCCAATCCAAAAATCGTGAGAAACGATGAAGAAACGGGACGAGTCGAGGTCGTCGTCGGTGTCGCCGGAGATGGAGCTTCGCCGGGGCTTCTCCGGTTGTTCTTGGCTTATTCTTGGACCTCCACGGACCTGGTCGGACCTCCAGGAGGTTAGGGGAATAGTTGGAAGTGGCTGGGTGCCACTGATTTGCTTGGGCTCGAAGCTCGCCGGAAAAAATGGAGGTCTGGCGGCTCCGGCGGCCCTGCTGCTGTTTTGTCTTCTGGTGGCTCCGTCGAGCAGGTCAGAGAGGGAAGAGAGGGAGAGATCGGGGGAAAGATGGAGGGATGGATTGGCAGCGGTGGTGGCGGCAGTTTTCTCCGGCGTTGCAGCGGCCATTGTTGCCGCTGCTTCTGCTGCTTCTTCTTCTTCGTCTGGCATAGCAGAAAGAGGGAGAGAGAGACGGTGGGTGAGATCATAGAATGGAGAGGGAGGTGATGGTGGTGATGGCATTGGTGTTGGCGGTGGTCTCCGGTGATGGTGGTGCTGCAGGTGGGTTCTCTCGGCCAGGACCAGAGGAGAGAGAGAGAGAGGCAGTGTTCTTCGTCTGGCGGAGGCAGAGAGGGAGAAGAGGTGGTGAGGGTGTCAGGTGGTGATGGTGTTGAAGGAGAAGAGTGAGAGAATAAATAGAGAGGGAGAGAGTGTCGGGGAAAGAAAGAGAATGAAGGAGAGAGAGACGTGAGAGAGGGAGAGATGTACGGGAGAGAGAAGAGGGTGTTGGGGTTTGGGAAGAAATGTTGGGGTTGGAGAAAAGTCAGGGGAATAGTTAAGAGACTCAAATTTTATTTTTATTTTATTATTATTATTATTATTATTATTATTATTATTATTATTATTATTATTATTATTATTATTATTATTATTATTATTATTATTATTATTATTATTATTATTATTATTATATTAAAGTATTATAATATAAAATATAGCATAAAACATGTAGTATGTATACGGTATAAACATGTATAGGTAGAGAGTATAAAATATGTATGGTGTAAGTACAAATACAAGTATTAAATACTAAATTTTTTATAAAAGACAAATAATACCCCCAACAACAACTATATAATATTATCTGAAATTACATCTACCTCCCCTACTAGTCATATAATTCAAAAATGATCGTTTAAATTTTACGAAAAATACGTCAATACTATCTAGAAAAGTACGAGGTGTTACAGGAATCATCGGCGGCGGGCGAATCGGAAGGAAGCGGGTGATCGGGGGCGATTCCGGCGAGTGGATCGACGGCTAGGGCTATTGAAATTGGGGGTGGAGGGAGTGACTTCTGGTGCTGGGTTCAATGGTTCGCCGGATCGGGCGAGTGTTGGTGGTGGTGGTGTTGGTTCGACGGGGATAGAGAGACAAGGGATGGAGGTTTGGAATGAGGCGGAAGAGAGAGAGAGGAAGAGAAGTTTAGGGTTTGGAATGAGGTGGAGAACGAAGAAAATGGCATTTATAGTGGGTAATTTTTCAACATTTCAAGGGTATTTTGTCTTTTCACCAGCTCACTGTCAGTTTTTAACTTTGACAGGGATGCAAAATGTATTTTCCTCATAAATTAGGGGACAAAATGTATTTTATCCATAAATGAATGGTGGTTTTTGTCTTTTACCCTTATTATTATTATTATTATTATTATTATTATTATTATTATTATTATTATTATTATTATTAACTAAACACAAAAAAAGCGAGTGAGCCGTTGGATTGGCATCTAACGGGAGTGGAAAAAACAACAGTGTTTACACCCCCACGTGTCTTACTCTTAGCTGTCTCTTAACGAAGAAACCGCCTGTGGAGCAACAACAAGTCTCCACGTTAGTTACCGTCACGTGGGTGGTCAGGTAACAAAACAGACCAACTGATTGACAACCTCAAGGAAGGAGGGAGCACATTTAATTTTTTTTGATAAACCGGGAGCACATTTAATTCGACGGTCCAAAAGAGCCCCAACAGTGACAGTTGCGACAGTGACGGTAGCTCTAGCATCACTCCAACGCCCAAACTGCATCCGACACGCCAACAAACGACATCATCGTACTCGCGAGAAGAAACGATGACACGTCAGTTGCATTATTAGGAAAATGAAATGAACTCATCCTACCAAGTACATTTTCTTCAACCAAACAATTGCAACACTCAGAACTGTGTAATGTACATTGAATGAAGAGTTGTTGATGATGATTGATGAATGAAAGAGTTGATGATGATTGATGAATGAATGAATGAATGAACGAGCGATGTTCTAATGAAGATAGGCAAATAGAAAAATCTCTGAGTGTGTTTTTGTGAAAGGCTTTCAATCTAAATTTCTGGCTAGATCTAAATCAGTGAAATATGTTTATGAAAATAGATTTTAATGTGAATATATTCTCCGAATATAATCCGTAAATTTTAAGTTCAGTTGCTAGTTACTCGATTTTCAACTATCTTTCCGTTTAGATTTTTTTACAACACTGTTAAAACCCAGCGTATCGAGAGAGCCATAAAAACAAGCACAAGATCAACGAACAAGCACGACGTGCTCACGACAAAACAAACCCAATATATTCTGATAGGAGAAACTTGATTATAATGCACAAACATGGCCCTAACACTCATGTATTTATACTAGTATATGGAGCCAAAGAAACATCCAGAAACATTCCGAAACAGGACTTGGAAAAATTCAAAAGCCCAAGCCCCCGACATGGTCGTACGACTAGCCAAGGTGGTCATACGACCTATCACCACGTGTCGTACGACCAGCCAAGGTGGTCGCACGACCTATCACCCCGTGCCGTACGACCAGCCAAGGTGGTCGCACAACCAGCAGATCCTCCGATGACTGCTTGGTTGCTTCGTCTTCATCCGTTGCCTTTTTCCGATGCTCCAATGCTTCGTCAATCGCCAAGTTAGGGACTGGATCATCCCTAACAAGTACTTTGAACATTCAGCTACAACCAAAAAAGCTCTCAGTATGATTTTAGATGAGCTATACTCAAACTTGAACTTGATGTTGGATAGGTCACTTAAATCGCCTTGGAGGGGACCCGCTTTCAATTCTCGCTTGAATTAACTGATAAATCGCGTTCTAACAACTCTAGAGTGCGTTTTTACCAACGCAAAATTAAGCCAAATAAATTTTGACCGAAATAATCTGACTGACCCTTTTGCCTAGGTACTTCGCTAGCTCACTCTGTTAAGTTCTCATCGCGAACACTTAATCGAGATTGCCGCTGGTCTCATATATAAGCTTTGTAGTTATCGCTTTAATATCTAAATTACTCAAAAAGTTCAAATTATAATATATGTATACCTAAAATTATATTAAATATTCGATTTATATGCAGTCTCTCGTATTGTTCTCAAATATACACTTAAAAAAATCACTTTTGCGCTCCAACCCCCGCACCTGCTCTGGCTGCCACTCCAGGTGACTTAGCTTATAAATGAGTCATACTTGAGCATATTAGTACTAGTATCGTCAAGTCTCATTAGCTCGCTTGCTTATTCATTCGTCAATTCATGTCTACTAAACAAAGTAGCTAGACGTACGCTCTATGTGCCCTGTTCTGAAACTCTATTTTGGTCAAATAGACGACCATAGCCAAGTTTGAGCTCAGCTTGAGTTTGTCAAAATTACCGAATTTGAGCTAAATACCTTGACTCGGAGGTTTTCCATCTTGAGCCTAAGCTCCTTTAAAAGTGTTGAAACCGCACGATGAAACTCCTCTCAACATCCTTTTTACTTTTTGTCAAAATATTTGCGGAAATGATTTCATAAGAGTATAATTGTAGTGATTCAGCCAATGGCGGGTCGACACGGCTGAAGCAAAATTCTTAGGATATATTGCTATCATCATCATGAAAGTTTCAAGGGTCGATGTTGTAGTTGATGCTTGATAGATAGATAGATGTTGGAATGGAATATAATGAAAAGATAGTGATGTGGTGGGATTTGGACACGAGAACTCTTTCCATTCAGAGCTCTTCTAGACATCTCGGTTTTGCAGTCTCAGTGCTCGTATGCTAGTGGACACCAATAGAACTATTCCCATATCTCGGGGCTTACAAAGTAAAAAGTTTGCTTTTTTAGGGACAACAGAGTAAAAAGTTTTGTCCTAAATTACATTAAATAGAAAAAAATATTGATGTTACCCCTTAAGTCAGGTTCATCATATTGACAGTTTCACATTTTTACATTATTTATATACATAATTAACCTCAACAACTACTAATCCGGGGGACCTAAATAAGCTACCACTCTGTTTCTTCTCGTTAGCTTTATTCTAACTTTTACCACTATTCACTGGGTCACTTTGATCCTGTGATTTGGCTATCGAAATGATGAGTTTTTTTGATAATTTTTTCATGATGTTGTAGAGTAAAAGTTGCATTATAACACAGTGAAAAAATTAATAAAAAATCGAATCGTTTTGCTGTCCAAATCACCCTGTCAAGGTGACCCAGATACGAGTTAAAAAGTCAAAGTATGGCTAAAGAGAAGAAACGGAATGGTATCATGCTCATGCTGGTCTTAAAACTTCAAAACGACGTCTCCAGTCGTATATTTCTCAAGGGAGAAATTGGTGGAATGGTAGTGGTATTAGTGAACTGGAACCACCTTAGCATCGTTTTCAGCTTCTCGTGTTCTGGGTATAGTAATCTTCAGGATACCATCCTTCATTTGTGCCCTAATACCATCACATTTAGCATCCTCAGGTAACACAAGGTTGATATCACCAAAGTACCACCATCCTTCTTCATCCGCATCCTCGCGCTGTCCTCTTATTCTCAAAACACCGTCTTCCACCACGACCTTCACGTCCTCTTTCCCCGGCCCAGGAACCTTGTACTGCAGTTTGTAGTGTTCGCCGCCGCACTTTTCTTCTACACGAAAAGTGGGTTCCAGAAGTCCCAAGTCCTTAAACAGCTTGTTAATGCTATATGTTGATTGCACTATTGCGTCCCACAGACCCGAGGGATAGAATTCTAGACAACACCACAAGTAACTTTGTTAAGACCATACATCATCCATCAAATTAAGATTACAACATGTATTACCTGGGACTCCTAGTGTCAAGGGGAGCGACCCAAGGCCAAACCGGCCCACCTGCCCCCTTTCTCCAAACCCGCCCCTAACCGAACCCCGTCTCCCCTTCCTTAACCCATCCAGGCCCCTAGACCCTCTCCACTAGGATCGGGACCAGTCCGGGTAGGATTTTCCCAAGGACCGGCCTAGCGTCCTCAACCCCGACTCCTCTAACACCCCCCTCAACTCGCAAACGTTCAACCCGGCGCACTCCGGACTGGGACGGCGCCTCTAAACCCTATTTTCTTTACGCCCAAATGATCATTATGCCCTCAATGTTTTTTTACAAAAGATTCCTACTTTGGAGGGTAATTTTGTCCACCTGTACAATAAAACAATAATATATACATAAATATGTGAATATAAATTATAAATAAAGTGACCGTGTCAGGGTCAAATCCCGTCTAACACCAACCCGCCAGCCCCCGCCCCTCCAACCCGGCCGGACTGGCCCCCTTGACAAGACGACCTAGGATCAGGAATGAATATGAAAGCTGGTAATCTGGATTCAGAGAGAGACTACAGATACCGTAGAGAGCGGGTACAGAACCATCCAAAGCTCTCATCCTCCAGGGACCCCTTCGGCGTCGCTGTGACTGGAACAGCCTGAGGTTTTTGTTATTGTCAGACACAGCAACCTTAACTTCTTGATCATCCGGTCCCATTGCGTGTTCGGCAGGCACCGAGAGACGACGCGTAAACAGCAACCAAGAGCCCTGCTTCTGCAGAGTCGTAGAGCAACCCCGACGAACGAAACAAAACATTCTGTTTTCTTTTCTTCAGAGAGAGAGAGAAAGAGAATGGAGATGGATTTGCTTGGTGGAAGAGTCTTCTAATAAGTGTCTTTCTACCTGTTAAGCTTCTCAAATGTACCATTTGGAGTTCAAAAGAGTGTTCCAGATAAATAAGACACTTTTAACTGTAGCAGATATTTAGTACTACCAGATAGTGCATTCACACAGTATATAGAAAAATAAGGTTTGTGTCGACAAAAGAAACAACCTAAGTTGAACTGTGCCAAATAACCTAGTTACTCCAAACAGAAAAAGAAGGTAGAACTGAGCGAACTTAATGAATCTCTCCTCGGTGTCTGAATTTCTTGTACAAGTAAAGCGAGAACAAACCCACGCACGCCCCCCTTGTAGAGAAAATTTCTTGCTGTCCAATACCAAAGAGAAGCTTACAGCGCTTGCATCTCCAAGTTGGTTTGTCCACCGCTGTTGGTAGAGCTGGCGGAGGAAGGCGGCGCCGTTCCGTTACTGTCGCTGGCGGAGTTCATCTCCTGAACTGGGGGAGGGTTGACGATGGTCATCGGAATGACATCCTCTGAGAGACGTCCCTTCATCTCGCGGTGCTCTTGGCACAAGGCACACCAGTGCATGCAGCAGTGCACCAAACACGGATCACATGGAGAATTCTGCTCACACAAAAAAAAAAAGAGAGAAAACATTTTACTTGGCAAGATTGAATTGACAAATCAACTCAATCCAACAAGTTACATATAATCTCACATTTTATAACAATAGTCACATCTGGTAAGAGAGAATTAACATGTTTTTCAAACTCGAGTATCAAATTACTAAATTGTTCTTTGTGTGCGGTCTTCTTGTACATACTTTTCTAGCAAAAGGTTGCCAGGAATCAGAAACATGTCGAGCCAACTCCAGTAGCACGTATGATTATTCGAGCCATCAGCTCGGTCTTAATTAATACTTCAATTGGAACAGAAAGCTAATCATTTTTTTTTGAAGACATTAATGAATAACTGAAAGCAAACAATCGGGAGGGTGAAATTGAAGTGATGAAACTATGCAACAATGTTTGCTGGACACTTCTGATGCAAGGCAAGGGCTTTAGTATACACATCGGAAGCATATTATACTACAATGTGTAACATACTTGGCGTGCAGGCCATCATTATTTTTACATCTTTCATTATACATTCCCTTCTTGACAGGGAATACTTCCAGCAATTAATCAAATCTCTAACCCTCAACACCAAATATTTACTACTCTATAAAGGGAAGGCAAATTTTGGCTTCCACTATCGTCAGCCACACCAATATATGGTGGTGGTTCTGTAAAATTTTAACATATCCAATATATGTTGCCATTCAATTGGTTTTAACCACACTGAAGTTCCCACCAAACCATTTTTCAAAATTAAAATTAAGAATGATAGTAGTTCTCTTTCGACTTGCACATACGGTGTGTCCAAAATGTTGGAGCAGTGTTTTGTGCAACCGATGCTATGTCTATTTTTTCTTGCAATTCCTAACATACTCCCACGAATATCATCCCCCAATAAATGTAACTACCCACCAGGCACCAGGGTGTACACGCTCTAGTTAACATAATTTGGTTATATGAATTGTTAAGGACAACGTAAACTGACTTGCTTTCTTGTCTACCAGCAGAAAATTTTCAAACACTTAGAGCAGAAGAGGTTACCTTGAGATGATACTTTTTCTGCAAGGATTGCCTAAAGAGACCAGTGTATATGCCACACATCCACCAACTGAACAATAAGCCCTCGCACAGAAGAAATGATGTCCTCGGGTCAATACCATGAAACACTGCCGTAGCTGCTGCAAGTGCAAGACCACCTTCAACAAATATGGCATGACAAACACATGGGGTAGTCCAAGGGACATCCTCTCTTAATGTTTCAATATTGCGTCCAAACAAAACACAGGGGCAGAAGAGTCCTCTCCAGCCTGGAAAGATTCAAATCGGTAGTTAGAATGGGCTAAGAGTGCCAATCAACAATTTGTTCAAATAATAATATTAATAAAACTTCAGCCTTTAGTCATTACAAGAGAGAGAACACTCAGCAACAATGAAACATACTTAAAAGTTAAAACACATTTTAACAACTCAAATCTGTTTGCTGTCGGAAAAAACAGGTTTAACTGCAAAAGCTTCTCTCTAACTTTTGGTATCATAACACAACATTTCTTAAGGTTTTGACCACAGAGAAAACTACCCCTACATGTTGTTCCTGTGATCTCTAACCACTGTTACCCTCACAGATTTGTTAACCAAGAAACAGATTATATATGCTTGTAATGCAAAGCAAGAAATATGACTCAAGTACCAAATCGAGACAATCAGTATGTTTGCAACCAGTCTAACCAGCCCTCTTCGTTCTGATTGCCTATTTGCTTCAGCGGGCATCAAAATTTGTTTCCTACTGAAATTCAATGCCTCAAATTTGTTTCATAAACGCCTCTCGTTCATTGTAAAAGCACAGGAAATTGGTCCTTTGTGACTTCTCACAATATTTACATAGAAATCACTTGAACAACAATATAACTGTGACTGAAAACAGTAAAATACTCAAGTTTGTGTTATGCATTCGACTTTCAGTTACCTATGTTTGTAAACCTATTAATTACAGAATCCGTTGATACTTTTCTATGGATGGAACAAAAGACCCAAAAAAATCATCTTCTCCATCAACTAGTTTCTTGTGACCTCAGTCCTAAGTTAACTTATAACTTTGTGAAAAGCAAAATTCAATCCTTTAACAGTTGGTTACTATGTAGCACTGAAACGGGAACGGGGACGAGACGAAACGGGAACGGAGACGAAACAGGGACGCCTGAAAAGCAGAAACGTGTGTGTGTGTGTGAGTATAGACACACACCAACTTATTCTAATGTAAATGATACCTAATGAAATACTTATAAGTTACGACGACGACACATTTGCTCAATTAGTATGTGGAGGTACTCTAGAAATCGGAGGTCCCCGAAGTCTTTGAGGTTTTCTGGAAGTCTTGAAAGTATCCAAATTGTTTTCTCTCCGTTGAAGTATAAGCGGCTAGGGTATAGATTGGGCTTCGGGATCTTGATCGGATTAGCAAGGTACATCATATTTTATTTACAAGTAGCATACCTTATTTATTTATTTTAATTTATTAAAAGAGAGTATTTTTATACCAGAGACGTTTCCAAAATGTTTCTAAAACGGGAACACGTCTCCGGGAAGTTACTCATAAGTTCCGGGCTCATCACTTTTGCCGGAACGCTATGTTGGTGTTCTGGAAGCGTTCAGGGGAGTTTCGCAGAGTTCCGGATGTTCCCGGAACGGGGACGTGACCCTGAGGCTGTCGGTCCACTTTTGTTCATGGCAAGTTAACCAGGGTTGTTGATCATAATGGCTAAGGACATAGTAAATGGCTTTAGACCAGAGATCTGTAGCAAAACACTTAGGCGTATATTGATGTGATTCGTAATAACCCAAGCTATTACAATAGGCAGCCAATACTTGGTTAACAAGGAAATAAACTGAACTAGGATGAAAAGAGAACCTCCATGAGGTAGAAGAGAAATAAAGTGGGCTTAATTAAAATATTGAGGCAAAGAATGGGTCCATTTAGAAATAAATAAATAATTTAGGTCAATGTAGAAGATAAGTGAAATCATGGGGTTAAAGAGTATGTCTTTTGGGCTTATTGAAATTTGACAAAGGAATCAGGGACACAAAAATTTCAAAAACAATATTGGAGCTCACGTTCTCCACATTATGGAGAACACTCAGTGAACAGCGGCGTGGTAGACTCCAAGAAGCAGAGGCGAGGACCGGAAATTGCTTAGTACAGAGACGTGGTGGATCAATGGCGACGGCGATGAACTGGGCAGCGAACGAACACGGTGATGGGTTTCTAAAGCAATTGACAGCAGCGAGAAGCCGTAAAATTCGGTGTAGGCAGCTACGAGGGACACTGGTGATGGCGATGGTGATGAATCAGGAGCAGGCGGTGATGGGGGATATTGTGAGCTGTGACGGCGTGTGGGTAACCATCTAGTAAAAAATTGAGGGTAGTGAATGGCTGGAAGGAGGGTCGGATCGGAAATATGAATTGGAGGGAACGCAGGTCGGCATGAATGCCGACTGTGATGGCTGCAAGTTCGCGGAACTTGTTTGATGGTAATGGGCTGACAATCTGGCAGATGTCATTGATCAGTGGCAGCAGCGGAGGAAAAAAAAAAGAATAATGGGACTATGAGTCCAATTGATAACAGAGAGCTAGCTCCAGTAGAGATGACGGGGGAAGAAAAGACTGCTCGAGAGAAACAGGTCCTTTATGAAGACGAACAAAGTAACAAAGTGGTTATCTGGCAATTGTTGGTCCAGCGGACAACTTGTAGTGGTGTTTCCCGCAAAATAAGCAAAAACGGCGTTAGATCAACAGGAGCGATTCTGCTCTGGTACCATGATAGAATATGAGAAGAATAATATTATTGATGTGATTCGTAATAACCTAAGCTATTACAAGAGCCTATACATATGCAACCAATACTTGGTCAACAAGGAAATAAACTGAACTAGGAGACAACTAAACTAGGAAACATAATAATGTCAGTCACTAATCAGTAATCACTAACAATAATCTACTAATATGGTAATGTATCTAACATATAGGTCTCAACAACAAGCCTTTTCCCATATTACCACGGCAGCTACATGTGTATGCCCAAACTCAGTTTCTCCCTTAGGTTTAATTTGACCAAGTCGTGCTTATTTTATTTACCCCGATCTGTTTTAGCCTCTCTCTCCCTCGTCGACCACAGTCGATCTGAACCATATCACTACTCCTAACCGGTGCAACCAATGGCCGATGGGTAACGATACACGTGATGGAACCACCACACATGACACCTCATTTTGTCTTCGATAGGTGCAACTTCTAGATTCTTGCTAATTATGTTATGGGAGCTGATTCTTACAGAGAAACTATAAATCTTTACAGAGCCACTTACTAATCTTGTGTACAATTTGACAAATTTACCCTTATCATTATTATGCCCACATATTTAACTAGTACCTCAGAGCTTTAGACTACCAAGTTCCAAGAATAGTAGTATTGCCAATCTTGGGATTCGTAGATTGAGAAATGAGTTGGGATTCCGCATTGACAAAACACACATTTTAATGATTTTGAAAACAAGTATTTTAGCATTTTTCTATTACTTGATTGGCTAAATGGTTATGAGATGCAGTAATTACATGAATCATGATTGGTGTTCGAACTAATAAAACCGCCAATCTAGAATAATGGCATTACTGAGTAGTAGTTACGTTCCTGCAACCTATGGATCCCAACTCATATCGTTAACTAGTATTGCCACATGTTTCATGAATAAGCCTCTGGAATCCCACGATTAAGTAACTGTTGCAGATCCAAGCCCTAGCCAAAGCTAGTGCCAATTGATGAAATAAGGTTGCAATTTGACTTACAAAAAGATACAAAAAACTTCATTATTTCTTCATTGTATCGTTGATTTTTTTTTTTGTTTTTTGTTTTTTTTTTTTTTTTTGAGGAAATTATATAGTGGTACTAAGATTTAAGATAACAATTCAATAATCTATATAACAATTTGCAGTGGTGTCGCCACCACTTCAAGTGGATGCTAGCTCAGTGGTAGAACATTGAAAGCCCCTGCATTAGGTCTTGGGTTCATCATCCACCCTCCATTTCAATAACCACTCGAAAATATATCTCCACCCTCCATTTCAAGCGCCACAAGTATGAGATATGTTGGGCCATCCGATCACTCCTCTTCCCAACTTATATTTTGGACCATTGGATGAGGTTCTTGAGCAATTTAAACTACTGAACTACTTGTGTTGTTGAAATGGAGGGTGGGGATAAATTTTCGAGAGGTGCCCACACCACTGTAAATTGTTATTACAATATCGTATTTTGTTGGAAACACTTACTAATTTTGGGATTCATAGATTAGATTCATGTTTAACCAGCAAATAGTTCCCTTGAGTTTTTTCTGGTCCATTTTTCTGAGCTCAAGTGTGTTTTTTAGTTGCATAGAATTTTGTGGGTTATTGAAAATATATTATATTAAGTACAATAAAAGTACAAGTTAACCCAAAACTATATATTATAATTGTTTACTACGACCTGAAAAGGAAGACGTGACTCATGGAGTGAAGGTAGCGATCACAAACATTCTTCTTTTTTCTCTGTAACACTCATAGCTAACTATTTACATAAAAAAAAAAAATAACAAAACGCCACCAACCTGAGCCTCTATCATTGCCAAAACCAATTAACATTTAAGCGACAACCCAACCCCACCCCACCCCACCAATATAACATAATTTATCTACTACCTTAATATAACATAATTTCAATTATGATGGAAAAATAAGCAAAAGAAAAATATATCTAACTGATTATAGTTGACGGAAACATACTCTCAAGTTACGAGTTGGTTTTTGATAAAAATAATGAGTAACAGATATAGCTTTTGGATTCAGAGTAATGTTTCTGATAACATCATCCATAATATTTCCTTTTTGTTTTGACACGAGTTAACCCATAAATAAATTAACTAAAGTATTAAAAAAGAGTGATGAAAGTATGGAACTAGCTAGCTAGCTAGTAATAAAATAAAGTGATGAAACTATCTAGTTAGACAAGATTGAGTTCTTGGAACTTGAAAGTCTAAGTTACTAGAGGTTCAAACAATTATTTTGAAAGGGTAAATTTGTCATATCGTACACAAAATTAGTAAGTGGCTCTGTAAGGATCAATAGTTGCTCCGTAAGAATCAGCTCCCTTATGTTATTGTGTATTCTATCTTTCCTAGTTACACCACTAAACACTAATGTACTTCAGTATTCTCATTTTAGCTACACTCATTTTTATATTATTTTTTTAACCACCCAACATTGTGTCCCATAAAAACAACAATAATAGAAATCCAAGTTATAAGGAAACCGAAATTCATTCACAGATTCAAAGATACAGAGTTACTATATCAACATTATAATATCTTCCTGTCGTTGTTCGTAGCTGTGGAGAGACGAGTAATCTGAGTAATCTAAGAGTTAGAAATGTTCACATAGATGCACGCTTTTCGGTTAAATTGTAGTTATATTTTAGAAGACCTCACACTAAAACTTTCATAATAACCTTGCCTTATCCACAAAGCACCCGCAAAGCATCCAAGCACCCACGAAGCACCCGGTGCAGGTGCACGGCCTCCCAGAAGCACCCGTGCTACACAGATTGGAAGTTGTGAATGTCTTGCTAGCATGGATATAAATCTTGTTTTGATGTTATCGTTATTTTCAATGTTTTAAACATTTTTTATTTCTTTGTTTATTGGGTTGTTTGAAAATTTGACCAAGATCCAATCCGTTCCGTTTTGTGCATGGCGGATCGTCGGATTGGATATGGATCTCGTAGTTTACATCCCATCCAAATTCGATTGTGATCCGACTAGATCTGGATCTCGATCTCCTCTTCTTGCTTGGATATGGATACGGATATAGGTGGATCTGATCCTACTCGACCCTTGCCATCCCTAATCTTCTGCAAATAATATGTTCCACATGATATTATCTTCCATACTCCTTGTAGCTTCATCCATTACCAAAGTGAGCACGTAAGGACTTAACACCTACCCTTGGTGTAAACCTACCGTTATGGAGAAGCTCGTTTCTCCTCCGACCCACTATCCTCACACTAGTAACTGCTCCCCTATACATGTCATCAATGGTTGTGATTTGGTAAGGCTACGAGTGTGAGGTGAATGGTCAAGGGGAGCAGGAGATCTCAACCAACGCAAGAAGTGGTTGGTAACACGTAGGGATGGCGGTGCACAAACAATCCTTCAATCTGCAATCCGTTCACATTTGTGCCCCCCACAAATCTGATTGAGTGAGATTCGTAGTATCGCAGATGAATAAGGATTGACCAATGTCAAGACGTCAGCCCGTCTATACTTACAGTTATGTTAATTTATTTTCTATAATGATTGGTTAAAATGGTAACTTGTAAAAAGTATTGTGATTTCTTAATATTGTGGCAATGAATAATTTCGTACGAGAAGATACTTCATAGATTAAGTCGAAAAAATATGAACAGACAATTATAATTACTATTTTTCAATGTATTACCTGAATGTATTTTGTCATTTTTAAAAATGATTTTCAATCCACGGATTAATCAGATCAAAGCAGCCGTGGATCGGTTACAGATTAGGTGTTTTCCACGTAGACCGATCATCAGTTCGAATTCAACGTCAATCTGCACCACTCTGATCTTTTGCACCCCAAGACTACCACATAACCGAACTTCAAAGGAGTATATAGATTTTACACAAGATTTTAGCCATTCATCAATCAAAATCCTAAACACTTGAGACAATGTACACTACTACACTTCACTTCCAAGAGAAGAATTTTCATCAATGATGGGGTAGTAGCAGCACTATGGTGGATTGTCGGGTATTAAAAAAGCATGTAGAAACTTACAACTGTCAGAATCTTCAGCACAGCCAAAAATGCCAGTAGTCCAGGGTTCATCTGCAGGAGGCTCAAAGCTTTCAGGTAAGACCTGTCCACATTCATTGCATCTACGAGCATGTAACTGCATGACAAATCCAAGGAACATCATCAGTCACTGCATAAATTAAGTCTTGGTATAAAACAATATTGTCATAATTTCAACAAAATTATAAATTATTATCACTCCAGATCACGATAAAATTTTAAAAGTTACAAAAATTAGAACAAAAAAGGTGCAGCCGGAAGACTAACGGCCAGTAAAACTTCGGACATTTGTCCATCGTTTACCTCATCAACAGGTGTCGGTTTGACTCGTAAAACTACCAAATCTAGTATATGCATACACAACTACTGTTCCAATGATCACCAAATTAACTCTACTCATGGGCCCACCAGTCCTGTAATCTTCCTCTAAGAAGTTCTATCTTCTATCGGTCAAGGACATTTCATTACCGCACAAATGTTAATGCATGTGATCAGTTTACGAGACGTTAGTAGGGTCTCATGGGGCATTTCGATCTACGTTACACTTCATGTAGATCATTTCATACCCAAAGCAGAAACTGCGCAGAGTACCATATGCTAGCAAATACGATATGGTTAGAGTGTAATTTTATAGCATAACGTAAATGATATGTATCTGGATTGGTATGTTAGACGTGGATGGTAATCAGATATCCAACGACCAATGACTATGTACTCAGATATCCAACAATCAATGCCTATGTACACGTGTACATGACTCAGCCAGGTTTCTATGCTTTTGCTTGAGAATTCACAGTATGATTGCTCGAATGGGAGAATTCTCACTCACGGAACGGAAGTAGTATTAAGAAGGTATAACTTTAGTTTAACCGAATGAAATGTCTCACACTACATTCTTTTAATCATAAATAGGGCGAGGACAATTAAATCCACTCATGTCAAGCCGGCTGTCAAAGTCTTCACCCTGATAGTCACGAAATACAAGGCGTTCGGACATCTGATTTAGTAACCAAAGTTTCCTAGAAGACCGCTAAAATTTTAAAATCATTTTACTGCATTTATCAGCACGAAGATATTATTTTCAAATTGATGATCAATCAAAAAGAGGTTGGTTGAGAAATCAAATTTTCAATAAAATGCAGTTGTACGCCAAACAGATTCAACAAAATATGCATCTCGAACAAACGATAAGCCTTCCTCAGCTTCTACACCACATGATCCACAATTATGATCTCCAGTTTCAATGAGATCCAATTCTACTGCATTTTTGTTTCATAACGAAAACAAATCACAATTCCTTGACATTTATCCCCACACAAGACCTAAATCTAACAGTAACTAAAGATCTCACAATCAATCTTCAGTTGTAATCAAAATTACTTGTTCCAAAATGTTCTAATTGTTGAGAAGTATAGTAAAAGAGAGAAAGATGAACCTGAGGGACATCAATGGGCTGATTGAGTTCTCCAGGCTTAATGTCCTCCATTGGACCCTGATCTTTCGTCAGCTTCACATAACGCGACTGTCCACCGCCTTCCGCCATCTGATCTGACTACCAACTACAAAATCAAAACAAAAACCATCAAACACATTGTTTGAATTCCGTGAATTCAACTAAAATCGCTTCAACTTCATAAGCAAACAACGAAATCTCGTACCTCCGGTGAGAAACCCTGAGTCGTCGATCGGATAGAAGAGCCGTCGCCGGAGAATTTCCACTAGGAGCGGTGATTTAGAGGAAATGTTGCTCAATTTCGGGGAGGAGGGTTTTGGTGCTCCGTAACAGTCTTAAGGATTTCAATCAAGTCGCCGCTCGTACTCCGAAAGAGGGAGGAATCATATCGTGCGCTCGGATAGAGATGGACACGTCATATTAACCAATGAAATCTAGCCATGTAGGCATTTTTGGCTGATAAGTCTGTGTGGTTGTTATATGGTGGATCTCATGTACATGAGGAAACTATAGATTGCCGTGCCACCGAGGGAAATTTCTGATTCTCGCCGACTTGTTAAAGGAAGGTTGTCTGTAAGGGCGAGTCTGGTATGAGGGGTATGCATGAGTCGGTTTCGGAGGAAATCGTAACCAAACTAATAAAATTGACTTAAGTATTCAAATATATTAGAGATATAAATGGAGCGACAACGGACGCCGGATGCAGCAGCGACCAATCGGAAATAGACATATCTTGATTTAACATGACTGTTGAGAGAATTATCTCTTTAATCCCTCGTTCAAACAATGTCTTTAACAGAAGAGGGTGTAACGGCGTACCATATATATTTGCTAAGAGGGTCCTACAGTTAGAGGAGAGTTGTCTCTTTTGTCCAAAAGACCGACTATGTCGAATTTGTACTGGATCGTGATTTGTTGGGCCTTGATGCCCTAATATACACCCAATCTTTCCCTAAAATATCTCCAAACACACCAGTTGGTACCGTTTCAAATATATTAACTTATATACGATAAGTTGAACCTTACGAGTAATGAGATTCATTTTCATATTTGGTGATGCATACAAGAGTGACAATTAACCATACCGTTGTCCTTGAAACTTCACATCAACAATAGTAATCTTAATTATAGTCACAAAGCGGAAACTAGTAAACTACAAGGAACTACTTCCCAACCACGGGTGCAGTGAATTATTTCAAATTTAAACTCAATATGCCATCTTCTAGTAGGAATTTTTTGATTTCCAATCTACCATACCACTCTGTTCCCCCACAATCTCTCCCTTGTTATTTTGATATGTTTCCGAACTTTCTCTTCTTTTCTTATTTTGTCAAATTTATATTAAACCCTTTTCATAATCAGATTGGGCCACCAATCAACACAGATTAGTGGCGCATTATACAAAACATATTCATAATCAACTTATCTAACCCAAAAAACCAACCCAATCTAACCCACAACCATCAAAAACTGATCTGCTTCTCTTCTTTTTCTTCATTTTCTGTCCATCATATCTTATCTTCTTCTTCTCCCTCGCCAAACACCAACAACACTGTCACCCCCATCACCTCCTCCATCTTCATCCACCCAACACCCACCTCCTGAAACAACCTCCCAACAGCCACCTCTATCAGAAAGAGATAGGGAGAGAGAAAGAACGTCGACAGAGAGAGATGCCGAGATAAGGAGATGCCGAGGCTCGCGAAGAAAGATGGACGCCGGTGGAAGATGAGGACGCTGGTGGAGGAGGAGGCGACCCATGTATGCAGATCAGGCAGTGCGAGGACGCGTGGCAAGACGGCGGTGGTGGTGACCGAGTATGTTCTCACTGGCTATACCACAACCGGTGTGCTCTTCTTCTTTCTCTTCTTCTTTTCATCTTTTCTTCTATTTCTTATGTGATTTTTTTCTTGGATTTGTAATTTTTTTTTTCTTGGATATGTAATTTTGTTGTTTGGATATGTATTTTTTTACTTAGATCTGTAAGTTTATGTTGTTTTTGGTAATGATGGTTGACTGGTGGTAGAGGACTGGTGCTGTGGAGGATTGGTGGTTGTGGCGGTGGTGATTTTGTTATTGTCACAAATTCATAGTTAAGGTGGAGAGAGAAAGATGAAATGGGAGGGAATATAGAAAATGAAGGGACAAAATAGTAAAAGACACGGTTCTCTTTCTCCCCCTGGAGAGGGCACATACATTAAGAATATCTCATATTTGACTGTTTTGCCATTCTCTACTTTTAATATCCCTCTCATGCCCTACTCTATCTACCTTGTTAAGGACCAGGAAAACACCCCCATCACAACTAGTCCTCCACCACCACAACCGTCAGTCAACCACCATATCAGCAACACGTAAACAATCCAACTGGAAAAAGTTACAGATCCATATAAAAACATTACAGATCCAAACAAAAAGCTGTACATATCGAATAAAAAAATGACGGAGGAAGGAGAAGAAAAGAAGAGGAAAAGAAGTAGGGGAAGAAGAGCACACTGGCCAAATCTGTGCACGTAGGTCGCCGCTCCCTCCACCGCCGCCTTGTCGCGCCTCCTTGCACCTCTAGATCCGTGTACATAGGTTGCTGTCTCCTCCACCAGCGTCCTCATCTTCCACCGCCGTCGACCTCTTTTCGCCAGCCCCGATCTTCTTCTCTTGACATCTCTCTTCGTCGACGTCTCTCTCTCTCTGTGTGTGTGTGTGTGCTGATAGACATGTCATGATTTATGTGAACTGAGAAGTAGGAGAGTATTGATGTCACTTTAGAGCATCCGCATTGAATGAACAAAAACATATTTTAGTCTAAATTTAGCTTAGATTTGTCCAAAAATAGACTCAAATCATTGGTGTAAAAGTTGTAGCAAATATAGACAATGCCTAAAATTTTAAGGGAACTAGAGAAAATTGAAGATACTATTCATAAGAGTGGAAAAAAATAAAAGAAAATTCAACTTTAATCCACAAATGTTGACTAGTTGCTGGAGCAACCGCTCATAAGGGCATAAACTAATTAGTTTAAGGATGTTTTACTGTTAGAGATACTTTTAATGTATTTTAATCTTTTTCCACCACCCACTCTGTCCAAAAGTTGTAGACCGTATAATCGGTGGTATAAGTTTTTAGGTAAAGATGAGGAAGGGGACAAGAATGGATAAATTACACAAATTACTTTTGTCGCACACAAACACGATATGCTACATCGTACCACTCTGGATGTTCTATATCCCATCAATTTGACTTTGACCACTATTCAGTGAGTCACTTTGATCCAGTGATTTGAATAGTAAAACGGTGCAATTTTTGATAATTTGTTCATGGTTGTGTAAAGTAAAACTCTATAACACGGTAAAAAAATTATCACAAAATTGTATCGTTTTGCTATCCAAAGCACCCGATAAAAGTAGTCAGATACGATTCAAAAAGTCAGAATAATGAAAAGGAGAAGAATTAGATTAGTGTTAACTCATCAATTGGAGATTGCACTGAAAGTCGCACATCTGTCGCTCCAACTTGTATAAATGATTGAAATTGAATCATCAAAGGAGAACAAATTTTACTAAGATGAACACTATTATTATTACCCATCATTTTATACATTTCAGTACTGTGGAACATTACATGCCAATCTGCATTTCAGTACTGTGGAACATTACATGCCAATCTGCTATATCGTATCATCAGGAAGGCCAATTCCTATACCAACCAGCCCATGCAGATACCAACCCGCTAATCCCAAGCGTGACCGCGTGGTTGCAGAACGGATTCGGCTCAATCTCCGCCAACCCAATCACCAAATCCGCCACGTTCGCCGCCACCCCCATCAGCCTCATCACCCTGTCACCTCTTATCTTCCTAATTTCTTCCTCCGCCTCATCTTCCGCTTTCTCATCACAATCCAACAAAATCTTTCGTTCTCTCTTTATCCCTTGCTTGATAAGAATTAAATCCGCTATGACAAAAAACACGTACCCAAACGACTCGCCAAACGCGGATATGAAGCTCATCTTCTTCGCCAAGCTAGCTTCAATCACCCCAACTCTAGCCAACCAAAGGAAGTGGTCGAAGAAGAAATAGACCATTTCGCCTCCGTTAGAGAGGATGGCGAGGAGCCTGAAGGTTGGGGTGGGGCCCGGGTTCCGCCTCAGGGCGTTGAAACCCGTGAGGAACCGGCCCGTCCGGAAGGCCTTGCGGCTGAGTCCGGACGCGACTTCGCATTGCTTGGCGCGGTGAGCGAAGTCGGGGCGAGTCGACTCGGATTGGTAGTGGAGGAGTTTGGAGACATATTGGAAGGTCTTGACAAGTTTGTCAATGCCATCTCTTTTTGCTAGGAAGGTGACAAGCTTGTCTAGTGTGTCATTGCTCATGGTTGATGATGATTTGGGGGCTTTGCAGTGGAGATGAGATGAATAACACAATTGGGGAATAGCTAGTTTGTGAAGTTGAATAACACAACTGGGTTTGTGTGTATGGATTTGAGATATCTTTGGGAGAGTTTGAACATGAGCCACAAGTGAATGAATATGTGATGTTGTTTTGGATAATATTGCAGTTTGGCAGAGATATGGTTGGACCTTGTTTCTTCTCCATTGTTTTTTCCCATTACTATATAGTCCTTTTGTTTTTAGCAATACGACTTCTAAATTAAATTGAGTAATTTTGGAAGATAGTAAAACATGGAATTAAGACAATTGAGTTGGTGCCCAAATTTGCACATGAATTTTTACCATTCAGAGCTTGTCTAACAAGTCAAACAAATAATAATAATAATAATAATAATAATAATAATAATAATAATAATAATAATAATAATAATAATAATAATAATAATAATTGATATTCCGCATTCACAGTCAAATTGGGCTGGGCTGGCCAAATGGATCACGTGTCATAACCATCTCCTGAGTACTCAATGTTTCTCGCATGTACTAGTGTTAAAGGGACTGGTATGGCTGGTTCAACTCATTTATAAATGGGACTACTTATAAATTATTTTAATCTACGCTCCACCCATTTAAACATCTGTGTGTCATCGGGTGACTCATAAATTAGTCAATATAATCCATTAACCGGTTCATGTCTATTTTCAAATCGTTTATCATTAAATGAAGTTTGGTATATGTTCCCCAGCTGGTTTGTTAAAACGCGTATTTGATCATCAAATTTCAACTAAACCTCATTTTCCGAAATCGATAACCCATTTTTACCGTTTTGATCATCAGATTTTCGTTTAAGTTTCTTCTACACTGCATCACTTACCAATATTCTTGTTTCACCGTCTAATTTTATACTACAATGCTCTTCCCAAAGTGTTGGCTCAAGAGCCAGCCTCATAGTAGTAGGTTGATAGGTAACTACAATTTCAGCTCCTTTGTTTACATTTGGAATTGTATTACACAGATACTTTTACTAAGTCGAGCATCAATAATCAAAACCAAATTTAAAACATCAAGAAAATTTCATACGTAATTTCCAAAAGTATGAAGGTACCTTTTGGAATTTAAAGTGAAATAATGGGACTCTACTATAAATATATAAATACACTGAACTAATTCTGGAACTTCTCTATTCTTGCGGCACACTCCAAAACCCCACACTGTAGCATTCCCTAAACCCTTAAACCTATTCATTCTTCATGTCTTCATTCGTTTCGTGAGCTCCAAGTTCAGTCACTCTCCTCACAGAGTCACAGTCATGGCTTCCTCACTCGCTCTCAAGAGGCTCGTCTCCTCCAACCTCCTCCCCAGCTACTTCTCCGCATTCCGTCCATCGGTAGCGGCTTCTCAGTCCGCCGCCTCTCGCCTCTTCAACGCCAATGCCGCTCGTTACTCCTCCGAAGTCGATCGATCAGATCGCTATTCTGTCCCCAGCGCCACAGGTAATCACCCGATCGCTGATCCTCCTCTCTCGATCTGCGTATTCACGTTCGTTTGTTAATTAATGTGATTATTATCTTCTGGTTTCTCTAATTTTTCTTCGTGATTGATGTCGATTACGTCCGGTTCGTCTCCATGTATAAAATAGATATGCAATGAATTATCTATCTCCATCTGGCTAGTGATTCTCTGTAATTTTGTTTTCCATATCCGGAATGCTTGCTAATGTGGTGTCGATTTCAATGTTACTTTTTCCCGATTCATAATTTTTCACGCGTGCGTTTGGACGTGTCTGTTTTTGCTAATTCGGTTTTGATTCGCTAATTGACCCTTTGGAGCTCAAATTCATGTTCGTAGCAGATTTTAGTGGTGGATTTGTGAGATTCCGATTGATTTTGTTCGTCGCTGTTTCTGCAGACGTGTTTGGTACAAATCCGGCCGCTGGTTCTCGTGGCATCGGACAAGGCTGGGCTGCGAAGGAAGCAGACGACGGGATGGACTTGCCAGCAGGGTTAGGCAAAGAACACGTGAAGGTCAACTCTGTTGAGCAGAACACTGCTCTGGCTCTAAAGGGAGAAGGTAAGGAAGAAATGAGCCTGAGTATGCTAGCAGAATCGAGAAGCTGTCCAAGCTAGATGAGATCAAGGCGGAGAAGGTGAAGAAGAGGTCTCGTGTGTTGGAATATTTGATCGAATTCACATTATTTGTCATCTTCACTGACCTCTTCTGAAACAAGGAGGAGCAACTCTAGCTTGATGCTCCTCCCTCGATAGGTACAGTTGCAGAGACAGTTGTTTCTCAGACTTCCCCATCGCTGCTATATCCTTTCCTTTGAACAAGATGTGCACTTGCAATGCATATCCATTCCGCATTATTATTTCTCATCTAGCTTTGTCATTTCAATTCTTTAGTACCAATCCGTCCCAGCCATTTCTTTCCATCTGACTTTTTTGATTCGTATCTGAGTCATTTTAACCGGGTGATTTGGATAGCAAAATAATACGATTTTTGATAATATTTTCACCATATTATAGAGCAATTTTTACTCTACAACACCATGAAAAAACTATTAAAAAATTACATCGGTTGGCTATTCAAATCACCGGGTCAAAATAACCCAGTGAATAGTGACAAAAGTCAAATTGGGAAGAAAGAGCTGGGACAGACTGGTATTGGTTTCTTAGATGGATGGATGCTGATGATCACTACCAAACACGCACCACACCCGTTAATTCTCATCCCCACTCCTCATGGTAACTACAACTTCACCTGCCATTTGGAATTGTATTGACGCAACACTTTTACTAAGTACAACACAAATACAAGCCCCACCACTTACTTCTTCTTCACAAAGTAATGTAAAAACAAAAGCTTGCGCATAAACAGAGTAGGAAAACAAGGAAGAGCAAACACTACAGACCTGGGACTCATAAATTTTATCTACATTTGTTGAGGTGACTCGAATCAACTAGCCAAATGGCAAGAAGAAATCAACCGCAGTGTTTTGGATGGAGCAGGAACTCGCACGAGCAGCCTCAGTGAATCATGCAGAGGTCTAGCTGGGGCGGTTTTGGTTGTTTCTTTGATGGTTTGGAGCGGTTTCGACTTACTTTGGCAGCAAGTTTAGGGTTCCCTTATGTCTATAAAGGCTCCAGGTCTTGGCTTAGTCAAGTGTGGCTGTAATCAGTACTAGACGTCAGTTTTCAGAGCTTGGAGATAGCTAACTAATTGTTAGTGAACCGCGTTAATTCTGTTCGCTTAATTGATTGCGTTTATTCGTTCTTGTCTCTATACTCCTTGTTATGACAAACCACCTCACGAACAATGAACGAATAAAAGAAGAACACGAGGATCTTACGTGGTTCGCTAGCAAAATATTTGCTAACTACCTCCACGGCGGAAAAACACCCTTTATTTCACTAAGAGGAACAAGACTACAAGAATGTTTTTGCATACCTAATAATGTGACTACTAGATTCTTTATATAGTGCTAGGAAAATCCCTAAAGTTTCCAAATCTGATTTGGAAACAAACTTGTTTCCTAACTAATCCTCCACCGCCTTTGACTTCCAATGTTTCCTAATCAAAGTTGGAAACAAAGAGTTTGGCCGCCTTTGACCAATTCAAAGCACCAACTCAACAAATCTCCACCTTGACTTGAATTGTCTCGTCAACAGCAGATGCTCCTCTTCTCGTAGATAAAGCTACGTCTTCTCCGCACCCGATTGTCTCTCGTCACAGAGACTCACTGGACCCCCACCGGGTCCGACATGCCCCTAAGGGCCTCACTGGATCAAGATGTTGAGCAATTCCAGACAATGCTGGAACTTGCTCTCCGGAACCGGCTTGGTGAACATATCTGTGGGGTTGTCAGCAGTCCCCACCTTCATCACCTTGATCCTGCTTTCACTTCTCAGAAAATGATACCTGACGTCAATGTGCTTGGTCCTTTCATGATGAACTTGGTCCTTAGTCAAGCAAATCGCGCTCAAGCTATCACAGTAGACTATCACATGATCTTGAAGTAGCCCTAGATCATTGACCATTCCCTTAAGCCAAATTGCCTCCTTTGCTGCTTCTGTTAGAGCCATGTACTCCGCCTCTGTGGTGGACAAAGTCACTGTCGGCTGTAGCGTCGCCTTCCAACTCACAACAGATGCTCCCAGAGCAAATACATAGCCTGTCATTGATCTTCTACTATCAATATCTCCTGCATAGTCCGCATCCGAGAAACCAGCTACCAAGATGTCTTCACTAGCCCCATAGCATATGCCAATGTCTGACGTACCCTTAAGGTACCTGAATATGCGCTTCACCGCCTGCCAATGGTCCCTACCCGGATGAGCCAAAAAACGACTAACCACACTAACAGCGAATGCTATGTCCGGTCGAGTACAGACCATAGCATACATGAGACTTCCAACTGCGCTAGCATATGGAACCTTGAACATGTACTCCTTCTCCTCCTTGGTCTAAACGGTGTACATTCCCAGCTTGCTGTTAGTTGCCATAGGAGTATCTATAACTTTAGCTGATAACATCCCGAATCTTGCCAGGATATTCTTGATGTACCCCCGCTGTGACAGGAAAAGATTCTTCTTCTTCCTGTCTCTATAGATCTCAACTCCTAATATCTTCCGAGCAGCTCCCAGATCCTTCATCTCGAATTCCGCGCTAAGGGACCTCTTCAGTTCTCTGATGTCCTTGATATCCCGAGTTGCAATCAAAATATCATCCACATACAGAAGGTAAATACGTGATCCACCATGCAACTCTTTGTGGTACACGCAGCAATCATACTCGCACTTGTGGTAACCAATCTTCAACATGAAGCTGTCAAACCTCTTGTACCATTGCCTCGGTGACTGCTTAAGTCCGTAGAGAGATATCTTCAGCTTGCACACGTGGTTCTCTCTTTCGGGAACTTGGAACCCCTCCGTTTGGCTCATGTATATTTCCTCCTCCAACTCTCCGTGCAGGAAAGTTGTCTTGACATCCAATTGCTCAAGTTCTAGGTCGTGGTGTGCCACTAAAGCTAGTAACACCCGGATAGAAGTATGTCTGACCACCGGTGAGAAGATCTCGTTGTAGTCAACTCCCTCTTTCTGACTTAACCCTCTTGCAACTAGCCTTGCCTTATACTTGACGCCCTCTCCAGATGTAGTTCCTTCCTTTCTTCTGAAAACCCACTTGCAGCTGACTATCTTCCTTCCCGCTGGCAATTTGACAAGCTCCCAAGTCGAGTTTTTGCTAAGAGACTCCATCTCTTCTCCCATTGCGGCAATCCACTGTGCTGACTAAGAACTAGATATAGCGGCCTTGTAGGAGGATGGTTCGTCCTCTACCTCTTCCGCTACCTGTAATGCATATCCCACCATACCGTCATCTCTGTATCTCGCTGGAGGCTTTATGACTCTCCTTGGTCTCGCTTCAGCAATACTTTGATGAACCGGTTCCTCTGGTGTAGACGCATCCTCACTATCAGACTCTTCTGCTTCTTCCTCTTCGGCTTCCGGCGACGGTGTAAGGATTTCGGAATCCTTAGGATCAATAGGATCCGACTCTCCCTCCACCTTCTTCTTTGCATCCCCAAGCTCCACCTCCACGGAGTTTTTCAACATATGAGACTCATCAAAGACTACACTTCTGCTTAGTATAATCTTGTTGTCTGCCCATATCTTGTATCCCTTCACACCTGTTCCGAGACCCATGAATACTCCTTTCTTAGCTCTTGGTTCTAGTTTGCTATCGTCAACGTGATAATAGGCAACACAACCAAAAACTCTCAAATCCGAGTAATCCACTGCATTTCCGGTCCAGACTTCTATAGGAATCTTGCATCCAATACCTGTGTGCGGGCTCCGATTTATGAGATAGCATGCCATGGAAACTGCCTCTCCCCAGAAACCTCTAGAAAGACCTGCATTCGAAAGCATGCACCTTGCTTTCGCTAAAAGTGTCTGATTCATTCTCTCGGCTACACCGTTCTGCTGCGGTGTGTGCCGAACGGTGCGATGGCGTGCTATTCCCCTGATCCTTGCAGAATCCATCAAACTCTGATGAACAGAACTCTAAGCCGTTGTCCGTGCGCAGCCTCTTCACCTTCTTTCCCACCTGATTCTCTACTAGTGTCTTCCACTCCTCGAATCTTGCGAAGGCTTCACTCTTGTGCTTCATCACGAATATCCAAGTCATCCTGGAGTAATCGTCTATGATGCTCAGAAAATACCTATACCCGCCAATCGCCTCGACTCGAGATGGACTCCAGCAATCCGAATGGATATAATCAAGAGTACCTTTCGTTCTATGAACCGCCTTAGGGAATTTGCTACGCTGTAGCTTCCCATACACGCAGTGCTCACAAAACCCTAGGCTCTTGGGCGCATGCCCGGTGAGATAGCCTTTCTTGTGAAGTTCCTGCATTCCACGTTCACTCATATGATCGAGCCTCATATGCCACAACTTAGTTAGATCAGCTTCCTTAATCTCGGCTGAGACAACTCCAGCAGAACCTGTGATCGTAGAACCTTGCAACATGTACAAATTCCCACTCTTGACTCCCCTGAGAATTACCTTAGAACCCTTGCAGACTTGTAGATCTCCACCTTCACCTTTGAAACTGTATCCCTTGCTGTCGAGTAGACTCAAGGAGATCAGATTCTTCTTAATAAGTGGTACATGTCTGACCTGCTCCAAGGTACATAACTTCCCTTCATTCGTCTTCAATCTAACTGAGCCGCTCCCAATCACCTTACAGATGGATCCGTTTGCCATGTAGACAGACCCTCCATCCGTTTGGTCGTACATCGAGAATAGCTCCCTGTTAGAGCAAATATGATAGGAAGCTCCGGAATCAAGGACCCACGCATCTTGAGAGTGCGTGACAACATCCGCCATTAGAACGTAATCATCCTCGGACGAGTTACCTTGTTCTGCTACGGCTGCGGATCCATTTGCCCCTGTTGACCTCGTTTCGGGCAATCTCTCTTCTAGTGCCCCTTTTCCTTGCAAAAGGCACAAACATCCATGGGTAACTTGGAATCTGAGAACTGCTTTTTCTTGTTCTTCTTATCCTTCTTGCTTCCTCCCGTTGCAATCAATTCGGAAGCATGGTCCTCTGTACCTGTGCCTGCACCCTTATGGCGCAGTTCCCTAGCATGGAGCGCCGATCTCACCTCCTCTAGGGATAAGTCGTCCTTGTTCACAATGAACGACTACACGAAGTTCGCATATGATGGGGGTAACGAGATCAGTAACAAAAGTGCAGCATCCTCATCCTCCACCTTCTCGCCAATATTACGCAAATCTAACAGAATTGTGTTCAATTGATCAAGATGGTCCTTGAGAGCCGTACCTTCGAGCATCCGCAGGATGAAGAGCCTTTGCTTTAGCATCAACTTGCTAGTGAGACTCTTCGTCATGTAGAGACTCTCCAACTTGAGCCAGAGCTTCGCTGCTTCCATCTGATATGCGATCTCGATGATCACGTCATCCGATAAGCATAACATAATCGTTACGTGTGCCTTCTCCTCCATTGCCTTGAACTCCGCTGATGCAACATTCATGCCTCCCTTGTCCGCGGACTAAGGTGCCCACAAGCCTTGCGATTTGAGTAAAGCCTCCATCTTTATCTTCCACAGACTGAAGTTGTTCCCTCCTGTGAACCTGTCGATCTTCAACATCGATCCGGACATCGTTCTTGGTGGATCTTGAACCCTAGTCGCGTGCTCCACCTAGATCGCAAAACCCTAGCTTTGATTTCACCAAGTTGTGAAACCCTAGCTTTGCTCCGCCTTGATCTTGATCTTGAAACACCGCCAAACCCGCGCTCTGATACCAGTTTGTTATGACAAACCACCTCACGAACAATGAACGAATAAAAGAAGAACACGGGGATCTTACGTGGTTCGCTAGCAAAATATTTGCTAATTACCTCCACGGCGGAAAAACACCCTTTATTTCACTAAGAGGAACAAGACTACAAGAATGTTTTTGCATACCTAATAATGTGACTACTAGCTCCTTTATATAGTGCTAGGAATATCCCTAAAGTTTCCAAATCGGATTTGGAAACAAACTTGTTTCCTAACTAATCCTCCACCGCCTTTGACTTACAATGTTTCCTAATCAAAGTTGGAAACAAAGAGTTTGGCCGTCTTTGACCAATTCAAGGCACCAACTCAACACTCCTGTTATAACATCATTATTTCTCTCATTTCATTCAGAAACCAGCACCGCTGATGACCGTCTTCTATTTCCCACCCTCCTGCTCGGGCAGTCGTCGTTTTGATTGTCTCGCCAACATCCTTAGTCTCCATTTACACCACCATATCTTGTGTGCGAGCCTATATGCCTCACCGATGATCTTATGTGCCGCCATATCCTGCTGCTGGGGAGGAGCACCGGAACTAGCTTTTTTCGCGATCAATTAAGTATTATCGAATCTACTTTATGTTCAATTCCAAAACTAGCTTGCAATCCTTGTTGTTTGGCTTATTTACAATTTGCTTACACTTGTTCATTGCTGGGAGACCGAGTTAGCGATACTTGTTGAACTGAATGAATTATATATATGTTGATGCATTTAGGGGAACGTCATCGAATTCTTTATTCTAGTCTAGTTTGTAAAGAGACTCCTTGAGGAGGAAAACCCCATGAATTCTTGAAACTGAAATAATAGAACTGTTTCATGTACAAATCTTTTCACCATCAAAAATTATTAATTCAGGTCATTTTGTTTTGTGAGTTTATTCTCCGGGAACAGCAGCAGGAATTGTTCAAACATGTTAAACATCAATTAAAGGTGGAAATAATTCAGCAACATTGCAATTTGAATGCATGCAAGGTTATTATGCCTGCCTTCAACACGCGGCTACCGCTACTCTTCTGTTTTTGTGGCTAGTCCTTTTCACTTCGGCTTGTGTCACCAAATAATGTCCATTTTGGTAAGTTCTTCGTTTGTACAAGAAGTCACCGTATCCGTGCATAAGGGCTAAAAACCAATTCATATATAACCATTTACAAACTGAGAAAAAATGGAACTACGAGTCATTTTTGCGCTGCAGCTATTCTAGAGATTTTGTTGTATTATTAGTTAAGATTTACATAAGGATACCCCAAAATTAACTGAAGCCCATTCCTATCTCACTTTCAAATTTCCTCTAGCTTTTTTGTTGAGCTATTCCGAACTATGACAAACAAAGCCAGTCTCCAAGGGGATGCTTTCTATAACAATTTAAAAACATCAAGAAGATTTCATCATTTCCAAAAGTATGAAGGTACCTTTTGAAATTAAAGTAAAATAAAGGGACTCATACTGTAAATATACTCGACTAATTCTCGAACCTTCTGTATTCTTCCGGCACACTCCAACCCCTCCCTATAAACCATCACAACACGTGCCCCTCACACAGTAGCAATCGCTAAACCCTCTAAAACCAATTCATTCTTCGTCGTCTTCTTCATTCGTTTCGTGAGCTCCAAGTTCAGTCACTCCTCGCAACAATGGCGTCCTCACTCGCTCTCAAGAGACTCGTCTCCTCCAACCTCCTTCCCAGCTACCTCTCCGCTTTCCGTCCTTCCGTTGCGGCGTCGCAGTCCGCCGCCTCTCGCCTCTTCAACACCAACGCCGCTCGTTACTCCGACGACTCTGAAGACGACGAGGACCGCGCCGTCGACGTCGATCGCCGATCCGGTCATCCTTCTTTCCGCCGCTTCTCCCCCGGCGTCATTGGTAATCGTCTGATTTCTGAAGTCTGATTTTCCTCTCGATTTGTGTATTAACGTTCGCTTGTTGATTAATCTGTGTTTGGCCTTCTGGTTTGCCCCAATTTGTCTTCATAACTGAAACGTCCTTCGATCTGTGTATTCACCTTCGTTTGTTGATTAATCGGTGTTTGGCCTTCTAGTTTGCCCTAATTTGTCTTCGTATTTGAAACGCCTTTCGATCTAATGGCGGTTTCGTTGTTCAGTGATCGATTCGTGTTCATCTGTGAAGAAATGCTATGAATCATCACTAATTTGTCTTCGTAATGGAATGTTTGCTAATCTGTAGTGAATCTCGGCCGATTTCACTGTTTCTTTCTCCGATCCTCCTGGTTTCCCCTAATTTGTCTTCGTAATTGAAGCGTCTTTCGATAGAATGGCGGTTTCGTTGTTCAGTCATCGATTCGTGTTCATCTGTGAATAAACGCTATGAATGAGCACTAATTTGTCTTCGTAATGTAACGTTTGCTCATTTCTAGTGGATCTAAGCCGATTTCACTATTTCTTTTTCCGATTCATGATTTTCCTCTTAGCACAGACGCGTTTGCCTCAGTAATCACTGATTACAGAGTTTGATTTTTTTGTAATTTGGTTGGAATGCTCTAATTCGCCTTTTGTATCTCAAATTCATGTTCAAATTGAAGCAGAATTAGTCTGATTTTTGTTCGTCTTCATCTGTGAAGAAATGCTACGAATGAGCCCTAATTTGTCTTCATAACTGAACGATTGCTAATCTGTAGTGGATCTAGTCCGATTTCACTATTTCTTCTTCTGATTCACTGCTTACAGAGTCTGATTTTTGGTAATTTAGCTCAAATTGAAGCAAATTTAGTCTAATCTTTGTTCGTCTCTGTGTTCTGCAGATGTATTTGACTCTAATCCCTTCCTGAACGTTTTCTCCACTACACCTTTCACTGCTTCTCGTGGCGTCGGACCGAGTCTCCGGCAAGGCTGGGCAGCGAAGGAAGCCGACGACGGCCTCCACCTGAGGATGGACATGCCAGGGTTAGGTAAAGAACATGTGAAGGTCTCTGTTGAGCAGAACACTCTGGTGGTGAAAGGAGAAGGTAAAGTGGAGGAGGAAGAAGAGGAGCGTAAATTTGCAAGCAGGATCGACCTGCCGGAGAAGGTCTATAAGTTGGATCAGATCAAGGCGGAGATGAAGAACGGTGTGCTGAAAGTGGTGGTGCCCAAGGTGAAGGAGGAGGAGCGGTCTGATGTGTTCCATGTCAATGTTGAGTAATTCAGGTCAAGAATTGGTGGTGGTGTTGGTGGTGGTGAAATGGTGGTTGTGTTCAATTTTGCGGTTTTTCCAGATGAGATGAAGGAAGCTTGATAATGTAGCTAATTTTGGATGCAAGTGATGTTTGCTATTGAAATGGCCAATATAAAGCTGTTCTTTCAATTTGTCCCAATCATCTCTATATGCTTTGTAATCTCTCTGTTTTTAAATGAAATCAATTTAGTGATGCATCTTCTTAAATCCAAATCCAAATCTAAATTTCTAAAGGCAACCATTGGGTACAGAAGAATTATCATTTTCTGTTACCATGAGCATGACAGAACACTGCTGAAAAGGTTTTTGGTAGTCCAAAAGTGAAGGAAAATTACTCCCTCCCGCAAAGATATTTCAAATTTTTATTTTGGTCTGTCTCAATTACATTTTCAGAGTAGACAATACAACGATACTACCCATTTATATTCAAGATAATAGTGAAAATAGCATCTTAAAAACTTGTAAAAATATCTTCTCAAAAAAAAAAAAAACTTGTAAAAATAGTATGTTAAAAACTTGTAGTGGAATGCATTAATTGCATGTCTCCAAAAAAAAGTTATAGTTTCAAAAATGAAAAAGTTATAGTTTCAAAAATAAATGAACTATCTGAACGGGGCGTAGGGAGTATTGGCCTCGTTTGGGTAAGCTAGATTAATGGATAGATAGACTATCAAAAATTTAGCAAAAAAATCGGATTTTTGTAAAAGAAGAACCGGATCCTGTTTGGCACGACCCGGATCCTGTTTGGCATGACCCGGATCCTGATGATTCCTACCCGGATCCTGATGGGTGGTTAGCTTACGTGTCACTTCCTAATTGGTTAATTTGTGTTCGGATGGGTCCTATCCGGATCCGGCTAGTCTTACCCGGATCCGGTTATGTGGTTGGGCAACGGAAAATATTTTTAAAATAACCGGATCCGGATTTTAAAGTACCCGGATCCGGGCAGTCCAAAAAATCTTAAAATCTATCTCGCTCATCCAAACGGGTCTGATTATTTTTCAAATTTTCATTAATCTATCCTAAAATCTAACTTTGCCAAACATGGCCATTAAGTGATGTCACTAGAAGCCCAACCTGAGAAATTTACACTGTGTTTGAGGAGGATGAAGATGCTACTATTACTGAAGCCCTGAATCAATGAATTAGTAATAAGGAATGCAAGCTATCTGAATTTGGTTGATATCTCTGTAGAGTCTGATGCTAAAAATGTGGTGGAGGCTTGCTGCAATCCAGAAAGAGCAAATGGAAGGTGGAATAATAGAGTTTTAGCTATTTGGATTTGGAGCAAAGACAACCCAAGAGTTCAGATTTTATTTGGGCCTAGATGTTTTAATGGACTAGCCCACGAAATAGCTAACTGAGCTCGGGCATGTGAGTTTTAGTGGTAGCACTAGTTTAGATGTTTTTACCAAAAAAGAGTTTTTTTTGGTATGGAAGGCACACTTCGTTTTAAAAAGATAATAGTTATAACTCGCGAAAGCTGTTTGACAACATCAATACATGAAGAAGAGAGAACTGAAACAAATACCCAGACTAAAGCGAGACATAAATTAAAAGATAGTCCTAAAATCAAAGGGAAATAAAAGCTATATCGGGTGATTGTCAAGCAAGACACTTTTAGAAAATTGTAGGCTTTAGAAATCGGGTACGAGAGACTTTTGTGATGTTGCAGAAGCTAACTGAGGAAAAGGCGTCTTGATATGATCAAAGATGGGCACATCCTGGAAAGTTGGTTTACTCGTCCCTCAAATAAGGCAAGGACAAGCGAGCTATCGGTATTAATATTCACACAATTAATATTGTAATGTTAGGCGATGTTGAGTCCATGTTCCACTGCTAAGAGTTCAGCTTGCAAAGCATTGGAGACATTGATCTTTTTTGCTATGATTCAGCCTCTTCCATTAGCACCAGTAGTAAAGAGGCCCACACTAGAAGCAAAATATATGTTTTTGCATGCTCCGCCAACACTAATGTCGAGGGTGGGTCTGATCATTTTGACAAGCACTTTATCCTCATGAGTTGAGTTATGAAATAAACCCGGGGGAGTTGTAGAATCTGCAACGATGAGAAGATGAGCTTCAACATCCATCAAGTTGTTAATGGCATTGATTGAAACCGTAATATTGTTGAAATTTTTTTTTTGCATCCTCCCCTCTAAATAGCCCAAAGAATGTAGATGGCCTTAGTATCCTTTTGCGTGATGAACTTTTAGAGGTTAGAGTTGAAATCTCCATTCATATTAGGCTTGTAGGGATTCTGGAGACCGGAGAGGAGAGACCTTTCGACATTGAAACAATAAATGTATCGATCTTTCTGTAAATTCACCACGAAGTTGGCAAAGATTTTTTCCGAACTTGTAATGATTGTAGAGAGAGGTCATAGTTGAGATCTTGTTATGAGCTCTCTTCCATAATAAAAATTTCAAATTTTCTGGTATTTTCAAGCCCCAAATCTGTCCCCATGGTACGGATCTTGTTATGAGCTCCCTTCCATAAAAAAATTTCAATTTTGCTGGTATTCCCAAGCTCCAAATATGTCCCCATGTGCAATTTTCGATATTATTTGAGATGTCATCGAAAAACCTTCCCGGTAGGTAGGTTTTCTTGGCATTGATGTTGATAAAATTGTAATCAGATTTTGTGGTAGATTGACATATTTTAGTGAAGGGCCATATGAGAGTGTCATGTTTTTTAATGTGCGGAAACTGAATGGCAAGGGTGTGATTAACAAGAAACTCGGGACCACACGTTGAGTGAGCTCAACTTTCCATTCCTGGAAACCATTTTCCGTAGTGAGCCACTCACTGACTCTAGCATTATGGTTACAGAAAGCTGTACAGGCGATATCAGCAAGAGTGGTTGTCAGACCTGAAATCCATTTATCGCTCCATAACTTAATGCCATCACCACAACCGACGTTCCAGATTGTTCGTTTCTTGATAAGATTCATTCCAAAGATTATACTTTTCCAAGCCTAAGATGCATTACTAGGGGAACCAACTTCCATTAAAGACTTTTTTTTCTGCATTATCTCTGAAGCAGAATCTTAGAAACGGAAAAGTTGGGGTTATTGTAAATTATCCATCCTTCAGAAACAAGCAATGATTGATTAAACCAATTAAAGTTCCTTAATCCTAATCCTCCTAGAGATTTCAGTTGGCATAAAATATTCTTTGAGATTGTTTTAAGAGGAGATTTCTTGCTAGGATTCCACAAAAAAATAGAGATTTTTTTTTTAAAACTTCGTCACTGAGGGTAGAAGGAAGTATGAAAGAGGAGTTAACATAGGTAGGAAAGCCCGAAAGAACTAATTTAACAAGGGTACGTCATCCCGCACTGTTAAGAAGCTTCCCTTGCCACCATTCAAGCCTGTCTGAGAAGGAATCGTGAAAAAAATCTAATGATGTCTTTTTTCTTACCACCAGGGAGAAGGAAAAGGCTAAGATAAGTGCAATTTTCATTATTATGTCAAAGGGCTTATTTGAAAGAAAATAATATATATCTAGGCACATTCAAGAAATTCGAGAGGTCACACAAATGCAAAATTTTAAAAGGTGTCTTTAAAAACGTTGAAATATTTGAGTATATAGTAGCAAGTAAATAAAAAGCGAGGGTTTACTTGCCACCCGGTGTCCTTAAATAGCTCTGCCACTAGACAATATTGTGCTGGACAGCGTTTATTCATTTACTATTGCGGAACATTTCAGTACTGATATATTGTGGTCACTTGTTTCAGACTTATTTCTTTAAATTATACTACTGCTTCTCTCTAAAAAAATCATACTATTGCTCAAAGAAGATAATATCTTCAAAACTAACCTGAAATAGTATCTTTTTGCAAAATGCCATGATTTTTATACTAAATACAAACATTAATTGTCATCCAAAAGAGTGAGCCTAGAGATAATGCTCAACCTAAGAGTTTTTTTTTTTTTTTTTTTTTTTTTTTAATTAATTATGTATTGTAATTGGTATTATGAGACCTTTAACATTTTTTTCATTGCATATAGACCCCAACTGGAACAAAACGAAACAGACCGAGATGACCGAAACAGACTGAAACGGCCAAAACAGACCGAAACAAACCGAAACCAATATGCTAAAGTTATGGTTCCGTTCCTGAATCGGAACGGAACGTTTCGGGCAGAACGAAACAGGATTTGAAATCATGTGTTATGATATATGTCTCACATAGTTTAAGCATATTATATTACTCATTGTATATTTATATAAATGGGGCCATTTGTACACTGCTTTATACAAGTTGAATATATGTTCTTTCGCTTCCGCTTCAGATTCTAACATCATGTTCCAACCATCTTTTGTGGTAGGCACGAGGCTTTGCATTCGCGCCTTGTGCAGCTTTAGCTAATATCACAATTCTTTTAAGTTTTAGGTGGTCCAAGGCGAGCATCATAGAGAGACCACATCGTACGCATGTCCTTTTATCATTGGTCTCTATGAGAACTTGTCATACAATTACGAGGTAGCGGTCTACTTTAATAAAGGGATTAGTTATTTCATTTTAGTTGAAATATGCATTTAACTTATGTTCAAATAGGTCTGATAACTTAGTATTGATATCAATTGTCAGAGAAAATAAAGATGATCCGCAAAATTGAATTGAAATTGAAAGTGCTTGAGCGATGACTGAAACACACTTCTCTCACGTTCTAGGTGATCTAGGTCGACGGGTCAGGACAATGGATATGACTTGTTGCATGAATTATAGCACCCCAGCATCATCACTATTTGGGACTAGTAGGAAGTACTGGTAAGCCACATGGATAAAGGGCTAAAATCCAAGAACGTTCGAGGTCGGCATGGGAAGGCTAGCGGGCAAAAGAAATATATATGGCCCGAATTCAATTGTTGCTTCTGTTGGCACGAGACGTTTGATAGCTTGGCCCAATTAGGTAGGCCTCGCCTAAGCAAAATGAGAGATTTTAGTTCTTGCAAGAGCATCATGTGAGCATCGACACGACGACACACATAATGCTCAGTACCGTTATTTTACCAATATTCAAACTTCCTATGTTCCTCCAATTTCTTTACAAAACTATTTGAGTATTATTTGGGCCTAGTGATTTGGTTGGTGAAATGATGCAAGAATTTGGTAATCTTTTCATGGTGTCGTAGAGTAAACTTTGCTCTACAATACCATAAAAAATTATCAAATTCCTATTTTGTTTTGCTAACCAAATCGCTATACCCAAATAATTTTGTGAAGAAGGAGTACTCGGTATGGTTCATCAATAACCCATATAGAATACTGTAAACTTCAGATTTTTACTTAATTAGTTTGTCTCTTTCAGTAACACAATTTTAATTTGATTTATCACAATTTGAATGATGTGAAGTAGCACTCATTGTTTACTTTCGGATCAAGTAGAAGAGGATCCGGTTGATTCATTCCCCAAATATAAATCATTTTAACCAATGTAATATCTGGAAAACTTGGTGCACATTTGGCGAACTTAGAAAGTACACTATTTCAATTTTTTTCTTTTCTTACTTTTTCTTTTCGGATTTAAACCTGAAGAGCTATCGTTGTTCAAAAGACATAACTCATAAATTTGTCTTATACAAACGCGCTCAATATGTCCAACTCCTGACAATGAGAAGTGGTCTTTCGAGTTTCAAATATTTTCATGTTCATGAAGTGACGAAAAACATGTTGGCAAGTGGGAGGGTTTATGAAGAGGCGCACAAATGTAACGTTCTTCTTCTTCATAGCGTACAAACTAAACCATATGTCTTCAAATTTTTAATCAGCCACCATCAAAATTAAACAACAAGGGCAATCAAACATGACTTTTCTTTGCCCCATCTTCATTGAGGACCCTAGTCAATTGTTGTCAACAAAGGTAGAAAGAAAACACGAGACTAGGAAACTTCCTAGTGGTTTCTTACCAAGCACCCCCAAAATCTCTATCATGCACAATTTCAACAATACAAACAAAAAAAATATCCATAGACTATAATTTTTTGTAGTTTTATGCACATGTTGATAACTTTCTAGATAAATATAAAATATCAAAACAAAAAAAATGTAACTTCAATTCTTGATATGGACTAGTGATCGTGAATAAAAGGAAAAGACACTTGTTCTTTAAAAAAAAAAAAGGAAAAGCCACTTGTACTAAAAAAGGTCTGAGGTTAAAAAAAAATCTTCAACAGATGAATATTTCACGCCACTAAAAAAAATATAGGGTAAAGCTTGTTAAGAAATAAAAAAAATAAATAGATATGGACCACGTTTAGATAGAAACATATTGAAATACCGAACTTTAGTACATAAAACACCAAAAATCGGACGTTTACATCAGAATACCAAAATATGAAGATTTTAAAACCTCGTTTCAACATGAGGTTTCACTGCATGACGATGCATCTAGAACACGAGGTTTTAAACATATTGGACAGCTGACCATGCCTAGAAACCTCGTGTGGAGCCAACGTGGTTAAAATCTAATGTTCAAAACCACGTCTCACGACAAAGAACCTAATGTTGAACATGAGGTTTCAAAATCTCCCATAATTTACTATTGTTATTTTAAATGGTTATATTTTGGTGTTTTTGGGACCAAAGTACCATACTTTAATATGTTGCTCGATGTTTATGTTATGAATTGGTGATCAAAACACCTAGCTTGAAGTTGGCAGTCAAATCGAACTGGCGAAGCATTGAAGATTTGTAAGCAACGAACTGTTCAACGGGTCTGAAGAACAGTTACACGGGTCATAGCAGTTTGATAGTTACGGGTCTGAACAGTTCAATAGGGCGGCTGGACATTGTTTCCTTGTTCGTTTTTTGTATCTTCTTTGTTTCTTGGGCACCAAGTCGGTATCTTTGGCCTATATAAGTACCTAGGGTCGTGGCTTACTCGCGTGTGATGTATCGTTGATGATAATTGGCTCGCTCATCAATAAATCGGGTTGTTTTGGTGGTGGACGTAGCTAGTCTCAAAACTAGTGAACCACGTTAAATCTTTGTGTTGTTCTTCATCTTGTTCTTGGTCTCATCACTCTTCTTGATTCTTAACAAGTGGTATCGTGCTTCCGCATTCGTGGTCTCACAAATGGTATCAGAGCCATGTTGTTGGGTTAGGGTTTGTTGGTGAGGAGTAATGGCGAATTCGTTTGGGATGAAGAACTATTGTTTTGATGAGAGTATTGTTGATACACCCACCACCAAGCCTTTATGGGAAGCTATTGGGTTCCTTCTTGGGGGAACTATCGGGCTCCTTGTTGGAGGAGCAATCGTGCTCATACTATGGAGCATCAGGCGCGCATTATAGCGCGAATCTGGCGGTTCACGTGCAATTGGCGTTTAGGCGCAGTCAGGCTTCCGGCGTGGAGCATTGGGCACATGGATCTTGTTCTGGCCGCTAGGAGGATTCAAGTCAAGGTGGAGACGACCCAAATCGAATGGCAGCTTTAGCGCGTGGCATGTAAAAATTGACGCGTTGTGTTGGCACGCAATTGGTTGGTAGCGCGTTATTGGGCGCGAATTGGTTGGTTACATGTTATTGGGCATGTACTGATTGGCGGCATGTTATTGTGCACACATTGATTGTTGGCACGTTATTGGGCATCAATGTTTGCGTCTTGGTGCAGTGAGTATTGGTGGCGCAATTGGCATGACTTGTTTGATAGACACTTTTGTCACGAAGTGCCATTGGCGTGAAATTGGGGAAACGCATTATGTCATGGTGCATTAGTGGTGTGCTGATTGAGACACACAAGTCTCTACGTTTTTTGAGGCGCAAAGACGCACTTGTTGTGGCGCATAATGGATGTATTCTAATCCCGCAAATTTGGGAATACATTCTATCGGTTGATTGGTTGATCGTTTCAATTTGGGTGGTTTGAATTTGGTTGTTGAAGGTGCATCTACAAATTGACATATTCGTTGGAAGAACGAATGACAATTGGAGAAACAATTTAGGTGAACTGGCTTTCGCATCTAGGTGCAGAACATCGGTTTTCGGATGGAGGCGTTCTTGATCGTGAGACGCATTCACAATTGGATTGATGAGGAGTATTTGATTGGTTGCTAGAGAGTTTTGATCAAGGTGGAATTTTGGCAATCAAATCGACTTGGCGAAGCATTGAAGATTTATAAGCAACGAACAGGTCGACGGGTCTGGAGAACAGTTCGACGGGTCAGAACAGTTCGATAGGGCGGCTGGACATTGTTTCCTTGTTCGTTTTTGGTATCTTCTTTGTTTTTTGGGCACCAAGTCGGTATTAGGCCTATATAAGGATCTAGGGTCGTGGCTTACTGGTGTGTGGTGTATCGTTAATTGTAATTGGCTTGCTTACCAATAAATCGAGTTGTTTTGGCCGTGGAAGTAGTTAGTCTCAAAACTAGTGAACCACGATAGATCTTTGTGTTGTTCTTCATCTTGTTCTTCGTCTCATCAGTCTTCTTGATTCTTAACAAGTGGTATTGTGCTTCCGCATTCGTATTCTAACAATTTATGTATCTCATGAAGTCGGAGGTGCAATATCACTTATTGTTCACATATCTTGTTTGATTTTTTTTTTTTTTTTTTTTTTTGACCGGGCAGCATAGCTCTAAGTTATGAACACAAAGGTCTTTCATTGCAATGTCATAATCATAATAGAGGAATCAAGGTGTGAAAGGGGTCAGGCTGGGTAGGTTTTGCCTGCAGGCTGGCCAGTTAGCAGTTACCACTCTGTCTCTCCTCTTTGTTCCCATCGCTGTTGGGCGCGAGGATTAAGATGAGAGACTTTTTGCCATTCAACCAGTTTCACCACCGCTGTTCGAGCGGAGAGAGAGAGAGAGAGAGAGAGAGAGAGAGAGAGAGAGAGAGAGAGAGAGAGAGAGAGAGGACTTCTCTGGGGGTGTTGGGTTTGTTTTCTGCTCGCCTCTCTCTTTCTCTCTCTATCGTGTGGTGTGAGTGGTGTGTGGTGAGAGGATAAGGGTTGGGTGGGTTTACAAAATGAGGTAAAGTGAGCCAATTTATTCATGGGAGTATTTTGGAGATTTGGGTTGTTTAAGGTTACCCAAAAAGGAAATGGGAAGAAAGAGGATAGACGTCTCAAAATAGAATTGGGAACAAAGAGCAGAGACGGAGTGGTATGTGCCGGTACACATTTAAGCATAATACTGAAGACGATCAAAAATAACACTCAAACTCTTTACAACTGTGCCTGTACACATTTAGGCATAATCCAGAAGAGAGGTGCGAGTAGGGGTGCACACGGATCGGATCGGTCCGGATTGAGGTTGAGTTAATCCAATCTGCCTGTTTACGGATGGAAACGGATCAAATTCAATCGGATTCACGATTTTGCCGATCGGACCAGATTAATCCGAGGATCGCAAATATTTCAAAATATTTTCGAATATGTTCAACTAACAAAGTAAATACTAATATAAAATTATCATTTAGTATAATTTTTAGTTGACGTATGAAATATCTTCTTCTTTATATAACAAAAATCAAAATTATTCAACACAACATTGAAAAATAATGACATTATTTAGTTAAAGTTAGCATTAAAACAAATCATATTGATGAAATTAGTAAAAAATAACATAATAATAAATATTAACGGATCAAACGGATTGACAGATCGGATCAGATTTATATTTCTTGATCCTAGATCGATCAGACGAATCGGCCCGGACTCAATCCGTCACGGATCACACGGATTTACGGATCGATGCGGATGGACGGAGCCTTGTGCACCCGAGGTGGGAGTGAGTGAGACACAGTCATCAACCACTAAGCTTCACCAAGAATAGTGCCACGTCATCGTCATATGATGTTACTATTACATGGTTTGCCGACGTGGAACGGTTTGTCCGGACATGCCACGTGGGTCGACATCCGTCAGCGGATATGTGCCGCACGCAAGGGATTATTCCTTTTGGATATTCGAATATCCCGTTTCTATGTTTTGGGGTACCATAGCGAATATGCCGTTAACATTCTCGCCAACCGTATGCTACTATGCTTAATTAGAGATGATTTTTAATTATTCGAAAATAATAATATGTAATTAGCCGGCGGCTGTGTTTACGTAAATGCCCCTCTAAAGATTTGCTTTCGTGTGCATTGGGAAGATCTTAAAATGACTGAATTGCCCACTGGAAGAATTAAAACAACCAGCACCAATTGGTTCGAAAATTTGGTAGAGATTTATTCTATAAAAAAAAAAAATTAGGTAGAGATTAAACTCTACCCAACCATTTTCCCGGTAGAGTTAGAAAAAAGATGACTGGAGTCGAGTGGATTTGGTAGTTCTATCTTTACTTTAGAAGAGCAGTTTATTCACTGTTGATTCACTGTTGATTTAGGTAGAGATTAAACTCTACCCAACCAGTTTATTCACTGTTGATTTAGAAGAGCATCGTTTTATTTCGATATAATGAGATATTCACTTTCGTTCGTTTCAAAATAATTGTTATGATGGAATTTCACAAATTTATATATATTGTCTATTGTCAAAAAAGAGATCCTCCTTAAAGCTATAGTTCAAGCAATACCATGCTTCGCTATGGGCTGCTTCCAACTCCCAGCACACACCTGTCAAAGAATTGAACAACTTATGAGGCAATTTTTCTGGAGCAGTAAAGCAAGCAAGGGCATAAACTGGATGGCATGGGACAAGATGAAACTTACCAGAGAGCAGGGGGGTATTGGCTTTCGAGACATTCAAGATTTCAATCAAGCCTTATTAGCCAAGCAGTGTTGGAGGCTGATTCAAGCCCCTAACAGCCTATCTTCGAGAATAATCAAAGCCAAATATTTTCATTCAGAAAACTTCTTTCAGGCTAAGCTGGGAAATCTCCCATCTTTTGCCTGGCGAAGTCTACTCCATGGCAGAAAATTGTTAGAGAAAGGCGTTTTCAGGAAACTGGGTAATGGGCGGTCCATAAATGTTTTTAAAGACCCCTGGATTCCACGGGAGGGAAGCCTTAAGGTGATCACAGTTAGCCCAGAGGAAGCAGATACCACTGTTAGTGAATTTATAGATCGGACAAATAACAGTTGGGATGTTCAAAAACTCAGAAGCTCTCTTTGGGAAGTAGATGTGCAGGAGATCTTGAGAATCCCCATTCCCAATCAACAATGTGAGGACTCCTGGTTGTGGCAACAGGAGGAATCAGGTAAATTTACAGTGAAGTCTTGTTACTATCTAGCTCGAAATTTGGCAACTTCAACTCAAAACCCTACTTCAGTCTCAACAGCTCATCCACAAAGATGGCTCAAACAGCTTTGGAAATTAAAAATTCCGAGGAAAATACTCTTCCTCGTTTGGAGAATACACAACAACATCCTACCAACCGCAATTAATTTGCACAAGAGGGGTATTCAAGAAATTGACTCCAAATGCTCAATTTGTGGTAGATCCGGCGAGACTAATGACCATATTTTTATCAAATGCCCCACAGCAAAGAAAGTTTGGGAGTTTTTATTATTGTGGAACATGACAGATCAAAGAATTGAAGCCAAAATCGAGTACCTGCTAGATCGAGGAACCCTCAACGAACAGATTAAGCTCTGCTATGGTTTATGGGTCTTGTGGACTCATCGAAACAAGGCAAGATTTGAAGAACTCACCTCTCCACCGGAGCTACTAGCCGACCAAGCTCTCTCCCTCATAGCTGATCTGGAAAGCATTGCCAAGCCAAACGAGGTTTTCTCAGATCCATCGGAAACTTGGAAACCCCCTCCTCCAGGGTGGCTCACGCTCAACTTCGACGGCGCCTGGTCCTACCGTGAAAGAACAGCAGGCGCCGGAGTGATTATCAGAGATCATCACGGAGTCTCGCTGGCTGCATGTGCCGTTCCGATCAACTGGGGTGCCGGAGCTAAAGAGATCGAAGCTCAAGCGATGGATTTCGGAATCAAGATGGCGGAAGAGATGGGAATCAAGAAGCTGATTATCGAAGGAGATGCAAGAACCCTAATCTCCCAAGTCCAAGATGGGGATATGGGAGCTCTCGAGAGAACTACAATCTCCGAAGCTCTCCAGAGAGTTCATCGAAGAATTGAGAGTTTCGAAGAGGTAAAATGGCGTTTCATTCCCCGAAGAGCCAACAGGTGTGCGGACCGACTTTCCAAAGAAGCTTTGAATAGTGACATAATTCGATGTTGGCATAGTAATGAGCCAGAATGGCTTACAGCTGTCATCAAGACAGATACATTGAACTGTAATTCTCCTATTTTAACAGTTTAATGGAATTTATCTCCTTTTCTCAAAAAAAAAAAAAAAAAGTTATAGAGTTTTTTGTAATCCAAAAAGTTGATAACTACAGAGGCCTCAAATTCGCGACTGAGAGCATCTCTAAGAGATGGCCTATAAGTTGTCTTTGGCACAAATTTATGCCAATTTTGCTCAAAACCAGCTCCAACAGCTGGTGTAAAATCTGGCCTAAATTTTACCAGGCCTATAACTTACCAAGCCTATAACTGGACCAGTTCTGGCCTAAATTGAGGACAGTTTGAAGCTGGTGTAAAAAATAAAAAACTCTGATTTATTACTCTCCTCCTCCTCTGCTCCTCCCCCTAATCCTCCACTGCTCCACCAATGTTCGGATCCACCGTTGTAACGATAAATTTAGAAAATTTATAAATACTTGTCAACAATCGAAGTGAAAAACACTAAAAAATAAAAAAAATTACCTTAAACTCATTTCAATAGTATAAATAATTCGATATTAACTTAATAAAATGTGATAATTATTAAATATAGTAAACATATTGTTTAATAATAGAAACTATAAAATAATAAAATAATGCCGGTGGCCTATATTTAGGCCAGCTGCTGGAGCAAGAACTCAAAAGTGCAGGTGTAAAATTTAGGACAGGTACAAATATAGTCAAAGCATAATTCAGCTGTTGGAGTTGCTCTGATGAGCATTCTTGCAATATTCTTTTTCTAGAAAATTACATCAAGTCATACGTCTAAGCGGGTTCGAACCAAAAATGTTGTATAATGGCTTCAACTACTTTACCACTGAGCTAGTACTCATTTGCTGTAACACCCTTACAAGTTGAAAAAATGAGGTAAAAAATAATGAGTTTTTGAACACAATTTTGGATGAGCTCCAGTAAATGAGGATCGCAAATGTCACAATTTTACAGGATTTAAAGTTATTATGGATGTGTTTTTTAATGACAATGTAGAATGAACGTCTTATAAGTTTCGTTGTTTACAACATTGTGAGTTCAATTGAGGAATGATTACCAATACTAACAATATTAGGGATTGCAGCTTAGTTATATGCTTCGTTGCTTTCGTTGCTTTAAGTAATATGACATGAACTTTTTTTTTTTTTTTTTTTTGTATATTGTTCTTTTCTTTTTTTTTCCGAAAACTACTATTGGATTTTTTTTAGGTAACAAAAGATATTTAGGTTCATACATTTGTGCGTTCAAGAAACAACCATGCAGTAGCCAGGAGATTCTCAATTACTAGTACTACTTGGGAACTTTTAAGAAAAGGTGTGCTACTGTTTGTGATGTACCATTTGTTGTACATGAAGAACTTATCACTAATATTAATAATGTACTTATCCACTGTTATCACCTGTTAAACATGTTTTCTCACCCTCATCAATGATTAGTAATAAACTAATAAAAAATGCAATAGTTCATAAAAAAATATATATAATAATACAAATTGCAGTGCTGATGAAAGCTTTCTTGTGCCAAGTGCCTCGTATAATTAAAATATTTGGGTTAATACTGCATAGGAAATTTCTTAGCACAAACTCCAAGTAATTGCTCAAGACTGATGCCCATTATTGAACAAAACCAAAAGTCTACAACTAATATTAGGTGACCACAAAAAATTCTAAATTATCAAAGACATGAAATGATGTCAGCGTTACGACATATGAAATTGTTTTATGGTCTAGGAAATCAAAATTTTCAGGTACGAAAGGAATATGCACGACTTGGTTTGAATGAATATTTCATGTGAAAGTAAATAAATCGTTTTATGGCGTCAATAATGGTTAGGCTATATTTTATTTTTCCCATTAAAGAAGAGTATATCAGTCTTAGGATTTGTCTGTAATCAGCCAAAAATAATTAAAAAAACTGGTAGAAAATAAAAGTTTAGCTAAATCTATATTTACATATGAACTGAAATTTTAGATGATATTGTAATTGATTATATATTAATAATCAATAAATATATATTATATAATCAATTACTTTAGGATTTGTCTGTAATCAGCCAAAAACAATTAAAAAAATTGGTAGAAAATAAAATTTTAGCTAAACCTATATTTACATGTGAATTGAAATTTTAGATGATATTGTAATTAATTATATATTATATACTAATCAATTACTTAAATACACATGTATATATATTTTTGAAAATTACTACACCATGTAGCCGAAATCGAATCTAGGACCTCATTCAGGAATCTCAAACACTCTACCACTGAACTAGCAGCCATTTGCCCGTGTGCATTGTTGAGATTTCTAACTACGGCAATTTTACAGTTTTGTAATTACTCAAATATTATTTTAATCTGCAGAATTTTTACTAGCCAAATTCTAGCCAGGTCTAAAAAATATGCATTCTCTTTGGAGGGGTGTTTCCGTCATTTGCACCCCCAGACTCTTACCGAGGCACAGCAATAAAATAAGGACGCCAAGGGCATTTCAGTAAATTTACATATCTCAAAATCGTGTCCGACTGCTTTAAAATGCTTCATCGCCGTTCTCCAACACAACAGAGAACTCTCTCACTCCTCTCTCTACACCTCTCTGTTCTTCTTCATCATCGTTCTTCAGCATCAAAAAAAGAAAAAGAACAGAGTGAGAGCCTTATTGATAGAAGCCCATAACGTGAACGAATTCAAATACAACTTCAAGCAATTCAGGTACGATTTTTCAAATGCCTCTCTCGATTTTCATTAATTTTGGTCTCTACCGTTTTAAATTCCTCATTGATTTTCCCATGGAACCCATTTAATTTTCATCGGATTTTTTTTAAAAGCTTCCAATTCCGTTTGATTTTACAAAAACCCAATCATGGGTTTTTGTTCTGCTGGAGAAACAATCGTGGGTTTGTGTTCAGATTCGAATAAATCTGCTGTGTAACCGATCAGCTGCATTGCTCTGTTTTGGCTATGAACAAAATATGATTAAATTTTGGTATCTGATTTCAATTTTATTCAAAAAAATAGTACTAGGAATAAGTATATGCATGGAATTGAACCTCAAAGTTTGAAATCTTTTTCGTTAGATTCAGTCATGGTTTTTTATTTAGAATATTGTATTTGGATTTGGTGTTCTAAGTTGAATTTGTCTACAGTTGGTCCTTTTCTTGTACAAGGTTGGCTTCAATTTTTTGAAATATTTCTTCTTCTCTGAGAACTGAATGAGTCCAATTCACTGTTAATTGATTTATTTTTCTTGTCACTAAAACATATTTAGCATTTAAACTTGATTGGACGGATATATATTCATCTGATCCCTAAATATCCAAAAAAAAGAAAAAGTTACTAAAATCTGCAATTACATAGAGTAATGGAATTGAACCTCAAGCTAAAATATGTCTTTAAAAAAAGTTAAAATATTTTATTTTTGTTTTCTTTTTAGTAATTTTATTTAGACTAGTGAGGCACATCTCACTATTCACATTTTTCTTGTTTCATGGAGGATCCTAAGTGGTGGGTTTCAACTGTTTTTAGTCCACTTGTTTAACTCCTTCAAGTTTGTGAACAACTTGGCTTCATGGTTGAATACATTTTTTTTGTTTCAAATCTTTGACTTTGAAAACCATTTTCAGCATCACACATCTCATGTGAGCTTCATTTAACACAATTATGTCATTGTTATTCATCTTCAGGTTGCTCTTTGCTGGTTCTGCAAAATCATCATCCCCTAAACCCTCTGAATTCCACAAGAAACAACAGGAATCAATTCAGTAATGGGTTCAATGGGAGAAACCGAATTAGATCATCAAGAAAACTACCCGAAACCCCCCGGAATCAAACTCATAGAGCACACCAAGAAATCACCACTCACTTACAAAACGCATCAAGCCATTGTCTTGATTGTCACCTTCTTAGCATACACAAGCTACCACGCGACGCGTAAAACCACGAGCATCGTTAAGAGCGCTCTCGATCCCCAATCACCCGACACCGGCCTTCAATTCTCCCTATTCAGAAAACCTCAACTATACCAAAACCAACAACCTTTGAATGAATTGAAGAAGAGTTCATGGGTACTAGGTAGTGGTTGGGCTCCTTTCAACAATTCAGACGGTACGGCCTTGCTCGGTGACCTAGACGTGGCGTTCCTCGCTGTTTACGCCTTTGGGATGTACTTTGCCGGCCACTTTGGCGATAGAACCGATTTAAGGATCTTTTTGACTATTGGCATGGTGGGAACTGGCTTGTTCACTGCACTCTTTGGAGTTGGCTACTTTGCTGATGTTCATATGTTCTACTACTTTCTGATCATGCAAATGCTCGCTGGATTGTTTCAATCCACCGGTTGGCCGTCTGTGGTTGCTGTCGTCGGAAATTGGTTTGGGAAGAAGAAGAGGGGGCTGATAATGGGCATATGGAACGCTCACACGTCTGTTGGGAACATTACCGGTTCTTTGGTTGCGTCCGCTTTGTTGAAATATGGTTGGGGTTGGTCTATGGTTGTGCCTGGTGTCATGATGGTTGTCGTCGGTCTTGTGGTTTTCATGTTCTTGCCGGTTAATCCTGAATCCGTAGGCGTTTCTGAGGATGAAGAAGAGGATCTATTGAAAGGCGGGGAGAGTGTGACTACGCCGCTGTTGAGATTTAGGTCATCGGACGTCAGGGATAAGCCGGTGGGGTTCCTACAAGCTTGGAAGATTCCGGGTGTTGCGCCATTCGCCCTTTGCCTCTTCTTCGCCAAGCTTGTCGCTTACACGTTCCTATACTGGCTTCCGTTCTACATTAGTCACACCGGTATGAAAACTTGCTCATTGCTTCGTACTACCTCTTCGCCAGAATCTTCTCAGTTGACTTTTGTTGACTTTAGGGGTCACCTGACTGATTTAGCTAATGACATGATTCGAAAATGTGTTAATGTTTCCATAATATTATAGATCGGTCTTAACACTACAAATTTTCATATCATATCATTAGCTGAATCAGTCAGTTAAAGTGACCCCCAAAGTTGATTGGGAAGATTATGGCGAAACAGACCAAGTAGTAACCTTGTAGTCACCGTGCATTTTTTTCTGATGTATAATTCGAGTCGAAACTGATGAAAATGTGTGATTTGCAGCTATTGACGGGAAGTACTTGTCGAGCGAAGAAGCCGGGAACTTATCGACATTGTTCGACGTGGGCGGCGTCGTCGGCGGGATCCTGGCGGGACACATTTCCGACCGGCTCGACGCGAGGGCGATTACGGCGGCGAGCTTCATGTACTGTACAATCCCAGCGCTCTTCCTCTACAGGATTTACGGGCACGTGTCGTTGACGGCGAACATTTCTCTCTTGTTACTTGCTGGTATGCTTGTGAACGGGCCCTACGCGCTCATCACCACCGCGGTCTCGGCCGATCTCGGGACCCACAGCTCGTTGAAAGGCAATTCCCGGGCTCTGGCGACCGTGACGGCGATCATAGACGGAACGGGCTCGGTCGGGGCGGCTCTCGGGCCTCTACTGACGGGGTACATCTCTTCATCTAGTTGGAACGCAGTGTTCACAATGCTGATGGGTGCTGCTTTGGTGGCTGGATTGCTTCTGACTCGGCTTGTTATAGCCGAAATTGCTGCTAAAATCGATCATTCTAGATTGCAGCGAGGAGCTCCTTCGTCGTCGTCGTCGAACTCTCCTGAAATACTCGTGTGAAGATAGCGAAAGCGCCCACAATGGTTTTTTAAGGTGGTTTCTGGCTTTTGTTCGTTGTCATGGGGGATGCGGGATTGAACCGACATCAAAGAAAACACATTTTGTAAAATACAAATTTTTTTGGGGTAGTAAAATGAAATTCATGGGTGGCTACCATTGAAAGGGTAGTTCTCCGATCTTAGTTGTGCAAGTTCTTTTGTTGTTTGGAAAACAAGTCCGAAAATTGTAATACTACTACTATAATGTAAATAGTGATATTCATTGTGTTTTTCTCTCATTTTGTCTCCCTTCTAAAGAATACTGTAAATGGGTGCTTCAATCTCGAATCAAATGCTTCAAACTCTAATCACAACAAATGGCCAGGCAAATAGTTGTTTTTTCTTGCTATGCTACAAATCATTGTATGTAAAATCTCTAACTCACAAGATTCCATGTAATATTTCGACTCTACTCAAGGGATCTTGGAATTCTATACGATTTTACGCTTCAAGCGACTCTTCCAAATGACCTATTCACTCTGTTCAGAGTAAAGAATGTGACCAAAGTTTTAATGAGCTCTTGCTTCTTAAGTGCCATTAACCCAACCCGAGGTTTTACATCATACATTACCTCTGTTTCTCTTAAGTCTTCAAAGTTAACTTTTTGAGGGTCACCTTTGACCCGGTGAATAGTAATATCATCTCTTTTGCTCACTGATTTAGTTTTTGGCCTCTTCAATATCGTCGGCTACAATGGGACCTGAGATTCCAAGAACATGAATTACGTGTTTCTTATGTAATAAAAAAGAAAACAAAAAATAAGTAGTGCATCAAAATTTACTTATTCAGAGTCTTAGAGGATTGCATATTCTTACAATATGCGGTAAAATTTTACAACTCCGGCCTACGGGACATGTCTCAATCGTCATAGGAGTAAGAAAATTCATGCTTGAAGTCTTGAGGTCGAGATTGATTTCACACTCCATGTAGTTAATAATTTAGAAATGGTGTCTTACGTGCTCAATCTAAGAAAAATATTGTGATTCCCATAAATTTAATGATATTCCTCAAACTCAAGCGCGGCCTAAAAATAGCGATTTTCTACCCCATTTGTCATGTAATTACTGTCCTTTTCTTTATTTTTTTTGAGTGAATTTACTGTCCATTTTTATATTTTGAATTGTCTCAAAATGATTGTCCATTTTCATTTTATGTTCTATTGTGAATGCATCGACAAGAATCAAGAATTCCCAGTAAGTTATTATACTAATATTGGAAATAAAAAAAATGATAATTATATGGGTCACTGTCGTCATAAATATAATCTATTTTACAATTTTATTTATATTATAAGTAAACATATAATAATTTGCTTATAATATTATTTCATAAAAAAAAACATAGCTTGCATATAAAATTTGATGTAATAATAATGAGTGCTTTGAATGAGGTATCAAATTTAAATTGTATATTTTTATTCCAACCCACAATCATCATACCACTCCGTTTCTTCTCTTTAGCCCTACTTTGACTTTTTAACTCGTATCTGGGTCACTTTGACCGGGTGATTTGGACAGCAAAACGATTCAATTTTTTAATAATTTTTTCACTGTGTTATAATGCATCTTTTACTCTACAACACCGTGAAAAATCATCAAAAAATTTTCATCATTTCGATAGCCAAATCACCGGATCAAAGTGACCCAATGAATAGTGGTAAAAATCAGAATAGGGCTAAAGAGAAGAAACAGAGTGGTAATATGTTAAGAAGACAATGCATGGTTTGCAAAAATGCATGGATTATAAAAAGTTTTTTTTTTTTTTTTTTAATACTGCATCTTTTGTGTGGATTTGGATTGTAATTAATATGTTGTTACTAAATTCAAAAATATTACAGAAAAAATCAAAACATTACTCAGTAAGCCAATGGTCAAATAATAGATTAGGAATTTTCATATCTCCATTACAAACAATGTATGTCAATTTTTCCTCAAAAGAATAGAAGTTTTATCAAGTAGACCATTTTTACATTGATTATTGATATAATTAATACAATAAAATAAATAAAGTGTGAGAAAATGACAAAATTATGCAGCTGAAATTAAACAACCGTCCGTTGCCTAATCAATTCACCCAACCTAAGGCGCCTAGGGGGTCACCCGAGCACCTGTGTTGAAGCACGAGGGCCTTAGAACGACTGCTTACATCAATACCCAAGGATTATAACCACTTGTTACTACCATAAAACTCTAGAACACTGGTTTGCATCAACACTCGTTTGCATCAATAAATCAATCATTTTTGTACTTAACGAGTCAAATTGTTAGATGGGATACCCAAACTAATAAGCATAGAAATGAACTGGTAAGAACAATAGCACAGAATGACGGAATTTGGTATATGCAACCCAATTATAGACCGAAATGTGGCATTTCAAAATAGAAAGCAGTTGAAGTTGACATTCTGTGTTTTTGGTTCTTTTCTATCATTCTAGTGGCCAGGAATTTCTTCACCCTAATTTGGAAAACTGTCGTAATTGTTGACATATAGTCGCGGATGCAGACATTAATCTGTGCTATTTTTTCTATAAGCCTTGACATTTTTTGGATCAAGCAAAAGATTTGTAGGGTACTTCTTCACACAAGTCCTTTAACCACCACCCGATTTATCATTTTTGAATTGAATAAAAAGTCAATCAAGCTGTGTCACATAACATTATTGTTTTCTGGATTATATTATCTCTTCTTCTCCAAGATCGTAAACGGCAACCAGACCAAACTCTTAACAATGTCATTATCAAGCTAAAATAAAGAAGCGTCGTGAATCATGCCATTCAGCGTCGACATTAGAGGCAAGTTGCAACCTTCCCTTATGGTCCGGCATATCTGATACCGACTACATATCACATCAACACATACACTAACAGCCATTACAGCGCGATACCCCTGAGTCGTATAACATGACATCAACACAGGTACTCCACCACCATCGTCGCACCATAGTGTGACAACAAATACTAATAACCAGTGGTGGAACCAAGAATTAGGACCAACGGCCAAGGCAAATTTCAATATAAAGTCAATAACACAGGCACTCGTGCAAGGGTTCAGAATCAGCCGGAGCACTCGTGTAGTTAATAAAGGGACACCACTGTCAATATATTCAAAATCAGGGGGTTTACGAGTGCCGTTTTTTTTAAAAACTCGGAGTGGGCAAGTGACACCCCTTGTCCTAGGGTGACTCCGCCCCTACCAATAAGCATTAATAACGACTCCACAGATTCGGCATGACCACCACCTCTAGTAAATGTGAACTAGGACAGCCCAGACAGTAATATAAGAAAACAGAAGCCAACGATGTCATATAGAACATGTGCGGTTCATTTCAATATGCTGAAACACACCGGGAAGTGTTCTATGTCAACCCAGAAGTGAATTAAATCTCATCGCTTGAAAGAAGCAAGTGGAGGGGTACGTCCAAAGTTCCAACACCCTGGTTTTGACATTACATGAAAGATTTCTACCAAAGCCCATGTAAGGAATAAATTGAGTTAACTCCATTGATATTGACTACTTCCTCCGTTTCTTCTGGAATGTCTTAGTTTGACTTTTCAATCCGTAACTGGGTCACTTTGACTCAGTAATTTATATAGCAAAACGAAATAATTTTTAGGCAATTTTTCCATGATGTTGTAGATGAAAGTTTACTCTATAAGACCATGCAAAGATTACCAATTTTTTGTATCGTTTTTTGCTAATCAAATCACCGGGTCAAAGAGAAGAAACAAAGGTAGTTCTAAGCAGAAGCACCAGAATCAAAAATGCAATCCAATACAGCAAATATTATACTCGGCACGCAACACATATACTAAATTGTAGCTCCTCTAGAAGCTACAGCGTCGTGAAGAATGTTTGGACGTCGGCATACGCCTAAAGAATTATTAAAAAAAAATATCCAATAAGTACAACAATATAAGGACCACGTTAAATAAACTGAATAAGTGTATCTCACCCAGATGTCTGACATGATGAATATTTAAACAATGATGCGCACATAATTAACATCCTACCAAATCTCCCCACATGAAGGAAATCAGACAAGAGGACTACACATGTGGTATCTGCATAATCTTCTCACATGTAGGAAATCAAAATCTACTCTAGTGGGCATACTCCACAAGCCAGAACAATTTCTACTGCTGCTGCTACAGATCAAAGGAGGCTGGACGATAATTCTGGAAAAAAAACAATTAAAATGTACTGACATAAGTCCGATATCCTCTGACAAAGGACATGACAAACACACTAACTTGCAAAGTAATAAAGACAATAAAGTGTTGTAGCGTGCCCATAATCTGATTTGAAGGTTCACATCATCATTTCGTAGTCATATGGATTATTCACATGTCATATAGGTTTTAACTAATAATTATGCAGTACGCTGCCAGAACCAAGACTAGAGAGTATAAACCCTGTTCCCTACAGGTCCCCTTCAGATTTTATTTTGATAGGTACAAATTGTAATAGAACCACCAATAGTGGTGCTAGCCATTGCCCTGAAGGTGAAAATGGTATTGAACTTGGTATGCTTATACTTACGAATAACAAAACGAAAAAACTCCAACCGAAAATATACAAGAAACCATCTATGAACATGTAGAATATCCCCATTCAGAAACGGAAGATGCGAGACTTTCACCCCACTTTTTTCAGGACTTGCTGCTCAGTTTTGTCCATTTTTCATCTTCCGAAATTGTCAGTTCCTTGGTGAGGACTCAACCATAGAAGCACCTTTCCCCTTTAGAGTCCCCACCAAGATTCAAAGATTCACCTAAGGGGATTTTGCCTGTGCCAGGGCTGGATTATAGATTTAAAGATGGTAGCGGTTTTGGGCAAGGGCTTGATTGGTTGTGAAATCTGATGTGCTAGCTGAACTACACCAATTCAGCGACTGAATGAGGCTATGATTTGGAACGAAGAAATTATAAAAGTAATTAGAACAGCACATTAGAAATTAACGGTAAACCAGGAATTTACAGATTAGCTGCAGCAAATAAGTCCGTCGCTTGTTGGGTAACTCATGCTTGGGAGGAACTTTTGGGACAAAAAAACTTGTTGATCCGACTATGCACATTACAGCGGGTCTGTTAGACAAGTAGAATTTCACTAATGCTATACAAGAAAGCAGCATGATTTGTTAGGGTTTATTTTGTTGGGTTTGGCTATTCCAAGGTTTTGTACTCCGTTGACTTCCTGTTTTTCAGCCTCAAAATTTCCTATTAGCTGGAAAAATTTAAATTTTTTCGTTGAAAATCAGGAAGCTTCTAGGACTCCTTCCAATTTCTTTGTATTTTCCCCGCCTCTGGTTACTTGTTCCCCTCACTACGGGTTGAACTCATCTCTTTCCTCTTGCAGCTCCCCTGCTCCTTCCTCAAGCCCTGGGACAAGCTCTTTGAGAGTCCCGGTCTGTGAGAATATACAGAGGCTACGCCCTCTCCTTTCAGTTTGCAAATCTTCTAGGAGCTAACCTCTCTCAGCAAAGTAGGCCTAAGTCATCATTCCTATTTCCCTCCGAAGATCGATATTACAAAATTGTCTTTAACTGTTCTCCTTCGATAGATATATACTCACATTGACACAACAAAATTGCCCCATACCTTATCGGGCTTATCCTACCTTTTCTGCAACAGTCGGAAGATTTCAAAAGTGGCAGAGACACAATATACTAGTTTTCATATACGAGATTGGTTCCATGTGATGTTTCTCTAATCTCAACAGTCAACTTCTTTCAACCAATCACTTGGATCAATTTTCTCTATCTACCACTTCGGAGAGAAAGGTTGGTTTGCGTTTTCTTTCTGAGTCTGTTTACACACCAAAAAGATGAACAAGAGGGACATCATAATTATTTAAGTACCAACTAAAGCACCATGTGGACTTGCCACTCCAGACTTCTCCATTCTCCCAGAAGCATAAACAATTCACAAAACCAACCTCTCAGCAGCTTAGACCAGTAAATGGCTATCACAGCTAGAACAAGGGACAACTAAAATCATCACTGTACAGAAAGTGATTCTCTGTTGCAGCTCGATGGCCACTTTATGGCAAATACAATTGTCACTGTACAGAAAGTGATTCTCCGTCGCAGCTTAGACCAGTAAATAGCTATCACAGCTAGAACAAGGGACAAATACAATCGTCACTGTACAGAAAGTGATTCTCTGTTGCAGCTCAATGGGCACTTTACGGCAACCTCCATCATGACTAAGAAGAGTAAATGTGACAACACATCACCATACCTCAGACTCCTCAAAGGCTTCAATAATATCAGAGTTAGTTTGATAACCACTAACCAAAAAGATTACAGAGAAATGAAAGTATATCATTATCCTAGGTTTCATCTAAAACAGATACCAATGAAAAGAAAATCACTCTATGCTCACCACTATTGCTAATCCATACACTTACCCCACAAACACAGCATCAGTACTTCTCAGGGACTAATACGACATCCAGAAGGTACAACCTCGCTTAAGTTTGATAACCAGTAACCAAAAAGATTACAGAGACATGAAAGTATATCATTATCCTAGGTTTCATCTAAAACAGATACCAATGAAAAGAAAATCACTCTATGCTCACCACTATTGTTAAGCCATACACTTACCCCACAAACACAGCATCAGTACTTCTCAGGGACTAATACGACATCCAGAACGTACAACCTCGTTTAAGGGGAGACAGATCAAGTTGGTCACCCGGGAGATCTTGTCTAATGTGTGAATGTGAGCAAATCTTGTTTTTTTCTCAAGGGAATAGGGCGTGCAACTGCAAAAACACCTTCAAAATGTTATGGCTATCACTCTAGGGCATGATAACTGAAGAACACTAAGCTTTGGGTCTTATAGTTACTCCTTCTATCTCCTATGTTTTAATATTCAATTTCCTATACATGATGTATTCCACATTTCCACTTCTGATGATATCTGCAATCTGTAGTATATGCTATTATGTAAAGTGGCATGTTAAAAGTCAAATTTGAAGTCTAATATATTAAGATCCAATTCCACAAACTCTTTTGTGTGTGAATTACTTCACAAACTTCTTAAATGAAAAGGATTCAGCTCCTTAACATTTTTTGGTTGCATGTAGAAATAATGAAACTAAACAACACCAACCAAAAAAATACAAGAAACCATCTATGAACAGAGAGAATAGCACACCACTCAGAAATGGCAGTTTCAATCCTTTTGCCCCACTTCGTTCGGGGCATGCTGCTCAATTTATGGCTAATTTTCATCTTCTGAAATTGTCAGTTCCTAGGCGAGTAGTCAACCATAGAAGCACCTTTCCCCCTTTTGAGTCCCCACCAAGATTCAAAGATTGCCCTAGGGGAGTTAACCTGTGCCAGGAGGTGTGATTATAGATTTAAAGAAGATAGTAGTTTTGGGCAAGGGCTTGATTGGGTGTGAGCTCTGATGTGCTAGCCGAATTACTCCAATTGACGACTGAATGAAACAGTAATTTGGAAAGAGGAAATTAGAAGAGTAATTATGGAGTCGGATTCAAGGTTTTTGTGGATATAAGTTACTACAAAACAGCACATTATAAATTATTCTCGGCTAAACCAAGATAGTAGAGAATAGCTGTAGCAACAATAAGTCTGTCACTCATGCTTGGGAGGAACTTTTGGGACAGATAAACTTGTTCATCTGACTTCGCACATTACAGCAGGTCTGTGAGACAAGTAGAATTTCAGATGCTTCACAAGAAAGCACTATGATTTGTTAGAGTTTAATTTGTTGGTTTGGCTATTTTAAGGTTTTGTACTCCATGATTTCCTGTTTTTCAGCCTCAAGGTTTCATATTAACTGGAAAAAAAGTTCGTTGAAAATCAATCAGCCTCTAGGACTTCCTCCAATTTCTTTGTATATTCGCCGCCTTCGGTAACTTGTTTCCGTCACTACGGGTTGAACTCGTCTCTTTCCTCTTGCAGCTCCCCTGCTCCTTCCTCGAACCCTGGGACTATCTCTTTGAAAGACCAGGTTCGTGAGAGTAGACAAATGCTATGCCCTCTCCTTTTAGATCGCGAATCTTTCAGGAGCTAGCGATCGACAGAAGCCTCTCTTAGCAAAGTAGGCTCAAGTCATCATTCCTATTTCCCTCGGAAAATCAACATTAGAAAATCCATGAATTATCACTACCAGTCTTCAAGTGTTCTCAATGTTTGTATTCATATTGACATAACAAAATTGCCCCATACCTTATCAGGCTTATCCTACCTTTTCTACAACAGTCGAAGATTCCACAAGTGGCAGAAACACAAAATACAAATGTTCACATACATTCGCAACCCCAACAACATGTGAACGCAAAAATCAGCCATGTGAACTAGGTTGGGACCAAGCTAATTCAACGAACTAATTTAATTTTCAACTAGAATACACGGCACACACATTTGTGTGTGCAAACACACATGTTTTTCAAAAATAAAAAAATCACACTAAGAAATGATAAATATTAAGGGATAGTGGGTGAAAGCTAATGAGTTAGTGGGTAGTTACTAAGTGATGCTATGTAGCACCGAAACGGGGACGGGAACGAGACGAAACGGGTACGGGGACGCCGGAATGGCGATTTTCAAAAATTTAGGAGACGAAACGCCGGGGAAACGGCTATTTAATATAATTAATTTATATATATATTAATATTTATATATAAACATAAATCTCTTATTTATTTACATTTTTTTATAGTGTATATGATACATAAACATGTCTTATAAAAAAAGCCCAATTTCTTGGGCTGTTTACTTGTTTGATAGAAAGGTCTAATAAAAATAAGTCCACAGAAGCCCATTAGCCCATTAGGTAATATATGAGAAATGGCATGTTGTAAAATCTCGAAAAAGCAAGGGTAATACAGTCAAATAGGCAAGAAAAGTGGGTTTGTCTTCTCCCCTATCCTCTCTTCAGCCTCTCAACGTGTAATACAGAAAAGCCGCTGCTCTAAGGTATGTCTTCTGCTCTCTCCTTTCACCTCTCATCTCTCTTCCGCCGCCAAACCCAGTTCCCGTCGCCGGTGAAGGAGCAGCGGCGTCGTCCAGGGACGTTGTCTGACATCGTGTAATTCGCCAAAAGGTCGGTGGATCTTGAAGGTCGGCGACGGACGATCCCCAGGCGTTTCGGGAAAGCTGGGACGCGTCCCCTTACCGTTCCAGTCAAGCTCCGGGTTCCAATTCTTTTCGGGGACGCCAGCTGACGTTCCGGGCCGTTCCGGTTCCGTTCCGGCGTTCCGGACGGGTACGAAACGGGAACGTAGACCTATATGCCGTTCCGGTGCTTCATAGAAGTGATGGGTTTCTTGTGATTTCCAATTTTACCCCAACAATAACTTCTTTTTCTCTTTAGTGAGAAGGGCATTTAACGTCTAATAAAAAGGCTTCACCAAAATCCTTATTTCCTTTATATATTAGTATAGAAGATACATCATATAACTAGGAGTTCACATACAATATGACTGAAGATCAGGGATCAGGGTTTCAAATACTTTTGTTAGGAATCACATAGAATGACTGAAGGAAACTGAAAAACGCCATCTTTGATCCCTTGACTTAAAATTGCAGCAACGTTTGAAGCAGCAGAATACAAATAAGAAACTTGACAGCCGGCTTAAACTTTTGATAGTGTTACAAATCGCCGCCCAGTATGTATTGCTGTGTTCTGTAGTATATATCACTCGCCCAAGATTGGTTCCATGCTGTGATGTTTCTCTCATCTCAACAGTCAACTTCTTTGGGCCACTCACTTGGATCCATTTTCTCCATTCTATTCCACTTTGGAGAGAAAGATTGGTGTGCATTTTCTTCCCGAGTCGGTTTACACTTGGAATTATAATTGGGGCGTAACGTTCTGTAACCTTGTGCCAACTAAAACCATGTAAAAGAGCCAACAAATAACTCTAAGGACAATCAAGTTCGATCTAAAACCACCTTCACAACCGCACACTCCAAAGTGAACAAGAGGGACATTGTAGTTATTTAAGTACGAACTAAAGCACCGTGTTTTGACAAGGACTTGCTACTCCAAACTCTCCGTTCTCCCAGAAACACAAACAACTCGCAAAACTACCTTCTCACTAGCTTAGACCAGTGAATGGCTATCACAGCTAGAACAAGGGACAAATACAATCGTCATTGTACAGAAAGTGATTCTCTGTTGCAGCTCAATGCCCACTTTAAGGAAACCTCCATCATGACTCAGAATAGTCAATGTGACATCACATCGCTACATCTCAGACTCCTCAAAGGCTTCAATATTACCAGATTTAATTTGATACCCAGTAACCAAAAAGAATATAGAGACATGAAAGTATATCCATATCCTAGGTTTCATCTAAAACATACACCCATAAAAAGAAAATCACTCTATTCTCACCACTTTTAAGACTTTCTAATCCCTACACTTACATCAACGAATGCAGCATCAGTAATTCTTAGGGACTAATACGACATCCAGGAGATACAACCTGACAGATCAGTTGGTCACCAAGGAACCTCTATCTACTCTAATATGTGAAGGTGAGCAATTCTTGTTTTCCTCAGGAGAATAGGAGTTGCCACCCTCAAAACCTTCAAATGTGATGGTTAACATTCTAGGGTATGGTAACTGAAGAACACAAGGGTTTGGTCTTATAGTTACTCCTTGTACCTCATATGTTTTAATATTAAAATATTTCCTAGACATGATGTATTCCACTTGTAACAATAACTGCAGTCTATACTATTATGTAAATTGGCATGTCAAACATCAAACTTGAAGTCTATATACCTCAAAGATCCAATTCCACACTCTTTTGAACGTGAATAACTTCGCAAACTTCTTAAATGAAAAGGTCTCCTTCACCTCCTTAACATTTGTGGATAACTGCATCTGTCTCCTATTTTTTGTGAAAACTACTCTGCACCAGATCTTAGTAATGATGCATTCATGATGGACTTTCAGCAATCGCATAATGTTTCAGATGTAAATTCCTGTCATGGAACTTCTATAGTTGCTTTTTGTTAATCCTTTTCCACAATGAACAAGACTGTGAGAGTTAGATTTCCACGCATAAATGGTTCTCGGGGATTCCGGCCACTGAAACTCTAACACTGAGACAACCACTATTCGATAGCAGATTTATTCCCCCGCTGTTACTCAATGTCCACTCGCACCTATTTCCAATTGCTACACATGACAAGATCACATAAGCTAACATGGAGAAACACATGGTAGCAGACATATGAAGCACCACTCCAGGAAAATTACCTATATCTTCACCCCTTGAAGATCTACAAATGCACTTTAACATGGGGTTGACTCTGATACCGTTGTAGTGGTGCAAGTGGTCAAGCTCTCATTTGTAAGGTGTAAACCCTAGCTGGTGGTGAGAATATTTCAAATCTAGTAAACAGCCTCTCTATGGTTAGGCCAAAATCCTTAGCCTATCTTCCTAGTAGCCGATCTAGAAGCTTTGTGCATTTGTAAATACCTGTTCATTTGAATCGAAATGGTGAAATTGTGCTCCTATTGTGTTTAACTAAGCCAAAAAAATGTGCTCTCTGATTCATCTTAATGGATTTATCTCACTGTGTGTAAGCAAACAGTTCAGAAAAGAAGATACAGACAAGAGATGTACACTTAACCCAACGTATATCACATGCATCATTGATCACAGTTAATGATGTCTTCAGATCAAGTTCTTTTTTCAAGTTACCCACAATTTTATTTCAGAATAAAGACATAAACCAAAGAAATAGTGAAGAACAAAAGACGCCCCAAGTCAACTGGCCTTTGCCCATATTTTCGGGGAGGTGCAACGGATAAATTTTCCTCACAAATTCTGTAATTACGTGTATTGACGGAGACTCTAGAGCTTGATTCGTTAAACCATGTGAACAAACTACCACCTTATCCCTCTTTCATTTCATCAAACAGAGAGCAGCTAACATCATTTACACGTTCCAACAAAAACCTTTCAAGTCTTATATGAAGTACGCAAATGTCGACCCATAGTGATAGTTTCAGTCTTATTAACTATTCCAATCCATACAGCAAAACCAGAGATGTACAATTATCTCAATAACAACGTCAGCGCCTCACTCAGATTCATGGTGTCATCATATATATCCACAATTCCACAGTGCAAGCAATTTCAACATATACTCTTCAAAACTGAAATTGACAGCAAAATAACTCCTTCTATGAACATATTTATTGCCAAATTACCAGTGAAATTCACTAAACTGTTTCCAATCACAGAACAATAAGCTCAGATTCATTGCTATTTAACTATATTTAACAAAAAACTAGATTTGAACCTGTTGTAATTAGATATCGCCGTCGTCGCTCTTCTTCGGTTTGCGGTATCTTTGCTCGACTTGCTTGGCCATGAGAACGGTTTGGTCGGCGATCTTCATGATGTTGGGTACATTGTAGTTCTGGGCGATGTATATTCCGGTCACCGTGCCTGTTAAAAACGAGAAGCTGCTTCGTATTATGCCCATCTCTCTATGGAGAGTCTTCTGCGATTGATCTTCTTCTTCGTCTTAGGGTTTGTTGTTGTATGCGCGAGATGGTCGATTATGGAGTGAGTCTGTGATCTGCTACTGGGTTTGATCGTTTGAGCCACTTTGAGGGGTTTCTTAGAGGAGGGGTTTAGAGTTTGGAACAATCGCGAAACCAGAAGGTCGTCGAACCTCGATCGAGAAGTTGACTTGGAGGATAAATAATGGCTAGTTTGGGAAATGCTGTGGCGGTGCTAGAAAGCTGATATGTGAAAACAGAGTAGAAAATTACTGTGAATTCTTGATAAAATGTTGTTTGATAAATATTACGTAGAAGATGCTGTGAAATATTGATATAGTAATGTTGTGTTTAGTAAAATCAATTCTGAAGTTGCTGTGAGAGGGTAAAATGACAAAAATATATGACACGTGTCATTTTCGGAAAGATAATAATTGATATTTTAAAAAATTGTAAGGTCAAAATCGGTTGTAGATAAATTAATCAAAAGCACTTTCCTGAAAATCATCCCCCATTGCTTACTGAAAACTGCTGTGGGACAGCAGAAACTGTCCGGAAAAGCAGAAATTTTATTTTTACCTAACACACCAAAACTGCTTCTGCTGTCGGAAAGCAGTTGTACTGGCAGCAGAAGCATTCCCAAACTCAGTCCCTTCTTCCTTCCTTAAATTACCAACACAAAGATAAGCCACTGCTCCATGTCTTATCTCGTGTTTGGTAACTTAGTGCATGTTTGGCATCCCTGTTTTTAATCAAGGGAGTTCTTTTTAAACTCATTTGTCATGTATGTTTTTTTTCCTGTTTAAAAACAAAACATACTGATAAACAGCCGTTTAAAGAAACCGTAATTACCAACACAGAACTCTCCACTATGGAGTGATCACTACCTGCCCAGCAAGTACTCATCAAGAAGTACTCCCAGCAAGTACTCTCCACTATGGATTTAAGGGGTCTTTACTCTCCACTATTGGGAAGGAAGTACTCATCAAGACAGTTGCCCAAGCAATTCCAACTTATACAAAGAGTTATTTTCTACTCCCGGTCAAGATTTGTCAAGAGATTGAACGTGTTATCCGCCAATTTTGGTGGGGTGGTGACTTTCATAAGAGAAAAATCATTGGATTGCATGAGAAAACCTAAAGAAACAACGCGAAGATGGAGGTATCGGGTTTCATGATTCTCAGGACTTTAATAAGGCAATGCTAGCAAAACATACATGGCGGTTTGTGCAAAACCCGGATTCTTTGGTGAGTCGTGTGTTCCAAGCCAAGTATTATCGAAATTCCTCTATTCTTTATTATGAACTTAAGAAAAATTCACAAGTATCTTATCCATTTAGAAGCATCATTGCGGGGCGAGACCTTATTAAAAGTGAATTGATTTGGAAGATTAAAAATGGACAAAGTGTTAGAGTGTTTGGTGATAAATGGGTTATGCGGCCGACAACGTATGGAGTGATCACTACCTGCCCAGCAGGTCTTGAAGGGTTGAAAGTCAGTGAACTAATGTCCACTAATGGAACGTCATGGGATGAGGCCAAGATCGCCAACTTTTTATGGCCTATTGACATCCCCTCGGTGTTAGCAACGCCGGTGGGGGCTAGTGGTGAAAGTGATACTTTGTACTGGGTTCATTCCGATGGGGGGGGGGGGAGTGTACGGTGAAGACGGGGTACAAGACGACAAGATGTTGTCGGACCCAAAGGCGTCATCCTCAAACACAGTTCCTCATACGGATTGGATGCGCAATCTTTGGCGATGCAAGCTACCCAAGAAGATTATAGTTCCAACTTGGAGGTTATGGCATTCATCACTCCCGCTCGCAAATAAACTCCTACTACGAGGAGTTGACGTTCCACCGAGGTGGAGTTTGTGTTCGGAGGAAGCCGAGCATGCGGACCATCTTTTTTGCCATTGTGTCCATACTATGGCGGTCTGGGAGGGTATGATGGGGACTGATTTTACTAAGGTTCAACAAGGTAATATTAAAAATTGCATTTTTGAAGTATTTACCAGCGAAAATGAAGCTACCCGTGAGAAATTTGCCTTGGCTATTTGGGCTATTTGGAGGAATCGGAATGAGCAAAATTTTAATCGTAAGGGTAAGAGTCCGGAGGAGGTTGTTCGCGAAAGCTTAAATTATTATCGTTGGTATAAGGAGACCTTGCTAACCGGAAAGTTGGAGAAACTTTCAAATCCTATGGATTTATCTTCTTTTAAATGGTCAGCTCCGCCGGTGAATGTGGTTAAGATCAGCGTTGATGCGTCATGGACTTAGTATGGCACTGCCTCTGGACTGAGTATAGTTGCTCGCGATTCGTGTGGTTCCTTTTTGGCAGCTCGACAGATTCGTTATGCTCACCAACGCTCCGCTTTGATGGCTGAAGCTTGTGCTTGCAGGGAGGGTCTTCGCTTAGGGGCTGAACGTGGTTACCAACGGTTGATTATCGAAAGCGATTGCCAAGGTCTCGTCCTTCTCCTCGGTAAGGGTTGTGGAAGCAAGGTGAAGATCATTTCGGATTTACAGGAGGTGCTCTCGGACTGCTGGAACCTAGCAACAAATTTCACTGAAGTAAACTTTCGCTTTGTTCACAGGTACGGGAATAACTTTGCTCATTTATTAGCTTCTAAAGCTAGGGTAGAGGATGACGTTACCTTCTTTTCGCAAACGCCAACTTGGGCTAATGATGTAATGAACGCTGATTTGCTAGGGTCGACTACCCTTTAATAGATTGATATTTTTCCCCTCAAAAGAAAAAGAAACCGTAAATGTGGTGTTTTTTAGTATTTTTTTCATAATATTGGTGTTTAAAGACATTTCAACTATGATTAGATGAAAAAAAATCAAATACATGTCGGTAATGTACGTAAAAATGATATTCAAGCAAATTAACATTGAAATTTAGTAATTTTGCCAAATGTGTTTTTGCTTTTCAACAATGTTTTTAAACGGATACCAAACAGTTTTTTTTATTCTGATTTTAAACGTGTTTTTTCAGCACGTTTTTTTTCCACTGTTTTTCTAGTTTTTAAGCGGATGCCAAACAAGCTCTTATACTTCCTCCAACAGTTATAGTATCACCACAATTCCTCCGGGTCATGTTGAAGACCCATCCATAACACATTAATAAATCACTACAGTTCCTCATGATTCCATAGTACGCGTATAGATACTTGTACGACTTTTGTTCTGAAAACAGTATTTACACATATGATAGAAAAAGCATACGTATGTCGTATACAGATAGCTTAGAACTCCCGATTGACGGAGTTGTTTCCTTACTCCAGCAACATCCACATAATTGAACTATATTCACTTGTAACTATTTTGCTCTGAGCAAGGTAGAATGCAATATGCATATATCATGCTGACTGTCCAGCCAAATTTACTATTTTGCACATGATAACCCATAATCTTCAGTACAGGGTCTATGACCGTGCCTGAACCCTCCAGTCATACTATACAAATCTATTAAGATGCAAACATGATTCATATCCTCCGAGGCACAGTCATGTTCTACAACGTCTACTCAAACGCATGCATGTCACTGTAGTTTAGTAATTTATAGAAAAACTGTTATTTTTGACTTTTAGTTGAATCCAATTCAAATAGGAACATATTGACTCCAAATATCATGAAACGGATGCATATGCATGATATCATGCCCTGAGTTATGATTGAGTGTTTATTTTAAGATATTTCAAAGTTATCTGCTTGTCCGTCTTGGTAAAACTTGTCTATTTAGCAAGAAAAGAGTAGTTAAAATCAGGGTGTTGAGAAGGGAGTTTCATACTTAGACTATTTTGTATAGTGCTCATAATACAAGCTCATCACTGCAACTTGAAGGGAGATTTCAGGTGGTTTAGAAGCTGATTCAGTTCATGAGACAAGACGAAATTTGTAGCGTTAAGTGAGGAGAACAATCAAGTTCAAACTGCATCTCATTTCATCAGGTGGCAAAGGAGAGTTAAGGCTTGGAAGTTGGCCAAAAGATCACAGCCTATGGACATGAAGTTTCAACAAAGAAATTGTAGTACTTTGAGAGAGAATTCAGGCCGGTTAGGGGGTTTACAAGTGGATCTCTAAAATCATAGCTAATAGTATTAAACCATGTCTGCCTAGTTTGATCCATGCTTCTCTGTCAACTTTTGTAAGAGATAGGAACATTATTGATAACATCTTCATTTCTTAGTAGTTGCTCAGAAATTGCCATATTGATGGAGATGCGCCAAGATGTGCATCAGAGTTGATGTGAAGAAGGCTACGACAAGTGAGGTGGGATTAACTTCTACACCCGCCTTTCACTTACACCATCTCCAACCCCATGGGGGGGGGAGAAGGGGAAAACGTATAATAATAGGGTTCATGTCCAACCCCATGAGGGGAGGGGGATAAGGATGGGTGCTATGGGGAGAAATTGTGCTTTGGGTGTGGGCATGTCTATGGGGAATCCCCCCTAACCATCCTATAACCAACACGAAATTTCTCCGCATAGCAGCCCTTACCCCTCCCCTTCCCTCATGAGGTTGGACTTAAACCCAGGTACCATTTGCGGTCTTGCTTCCCGTACTTTTTTTATTCTATAACGTAATATGAGTGTTACACCGGAACGACTCGACTTGCCAAGAGAGGATGAAAGACTCCACTATTAGGGCAACCTTCTTTCACCGTTGTGGTTCTCGCCTATTGTTGAAACTGTAAATAAACATAAGAAGATTGTACCCGTCGCTAGGCGCGGGTCGATAAAGTTCCTTGTGCTATTATAGTTCACGGGATAAACTTCAACAGGTATAATACTATCCTCATCCCCTCATTTATCCATTACCCAAACAAGGCCTAAATTGTACAATTTGTTTTCAGGTCAAGGATCCGTACATTTTTATATTTTCACGCACGGTTGACTCGTGGTCTAATCCTTTCTTCTTCTTCTTCTTGCAACTTCTCTCTGGTCTCTCTCTCGCGGGTATGAAATTTAGGTGAGAGGTCACAGAATCTTCTGCCCCTCGCCTCACAAGCTTCGTCTCCACACAACAACAGGTTCGTGAATGGCGATTCCTTCAATCGAGACTCTCCCTTTTGATCCGTCGCATCATCTCATGTATATTTGTTTGTTGCGCACACCTAAATACACAGTCTTCGCAGAATTATTATATTTCATGTTTCCGTTTATTCATCGGTGATTGAATTGCCTCTTTCCTGTTCATTTCGTTGCTTTCGATTTCTGTTTTACATTGTGTTGGTTAGTCTAGGGTTTCCGATGATTCGTTGATGTTGAAAATTCGTCGGTGGATGTAAAAAGCTGAAAAAAAAACTATGTGTTGATTCACAGTTGAAAATGATGTTTTGAACAGCAGCTGTTAGTTTTATTTAATTCCCTTGCTTTGAATTACAACGGGGGTGTTAATTGGAATGTTCGTTTGTGAGGTTCATTTCCTCTATGCTACAAATGCTCACCAGTTTTAGGTGTAGCCTTTTACAAACTGTTATGGATTTTGTTGACAGTGTGTTGAGACGGTGTGGAAGAGTGAGACTGAATGTTTGTAAATAGGGAATTACTTCCTCCGTAACGCTTCTTTCTATACGTTTTTTAATTTGGATAGCAAAACAATCTAAATTTTTGATAATTTTTTCATGGTGTTGTAGAGTAAAAGGTGTTCTATAAGAGGGTGAAAAAAATATCAAAAAATCGTATCGTTTTACAATCCAAATCACCCGCTCAAAGTGACCCAGATTCAAGTCAAAAAGTAAAGAAAGAGCCGTTGCAGAGGAAGTATCGCCTTTAAGGCTTTAATAGAGCAGATAGGGAAAGGAGGCTAACTGTAGCTTTGCCGCAAAAATATGGGATGCCCTGGTTTAGTTTACACTTGAGATTCTGTTGTGGATGGTACATGTGAAGTTGGAAAGCCATAGTGGAAATTGGAACTGAATCATTAAGTGTTATTGGGTACTGCTTAACTAACTATTGAAGATTACGTCATAAAAAATAAAAATAAAAACTATTGAAGATACGTGAAATATAGTGTCTTCATTTTCTTATAATCGTGCTTGGTTGAGGACCTGTGTGCTTCTGGTTCATGTGCCACCACTCTGAATCCTTATTAACTTCTGTTTTGTACTGGGACATTGACTCCATCCTTTTCCCTTTGGTTGATCGCCAGGCTTCTCCATTCTATCGTTGGCTATTCCACAATTGCATAAGGACATGATCTTAGTGGGAATTCAAGCTATATTATAGTCCGGGCTTCACCAGGTTGTTTTTACACAGCGTTGATCTGTTGCCGTCGAAGGGTCCGTTAATTTGGGTATTGTGAAACCCAAGACCCTCAGGTGCAGGGAGGTTCTTCGTATTGCACAACTACACATGGGTGTCAGCTACATATCAATCTCGGCAGTTTGCACGCTGCTAAGCTTTGTTGGCCTTCAGTACTGGACTGACCTATCGGTTCAGAAGTTAAAATCAGATGGATTTAGTGGGCCCAGTCTTGGGGTACCTGCAAATACGGACAATGCCCTCCAGCTACTTTTGGGTTCTCAAGCCACAACCGTCTTGCTAGCTAACTGTGCACTGAATGTTTTTATTTTGCTCATTCTGTGCCTCAAGGTAACTGATCCATTCTCAATTGTAATGATGTTTCGTTAAGTTTTCAGTGGCCTGCCATGATATACGCAATCAGCTTTTCTGTAACTAGCATTACAGTTCACATCTTAAATAGAACTTGAAATCATGCATTACATCCGTCTCAATGATGGCATATTAACGGTAAGAATAAACATTTACTATATTTTAGATATAATCTCTTTACCATTACATCTGGATAAAGCATCTCAGAGGGCTGCAAAAGCAGCTGGCGAATTCCTATTGTACTCAGTTCAATATGTTTCATGAACAGTTTACATGCATAATTACAGTCTGCTCGTGTTCTTTTTCCCATGAACATTAACAGACCCAGATTAACCATCAAGTATAAATTGATTTTTAATCCTCTATTTGTTATAAAAAGATTTGAACTAAGCAGCCACAAGAGAGGCTTTCCGTTTTAAGAATTAACATTTATATGGATGTGGACGTGGGTAAATATAATATCTAGGGTAGCACAGCATTAGCTCACATGTCTTTAGACAGAGAAGCATGAACCAGGTGGTACAGGACATGATATTGAGGATAACTGCAGGCTACAGCTCACCGTATATTTGAGAACAAGATGATGTGTAGCTCTGATCTCCCAAGTCTCTCTAAGTGAACCACGGGCATTCGTTAAAATCTAAGAAAATGGTACTAGTAAAACCAATTAGAAAATTGTTCATACAACTTTATATTTGTTGTTCTGGCAAGTTACGTAATAATGAGAGAACAAAAAATTAGTAAATGGCAAGGCCTTTCATACTTCTTTTTCTTGATTATTTCAGTTTTTCCGTACTCTGTACTTTATTGTCAAGGTAGTAATCTTTTCGGGTAACTTGGCTTGAAGCTTGATTGGTGTGGCTGTTGTGCTCTTTCTGCAGACAATATTCTTTACAGAATTATACCCTTCTGAAAGTCAAAAACTGTTGGAACGAGTTGTAAATTATGTTATATACAAGGTACCTACTCTTAAGCTCTTACTCTGTTACAAATTGATTGATATTTTTGGTCGTTGCTCTTCATTAATATGACCAATTGGCTTGTCTGAGATATGGCTGCTCGTCATTCCTTATCCACCACTTTATTTGCCATGTGGTTGTAGCTTGTGTGTGTTATGTAATTTTAAGATTGCACATTAAGAAATAAATTTAGCTGCTTTCTCATATAAATGTAGGCAGTTTGGCTTGGTTCGGGTTTGACCGCAATTCATAGCTAACTGTTAACTAAAGTTTGTCAATAAATCCCTTAACCATCTAACGAACAGTTTGGCTTGGTTTTAAATCTCGGTTTACATCTTGCACAAGCTGCCAAACTATCGACCTGACAAATTTAACTCAATGTAAAAACAATCTAGATTGGATTCATTGGAAGTGTATCAATACAGATGTACAAACACTAAACTAGATCATCCACGCATACATCCTACAGCCTAAAGCATCAACAATTCCAGAAACAAAGCAACACAAATCTGCTTTCAACTACAAACAACAAACACAAAGTCAAACAAGTTAAAAAAAACTATCAAGAAGAAGTAAGAGTATTATTGTACATAGATCTGGTAATTGTCATCCGAACCCGTCAACCCTCCATAACCATCGATGTCATACGGGTTTAAGCTGTTCACTTAGTTAGTTAGGTCGAGAGGGTTAACCTGCTAAGCAGCTGCAATTAAATGGGTATAGCCGGGTTGCTTTCATGTTTGCAGACTAGAGAGCCGGACTAACTAGGCTCGCAGACACAATTAATGTTCAATAAACAGAATAGTGGACCAAAATCTTTATCACAAAAGAAAAAAAAGAAGGGAAAAGGAATAGAAGACCGGAAAAAATTAATTCAAAACCAACCACAAAGCTATAAAAATCTGATGCTACAGATGCAAATTTAAGTGTAGAGGCAAATTCACAGGGAAGAGAGAAGATACGGGGATGTCTTTTTTTTCTTTGGAAACTAAGATAAATGTGTTGTTGCAGTTGTTTCTCTAAGATGTAAGAATACTGTAATAATAGGTGGAAAGTTATAAAGTGCACCAGGAGCAATGTTTGAGCATTGCCACTTGATGCTGCTAGAGCATTTTATTCTCTCTCTCTCCTCTCTCTCTATACTCATACTCAGACAAACATATCTATACTCACACTGACGCAAAGTTCTACATGATTGGCTTCTTCCATTTCTGTATATGGGTGAACTTTGAGCCTCCTGTTACTTCTTTTGATCGTAAAAGGTCCCAAGAATTGCACTGTTAAGAAAAGAGTTGCAGGACATGGGATGTGATTGGCTTTTACGGGGTTTTAATAGCGTATACTACCTACCCGTCTTAGCCCGTGTGATAATTGCGTATAACGGGTTGAACTGTTCATATTCTAACTGATTCATGAACGGGCTGAACTTGTCAAACTTGCTCGATTGGGAGCTCTAGCTATATAGGAAATATTAATATACCATGTGTGGTTAAAATATACACTCCACTACTTGGTTCATTTTGTTGCATAAGGTTAGAACTTTTCAAACCAAAGCAAAGATTTATTATCAGGGGTTGACATTTGCCCAAACCTCAAACGAACGCTCAGTTCAGCTAGTGGTTGGTTAGCATCTTATTACCTCCGTATACAGTTAAAATTAGAGCATTCTGTTACTTGTTCTGATCTTACAATATTAAGAAATTGCACTTTGTTAAGAAAATAATTGCAGCAAAGGGGTTGCAATGGGGTTTACGGGCTTTTAATAGTTTACTGACAACCTACTCATCTGACCCCTTGTGATAACTGCCTTGAACATGTTTAACCTGTTCATAAACAAACCAATTTTTAAATGGACTAAACCCAGCCAATTTTCCACAGCTCTAGTTATATATTCCCTCAGTCCCACAACAATTGTCCCTTTTTGAAACTCTAACTTTGTTAGGGGACATGCATTAATTGCAAACGTGATTGGATTGTGTATTGATATGGACACAGTTGTCCCTATATCTCCATCTCCGACACAAGTATAATTACTTTGTAGTGGACATTGTTGTCAATCTATACAATTTCATCATGAAAAGGGAAGTGGACAATTTCTGTCATTCTGTGGGACGGAGGGAGTAGGAAAATATTATACCTTGATTCGTTTCTGTGTACAAGGTTTGAGAACTTTCAAACCAAAGCAAAACGTATATCATAGGTTGACATTTGTCCAACCGAAAATGAACCAATTAACACCGTGCAGTTCAGCTAGTGGTTTCAAGGGTTTGCACTTACAGCCCTTCATTTTCTCACAAAATAGGCAGGGAATAAGTTTTGTGAATCAATTGACAATCTGTCTACTAAAACCTAACAACATGTGTTCTAGGCCATTGAAATGGATAATTTTAACTGTTGGATTATACCTATTTTCAACCATGCACCCAATTCAAATTGGTGAGACCCAAATTTCTCTCATTCTCTCTCTTATATGATATTCATGATCCTTCTAAGTGGTGCATCTATGCTTGGGTGAATGTTTATAGTTTAGTATAAGAACCTGGAAATTGAACTAGATTCTATCGACGTGAAATGTACATGAAGATAGAGTTAGAGTGACGAGGTATATGATAATGAATTTAAGAAGCTTGATGCCTTTGGCAGCCGGTAGGTTGCGCCTGCCAGTGATGATAAAGAGAGCAGATGCAGAGGTTATCTCCAGATTCATTAAGCTAGTATACTTCGAAATTAGATGCCTTACTATTGGTTATAGTGTGTATTTCGTGGTATCACATGGTCTAAAACCTTCATATATTCTCTTTACATTGCCCTCTTTCCAATAATCCAGTTATTCAATATCTTCTCTGAATGTTGCAGGGGATATTTCTTCCGTTGGTTGTCCCGCCAACTGTATTTCAAGCTGGCCTCTGGTCATCATGGCTGGTTATCCTTTGTACATTAAAGGTATCTGAATTGTACATTAGGATGTGTAAACCCTAAGTGCCTTCTTATTTATTGCAACTTCCTTTTTGCATTCAGATGTTCCAAGCTCTAGGAAGAGATCGACTTGAACGCTTGAATGCTTCACCTTCTGCAACGTCATGGACATATTTCCGTGTATATTCTGTACTACTGTTGGTTTTATTTAGCGACTTGCTATGGTACTCCCTCTTGCTCTTTTGATGTTAAATTTTCTGTGGTGTCCGAAAACCTTTTTTCTTTGTTATATTTTGCCTGCAATTACAATTTGGGAACCAAAAATTGATGGACGAAAAGCCTGGCTGTTAATTTGATTGTAGAGCAAATTGTGTGTAATGGGTATCGCCTGTCTGTCAATGAATGGAAGTTTGTGCCTGTAGCTAAATTTGAGTACTCTTTTGGGCATTACCACATTTCCGCTCCAAATTTGAAGAAGTGGCTTTAAGTATCACTGTCCAATTAATTGAATTTAAGTTCAACTTATTATCCATTTCCGCCCTGATTTGTTGAACATAATAGACATATAAAGCCAATCCAGTTGAACTTTTAGTCGTTCGGGGATTATCTGTTGTGAGAATAGCTTCCTCTGTTGCAGTCTTGGCAATGAAAAGATTCTAGAAAAAGCTCTGAGTCTGGACGTCTAGACATATCTATAGGACAAAGGAGATATTTTCTCCTCCCCTTGTCATCTTTTGGCATTAACATATCTATTGAACGCAGCTTACCTAATCTGCCCCTATAGTAGGTGCTTGCTTTTGTCTCCAGGTTATATGGGGCTGAGCATGCTCTTCTTTATCTATGGATCAATCCGCATATATTCCTTGAGTGCAGAAACTAAAAGATTGCGAAGCAGCGTAAATATTCTTTCGATGCAAAACTTTTTTCTTCAAATACCTCTCTTGATTCCTGTAGTTGGTAGAGAAAGATATATACAATCCACATAAATAATGTGCTCCTTCTTTGAAATCCCTTTCCGACACCCACCCAGTGAGATGTGACTTTTCTCTTATTCACCAATCTGGACTGGACCTGCATTTGCTCATAATCACCTTCCTCCACGGTTCTCTCATGCTTTTATGGATCTCTACTACACTGGCAATCCAGAAACTCGTATTCCTACTTTTGCAGAGCTCATATGGGAGTTTTGAAACAATTCTTACTGTCCGTTGTGTCCTGCTGGTTGTCATGTTGTCATCTTTCTATATGTGATATGGAAGCCTTGAGCAAGTTGGTTTTAAGCTAGGGAAGGATGAGTTTTAATGAGGTTTTGCTGTTTGGAGCTTATAGGGTTAGGTAAAACAAGAAAAAAATAGATTGGAGTTATTAGATGATTAGGAAAGGAGTTTGAGATGATCTAGGAAGTTTTAGCTCAATGTTTTTCGCAAATGCAAACTCTAGATATTAGTATCTGATGGTCAATCTTTTGCTTTCAGTTTTGAATTATTCAAATTTCTTACACCATCCTACGGCTTATAGGGTATGTAGTCTGATGTTCCAGCCCTTTCTGCTTCATGTTCTGCATAATTTCTGCTGCTTTTGGGGAACTTGTACTTGTGACCTTTGCACTTGCATCATTCTAATGAATCTCTTTAAAGTGATTTAACTGCTGGATTATTCAAATTCTGGGCCATACTCCATGAATTACTTGGAACAACTTCACCAGGTCCCCTGTTTTCCAAACAGGATATTGAGCAATATTTGGTTTCTTTCCGTGGGTTTTGATGCATGTGGTTATTGATTGGGTGATGATTGTTGAATATGTTCTTCTGGTTGGATCATCAATTACTTCAGCTTTGACTATTGTTTCATCATCTCATCTATTTCAAGGATTGATGACTACAAGCATGGAGTGGTTCGGACAAATGATCCGAGTAGTGTACCATTTCCCTTCAGTTTTTATTCCCAAAGGGGGCAGCATCGACCTCACCATTGAGGTTTCATTCAAGTTCATTTGATCTGACAGCAGACTTGTGTGAACAAGTTTTGCAAGTTGGTTTTGATTAAGTTTTGGGTGCGGGAAGCTTTTAATGTTCGGCTATACAAGAAAGAGGCCATGGCGTAGGGTTCAAAAGGATCAGGGTTAGGATTTGAGATTATCTTGAAGTGTATTTTCATTGCTTGTTCACCCAAATAGGTAAAGCCTGGACAATAATAACTTGAGGTGAAATTGATGGACAACTTTTGGGGGGTTAAGGATTTACGAGAACAGATTTAGGAGATTAAGAGAAGCTGTTGGGGCAGTGAAAGGTAGCACTTACGACATTTTGTAGGAAACTGTTAAGTTATTCACTAATGATTATCTGTATAATTTGATTGATAGCAACAGAAATCTGCTATAGTGAGTGAATGAGAAGTCTGAATGAGACAAAACCAAGCACCTGGTTAGGAAGACTGAATGAGAAGTCCATAGGCAGATTGGTTGCCAGAGGTCAGGCAAGCAAACTTGCTTGAGAACTGTATCACAATTTAAGTTCGCAATCTAATAATTGCGGTTTACCCAATTCATGCCAGTACTAAAAGATAAGCTGAAATCAGAGCGTGAGTCTGCTGCTTTTGTTTACAGGTTGCTGATACGTTATGTGATATAAATTGGGATGTACATCAACATCCAATTTATTTTAGTGAATTATGGCCAAAGGAAGAGGTTTAGTGAGACATGATTAGGCATATCCGTGCTAAGAATCCATGGGGTTCCACCTCAAAACCAATTGGTGATGAGGAGAGTAGCTGACGACCTTATTTATTGTTCTTACAACTAAAAAGATACCAGATGGGGATGTGGCATAATGTCAACAGCCGGCTATTGGCAGGCGCATGTGTGGGTAGGTGGGAGATATGATTTCCAATGAAGGAACTATGAGCGTGTGGGCTAGTATTTCAACTGATTATTAGTAGAGTTGAGAACCTCTGTTTGCTTTTGGGTAAAAGAAAATTCGTTTGAAATATAAAGTATAAACTAGTTGCCCATGAATCTTGTGATACTTCTCTTTTGGGTAGTAATTCACCGTTGTGCACCTTGAAGTGGAGTTTCATTTTTCTCATCCCCCTTTAAGCAAATTCTTGGTGAGAAAAGCACTGAAACTTCACATGTTTTATTTTCTTCAGTATAGTTATTTCGTTCCATAAGGTATCAGAACTGAAGCTTTTTACCTTTCTATGAATTTGTTTGTTTCTTGATGCTGCTAGATTCAGTTCTTTTATTTACTGCAAAAAGATCAGTTTCTAGCTTCGGTTCCCTCTTCACCATTTTCTCTCTCCTTATAGTTTCTTTTGCTTAATAGTTGCTTATCCTCTGAAGATGGTGAAGTGGTTTTTCTTGCTGAAGGTGTTATCTACGACCTAGTTATCATTACTTGTATTCTACCGCTAAATGAGCATGGCATGAGTTACAGGCCTATGGCACAACCATAATGCACATTGCTTGACTTGTCTGCAGTATAATTAAGCCTTTTGTACTTGCATTTTGAATATTAATGTAGATGTTTCAAGATCTTTCTGCTTTTGCTATTTACAGGATAAAATTCTGTCTGGTTATTTACAGAACACTTGAATCACCAACCCTTCTCTTGTTATTCTTCGAGCCCTTGAGTATTGCTTTTGAGACATTGCAGGTATGTCCTCAATTTGATAACGAGAGTCTGAAATTTTAGGTTTTCGTAGAAACATGAAGTCTGGTTGATTTAGCATTCTTTGCAAAAAAATATGCAGGCTCTTGTGGTACACGGATTTCAGTTGCTAGATGCATGTCTTCAACGAACAGCAGGCAGCTCAGATTGCCAGTTTTCCAAACTTTTCAATTTATCAGCAGCAGGTAGCCATCAGAGCCTTGTTGCACGCTAAGTTTTATTGAGCTTGGTGACCGGCAGTCTTCATTTCTTTTTTGTGCCTCAACATTTCATATCATTTTTTAAATTTACTACTTTTGTTTACCCTACTTTTTTGCTCTCCGAGGTTTTCACAGAAAAAAGTAGTTTGGGGATGTTATCTTCCAACTAGTCTGAGGGTGTCAAGTGAGCGATGGAGGGGATTCAGGATATTGTGCGCTACTGTCTTTAGCATTGATCTTTTAGGGCATACTATAGTATTTCTTGTATGAGTGTATCTGGCCGATTGTCCAATCTCTTTTGTTATTGTTGTTTGGTTGTTGTTGCAAAAGGTGACATGTTTCTTTGAGTCTTTATGTAGACTGGCTGTCATTACTATTGATTGAGTTTGACTTCAGGTTCATTGTTGGAATGGAAAGGCGATATTACTCGGAACCTGGGTTTTGTTCTGGACATGATGACATTGTTGATGGCACTGGGTCATTATCTGAATATCTGGTGGCTTCATGGCATGGCGTTTCATGTTGCTGATGTAGTTCTTTTCCTAAACATACGGGTATTGTACGGCCCCTACTTTGAATTCTGATTATATCAGTACATAAAGACACAAATAAGTCTTCTTTGGACATGTCTGTGAATGAGTCTTTTCATTCATATCATGCAACAGGCTCTGTTAAGTGCAATTTTAAAACGGGCGAGAGGGTTCATTAGACTACGGAATGCTTTAGGTGCTCTTCATGTGGCACTACCTGATGCAACAAATGAAGAAATACAAGCTTACGATGATGAATGCGCTATTTGCAGGGTATGGATACCATTTTTTGTCATCTCCTCTTTTTCTGGTTCTGTCCTCCCAGTCTCCCAACTTTTTACTATTGTTCAAATGACAGGAACCAATGGCGAAGGCAAAGAGACTAGCCTGCAACCATCTTTTCCATCTGGCATGTTTAAGATCTTGGTATGACATATATTGCCTCTTTGTTGGAATGTTTTGAGTGGTTCTTGCTATTGGGCATAGTAAAAAATTGAGACGATCAGAATCATAGCAAATAACTAACAACACAGAGAAGGATTTTTTTTGAACTAGAGCTGAATGGGACACTTCAATGGCAGGCTGGACCAGAGTTCGAGTGGCAACTATTCATGCCCCACTTGCCGTAAACCTCTTCATTTGGGCAGGCCTGGAGATGAAGAAAACACTGGTGCAGCAGATGTTTCTGCCGACGAGCAACTTGCTCGCCAAATAAGCTCTGGACTAAATCAGCGTAATCCTACAGGTCATACTGTGACCACAGGAGTGCTTCCCAATCAGATGCAAAACCCTCTTGATGGTGGTGCTTGGAGGTCTGTGATGTATTGCATATGTTTTGTGTCTTCATCTTGTCATTAGATCTTCTTTAACATAAATCGTCTCATTGAGCCACACTCGGGCTGTCAATGGTCCGGTTCTGGGTAGACCCGCAACAGAACCGAATTGTTTAGACCCGAACCAGAACCGACTCGCCAAGTGAATTGACCCATGGTTCCAGAACCATTAGCGACCCGGAACCGTCAGATCTGGACCGTAGACCCAACAGGCCAATTCTAGAACCACAATTGAAAATTTCTCAGACGATTGCTCACTGAAGTTTTGTCAGCAATTCCCCGTTTTCATGGCAGCCATACTTTCTGTCGATCACAGGGTAGCCTAAGGTACATAGAGAGAGAGAGAGATAGAGATAGAGATAGAGAGAGACTTATGGTGATGGGAAAGTGAAATATCAAACCAAAAACATGGGAGAGAGAGAGAGAGAGAGTCGTGGGAACTAGGGAGAGAAGGATGAAACCATGAACCAGAGAGAGTCCAGATGGTTGAGGGAAGAGTGGATGAGAGAATATGGATCGTCAAGATCAAGATCAGAGAGAGTGAGGAGAGAGAGAGAGAGTCCTGATGATTGAGGGAAGCGTGGGTGAGAGAATTATGCGTAGAGAGAAAGAGAGTGTTAAAAGACAGTAATTTTGCAAACAAATTGAGAAATTATAGGAATTTATGGATTAATTCGGTTGAGATTTGAATGAGTGAGTTATGATAAGGAGAGAATTTAAATTGTTAAGAAAGAGTGGAGAAATCAGGGAAAGGAAATGGATAATACAATTTCCGTTTGTATGAAATCACGGTTCTGGGTAGAACCGAAAGGTCCACGGGTAAAACCCAGAATCGACCCATCTGGTTCTCTCGGGTCTGGTTCCAGCGGGTCGTTTTGTGGTTCTGGGTCCAGCGGTCTGGGTTATAATCGTTCATGTGTCGGTTCGGGTTCGGGTCAGAACCGACCCATTGACAGGCCTAAGCCACACCATGACTACTCAGATCTTTCTTACACTGTCTCCATTGCCGTTATTTGCCCATTTTGCCCTTTGCTTAGAACATTTTCTAACATGATAAATCTAGGCTTTCCAATTGAGACTTGTATTTTTAGTAGTCTTTACTAGTTGACTGCTTTATTGCATGTAACAGTGAGTATTTAAACCTAGTTGCTTACTTGCAATTTGTGTTGGTTTTTGCTACTATTATAGGGGACCAGATCCGAATTCGAGTTGGTTACATACTTCTTTGTCTGGTCATGGTTTAGATGGAGCGGGTCCATCTACAGGCATGAACTCTGTGGGGATAGGAAGAGTTCAAATGATGGTGAGGCAACTTGCAGCTGTAGGAGAAACCTATGCTCAGAATGCCCTTGAAGATAGTGCTTGGAGCCTTTGGCCTACTACTAGTCCATCTCAAGCTGGTACTTCCAACACACCTGTTCCACCACCTATCCGTTCTACTAGTAGATACCCAGGAGGAAGTGCGGGAGGTTTACATATGAGGGCTGGCTCAAGGGCTACTCATGATAACTTAGCCAACATTCTTGCCATGGCCCAAACAGTTAGAGAGGTGCTTCCTCATATCCCAGAAGAACTAATCTTCGAGGTATGATCACTAAAACTCTTGGTTACTGTCATCATTATACTTTAAACGTTTTGATTCTGGTTGATAGTGAACCCTAGTAATTGGTACATGCATTTTGGCTCGGATTCCACATCCTGTTAAACTAGGACCATTGGGCGTTTTTTCTCTTTCCTTTGGATTATGTGCATGTTTTTTGTAGCTAGTTTCAGATTGATCTGACAGCTTGCTTTGTCATGAATGGGTAGTTGTGTATTTTATTCATTACTGCCCCTGAATGAATTCCTCTCAAATTGGACAAAGTGTGCCTTAGGTTATGTATCACCATGTGACATGCCTACGTGGTGATCTACACCAATCAGAAATAGTACAAGTGCGCGTTCGTAAGATGAAACCCACTTGTTTTTTTCATATACGTTAAATTTTGATTGGCGCGGACCACCACGTAGGTATGGCGGTGACTACTTTCTCCTCAAAGTGATGGGTGGCTAAACCGAGTTGGAACTTATCAGTTGCTGTAAACAATGAAATGGCTTCTTACTAATGCATTTTTGCAGGATTTGCGGCGCACTAATTCAGTTGCATTAACAGTGAACAATCTTCTCCAAATGTGATTGCCATTGGTTGATTTTTTGTTGCTACAGTCGTCATTGCTCTAAAGTACCGTCCATAGGAACAAGCAGCCAGATGTTTGATGCTTTTCAAAGACATTGCCGAAGGTTTTTGAACCTAGTTTCTGCCCTGGTGGGTGTCTTGAAGCTTCATCGATCACTGTACATATATATAGGCAGGCAGCTATGTATGAAATGATAAAAACATTGTACGTACAGAAACATTATCCTTCGGTTGATTTGTGAGGACTAGACATGGCAACTTGTTTTTGCTGAAATGCTTTTGTCCGAAGTCAGTTGTATGAAAATGAAATGAATTACGTTCACCAGAAACCAATCCCCACGTCTTGAGATGAAAGAATGATATTTGTGGGACTTGCAGTACTGGCGTCGGTTTTCAAGCTAATTTTGCGTGTTTGCTTCAATGTTATGTTCTTTAGCAGTATTGTAACAGCCCTCCAAAACAGGGGCAAATTGTGGGACCTAGACCCTTGAAAGATGGCTCCGACTAACTCTCTCATTTGACTAAGGAGGTTTATGTTTGTGTTTTTTCCCCGATTAGTGACGCTATAATTACGGACTGATTGTACAAGCAAGGGCGAGACAGATATACAAGGTTGCCGTAAGTTACGGGGACATGTTACAAAGATTTGCTTGGGGATGAGTGTTCTGTGAAAACATCTTGATGTTGCGGTACACAGTCATCCATGCGGTAAAAAGTTGTAACGGTTTCATAAATTGAATTAACTTTGTACATTTTTTTGACATTAGGTAGGTGGAAACAAGACACTAAGATTTGAATATAAACTTGGGGAACTTTCATGAGAAGAAGATAAAACAAGTGTGGGATCAAGAAACATAGAGCCACACGCACGAAAACTAACGAAGTTGTCTGTCTGTCTGTTGGTTTTTTTCACTTCATTTTTGACTGCTGCTTCTTGTGCTTGGCGCCTTGGCACTAATTCTTATCTTTCCCAACATTTATTAAAGGTTTTGACGAGGGTAAAAAATTGCGCTTCGTATGTGATCCTTGTTTGTGTATAACCTACGTGACAGGTCGACAATCACACTAGTTATTTGCAGTAGATTTCGGTTCAACATTGAATATAAAAGTTTCAAGCTATCGTACTAACAGTTTAAGTTGTAAGATGTTACATTGACTTTGCCATTCTTTCTTAACACTAGTTATTTGGTCAACATAGTTAATGATCTGATACATGCGTGTTGAAGATGGAACATGACAATACAAGAACCTACTATTCATGAAACAATGTAGTTAGGCAAGTCGTTTATACAAATGCAAATAAGTGTGTGTACTGTACGGTCTGTACCGCCACGTTACTATTGATCGCCACGTTACTTCATGCCAATCAACTTTTAACAGTAGACGCAAATGTTTACTAATGTGATGCCCGTGAAGCAATCAAAAAACATCTCCCAAAAGTTACAATTTTTTTAATGCTCATCGTTTAATCTTATAGTGAAAGTTTTTTTATTGGGGAAACGGAATGGTCTAGTGAAAGTTTGGAGGAGACAATGTAGCCTATTTTGACCTTAATTTCTCCTACTTTGTCGGCACCTTTTCCAACTATTTTGAGTCAACATTCTAAATTCTAAGTAAAAGCACAGTTAAAATGCTGTAGAGGTCTAGGTACCTGTCTGCAACACATGTAGCTCCACATTATTCTGCACGTAATGGCTAGCAATCACAGCAATCGCCTACCTAATATTTTACTTTTTAAAAGACTAGTTAAACAAACTACTACTACTACTAACAACATAGTATTATATATAAGCCTAAGTTTTGTTAGTTCTTCTGACTCAGATCTACCAAGTACTATTAGTATTAGTTTGTTTCCATGATGATGATGATGATGATGATGATGTGTACTAGTAAAACATCTTCTCTTTCCATGATCACTATCATCAGCATCTCCTTGTTGTGTCTTTCAACATTGCAATATTCAGCATGCAATGCTAGAGTTCTTGGTCAACAGAAGCAGCTTCATGAAGGTGGTGCAGCAATGGCCACAAAAATGGTGGAAATTGAACTGAACTCATCCATCAAAGATGCGATATCTGAGGCGGGTACAGTGGCACCAAACAAGTCTATTTCTTCCCCTGGGTTTGCCTACTCTCAAGCATTGAGTGTCAGCCAGAAGAATGGGAACAGAAGTCCTCCTTGGCTCTTCTCAGATTATTCTCGTCCGAGAACACGACCACCATCCCACAACTGATGATCCAAACTCATACTCTATAGCATTTCTCTATAGATAACAGTAGTTCAATATAGGAAATATTACTCTTATTTATGAATATAACATTGATCTTTCATGTGTAATTCTATGACTGATGATTGATGACGTTACATGTCGTTCTCCATTCTTCGTTCATAAGCTTAACTAGAAGAATTTGATGATGAACTTATCTTGCTCATATGCCTGCACTTTTTTTGTGCCAAGCAAACTGCATACGAAGTTAGGTAGAAAAAAGAGAGTGTATATTCTCAACAAATCTGGAAATAAGAATCTAACTGCACGACTCATGTATTGTTCTCACTCAATTGACATGCTTAGGCTGCTCCTGTTTCCTGTGCTTTTTTATGTGTTAAGTTGTGCTCGTAAATAAGAAAAATAAAAAAACATCACAGATTCAAGTGAGTGAAACATGCATAGTTTTGGGGGCGAAATGTTAAGCGAGAGTGAAAGAAAGAAAAACTAGAATGGCAATGTATTGCTCCACACTAGAGGTGGAGCTACACAAGGGCACGGGGCGGCACATGTACCCCTTAAGTTTGAAATAACTACAAATATACCCCTTCAAATAGATAAAGTTTGCAAGAATGCCCTTTGATTATTTGCATTTGTGCAGCCCAAATACATTTCTCTCGTGTCCCTAGCAGTTTTGTGAAATTGTGCCACCCCACTAATCAAATTCTGGCTCCGCTACAGCTGAGTCCACACTAGTATAGGTAGGGCAAAAAGACCAAAATACCGACACTCTCAAGTCAACGGCCGGGGATACTCAAGTAATTCAACAACCGTCTCTAGTACCTGCTGGAAATGTTAGAGAGACAATAATTGAGTTTCAGATCAGAACAACTTCTGGAAACTCACCCGTGAACTTCCAGATGGGGGCTGTTTGGCAGGTGGAATCTTGGCTGGGTTTTCATGTTATAGTTTTTTCACCCATTTGTCAAATTTCAGAGAAAAAGGACACTCATAAAGACAAAACCAAAACCATCTCTCATGTCTCTTTTTGCTTCATTCATTCATTCACTTGCTATGTCACAATCACATTCAAATTTTTGAATCAATCAGGAATTGTTTCATACCAAAAAAGTTTCAATATAAATAACATCTCACAGAGGCTAAACTATGTAGAGACCTGACATGAGATGGCTTCAAGTTCAAGACTTCAGGCTACATGCATTCTGCTTCTGTCCCTCAACTTGATCTTCTTATTCACTTTGGTCAGTTCCACAAAAGCTCAGTGCTCACCGCCGCCTCCGGGAGGAAAATGCCCTAGGGATGCCCTAAAGTTAGGGGTATGCGTCGACTTGTTGAAGGGTCTGTTAGGGCTTCTTGTGGGCACACCACCAAGAACACCTTGCTGCAGTATCATACAAGATCTGGCTGATCTCGAAGCTGCTGTCTGTTTATGCACGGCCATTAAGGGGAGTGTCTTGGGGATTGTCAATCTCGATCTTCCCCTCTCCTTGACCTTGCTGGTGAACTACTGCGGCAAAAATGTCCCATCCGATTTCCAGTGTGCCTGAAAAGTAGGAACTCCTAGAGCATTGATAATTTGTAACTCTGTATCTTAGTTATGATTGTAATTTAGTAAAATTTATCATCAAGTTCAGTAAAATTTCGCGTATTGAAATAGCATACCAAGAACAGCTTCATGGTCTTGGTTTGGCAAAAATGTATGAAGTTCTGGAAAGAAAAAGAAAGTTAAATAGATTCTGCTTAGACAGAGTAATGAACTTCACTACTTCAGCAACCCTAATGAACAACACGAAGCAATCATCTTTTATTACCTTTTCTTCATTCATTGATCTCTTTCCACCCCCATTGCCACGTGCCGCCACCTCCCTGCCGCCGCCTGCTGCAATTCCTACCTCTTTGCCGTCACCTATCACTGTACCACCTAGTACATGCAAAAAGATTCTTAAAAACATTGACAGTAGCACATTCTATAGCAGAATTGTGCCGAAACATTATATAAGAGATACTCACCGAGTATGGGGGAGTTGCATCAGGCAATGTTATATAGTAGCACATTCTATCACACAATTGAAGAAGGAAAGATTGAACCTATATAGAAGTGTCGATTACCATGATCTCTGACACTCAAGAGTAGACAATGAACGAGAAAATGCCCATAAAGGTTCATTCAGAAACAGAACTGATGCTCATAAACATTTCGAAAGAAACTGTCAAATACAAACCAGATTTATTCAAACTCCTAGGGACAACATCTGGGGCATAGACAGAGACAAAAGTTGTTTGAACTAAGACTCATACATGAATCTCACTGATTGGGCACATCATCTTTGAGTTGTATCCAGGTGAAGCCACAAACAAATTCACAATAGAAAATTGGCTGCAGAAATGTGGTCTGTCCAATCTCGATGTTCTTCCCAGTCTTGACATTGTGACCGAAAAGAACACATTGCGGAGACTGGTCATGGAAGATTACCACTTCTTTGTTCACCCAAGTCACTGGCTTCTTCTGCAAATCTACCTTCCACAGAGGCAAGGTGTATAACAAAAAACCACCAAAGTCAATTTTGTACTTCTTCTCCCACCAAGCATCCCCCTTTGGATCAAACAAGCACCAAATGTCGGCCGAATTTCTATGAAAATACTGAAACACCAAAGACAGGTTTTCACCTCCAGGCATATAAGACTTATCAGATCTTTCGCAAGCAACTATTGGGATGCGATGAGTTTCCTCTGATTCGACACAAAAAGCAACCATGTGTCGTGCATCTCTATTAACCCAGAAAACAATATCCCTAACGCAAAATGTAGACGTCGTATCATCAATATAGCCATATATGTTTTGAGAAAGGGGCATTACCTTCCATGTGCAACCTTTGCCAAGGGTAAGCACTGCACATTCGTTACCCGGGAGGTCAATTGAAAAACGGGTGAGAACCACTTTGTATTGCTGAGTAGCACTAACACGTACGAATGACCATGTGTGGCGGAACGGATGAACATTGATATGAGGAACTCTTGTGATCCTTCTGCTAATAGGATTTGCAAGGTGCATGGTTCCGTCTTGGCGCTCCAGCAATAGTAACCCATCGCAACCAGCCCTAACTTTGAAACCGAGGGGTAACCTTATTTCCGTCCTTAGCGCTTTTGATTTCCCGAAACTTGAGAAGTAGTTGTTGTTCTGAGCAAAGAACAGGCCAGAACTCTGACTGGGGCGGTGTTGTTCTTGAAACTCAGCGCTGCGAATAATTTCATGCCACTGCTTACAGACAAATTTCATACAGCTGTAGAGTATCTCCGCCGGAATCCAGGTGAGGATAAGAAAAATCAGCTCTCCAGGAAGGTTAGGTGAGCAGCTCTGCTGAATTTCTTTGGAACGGCTACTAGATCCGCTCTTCCTTCTACTAATTCTTCCGTTTGATTTCATCTATCAAGAAGACACAAACTCAGAAACTATGCCAACATAACAAGATGATAAATAAATTGCAGAGAGTAATGCAATGAGTATCGTAACAACACAACAGATGGTTTGCAAATCCATTCATATTTCTTTCATTTTTTATTAATTCAATACATTAAATGGTGTGCATGAACTTCTTAGAAATCATGTCATTAGCTCTTAATACCATGTTCTGAAGATAATTGGTATTTGTCACCTTCGAATCAAATAAAGAGGTAGTGCGCCAATCATAAGAACAACTATCATCACATCCTGGGGGGTGGGGTGGGGGGGGGGGGGGTGGGGGGGGCGGGGAGGTGGACTTCAACTTCTAAGTCAGAACATTTCCCATAGTTGCGTCAGTTTTATCACAAAGAAGAGCTAAAGTTCACGATAGTCAACACTAAAGATGGTAGTGATAGGGCATCAGATTTGACAATCAGTTTTACTAAGATTTGTGATGGAGATCAGTTACATGAATGCTCTACACTGTCAGTTCATTCACAATTTGCAAAATGAAGTCCTACCCTACCCCAACTGCCAATTCGTACCTTAACTTCGACTGTACTACTGCTTAGACAGCTATAAGGATATTCTAATAACAAAAACGAAAAAGAGTCTGAAACTTGATCCTTGTAGTACCAAGGTTTCTGAGGGAAAACTATAGAAAAGCTATCTAAGACCTGTTAGGCACAGTATATGTGGAACAAGATGCTGCATTAGAATAACTATGGTGAAGTTGTGAGCTTTCCTTTTCAATATAGGTAATAAAACTTCAATCAAACTAAAATAGAAGGTAAACAGAGGAACTGATTGGTCATAACCTCATAACCTACACCGAAAGAGGAAACTTACTACGACTAAAGCAAACTAACAAACCAAGCGCAAGTTGGAACACCATTCACAGAGCAAGTGAAGGATTACATTACTGAGAAAAGAACCAGACATACAACACCATCAAAGGTCTGAAAGCTGCTTCCCAGGCAGCAGAAGCAATATGAAACTGACCCTTAGAGTATAGGAACAGCCTGGGAATGGAAAGGCTCCTTTGTCAAAGAGCTTAATCTTAATTTTGTATGTATTTATACAGGAATATGACTAATGCAAACATATCTCTGGTAATCATAAGAAAACCAACACGCTAACATAACAAGAAAACAGTAGCTTATTCAAGTCTCGCGCGTGATGATAAGACATTTTTCTAGATTTCAGACGAGAACCAAAACGCTAACATAAAGAAGAAACCCAAGCCTCCAATACTACAAACCCTGGCTCAAGTCGACCCTTTGCTCTGCAGATTTGCTAAACGAAGCAGAGTACTATTAAGTATTAACTGTAAATCCTCTTCTAAAATCATTGTGTTTAAGCAAGCCAGAAAAATACTGGAACATACACATTAAAGAACGATTGAAAATCTCATCCTGATAGAGCTTCAGGAACATATAGTAACAATTGCAAGCTGACTTCCACAACATGAATACTGACTGATATACTAAGTAGAGATGATCAGGAGAATCCCCAAATTACATTTATACTATAATTATGAAATCATGTTCTTAAATCCAACCTGGAACCTATATCATCATAATGCCTGAGCAAACCAAACATACAAGGAAACAAAATAGTAGCGAGTCCCAGACAATAAGCTTATCAAGTCCACCCCATAGTCATCAGAACAAACTCCAGAATTGCATAATAGCATATATCGTACCAAGCAATACGAAAAAACAGATCACAATAAGAAAGTAGTCTATATTCGTCAATGGATTTCCAGAAACAAATTTTAGATTTTAGACAATTCACAAATTTAATTAGAAAAACTTTCATAGAAGATGATTCAGAACTCGATTCTATAAATAACAATAACCAGATCGGAAAAGCTAAGTGTTTGAGATCTGAATCCAGAAAGAAAAAGGAATGGTGATTAATAATCGTTAACATTAAGAGCTGTAATCAGAAATACCTTTGTTTATCTTCTTCTTCGCAGCTGGGTAATTTTGGGAGATCGAAAGAAAAATGGGGTTTTCTAGGAGAGAAGCCCTAAGAATCAAGGAAAATGACAGGGGGCAGGATATGTGATCACACGTGAACCGTCTGGATCCTCTCCCAATCAAGGTGGAAGACAATTAGGTAATGGAAGAAGTTGCACTTGTGTGTGTGCGGGTCTACGACAAGAAACGTGCATTGCCAGTCACATACCACTCAAAATCCGTGTTATCATACCATTCAAAATAACGGTGTGGCGACATTACCGTCCATCAAGATGGAACAGGTCAATACATCATCATCATTGAGGTTGAGGTGGGGAAACTTAAATCAAATACTTTAATTTGCGTATGAAAGATGGCCCAGTTGTTAAATTTCTTCAAAAGCTTTCTAAGTTGGTTTCATCTCCTTAGCTCAAAAATAGTCTTCCCAACCAGGCCAACTAGCACTGTCAACGGGCCAGTTCCAAACCAGAACTGACCTGACCCACGATGTTACACAATTGTCGCATAACCTTACTCTTACCTTATAGCTTTTGCTTAAACTTATGATCATGGGGTTGAGTAGAAAAAATTACTAGAAAAGCTAGGCGAACCTCCCCCCGGACCTCCCGATGGTATTGTGTAATAAGAGGAGATCTAAGAGCAAGATCCGAGGGGAGGCTATCTACATCAACAATTAGAGAATCCTTCCTTGAGGTAATAAAGCTACCATCTAGTTCTGGGAGATATCGACCTAAGGAAGAGATGCTAGTCTCATCAAGTGGAGGGGTTGATTTTACTCTTGGTTTAATAAATATTTTTCCATAACTGTCATAAGCAATTAAATAAGTAAACATCAAATAAGGATTTTTTCATCAACAATATAAAGCAAAGAGAAAGAAAAATCTCGATCTTAACATAAGTAACAAAACTAATGTCAATTTAGGATGAACGACCGAACAAGGCGGATAACTTAGTAGATGAGATAGGGAGCCCAATAATAAATTTAGGCTTTGCCCTCTGTTTATAAAAGAAAATAAGTGCAACAGATTAGTTAAATGGGGATGATTGCTCATGGACTTTGCCCATTTACCCTCATTTGCACAAATACTATTCACAAACTCTAAAACTGCAAATTATTATAACTAATTGAAACCCTCGAACAGGGAAAGTACCTATTTGCCAAATTATAAACCCTAGGTTATCAATTGGGATCAAACAGATAAATGAAGACATTCAATAGCATCAATGTGTGGTTTAGGGAAGAGCAATATTGCTGAATAATTGAGAGAGTCAAAGAAATAAGAGAGGAGAACAACTGAACAGAAGTGCAGAACATAGGCGGACTTGTACCTGTGAGCTTGTATTTGCGATAGAAGATTAAGCACTAGAGAGCGCAGGAGGTGTGGAGCAGGTAGCCAACGGGCGACGGCAAGCAGTTGAGTGGTCTGGTTTCTCGCTGCCTTGCTTCAATATTCGTCGTAGGTCATGGAGAGTCAAGACTTGAGAGAGACACTGTATTACACAAGACTGTTAGAAACAAAATTTCAGAAGATATATATTGGGAAAGGGGAAGATGTAATATTAAGAAGGAGAGGGACAAAACTAGAGTTCTATAAACTTTACTTGTGTTTTTTTGCCAAGGGAAGGGGCATTAACGTATTCTTTATAAAGGGTATGTTTGTTATAAGTCATGAAATTAGGGGTACTAACGTTTTTTCCTAAAGCTCGGGTGACAATTGTTTGCCACCCCTTGCCCCTCCGCCCCTGTGACTCTCTCTAACCAGCGGGTCATGGTTCTGGTCCGTTTTTTCTGTTGTTGCATGCTTCGGTTCTCGTCTGGGTGTAATAATAGACGGGTCTGATTGGGTCAGGTTCGGGTCTACCGAGACCTGGACTGCTGACAGGCCTAACCTGTAGTAACTTGATCAGTAAGACTATAAGAAGAGAAATAGCTGACAAATGACAGGTACAAGGTGTGAACCTGAACAAATGAGAGTGAACCGCTACATATTTTTCTCACATTGCCACATCCCTGAGTACAAGAGTACAAGCAAATAGAAAGCCCTCATAGATATGATGATGTACTTAATTTGGATGCATTTTGGTATTAAAAACTGAAAACGCAGATCAGATTGCCCGAATAAGCCTCTTCGAATTTCCAATTTCTAGCATTCATCCAATTTAAGAAAAAAAGATCAGACATTTTCCAAAACCATGTTGGTCTTCCAAACACACTTCAGTTGATCGGAGAAGGTCAATTCCAATTAGCGAAAATCAAGATCTAAAAAACTAGGAGATCATTCTTGCTTCTACGGAAACCAAAAGCAACCAAGCCCTTTCCCTTCAGAGCATATTATCACCACCATCACTACACCATAAATCTACAGATGAACTGAGGGTAACAAACAGAATGATGTTAAGACATAGTTGGTTAATTAGACCTGGTAGATGCTCTAAATGGCACGACCTTAGCCAAGCTTTTATATAAACTATTCAAGAGGCTGATAGGAAGAAAATCACGATTATTCACCACTCTGAATTTTTAGGCAACAAAACCACAAGCATTCAGGCTTCTCTCAAATTTCCCTGAAGGATGAAATTCATGCACCGTACATAATTTCCGGCTTCATAACATCCTGATTTTGCTGGAAGAAAGAAATCGTCAAACTATCCGGCCCAGGCGCCTTATCTCCACTGATCGGAAACAAGGCCCCCCTCACGTCATTTTCCTCGAAGCATCTGAAACCTAAAACTGCTCCCCGCTTAGTTATTCTTGAGTTAAGATCATGATTATAGCAAGAGCATGTGGTCATTTACGAAACTTTGGTTGCCTTAGAGCCAAGTATTGAGATCTAGGTGAGGTCTGTGAGTCTTTATGACTGACTGCCAAGGTAAAAGTAGTGTTGAATGCTTTGGAAATGTGAGCTAGTGCTACAATGTTCTGTACTTAGTATAGATATTTAGGAATGATGAAAGAGAGTACAGATAATTTAGACAGTTTAAATTTTTATACAGGTCGCTTTTCTAATAAGATTTTTCTAGTTTTTCATTCAGAAATCTAGGCTTTGAAGATGTTCGGAGTATTTCATTTTCTTGGTATGTGAGTTGACTCTCTCTTTTAATCACATTATAGTAACATAAAATCAAAAGAAACACTCTTTCTTCATTAGTTCTCTTCCAAGGTGAGTTGACTCTCTCTTTTAATCACATTATAGTAACATAAAATCAAAAGAAACACTCTTTCTTCATTAGTTCTCTTCCAAGGTTTCTTATTAGAATGACTCAGAGACATCCAAAAGACATTCTAGAAAGTAGAAAGTACTGTATGGATTGTCACTCTCTGTTTTATTTGGTAGTAGTATTAGAATAGTGTTTCAAAATTGGTGGACACCTTTATCTCCACTTGAGATAGCCTTATGCTCTTCCACATGAGTCATCTCTCATCACTATGAAACCCAGCTAGAAATTGAATTCTCATAAACTTTGGTCGGTTGAGCCCTCATGATGGCCTAAGCCACTGTCGCTTTTGTCACTATCTGACCATCATCAAGGGAAACAACAGATCCTAAACAGAGTCAGCCACGTCTTCAGAGAAGTGAAAGGAAAGTTTTTCGTGTTGCCCTGAGGAGAAGAGCCGAGGCGTCAGGTTAACCAAATAAAGACATCAATTGATGTTTAAAGATGAGACCCACATCCAATAAAAAGTGGCTCCTCCAAGTATGCCACATACTGAAAACAAGACCCAAAAGAATCTATGTTTGCACTCAAGGTTTCTTAACACAAGATTCATCCATTTTTTAAGTTGTTGAAATATTACTAGACTAATAATTTAATGTGGTCTCAAGTCTACTTGTTTAAAGACTTTTACGCATTACCGTAATTCCCATACTCATCGGTGTATTCAAGACACCCTCCAAGTTTCCACGTCCACCAGGGTTTATAATAAAATGCAGACTGTGTAGCTTAATAGGATTGTGCGGTATGGTTTACCGAAGAATGGATATTAGGGAAGAACACAAGGTTGTAAACCTAGCTTAAACATAACTAATTTTCCTTGACAAATATCAGTATATTACGACTTAAATTGCAAGCAAGACAGCTGTCAAATAAATGAAAACTGCTCATTAAGGGAAGAGCAATAATACCTATTCCTTTGTTATTTAATGAAAAATATGTAAAGTATCCAATGACTAATACCTGTATGGTTGGGTAGTCATCTTGAAGACTTGATATCCTGCGCAATTTGATCTTCTTACATAGCAAAACCAGATACTGAAAGCAAACAACAAGCCAAGTTAATTGTTCATATTTCTGCACATAATTCAACCAAACATGAGGTTAAGCGCTCAAATGCTCTCGCACATAAGCAAAAGTTAAAGCTAACGGCTCATGTTTCCACTGTTAGACTTCTAACATAGAAATGCATGGACTAAATCATCACAAAATTAATGAATTTAATATTTTAATTACTAAAGGCCAGTACACTCCACAGAAAAAGTGAAGCCTGCGGCACAAAAAAGGAGAATAAGCACATCGATATTAAGTACAGTTCTGCAAAAGAGAAGGGGAATACACATCAATTACAATTCCTCGTGACGATTTTTCTCATTTTGGAAGCCTTGCATTGTAGTCTCTCAGTTGCAATTCCGTCAAAAACACAATTTTTAATGTAACCACTAGACTATCATTCATCCACTGGTTACCCATCTGGTTACATACTTGACTATATTCATGGCACAGACTATCTGTTGCAACAGGTAAGGGTAGTGCCCAATTTATTATCAAATATACCAACTCATAGTAGACTAACTTCAAATCTTAATGCTATAGCTTGTCGCTATTCGTAAGATTCATAGATACATCAACTACCCTCACAAATTCCATCAGGAAGAGGAAATCTATAATAATATTCGCTCGTTAAGGGAATTCGGAACGACTCATCATTTCAGACGGATCTGGAGAACGCATCTCCGGCGTCGGCGGCAGAGTGAAACGCAGTCTGTCTTTTGTGGGTTTTTGCTCTTCTATGAAATGTAACATTTTTTTTCTTTTCTTGTTCATCAGAGATTCTATTTTCTTTAATCCATCTTTTTTTAGAAGGAATGCATTGTAAGTGGCAAAAAAATGAAAATTCTATGATCACGGCTAGAAGGCCCATCTTGCTGTAGGGTTGGCCAAGCCCGGGCTTGGGCTTTTAAAAATGTAAACTCAAACCCATTCTATCATATTGATCAGGGTAATACTCAGTCTCCAAATGAGCACATTAAGGAAAAAAAATTAACTCAAACACAAATATTAGGCATAACATGTCCTTTTATGTATTAAAATAAAAATAATAACATTGAAAACTAAATCAAAATAATGATAACATAATTAATATTATCTTTAAGTATAAATTTTATCAAAATTAACCACGCATTCAAGTATAACATATCATTTGTAGGGCAGGTCATCGGCCCAGGCGTCCAACCTACCCTCCCATCCAAGCTTAGGGTTTTGATGATTTGGGTTTAATCAATTTCAGCCCGCCTTGGGGTTGCGGATTGATATCAGACCATCATATGAATTGTGTTTGGGCTTTGTAGATTTGGCACAAGACCAGCCCGGCCCGAGTTCTTCTATATATATATATATATACACACACACACACACACACTCATGCATACATATGTGGGTAAGTGTATACTACAAAATGACGTCTTTAGTAAATTATATGATAGTTTATGTTGGATATATTTTTGAAAAGAATTAGATTTGCTCAGTGCCTTGGTTAAGTTCGATTATATTTTTAGTTGTTTATTAATCTTATTATTAACTTTTTAGTAATCAATATAATTATATTAAATGATAATAATCATATATCCGACCTGCGAGTTGGGTTTGGGTTTGAAATTAGCTACATTATGTTGGTTTGGCCTTGAATGTTGGCTGAACGATGGGTTGGGCTTGAGTTCACACTTTAGGTACACACTTACTTTTTTTAAAGTAATAAACACTTGACATATGTACGTTTCTATCAACATAAAACAGTAAAACTACATTAAAATAATAATCACACAACTTAATCCAACTTCTGCACTGAATTCTTCTGTATCTACTCGTGGTGCCAGCCTTAGGCTCCACTTTCTTTATCTAATTTAGGCAACTTTTTATTCCATTTTAGAAAATGAAGAAAAAGTTGCTTACTTTGAAATTGTTAAATTTCCTAGAAAGATTTAGTTGTTATGTTTCTTTTATTAGAGCTCCTAAAAAGTAAACTTAAGGAGTAAAAAGTAAGAGAAGTTAGAAAAGACTAACTTTTTTAGTCTTAAAAAAGGTATCTAAAATAAGTTCTAATGAACATGGGCAAATAAGAACTTTTGTAATGACATAACAAAAGGCAAAAAGTCGCCTAAAATTAGGCAAATAAAGTAGGGCCATATTTGGGAGGAATCAGAACTTCACTCCAGCAATAGTTTACAACCCTGTCTAACTTGTTAAAACCGTCAACTATTAATTCATTCATAGCTCAATGAAGCCTTAAACACCCGGTAACTCAAGACCACATAAACACCACAGCGGTTTAGGGTCTGTCCGTTGTTCAACATGCTACAAAATACTGACAGAGACTCGCCTCGTATCAATGAATACTACTTAAAGATTTAAAGTTCTACCACAGAATGGCGAAAGAGAAAGAAAGAGGTCTACCCAGTTAATTACCCATGATCTCTTCACACTCTTAAGTATACAACAAAAGAGAAAATTCCTAGTACATGCTCTGTCCGCAACACAACCGATGTTCATTAAATTTCCCAATGAACATTCTCAGGCAAACACAGTTATTCGAACTTTAGGGACAAGATTTTGAGCATAAACATAGTCAATAATTATTCAAAACGTCACTCATACATAATTTCCATGATTGAGGAACCATCATCTTAGAGGTATCTAGGTGAGTCCCCAAGCAAAGTCAACACAGAAACATGGCCCCCAGAATTTACTCCTCGATGATCCCTCCAGTCTTGACACTGTAACTTAAGAGAAGATCTTTGTAGAGGTAGTTGTGAAAGACAATAGCTTCATTGCTCACCCAAGGTAACGGGATCCTCGCGTCCCTCATTCATAGGGAACTGAACACCCGTCAAGTTTGTATATCTTCTTCCACTCAGTAGCCCCCTTGGGATCAAACAAACACAAATGTCGATTCATCTACCACCTTCGTACCAAACCATTGAAGACGGGAACTCCCACCTACATAACATTTCTAAGATTCCTCACGGTCAACTGTAGGGCTAGCCGGCTAGGGATGCTATAAATTGCCTCTGATTAAACACAAAGACAAACAGTGTCAGAAGCTTTAATATTGACCCAGAAAATGAATGTTCCAATGCAAGCACAATGATCTTTAGATAGGCAGATAACTCTTGGAACGAATGAGTTTCCACACGCAACCTATTCCCGGGATAGCACTGCACTTAGTAAGCCTGCTGATCAACAGAACAATTCTTGAGAACCACCTTATATTCCTTGGTCGAATGAGTGTATGCAAATGACAATGTGTGGAAGCTAAGTTCAACTTTGAAGAGGAACGACTGTGAATCTCCTAGTAAAGGGATTTGCAATATACATAGTTCTATTACTTCTCTGCTCAAACAACAACAATCCATCACAACCAGCCCAAACTACGTAACGAGACGGAAACATCACTCTTGACATCCCTTGTTTTGACTTCTCCAAGCTTTTGAAGTAGCCGTACCCATCACGAGTGAAATATAGGTCAGAAACACGACTAGGAAGATGTTATTTCATGAATTCAGGAGAACATATAACGTTATAATAGTGGAATCCAGGTAAGTATAGCAGTGGTATAACGTTATACGTTCTCCTGAATTCATAAAAGAACATCGTCTTTGTTTCATTTCTGGCCTATTTTTTACTCACGATGGCTACGGCTACTTCAAAAGCTTAGAGAATTCAAAACTAGGGATATCCAGAGTGATGTTCCCGTCTCGTTACATAGTTTGGGCTGGTTGTGATGGATTGTTGTTGCTGGAGCAGAGAAGTGATAGGACTATGTACATTGCAAATCCCCGTACTAGGAGAATCACAGTCGTTCCTCCAATTGGTGTTGAACTTAGCTTTCACACATTGTCATTTGCATAAGGTGGTTCTTACGAATTACTCTGAGTCAGCAGGCTTACGAATGTGCAGTGCTTACCTGGGAATAGATTGCGCATGGAAGCTCCTTCATTCCCAAGACTTATCTTCCTATTTTAACATCATGGTGCAGACATATTGTACTGAATAATTCATTTTCTGGGTTGAATCAGAGGCATTTACCCTGAGGGATCTTGGAAACGTTAAGTGCGTGGAAGGGTGTTCCTGTCTTCAATGGTTCGGTACGAAGGTGGAAGATTAATCGACATTTGGCTCTTGTTTGATCCCAAGGGGGCTACTGAGTGGAGGAAGATATACAAACTTAACGTGGGTGTTTAGGTCCCTACGAATATAAGGGATGCGAGGATCCTAGTAGCCTGGGTGAACAATGAAGCTGTGGTCTTACGCAACTAGCTATAGAAAGAACTTCTCTTAGGTTATAGTGTAAAGACTGGAGGGATCATCGAGGCGCGAATTTTGGGGCCAGGTTTCTGTGGGGACTCACCTAGATACCTCTAAGATGATGGTTTCTCAATCATGAAAATTATGTATGGATGACATTTAAATAATTGTTGACTATGTTTATGCTCCAAATCTTGTCCCTAGAGTTCGAATAACTTGGTTTGGCTGAGAACGTTTACAGGTAAATTTAATAAACATTGATTGTGTTTCTGACAGAGCATTATTGTGTACTCGAGAGTGTGAATAATATCATGGTAATTAACTGGGCAGACCTCTTACTTTCTCTTTTTCTATTTTGTGGTAGAATGTTAAATCTTTTAGTAGAATTCATTGGTAGATAGTAGATACTAGGTGAGTCTCTGTCAGTACTTTTGCAAGATGTTGAACAAGGGACAGACCCTAAACCGTATGTGGTGTCTATGTGGTCTTAAGTTATCGGGTGTATAAGGCTTCATTGAGCTATGCTTTCTCTTTCGCCATTTTGTGGTAGTGTTAAATCAATTAGTAGAATTGATTGGTAGTTACCAGGTGAGTCTCTGTCAGTATTTTTGTAAGATGTTGAACAACGACAGACCCTAAACCGTCTGTGGTGTCTATGTGGTCTTAAGTTATAGGGTGTATAGGGCTTCATTGAGCTATGAATTCATAGCTGATGCTTTTAACACGTTTTCCTATGTGGCTGAGATAGATGCTCTGAATATTGATAGGTAACCATGTTGGACAGTGGACAGGGTTGTGTACTATTGCTGGAGTGAAGTTCTGATTCCACCCAAGTAAGGCTGGTACCACATTAAACACAGACAATCTTCAGTATAGAAGCAGCATTAAGTTGTGTGATTATAATTTTACTATAGTTTTGATGTTTTATGTTAATAGGCAGGAAACATACATACATACATACTTACATATATTAAGTGTATAATATATAATACTTAAAAAAAGTAAGTGTATCCTACAAATGACTACATTTCTCGGGTAGAAATGTAGATTCATGAAGGATCGGCTGTTTATGATACGTTTCAAGTGGAAGACTTAATTATTTTGGTTAATGAGAAACAAGAATGATGCCCCTACATATATCTTTTGATTTCACGAATTGATTGATCAATTGGAGTACTACTCCGTAGACCTATATGGTTTTGCAAGAACTTTGTAACTTTTTTACCAATTGAATGAATGATAGAAATTGGAATAGGGAAGAGGCTTATAAGGATGACCAGATCAGAAAAAGGTATTGCCGATTTCAGTTCTATTTTGATCAACAGAAGCGAAACATTGTCATGTACTCCCTCCGTTCCATTGTTATTGTCATGATTTCCTGAAACGAAAATGTCAAACTTACTGTCACACTTTTAAAAAGTAACCTACTTTCCACTTTACTTCCTTACATACCCATTTTCTCTCTTACTTTTTCACTTAAAAAAAAAACAAATGTGACGAAGGACAATTCAGTAAGTTTATCAAGTCAAAAGTATCTCATTAATTTTTTGTGAAAAGTCCACCCAGACGATAATTTTGGGACAGATGAAGTAATAAATTTATAAAATAATGATACATGTCAAGCTCTGGTCCTAGTAAGAATTCCTAACTCCTTATAACTGTTTCCTTGCAGCCTACCAGCATAGACCAGATATTTTTCGCAATAGTGTGCTAACACATCTGACTCACAAGCATCTAATTCCATGATTCCCTAGGTCCACGTACAACCATCTGTAGAACAATCAATTTCTTACCAACAGAAGAATTTCAATAATTTCAGACATAATTTTGTAAGTTCTGCCCATTTTGATTTCTTCTGATTCAGTTGAACCTGTGAACAACTCAAAGGGTTTATACAGTTTGTTGTTAAAGTGACGCGTGTAAGAAAATATCACGGACAATCTACATGTTGTGAACGATGTTGAATTTAATTGAAAATAAATTTGAAAAACAGTACAGGTGAAGTTTTTCAACCCCTTCCACTTCTCCAAACATATACTCAAATGCAGTTTGATTCAGAATCTGCTTCTTGACCTAATAATCGGAACTAATTAATCAGTATACTTCAGAAGGTTCGGCTTACTAAAAGAGGATTTCCTGAGACTCCAAAGTTATAAATTGCTACCAAAAAATGTATTCAGCCACTAAAGCAATCTCATTTTGCCATTTACAGAAATCAAATCTCACATATGTATTTTTAGATATTTCTTAACTAATTTACCCTTGCCCAAAAATACCATATGGCTCCAAAAGCAAAAGACATCCACTTTCGATGTCATGTGATTCCCGAAGTCATGAGGTACTATAGGGATTATGTTTCGATTATAAGGGGATCAGGTAGGAAACATGCAACAAATTCACATATCGGAGTCATGTGATTCCAGAAACTGGAATACTTCAAAATGGGGGAGAATTTGCGATTTTTTGGTAATTTAGTAGGGTGAAATGTTATATATGTAATGACATGTAATTTTTTGTTTCCAGCAGCTATCAGCTTATGGAACAACACCGCCCCAGTTGTAGTTCTGGCCTGTTTTTTGTTCAAAACAATTGCTGCTAATTTTGTTTGAAATCAAAAGCACTGATGACAGAAATAGAGTTACTACTTCATTACAAGGTTGGGGCAACTTGCGAAGGGTTACTATTGCTAGAGCAGGAAATTGACAGAACCATGCACATTGAGAATCCTCTTACTAGAAGGATCACAAAAAATCCTCACATCAAAGTTCATCCATTCCGCCACACACGTTTTTTCGTGTAACGGAATGGATGAACTCTGAATTGAGGAACTTTTGTGATCCGTCTAGAGAGAGGAATTGCAAGGTGCATGGTTCTGTCAATTTCGTCCTCCAGAGTTGGAACCCATCAAAACCAGGCCTAACTTTGTAATGAAGCGGCAACTTCAGTTCTATCATCTTTGCTTTTGATTTCCCCGAACTTGAGAAGTAGACGAACTAGGCGGTGTTGTTCCTTGTTCGCATAAGTTTATATATCGTGATTTACCTAATTTGGATGCACTTTGGAAATTCAAAACTGAACAACGACGATACATCTGCAGTCAGATTACCCTGATAAGACACTTACCATTCCAATTTATAGGGTTCGTCCATCTGCAAGAAGAATAAAAAAAAAACATAAGTTTTTACAAAACCATATACGTCTTCCGAGCACACTTCAGTTGATCGAAAAAGTACAACTCCAGTAGCGAAAATCTCAGATCTTAACTGTCTCAGAAACCAAATCCAAAGGTATCTAAGCCCTTCCTTTCAGAACCTATTATCACTACCATCAATACCTCGTGAATCTATAATGTACGAATGAAATGAGAGTAACCAACAAAATAATAAAAGCTTAAACAAAGGTTAATTGGCAATATCAAAAGGAAAAATTCAATACATTATCGTCTTGTCTTCAACAATTCTCAACCTGGTAGTCTAGCGTTTTAAGCAAAAAAGAGATGAAATGATAAGAGAAGATGAAAAGGTAAGTGATATGTCTACTACTATAAGACTCCTAGAGCCCTCTTCATCTTCTCTTATCATCACATCTATTTTATGCTTCAAACAACAAACTACCAGGTTGAGAACTGAAGAAGCTAAGATGGTGATAGATTAAATGATTCCCTTATATATTGTTAACTAACTTATGTTTAAGCATATATCATTTTTTGGGTTCCCCTCATTTCATCGCTAGAATTCTACATTTATATGAGGTATGATGGAAGTGATCTAAAGGAAAGGGCTTATTTACTGAAGTGTGCTCGGTGCAGCTATATGGTCATGAAAATTCACATTCTTTTTCACTTGAATGAATATTACAAATTAGAAATAGGAAGGAACTTATCAGCATAATTCGGTCCGAAGATGTTTCTTTGTGTTATATTTTGACTTTTTGAAATCCATCCTCATCTTCTATACCATGATATCTACTGTGGTCTTTTATTTCCATGAAATATATTCATGGATTCCGGCCGTGCAAGAAAAATATTTGGGGCAACACTCTGAAACTGCCTCTAACAGTGTCCTTATTGGATAGACTATTCCAAGTTAAGAAATTGAAATTGACTGTATCTAGAGATGGTAAACTTTATCGCACCAAAAAGCACATTTAACTTATACAGCATATTTCATTAGCAGTGTCTTAGTAGAGGAGGACTCATGAGACTCCTAAGTTACGAAACTATTACCCAAGCAATGACAGAACTTTATGCACTACCGTTATTTCCTTTTTAAACTTTACCCTTAAACTTTTAAATGTTTTAACAAAAACAGTTTTCCAACCTGCGATTATTTATTAAGTAATATGAACTCTGTCTTGGAACGAAAGAAGCAATTAAGCATCCTCATCCTTACCAAAGTTTCTTGCCTGGTATTTTACCTGGCTGACTTCTTCCGTTACAAGCCAAAAAGAAACACCAGATTACCCAAGGTGGTGGTAGGGGCATGTGGTGAGCGGCTTAGGAACCCAGGAGGAGATCTTTTGTGTGACTCCTTCTGGAGCCATCTCCCTAGGCAAGGTTTCTCATTGCGCGACCCAGCATGGAATTGCATGAGCAATATTTTTTACAGAAAAAAGAAGTCCCACATCAGCCTGTTGGCGTTCAATCAACAGTCGAAGGGAAATATGTCCACTAACTTGATGACTTTCATAAAAAAACTAACTCATAGATGCGTAAGGTCACCTTCATCCTCTTTGCTTTAAGCTTAGGTTATTACAGTAAGCAGCGCGCTCTAGTAAAATACAAATAATCTCTAACTCTAGGCCTCCCAAATATATACAATAAAATATCTAAAAAGAAGGTTCAATTTGACTGTATTATTGGCATATTACTAGGAAATTTTGTCCATCCAGATTCCAGACTGTACAATATGTAGATGAATCTGAGTCAAAGATATGGTTGAGATATTATTTAAAAAAATATTAAAACATTTATGGAAAACAAAATAGTTTATTTATTGATAGAAGGTGGACGGGAAAAGGATCAACGAATGTACGGCAGAGCGTGTCTGGAGTACTAATATGCGTTTGTGCCATACAAGGAACAAGCACTAAAATCTATCTTATCCTAAAAAAAAATGTCTGGTTAAGATCCCAGAAGACCTTGGACGATTCATAGAAAAGTGAACCCCACAATAGTCATAGTCTGGGTAATTCATATGAAGCCTGGTAACAAGAATTAACAAATCAAATTTTGAATATCATAACGTCGAGTACCACGTAAGTCATTCCAAGATGATCCAGAGGCAATATGTTATTCTTCATTTAGGAATTTACAAACTTCTTCTGAAGCATAAACTTTGTGGTCTTGTTCCTGAGTGAAAGATTATACAATATCTTCACAAAAAGCTCCTTAAGTAATTAGAAATATTGCTTGAGAAAACATGCATTACATAGATTTCTTTGTTTCTTAATCCTCAACTGGCTTGTTAACTTGTATAATGCCCATTTTCAATTTGGTTTACTCAAAGATAAATATTAGAGAAAATAAGTTTTATACCTGACAAAATTTTCTCAAATATTTTTCTTGACAAATGTAACAACTAAAATTCCAAGCCAAAAAAGATGTCCAATGTGAGTTAATGCTACAATGTTCTGTACTTTGTATAGATATGAAGGAACTATGAAAGAGAATGCAGCTAATTAGCTAGTTAACAGACAGTTTATACTTGTCTCATTTTTAATAAGATGTTCCAAGTTTTTCATTCAGAAATCTAGGCTCCAACGGTGTTTGGAGTATTCATTGCTTAATCGGTGAGTTAACTCCCTTGTTGAATCACATTATAGATGACATGATAAAATCAAATGAAAATACACTTTCTTTCCATACGTCTTTATCACAATGACTAAAAAACATCTAAAAGTCGTTCTAGAAAGTACTGTATGAATTATTACTCTATGTTTTATATAGTACCTTTTTCTCCATTTGAGATTACTCTATGCTTTTCCAACTTTGAGTCGTCTCTCATCTTTAGAAACATAGCTAGCAATTGAGAGCTCGTGATGGTTTAGGCCACTTTCATTTTTGTCACTATCCAACCACCTTTGATGGAAAGGACAGATCCTGAACAGAGTATCACGCCGTTGGAGGGGTGAACGGAAATGTCGTCGTGTTTACCTGAAGTGAAGAATCAAGGCATCAGACTAACTAATTAAAGGCACTAATTGATGAGTCGAGCCTCCCTCATCCAATAAAAAGCAGCTCCACCAAAATATACGCAACATATTGAACACGAGATACAGAAGCGTTTATGTCTGCCCCTCATGGTTTCCGAGCACAAGGTCATCGATTTATCACATTGTTGATATATCGCTACTACTTACATGTTGCTAAGCAGAAACACAGTATGTACCTATAATGCTACTATGTAAACGGAAGTAAACCAAGGCTATTTCTGTAAGGAAATTAAATATAACATGTATTCAACGATGTTATGTAGACAAAATCAAATATTTCTATGCAAAATACATATATAGATAAAATCATCATCTGGTTACATAGACAATTCTTGACAGTAATATTCTAGTTACACAATTGCAACAGTTAATAGTAGTTATGACAACTAGCCCTGATTTCAAATCTTTCTAATGCTATAGATTCTGGATACACACAACTCATCAACCTTCTTTTGCTCACTAAAAATTTGACCTTTCCCAATAATAAGAGAATTGCGAAACAATAAGATTGATAGGATTCCGGAACGGAAAATTACAGACGGATCTGAAGAAAGGGCCGGGGAAGAGGTTACCTGAACACAACTCCTGCATCGGCGGCAGAGGGAGACGAACTCGGAAGTCCGAACAGAGTCCGCCAGTCGTGGCTTATTCCATTTTGTCAAATTAAGCGATTGGAAAGGGTCTGAAGAAATCGCCGACGGGTTACCTAAACGCAACTTCGGCATCGGCGGCAGACGGAGACGAACTCTGATGTCCTAACAGACTCCGCCATTCGCGGCTTTCGCAATTTCAGAGATGGAAGTGAAATCCAAACCCCGTTTTTGTTGAAAGAGCTAGAATTTTCCTCAACAAGAACATCCCCAGATGCCTGCAAGTCCGCGATGGTAGTCATGAAGTGTAAAAACGCTTCAGAGATCTCCCAAAACCCTAGCTGGAGAAGAACCAATTTCCAGTATCAACTCAAAATCATTGCCACGGATAAAGAGGCACAGATGGATGAAGATGCCATCACAGCAACTGCAGAATATCTTCATTTATTTAGAAAGCTACCTTCCTCTTAGACTCGTGCTTCTTCGCTTCTGTGTCATTGTAAACCTTCTTGCCATGGCCGGGTTATAAAACATCCTCATATAGTCCGAGAGTCTGTGTATAGACTGCAGGTCACCAATCTCTGAAAGCTTCTTGAGGAAAGAATCAAACTTTTGATACGGTAACTTCATACCCTTATTCATAACTTCTTCCAAAAGAAAGCAAGCATCTTTCGCATTGCCGCAAGCAAAAAGACCCTCAATCATCAAGCAGCAAGTATCAGTATCACGAGCGCATCCTCTCTTATCCATCTCGTGCCATGTCCCGAATGCCCCGTCAGTATCACCCATCTCAAAATACATAGTTATCATCATGTTGAAACTATGCACACTTGGCTTGCACTTCACCTCCCACATCTTTTTATAGAGGTTGAGTGCCTCTTCGCTGTTTTTCTGGTCGCAGAGAACCTTGAGGAAACAGTTGTATGTGACTACATCTAGAGGGTACCCTTTTTTCCCCATTTCTTCCAATAGCTTATACGCCACTTCGACCTTTCCAGCCAAGCACACGCCTTCAATCATGTCTTTGTACGTTGATACATCAGGTAAGCATCCACTGCCTATCATATCCGCTAGCAGCTTCGAGCTTTCATCCATCTTATTGTTTTGGACAAGAGCAACAATCATACTCGCATATGTTTTTGCAGTGGGAGCAGACATGCTTGTGCCGTTCGTTTTCATGAACTCGAAGAGTTCAGCAGCTTCTGTAACCATGCCAGCTTTACAGTAGGTATCAACAGCAGTACCGTATGTGAAATTTTCAGGCGTAAAACCCATTTTGATCATCTTCTCAAGTATGCTCATACCTCTAACCGGGTTCCGCACCCTGCACCATCCAAAAAACAAAATGTTGTATGTATCAGCATTGGGCTTGATCTTGTTCTTTACCCTGGCAAGCATGGCTTCAGCATTCTCAACAAGACAGCACTTGCAGAAACAATCCAGCAGCACATTGAGGGCATCGATCTCTGGCTGCGACTTCATCTTTATCTTCTTCTTCTTGGCAAACTTATGAAGATGGGTCAAGTGTTTCTCAGAGTAGTTTCTCAACATGGGTATTAAAACCTCGACGGGAACATAAGTTTTGTTATTCCTCTTCATGTAATCCAGAAGTTCACAAACTATCCGAAACTGTCTCGCCTTGTACTTTGTACTAGACAGTATCTCAATCATATCATCGTACGCCTGCCGTTCATGGGAATAGTTCTCTTGTTGCGCCGCCCAGGTAAAGAACCTGAACGCACTCTTTTCCTCGTAACGAAACCTGCGAAGAACCTCAATTACGAATGGGGTTGTCAGCTTTGCAGCAAATTGTTCAAGAGATTTCTCCCAATCGATGTGATTGGGTTCGGATGCATCATTAATAGCTCCAAACAACCTATCAACATCATGAGTACTGGAAGAGGCAATTTCAGCAGTCACACCAATTTGAAAAGGACATGAATGATCAATTTCAGTATCATCAGCACAGTGTGGATCAGAGGCAAGTATAATACCACCAAGCAACTTATCCTCATTATGATCAATTACAAGTGTCTCAGAAGAAAATGAATGACCATGTACCTTGGTGAAGCTCAAGAAATGTGGAGACTTCTTTATGCATAAAGTCAAACCACTACTAGCAGAGGGAAAAGATGGGAGAGGACAAAGAGTTGTTCTACATATCTGTGAAATGGGTTGATTTCTATGGCTATGGAAAGGCCTGGAACAAGCTAATAAGGGGCATACATAACAATCTGTAGTTGCAATTCTGGAAAGGGTGGTGTGATTATTTGTACGAATTCTTGAAAAAAGATGTCTTGGCAACATTTTCATATCAGAAAGAGTGGGGGATTCAATTGAATTAAGCTCTCAGGAGAGGGGCAAAAACATGAACGAATGATAATGATTTTGACCTTTTTCCCAACAATAAGAGAGAATTGATAGGATTAAGGAACGGAAAATGATAGACGGATCTGAAGAAAAGGGCCGGGGAAGAGGTTACCTGAACGCAACTCCGGCGTCGGCGGCAGAGCGAGACGAACCTCTCAGGGCAGCCCAGTTAGCTAAACCTACCGTTGGACTTCTCTAAAAGACACTTTTTATCCCCACAGGTTTGACACGAAGACACTTTCACCATTTTTAGTGTGGAAAGTTGACTTTTTTACCCTTTTCAGAGTGCCAAATTTCAGGACACTCACATCCCTTAGAGGCCTTGATTGTATCATTTCATACTAAAAAGAAGGTAATTTTGTCTCAAAGACGTGTATCAGATCTCATTTAATCAGGTGTGCACAAGCCAGTCTGGATATTGCGATTTTCTGAAAAATAAATAATAGTAGAGCATAAACACTTGGTTACGAGGATGTTGGGGGTTTGATTGATTGGTGAACTTCAAATTGTTTTGACAAGAAGGGCCATAATAAAATCCATCAAGTATGTGTATCCAACAGGCAACAGTCTTGGGTAGTTTAAGTTTAGAGATCCATGTTGACAATTATTCATTATAAATATTTAATACATAATTACTTGCATATGTAAATATTTGCTATATTTTATTGTGTCTTCACGCGCCAACAACCTTTCATAGATTTGGTACGGCCAACGAGTTGTATGAATATTTATTAAACAAATATAACAAATTACTTACTGTAGTAATTTTCCATCAATCCATTCACTTCGGATTGTAAAATATTCGCAGATTAAATTAAAAATTAACAGTATCTGAAAATTAGTTAACTAACTAACAATTAAACAAATTTTCCAAAAAGTTAATAAAACTTTCAAACTTGCAAGAACATGATCCTAAGTATGGGTAAAATAGGCAAGCAAAATGGTAGTCCTCCGGCTCGTTTCACAACTCTGACACAGTTATAATCCGGTTACTAATAAGTTGTTCTCATTGGGAGTTTAGTCCTTAGCAACAATGTGTTTCGTGCATAAGTCATTTTACAACCCGACGTAGCAATAACTATGAAACCGGTAACATATTACTCCCTCTGTCCCATAATTTTAGTCTCATATTCCTTTTGTGGTTGTCCTAAATTTTTTGCCCACTTTCCTTTTGTGTAGCTTTAAATATTGAAGTTTCTCTAAATTGTCCTTAATAATAACGCTGACATTATCAAACAGGTAAGAAATAGGGGTATTCAAGTAATTGACTTGACAAAAAGTTAGTAGGAATGTAGTGATTACATGTCCCCCTTAAATAGTTGAAATCTTCTAAGGAGACCAAAATATTGGGACAGATGGAGTACTTCACTAGTAAACTAGTCCATGAGGGGGTCATCGTGGGACTATCGCCGTCTACTTGCGTGAAGGAGTTAAGGACGACTCTTCTGATGGAAAACTTCACTTAGAATATGGAATCTCTAGGTCGAAGCAATTTTGATGGGCTTACCAAGGTCCAAATAGCTTCGTACGGGGCATTTGAGCATTAGAGTGTCAGTGGTGAGAATTCCTGAGCAACTTGCAGTAGCGCCTATAAGCCAAATTATGTAATGCATTGCCCTTTCCTACTCTCCTTCCACTCATCTGTCTGAGCATTCTCATTGGTCTTCAACAACCCAGAGAAGATTTAAGAAATAAGAAAATTCATAATCTCTATCATACAATTTCATGGATATGTATGGACCTGGTAGATTTATTATATTGTCCTTAATTATGTATGTAATTTTTGTTTGAAAAGTATGAAAAAATAGTAGGAAAGAGAAAATGATGTGTAAGGATGTAAAAGTTTCAAAATTTCTGCAGGACAATATAAATGAGACTGAGGTATCTATAAATTGAAGATTTCATTCTAGTTTGTTGTTTTTTCGGAACATTGAGAACATCAGATTATATCCCAGAAGTAGTGCAGATATATTCAGACGAATACATCTAACGAAATAACTAAGAACTCAACCTACTACCATACTAACAAGACATACTACAACACACTAAGCGAGCTTGAAGCTCCTACCCCAACGAAAACATAAAGAAAGAGGCACCTGACTGCTACATAAAGATTACATATTAGAACATTTAGAACAAAAAAGCTAAACGCCTAGAAGCATAAACGGGGCCTGACAAGAACGCTTCAACATCAACACATTGGAGAGCCCACGAACCCTGAAATAAGACATAAAAGACATCACAAAGAACAACAAACTTGGACAAATACTAACCATAAGTTCGCCGAAGGGGTGATGCAGGAGAATCAGAGGCACCGAAATTTCAATGTCCAGAGGGTGGAGAACGAAAATTGAAAATAAGTCTGAGCATCTTGGTGGGACGGTAACACCCATACAACGAATCACACAAAACATCAGACCGCCTTTTCGCAATCAGCATCCTTTGGGTAACCACTGGAGAATCAATATCCATATTGGTGCCAGCCGTAAAGCCTTGATCCAAAACAGTTGTAGGGTGGGGTGCTGAGGTAGGATTACAGGTTGGAAATCGGTTCGTTTTGAGAGGGTGATAATGATTCGGGTCTGTGGGAGGGTTAGCTTCATATATCAGTTTGTGGGATTGAGTAAAGTGGTGGGTTGGTTTTTCGACGGGTGTCGAATATGGATAACGGATATGGGTTTTCAAAGGGACCGTGTTGGTGGTAATATTTTCATCATCTGCTTGTGCTTGAGGGTTTGCTGTTGGATCATTGTCGGTAGGCTTGCAAGACTGAGCACTAAAAGACTTGCGATGCCTCTTTTTTTCAAGGAGAAGTCATCGGAAAGCCGAGTACTCTATTCGAATTGGACCCGAATGATGAGTAGATCGGCAAAGATGCGCCATATACCACCAAAAATCAATCTGGACCTTCTGATTAGTCCGCCGATTGACAAAAGTAATGCTTGCAGACGGGTTCTCGGTGCAACTGTTACCCAGGGACTCTTCAACACCCCTGCATGCATTTTTTATCTCTATTTTTGGCGGATGAGAGAAGCGTAGGCTAAGCAGCTCCGAACGACTGTACCTGCATACCTTCTTCGCGGACATACAGCCCCAAGAGTGAAAAACCCCTTTCACTTTCAGCCGTTTGGCTTCAGAAGCCTTCAAAGCCAAAGGTAGAAGTCGTTTCCGATTAAGTCTACATCTTTCTGTGAGGCACTCGTTCTCTGTAAATGGTTTGAAACACTTTTCGGAAGCCTCATCTGAGGCCGTGCTTGAGGGGGTAAATGACATCTTTCTTCGCTTTCTCGAGATGTCATTGTAATGATCCATTAGAGGAGGAGGAACAAGAGAGGAAGGAACAAAGACAAAAGCAGAAAGATAAAAGGCTAACTAAAATTGGGAGGTGAAAACAAGAAAAGGGGCAGGGGGGGGGGGGGGGGGGGGATAGGGATCAGAGAAGAGCTGAGCAGGAAAGCAAAGAAGAGAGAATAAAACCAATGATCTGTAAATTCCAGGAACTATGATTCAGTTGCTGATGTTATTGCCAAGAATTCCCCGTTGTGGGATACCAAAGATGTCTCTTCTCTTTTGTAATGTTTTTATGGGTTGTGATAGCCCCTATTAGAGAAGCTTCAGTTGCAATTTAAACAAAAAACTGAAATTACTACCAACACCAAATTCATATACACAAAATGCCCATAAAGGTACAATTCATTTAAATAAGACTCTGACGTGAACCTCACGATTGAGCACCATCATCTTTCAGCTCTATCCAGGTTAAGCCGCAATGAAATTCACAGCAGAAGATTGGCTGGCCACCTTTTATACGTCCAAGAATGATGGTCTTCCCATTCTTGATGCTGTGACCGAAAAGAAGAGATGACTCAGTGTCATGAAAGACCAGCATTTCTTTGCTCACCCAAGTTACTGGAATCTTGTGACTATACGCTACGTTAAACGGAGAGATACTCCCACCGGATTCGATCTTGTACATCCTCTTCCATTCAGCAACCCCCTTGGGATCAAACAAGCACCAAATGTCCACTAAGTTTCTTTTGTCATACTGAACCACCAGAGACAAGAATTCTCCTCCAGGCATATAACACTTGTCATATCTTTCACAATCAACAGTTGGACAAGGGAGGCGGTAAGTTTCTTCGGATTCCACACAAAAACCAACTAAGTCTTGTGTATCTTTATTAACCCAGAAAACAATATCCCCAACACAAACTGTAGACATCGAATTCCCAATATAGTCATGTATTTCTCGACAGTGAGGAATTACCTTCCATGCGCAACCTTTCCCAAGGGTAAGCACTGCACATCGGTAAGCCAGGTCAATAGAAAAATAGGTGAGAACCACCTTATATTCCTTAGTAGAAGAAACACACACGAATGACCATGTGCGGCAGACATCGACTTTGATTGGAGGAACATTTGTGATCCTTCTGGTAAAAGGATTTGCAACGTGCATGGTTCGGTCAATTACCTGCTCCAGCAATAGCAACCCATTGCAACCAGCTATAACTCTGTAACGATGCGGTAACTCTAGTTCTCTCCTCACTGCTTTTGATTTCCCCAAACTTGCAAAGTGGCCTAAGTTATCTTGAGCGAAAAACAGGCCAGAACTGCGATTGGGGTGATGTCGTTCCTCAAATACAGAGCTGCGGATCAATTCATGCCACTGCTTACAGACGAATTGCATACAGCTGTAGAGTATATCCGCCGGAACCCAAGTGAGGATAAGGAAAATCAACTCTTCGGGAAGTTTAGGCCAACAACTCTCCGTAATTTCCTTGGAATGGATACTAGATCTGCTCTTCTTCCTACTAATTCTTCCGTTTGGTTTCATCTGACAAGGATTCACAAACTCAGAAACTATGCCAACAAAACAAGATGATAAATAAATCACAAGGAGTAATGCAATGAGTATCACAACAGCACAATACGACTCTGCAAATTCCATTATCAAGACGTATATTTCTTTCATTTTTATTTATTCAAGACATTAGATGGTTTGCAGGCCCTTCTGAGATATCATGTCACTAGCTTTCTTAATACCAAGTTCTGAAATCAAATAAATACGTAGTGCATCAATCATAATAACACTAAAGATTTGTCAGAAATTTTAAGACAGATAATTGCCCATAGTTGTATCAGTTTTATCGCCAAGAAGAGTTAAAATTAACGATAATCAACACAAAAGATGACAATGATAGTGCATCAGATTTGACAAAATCAGTTTTGTTTACCTCTACTATTGGTTCGAAACTATATATTGCTGCTTGCCATACATTATAGCTTTGTGATGGAGCATGGTGCACGTATAGATTATATGGGCCTCCATGATATTGCAAGCATATGGAGCAATATCAATTTTACTAAGATTTGTGACGGAGATCAATAACATGAATACTCTACACTATCAGTTGATTCAAGTTACCAAAATGTAGTCCCACACCAACTATCAACTCATGCCTTAACTTTGACAATACTACTGCTTAGAATAACTATGAAGTGATTATAAACTTCCCTTTTCTATATGTGTGATAAAACTTTTAAAAATCATTAAATAGAGTGTATATGAGTTGCATGGCTTGTTATTCTACGGAATTAACGAGGACAGTAAAAATGATGAGAGCAGGTTGATCACTTCTTCTGCAACAATAGATTCTGACCCAGTGCCTGCTACATGTTCGGCAAAATAGCTAAGTGAGTATCAAGCTCCAACAGGCATCCAATTGCACCCTTCAGTCACTCCAAGTGCCAGCATAAAGCCTCATAGGCTCTCGTACTACTAATGGAGTAAATTTACATCAGACACTAGAAAAAGAATTTAGCTGCCCCAAATACTTTGGACTTTGATCCAAAGCAACTAACTAACTACTGTGAATCATCTAAATCCCGAGTCACATGAATTTTCAGATACACTATCTGCGGCCGAAATTATTGTCGAGCATGAGTTACATGAATTATCAGAGAATGCTGACATTGACATTCAGACTTGTGAGTCTCATGGTGGCAACCAAATTGCAACAAGAAGTCAAGTTAGTGTTTTCGCCATTGCTTCAAGCTTTGCCTCTATACCAGGGTCCCAAGGTACATTTACTACACTTGTAGCTAATAAGACTTGTCAGAAAACTCTATCAAACACATATTGTTCTGTCGACTAACCGTTAATTGTTTTCCCTGATCAAGTTGTTTATGATGGTAGAGAAAAGGGTATTGGATGCGCTACCAGCAAGGTTCCAAGAAATCAGTTTAGGTAACGCCATTGCTGGTAAGTGATGAGATTTGTGTATCATTGACAAGTCTTTTACTTGATAAAAAACTCCCATGTATGAAGGAAAAGAAGCTGGCTACCCACCCCCAATCTTACCATCAGTCTATAAACCACTAATTGTTTTTCCTGATCATGTTGTTTATGATGGTAGAGAGAAGGGTATTGGATGTGCTACTAGAAAGATTCCAAGAAAATCAGTTTAGATAACGCTAAAGCTGATACAGATTTGTGTATCATTGAGATCGTTTTACTTGATCAGAAAACCCCATGTCTAAAGGGGTTCTTACTTTGCTTAACTTTACTACAAAGGGTTTCTCTAATTACCGCGACATAGCAAAGTTATTATATGTTCTATGCTTAAATTTACTACAAAGGGGTTCTCTACTTTGCTTCAAGTATGAGATTGGCAGATATAAAGTTGTTGCCCTACCATGAGATCTAAACTTGATGTTACTGAGAGGGAAAATGATGGAAAAATGAGTAGGGTGGATATCACACACCTAGAGATGTTTATGTAAATTGGAGTTGTCACTCTACTAAAGAAGAAATCCTCTTCACTGCTGAATCAAAAATGATACTGAAGGCTTAAGGTTCCTACAGACACGCCATCCTTGTTGCACCTTGAAGATTCTGAAGTTCATGTTTGCAATTATCAAGCTATGATGCAGTTCTAAGTTTTTTGTTCAAATTTGGGTGCCAATTATATCATTAAATTGGATGAGGCTCTTGTTCAGAGTACACTTGGGCTCCGTCTGGTTGGTGGTATAATATTTTCCTGTAAAAAGTTATCCCTTATTTTGGTGTTTGGGTTCCATTTGGTTGGTGGTAAAATATTTTCCTGTAAAATGTTTTCACTCTAATGATGTAAAATGATTTTACACATTTAAAATCTGTAAGCCATTTTCCTGGAGTGAAGGAGCATGACAACAACTCATACTAACACCTCCACCACCAAGAACCACTTCTACCAAGGATTCAAATAACGGGGCATATCGTAACGTATCGGGCGATACAGAACGGTACCGGTAGGCACCGAAAACGGTTCACCCGATACGGTATGCGTGAGCCCGATTCACGTACATAACATCCAGTAGGGACCGTTTCGTTGGGATAACGGGCGATACGTTCCGATACCCTCGGTTTTGGGCGATACCCTTGGTTAACATTCACGCGTTTGGTTCCCGATTTCCGTAACGGTTTCTCCGATACGGACCAATACCTTTATCCGCGACCGAAACCGATACGTCGACTGATACCGTTATTTAAATCCCTGCTACCACCTACCTCCAGTACCGCCACCCATCACTGCCCCTCGTCACCGTCGACTGTTTTGGCAAGTGTCAACAAAACACGAGAAAATGATTGCACAGAAAAAAAAAATCACAAAAAATATTTTAAGCGTAGAACATTTTCCTTTGTAAAACATTTTACTGCCAACCAAACGGAGCCTTAGTGGCAGACTTTTTTTTTTTTTTTTTTTTTTTTTTTTAAGTATGGGCAGCCATTTGGAACCAGACCAATGCGAGAAACAACAGATGAGTGTGTATGGTTAGTACTAGGCAAGGTAGCCAAGTTTCCTTGGACTGGGGAATGGAATAAATTGCACATAAAGTTAGTTCATAGTCATAGTCACCAAACTCAACCAGCTGTTTGGTTTTATACCTCACCGCTACCTTGAGGACAAGGTAGCTCTTAAAGAGTTTGGTTATCTCTTCTTCTTCTGTGTTCCAATCTATGTATTTCGAAAACTTTGATTATTGAATTGAGGTTTAGCATTTTAAGTCTTCATTAGTTGCCTCCCCCAATTCCATATTTTTTTGATGTATCCTTCAAAAGCTAATGGGGTGCAATTAGCTTTGGGTGCTAACATTTCATCTGTGGACTAAGAGAAGAGAAGGAGACCCTTTTATCAAAATTGAAGGAGCATGCCCAGGGTTCACGGCCCCACGAGGATAATAAGAATTTGATCGCCCCTAGTGGAATTCCAGGACGCTAAAATATTATTGAGAAAAGTTAAAAAGTCATGGACCTCCTAATCGTGTAAGTTCTGCCGACCGAACATCCCCCCCCCACCCCCTATAGTAACACCGTGACTCACTAAATCCTCACTGTACTGACGTATGTGATAAAGAGAAGGAAACTTGCGAGAATGAGAAACTTCCCCCGCCCACAGATCATCCTGAAAGAGAAAACAATTCCCTAAACCGACCTTAAACATTACTCTCTGCAGACTGATCCCACCTGCCTTGAATCTCCTTCCCACCGCCCACACCCAAAAGAACCCACAACCACATTGGAGCATCGGAACCAAACCTAGTATCAATCATCTTCCTTCAAAGACTCTCCCTCTCGAGACCAAACCGCCACAACCACTTCACTAATTAGGCTAAATTACGAATACCCAAGCTCCTTAATCTCCGCTGGCTGACACACAAATCTACCAAATGATATGAAAGTCGTCCCCCATACCACCCCATAAGAAGTCACATAGGATTTTCTACAATTTCCTCACCACAAATATAGGCATGAAAAAAGAGAGACAAAGTAGGAAAGCTCGACAGAGTGCTCTATATGAGGGTTACCCGCCCATCCCCTGAGAGGTTGGCATTTTCATACCGGCCAACCTACCATGATGGTGTTCTACAGTATAGTCCCACACCTTCGCATCATTGTAACAAGCTCTTTGAGGCAAACTCAAGTACATAATTGGAAGCTTTGAAACCTTACAGCCTAAAATGCTAGCAAACTCGACAATTCTAGGCACGACACCGATCGGAATCATCCCCTACTTGCTCAAATGTACTTTCAAGTCGGGAACCACTTGAAACAAGTCAAGCACGCCCAAGAGGTCGCCTATGCAACTCGCCTCGCCTCCGAAAAAGTCAAGGTACTATCTGCAAACAAAAAGTGAGAGATCTGGATATGAGGAGCGAGGACCACCCATCTACCGCTCTAGTCATCATCCTAGTGAAAGCTTCCTTAGCAATGATAAACAAAAGGGGAAGGAGAAGATCCCCTTCTCTTAGACCTCGATAAGGTTGGAAAATACCTCTAAGAGAACCACTGACAAGGATAGAATAGCGAATATTAGAGATACACTATTCAATCTAACATACCCAAGGCTGACACTACTAGTCCCCCATCTTTCCAAGAAGATAGAGAAGAAACTTCCCATTGACATGATCGCAAGCCTTCATCAAAGACGTAATCTCTTTTCATGTAAACAACCATACTACTACTAACATTCATCCACTACCACTGATTACCATTAATATTCATGGAATCTATCAAGCATCATCATCACTAGCTGTTGTTGCAACAGGTAAGAAGAGTATTGCCAAATTAACTAGGGCAAATACACCAACTGATAGGGATAGACTTAAATTCGCAAGTATCATACATCAAGTACTACCCTAATAAATTTTCATCGGGAAGAGTAGAATCAATAACCTTCGTTGCTCGTAAAGAGAAATTCGGAATGACTACTCATTACAGAACTGAGAACGCATCTCCGGCGCCGGCGGCAGAGCGAAACGCCACTCTGAAGTCTGAACACAGCCCCGTTTTTTTTGTGGTGTTTTGCCCCTTCTTTCTTTTGTTTTGAGCAAGTATTTTGCCCTTCTACTGAATTTTGGCAAAATTGCACCGGTGGTACCTAATATTATACATTTTCTTACACTTCAATGCCCATATTTTTTATTTTGACATTGTTGCACCTCTGAAATATTTCACTAATTTTCTTAGTTTTTTTAACGGTTAATGTGGGTATTTTGGTCTTTTATAAAACTAAATTAGATAAAATAGCAACTCCGGCGTCAATTAATAAGATTCAAGAACGGAAAATTACAGACGGATCTGGAAGAAAAGGTCGGGAAGAGGTTACCTGAACGCAACTCCGGCGTCGGCGGTAGAGGGAGACCAACCTCTCACAGGGCTCAATTTCTATCCATACTTAGTTAAGGCCTGGTACTTAGCTAAAACCGGACTTTTCTAAAAGACAATTTTATCCCCTCAGTTTTGACACAAAGACACTTTCACCGTTTTCAGTGTGGAAAATGTCATTTTTACTTTTTCATAGTGTCGAATTTGAGGGCACTCGTACACCCCTTAGGCCATCCGCAGCAGTGGTTCTCCGGCTAGCCGAGGATTGCGATTAAGCTGTTTAGGTCGCCCAGAAGGAAGGCCAGGGGTGGGATCGGGGCTTCGTGGTGGCTAATCGAGCTTGAGGCCGGGCTTCCCGAGCACGCTGCCAAGCCCGGCGTGCTTTGCAAAGACTTGGTCGTTTCTGTTTTAAATGGAGTTGTTTACCCGGTTTGGGAGTACTGCTCTTCCTCTCCATCCAAAAGTGTATCTGTACAGTTTATTCAATTGTATTTTTTCTTTTTTTCTCTGTATTTTCTTTTTTTCTGTCCATCCAAAAATGGTTTAAAAAATGATAATCACGAATAAAAAAACTCCTGATGATGAATCTAATTATTTGCCTATCTATTTTTTAGATAAAAATATAATTATGGAAAATATGTGATAAGTTTTGTAATAAAATAGTAGTAGAGAGCTCCAGGAAGACTTTACCTTGCTGGGTGTAATATGGCAGTTTTGTTATATTTAAGAAGTTAGGTGGGGGCCAAATTTAGATAACAGTGCTCCGAGAAGCCCTCTTGTTGCGAATGGCCTTAGAGGCCTTGATTGTATCCTACCTACCTTATTTAAAAGAAGGACTTGCCCATTTGCATGTGTTAATTTGACGATTTTGGCCGATGCAGTTATTAGAATTACAAGGGCTTTGTGAGTGAGTGGCAGTGTAATTTGTGATGAAATTGGGGGGCTGGGCTCAGTGGGTGGTGTTTCCTTAATTTGACGGTTTTGTCCCTGCAGTGGCTTCTATTTGCAGCATCCAAGACAGTGAGTTCAGTGCCATTAACAGTCTAACAAGGGCATTTTTTGGTGTTGCCCATTTGCATTTGTTAATTTGACGATTTTGCCCTGTGGAGTTGTAGGAATTACTAGACCTTTGTGAGTGAGTGGCAGTGATGCATGTGGTGTTGTTGTGGTTGATTATCTGCCCCGGGCTACTTTATTCAGTGGGTGGTCATCCCTTAATTTGACGATTTTGCCGTTTTTCGTATTTCCCAATTACGGCTCTGTCAGTTTGGTATTTTTGTAATAATAGATGTTTTGTTGGTCAAAATTGTTAGAGACCCAATGTTGTTACCAGCTTCGCTTAGGTTTTTTTCCCACTTTTCACGCACAGAAACACAGAGAAGAAGGAGAGAGAGGGAGAGAGAGAGCTATGGCTTCGCAGCTATCCGCATACGCTTGGACGACGGCGACGCTTCTATATCTCAATTAAGCCCGAGGAAGGAACCACAACGGCGGTGATGATTGGAGGTGGCTATCCCTCTCTCCCCAAATACCTTTAACGCTGATTCCAGTCGGATTGAACTCAAAAGGTGCAATTTTGTGTTTTTGAGGCTTGCCTCGCCCATTCTTCCCCTCTCCCACATCTGCATGTGTTCTTGTGACCTATACCTTGCTCGGCACATGGAAGGAGAAAACCCTAGAACATATAATTGCTCTCATTCAATTGATGGTTTGTTTGTTGTTTGTGAAATTTAACTAGAGTGAGGAAGTGAAGAACCGTAGTTGAGGGGTTTCATGATTGAACACTTTATTGTTAGTTCGAATAGCAGATATTTTCCTCAAGAGTTACGCCATATGTCATAAAAAGTTTGTTATCCACTTTCTAGATCAGTTTATCAGTCAGAACTCTTGCGATCTCAATTCTTCTTGAACATTTCCATGTGTTCACTAATTTAGTGTGTTTATACCAATTAATTTTGTTTATTGGAAATCCCCTTACAGTCTGGTTCGGTTTATTGCTTGATACTGATATCTACATGATGCCTTGACAAACTTCAAGAGAAATTAATGTAATTGCTGCTTAGGTATGATGGAAAAGCTGTAGTTCTCTTCTTAATGGGTACTCCAGCACCTGTAAGGTAGTAACGAGTAGATGGTTCCACTTATCTGACAGATTGCAGTGTTTGTTTCGTCGTAACAGATTATGCTGGTTGGTTATTGTCGTAATGCTGTTTGTGGTCTTATTCAGAGAACACCTAATCTTCACTTATCCTATGCATCTAAGAAATAGCAGTTGTGAATGAAGGATACTCTTTAGGTGTTCGTGGATATAATAGCTGCAAAGATATCTAGATCAGAAGCTCGCCGGATCTATTTATCAGCCTGAGTTCTGCAGCTTCTGTATTGATGGATCCTTTGGTTTTTCCTTTATTCTTCCATGTGAATCATTGTTGAATGTTGTGGCCAATGGATTTATTTATCGGGCGAGAAACACGCCAGAGCAGATCCATCTATTTCACGTGGGACCAGTTATATTATACTAGATGTTGCACGAGAGAAAAAATCTATCTTTTTGCTAAGGACATGGTTTTCTACTATTATTTATCAGTTGCCTCTATGATATTATAATGGTTTTCTCCCTGGTGTAAGCTCAAACCGTGGTATATTCATGCCTAATTCGATGTATGAGATGGCTAATTCTCATCATCCTACGACTCATATGGAACTGGCAAGAAGACACTTAACTGTTCATTATTAAGTTACCCATCTTGTACCTTGTACTGGTAAGCTTATATTTTTCATCAGTGATGGGGTCTCGGATCAAATTAAGTTGCAACAAGTTCCTGAGGAAGTCTTCTGTAGGGCATACATATTTTCCTACTGTAGGTAGGCGTGATTATCTTGGTGTTGACTTGAGAGATAAACTTGATAGAAGGCATTCTCCACTGCGGAGGTATTCTCCTCGAAGAGATGCTAAGGGCCGCCATGCACCACATGGTGAGTGTTCATCTATATGATTGTTCTATTTCTCTTCTTATGATGGTTCCTAACGCTCTGTCAGTTGTAGATCCTCTTTTCTGATGTTGTATATGCTGACTTCCGTTGTTTCTATGTATATGCCGTTACTCTTTAGTTTCCACTCTTTGTAGTTAATAATTCAAGGGATGCATTGTGATTTGGGATATGTCTTTCCAATTTCCAGTGCATTATGATTTGATCTGTACTAAGAATTTTTCTGTATTTTGCAGGGTATTACAGTCCAACCAGTTCTCTTGGAGAAAGGAGGTAATTTATGTACAATTAGAGATTATGGGTGAGTTTGGTAGAATGGTTTCTGGTGGAAAAACTGGTTTTTAGATAGTGGTGGAAATTTTTTGGTTTTTTTAGAGATTTTGTTTAAACCAATGTGTTTGGTAGTGGTTTTAAACTAGATGATGTAGATTAAATGACAAATATACCCTCAATTTATTTTTCCTTTATAGATTCAAGAACAACAAATGTGAGGCAAAAAGTTAACGATTTCATATGTTGCAACGGTTTCATGACAGTTAACAAATTGAAGAACAAATTAACGATATTTTTTTCATCCAGAAAATTAAATTTTCATACTAATTTAATAAAAAATTAACGAAAAAATCAAACTTCATACTCAACAAAGTTCAAAAAAATGTTACTGGTACTATTGAAGTAACCATGGTACTGTGAGAATGAAGGGTCAAGTTGTCTACTTATAAAAATTTCTCTAATATTTGAAGGATAAAATTAAGAAAGTTTAGATATGAGTTTGGTAATATCAAGAATATATGAGGGTATTATGGGGTTACGAAGAAGTAGGAAAAAGCTGGAAAAAAACCACAGAATGATGGTTTTTTCCCACATGCCTAAACTTGAAAAAAACTGGTTTAAAAACCAGATTTTAAACCACCCCAACCAAACAGAAAATAAAACCATTTGGTTTTTCCACCAAAAACCAAAAAAAAAAACCAATGTGCCAAACGCACCCTATGTGCCTCAAATATCTTTTATATGATATTGTTGAGCATGAATTTTGACCAAGTACAGTGTTAGTTTCTCGGTATGTTGTGTTCTTTTTCCTCAGAACGTACCAACGTGAGCTCAGCTAAAAAACATGTGTAAATATTCCCGCGTCTGTTAGTGCCAATGCTTTCAGAGTGTGTTGTTGGTTTTGGGTATTTGAACATCGATTTTATGTTTTCAGCTCTTGCGAAAGCAAGAAGGATGGTAAATGAAGTGAGCGGTTGAACTACTGATATATGAGAATTAGGACTTGTTACATGTATATCCAAAACTGACTAGACGTTATAATAAATCTTTGATAAGAACATAATGGCATTGACTAGAGCTCATTTGTTTTCTCAACTTTTTTTCATTAAAATATGATTTTAACTTTTAAAATAATTCATTTGGGTTGAGGTGAACGGGATTCAAGAGGATCATACTGTGCAAATAGTGACGTTGTGTATTTAGGTGGGCGTAACCTAACACTTGAAGAGTCATATAGCGAAGTCTAGATAAAGCATAATTTGTAGTCTTTGCTTCTGCTATTTTATGTGGGATTGACAAGTAACCTTAGTTGTTGATGTTCTTCTATCACAACGAAGATTCTAGGAACACCATGTAACCCCAACTTTGTTACTCTCGGAATATTTGCATTTCTTGTTATTAAAACACTCGGCAGCTCGTCATATCCTCAAACATTATTGCTTAGTTTCTTGTACCTATTCTGCCAGCGGTATAAAACACCGAAAGAAAGAGTTTGATGGTCCAAGTGATTTGTCTGGAAGTGCTAATTTTGATTATGCTTTAACAATCTGTACAGTTAAGGAACTTGCGGTCAGAGGTTGACATTTTGGATAATCACAAATCCGAACTCGAGGTTCTTTCCAATCTTTTGTATATTTTTACCCTATACCAAATAACTACAGTTTCAAGACACTCATTTTTTAGAATAAGAACTTCCTTTCCAAAGCTTTCTGTTTGGATTTGTATTAAGGCTGCACATGCATGTCAGTTCGATTTTTTAGTAGTTAACTCTGGATTTTCTTATAAATAAGTTTTATTCTCAATTTTATTGTCTTACATTTCAAGGACGTCTGATATTTAATTGTTGCACCTGTTTGCTGTTGTCTAGCTGATGGGGCGTGCTGCTTCACACATTACATTCGAGTGTGCTTTACAAACTCATCTAATGTTACACTTATTGGGGAAGAGGTGCCTCACAAGCTTAGATATGCCCACGCTGGCTCATTTTTTCAATCATTAATGCCTCCTGGCTTGTCACATGCGAATATTACGGCTTTCTTTGTGAAGTAATGTACTCTATTCGTGTGTTAGGATTCTGAATTCTCCCACTGTTGCAGGTTGCAGCACAAAAGAAGACTTTGAAAAGTGTAACAGACTACACTGGTGATGCCGTATGCAAACGTGCAGAACTTGGGACCAACTATGGTGTCATTCTTATCCCTGAAGGTCTGATTGATTTCATTTCTGAGGTAAATTCCTGAATCATGATACAGTCTATCGTCCTGCAGATTACTGCGTGAGTGATGGAAGATATAAAGTTGTATAATTTGAAACTTTCAGGTAAAACAGCTCATTTCAGAGCTCAATGAAATACTGGCCCATGAGGTTGTTGATGAAGGTGGTCTTTGGAAAAAGAATCTTCAGCCACGGTCTCTGGAGTTGTTTAACCTATTACCTCCGGCAATTCAGGAACAACTGATGCTTGAGAGGGATCCACACGGCAACGTCCAGGTGGCTTTTCGTTTCAGCGACTCATTTCGTTTTAGCATATGGAGTTCATATTTTCTAGCATCTCAAATTGTTACTGGTTTTGGTGTTCCAGGTTGCTAAAATGGAAACTGAGAAAATGCTTATCCAGATGGTTGAAACTGAGTTGGAGCAGAGGAGGCAGAATGGTGCATACAACAAATACCAATTCAAAGGACAATCCCACTTCTTCGGGCTATATATTGGATTTAAATTTGGACTTGAGCGGTTTATTCTTGAGCTCTCTATACTGCGAATCATTGGTTATGTTATTCTTATCTTCGTAATGCTAAAAAATTCACATTATGCAGTTATGATAATGTGGTTTCTTTGGTTGACATATCTTCTCTTCTTTAAGTTTACAGTCTAATGGTGATAGTTTATTTTCTATATCGGTTACTCCCCGACTCTTGTGGCTATGTTTTTCTGTATTGTTTCTATTTTCCTGGAAAATGAACTGAGACAGTAATTCATCACTTGGATCAATGTTTACTTTCCCAAAATCAATAATTGTCGCTTTTCCGAGCTCCAGAGTTTAGAACCTAAACAAGTGGCACCAAGCCCTAAAGTGATGATTCCATAGAATCGCGCAATTGACACGATTGCTATTAAAAGTGGCGTTTTCTTTATTAAATATATATTTTACTCATTATAAGAGAAAAGTTGTTTCTTTTATTCAATAGAATATGTCTGAATGAAAACTAAGAAAACACAACTTTCTTATCCTTTAGTAGCTACGTAGTTATTAATATTAAATTTCTAGACAGTTTATTATTGTCGTATGCCTCGTAAATTGACACTACACTTAGAACGTTGTAGTTGTCAGGGGTTGTTTGGAATTTTTGCATTAGTATAGGGACATGAACCTTTTTTTATAGATTGAGAGATTCTCAAGGGTTGTTGGTTGTCTCTCAGACACCCATGTTCTCGCCGAAATCAGCTCATTGGAGGCCATAATTTCTCCATGTACTCACTAGCTTGCATATTGTTTGTCTGCAGGCCTTTTCAGCAACCATGGGCCACTCTATTTTTTTCTACTAAAACATATTTCTCAAAATTGGGTTTGACATGTCATACTGCCAAGATTCACAGTGAGGTATTTTTAGTCTTCTCAATTTATTTGCTATTGAATATTCTTCTCTATACTATCCTGAACATAAAATATTCAGGCTTCAGTTGAGAAAAATGCCAAAGAGATAAAAGAATATATTGAGGCTATGATGAAAGGTTTCTCGACTTGGCGATATACACGAGGATCTTGCTCTGCATCTTGGCGTGGCAACATGGAGGGAGACTTGTCTCATCCTGTTGCAGCCATGAAAACGTCATCCTTGTCTATCGCCATGTACGGATCTGAGCCTCCCCTAATGTCATAAATATATCTACCTAGCTTATCTAAAAGAATGAGTTGCCCAAACCACGTCAGCGCCACCTGTGCAGCTCATCCACCTTGGCCCTTTAAAGTTGTAGGAATTACTCGTGCTTTGTGAGTGAGTGGCAGTGATGTTTGTGGTGTTGTTGTGGTTGACTATTTTCCCCTGGCTACTTTAATCAGCAGAAACTATCAAAGAAACTAACCATTGTGCGTTGAGGCTATGATGAAAGGTTTCTGCAGTTGGTGATACACACGAGGATCTTGCTCTGCATCTTGGCGTGGCAACATGGAAGGAGACTTGTCTCATCCTGTTGCAGCCATGAAAAGGTCATCCTTGTCTATCTCCATGTACAAATTTGAGCCTCCCCTAATGTCATGAATCATATATTTTTATATCGCAATTCTCAATTTGGGGCTTGAATTGGAAATTTGTGCTCCTATTGCTGCTATTAATTGTTTGACCCTACATGGAATCCCCATTTGGTTATGTGATTTTTTAAGGTGAACTGGATTTCTGTACACCTTTGCTGGATGATAACTCTGTATTAGAGTTATATTTCTTGCAAGTTTTAAATCGTTTTGCGTGATTTCCGGGTTGATTATATTGGTTTTGCACTACGAATAGAGAGAAAACGTAGAAGTTTAGCTTTGAGCATTAAATTGTAAATACGGGCGTTTCTCGCATTAATTTATGTTATAATGTCACGTTTGATCGCACGGGTTGTGTTTCGTGTTATTTTGGCAGGAACGGAGCTTGAGGAGATGAAGCGGAGAGGGGAAAAAAGCTTTGGAAATTTTTCGGGAGCTTAAACAAAGAAGAAATGTGAAGAAACAGTGAAAATACATGAAGAGGGGAGGCAAATGCAATTTAATGAAGTTTCTGTAATGGCACTTTGACCCCCTAGATGAAAAATGGCCAAACACTTAGTGAAATTTTGATGGCCAACATGAGAGCAACTCACTGGAAGTGTAGGTGATCCTACAATCACAAGATCACCCGCAAGACCATAATGTGATCCTAGGATAAAAAAATGTTATCACAAGATCAAGTACAAGACCAGATCTAGGATCAAACGTGATCCTACAACCACAATGTGATCCTATGATCACAAAAGGTGATTACAAGATCACAATACTTAAAAAATAAATAAAAGAAGGGGGCTATTTTATTAAGAGGACGAACGGAAGAAAAAAAAGGAAAAAACACTCACGCAAGGAGAAAGAAAGAAGACTCACGCAAGGGGAAGGAAGAGGAGGCTAGGGTTCAAGAGGAAGGCTCCTCCATTGAAGATATAGGTTTTGCTTTCTTCTTCTCCTTTCTCAATCTTGTTATGGAGAAACTTGTTAATCTTGTTTGGTTGATTAATATTAGCTAAACTCCATTGCTAGGCTTCTCTAGAGAGCCTAGGGTTTATGTCGACGAATGATTTGTCGGGTTTAGACTTTGTCTCATGCGTTTAAACTTTGATCTATTGAATGAATATTTAGTTTCTTGAACTTGTTAGTGAGTCTCGCCTATTGACACGGCGTGATCATGATTTAATCTTCATGAAAACTAGGGTTTGTTCATAGTTCATCGTTTTGCTTAATGTTAATGTTTATTTTAGTTACATGTTCTTGTTCTATACTTAATCCTTAGTGTGAAAGGAGTGATCAACCGGACACGCTAGCTAATTAGATGAGTGCACGACAGTGACTTAGCCAAATTGTGATGGGAACTTGAACACAATCCCGAATCACCAAGACCGAAAATGAGACGTGTTAGGATTGACCTTAGTGTGGGTAGATTCGGTAGGATTATTTAGCTGTTTTGTAAAACGGTGGGCCGACATGACCCGTTATCGTACCAGTAGATGACCTGCTAGAACGGACCGGTAGACAACATGAGACCGAGAGGATATTGTAGTTAATCGAGACGTAAAATGACATGAGACCGACAAGATATTGTCATAGCGTATTACCCGGCTGAACTAAAATAGGATTGACGTGTTACATAGCTGAACCGAAATTCGTCTGCAGCCCTAGGGGATCTAGAGATCGCTTAGTTTCTCCATATCTAATTATTAAAAATTAAAAAATAAAAAAATATTAGATTAGTTGTTATTTCAATTCTTAAATCAATTAACTCTTTCCTCCTGCAAAGTACGCTAAATTAAATAACTAAATAAATAATCTCAAGCATGTCCTCGTGGGATCGATAACTCGGGGTTGAAATATCACCCCTATATTACTTGACCGTGCACTTGCGCATACGCGTTAGCAAAACCGCGTCAAGTTTTTGGCGCCGTTGCCGCGCACAGCGGTAGATTATTTTGTTAGGAGTTAGTTAGTGTACTTTTTTTTAAGTTTTAGTTTTAATTATTATTTTTAAATCTCTGTGCTTCACGGGTATCTTGTGAGTTTGTTTTCGCAGGGACACAGGAAGCAAGAGACATAATGAGCATGTCGAGCGAGGATAATTATGAGGGGATATCGGATTACCCCTACTATTGTGCTAGATGCAGAGTTTGGCACACAGATGACTGCTCAGTGATTTGGTGCTATAAATGCAAGAAGGATCACAAGTATAAAGACGCATGCATTTTTGATCCACCACTGTTTCATCAGCACCAGGAAGACTCACCAGCGATTATGGCAGAACGACGCAGTATTATGGAGGACATCCGGGTGTGCTCCAACTTTTTATCCGTGGCTAAACAATTTCCACAAGACGATTCAGCCATAGGTATGGAATACGTGAGGGAGATGATGAAGAGGATAAAGGAACGAGTTGAGAAACTCTCAGTGACAGGGGAATCAAGTATTCAAGAGCCAGAAGAGGAGGCTTTGCCACATGAAAATGAGCCTAAAACTGAACCTTCATCTTCAGCGCCACAAGTGGAAGAAGAGATACCTGAGCCGAGCGAAGACTGCAGTATCCAGGAACCATTGGTGGACTCTGCCATTTATGAGGACTCAGACTCTGATTTAGACCAGGGTGGACCTGTGTGCCCAAGATGGGAGGACCTGCCGTATTGCGAGCCAAAATCGCAGGCGCCCTCACATCATTGGCATGAATGGGAAGACACCGACATTGGAAGCTTATGATGTGCTTATAATGATGAAGCTGATGAAACACTTGTGCTCAGTGCTATTGAGTTTTCAAATTCTTGTTCTATGGGCCATTTTGATGATGATATACATGTCATAGTCAAGGAATTTGAAACCAACAAGTGTGGGGGTGAATTGCATGGGTCACTAGAAGAGCATATGGCGAAAGAGAGGTACTACTGGGATGACTTTATGGAGAATGATGCATTTGAGCCCAGTGGCACTTGGTGGAAGTTGATAAAGAAGAAACAATGCAAGATGAAAAGAGTCAGCTTCTACACTTCTCCACCATCTGCACAACACAGGGGTGCACGTGGAGTTCAAGAAAAGAGATGGTGGTGGAAGAAGAAGAAGTGGAGAGTTAAAGCTTAATCCACTATCCATGTCGATTGAGGTAACCGGGTCGGGCCGTCGACCTTAAATTACAAGCGCTTCTTGGGAGGCAACCCAATGTAGAGTAGGATGTTATTTGCTTTATTTATGTTTTAGTTCTCCATACATGATTTTGAGAGGTGAGAGAGAGGGACTGATGAGTTGTCTAGTTTTGCAGGCAATGTTACAAAGAATCTACCCCAGTGTGCCATGGCACATTTGACCCACATGGGGACTCTTGAGGGAGTTGGGGATTTTTTGTGCATTATTTTCAGGATGGAGCAATCTACCCCGGTGTGCGAGGCACACGTGACCTTAGGGGAGTTACATTATAGCATGGTGTAGCTTGGGGATTGCTTAGATGATCGTCATCAGCGAGAAACTGTCAACGGTCCAATGGACCCCTTCTTGTTGCAGTTTCGCGGACACGGTGCCCATGTAGGTCCCGGCACCTCAGGTATCTCTTACTCTCTCAATGTCTAAGTTTTGAGCTATACTTGTAAAAATCCACCGCCTACACATGTAAGCGAGGATACCTCCAACTTTATCTCTAAATTCGTTGAGGACAACGAAACGCTTAAGTGGGGGGGGGGGGGGGTTGTGTATATTTTTGCTAGCCATGTCTGTTCATAGCCTTGTTACATGTAGATTGTGTTAGTATTGTGAGTATTGTGGTTGGTAGTGTGTTTATTATATTGCCGTATTGTGTAAGATTGTGTATGTTATGCATTGTTAGCACTTTTACATTATTGAGTCACCCTACCCAATGTTATGTGATTAGTCGAGTTGGCCAATGCATGTAGAGTCTAGGAAAATATGAGAAAATTGAAAAAAAAAATAGGAAAGAGAAAAATCCATAAAAATTTAAAAATTTTGAGAATATGGGCAATTGATGAAGCTTGAAACCAGAGAGAGTTCAATGAAAGAGTCTCAATGAATAGGAAGCACCGTAGTGGGGAAAACCTTAATTTTAGTATCTTGCGCACTAGTTTCACGAAAGGAAGTCCCAGGTATTCAGGGAAAAGTGGAAAGAAGACGAGGGCATACCTTTAGTTCCTTTATTGTGATAGGAGGATTTAGTCCTAAGGAGTTGAATAGTCTGTTTTCGAGTGGAAACTTGTGGCCTCTTGTAAATATGGGGTGGACCTTCGTGTAGAGTCGGTTCCATGTGGTACATTTCTCTAGCCTAAGTGAAGTTAGAGAGTGTACACCACCATCCCTTAAGGCGTTTCAAGAGCTAACCAAAAAAGCCCACACTTATTTTCTCTAAATGCACGGCTGAAATAAATTGAAAGAGAATGAAAAAACAAAAAAAAAACAAAATCTTCTCCTGGACGAGATACGGTGAACAGCCTAGTCTGCCCCCGTTCGCGCGGGGAATTTGGATTCAAAACAATTAGAGCGTCTAAGGAAAATTAAAGCCAAGCCGTATTACACGGAGTTGTGTCTCCCGTCACTGGGACAACTTGCATTCATTGCAATAACGGCTAAGAGGGTCTGAAAACCTCATATGACTTGGCGATGAAAGACTACTATAGGACTAAGGATTCCTGGACCCTCTGAGCTAAAGGACGTGCCCGGATCTTGGATTGAGTTTGGTGGATGTTTTGGGACCCCTTAGTGAGCTTGTGCGTAGAATGATTGTATTTTGAATTCCTTATTGCGGTTGTGTGAAGTGCAAAAGAGACTTGTGAGAACTTGCTGATTTTGGTTAGTGATAGCGAGATTGCCCGTCTCTTAAGAAAAAGAAAAAAAAAGTATGTTGTTTCAATTTTTGCATTGTGTAAAATCGAGTTGTATTGTCTATAGTCATGTAGATTGCATTGCGTGTGTGAGTTGTTTGTGTCACATTTTGCTCGGGACACGCAAAAAGGTAGTGTGGGGGATTTGATAACTCTGTATTAGAGTTATATTTCTTGCAAGTTTTAAATCGTTTTGCGTGATTTCCGGGTTGATTATATTGGTTTTGCACTACGAATAGAGAGAAAACTTAGAAGTTTAGCTTTGAGCATTAAATTGTAAATCCGGGCGTTTCTCGCGTTAATTTATGTTATTTTGTCACGTTTGATCGCATCGGTTGTGTTTCGTGTTGTTTTGGCAGAAACGGAGCTTGAGGAGATGAAGCGGAGAGGGGAAAAAAGCTTTGGAAATTTTTCGGGAGCTTAAACGAAGAAGAAATCGTGAAGAAACAGTGAAAATACATGAAGAGGGGAGGCAAATGCAATTTAATGAAGTTTATGTAATGGCACTTTGACCCCCTAGATGAAAAATGACCAAACACTTAGTGAAATTTTGATGGCCAACATGAGAGCAACTCACTGGAAGTGTAGGTGATCCTACAATCACAAGATCACCCGCAAGACCACAATGTGATCCTAGGATAAAAAAAGGTGATCACAAGATCAATTACAAGACCAGATCTAGGATCAAACGTGATCCTACAATCACAATGTGATTCTATGATCACAAAAGGTGATTACACGATCACAATACTTAAAAAAAATAATAGAAGGGGGCTATTTTATTAAGAGGACGAACGGAAGAAAAAAAAGGAAAAAACACTCACGCAAGGAGAAAGAAAGAAGACTCACGCAAGGAGAAGGAAGAGGAGGCTAGGGTTCAAGAGGAGGGCTCCTCCATTGAAGATATAGGTTTTGCTTTCTTCTTCTCCTCTCTCAATCTTGTTATGGAGAAACTTGTTAATCTTGTTTGGTTGATTACTATTAGCTAAACTCCATTGTTAGGCTTCTCTAGAGAGCCTAGGGTTTATGTCAACGAATGATTTTCCGGGTTTAGACTTTGTCTCATGCGTTTAAACTTTGATCTATTGAACGAATATTTAGTTTCTTGAACTTGTTAGTGAGTCTCGCCTATTGACACAGCGTGATAATGGTTTAATCTTCATGAAAACTAGGGTTTGTTCATAGTTCATCGTTTTGCTTAATGTTAATGTTTATTTTAGTTACATGTTCTTGTTCTATACTTTATCCTTAGTGTGAAAGGAGTGATCGACCGGACGCGCTAGCTAATTAGATGAGTGCACGACAGTGACTTAGCCTAATTGTGATGAGAACTTGAACACAATCCCGAATCACCGAGACCGAAAAGGAGACGTGTTAGGATTGGCCTTAGTGTGGGTATATTCGGTAGGATTATTTAGCTGTTTTGTGAAACGGTGGGCCAACAAGACCCGTTGTCGTAACAGTAGATGAACTGCTAGAACGGACCGGTAGACAACATGAGACCGAGAGGATATTGTAGTTAATCGAGACGTAAAATGACATGAGACCGACATGATATTGTCATAGTGTATTACCCGGCTGAACTAAATAGGATTGACGTGTTACATAGCTGAACCGGAATTTGTCTACAGCCCTAGGGGATCTAGAGATCGCCTAGTTTCTCTATATCTATCTATTAAAAATAAAAAAATAAAAAAAATATTAGATTAGTTGTTATTTAAATTTTTAAATCAATTAACTCTTTCCTCCTGCACCGTACGCTAAATTAAATAACTAAATAAATAATCTCAAGCATGTCCTCGTGGGATCGATAACTCGGGGTTGAAATATCACCCCTATATTACTTGACCGTGCACTTGCGCATACGCGTTAGCAAAACCGCGTCACTGGAATATTCGGGATTATTTTCAAGTCATTTACTCATGGGTACACAAGAATTAATCGCATGATCAGAGAGCCTGATTGTTGGATCAGTTTGGTTTGGAAATGGAAAATCATAGGGTTTTCTAAAAGATGGGTTTTCTGTCGAGTTCGTTTGATGTTTTCCTATGTGGAACGTATCTCTGTTGCCTGCAAACTGCTATCTCTGTTGCCTGCAAACTGCAAACAACCTATTGAATTGCTAGCATGTAGAAGTACATACAATCTAATGTGGTTGCTCAATCATGATATATTTTGTATTTGGTATAGGTCACAAATACTTGCAATCATGTTCCTCAGGATAGAACAAAAAGCAATAAGAAGAGAGGTATTGTCACTTGGTGGCAGAACATTAAAGGGCCACATGATGGCACCACAAACGGAACTCTCGATCTTGGGCCTGCACCTAGCAATCAACTGGAGCTTATGGATCTGCAAAACAATGCCATACTTGGCTTTATATTTGGAGGAAGAGTAGTTCATTTTAGTTTGTTTTATTTATTTATTTTTAGAGGAGGTTTGTTTTATTAAGTTATTTCCAGAAAGTATACTATTATTTTACATGTTTCCTATTTCTCACTAGTAATGTGTTTCAATTCAGCTGCTAGGTAAATTTGTTGTCGAAGCAGCTAATGTATCCACTGCCTGAACATCAATGCTTCCATAATACGGAGCTCGAGTCACGGGCACACCGCGCGCAACGCGCGCGGGGTGTATCCTAGTCATTACATAGTCAAAGATGGTAAGCTTGTCTCAAAAATGCGTATCATACCTCATTTAATCGGGGTGTGCGCAAGTCAGTCTAGACACTACAGTTTAAAAAAATAAATAATAACTGAGCTTAAACACTTGATTAGAAGGATGTCATGGGTTTGATTAATGAACCTCCAATGATCTTTGGTGAGAAGGGCCATAATAAAATCCATCAAGTCTGTGAATCCAATAGTCTTTGATAGTTTAAGTTTAGAGATCCATGTTGACATTTATTCATTATAAATATTTAATACATATTTATATATGTAAATATTTTCTATAATTTATAGTGTCTTCACGTGCCAAAAACCTTTCATAGATTTGGTACCGCCAAAGGAGCTGTATGCATAATTATTGAACAAATGTAACAAAGTACTTACTGTCTATAGTAATTTTTCGTCACTCCATTCACTTCTAATTGTAAAATATTTGCCGATTGGATTGAAACGGTCTTTGGGAGGGGGGCACGGGTAAAGAGGTTTCAGTCGAATTGGTTGTCCTCCAGCTCGTTTCACAACTATGACACAGTTATAATCCGGCCACTAATAAGCTAATCTTATCGGAAGTCTAGTTCTTATCAGCAATGTAGTTCGTGCTGAAGTCATTTTACAATCCGGCGTAGCAATAACTGTGAAACTGGTAAGATAATACTTTAGTAGTAAACTAGTCCATGAGGGGGTCATCGAGGGGTACTATCGACGTCTGCTTGTGTAAAGGAAAACTCTGCTGGTAGAAAACTTCACTTACAATAGGGAATCTCAATGTGGAAGCAATTTTGATGGGCTTACCAAGGCCCAAATAGCTTCGTACGGGCCATTTAGGCATTAGAGTACTGTAAAGTTATACAAGTATTAAGAAGTGAGAGTTCTGATGGTGAAGAAGCTAGCTGGGTGGAAGAGCCTTTTACTATCCCAAGGGGGTAGAGGTGATGATCAAAGCTGTAATCCAGGCTCTCCCATCCTATCTATTTTCCTCAGTTATTGTTCCTCAATACCTCATAAATCCATCACTGCTGCAACCAGAAACTTCTGGTGGAGTAACAATCCTCATGCCAATAAGGTTAACTGGGTCAAGTGGGACACAGTTTCTAAACCCAAAATTAATGGTGGTGTTGGGTTTAAGATCTGCAGTGTTTCAACAAAGCTTTGGTGGCAAAGCAAGTCTGGAGGCACCTCTCTAACCCCACTCCCTTGCTGCTAGGGTGCTAAAATCACTCTATTACCATGATGGTTCCTTGTGGGAGGCCAGCTCTAAACCTGGAAGCTGTGGTGTTTGGTCAAGTATGCTCAAAGCCAGGGACATTATTAAAGCTGATTCTTCTTGGCAGGTGGGAGATGGAAGAAGAATCTTCACTTTCAAAGACAATTGGCTTCCTTCCGATATTGATCTGAGCTCTTTGTGTAAGATTAAACCTCTTCCCACACAATCTATAGTTTTTGACCTGATTAATGTGAACCTCAAAGAGTGGAGAGTCCAAAATGTCTGTAATATATTTCGCCCAACAACTGCAAAGGCAATCTTGGCTACTTACATTCCTAAGCATGAGGCAACTGATATAAGAGTGTGGCTTTGGACAAGATCAGGTCAATACACAGTAAGTTCTGGGTACAAAACAACATTGAGACTGAAAGACGAAAAGGGGTTCAAGAAGTTCAGGGAGAAACCATCCAGCTCTAAGGACAACCAGCAGATTATGTGGAAACAAGTTTGGAATCTGATATGCCCCCAAAGATCAAACACTTCTGGTGGAATGTTCTAAGAGGTGCGCTCCCAACTAGAGCCAGTCTTCATAAAAGAAAGTGCTCTAATGATGGTATGTGTCCTCTTTGCCTTAATCAACACAGAACACACTCTCTTTCAGTGTCAATGGACAAGAGCTTTGTGGTTTGGTTCTGGGCTACTTGATGCCAATTCTCTGGTTGATATGCAATCAATTAGTGGCTGGTTCTTCTCTATTGTTCTTGCAAAGAAGCTCTCCACATTCCTAGAGATTATCTTGAAGAGCTCATTACTGTTTGCTGACATATTTGGTTAGCAAGGAATAACCACATCTTTAATGGTGAACCTGTAAATCCATCTACTGTGTTGAACCTTCATTAGAGCCACCAGAATGGAGGATAAGACAGTTGCAGACAAGGAGTGTCCTAATTGTAATCATGTAAAATGGTGCCTACCTCCTGCTGATACTATTAAGCTTAATGTTGATGCCAGCTGGAATAAGAGCTCAAATTGTGCTTCTCTTGCAGTAATTGCCAGAAATGATGAAGGCTCTCTGATTTCTGCTCAATACAAAAGAAGTATGGCTTCTTCTCCTCTTATGGCTGAGCTCCTAGCAATGCTGCTAGCAGGTGAGTTAGCTAAGAACTCCACTCCTCAGCTGTCATTGAAAGTGACTGTGAGGCTGCAGTGCTTATGGCTACCAAGAAGAAGCCCCAAGATATTCAAAGTCTACACTTAGTGAAGGATGTGCGAAGTATGCTGCTTAATCTTCATATTGGAGTTATATGGGCTCCAAGGAAAGCTAACTTAGCTGCAGATTGGGTGGCCAAAGAAGCTTCAAAGAGTAGTCTCCATCAGGAATGGTTTAATGTAATTCCAGATGATCTTGTTTTGATTTTATAGAATGATGTGGATGATAGTAGAAGTAGCCTGTGTAACATCCACCCAGTTTTGCCTTAATCTAATTATCCCCTTTTGACCAAAACAAAAAAGAGTTCCTGAGCAACTTACAGTAACGTCTATCAGCCAAATTATGTAATGCATTATTGCCCTTTTCTACTCCACCTTGGGTCTTGAACAACTTAGTCAGGATTTAAGAAAGAAGAAGATTCATTATCTCGGTCATACAATTTACTATGCTTGACGGATCTTACTTAACTGGTTTTTCTGGTAGTCCTAGCTCGGGTAAGTGTTGAATGGTTGTCTTCAGGTAGCTCGTTTGATTCAATTTAAAATTCTTCCTTTTAAGAAAAAAAAAAAGTCCTAATCATCTTTCCTCCCTCCTCATTTTTTTTTTTTTTTTGAGAATCCTCCTCATTTATCCTTGTAGCATCATTAGTCTGGTTGCCTTTATACAAATATAAGGATATTTTTTTTGACCTGATAAATTTACTATATTGTGCTTAATGGTATGTAATTTTTTTTTTTTAAAAAAAAGTGGGAAAGAATAATAGAAAAGAGAAAATGGTATGTAAAATAATAGTACTTTTATTTGAATTCTCTCTGACAATAAAAACGAGACTGGGTATCTATAAGTTGAAGATTTTGTTCTAACTGCTACTCATTCCAGTTTGTTGTTTTAAGTTCCAAAAGAACTATGAATTCAGTGGCTCATGTTCTTGCCAAGAATTCCTTGTCGTTGGATAGCAAAGAGGTCTCTTCCCTTTTGTATAGCCCCTATAAGTGAAGCTTCGATTGCAGTTAAAACAAAAAAGACTGATACTACTCCCAACTCCAATTCATATAGAAAAATGGCCATAAAGGTACAATTCATAGACAACGACTGTTTAAATAAGACTCTGACATGAATCTCACGATTGAGCACCATCATCTTTCAGTTGTATCCAGGTGAAGCCGCAATCAAATTCGCAGCAGAAGATTGGCTGCCCACCGTTTATACGCCCAAGAATGATGGTCTTCCCATTCTTGACGTTGTGACCGAAAAGAAGAGATGACTTGTCATGAAAGACCAGCATTTCTTTGCTCCCCCAAGTTACTGGAATATTGTGACAATACGCTACGTTAAACGGAGAGATACTCCCACCGGATTCGATCTTGTACATCCTCCTCCATTCAGCAACCCCCTTGGGATCAAACAAGCACCAAATGTCCACTAAATTTCTTTTGTCATACTGAACCACCAGAGACAAGAATTCTCCTCCAGGCAAATACTGCTTGTCACATCTTTCGCAATCAACAATTGGACAATGGAGGCGATAAGTTTCTTCGGATTCGACACAAAAACCAACTAAGTCTTGTGCATCTTTATTAACCCAGAAAACAATATCCCCAACGCACAATGTAGACGTCGAGATCTCAATATAGAATTGTATTTCTCGAGAGTGAGGAATTACCTTCCATGCGCAACCTTTCCCAAGGGTAAGCACTGCACATTCGTAAGCCTTCAGGTCAACTGAATAATAGGTGAGAACCACCTTATATTCCTTGGTAGAAGAAACACACACGAATGACCATGTGCGGCGGAATGCATAAACTTCGATTGGAGGAACATTTGTGATCCTTTTGGTAAAAGGATTTGCAACGTGCATGGTTCGGTCAATTTCCTGCTCCAGCAATAGCAACCCATTGCAACCAGCTATAACTTTGTAACGATGCGGTAACTCTAGTTCTCTCCTCGATGCTTTTGATTTACCCATACTTGCAAAGTAGCCTAAGTTCTTTTGAGCGAAAAACAGGCCAGAACAGCGATTGGGGTGATGTTGTTCCTGAAATGCAGAGCTGCGGATCATTTCATGCCACTGCTTACAGACGAATCGCATACAGCTGTAGAGTATATCCGCCGGAACCCAAGTGAGGATAAGGAAAATCAACTCTTCCGGAAGGTTAGGTGAGCAGCTCTCCTTAATTTCTTTGGAACGGCTACTAGATCTGCTCTTCTTTCTGCTGATTCTTCCGTTTGGTTTCATCTGACAAGGATTTACAAAACTCAGAAACTATGCCAACACAACAAGATCATAAATAAATCACAAAGAGTAATGCAATGAGTATCACAAGAGATGACTCAGCGAATAAATACGTGGTGCACCAATCATAGCAACTGTCATCATATCCTAAATTGGTGTTGGGGGGAATGTATATTAAACAAATTCTAAGAGAGAAAATTACCCACAGTTCTGTCAGTTTTATCGCCAGGACGAGTTAAAGGTTAAAGTTAACGATATTCAGCACCAAAGATGATAGTGATAGTGTATCAGATTTGAGGAAATCAGTTTTCTTTACCTCTACTATTGGTTTGAAAGTTTAAACTATATATTGTTTACCATACACACAATAATCTATTAGCTTTGTGATGGAGCATGGTGCACATATAGATTATATGGGCCTCCATGATATTGCAAGCATATAGAGCAATATCAGTTTTACTAAGATTTGTGATGGAGACCAATAACATGAATACTCTACACTATCAGTTGATTCAAGTCAGCAAATTGTAGTCCCACACCAACTATCAATTCATGCCTTACCTTAGACTGTACTACCTCTTAGAATAGCTATGAAGTGATTGTGAACTTCCTATTTCTATATATGTGATAAAACTTTTAAAAAACTTAAAACAGAATGTATAGAGAGGAACAGATTGGCCATACCCTCATAACCTACACCGAAAGAGGAAACTTACTACGACTAAAGCAAAGCCAAGTGGCAAGTTGTAAAACTATTCACAGAGCAAGTGAAGGATAACAACTTTGAGAAAAGAACCAGACATACAACACCGTCTAAGTTCTGAAAGCTGTTTCTCGGTCAGAAGAAGCAACTGACCCTTAAAATAGAGGAACAACTTGGGAATGGAAGGTCCATTGTCATAGAGTTAAATCTTCCCTATTTTGCATGTATTTATACAGGAATATGAATAACACAAGCTCTAGATTTCAGAAGAAAACCAAAACACTAACATAAACAAGTTGTTTTGTTGTTGTAGGGGTATAACTGTAATTTCTCATAGATGGTTGGGTCTTCCGGTACTCTCAGCAAAGCACACTACCCAGAGTTTGCAGATCTGTACAATTAGGTTTCGGTTTGTTGTTAGCAGCTTTTGTGTTTTCACCCGGTCTTCATTGTATTGGATTTCTATATCATCAATCCTGATTTGAGAATGCTATTCAATATTCATATGGTCTTCATGGAATTGGATTTCTAGGATATGGGATTTGAAATTGAACAGTTCAAATTGCTGCCAAACAAAGTTGGAAAGATTGGATTTGAAATTCCAGAACTCACATTCTTGTCAAACAAAACAAGTCACAATGATGGGATTTTCAAACGTTTGAGCATTTCTGAAACACTTCATCCAAACACTCCCTTAGAGTGACTCATGTATCAATGCTAATTGCAAAGAATGTAGACCAAGCCTGGTAGGTGCTAACGAAATTCGCAGTTCTTAGGAGTTAGGTAATCTATTCTTCCAAAACTAGACATGTATCATTTATCACTTACTAACTAAATTACATGTCAATATTGCACATGTTGTTTATCATGATGATCTTGTAATAGCACATCACATCTGCCTCTCGATTTTCACTCAATCTGGAAACCAAATTCCAATAATAAGAAATTTGCAAAATTTGGAGTAAAACAACACGAGCTGCATGAACACGTCATATCAAATTCTCAACATAATTAGTTATCCACTAAGTTCCACACTGTTGAACAAATTTATGATTTGACTTCTGCAGTCAGAAAGGACAACTAGGCTTACCATGCCATTTTACCCCTAATCATGCAACATCAAAGGTACGCGAACTTCGCGTCTTATTGCATATTAACTTATAATTACGTTTTCTACTTTTGGAAATCACTATTATCAAATTGCTTTTAAGGTTCAATTTTCGAAGTTTTCATACAAGAAGATTCAATATGGGACAATATGGGACTATGGGTTATGAGTGGGAAAAATGGAACAATAAATAGGCGCCAATAAGGAAATATTAAATATGACAATTCTTTAAATGAGACAAACTCTTTCCGGAATGACTTTTGGATGTATTTTAGCCAATTATGATAAAAATATCTGGCAAGAAAATGAAGAAAGTGTATTGGTTTAGATATTATAATATCTATTTGCACTCTGCAGATAACTCGTTTGGGAGATGGGTTAAAATTGGAAAAGGGTGAGAGACGTCTGGCACTCTCATGTTCTTCGTCGTACTTTGCGTTTGAATAGAAAATTGTTAGCTCAGGTGTTGGGGTAGTAGAGGTAGGCTGTTATACTAACTCCTATCTCATTTGGTTGCTTGATTTTGGAAGCAATGTACGTCCAGCACCACTGAGATGCCAAACGCAACTGCAAATCATGGGGAAACATGATTAACAATTTTCTATTAAAAAAAAAGATGTATGCCAAGACTATTAAACTGGAGTAAGAGGCTTCTAATATACTTGATTCTGTATGGTTATTTTTTTGAGAACCCAAAAGGACCAGGTGCCCAACTAGACATATCAAGGCAATATCAAAGTACCGAAACTTTGTGCTTTTTTTGCATGATTACATACATTATTTTTTCCATCTTCGAAGTTTAATGTCTAAACTTGCTTTCAAGGTTCAATTTTGGAAGTTCCCGAGAAAGAAGATTCAGTATTGGACAGTTTGGGTTAGTAAAATTCTTTCCAAAACTGAATCCGTCTTTCAAGATTCAATTGAAGAAAGAGATTTTGGCTTTTCTATTTACGTTGTCTATCTACGGATGCCTCATTTAGGAGCTGGGTTTAATTTGAACAAGAGTGAGGTGTCTGGTACCCGTGTTCAGGAGGTTCCCTTAGGAATTGGGGCAGAGACATGGGTTTAAACAATGAAAAATAGTTGAGGATGCTTTGCAGTTGCATTTTGCATTTCACAGGTGCTGAACATAACCTCCAGTCTACAGAATGGCAAAGATCAGGAAACGAGAATCACACAAATGTTATACTACCACCAGTTCATCGGTTGCTTCCTTTTCAAACAACGTAAGCGTAAAAGCTGAACATGATGTCCAGCATCACTGAGATACCATACGCAACTGTGAAGCATGTGGATTGTTATCACTTAAAAGTTGAACCTCCGCTTTCAAACTAAATCTCAATGGCACATTGGCACCTCCGGACAAAATAAAGACAAGAACATGGGGGTTCCAAATACCCAACTCTTGTCGAATTATTTAACCTGTCCCAAAAGAGGCATCTATAGCGAGAGTTGAAAATCTGAGACAAGGTTGTTTTCCCTGCAGGAGCAGTTTAATTTCACTGATGCAGGGATTCTTTTTTTTTACGGGTACCAAGTAACAACGTTGTAATAAACTGAAAATGAATGTTTACAGAGGAACTAATAGGGCATGCTCTTATAACCTACTCAGCGAAGTAAATAAATCTAATCCAACAGTCGATGGTAGGGAATCTATAAAATCCAACAGATTATCAATCGAGCTCCACGACATACATAACCACCACTCCAACAACAGTTTTAGGATAAGCCCTTTAACAAAGGCATCCGAGGAATGAACCCTACTGAAGGCTTCTCTATTGCGCACCCTTTAAGTGATCCACATAACAACCAAAGGAGCGAACCTCCAAACCTTCCGTCTCTCTTTATGCACCTTAACACCTCCTTGAACAGTTAGAAACTCGAACACTGTAGCAAAAGCAACCCACAAATGACAAAAAGTCGATAGGACCAGACCCAGAGAAGTTGTAGGTGGCTAACTGATTCTGAACTGGACTTGTACATATTGCACAGATTGACTAACACCTTACAACGCCGAACCATGTTGTCAATGCCAAGATTCTGTCACGAGCTGCACACCACGCAAGAAAAGGATGCCCTATCTATCAAAATCGAATGAGCATGCCCAGTGTTCATGGACCCACGAGGATTATAAGACCGAGAAGAATACAAACCAGTTGAAGAAAAGCGCCACTCAAAAGAGTTCGATCCCCCTGGCGGAATTCCAAGACCGACCTTAAACTCTGCAAACTGATCCCATGTGGCTTGAATCCCCTTCCCACCGCCCACACCCAAAAGAAACCACGACCACATTGGAGCACGAGCCCCGAAACCAGAACCAAACCTAGAATCAGTCACCTTCCTTCAAAGGCTCTCTCCCTCTCTCCAGACCAAACCTTAACCGCCACAACCACTTCCCTAACAAGGCTAAATTGCGAAAACCCAAGCCCCCAATCTCCACCGGCTGACACACAAATCTACCAAATGATATGAAAGTCGTCCCATATACCACCCCATAAGATATCACATAGGATTTTCTACAATTCCCCCACCACAAAAATAGGCATGACAGAAAAGAGACAAAGTAGGAAGGCTCGACAGAGTGCTCTATATTAGGGATAAACCCCCCCCCCCCCCCTCTGAGAGGTACGCGTTTTCAAACCGGCCAACCTACCATGATGATGTTCTGCAATATGGTCCTACACTTTCGTATCGTTGTAACAAGCCCTTACGAGGCAAACTCAAGTACATAATTGGAGACTTTGAAACCTTACAGCCTAAAATGCTAGCAAACTCAACAATTCTAGGCACGACACCGATCGGAATCATCCCCTTTTTGCTCAAATTTACTCTCAACTCGGGAACCACTTGAAACAAGTCAAGCACACCCAAGAGGTAGCCTATGCAATTCACCTTCGCCTCCGAAAAAAAAATAAAAAATCAAGGTACAATATGCAAACAACAAATGAGAGATCTGGATATGAGGACCACCCTCTGTTGGACCTAAAACCCCTCAGTAACCTCCTTAGCACCGTTGTCTATATGAAATAAGTACAATTCAAGAGAAGGGGGTGATTATAGTCTCCATCTAAGATGTAATCTTTTATGTAAACAACCATACCACTGATTACCATTAATATTCATGGCATATCTATCAAGTATCATCATCACTAGCTGTTGTTGCAACTACTACCCTAACAAATTTTCATCAGGAAGAGTAGAATTAATTACCTTTGCTTATCGTAGAGAGAAATTCGGAATGACTACTCATTCCAGAAGGGTTTGCAGAACTGAGAACGCATCTCAGAGCGAAACGCTCTCTGAAGTTTGTGGGTGTTTTTGCCCTTCTTTATTTTGTTTTGAGAAAGTATTTTGCCCTTCTCTATTAAACGTTTTCTTTACACACTTTCATGTTCATATTTTTTATGTTTTGAGAAATTGTTACGGGTTTGGACGCGGGACCTCATGCAGGGGCTTTCAACGCTCTATCACTTGAGCTATCACCCTACCTGTTTTTATGTTCATATTTTTTATTCGGGCATCCGCAGTACCCATCTTTTGACATTGTTGCACCGGTGAGACATTTCACTAATTTCGTTAGTTTTTTCAACGGTTAATGTGGGTATTGTGGGCTTTTGTAAAGATAAACTAGCACTGATAGTATCCGTATTTATAACTTTGTTACCTTTTTTTTTTGAGAAAACAACTTTCATTAGGAGTCATCAGAAGCAATTACATCGCTAACATAATCGAGTTTATGAGTAAAAGGGTGAGTAAGAGGAGACTGGATAGGGATAGCAATATGGTCCGATCCGATCTGAGATCCGAGCGATCCGAGCCGAATGGATCAGATCCGAATCCGATCCAATTGAAAATGGATCGGATTTGGATCTGGAAAGTCAGACCCGAACGGATTTGGATCCGGATTTGGATCTCAGGGCAGATCCACTGGGTTCCGACCCGATCCGATCCGACGTTTATGTGTGCTTTATAATTATACCCCTATTACCTCCCTATTTACACTTTCAAGAAGAACACTATAGTGACTCCAACGTACAAAACTATTTCTTTTGTTTTTTTAGACTTCATAACTTACGAAAAGCTACTATCATTTCTTCATTATAGATTAAGATCTTCTTCGAACTGAATCCACAAATCAATAGAATAGCAGAAAATAGCACCGCCTGCCTACTCGTTAAAGTCACTCTCATTGAAAAAGCTTCTCTCTATCTTTCCGCAATGAAACGGGAAGTGGGAAAGAACGGATGTGCTCGCCCAGCTAGAAAGGCCCTAACCCTGCAAATCAAAATAAAAAGAAAGAAGAGAACGAAAGGAGAAGAGAACTTCGTTTTTGGTTAGTCTCTAGGACTGATGTTTAACCTTGAATAGTGTATGAAGTAGTGTTTATTTTTTTATGTTATTTTTTTAATTTTATTGCAAACTCGATTCGGATCCGATCCAAATCCGATTCGACAACATACTATATGGATTTACGGATCGAATTTGGATCAGCTGAATGAAACCCGATCCGATCTCATCCGAATCCGGTGATGATCCGAACGGATCTGGATCCCATTTATCTTAGTCGGATCTGGATCGGGTTGAGCCTGATCCGATCCAGATCCGACCCGTTGCCATCCCTAAGACTGGAGAACCTATTAGCAAATAGGTGTGCAACCTCTTTCCTTGAGTGTGTCACGTGTACTACTTTGTAGTCGGTGAAGTTACTGAGGAGTTGACCACACTCATTTATCGAGGTGCAATTTCAGAGCTCACCTCAATCAGATCTCTTCGGTTGCGCCATTCATTGAGGATACTTGGCCGTCTTCAAGCAGTATATTTCAACTACCAGCTGTGTACACCCTGCTTGCGCTCTGTCCAACTCCTCTCACCGCTTGAGATCAGAATAACTCGACTTCTTAAAACGTACGTATATTATGCATTCAGGATCAGAAATACATGTCATTTTTTTTTAGTGTTTTAATAAATATAATGAGTGCCTTGTGTCCCATATTGCTATCTTTTCATCATATTTTCAGATACTTGATAATTATTTTGTATAATATGTTGTCATTACTTTTTTTTTTTTTGAAATGCATTTACTTATTTATTAGTTTTGACAAATTATCTTTATTAACTCTTATACTAACATAGTTTTTACTTATTTTTAATAATTTCAAGCTAAATATGATGTTACGTTCTGCATAAGGTTAATACGCTTTCCCTAATGTTATGAGTTATGCGAAAAATAAAAACTACTCTCATGCTTACTGGCACATGACACTCGAGATGCATAAATTTACAAAAAATTCATGTATAATTGATAATAATTTAACTTAATATTTGCAACATTTTATAAGTAAGATTTGTAATCTTTTTATAATAATAAATCTTTACCATAGGAAAATAGTTAATAACATATTAAATTATTAGGAGTTATCACATTTTGGATGATATATATATATATTGAAATAAGCATTACATTAATCAAGAGTTGTTACAATTTTGATTTCGCCATTGAATCCGATCATGGATTCTCTGGATTTGGTCTCTCTTAACAAACACTACTGAAAGAAACTCAAAGTTAACACTAATTGATCTAATATCACTAATGATACTCTTGATTCTGCAATCTGATCTCAATCCTCTGAGGTTTTGGAGCGTTTGTTGTGAGTCTGTTAGCAGTTCAATATTCTTGTAACCATGTGAAAGCAACCATTTCTGGAGTGCTGAAATCCCCATTGTTTCTGCTTGAAGGGGGTTGACAGATTGGAAGGTAACGTAACGAGATTCAATACGATCCTCTTTCTTCATCCAGGCATTTGTCGAAGAACCATCTGATTTCCAGGAGGCATCAACCATGAAACATTGGACGTTTCTGGGGTTGTTTCCATGTGACCAACAATGTTGTATGGAGTCCATAGCTTGGGTTGTTTGAGAATGATGAGGCTTTAAAGTCTGAGCAGCATCGAACGATCTCTTGAAACTGTTAACCAACTGACCAAGGGTTATTAACAAAGCTTGGGTGGTAATGAAATTTCCATTCATTACTGCTTCATTGCGATTTAACCAGATGTGTCGCAGAGTGAGGAGGAAATAAATCCTGGCCTCAGAAGAAATTTTAGATGATATGTTATATGCTATAATTTTGTATGTGCGAAGTTTTATTGGAAGTATTATACATTAAAACGTTAAATACGAGTACTAAGTCTTTTTACTCAGAAGCTCGAGTATTTTTAATTAGGTCCAACATCAATATGGAGTACGGAAACATTTTCATTTATACATACGGACATATCAAAAGGAAAATTTCGGACATTTACTACATATGTGGGTAAGTATATTCTACAAATGCTGAGCTTAGTAAATTGTAATGTTCGAAATATTTCTCAAAATGATTGAGCATGCTCAACGTGTGGTCAATTTCAATAATAGTTGTAGATAACGTGAGTTTGTTTATCTTATGATAATTTTTAGTTGTCAATATAATAACTTCAAATATTAATAATACATTCTGACTGCAGGTTGGATTTGGTTTAGAAATTGCCAAAATCTGTTAGTTTGGGCATGAATATTGGTTGATCATCTGTTGGGCTTAACAAAACTATCTGCTAAAATGAGATTAGGTTTTCTTTGAAGCCTATTCTGCTAGCAGATAGTTGTAATTGTTGTTTCTTTTTATGAAAATTTCCCCTTTTGCAAAAAAAAAAAAAAAAAAAAAAAAAAAAAAACTGTTGGGCTTGAATTCACTTTTAAAATCACTTGCCCAATCAGGTCCGATCCATACCCAACCCAATCTGGTATATTATGTATGTTTGTTGAGAAATGAAATAGATCCCACTATTCCTCAAAAAATAAATAAAAAGATAACGAAACTCTAAACGCACATAAACTCAAACAGAATTCTAGACAGAACATGATGTGAATTATGCCACACCAATAGGGATTATTATTAGGATTTTAATAAGAACCATGCTACAGGGACAGAAAGTCATAGACAGAAACATGGACAGAGAAGGCAAAAAAACATCACATACTTTGGCAGCATCGTTTATTTGTTATTATGTTATTCCAAATCCTAATATTAAATATTATGCCCCAAGAATTAAAACCCTAATCCTCAAATTATAAACCCTAACACATAGCTTTAACATATTTGACCTGAAAGCGAACACAAAAAGTATGAAACTAAATTAACTTTGAACTCTTAATCGAGCTAACAACAAACTGTTGGTGCTACGAAAGCATTGTAGTACAATCTAATCTAGCTTAATATTTGTCCCAGATCACAATATAAACCACGTGTCGTAATGCTACTGGTCATCATATTTCTGTCGAGCGGTTCTGTCTACATTTTCTGTTCTTGTGCCACATTATGTTCTGTTTGGAATTCTGTTGAAAATTATGTCCCTTTAGCATTGCTCAAAATAAATCCCACTGTTATTTCTTCGGCTCCATTCCTCCAACATTCCTCCCACACACATGCAACCATACCAAATAAAACATAAAACAATAAAATGAAAGAAGATCTATAATCTTCATTTTCTTATAAGAGATAACTGATGTTGCTTCTCAACTATAGATTCTTCTGTATCTTCCCTAAAAATAAAGGTTTTTAGTATCTACTCTACTCCTGAGGAATTATAACTTCACTCCAACAATAGTACACAACGACGTCCACTGTCCAACATAAAAAACATGTTGAAAGCATCAGCTATAGTTCATAGCTCAATGGCGAATTCCAAAAAGCTTAAACACAAGATAACTCAAGACCACATAGAGATACCACAGACATCCTGCGAAAATACTGACATAGAGACTCACCTAATAACTAGTTTCTAGCAACGAAAGAACACTACTAAAAGATGGAACATTTCAACAGAGAGTAAGAGGTCTATCCAGATCCAACTCTCAAAGAAAACTAACTACAGACGATAAAAAAAAACAATACATATTCTTTCAGAAACACAATCAATGTTCATAATATTTTCCAACAAATATTCTGAAAAAAATTCAGGCAAACCACAGTTATTCGAAATTTAGGGACAAGATTCGGAGCATAAACATAGTCAACAATTATTCAAAACTTCACTCATACATGATTCCAGAAACCATCATTTTAGAGGTATCCAGGTGAGTCCCCAAGCAAAATCACCATAGAAACCTGCCCGCCAATATTGTCTCCTTTCAAGCTCTATGATTTCTCCAGTCTTGACGTTGTAACCTAAGAGAGGACCTTGGTAGGGGTCATTGCAGATGACCACAACTTCATTGTTCACCAAAGCTACTGGGATCCTTGGGTCCATCGTGTTCGCAGGGACATGAACTCCCAAGTCAAGTTTGTACATCTTCCTCCACTCGGCAGCCCCCTTGGGATTAACCAAACTCCAAATGTCTATTAATCTTCCACCATTGTACTTGTACCAAACCATTGAACACAGGAACTCCCTTCCAGCCACATAACAACTACAATATCCCTCAGGGTCAACTGTTGGGCTAGGGATGCGATAAATTGCCTCTGTTTCAACACACATACAAAAAATGTGAGAAGCTATATTACTGGCCCAGAAAATGATTTCTCCAACGCTATATGACCCCACCATGATGTTAAGATAGGCAGATAACTCTTGGGAATGAATGGACTTCCACGCACAACCTATCCCCAGGGTAAGCAGTGCACACTCGTAAGTCTGTTGATCAGTATTATTCGTGAGAACAACCTTGTATTCCTTGGTCGAACGAGTGCATGCAAATGACAACGTGTGGAACCTATGTTCAACTCTAAACGGAGGAATGACTGTGATTCTCCTAGTAAGGGGATTTGCAATGTACATAGTTCTATCACTCATCTGCTCCAGCAACAGCAACAACAATCCATCACAACTAGCCCAAACTATGTAACGAGATGGGAACATCACTTTTGACATCCTCGGTCTTGAATTCTCCAAACTTGTGAAGTATCCGTAGCCATCATGAGTGAAAAATAGGCCAGAATCGCGACTAGGACGATGTTCATTCATGAAATTAAGAGAACTTATAATGCCATACCACAGCTTGCAAACATGTCTCATTTGTCTGTAGAGAATTTCAGCTGGAATCCAGGTAAGTATAGCGAAAATGACCTCTTCAGGAAGGAAGGGGCTGGTCATCCTTTTCTTAGAAAGGCTACCAGTTCGGCAGACCGTTCCACTGGATTCTCCACGCAGTACTTCTGCTTCATTTGATTTCATCTAACAAGAATTCAAAAACTCGTTGAAAGTTATGCCAAAAAAATACATATAAATTGTAACAGATGCAATGAAGTACGGAGAATAGGAGACAAATAGCAAAAGCAACACTAATTTAAAATCACGTAGCAAGTTCCTAATACCGAGTTCTGAAGATAACTGAGAAAAGAAAATAGGCATGTTGAATACCAGCCATAAAAACAACTTTAACATCTTAAATTAGAATGGAAACAAAGGGCGAGCAAAAAGAATGCAAGGAATAACAAGAAATGTTCCTAGAGTTGGCGTTAATTACGTGCCACAAGAGTTGAATTTCGTATTGAAGATGATCAGGGATCCAACCAATTTGAATTATTCACAGCAGTTTCCGGAATTATTCAGAAAAGTGTCTATTGTTGGTGCATCGTATATGGGGATATTGATTATATTGATCACCGCATGTGTGTGACCTTTAAACGTTGTGATAGAGCAACATGACTACGTTGATTCGTGGGCTCAATAACTTGCATTAGCTCACTCTACTATGAACATCCAGAAGTTTTTGATGCGCACACGATGGAGGTCCTACACCAACCTGAGATGGAGTCATACTGGTTTTTACCAATGATAGATACATTACAACTGGGTGCACATCACTTATGACTCTTTGCAGGAAACATGAGCTAGTTTCACCTAACTATCACAGAGATCCGTTTGCAATCTGAATTATTTCAGCTTAACCATTTCATGCATCAACGAGGAGGTACAAACGAACGATGCAGAAGTGCTACATAAGTAAAAGCGAGACTTTGCTTATCCAACTGAAAACGTATTTGGAGGGCTATAGAAAAGTGTCTAGGGTCTGTTAGGTAACGATGTGGGTGTGGGGATGCCATTTCAAGAGCAAATAAAGGGTAAGGCAGCTACCAAAGAATCAGACATATGAAACGCGACAAAAGTCAGAAAGCTGTGCTGCAGGCAGTAGAAGCCTAAATGACCCTTAGAGTAGTGAAATTATCAAAGAATCAGACATACGGAAACGCTTGTTGATTTGTCAAAGAACTTATCATTCCCTAGTTTACATGTATTTATACAGAACTAGAAGACTTCATAGCATTTTGGTAATCTTAGAGATTTACATATTTAATGTGTGCATAGTCGACGGTCTTAGGGTGAGTTTGACATTGCTTCTGCTGTGCTAAAAGCACTTTGAGATAGTCAAAAACTGTTTTTCAGATGTTTTGTAAATGTCAACTCCACTGCTCCTCGGACAGTAGCTGTTCCACAGCCATCTTTTGAGAAGCAGGTAGGGGATTGCTTTCTGCAACCTGCTTTTCTATTAATTCCACCAGAAACCAATTTAACCATACAATTTCTAGACTTCTCAAATCACTCTGTTAGCCTTTTACCATAACTTTATCATAATGTGTACGAAACAACATTTTGTCCAAAATTTCCCCGCAGTGAGTATCAGACATCAGCGTACTGAACAACATTACCAAAGTCTACAGACATGCTTAGGGGACAACAGTGACTGTTTCCTCAGTTACAACTTCTAAAGGAAGTGACAACTACGAAATGTTATCTTCAGTATTCTAAAGCCATGTGGTTTTCATTGCATGTTTATTCTTTGTGTGGTCTAACACAAAGTTGGTATTGACTAAGAGAAGTGCATAAAAAAGGAACATACACACAAGTGCCATGGAAAATTTAATGCCTAAAATGTAAAGTTGTTCAAATCTTGAAACTTGATGATCACTAATCTAGCTTTAGTAATCAACATCCTGAAGGTTTACCTCGTAGAAATCACATCTTAATAGTTGATAGATTATAAGTACCAAATTGCTAAAATTTCCTCAGGATGTATATTCAGGATGTTACTGCAAGATTTTTCCTCGCAACATCGCATCCATAAATATAAAATTACATGCAAAATAGAAAGGCCCAATAGGCATCAGTATTACCTAAAAATGGGTGCACTTCGGGGTTTCAAAACATCAAACAACAATACATTTTGCAGATCCGGTCAACTTAATAAGCTTCTTTCTGTTCTAATTTCTATCATTCATCATATTGGGGGGAGAAAAATCTTACAAAACATGTGGGTCTTCCGAGCATACATCAATTGATCAAAGAAGTTAGATTTCAATTCATCGAATATAAAGATCTAAATAGGGGGATGGATCTTGTTCTTAGAAACCGAAATAACTAAGCCATGTAGGGAATAATTCAATTACCATTTTAGCTTCCTCAGTCGCCGTCTTGGGGGTGTATCCGTCACGGTGGTTTGTGTATCGAACAACGAAAGGGGGGCAATGATGAGAGACGATCAAGGAGTCTAGTCCTAGAGGCCAGAAGATCACTTGGATTATGTCTACGCATCCAGGGTCTGGGCCCGGGCACTGGGGGCCCACGGGCAATTCATTACCCATGTAAACTATGGGCCTTGATGGTTTAGGGGTTATGGTTAACCCTAACCTTTTTGAGTGTTTGGATTGGAATTTGTGGTTGGAATATGTCCGGTGCCCAGCCTCTTTCTAGCCGGTCACCGGCCAACATTTTGTTGTTTTTTAATGATGCAACCCTTCCCCAAAAGCCATCCACCGGCCTTGATTAACTCCACCTCACCCTCACCCGGTTACCGGTCATCACCAGCCGTCCACCGCCCGTACACCCACCCGGGCACCGGCACCATTCAAACGGTCACCGCCATTTACCGAAATTAAAACATTTGAGGTTGAGGTTTGGGTTAACCGAACCACAAAATCCAAACAGCCCCTATATTAGTTGATTCAAATATTTTGTTTCGACAAAAGATATAATATTATTTTGAAACAAGAACATTTAATATAGTGATGCTTAATATATAATTTGTACATACTAAAAAATAAAAATCATATAAAGAGCCAAAACAAAAACATACCATCAGTTCCTTAAAGAAAAAGGGAAACAACGTACTATTACAAACATACCTTGTTCTCTAAATCACAACATAGAGGACCTAGGAAGATGGAGAGGCAGCTATTACAAAATGGACACAAGAAATAAAAAGGGAAACATTGATATGTAGTTTTGTTAGAAATAATGATACACATCTAGCTCTGGAAAATCCTTCTTAGATTTCCTTTCTCCTAAGAATTGTTTTCTTACAGCCTACCAGCGCCAGGCCTTAATTTTTTGTAATTAGGTTCAAATACATTCATGATTCAACTCACTAGGAGAGATTCCACAATCAATGTCTTATATCGATAAAGCAACTAATATATAGTAATTCCCTAGGTCCAACACTCCAACTACCTCTGTAGAGCAATAAATCATTACAAACACAGAAGATTCTCAATCACTTTGGACATGTTTTTTTTAAGGTCGGCCCATTTTGAGTTTCTTCTCCCCCCCCACCCAAAAAAAATGGACCTGTTGGAGATGTCGTTGAATTTTTTTACAATACGTTTGAAAAAATAATACTCCAGTGGCAGTGGCTTAAGACGAGAATGTATTAAGCAAACACAGAGGTCTCAGTTGCCATTTACGGAAATAAAGTCTCACGTATGTTCGTTCTATAAGTTTTCTACCTATTTTACCCTCATCCACGTCGCCCCTGATAGAAATGCCACAAGTACCCGGAAGCAAAAGATAGCACTTTATTTTTATTAGGCAAAATATGGATATGTCTGTTTGGCTTATGAGGGAAATAAGGCAAAAAGGTAGGAAATGGGGCATAAGTGGAAGATCGAAATGGGGGGAGAATTTACAACTCTTCGGTGATTTAGTAGGGCAAAATGTTATGCTTGGAGTTCATGGCGGTCATCAGGTAAGTATTGTCGCAGCAAATGCTTGACCCGTATAGTGGCATCAAAATGCTTAAGACTCAAATGTAGTGTACTTATTCACAAATCCAGATGTGGGACGGGATATAAAAATCTCCCCACCTTATATCCTTGTTGAACGCGGGGCAGCTCATAAGTGAGCACATAAACAAACAATCTCCAGTCTTCGGATTATACAGGTTCAGTTATCTAATCGCAAAGAGAAATTCAGATTGGTCGTGTTAGGAAAATGTCCTGAAGTCAGTATCACCTTACCTCGGGGGCATAAGAAAACCAAGTCAAATTGGTCTTAGGAAAATGTCCTGAAGGGCCTTTGACTGCATGTCTTTTTCAGCAGAAAATGTACTTCATATTACATCAATGACTCTGACTTCAGCTATCACAGCAAGCAACTGGCTCTACTAAAACACCAATAACTCTGACTTCAGGCGTCCTGAATAATATACAGTAAGAAATCTAAATAGAGGGTCCAATATGATAGTTCATTTGACATGATAGAAATCTAAAGGAAGAGGTTGATTGCTCTCCTGAACTCATCTGGTATACACAATTCATTATATTCAAGCCCATAAATTGGTAATTTTTCAAGTTAAAAAGCTCCCTCTATTATATAGTACGATTTCTACGTACTGAATAAAATGATTTGAAAGAAAAAAATGCAAGCCAACTTGCACTGCACAGACCTGGTCTTATATTATCTTTTCCACACCTTCCACGAAAACAAAGAAGATGATACTTTCAAACAGTTCATAAAGAGACAAATATAGAAACTGTGTGCTTTATTACATGTTTACTTATTTTGTTTTCCGTTCTCAAAATTTATTATCTAAATCTGTTTTCAAGATTAAACTTGAATGTTTCCCAGAAAGAACATTCAATATTGGATAGTACGGGTTAGGACTTAGGAGTGGGAAAAGGAGATAAAAAAGATGTGCCCCAATTTAGAAAATTGGAAGGACAATCCTTTCGGGAATGACTTTTACACATATTTTAGTCAATCACGATAATGACATTTCGGGAATAAAATGGGGTGTTTTTATTTTTGATTTTATGATATCAAACTGCAGATGCTTCCTTTGAGAAAAGGGGTAAAGCTAAAGAAGAGGGAGGTGTCTAGGACACTTATGGTTTGTGTTATTCGAAGACAACCGACTTAACATGCATTGCAGTTGCGTTTTACATCTCACAGGTATCTGACATTATGGAGCGACCAGAATGACATTATTCTGGTTGCTTCACTTTTGAACCAGTGTTCGCATACAAGCATGTAGAGCATGTAGATCGGTCATCATTGCTTAATTCCCCGAAGCAATCCCAAATCCTGATGGCACCTCGTGACAAAGTAGAACGGGGGACACGAAGGTCCCAAACAACTCACTCTCGTTGAGTTTTAACCCCTCTTCCTAGATAGATATTACAAAATCAACAGACAACACTTTCTTCGTTTTCCAGCCAGTTGTCTTCTTCATTATAAGTAAAGCCATTGTAGGAAGTATTACATTAATTATTACTCTGTCTTATCCCCCGTCTTGCGAAGGTTATCCATTTAAAATTTTCCAGGATGCTCTCTCTCTCTCTTCAAGTCTAACTCCAAAATATATCTACAAATTTCTGGCAACTACAACATCTTTTAGAACTTAAAAAGAAAGTGGACAACTGATTTGGAACATCCTAAAATAGAAACCTCTACTGGACGGAAGGAGTACTGGAATAGATGTATCCTTCATCTCTATTTAAGATTGCCTTGTCCTCTTCCACATTTGAGCTGTAGGTCGTGATGGCCTAAGCCACTGTTATTTTGTCTCAACCTGACAACATTCAGGGATAGATGTGACACATCATCAGAGAAGCGAACAAAATTTACTTCATTTTGACCTGAGGTCAGGAATCGAGGCGTCAAGTTAGCCAGTCAAAGACATCAATCGATGCTCAAGACTTAAGAGCTCCACCTAACAAAACACGAAGCTCCAGCTATGTGCGGGGTCTGTTTGCATCAAAATTCGGAGATCTAACTTAAAATATGGGTTTGATTTTTGCTGGTGCTGTCTCTGTTCTTCACTTCGTGTTCCGGGAATACCCAGTGTGGATGTGACCACGTGTTAGGACAGTCAGGTTCGGAAAGTAGACTAATTGGGTTTTTGTCGGTTCCGGGATTGCGGAAAGTATTTTGTTCGATTTCATGGTTGGGTGATCCAAACCCATCCCGTCTAGACAGTGTAATAATGTGAAACCTAAGAAGCACGGAGACGGATATGGGTGTCGGATACGATACAGGATCGGACACGGAATACGTCATTTTCTAAAAAAATGAGGATACGACACGGCAATGATACGTCTATTATATATATTTATATATATTATATAGACACCCTACTTATTGAATTACAATAAAGACATTGCTTTCATTTTCATCAATATTTATCAAAGTCATAGCCGCACTATAATCTCTTAAGAACAAGATCAGAAGAAACAATTCTCATTTGACAAAAGGCTGAACTTAAAGTTAAGAATGCCTCTCAACTGATAAGGAGATGGGGCGAGAGATACCTCTGTTCACAAGAAGGGCGGAGAAAGGAGAGGGGGAGAGAGACACCCCAGTACAGAAGGATGGGAGAGAAAGATAGAGAGCACTTGTTCGTTGTTACTGTCGTGTCCCTTCGGTTGCAGAGAGTTTGCTGTGTTATTTCGATTCGAGAGTTTGACATAATTGAATAGGTGAATTTTGTTGTTGAAAAGGAATCCACATCCGTTCTATACCACATCAACTACTTAACTGTTGGGAGATTAAGCACCGCGAGAGAGGAGCACCATAGTATGATCTGGGACACCCACTTACCCAAAAGGTCAACCTTATGGGTTGGGGCCGAAATCATACTATATTAACCATGAACCTCATGTCCACCATCCCGATGTGGGACAATCTGCTCACACATGATACCCAACATTAACTGCATATGAGACATTAATTTTTAAGTTATTTCATCTAACCCTTCAAAGTTTTAAAGCTTTCTCAAAAGACACCCACATAAATTTTTAAAAATTACAATACAACCGTATGTCCGTATCCCATCCGTGTCCAGCCGTATCCCATCCGTGTCCAGCCATTGTAAAAAGACCGGAGTACCCCGATACGCCAGGTGGCGTGTCCGACACGTATTTAGCCGTATCCGATCCGTTCCCCGTGTGAAACGATACAGAAGTAAGTATAGTTTATCTGTTTCACAATTGACACTGAAAATTATTAATTTCAAGTGTCAAGCATACCAGTATCTTTGTTTTGTAGAATGGGGGGAAAATTAAATGGCACGTGCCATAAGTCTTGCCTACTTCAAAAGTTCATACATTGAAGGTTGAAACTTCTTGCAAAAAGCTGCCAAACAAAAGCAACAACTTGAATCGAGCAATTTTTTTGACAAAAATTATTGAACAAGCAAACTTAATAGCACTTGATATAAAATGTAAAATGAAATTTAAGCACTAAAGAAATTAATATATGATCCTTGGAGATACATGCGTTAGATTATGGTTTGCTATAACATGCACGATATTAGTCAAAATATCTGCACCCCTTCAGTATATGAATTCACTCATAAATCAAATTACCTGGAGAATACAATCCGACTATTTATGTGCACATTTAAAAGAAACATGATTATTTGATATACCATACAAATAGCCTATAAAGTATAGAACTGGATTTGTAAGTGTTATTGTCTTACCATTCTTCTATGGTTCCTTCCAAGCTCGATGATCTATCCAGTCTCGATACTGTAACCTAAGAGAGGACCTTTGTAGATAGTAGCGGAAGACCACAATTTCATTGTTCAGCCAAGCTACCGAGATCCTTGCATCCCCCACATTCGTAGGGATTCGAACACTCAAGTCAAGTTTGTATATCTACCTCCACTCAGCAGCCCCCTTGTGATCAAACAAACGCCAAATGTCGATTAATTTTCAACCTTCGTACTGAACCATTGAAGACAGGAACTCCCTTCCACGCACGTAACATTTCCAAGATCCCTCAAGCTAGGGACGCGATAAATTGCCTCTGATTCAACACAGAGACGAACAATGTCAGGAGCTCTACTATTGACCCAGAATATGAATTCTCCAATGTAATATGTCTAAACTGTGATGTTAAGATAGGCAGAGAACTCTTCGGGAATGAATGAGCTACGATGCGCAATATACTATCCCCAAGGTAAGCACTGCAGATTCGTAAGCCTGCTGACGAACAGAATAATTCGTAAGAACCACCTTATATTCCTTTGTCAAACTCGAGTATGCAAATGACAATGTGGAACCTAAGTTCAACTCTGACAGAAAAAACGAATGTCACTCTCCTAGTAAGTGGATTTGCAATGTAGACAGTTCTATCACTTCTCTGCTCCAGCAACAGCAATCCATCACAACCAGCCCAAACCAAGTAACGAGCCGGGAACTTCTCTCTTGATATCCCTAATTTGATTTCTTCAAGCTTTTGAAATAGTAGCAATCATCGCGAGTGAAAAATAAGCCAGAAACGCGACTAGGAGGATGTTCTTTCATGAATCCAGGAGAACGTATAACGTTATACTACTGCTTGCAAACAAGTCTCATGTACGTGTGGAGAATTTAGCTGGAATCCAGGTAAGCAGAGCAAAGATGGCCATGAAGATGGCTATCAAGTTCGGCAGACCCTTCCAAGAAAAGGATGAACATCCATTACCTTCCGAAAGAGGTCATCTTTGCTATACTTACCTGGATTCCAGCTGAAATTCTCTACAGACACATGAGACTTGTTTGCAAGCTGTGGTATGACATTATACGTTCTCCTAAGATCATGCAAGAACATCGTCCTAGTCGCGATTCTGGCCTATTTTTCACTCACGATGGCTACGGCTACTTCAGAAGCTTTGAGAATCCAAAACCAGGGATTTCAAGAGTGATGTCCCCGTCTCGTTACATAGTTTGGACTTGTTGTGATGGATTGTTGTTGCTGGAGCAGAGAAGTGATAGAACTATGTACATTGCAAATCCACTTACTAGGAGAATCACAGTCGTTCCTCCATTCACAGTTGAGCTTAGCTTTCAAACATTGTCATTTGCATACACTCGTTCGACCAAGGAATACAAGGTGGTTCTCATGAATTACTCTGTTGCTTAAAAAGTGCATTGCTTACCCTGAGGATAGGTTGCGTGTGGAAGCTCATTCATTCCAAAGAGTTATCTGCATATCTTAACATCATGGTTCAGACAGATTGCATTGGAGAATTCATTTCTAGGTCCAAAGTAGAGCTTCTCCCATTGCTTGTCTTAAATCAGAAGCAATTTACCACGTCCCTAGCCTGATGGAACATGGAAATGTTACGTGCGTGGAAGGGAGTTCCTGCCTTCAATGGTTCGGTACGATGGTGGAAGATTAATAGACATTTGGCTGCTGAGTGGAGGAAGATATACAAACTTGACTTGGGTGTTCAGGTCCTGCGAATGTGTGGGACACAAGGATCCCGGTAGCTTGGGTGAACAACGAAATTGTGGTATTCCACAACTACCTCTAAAAAAATCCTGTCTTAGGTTACAGTGTCAAGTGGCAAGAATGGAGAGATCATTGAGCTTGGAAGGAAGCATAGAATTGATAGAAGAATGGTAAAACAATAACACGTACAAATCCAGTTATATGCATTATAGGCTATTTGTATGGTATATCAAATAATCACAGTGGATAAATATGTTTGTTGTTAAATGTGCACATAAATAGTCAGATTGCATTCTCGAGATTATTTGATTTATAAGAAAATTCGTTGACGAAAGTAACGGTGCAGATATTTTGACTGATATCGTGCCTGTTATAGCAAGCCATAATATAACATATGCATCTCCAAGATTCAAGGTGGATTATATTTTGATTTATTTTGTGCATATACTATTTTGTACATTTTTGGATCAAGTGCTTTAAGTATGTTTGTTCAGTTGTTTATGTCAAAAATCTGTTCGATTCAAGTTGTTGCTTTTGTTTTGCAGTTCTTTACAAGAAGTCTCAACTTTCAATTTGTGAACTACTGAAGTAGAGGCAAGACTGATCCATCAACGCTCGTGCCATTAATCCCCCCCCCATCCATTCTACAAAGATACCGGTATGCTTTACACTTGACACTATACTTGAAATTAATAATTTTCAGTGTCAATTGTGAAACGGATAAATTATACTCGCTACCATATCGTTTCACATTATTACAATGTCTACCCTTGTAGTTGGTAATTAGGATCATAATGGATGGGTTTGGATCACCCAACCCTGAAATCGAACAAAAGACTTTCAGCAATCCCGGAACCGACAAAAATACAATTAGTCTACTTTCCGAACACGACTTTCCTAACACCTGGTTTGTATCCCATCCACACTGCGTATTCCCCGAACAGGAACTAAAGATTTTTCAGAGACAACACCAGCAAAAATCAAACCCATATTTAAGTTAGATCTCTGAATTTCGATACAACCCCATACATCATTACTATAGTGGATGAGTCACATGTTTACGATAAAAATTAATAAATATATACTTCCTCCGTCCAACATTACGTGTCAGGTTGGATTTTCACCAAGTTTAAGAAGTGTAATTAGTCAAATGCTTTTTCCAAAATTGTCCTCCTTTGGTATGTGACTTCTTTGTTGTAGAAGTTGATACAAAATAGTTAAGGATGATTGACAGAAAATGGATCCCATCGCCCACATGTCACGGTCGCGGGAAGAGAGAACGGTTATCTGGTGGAGGAGAACTAATAAATTTTTATTTTTTGGTATTTGAGTGTGGGTTTTCTTTGATAGCAGTGGTTTGACAAGGAGGGTAAAATGACAAATCACAACCAAATGGTTACTAATTCTATAGACAAGACACATATTTTAGGATTGCAAATGAGGAAACAAAGACAGGTGAAGTAGGATGGAGGGAGTAATGAGTAATATGTACTGTGATATTATTATATAAAGGGTGTTAACCGTGCCTTAGAGACACTTCCGTTTTAATTTTAGTTGGACATATGATACATTTGTGAGATTTTTATTTTCCGGCTGATAAATTTGTGGCTGGTAATTAAACTTGAAATTTTCATGGTCTGAGTAATGAGTAATATGTTTATTATATAGAGGGTATTAACAGTGCCTTAAAGAAACTTCAATTTTAATTTAGTTGGAAATATGATACATTGGTGAGATTTTTATTTTTAGACTGATAAAGTTGTGACTGGTAATCAAACTTGAATTTTTATTCACGGTCACCGCGTAGGATTCCGAGCGTGGCAATGGTCTTTCAAGCGGCCAGATGAGTGCAGACGAGTACTTCTTGCACTTCCTTGTTAGCTTGTTGGACAATAATAACTTTGGGAGAATTTCGGGCTACATTGACATGGCAACCGGGCTAACACTATTCTTGATGAACATGCTTTTCGTCTCTCCAATTTCAATACTAAATAAATTGTTCCCCAACAGAATGCAAAATTGAATGAATAATGTTCAGCTAGAAGCCCATGGGCCCCACAGAACACAGGCCAAGCCCAGACGGGCATTGGAAAAGGAAATTGATAAATCCTCTAGCCCCTACAGTAAAAATCTCGGATCCTCTCATCATCACATCTCTTTCATTCTTCTACAGACATCCCACCGAGTCGACAGCCGACAAAACTAAAACGGTTATTGTTCGATTATCCCCTAATATGTTGTTAACTGACTGTTTCTGCCTTTTGAGAAAATAGCTTTTTATTTCCTGCCTTAACTAACTATAATAATCCCTTAAATTTATATCATTTTTATGGTTACCTTATTCCGCTGGTAGACATGTAGATTTGTGAGGTATCGGTTGTTTAAGGGAAAGATTAATTACCTTGGTTATGAGAAACCAGATTGAATGAATGCTAGAAATTGGAAGCAGGAAGACGCTTATTAAGATGACCGGATCTGAAAATGCATTTTTGTTTAAAGTTCTGAATTTCCCGAAATCGACATGATAAACAGAAGGGCAACAGTGTCAGGTAATTAAGTAATAAAATAATGATAAATGTCTAGCTCTGGAAAGTCCTCATAACTGCTTCCTTACAGCTACCATTGGCAATTGTTTACCAACACATCTGACTCACAAGCAACTAATTCCATGATTCTCTAGGTCCAAAAACATCTATAGAGCAATTAATTTCTTACCAACAGAAGACTTTCAATCACTTCGGACAGTTCTTTTGTAAGTTCGGCCCATTTTGATTTTTACCTGATTATAGAGTTCGTTGTTAAAGTGATTTAAGTATAAGATAATGTCACACATAATTTAAATGTTGTGGACGTCGTTGAATTTATTTGACAATACATCTGAAAAACAATGCAGGTATAGTTTTCCGACCCCTTCCACTTCTCCACACTGGAGGGTGACAGACAACACTACATACGCTGACATGCAGTTGATTCAGAATGTGCTTCTTCACCTAATAATAAGAACTACGTAAAAAGTATACTTCAGTAGGCGTGGCTTACTAAAAGAGGATTCATAAGACTCCTAAGTTACAAAATTACTACTCAGCAACTACAGCAATCGAAGCCTCTCGCGTACGTTTTTTTAGATCTTTCCTACCTAATTTACCCTTGCCTAGAAACAACATAAGGCCCCAAAAGCAAAAGATTAGTCATGGGGAACTATGGGGATTTCTGTTTGGAATACGGGGATAAGGTAGGAAACATGCAACAAACCGACAAATCGGAGTCGTGTGATTCTCGAAACTGGAATAATTGAAATTGGGGGAAAAGTTGCGACTTTTGGTGATTTAGTAGGGTGAAATGTCATGTTTACCGCAGGAAATGACATGTAATTTTTGTTTTCAGGAGCTCTCAGTTTACAAAGCAACAACACCCAGTTAGTTCTGCCCTGTTATTTGCTCAAAACAATTTCGGCTAATTGTGGGGAAACCAAAAGCACTGATGACAGAACTAGAGTTACCTCTACATTACAAGGTTAGGGCTGCTTGCGAAGGCTTACTGTTGCTGGAGCGAAGCAAACATAATTTTCTCCATTTTGACCTGAGGTGAAAATAAAGAGGCGTCAGGTTAGCCAATCAAAGACATCGATTGATGCTCAAGAGTTAAGAGCTCAACTTAACCCAAAAATAAAATAATAACAGTCCAGTGTATCCAAATTCGGAGATCTAACTTAAAATATGGGTTTGATTTTTACTGGTGCTGTCTCTGTTTGTGTGGATGGGATACAAACCAGGTTTTAGGACAGTTGGGTTTGGATAGTAGACTAATTGGTTTTTTGCCGGTTCCGGAATTACTGAAATCCTTTTGTTTGGTTTCAGGGTTGGGTGCTCCCCTAATCACTAACTACAAGGGAAGGCGATTGTAAGTGAATATAATTTATCCAATTCACAATTGACACTGGAAATTAATGATTTCAAGTATCTTGTTAAGCATACCAGTATCTTTCTGAAATGGGGGGGGGGGGGGGGGGGGGGGGGGGGGAAATGTCATAAATGTTGATGGATCAGTCTTGCCTCTATTTCAAAAGTTCATAGATTGAAAGTTGAAACTTCTTGTAAAGAACTGCAAAACAAAAGCAACAACCTGAATCGAATAGCTTTTTGACATAAAGAGTTGATTGGGGGGGGGGGGGGGGGGGGGGGATTTATTGTCACAAACGTTGATGGATCAGTTCATAGATTGGAAGTTGAAACTTCTTGTAAAGATCATCAAAACAAAAGCAACAACTTGAATCGAATAGCTTTTTGACATAAAGAGTTGAACAAACAAATTTAATAGCACTTGATCCAAAAATGTAACAAATAATTTATGCACATAAGAAATTTAAGTATAATCCAACTTGGATTTTGGAGATACATATATTATGGTTATCTATACTTCTTTCGTATACGAATTCGCGTATCAATCAAATAACCTTGAGAAAACAATCTGACTATTTATGTGCACATTTAACAAGAAACATGATTATCCACCCTGATTATTTGATATACCATACAAATAGCCTTTAAAGCATAGAAATGATCTGTAAATGTTATTGTTTTACCATTATTCTATCAATTCTATGCTTCCTTCTAAGCTCGATGATCTCTCATGTCTTGACACTGTAACCTAAGACAAGAGCTTTGTAGAGGTGGTTGCGGAAGACCACAATTTCATTGTTCACCCAAGCTACGAGGATCCTTGCGTCCAACATATTCGCAGGGACATGAATACCCAAGTCAAGTTTGTATATCTTCCTCCGCTCAGCAACCCCCTTGGATCAAATAAACGTCAAGTGTCGATTAGTCTTCCACCTTCGTACTGAACCATTTCAGAGAGGAACTCCCTTCCACGCACATAACATTTCCAAGATCCCTCACGGTCAACAGTTGGGCTAGGGACGTGATAATTTGCCTCTGATTCAACAGAGAGACAAACAATGTGAGAATTGAACCAGAAAATGAATTTTCCAATGCAATATGTATGCATCATTAAATTAAGAGAGGCATATATAACTCTTGGGAATGAATGAGCTTCCACGCGCAACCTATCCCCAGGGTAAGCACTGCACATTCATAAGAGGAATTCGTGAGAACCACCTTATATTCCTTGGTCGAACTTGTGTATTCAAATGACAATGTATGGAACCTAAGTTCAACTCTTAAAGGAGGAACAAAAGTATATTCTCCTAGTAAGAGGATTCGTACATAGTTCTATCATTTCTCTGCTCCAGCAATCCATCACAACCATGTAACGAGTCGGGAATTTAACTTCGATATTCCTGGTTTTGAGTTCTCCGAGATTTTGAAGTGGCAGCAGTCATCGCGAGTGAAAATTAGACCAGAAACGCGATTAGGACGATGTCTTTCATGAATCCAGGAGAACGTATAACGTTATACCACTGCTTGCAAACAAATCTGATGCATGTGTAGAGAATTCAGCTGGAATCCAGTTAAGTATAGCAAAGATGACCATGGAGCCAAAAACAAAGGCCATCAAGTTCGGCAGACCCATCCAAGAAAGGGATGAGCAGCCCCTTCCTACCTGAAGAGGTCATCTTCGCTATACTTACCTGGATTCCAGCTGAAATTCTCTACAGATGCATGAGATTTGTTTGCAAGCAGTGGTATAACATTATACGCTCTCCTGAATTCATGAAAGAACATCGTCCTAGTCGCGTTTCTGGCCTATTTTTCACTCATGATGGCTACGGCTACTTCAGAAGCTTGGAGAATTAAAAACCAAGTATGTCAAGAGCGATGTTCTCGTCTCGTTACATAGTTTGGGCTGGCTGTGATGGATTGCTGATGCTGGAGGAGAGAAGTGATAGAACTATGTATAATGCAAATCCCCTCACTAGGAGAATCACAGCCATTCCTCCGTTTAACGTTGAACTTAGTTCCACACATTGTCATTTGCATACACTCGTTTGACCAAGGAATACAAGGTGAAAGCTCATGCAGGCTTATGAATGTGAAGTGCTTAGGGCGTGAAAGCTCATTCATTCCCAAGAGTTATATGCCTATCTAAACTTCATGGTACAGACATATTGCATTGGACAATTCATTTTCAGGGTCAATAGCAGAGGTTCTCACATTGCTTGTCTCTGTGTTAAATTAGAGGAAATTGATCGCCTGTTGACCGTGAGGGATCTTGGAAACGTTGTTATATGCTTGGACGGGAGTTCATGTTTTCGAATGGTTCGGTCCGAAGGTGGAAGATTAATCGACATTTGGCGTTTGTTTGATCCCAAGGGGGCTGCTGAGTGGAGGAATATATACAAGCTTTGACTTGGGTGTTCAGGACTTCAGGTACCTGCGAATATGTGGGACGCAAGGATCCCGGTAGCTTGGGTAAACAGTTGTGGTCTTCCGTAACTACCTCTACAAAGGCCCTCTCTTAGGTTACAGTGTCAAGATCGGAGAGATCATCGAGCTTGGAAAGAAACATAGAATTGGTGGTCTTCCGTAACTACCTCTACAAAGGCCCTCTCTTAGGTTACAGTGTCAAGATCGGAGAGATCATCGAGCTTGGAAAGAAACATAGAATTGGTGGTCTTCCGTAACTACCTCTACAAAGGCCCTCTCTTAGGTTACAGTGTCAAGATTGGAGAGATCATCGAGCTTGGAAAGAAACATAGAATTGATAGAAGAATGGTAAAACAATAACACTCACAGTCGTTCTATGCTTTATAGGCTATTTGTATGGTATATCAAATAATCATGGTGGATAATCATGTTTCTTTAAATGTGCACATAAATAGCCAGATTGTATTCACGGGCTTATTTGATTTGTATGCGAATTCGTTTACGAAAGAAGTGGTGCAAATATTTGGACTGATATCATGCATGTTATAGCAAACCATAATATAACATATGTATCTCCAAGATCCAAGGTGGATTATATTTTAATTCCTTATGTGCATAAATATTTTTTACAGTTTCCGATTAAGTGCTATTAAATCTGTTTGTTCAATTCTTTATGTCAAAAAGATGTTCGATTCAAGTAGCTGCTTTTGTTTTGCAAATCTTTACAAGAATTTTCAACTTTCAATCTATGAACTTTTGAAGTAGAGGCAAGACTAATCCATCAACGCTCCTGCCAGTTATTTTTCCCTTATTCTACGAAGATACTGGTATGCTTTACAGTTATCACTAGACTTGAAATTGTTATTTTTCACTGTCAATTGCGAAACAGTTAATTATACTCACTCCCATATCGTTTCACATTACTACAATGTATACCCTTGTAGTTAGTAATTAGGATGACGACGGATGGGTTTGGGCCACCCATCCCTTAAACCAAACAAAAGACTTTCTGCAATCCCGGAACAGAAAAAGAAAACCCAATTAGTCTACTCTCCGAACCCGACTGTCCTAACACTTGGTTTCTATCTGATCCACACTTGGTATTCCCGGACCACCAACTAAAGAACAGAGACAGCCAGCATAATCAAACCCATATTTTAGTTAAGATCTCCAAATTTTGATACAAACCCATACATCATCAGTATAGTGGTTGAACCACATGTTTACGATTAAAAATAAGTCAGACTACTTCTTGAGAAAATATATACTGCCTCCATCCCGCATTATGTGACAGGTTGGATTTTTCACAGAGTTTAAGAAGCGTAGTTAACCGAATGCTTTTTCCAAAATTGTCCTCTTTTAGTATGTGACTTTCTGGTGTGCACTGTTAGATTTTCCTAGCAATATCGCACCAATGGATATAAAATTACATGCAAAAGAGATAGCCCTCATAAGCACCATGATTAGTATGGGTGCATTTCGAGATTTCAAAACTCAAAACAACAATACATTTGCAGATCCATTCATCCTAATGAGCCTCTTCCCGTTCCAATTACTAGCATTCATCCAATTTGGGGCGAAAAAGATCTTACAAAACTGTGTAAGTCTGTGTAAGTCTTCCGAGAATACTTCAGTTGATCAAATAAATTAAATTTCAATTAGTGAATCTAATGATCCAAACAGGGGGATCAATCTTGTTTCTCAGAAACCTAAGTAACTAAGCCATTCCTTCAGAAACCATACCATAAACCACCAATACATCATATATCTACAGATCCACTGATGAAAAGAGGGTATCAAACAAAATAAATGTAAAAAGTTAGTTAACAACATATTAGGGAATAATTTGATAATGATTTTGACTTCTTCAGTCACCACCACGGTGGTGTGTCTGACTGTCTGTAGAAGAACGAATGAAAGAATCAAGAGGACTTGAGGAGTCTAACCCTCGAGGCTAGAAGCGTTATAATTTTCTTCTTCCTTTTCTAGGAATGACCACTCGAAGCATGTCTAGTTGACTACCCTGCTGGGGTCAGGGCCCGGCACCGGGGGTCCACTATATTAATTGATTAAAGATTTTGTTTCAATAAATACATAATATTGTTTTGAAAAACGAACATTCATTATATTGATACTTAATTAGAAATTACCACATTCAGGTTTTATAAGTTAGAAACAAGATATAGTTTATGTGAGATTTTTATTTTCTGACTGATAAATTTGTGGCTATCCACAGCCTCCGGGGGAAAATGCCCTAGGGACGCGCTAAAGCTATAAGTATGATGGCTTCAAGTTGAAGACTTCAAGCTACATACATTCTCCTTCTGTCCATCAATTTAATCGTCTTATTCATTTTCGTCGGCTCCGCGAAAGCTCAATGTCCACCCGCCTTTAGGGGAAAATGCCCCAGAGATGCCCTAAAGTTAGGGGCCTGCGTAGATGTGTTGAAGGGTTAGTTAGGGGACTAGTGGAACACCAACAAGAACACCTTGATGCAGTATCATACAGGACATGGCTGATCTGAACACAGTTGTCTGGTTGTGCACGACCATTAAAGGGACTGGATTGTCAATCTCGACCTTTCGCTCTCCTTTACCTAGAGCATCTATATTTTGCAACTTTTGAGTATGTTAGCTATGGTTGTGGACGTTTTTGTCTACCATAGGGTAGTGACATGTTTCTTTTCACAAGTGTGTAGTGAGACCAAAGATGGTGTTGTTATGAAGAAAATGTGAGTAGTTTCTGCTCAGACAGAGTCGTAAACTGGTAATCGTACACTAATCATAACAACATAAAGCAATCATCTTATCTCTTCTATTACCTGTTTTCTACATTAATTGATCTCTTCTTAACCCCACTGCCAAATGCCTCCCTTCGGCGACTTTCCACCACTTTCCTGCTGCCTCCCTACCACCGCCTACTGCCATATCTGCCCATTGCCGCCCCCCTGCCCCTAATTTTAGCCTCTTTGCAGCAACCTACTGCTACATTGCCAAGTCTGTAAATAAGATCTCAAGTATAAACAAACACAAGAAATATAACTGGAGACTTTTTTCATACAAAATATTTTTACATTTTTACTTTGGTAAAACATTTACCACAACACAAACGGAACCTTGGTGCATGACGATTTCCAAAAGGTTTTGCTATCAAAAACACCTACTCTAGCAGATAGCAAAACCTATTAAATAATCATCCATCGCGGCTCAATGAATATTGACGGTTGCAGATTTCAAGTAGCTTGGACGCAAAATAAGTCTTGATCACAGACAGTAAATGCATACAAACATTAAAAAGAGAACTCAATGAGCATGTGATACAGATTGAAAAAGGGAAAATGGAAATATAACCTATCAAGGTGTCGATTACCATGATATCTTCACACAGGTACATTCAGAAACACAACTGAGGTTCTTAAACGTTTCAAAGAAATTGTCAAATGCAAACCAGAAATCATTCAAACCCCAAGGGAAAACATTCAGAGCATTAACATAGACAGCGATTGTTTAAATAACACTCCTACATGAATCTCACGATTGAGCACCATCATCTTTCAGCTGTATCCAGGTGAAGCCGCAAACAAATTCACATTAGGAAATAGGTTGGCACCTTCGCTATGTCCAATCTTGATGCTCTTTCCACTGTATTCGAAAAGAAGAGATGAATCGTCATGAAAGACCACTAATTCTTTGTTCGCCCAAGTTACTGGAATCTTCTGCAAATTTGAGCTAAAAGGAGAGAGTACCACAAAATTTCGATTTTGTACACCCTCTTCCAATCAGCAACCAAACAAGCACCAAATGTTGACCAACTTTCTTTTGTCATTCTGAAACACCAAAGAAAAGAATTCTCCCCAGGCATATAACGCTTGTCGCAATCAACTATTAGACAAGTGAGGCGATAAGTTTCTTCGGATTCGACACAAAAACCAACTAAATGTTGTGCATGTATATTTAACCCAGGAAACCACCATCGCAAGGAGAAGTCCAGCCATCAATATAGCCATACAATTCTCGAGGGTGAGGGAATACCTTCCATGAGCAACATTTCCCAAGGATAAGCATTGAACATCTGTAAGCCATCCAGTAAATAGAAGAATAGGTGAGAACCACCTTATATTCCTTAGTAGAAGAAACGCATAAGAATGACCATGTGTGGTGGAACGGATTAACCCTGATCAGGGGAACTTTTGTGATCCTTCTGGTAATAGGATTTGCAATGTGCATGGTACAGTCAGTGTCCTGCTCCAGCAATAGCAACCCGTCACAACCAGCCCTAACTTTGCAACCAAGCGGTGACTCTAGTTCCGTTCTCAATGCTTTCGATTTCATCACACTTGAGAAGTAGCCTAAGTTGTTTTGCGCAAAAAACAGGCCAGAAATACGACAGAGGCGATGTTGTTCCTGAACTCAGAGCTGCGGATTATTTCATGCCATTGCTTACAGACAAATCGCATACAGCTGTTGAGAATATCCGCCGGGATCCAACTGAGGATAAGGAAAATCAACTCTCCAGGAAGGCTAGGTGAGCAGCTCTCCTTAATTTCTTTGGAACGGCTACTAAAAATCTGCTCTTCTTTCAACTGATTTCTCCATTTGATTTAATCTAATAAGGATTCACAAACTCATAAGCTATGCCAACATAACAAGATGATAAAAAAAATGCATAACTCTTTGCAATTTATTTATCATCTTATTATGTTGGCATAGTTTCTGAGTTTGTGAATCCTTGTTAGATGAAATCAAACGGAAGAACCAGTAGAAGGAAGAGCAGATCTAGTAGCCGTTCCAACGACATTAAGCAGAGCTGCTCACATGACCTTCCTGGAGAGCTGATTTTCCTTATCCTCGCTTGGATTCCGGCGGATATACTCTACAGCTGTGCAATTCGTCTGTAAGCAGTGGCATGAAATAATTCGCAGCTCTGAGTTTCAGGAACAACACCGCCCCAGTCATAGTTCTAGCGTGTTCTTTGCTCAGAACAACTCCAACAACTTCTCAAGTTTGGGGAAATCAAAAGAAGGAACTAAAATTACCACTTTTTCAAAGTTAGGGCTGGTTGCGATGGGTTACTATTGCTGGAGCATGAAATTGACGGAACTATGCACCTTGTGAATCCTATTACCAGAACGATCACAAGAGTTCCTCATATCAATGTTCATCTATTCTGCCACATGGTCACTCCTGCGCATTTGTTCTACTAAAGAATATTAAGGTGGTTCTAACCAATTGTTCGACAGACCGACAGATGGCTTATGAATGTGCAGTGCTTACCCGTGGGAAAGGTTGCAAGTGGAAGTTAATTCCTCAGTCTCGAGGCATATATGGCCATATTGATGAGACGACGTCTACATTTTGCGTTGGGGATATTGTTTTCTGGGTTAATGGAGATGCACAACACACAGTTGGTTTTTATGTTGAATCCGAAGAAACTCATCGCCTCCGTCATCCAATAGTTGATTTTGAAAGATGTGACAAGTCTTATATGCCTGGAGGTGAGTTCCTGTCTTTGGTGGTTCAGTATTACCATAGAAATTTGGTGGACATTTGGTGCTTGTTTGACCGCAACGGGGATGCTAGATGGGAGGAGATGAACAAAATTGACTTCAGTGGTACTTTCTCTCTGCATAACGTAGACTTGCAGAAGAAGCCAGTAGCTTGGGTGAAAAAAAGTGGCAATCTTCCATGACAAGTCTCTGATATCAAGATTGGACAGACAACTTTTCTCCAGCCGATTTTCTACTGTGAGATTCATTTGTGTCTTAATTTAAACAACTGTTGTCTATGTTTATGCTCCAAATGTTGTCCCCTGGAGTTTGAATAATTCTGGTTTGCATTTGACAGTTCCGTTGAAATGTATATGAGCATCTGTTGTGTTTCCGAATGTAGCTTTATGGGCATTTTGACTTTCACTGTCTACTCTTGAGTGTGAAGAGATCATGGTAATCGACACTTTGATAGGTTAAATCTCTATTTTTCCTTTTTCAATTATGTGATAAATTGTGCTACTACATTTCCAGATGCATCTTCCCATTCCCGGTGATTTACTCTTTTATAATGTTTCGGCACAATTCTGTGCTAGAATGCGCAACTATTTATGCCTCTTGAAGAATCTTTTTACCCATACTAGGTGACGAAGGGCAAGAGCCAAAAATCACAGCAATCAGTGGCAGGAATGTGGGTGGTGGTAGAAGGGAGGCAGTTGGCAGTGAGGGTGGGAAGAGATCAACCAATGAATTTATGTCGTTCATTACAGGTTGCCGAATTTCATGACTCTGTCTGAGCAAAAACTATTCGGCGTCAGGTTAACCAAATAAAGATAACCGTTGATGCTTCCGAGCAGAGACCTAAATCCAATGCAAGTGGCTCTTACAAATATGCCACATATTGAACACAAGACCAAAAATAATTTATGTTAGCACTCAAGTTTCCTAACACATAATTCATCAATTTATAAAGTTGTTGAAGTATCACTAATAATTTAATGTTATCTCAAGTCTACTCATTTAAAGATTTGTATTGCATTACCGTAATTCCCATACTCATCTGTGTATTCAAGACACCCTCCTCGTTTCCACTAACACCAGAGTTTATAATAAAATCCAGACCGTGTAGCTTAATGGGACTATATGGTATGGTTTACTGAAGAACGAATATTAGGAAAACAAATCAGGTTGTAAACCTAGCTTAATTACAACTAATTTTCCTTGACAAATATTACGACTAAAATTGCATGCAAGACAAAGCTGTCAAATATATGAAATCATTTCACTGGCATGCATGTGTGATATTGGAGACTGAATGGAAAAACTGAGCACTAATACATACTCCTTTTTTGCGTATACGAAAGTAAATGAAGACTATTTTTGTAAGAAATTAATAACCATGTATCCAACGAATAATACCTATATGGACGGTTGGGTAGTCATCTTCAAGTCTTGATATCCTACGCGATGTGATCTTCTTACATAGCAAACCAGTTCCTGAAAGCAAACAACAAGCCAAGTTAATAGTTCATATTTCTGCACATAATTCAACCAAAAATTAAAGCAAACAGCTCATGTTTCCACCCTTAGATTTCTAACATAGAAATGCATGGATACAATCATCACAAAATCATTGAATCTAATGTCTTTCAGGGTATAGATCATGATTACAAAAGGTCGGTAAACTCCACAGAAAAAGTTAAGGCTGTGGCACAAAAAATGAGAATAAGAACATCTATATGAAGCACAACTCTGCATGAGAGAAGGGTAATTCACAACATCAATTATGAATCTCCGAGACGAAGCTGCAACTCCAGTCCTAGCATCCTTCCTTTCGATTTCATCAAACTCATGAAGGATGCAAAGTTCTTTTTAGCGAAAAAGCATGACAGATCTACGAAGCGTATAGCCCTAAAAACACTTAGTACAGATCGTCAAGCTATCCGGCCCCGACGCCTTATAACACTGATCGAAAATAAAGCCCCTCCCCCCGAAGCGTATAGCCCTAAAAACTGCTCCCTGCTTAGTTATTCTTGAGTTACAATCTTGATTATAGCAAGAGCATGTGGTCATTTATGAAGCTTTGGCTGCCTCATAGACTACTAGCCTAGTATTGAGATCTAAGCAAAGTCTATGAGTCTTTCGTTGACTGACTGTGAAGGTAAAAGTAGAGTTGAAAGATTTGGAAATGTGAGCTACAGCTACAATGTTCAACACTTAGTATAGATATGATAGAAAGATGAAAGAGAGTGAAGATAATTATAAACGGTTCGTATTTCATTATAAACTCTGGTGGTAGTGGAAGCAAGATGGGCGCCTTGAATCCACCGATGACAATGTGAACAATATTAGGAAAGAAGGCAAGTTGCATACCTAGCTTAATCATGACTAAGTTTCCTTGAAAAATATTACGACTCGAATTGCAAGCAAGACAAAGCTCTCGAATATATGAAATCGATTCACTGGCACGCATGTGTGATATACTGATATTGGAGATAAATGAAAAATTTGCTGTACTTAAAGGTAGTCGGAGCTAGAAAAATGGTGGAAGGGAAGATCACTAATACTTAATCCTTTGTCGTTTAACGACAAATATGTACCTATTATGCTATTCAGTTACATACCCTGATCAATTCTGTGTATACGACAATAAATGAAGACTGTTTTTGTAAGAAATTAATTACCACGTATCCAACGTATGGTTGGGTAGTCATTTTGAAGTCTTGATATCCACGCAATTTGATCTTCCTACATAGCAAAACCAGTTACTGCAAGCAAGCAACAAGCCAAGTTAAATGTTAATATTTCTGCTCGTAATTCAGCCAAAAGTTCAAGCAAACGGCTAATGTTTCCACTCTTGGATTTCTAACATAGAAATGCATGGATAAAATCATCACAAATTCATTGAATCTACAGCGTATAGATTAAAAAAAATTATATAGATCTTAATTACAAAAGGCCGGTAAACTCCAAAGAAGAAGTGAACGCTGTGGCGCGAAAAAGGGGAATGCAGAACATCAATTACAAATCCTCAAGACGATATTTCTCAATTTGGAAGGCTTGCATTATAGTCTCTCTGGTTTCAGTTCCATCAAAAACAAAATCTTTTTTTTTTTTATGTGAACAATCAGACTAGCATCCATCAACTGATTGCAACAGGTAAGACTAGACTAGTGGCAAATTAACAAGCAAATACACAAACTGATACACACACAAATCTCATTCAGGAAGAGTGAAATGAATTAACCTTTTCTTTATTTTTGCTAGGGCTTGTGGCTATTCGTGAGATCCGTACAGAAACTAGCCTCGCAAATGTCATCTGAAATAGTGAAATGAATTGAGAAAAAAAATAGTGAAATGAATAACTTTTTTTTTTGCTAGAGCATGTGCTATTCGTAAGATCGATGAAGTAACTAACCTCACAAATTTCATCCGGAGGACTGAACATTTCCGGCGGATCTGAAGAAGTGAACGTATCTCTCCGGCGTCGGCGGCAGAGCTAGGTCTGAACAGAGTCCTCCGTCTTTTGCCCTTCTATATGAAACGAAGCTATTTTCATTTTCTGAGAGATTCTATTTTTATTTTTGGAGAAGTTAAACGGAATAACCATGGGCCTTCTATGCCGTTTACATCCTTTTTCCAAAGGATGATTTCCTTAAAAAAGCCAGGCCTAAATGGGAGACCGGCCCAACCCAGAAAAAAACATTACAAGCTACGGTTGAAATACTAGCCCATGACTATTCTTTCTTTTTCTTTTTTGAGAATTCTAACTCAGGAATTTCACATAACATGATGTGCTTAAAGTTCATGAAGCAAACAAAAATAGCAAGAACTGATTAAGCACACTTCTCATCTGAAAGCAATACAGTTCTAGGCCTATCTAGAGGGCGGTCACGCCGATTAGTTGTCAGCTTTGTAGTCTTCTCCAGTTGCACCAGAGACTTGGCCGCTTCATATTAGTTTTCTTTAAGATCCTGTTGATCTTATAATTATTAATAACCTCAGTAATTATCATAATATCATTGCTTAACATTTTCCAGTTGGTGATTTTTGTTGAGTTGACTCGGTTTATCATTTGCAAAATTGTCACACTCAATAGAAATATCTTTAATTTACATAACTTGAAGATCGTAACATACCCTCCCTGGGGTTTTTGAAATACCCCGTTTTGTGACTATGGGTATTTTGCGATATTATTTTAAGTGATGTGGAGTTAACTTAATTGTCGAGAGTTAATTATAATGATTACTAGAGTTAGGGGGGATCTTTGTGACTTTAATCCAAAAATTTTAGTGTCTTTTAATTGAGTTTGGGGGAGGTAGTTGTCTTTTGGCAAAAACTAAGGGGAAAAAAGCGTCTTTTAACCCAACTTTTATTCCTACGTAAAGTTTCCTAATTCATGAGGGTTTCCTTCCTTATGAAGTTGATTTTTTTCGAACTCTCATAAAACTCTTACTCTCCCTATTTCTCTCTATCTCTCTCACGTCTCTCCCTCTCTCACCCGTCCCTCTCTCACTCTCTCGGTCTCTCTCTCTTCCCCGACGGCAGCAGCAGCCGCCACACGCCGCCGCCGCCTCTCTCTCTCCCCGTTAAGGTAATATCTCTCTCTCTCTCTTTTTCTTTCTCTCTCTCCGTCTGTCTCTCTCTCTCCCCGTCCGACCCTCCATGGGCGGCGGGTTTGGGCTAGTTTTGTTTCTTCTTTTCTTTTCTCTTGTTGATCTCTTGTTCTCTTGATCACTTGTTTACGATTCATGTACGTTGCATGTAATCTTCAATTTTCAGATTTATATTGTTGGTTTCATCATTCTTGAAGTCATAGGATTAATCATCAAGTTTTGGTTTAATCATGTTCTTAGTTTATGGGAAAAACCCTAGTTATGGAAGAGACGTTTGATTAAGCGATTTGGGTGATTTGATGAGCATAGTATGTGGGTAGTAACCTGATTTGATATGGTTATTCATGTTACATTAGGTTTTGTTTGAATACGGGATTAACTAGACATTTTGGAGATGAGTTGTATGAAAATTGATAATTCCCGTATGGGTATTTTGAGTGAAATTGGAAACTTGAAACTAGCATATCTTTTGATCTAGGAATCTAAATTCGGATCCGTTTGAGGCTAAACTTATTATTCAAAGTGTTTTAAATCTAATGAGACTTTTTTTTAGCCGTGATCTATTTGGGAAGATGGAGTAATAAAATTGGTGAAGTTATGATAGGTTATGTACACATTAGGTTATAGGAATTTGGGGCAAGATTTGGGTTTGCTTTTGAGGTATGAATTAAGTGGGATGTTGGGTTTGTGTTAGAAACCTAAACCGTCGAGTGTCATATGCATGTAGATAGTATAGCAATTATATTGCTAGAGTATTATGTTTAATTAGGGTGTTGTTACGTGTAGGTGACGAGTTCAACGGCGACGAGTGCATCGAGTACGTCGACTGATTTGCGATAGTTGAATTTGCTTTGCGGTAAGTAAACATGCCAGGCCTAGTGTGCTTAACTCCTTCGTGTCAAATAAATTCTTGTATTTCTTTACGTCTCAAAATGTGTTTATGTGATGTGACATGCAATATGTGATTTTTACTTGTTAAATGTTCCGTGAATATATCACAATGATGATGATAATGAATTAATACGTAAAGTGAAATAGTTGTGCGGGGACATTTATTATTGGTTACTATTGGCATTGGGCGTGTTGACTTCGGTCTTCCGTTCAATTTATTTTAATTTAATCCGGTTGCAAGTCCCCGGATAGCTCCCTGTGCTCACTCCTTTGGCCGCTAGAGTCTTTGGGGGGTGTCGACACTTAAGGTCTTAGATGCTTGCGAGATGGTTTGGTTTCCCCCGTCACAAATTAATAATGGTGGATTTTGGTTTTGTTAATGGAAAAAGAATTAATGTGCGATTTTGGATTTCCTAATGATTATGGAATTGGTTGGAAATATTATGGAATTGACAACTCTCATGTTTTCCTACAAGTGTCAACTTTATTTCAGTTGTGTTTTGAGAAAAACTCTTACTTGTAAATGAGTCGTGGTTTTATAACTATCATATCATCATTTTACATGTTTGGGTGTTTATTTACCAGTATTTCATGCTGATTTTGTACTGTAGTGTTTTCTTTTTGATTCCGCACCACAGGTTTAAAGGATGGTTGTCCGGCGTAGAAGGGGACGCGTATCATCACATGGATCATTAGTATTTTTATTTTAAATCAGAACTCTTTAGTATTTTAAACACTTTAGTTTGTTTACGCCCGGTTTGAGGCTAGGACAATTGGATTGTAATAACGATTAGTTTTAAATTATTATTGTGGATGTTTTTGCTTGAGAACCATGTTATAAAATCTCCTTGTATTCGGGTTTAATCTCGGGTACGGAGTTACATCCCCGGGTCTCCGGCTTGGGCCATTTGCGGGTGTTACAGGTGGTATCAGAGCCGACATTCCAAAAAAGGAAATTAAAACTTGTCAGATTAAAATGAATATAGGGAAAAGTAATTAAAATTTTACAAGCCGTGAGAATTTGGGTAGTATGTATAGGACTATTATGTGTAAGTTTTTAGAAAGTAGGATAGAAAGCAAGTATACCACTCACCCATCCCTAACTAAGAGGCTTAGCCTATCTGAGATACTAAGAGATCGGATTTTTGAGGCGTTTCATTGAAGTTCGGGTTGGAAGCCTACTGTTTAGGTTATCAAAAGATGGGGATGATATCGGATTGATATTACCCAACCTTTTTGAAGCATTTTGTTGCGGATTGTTTCAACAGTCTTGTGATCATCAATTTGGAGTCTTGGGAATAATTATTGGTTAACGAAGAGTAGTCATTTTGTTTACGACATATACTTAGAGAGCAAGAGACTTATGGAGTTGTTTTCTTTTGTAGATGGTCGTAACCAAAACCACCGCTAGGAAACGTGTGTTGCCCTTTGAGAAGCACCCGGTTGTGACACCTTGGGTTGAGGGTGAAGATTTCACGACGTTTCGTGATCGCGTCGTTCAGTATTGTGAGCAAAAGTTTGTTGCATTGGAGTTTCCTCGGTACCGTAACCCAGCTTTTCAGGCGTATTTCATGGTGAAAGCACTTCCTATGGGACCTATGTTTGGAGACATTATAGCGAAATATAGCGACCTTATGGATAATTTCAAAGGAATGAACGCTAGGGATTATCTCTACCAAGGTGAATGGAGGGTGAGCGTCGATTTCATATGCAAGTTGTTGATGGAGGTCCACAGGAAGTGGCAAGGCTACACGGTTACTGAGAGATTCCATTTTATTTTTGGAGAAGAAGAAATTTTCAAAGAAAAGGTTAACAAGAATAGTCATGGGCCTTCTATGCCAGGCCCAAGTGGGAGAGAAGGCCCAACACAAAAACACATTAGAAGCTAGGACTGCAATTCGAGCGGGCTGGACGGGTTGGCACCCTTGTCCAAGCCCAAGCCCGAGTTTTGTCGAGGCTGCCCAAGCCCAGCCCAGCCCGAGTTAAGAACATCGTCAGCCCGTCCGAGTCCAAATTTGTACAAATCAATTTGGGTTCAGGCTGAATTCGGACTGGTACATTAAACTTAATAATACTTAAAAAACACAAGTGAATAATAAAATGTTGGTGAAAAAACAAATCAACTAGTTTAATAAAAAAACAATTATTATAAATATCGTTAATAATCAAAATAAAAATAGCAAATTGATGTTAAATATGCTACATAACTCTGTCAAACTATAATATTTATAGGTACTGGTCGTGCAAATCGGGCAATTCGGGTTAGACCGTAGTTAAATATTTGTGTCCAAGCCCGACGCTAATTGCAATTTGGGCTGAGAATTTCTGCCCAAGCCCGCCCAAATTTCTAAAACTATGTGACCGGGCCCTATTTAAGTTCGGGTTGGTCAAGTTCAACCAGCCCAAGTTGCACCCCTATTAGAAGCTACCACTAAACTTCCAGCCCATGACAAATTCTTTTTAGAGAATTTAAACTCAAGACTTACATGATGTGTTAAAAGTTAAAACTCAGGAAGCGAAACTAAAAGAGCAAACAACACTTCTCTTATGAGAAAAAAAATCCTCCAAAAATCAAATCATAGGAGTTTCTCTCTCCTTCTTTGTTAGAAACAATCGCCGCTTGATGTTCTTTCTTTTATCGCTCCGGCAACCTAATCCGTCTTATTAACAGTCTTTTCTCATCTTCTTTCTATCCCTCTCCTTTCTAAGGTTCTAGCCCGCCAACCATCGTTTCCTTTTCATAATTGTGGAGGTATCGAGGCTCTGCTTCAGTGATGAAGAGGCCTAAAAAATAGTTGATGTCCGGTGTGGAGGTCGGGAAACTTCGATTATCCCTTGACGTTGACCCAAAAGTTGTTAGAACCCTACACCAAAAAACATTGGTAGGGAAATGGTTCTATGAGATATCAAAGAGTAGTAATACGATGCAGAGGATTGTGGAAGGAGTTTGGAAAATTAGGGAAAGAGTCAGAGTTGAATCAGTTGGGGATAATATGTTTGCTTTTCATTTTGATAGTGAAGATGGTTATGCTCAAACGCTGGAGAAAACACCATGGCTAATCATCAATCACCTACTACACCTAAAACCGTGGGTTTCGGGGAAGAATATGTCTCCGTTTGATTTCTCAGCGTGTCCGCTTTGGGTACAGGTGAAGAACCTTCCACCGTAAAAGAGATCTAAAGCGAATGCCGAGAGGATTGGAGGACTTATCGGATACTTCTTAGAGGTGGGAGATTTGAGCAAACAGGTGTTCGTGACAAGGCCATATATTAGAATCAAAGTGGAGGTACCGGTTGCAGAGCTCCTCCCGAGATGGTTTATGCTGGAAAGAAATGAAGAAGATGATATATGGATTGCCTTTAGATATGAACGGTTAAGAGAATTATGCTTCCACTGTGTTCGAATGGTTCATGTTCAAACCCAATGCCGATTCAAATCTAGGACGGGGAAAGATGAACTGGAATACTCTGCAGATCTCAGAGCTACTCCAATGGCAAAATCATTATGGTCGAAAGAAGAAGAGAGATCTAGAAAGAGTGAAATGGCAGATCGATGGAAACCACTAGTGGAGAAAATACACGGGAGCCATCGGCGATAAGGATTGGCGAGGAACTACGACGAGTTGGACCGGTGATTCAGTCAGACAACTCAGTGAATCAGATGAAAGATAATGGCGTGAGCAAATGACAGAAGGAAGATGGTACGAAATAGGCTGTGCATGGCGAAAATACAGCTGGATCAGTACAAGGTCTAAGGGAGCAACACAGACAATTGACAAGTGGCAAGGTGGGAGAGGCTACGACACAAATTAATATGCAAGATATGGAAGAAAGGAATATATGGATGATTATCAGCAGAAAGGACAATATGGAAGATATGGAGAAACAGGGTTTTGCTGATTTTTTGGAGGAAGAAGAGGAAAGTGACGAAAATTTCCTTAGAAGAAACCCTAAGGTAAATGTAGAAGACAATAGAATAGTGTTGGACTCAAGTAGTAATGGGCCTATTACTTATAAACAATCCCAATAATATTATGTTGACGAGCCCGATAGCCCAACTAAGAAGGGTCGGCAGGATAATAAGCCCAAGGATGATAAAGATAATGTGGGTTGTTTTGAAACAAGTTTCGGTAATAGGGGAAAGCCCTACAAACCCGAAAAATATGGTATGGTCAAGAGGTCAACATACAGCTCAGCGTGAAGGGATTGGTGGAGAATATCAAATCAATCCCTACGTGGACGTCCACCTGGCGACTATTTTTAAACATTTATTCTCGTTGAAGAGATTGAGAGAAGAAGACGAAATAGGAACCCTAGAACAGCAACACAAGAGGGCAAATACAGGTCTCCAGATTGCAACGGTGGAGAAGGAAAACCAAGTTATCCTCAGCGACGAACGCCAAAGGGAAAAAGAAGAGTATCTACGATACATTCTAGCTATGGAGAAAGAGAAGAGAAAGAAAATTTCCAGAAAACGAAACGCTAAGAGAAGCACAAGACCGAAAAATGAAGTTCTTTTTGCAGAAGAGAAATTTGAAGCGTTCGGAAGGAATTGAGAGAGACCCAAAATAGCCACACGCACCATGTTAAGCTTAAGTTGGAATTGTCAGGGGTTGGGGCGACATCTGACAATCCAGCAATTGAGAGGTCTTGTACAAGCCCATCGTCCTCGTCTTCTGTTCCTTATGGAGACGAAGAATAAAGCTATAAAGGCAGATTGGGTGAGAAGGAGCCTCAGATATAGTAATGCAGAGTTTGTGGAGCCGGTGGGTAGAGCGGGTGGTTTAGCTCTGATGTGGTATCAAGATCTGGATGTGAGGATTCTCTGTCCTAGTGAAGGTTTCATTCACACTACAGTCAAGGTTGAATATGAAGTTGAGACTTGGACCTTTGTGTACTTCAATCCTAAGTGGAGGGAAAAGAAGAAGTATGGGAATTTCTGGCTAAGGAGAGTACTCGAATCAATGGACTTTGGTGTATTGTAGGATACTTTACTGATTTTGGTGAAAACAGTGATAAGCAAGGTGGTTCTCAAATTAAGCATTGGAGGATGAGAAGGTTTGCCTCCTATATATCTGAGTTGAACCTCATAGAACATAGCTTTGAAGGCCAAAGCTTTACTTGGTCAAATAATAGAACAAACAACAATATAATAGAAAGGATTGATAGGGTGCTTAGCAATTCAAGTTGGCAAAGAGATAATGCAGACTTGACTCTTACTCATGAAAGTGTGGTAGGTTCTGACCACTGTGCACTTATTCTTGATTCCAAACCTGTGGAAGCAAAGGAAGACAAAATTCCATTTTGAGAAATACTGGCTCAATAATGAGAAGTGTAATTAGGCTATTACTATGGCTTGGGACAGCAGCTGTAGGGGCTCCAGAATGTTCAAATTTGATAACAAGTTAAAGAATTTCATGAGGGAGTTGTTGTGCTGGAGAAGGATGGAGAGTGGAAATGCTAGAAAGGAGATAAACAATGCCCAATACAGACTCAAAGATCTCAATATAATGCCTTATACCCCAGCTAGGGAAGAAGAAAGGAAGGAGATTCAAGTTCAGATGGGAAATATTTGGTCAAAAGAAGAGAGTTATTGCAAGGAGAGATCTAGAATCCAATACATGAAGGAGGGAGACCAGAAAACACAAAAAATCCATTCACCAACAACTTTTAGAAGAAAGAGGGACCACATTGGTAAGATCAAGGATGGAAATGGCAAGTGGCTCCTCTATGAAAATGAAGTGAGTGAGCAACTCAATACATACTTTAGGATTTTTTTGCTAAGAAAGGCAATCAGGTGACTGATAACATCGTGGATTACATTCAAAGTGTGGTGACTGATGGGAAGAACAATTTGATTACTGCTTTACCTACTATTAAGGAAATTGAAGAAGCTTGTTTTGATTTGGGATCCTGGAAATTTCCAGGACCAGATAGGTTTCAAGGGGGCTTATACCATCAAAATCGGGAGCTGGTAAAAGATGATACGTGTGAGGCTGTGATGAGTTTCTTCGAGAGTAAGCACTTGCCAAAGAGCTTCAATTTCACTACAATTTCCCTCATTCCTAAGATACAATACCCGGAACTTCCTAGTCAATACAGACTTATAATCTTGTGTAACTTCAAGTACAAGTTCATTTCAAAATTGTTGGCAAATAGATTGAAGTTGATTCTCCTTCTATCATTTCTGAAGAAAAATCAGCTTTCGTGCCTCAAAGATCTATACATGATAATGTCCTAGCTACCCAAGCTCTTATCCACTTTATTCGCCAAAGCCAGTCTTCTGAAGCTCAATGGGTTGCTCTTAAGATGGATCTTAATAAAGCTTATGACTCTACCAATTGGGATCTTTTTATAATGGTTATGATGAAAATGAGGTTCTGTGATAGATGGTGTGAGTGGATTAAAGAGTGCGTATATACTGTTCAATACAGAGTCAAGATTAATGGTCAGCTGCAAGAGACCGTCTTTCCTCAAGGTGTTTTGAGACAAGGGGACTCTATATGTCCTTATGTATTTGTTATTGTGATGGAAGCTCTTACCCAAAAGATAAAAAAAGATGTGCATCAAGGGAGTATACAAGGGCTATGCTTCAATAGAAATTGGCCTTCCATTACACATCTCTTCTTTGCAGATGATGTAATGGTGTTCTTGAAGGCCAAAAAGGATGAGGTGGACAATTATATGCAAGTTTTTGATAGCTTTGGAAGTGATTTAGGGCTGAAGATGAATGTGAACAAGCCTGGCTTTTATGTGTCCCCTTCAGTTAGAATGGAAGAGCTGCAACAATTAAAAGACACTTTGAAGATGTAGTTATTCTCTGATAGCTCTATATATTTGGGAACACCTCTTTTTCGGGGAAAGGCAAAGAAGGAAGCTCAACATGACCTGGTTTCAAGAGTTGTGTAATCCTTCGGATTTAAGTACGCCATTTTAATACCCCTTATATTATGTTACTCATCGTGCATGGCATTAGGTTGCATTTGGTAGTTATACCCTGGAATGGAGACTCGTAGATGGGGGTCGTTTAGAATGTGGTTTCAACTTCGAGGACGAAGTTTTCTTCAAGGGGGGAAGGATGAAATACCCCGTTATTTAGAAACGGATATTTTATAATGATATTAGGTAGAAATGGGTATTTTATAATAATATAGGTGTAATATGACATTTGTATAAGTTTCGGTATTAGTTGTTATTATTTAGAAAGATAATTTTAATGTTATAAACCATTAGGGGTTTTATGTAGTTTTCCTAACTTAAAGTGTGTCTTTTAATTGAACTTGGGGGTAGTAGTTGTATAATGACTAAACCAGTGGGGGTGAAAGTGTCTTTAACTCTAAAACAATTCATCTTCTTCCATGGATGGGAGACTCCATCTCCTACCCGAACACCACAATCGCCACTCCAAATCTTCATCAAACTTGTTGAAGTTCGTCTCAATTCAATCCCAATACGATTCAAACTCAACAAAGCTCGACAATTTAGCATCAAGCAATCCAATTTCGCCAATTTTTGGTTCCGATTCGGAATCAAAGTTTTAGAAGTGGGTCTCCTCTTTCCGGTTGAATTGCTCACCTCTCTACCTATATAAACCCCTACAATCTCAGAGGAATTCACACCAAATATCTCCCAAAGCTCTCCCTCTCATTATCTCTCTCTCTTTCTCTCTCTCACCGTCGGGCTACCGAGAGGACCCCACCGCCGCCGCCGCTGCCCTCAGCTGCCGCCGTGCGAAGGCCCACGTCGCCACCGCGCCCAGCCGCCTCTCTCCGGCGCCACCGTCGGACTCCCACCCCTCATTCCCGTCTGTTTCTCTCTGTTCGGGTATGAACCCGTTCTTCTTTCTCCTCTTTTTCCTTCTTTGTTTTATTCTTTTATGTATTATTATTATTATTATTATTATTATTATCATTATCATCATCATCATTATTATTATTATTATTATTATTATTATTGTTATTATTATTATTATTATTATTATATATTTGTTAAGTTAAGTGTTAGTAATATTGGGTCGAAGGAAGAGAACAAAAGAGGCGGTAGCCTAGTGGTCAACTGCTAATAATTAAGGCTTGGTGGGTATGTGGAAGCTAGGTTCTAGGTTTGAATCTCATAGAAGACAATTTTTTTATACAAGTTTAAAATCATTTTTTTAACACTCATCTTTACCCAAAAATAAAAGTATAGAATAAGGGTGATAAAAATATTTTTCTTATTTATTTTTATAAGTTTGTTACAAATTAGAATAAGTTATTTTTTTCAAATAAATTTTTTATTTCTTTTAAATAAAGTTAGTTTATAATATATCCTCTACTAAGTCTTGTTTGGATTGGGAGAAACTACTAATAGAATTATAGTTGTTTTTGGGGAAATAACATGCTTCTCTACCCTAAATAATAAAAGCAATAGTTTAGTTAATCTTATAACTTATATTTATATAACTGTAGCGATGCTTTACGATAATAAACGATAGTCTGTATAAATCATGTTTTATTAATAGAAATAGTATCGTTAGATTTTGGGGAAATAGTAGGGGGTTACACTTGCGTGTACAAGTAGGAATTTGTTTGTGTTTGCGCTAGCATTGTATTAATTAGGGAATTATAAATTTGTAGGCAATGAGTTCTCCGACGAAGGATACGTCGAGTACTACGACTAGTTTACTGTGATTGCGATTTGTTGAGGTAAGTAAACATGCCAGGCCTAGCGCCCATATCTTCTTTCGTGTCTAAACTGCTTTTGTGATTTATTGTCTCAAAATTTGAATATCTACTTGAACTGTTTATTTGAGAAAGTTCACTGATTTTATAAAGGTGATTCTATCACGACTATCACATGATTAATAAGACATAACAACCTAAAGTGAAAGAGTTGTACCGGGGAATACTTTATTACTTTGGGATCGGTTGTTGTTGACTACGGTCACTCAGCTCACTTTTATTTGGTTGCTCGGCCGCCACAAGCCCCGGGTTGCTCCTCGTACTTACTCCTCTGACCGTACGAAGTCTTAGGGGGGGTGTCGACACTTATGGTCTTGAGAGTGTGGTATTGGTTCGCACCTAGTTGTGTGACTTGTTTCTTCCCCGTGTCAATACGGTAATATATGTTTTTTGAATGATGGACCTTTATGATTGAGAATTGAAAGTCTCGATTGGACAGATGTGGAAGAGTTTGTGAATGCTTCCCCACAAGTGAAGTGATAAAAGGAAAATATTGGTGAATTCTTATTTCATACTTATACTCTTACTCGAATTCTTTACTCTTCGAATTCATGTGTCATTTTTTAAACTGCTTCATAATCTGTTTACATGTCTGGGTGTTGCTTACTCAGAATTTTCCGCTGACTTTGAAAGCTGTGGTGTTTCTTTTTATTTCTGCACCACAGGTGTAGGTGGAAGCTTGGAGTAACGGGTGCGTGACTCGACATACATAGGAAAAGATTAGTAGATCACATTTGTTTACTTTAGAACTTCAGTTAGACTTAGAGAATCTCTAGATTGGAATAATGTCCATGTTTGTGGCAAGACAAGTTTCGAAGTTTTAATTATTTATTTTTAAGGATTTGGTTTGGATTTTCTGTTATAAAATCTCATTGTATTCGGGTTTAATCTCGGGTACGGAGTGACATCCCCGGGCTTCCGGCTTGGTCGTTTTGGGGGTGTTACAAGTTGTGAAAAAGCTTCAAGGGTGGAAGCAATTTGCAACACCCCACGTTTCCCCTAGCATTCCGATCTGGACCAGAATGCCCAGGAGGGTGCTACTCATCATGAAACGGCGGAAATCGAGAACAAAACATTCCATTTTAACTTAAACTAACAAGTTATTACATTATCGTCTTTAGGCTACAACACATGCTTCAACGTCTCGAAAATAATAAACTACTGATCTCAGCATAAAGTGACGATGCCGTGTATTCTAGGTGAGTCTCAAATCCCGCTACTCCATAATCCCATCCTTAGACCTGCGGGGGAAAGAAACAAAGACCGCAGTTTTTCGAAAGTCAGCAAGAAATGCTGAGTAAGGTACACCTTGGCATGTAAATACAGGAAATGTTAAGAAAGGCTGCAGGGACACATATTGATTAAAATAAGAGTGACAGAGTATAAATAAAGCATCATGTTTCAAGAACAAGTAACAGTGTTTCAAATATTGATTCGTTCACCGAGATGTTCCAATAAACTTTCCGGTCCGTCAAACTTTTCAATTTATATATCTTTCACATATGGCATAACCATTTACGAATAATTGTTTCCAACCGATCAATCGGATTATCATTCATTACTTTTAAATTATCCGGGTAGACAAGTGACTAAGTCAGATATTCTAGACCTTAAGTATTGCAACACCCTCCTAAGAGCGTCAATCGAAGGAGTGTATCTAGAAGCAGTACTCCAGCCTACGGCGAAAGGAGTCGAGGGCACACGAAGTCCCGCATTTTAGGGACCAAAAACCCAAGGGATCGAAACCTGAGGGGCACGCGAAGTCCCGCATTCTAGGGACCTAAGCCCAGGGGATCGAAACCCGATGTAAGTAACATAACTGGTTCCGGTACATGCGAATTCTTTCCACTTAACGTTGTTAATGATTTCTGATCAAGTGTCACAAGTTTCCCAAGTCCAAATAACATTTTAAAGATTTTAAAGCAAGTAAAACACATCTATCGAGTATGAGATGAAATACGACAATAATTTTCAAGTAAACATGTAGTAGACACAAAATAAGTTGGCAATAAGACTAAGCATGTAAAACTTACATGCATATTTTAAGACGGAAAATAAATTCACAATTTGACACGAAGAGTGCTAGGTATGCAAGACCAGGCATGTAACTCACCTCAAGTTGAGATAAAATTTATATGGAAGTAGCTCCTACGGTTAGTCAACGTAGCCCAAGTCTATGAATCGTCGCCTACATATTATGAATTATTTAGTCACGCGGGTAACACTAGTAAACAAATGCACTCCCCATATGATCGTTTGGCTAGGATGAAAGACCAAATCCAACCCTCGTGATGGCCAAACTAATTATTTTAAGAAGACATATGTGTTTAATTAAATAAGACTTCAACTCATTTATTAATAAAATATTAGTGTTTTACTCATTTGAGAAAATAAGGTGATACTAGATAAGTAAATCAACAATTCAATATATTGCTAAGGTACTATTCGACGACCATTTAGTATTATTAACAAGTACTACTTATTATAAGAAAATTGGGTTTTTTGATTAAGTCACATGAAACAACAATTCTTATAATTGTAAGTGTTATATTTACAGAACTCATTTTCCATTTTTGACTGATTTATTTTATTTCATGAAAGCCATATTTAATTTTGACAAGTTAACTTTTTGGTAAATAGACTGTAAATGTTCATCGATTATATACTCAAAACGAAATATTTGTTTACTTATTCAAGAAAATAAATTATAGTATTTAATTATAATTAATATCCATTTTGTAGAAATTTTACTTTTTTACTTTCATTATGATCATATTTATTTTCATCTATTTATTCAAAATAAATAGTTAACCTCAAATAATGGTAATATAAATAGGTTAACAAAAATTTAGTTATACAAATAATAGTGTTTAGAGTAAAAGGCAGGGGGCTCCCCACCCCCAAAGTTTCTGATAGGTTATAGCATACCCTCAACTTTATGTTTAAGACCAAAAATACGCCCTTCATCATCTTCCTCAAGAATCGACAACCAAATCATCAATCCGATTATTCTTTGTTATCCATGTGATTTCAATGACACAAAACATCAAATTCAATTCAAGTGGATGTGATTCATGCCAAAAATTATCAACATCGGATACCAAATCATTGAGAACACAAGTGGCGGTGTTCGTCGAAGTTTCGCCGAAAATTGCAGAACACCGGCGGTTCTATGGCTGGTTTCTGATCCTCCTGGGTTCAGTCGGACCACCAGCACAGTGGGAAGTCGCCGGAAGACGAGACGAGAGGCGGAGGGGAAGGGGGCGCTGAGCACCCGGCGGGTCGGCCTTCGGGTCTGCTTTGGCGGTGGCCTCGTGCCGCCGCTGCTTCTGCTCTTTCCGTTGTTGTTTCGGTGGCGCAGAAAGAGAGAACAGAGGGGGAGAGATTGAAGGCAGGTGTAACACCCCAAAATGGGCCAAGCCGGAGGCCCGGGGATGCCACTCCGTCCCCGAGGTTAAACCCGAGTACAATGAGATTTTATAACATGGTTCTCAAGCAAAAACATCCACAATAATAATTAAAACTAATTGAAACTATCCATTATTACAATTCCAATTATTCTAGCCTCAAACCGGGCATAAAGCAAACTAAGGTGTTTGAAATACTAAAGAGTTCAACTTTAAAAATAAAAATACTAATGATCCATATGATGATTCGCGTCCCCTTCTACGCCAGATAACCATCCTCTAAACCTGTGGTGCGGAATCAAAAAGAAACACCACAGTACAAAATCAGCATGAAATACTGGTAAATGAACACCCAACACATGTAAAATGATGATGGGATAATTATAAAACAATGAATCATTTTCAAGTAAGAGTTTTTCTCAAAACGCAATTGAAATAAAGTTGACCCTTACAGGAAAACATGAGAGTTTCCAATTCCATAATATTTCAAAACCAATTCCTTAATAATTAGGAAATCCAAAATCACATATCCACTCTTTTCCCATTAACAAAACCAAATTCCATCTTTATTAATTCGTTGTGACGGGGGAAACCAAACCATCTCGCAAGCATCCAAGACCTTAAGTGTCGACACCCCCCAAAGACTTCTGGCGACCAGAGGAGTGAGTACAGGGAGCTATCCGGGGACTTGCAACCGGATAAAATAAAATAAATTGAAACGGAAGACCAAAGTCAACACGCCCAATGCCAATAGTAACCAATAATAAATGGCCCCGCACAACTCTTTCAGATTACGTATTAATTCATTATTATAATGGTGATAATTTCAAGAAACATTTATCAAGTAAAAATCACTTATTGCATGTCACATCACATAAACACATTTTGAGACGTAAAGAAATATAAGAATTCATTTGACACGAAGGAGTTAAGCACACTAGGCTTGGCATGTTTACTTACCTCAAAGCAAATTCAACTATTACAAATCAGTCGACGTACTCGATGTACTCGTCGTCGAAGAACACGTCACCTACACGTATCAATACCCTAATTAAACATAATACTCTAGCAATATAATTGCTTTACTATCTACATTCATATGATACTCGACGGTTTAGGTCTCTAACACTAACCCAACATCCCACTTAATTCATACTTCCAAAACCATACCCAAAATCTTATAACCTAATGTGTACATAACTTAACATAACTTCACCAATTTTATTACTCCATCTTACCAAACAGATCATGACTCAAAAAAAGTCTCATTAGATTCAAAACATTCTGAATAATAAGTTTAGCCTCAAACGGATCCGAATTTCGATTTCTGAATGAAAAGATATGCTCGTTTCAAGTTTCTAATTTCACTCAAAATACCCATACGGGATTTATCAATTTCCATACAACTAATCTCCAACACATCTAGTTAATCCCGTATTCAAACAAAACCTAGTGCAACATGAATAACCATATGTAATCAGGTTACTACCCACATACTATGCTCATCAAATCACCCAAATCGCTTAATCAAACGTCTCTTCCAAAGGGTTTTTCCCACAAACTAAGAACATGGTTAAACCCAAAACTTATTGATTAATCCTACGACTTCAAGAATGATGAAACCAACAATATAAATCTTAAAATTTAAGATCACATGCAACGTACATGAATCATAATCAAGTGATAAAGAGAACAAGAGATCAACAAGAGAAAAGAAAAGAAGAAACAAAACTAACTCAAAACCCGCCTCCCATGGAGGTCGGACGGGAAGAGAGAGACGGACGGAGAGAGAGAGAGAGAGAGAGATATTACCTTAACGGGGAGAGATAGCGGCGACGGCGGCGGCTGTGTGGCGGCTGCTGCTGCCGTCGGGAAAGAGAGAGGGAGCCGAGAGAGAGAGAGAGGGTCGGGTGAGAGAGAGAGAGAGAGACGTGAGAGAGAGATAGAGAGAAATAGGGAGAGTGAGGGTTTTATGATAGTTGGAAAAAAATCAACTTCATAAGGAAAGAAACCCTGCTGAAGTAGGAAACTTTACGTTGGAAGAAAAGTTGGGTCAAAAGACACTTTTTCCCCCTTAGTTTTGCCAAAAGGCAACTACCTCCCCCAAACTCAAGTAATAGACACAAACTCTTAGATCCAAGTCACAAAGATCACCCAAACTCTCGTAACCATTATAATTTAACTCTCTACAATTAAATTAACTCCCCAACACTTACAATAATATTACAAAATACACATAGTCACAAAACGGGGTATTTCATCCTTCCCTCCTTAAAGAGAACTTCATCCTTGAAGTTTAAACTAAAACCTCCCTCCTTAATATAACTACGTCCTCAAAGTTTAAACTACCTTAACCACAATAAGGTATGCACCTCCCCTCAATGGTACTACTACTAAATGCAAACCTTAGGTCATGCATGATATGCAATATACTATAAGTAGTACTGTATTAAAAACTGAAGGATTACATCCTCTCCCCCTTAGAGGAGTGCGTCCTCGGAACTCAAGGTACCTCGTCAAAAATGTGAGGGTACTTCTTCCTCATATCATACTCCGCTTCCCAAGTTGCCTCTTCGGTGAGGTGATTTGTCCATAAGACCTTCACAATCTTGACACTCTTGTTGCGGGTGTTCCTTGTCTTGGTGTCTAGAATCTTGACAGGATGTTCTTCATAACTCAAAGACGGGTCCAGTTCTACTGGTTAGGGATCTAATACATGGGATGGGCCAGGCACGTACTTCTTCAGCTGAGATACGTGGAATACATTGTGAACACGACCCAAATTCGATGGTAAATCCAATCGATAAGCCACTTCTCAAATCTTCTCTATGACATCATATGGTCCATTGAATTTCGGGCTCAACTTCCCTTTCTGATTGAACCTCATGACTCCTTTAGTAGGTGAAACTTTAAGAAATTCCTTTTCTCCAATTTGAAACTCCAATGGTCTCTTTTTCTGATCAGCGTAGGACTTATGTCTATCCTGAGCTGCTTTCATTTGCTGCAGAATAAGTCTCACCTAATCTGTCATTTCTTCCATTAGTTGTGGACCAATTACTATTTTCTCGCTTATGTCGTTCCAACACAATGGTGTTCAACACTTTCTTCCATACAACGCTTCGTGCGGTGCCATTCCAATACTGGCATGGTAAATGTTGTTGTAGGAGAATTCTATCAAAGGTAATCTATCAACCCATGAACCTTGAAAGTCCATAACACACGATCTTAGCATATCCTCCAACGTCTGAATTGTTCTTTCGGTTTGTCCATCCGTAGCAGGGTGGAATGCCGTGCTGAATTTCAACTGAGTTCCCAATGCCTCCTGGAGTGCTTTCCAGAAGTGAGAAATAAAGTTGGGATCTCTGTCGGAAACTATATAGCTTGGTACTCCATGGTATCTGACAATGTTCTTCATATACGCATCGGCTCTTTGTTCCATATTCCATGTATCTTTCATTGGAATGAACCTTGTTGTCTTGGTCAATCTGTCAACTACGACCCAAATCTGATTCAGTCCATGCTTGGATGTCGGCAAAGCAGTCACAAAATCCATCGAAATTGAATCCCACTTCCAAAATGGAATATCTAATGGTTGAACTAAGCCTCCCATTCTCTTATGTTCAAACTTCACCTTTTGACAAGTCAGACATTTTGCCACAAATTCTGTTATCTCCCTTTTCATGTTGGGCCACCAAAATGTCTTCTTTAGATCTTTATAGAGCTTGTCACCCCCTGGATGTACATAGTAGGGTGTGTTATGCGCTTCACGCATCAACTTCTCCTTGGTTTCCGTACAATTATGTGGTACACACCATCTCCCTTTGTAGCGGATACTTCCATCTTCATGGATCTTGAAATCCTTCGCTTGACCTTCTGCAATCTTCTTCTTTATCCTTTCCAGCTTCACATCTCCTGGCTGGTTACTCCTTATTTCTTCTAAGACATCTTGCACAACTGACATATTCCCAAGGATATTCTTCACTTTACCTTGTTCCACCACTTCAATCTCGATCTTTCGGAAATCTCGACATAGCCGATCTAGCAAAAAAAGCATAGTATCCAAAGTATGGCTCGATTTTTGTCTTAACGCATCAGATACTACGTTTTCCTTCCCTTCGTGGTATTGGATACGCAAATCATAATCCTTTATGACCTCCAACCAACGTCTTTGCCTGTTGTTTAGCTATTCCTGCGTGAAGATGTACTTGAGACTGCTGTGGTCAGTATACAATCTAGACACTGCTCCATATAGGTGATGTCTCCATATATTCAGTGCGAAGACTATTGCTGCAAGCTTGAAATCATGCGTAGCATAGTTCTCTTCATGAGTTTTCAGTTGTCTCGAAGCGTAGGCAATAACCTTCTTTCCTGCATAAGCACGCATCCTAAACCCTTCTTCGTTGCGTCGTTGTAATTGTCAACTCGCCAGAATCATTGGGTAAAGCTAAGACAGTTGCTGTAGTCAAATTTTCCTTCAATGTTTGGAATGCTTCTTCACAATCTTCGCTTCACCGGTATTTTACCGTCTTCTTCGTTAACGTAGTCAACGGTCTAGAGATCTTCGAGAAATATTTTACAAAACGCCCGTAATATCCTGCTAATCCCAGAAAACTTCTTATTTCTGACACATTCTTCGAAGTAGGCCAATCTTTCACTGCTGAAATCTTTCCTGGATCCACGGATATTTCTTCCTTGGAGATTATGTGACCCAGAAATGGAACATGAAATAGCCAAAACTCACACTTCGAGATCTTAGCATACAACTTCTCATGTCTCAACGTTTCTAACACTTCTTTGAGATGTTCTTCGTGTTCTTCCTCGCTCTTTGAGTAAACGAGGATGTCATCAATGAAGACGACTACGAACCGATCCAGAAACGTCCTCATAACACGATTCATTAGATCCATAAGTACTGCTGGTGCATTGGTTAGACCAAAATTCATAACAGTAAACTCGTAAGGTCCATACCTTGTTCTAAAGGTTGTCTTCGGGATGTCCTTCTCTGCTACCCGAAGTTGGTGATACCCTGATCTCAAGTCTATCTTTGAGAAAACGCTCGCCCCTTGCAAATGATCGAACAAGTCGTCAATCCGAGGTAAATGGTATTTGTTCTTGAACGTTGTGCTGTTCAACTCTCTATAGTCAATGCACAACCTCAAGCTTCCGTCTTTCTTCTTCACAAACAATACCGGTGCTCCCCAAGGGGAAACACTCGGCCTTATGTAACCCTTTTGAAGTAGTTCTTGTAATTGCTCTTTAAGTTCTTTCAACTCTACTGGTGTTTGAGATTGGAGATGTTCCATGTGCTAAGTCCATAGTGAATTCAATCTCCCTTCTAGGTGGCATTCCTGGAATCTCGTCCGAGAATACATCGGGAAAATCCTTGACTATTGGTATCTCATCTAGCACATTCTCCTTCTTAGACATGTCTTGAACATAACACAAATAAGCGCTATTCCCCTTCTTCACTTGGTTGACTATGGTCAAAGCTGACACTAGTTGGATACATGGTTCTTTCGTGATGCCATGGTAAGAAACCTTTTATCTCTTTGGACCTTTAAGCCTGATCTTCTGATCGTGACAGTCTAAAACTGCTCGATATTTACCCAGCCAATCCATTCACAATATAACATCTATTCCCCCAAGGTCAAACTGTATTAGATTCGCTGGAAAGGTACTAGCCGAAATCTTAACTTCTACCCCTTCAACAATGGTGTCACACACTGTTACGTGACCGGTTGGGGTAGCTACAGGGATGGATATTCTAGACGGCTTATTGAGACTCAACTTTTCCACAAACGATGATGAAATAAATGAATATGATGCTCCAGAATCAAATAGAGTAAACGCTGGTTAATCATGGACAAGAAATGTACCAGTGACTACTCCATTTGCTGCTTCCGCTTTAGTCCTGCTCATGACAACAATCCTTGCAACATTTCCGTTCTGTGTTGTGGTTCCTGCCGTACCCGTTCCATTGTCGCTGTTGGCATTAGCCGGAGCGTTGTTGTTCCTATTCCCGTTCTGAACTCCATTGTTCCTTCCATTGCCCTGGTTGTTCACTTGCTGCCTGCCATAATTGTTGCCTCCATTATTCTGGTTGTTGTAGTTCCCATAGTTCCGGTTTCCGCCCTGATTGTTGTTGTTGAACTGTCGGTTCCCTTGATAATTTCCTCCTTGGTTCGCCTGTTGGTTCCCGCTTGGTTTCGATCGGCACTCATACGCACGATGACCCTTTTTGCCGCAATTGTGGCACGTGACGGGGTTTCCTTGACAGTCCTTTCCTGGATGATTCTGTTGACACCTCTTGCAGATGTAACGGCATCTCCATTATTCTGCTTGTTACCACGGTACTGACCCTGGTTACTTCCTCATTGCTTGGTCTTAAACCTCTTGTCTTGACCACCTTGGTTGATCCTACCCAGATTGTTGCCAAAAACCCCAGCGTTCTCAATCTTGCGCTTTCCACGCTTCTCATCGTGCGCCTCTTGAATGCGCCAAACGGCTGCAGCTCTATCATATGCCTCCTGAAGAGTATCATACGTTCTGCACATCAAGTCTTTCTGCAGATGAAGTTCGAGTCCAGACATGAACTTCCTAACCTTAGTCGCCTCATCAGGCATCAGTTGACATGCGAATCGGGATAGTTCCACGAACTTCTTAACGTACTCGGTCACAGAACCGTTTCCCTACGTCAGATTCACGAAGTCTATGTACTTTTGATCCTGGACATGATCCGGATAAAAGCGAGTGCAAAGTGCAGTTTGTAGAACCTCCCAATTAAAATTGGGTTGAGCCAAAAAGTTCCGACGTGTGCTCTTCCACCATATATTCGCTTCATTCTTCAGGTAGAATGCCGCGCAAACAACCTTGCGGTTTTCAGGGCACTCAACCAGCTCTAGGATCTTATCCATCTCATCGATCCAGTTTTCGAGCTCAACAGGATCCTCAGTGCCTGTAAAGTTCCCTGGCTTCATGTCAGCCAGTTTCTTCGCCCAGTTAGCTGCATTCGGTTCTCCTTGGTTCACGTTCTGAGCCATCTGATCAAATTGAGCAATGAATTGCTCCATGTTGTTGTTGTTGTTGTTTGGTGCTGCCATTGGTACTTGAAGATTTCTCCTGGTGTAGTATTGATGTGGTCTATCAGTCATAGTCCCTACACTATAGCCTATTGTATTACTTATAAAGTATCAAGAAGTACAAATAATCATGCATACATGTCATGTAGTGCACAATTAAACAAGTAAAGTCACAAATGGTTCATCACATAAATCAATCACACATACATTTCCACATAGGCTGATCACGTCTCAACTTTTCATCCTCCTTCAAAAATTTGTAAAGAGATCAATCGGACAAGCAAAAATTATGAATTTTGGTGTGTAGCAACCTCTCTGATTCTACTTTCATAATAAAGAAGAATCAACTCAAAATCAATTTTAGAACTCAAGATACACAGGAAATACTACGGCTACTGTCACAGACTACCAGAACAGAAACTCTGACTTTGAAAGGTCTTAAACTGACTTTACAATTCTCAAAATGATCTAGACTTTCACCCAGAGTTAGCTATACGTGTCTAATATCTTCCAAAAAATTTGAGGACAAAGTAAGGTTTGGAAGATAGGTAAGCATAAAAAATACTACAGCTAGTCACTTTGCAATTCTGCTACTACACAACCAAATTTGAAAATTCGTAGCTAAGTCTCCAGAACTCATATAGGTCTGAAATGTTAATGGGAGATACCTGGGTATGTCTACGTTCTGGGAAAAATTCAGGGAAAAATAAATCGACAATTAAATACGTCTGCTACAACAAAAACTCACTGCTGAATCAAAGTTTTCGCGTTCTAACTCCATGAACACTTTCCATGCACTTAATCAATGATAACAAAACACAAAATAACCTTAATTCATCAAATCATACTCCAAAATCAGAAAATAAATTTATTAAACTCCCAAATCGGTCCTCAAAACATGAGAATTATTCATCATCCTAAAGTAAAAACACTAAAAATTTAACTCTAGCCCAAAAGTGACTATTCAAAAATCATTCTAAAAACTTCAAAGTATTGCTTGGCGTCATAGCCTTCTTCAAACCAATAATAAAACTCAAAATGCTTCAAGTCTAGGAAATCTAAAGTATTCTAACAAGCTTAATCCTCGTCCTCATCGCTTTCATCCAACTCTTCCTCTTCATCGGCATCATACTCGTGCTCTTCACCTTCACTCGGGTCTTCTTCACTCTCTTCATACTCCATGGGATCTTTCTCAATCTCGGGATATTCATCGACATCTTCCATTGGATCCTATTCGACTTCTTCATCATCACTAGAGTCTATAACGATCACCTCTTCATCATCACTAGAGTCTATAACTATTACCTCCTTGGCTTCAATAGGATTCACTTTAATAACTGTATAGCCTTGCTACTTCATGTGAACCTCCATCAACAACTTGCATATGAATTAGGTGCTCACCATCCATTCTCCTTGGTAGAGATAGTCCCTAGAGTTCATTCTGATGAAATTGTCCATGATATCGCTATACTTTGTTATAATGTCTCCAAACATAGGTCCCATAGGACGTGCTTTCACCATACAATATGCCTGAAAAGCTGGATTACGGTACCGAGGAAACTCCAATGCAACAAACCTTTGCTCACAATACTGAACAACGCGATCACGGAAAGTCGTGAGATCTTCACCCTCAACCCAAGGTGTCACAACCGGGTGCTTCTCAACGGGCAACACACGTTTCCTAGCGGTTGTTTTGGTTACAACCATCTACAAAAGAAAACAATTATATAAGTCTCTTGCTCCACAAATAAATGTCGTAAACAAAATGACTACTCTTCGTAAACTAATAGATATTCCCCAATACTCCAAATTGATAATCACGAGACTCTTGAAACAATTCCCAATAATATGCCTTAAAAGGTAGGCTTCCAACCCGAACTCCAATGAAACGCCTCAACAATCCGATCTTTAGTATCTTGGATAGGCTAAGGCTCTTAGTTAAGAATGGGTGGGTGGTAATACTTGATTTTTATTCTATTTTCTAAACACTTACACATACAATAGTCCTATCCATACTACCTAAATTCCCACGGCTTGTCAAATTTTAATTACTTTTCATATATTCATTTTAGTTACCCTAACAAGTTTTGATTTCCTTTTTGGAATGCCGACTCTGATACCACCTGTAACACCCCCAAATGGCCGAAGCCGGAGGCCCGGGTATGTCACTCCGTACCCGAGGTTAAACCCGAATATAAGGAGATTTTATAACATGGTACTCAAGCAAAACATCCACAATAATAATTAAAACTAATTGAAACTATCCATTATTACAATCCAAATTATTCTAGCATCAAACTGGGCATAAAGCAAACTAAGGTGTTTGAAATACTAAAGAGTTCAACTTTAAAAATAAAAATACTAATGATCCATTTGATGATACGCGTCCCCTTCTGCGCCAGATAACCATCGTCTAAACCTGTGGTGCGGAATCAAAAAGAAACAGCACAGTATAAAATCAACATGAAATACTGGTAAATAAACACCCAAACATGTAAAATGATGATGGGATAATTATAAAACAATGACTCATTTTCAAGTAAGAGTTTTTCTCAAAACGCAACTGAAATAAAGTTGACCCTTGTAGGAAAACATGAGAGTTCCCAATTCCATAATATTTCCAAACCAATTCCTTAATCATTAGGAAATCCAAAATCACATATCCACTCTTTTCCCATTAACAAAACCAAAATCCATCATTATTAATTCGTTATGAAGGGGGAAACCAAACCATCTCGCAAGCATCTAAGACCTTAAGTGTCGACACCCTTCCCCCCCCCCCAAAGACTTCTGGCGGCCAGAGGAGTTAGTACAGGGAGCTATCCGGGAACTTGCAACCGGATAAAATAAATAAATTGAAATGGAAGACCGAAGTCAACACGCCCAATGCCAATAGTAACCATAAATAAATGGCCCCGCACAACTCTTCCAGTTTACGTATTAATTCATTATTATCATGGTGATATTTTCAAGAAACATTTATTAAGTAAAAATCACCTATTGCATGTCATATCACATAAACACATTTTGAAACGTAAAGAAATATAAGAATTCATTTGACACGAAGGAGTTAAGCACACTAGGCTTGGCATGTTTACTTACCTCAAAGAAAATTCAACTATTGCAAATCAGTCGACGTACTCGATGTACTCGTCGTCGAAGAACTCGTCACCTACACGTAACAATACCCTAATTAAACATAATACTCTAGCAATATAATTGCTATACTATCTACATTCATATGATAATCGACGTTTTAGGTCTCTAACACCAACCCAACATCCCACTTAATTCATACTTCCAAAACCATACCCAAAATCTTATAACCTAATGTGTACATAACCTAACATAACTTCACCAATTTTATTACTCCATCTTCCCAAACAGATCATGGCTCAAAAACAGTCTAATTAGATTCAAAACACTCTGAATAATAAGTTTAGCCTCAAACGGATCCGAATTTTGATTTCTGGATGAAAAGATATGCTCGTTTCAGGTTTCCAATTTCACTCAAAATACCCATACGGGAATTATCAATTTCCATACAACTAATCTCCAACACATCTAGTTATTCCCGTATTCAAACAAAACCTAATGCAACATGAATAACCATATCAAATCAGGTTACTACCCACATACTATGCTCATCAAATCACTTAAGTTGCTTAATCAAACGTCTCTTCCATAACTAGGATTTTTCCCACAAACTAAGAACATGATTAAACCCAAAACTTAATGATTAATCCTACGACTTCAAGAATGATGAAACCAACAATGTAAATCTGAAATTAAAGATCACATGCAACGTACATGAATCATAATCAAGTGATCAAGAGAACAAGAGATCAACAAGAGAAAAGAAAAGAAAATACAAAACTAACTCAAAACCCGCCGCCCATGGAGGTCGGACGGGAAGAGAGAGACGGACGGAGAGAGAGAGAGAGAGAGAGAGAGAGAGAGAGAGAGATAGAGAGATATTACCTTAACGGGGAGAGAGAGCGGCGACGGCGACGGCGGTGTGGCGGCTGCTGCTGCCGTCGGGAAAGAGAGAGGGAGCCGAAAGAGAGAGGGTCGGGTGAGAGAGGGCGAGACGTGAGAGAGAGATAGAGCGAAATAGGGAGAGTGAGGGTTTTATGAGAGTTGAAAAAAAAATCAACTTCATAAGGAAGAAGACCCTCCTGAATTAGAAAACTTTACGTAGGAAGAAAAGTTGGGTCAACAGACACTTTTTCCCCCTTAGTTTTGCCAAAAGGCAAGTACCTCCCCCAAACTCAAGTAAAAGACACTACAACTCTTAGATTCAAGTCACAAAGATCCCCTAAACTCTTGTAACCATTATAATTAACTCTCGAAAATTAAATTAACTCCCCAACACTTACAATAATATCACAAAATACCCATAGTCACAAAACGGGATATTTCAGCAGGGAGGGAGAGAAAGCAGGCAGTGTCGGTGGTGGTGATGCTGCCGCCGCTACTCTGTTTTTTGCCGGACAGAACATATGACGCGATTTCTTAACGGGTATGCGCAAGTGCACGGTCAAGTAATATAGGGGTGATATTTCAACCCCGAGTTATCGATCCCACGAGGACAGACTCGAGACTATTTAATTAGTTATTTAATTTGTAGTACAGTGTAGGAGGAAAGATTTGATTGATTTAAGAATTTAAATAACATCTAAGCTAATATTTTTGTATTTTTTATTTTTAATAAACAAGATATGGAGAAACTAGGCAATCTCTAGATCACCTAGGGCTGTAGAAGAATTCAGTTTCAGCTATGTAACACGTCAATCCTATTCTAGTTCAGCCAGGTAATAGGTTATGACAATATCCTGTCGGTCTCATGTCATTTTACTTCTCGGTTAGCTACAATCTCCTCTCGGTCTCATGTTGTCTACCGGTCTGTTCTAGCAGGCCATCTACTGGTACGATAACAGGTCGTGTTGGTCCACCGTTTCACGGAACAGCTGAATAATCCTACCGAATCTACCCACACTAAGGCCAATCCTAACACTTCTTATTTTAGGTCTCGGTGATTCGGGATTGTGTTCATACACTCTTCACAACTAGGTTAAGTCACCGTCGTGCACTCTCTAGTTAAGTAACAAGTCAGGGTCGCGAATCCATTCTTGCTAAGGATTAAGCATAGTGTAAGAACATGTAACAAGAACAAGTCTTAACTTTAAGCAAGATTATAATCTACGAAGAACCCTAGTTTCATGATTATTAAATCTTAAACTAGTCGTGTCAATAGACTAGATTCATCAACATGTTCATGAAATTAATATTCAATCGATAGAAATAATCCAAAGCATGAGACAAAAGTCTAAAATCCGGAAAATCATTCGTGTACATAAACCCTAGGCTCTCGTGGAGAAGCCTAGCAAAGCGTCTAGCTAATCTTAATCAACCAAACACGGTGCAATAATTTCTCCATACAAATATTGAGAGAGAAGAAGAATAAATCAAACTTGAGTCTTCAATGGAGGTCTCCGACTCCTGGTTGTTCTTCGTCCGTAGATTTCGTCGTCCTCCTCTTCTTTGTTCCCTTTCTTTCTCACGTTTTTCTTTTATTTTAGGTCTAGGGTATATTAATGAGTCCCCAAAAAGACTATTTAAGACCCCCTTATTAGTTCCCGTGAGTACGCTGATGCTGACTTCAGATCGCACGACCTCAATTTTCTGGTCGTGCGATCTGCTCTGGTCTTATGTCTCATCGTGTGATCTCGTGGGCAAGTGATCCTACCTCTGGTCGTGCGATCTCATGTGAGATCCTACCTCTGGTCGTGCGATCTGAAGTCAGATCCTACGATCACCCACTCTGATCGTGAAAACAGTGGGCTCCCAACTTTCTTTGGCCAAATATTTTCTAAGTCTTTTGTCTCTTCCTTTTGGGGTGCTAAAGTGTCATTAATCAAACTTGTAAAAATGACACTTGCATCCCCTCTTCATGTCTCTACTCCATTTTCTTCACGGTTTCTTCTCCACTTTAGCTCCCAATTAATCTCCCAAGCTTGTTTCTCCTCTCCACTTCATCTCCCAAACTCCGTTCCCTGTCAAAACAACACGAAACACAACCCGTGCGATCAAACGTGACAAAAATACATAAAATAATGCGAGAAACACTTGGATTAACAATATAATGCCTAGAGCTAAGATTCTACGTTTTCTCTCTAATCATAGTGTAAAACTAAGATTATCAACCCGGAAAGCACGCAAAACGATATAAAACGTGCAAGAAATATAACTCTAATAGAGAAACAGAGAAGAGGGGGAGACGAGGAAAGAGAGATCAGGAGGGAGAAGGGGGAGACAGAGAGATATAGGGAGAGAGACGGAGGTGGAGATGGTGGTGGCGGCGTTGAAGGTGGTGCCCGTCGGTGGTGGTGTTTTGTTTTTGTTTCTCCTGATGTTTACTGATGGGGAGAAGAGGGCATTAAATGGTGGTGAAGGGTTAGCTTGGGTTCAACTAGACTAGGTCCAAGTCAAGGGTCTTAGTCTAGGGTCAAGTCCAATGGCCAATGAGTTAAGGGTCTTGGTCAATTGGCCAATGGGTGAGGTTGAGTGAAAATTATATGGTGCTTTAGATGTAGTATTTGCGAGGTAAATTTTTTTTAGGATGTTTTGGTAGTACTATTGACTAATGAAAATTGTAGTATACTTTTGTAGCACCAAAAATAGTGGTTCAAATATTTATTCAATTAGATTATTTATGCTAGTTTTAGGTATAACAAAATGAAATTAACTTAGAAAGTAATTATCATATACAAGCCTCTCTATCATATTATGAATCAAAAATATTAAGCGAACTAATTCTACCAACTCGTAACCGACCTAGAGAGTCAAATTACTAATTTACCCCTAATATAAAAACAGGGTGTTACACAATTGCTCTTATCTCCTGGAGGTAAAGAGGTTCTGATTAAAGCAATTGTTCAAGCATTACCTTGCTATCTGATGTCAGTTATTCTTCTTCCCTTGAGTTTCTTTAATCAATGCACCAAAGCTATTAGAAACTTTTTGTGGGGTAATGACCCTAATGAGAGTAGGACTGCCTGGGTAGCTTGGAATAAAATGACTTTGAGGAAGGATGAAGGTGGTATGGGCTTCAAAGATCTAGCTGTGTTGAATGAGGATCTAGTTGCTAAACAAGGCTAGAGGTTAACACAATTTCCAAACTCTATGTGTGCCAAGATCTTTAAAGGTCTCTATACCCAAATACTGATTTCTGGAGTGCAAAGAGAGGTAGAAATGATTCTGCAGTTTGGAAGAGTATTCTGAAAACAAGACCTATTCTTGAAGCTGATACAAGGTGGATTATGGGGAAAGGTAATGTTATTGATTTCTTCAAGGACAAATGGGTAATTTCTAACATTTTTGGGAAACTTGAGGGAGACTACTTGAGAACTGATGTGAAGGTGATGGAGTTTATTTATAGTCACAACAAGAGTTGGAGATTGCAATCGCTTATGAACTGTATCTCTAGAGATGATCTTAAAGCTGTGCTTCAGGTTCATATCCCAAATGGGCAGCAAGAAGATAGAAGGGTGTGGATGTGGGGCAAAGATGGAAATTACAATGTTATGTCAGGTTATAGGACAGCTCAGAGGTTGAGACAAGAGAAGAAAGGGAGGAGAATTGGTAAGTGTCAGAATCATGGGTCTAGCAATGAATATTGTGAGGACAAAAAGTTAATTTGAAAACTGAATTACCCCCAAAATTGAAGATATTTTGATGGAGAATTATTTCCGGGGCCTTACCTTGCAATACCAATTTAGTGAAGAGGCATAGAAGTCAAAGTACTAAGTGTATGATCTGTGATGACAAGTTTGAGTATGAAACTCATGTCCTGTTTAAGTGTAATTGGACTGGTCCAATTTGGTTTGGTAGTGGTTTGCTCAGAAGGGAAGACACCAAACAAATCAACTCTATTCAACGCTGGAGCAAAGCTATAACCCATGACATCAGCCATGGCAAGATTTTACTAGAATTCCTAGAGAAGATTATATTTGTGGCATGGAATATTTGGGTTGGTAGAAACAGGTATATATTTCAACATGAGAAGCTCTCCCCTGAAGAGGTTATTGTTAAGGCAGTAGAGTGGAGGCGTAGCTTTATAAGAGCTAACAATGTGGATATTGAGGTAAAGACCACTGTTAATATAGGTCTAAAAGTGTCGCTAAAAAATGGGAGCCTCCTAGGGTTGGTTTACTTAAAGTAAATGTGGATGCTTGTTGGGATAACATTTCAAAGTGTATGAGCTTTGCTTGGATTATGAGAGATGATGCTGGGAATCTGGTTGATGGTAAAGCTGGTAGAAACATTGCTAGCTCTAGTAATTTTGTTGAAGTTAAGGCCTCGTGTGAAGCATTGCAGGATACTAGCTCAAGACAAGGAATTAGTACCATTGAAGTGGACTGCCAAGAGGTGGGTGATATGGCAAATGATAGAAGAAAATGCAGTCCCATGTTTACAGCAACTATGGAGGATACTAGAAGAATGAAAGTGAGTAATGGTGTGCAGATTAGGTGGGTTCTTAGAACTGCAAACAGGGTAGCTGATGTTATAGCTCAACTTATGCACCAAAGAAATCTAGATGTAAACTGGGTGGTGTGTCACCCTGCAAGTGTAGTTGAAGCTCTAGCAAAAATTTGTAATGGCTTGTTTGTTTAATACAATTCTCATTTTGTCCAAAAAAAACACTTCTCTTATGAAAGCAATACAGTTCTAACTTCTAAGCCAATTTGGAGGGCAATACCGATTAGTTGTCAGCTTTGTAATCTTTTCCAGTTGCACCAGAGAGTTGGCTGGTTCATTAGCTTTCCTTGAGATCTAGTTGTTCATATAATTATTAGCTTCCGTAATTCTCTTAATATCATTGCATAACATTTTTTAGTTTGTGATTTTCGTTGAGTTGACCTGGTTTACTATCTGTAAAACTGTCAGACCCAATAGAAATATCTTTAAAACTGTCAGACCCAATAGAAATATCTTTAATTTCCATAGCTTGAAGATCATAACATACCCTCCTTAACGTTTTGCTCTTGAATGCAACCTAAAATTTGATGTCAGAGAGAACTAACTATCTATATTAGCCCCCATGAGCTTGTTCATGTGCCCCATTTGTGTTTTTTACTCTCAGGTCTGTCATTGATTTTTTTTTTCTTAAACGTTCTTCTCATTTGTCGTGAGATTCACCTAGGCAACTATATGAACTTTGAAGAGACTCTTCGAATTCACTTTAGTGCCAGGCCATTTACCTCTCCAGAGTGTTTTCGTATACAAAGATGTGCTTGTTCCGAGAGACTATCATTCTCCACCTCTATTCTCCAAACCCGGATCAAGAGTGTGTCGCACGGCATGTGCTTCTGAAGTAAAAATTGGCAATCATGCTGCCATTATGTGCTCTTCGTGACGTCTTCAAAGTATTATACACTTCATATACGTATCTCTGTTGAGAAATGATATAGATTCCACTATTATTTCTTAGTCGGCTCCAACATTCCTCCGACACACATACAACTACACCATATAAATGATTACTTTGACTATTTTACATATGGGTGGGAGATAAGTGGAAGATAAGTGTAGGATATCTTCTCATGTATGTTTCACAACCATGCCCACTGTCCAACATGGAAAACATGTTGAAAGCATTAGCTATAGTTCATAGCTCAATGGCGAATTCCAAAAAGCTTAAACACGAGATAACTCAAGGCCACCCATAGACACCTACAACCTGCAAAAATACTGAGAGAGGGACTCACCTAATAACTGGTTTCTAGCAGAGAGAGTAACCAGTTATTCCATCAGAGAGAGTAAGAGGTCTACCCAGATCACACTCTCCTAAGAAAACTATAGACGATAAAAAAGCCCAATACATGTTCTCTCAGAAACAACAATCAATGCCAAAAAAAAAAGAGGAGAGAGAGATAACCACAATCAATGTTCATATTATTTTCCAATAAATATTATGATTTTTTTTCCAGGCAAACCACAATTATTCGAAATTTTGGGACAAGATTCGAAGCATAAACATTGTCAACAATTATTCAAAACTTCACTGGTACATAATTTCCATGATTCCATAAACCATCATCTTAGAGGTATCCAGGTGAGTTCCCAAGCAAAATCACCATAGAATCCTGCCCGCCAATATTTGCTCCTTTCGAGCTCTATGATTTCTCCGGTCTTGACATTGTAACCTAAGAGAGGACCTTTGTAAGGGTCATTGCAGATGACCACAACTTCATTGTTCACCAAAGCTACTGGGATCCTTGGGTCACTCGTGTTCGCAGGGACATGAACACCCAAGTCAAGTTTGTACATCATCCTCCACTCGGCATCCCCCTTGGGATCAAACAAACCCCAAATGTCGATTAATTTGCTACCAGCGTACCAAACCATTGAACACAGGAACTCCCTTCCAGCCACATAGCAATTAAAACATCCCTGAGGGTCAACTTTTGGGCTAGGGATGCGATAAATTGCCTCTGTTTCAATACACATACAAAAAATGTGAGAAACTATACTACTGGCCCAGAAAATGATTTCTCCAACGCTATATGACTTCACCATGATGATGTTAAGATAGGCAGATAACTCTTGGGAATGAATGAGCTTCCATGCACAACCTATCCCTAGGGTAAGCACTGCACACTCGTAAGTCTGCTGATCAGTATAATTCGTGAGAACCACCTTGTATTCCTTGGTCGAACGAGTGCATGCAAATGACAGTGTATGGAACCTGAGTTCATCTCTAAATGGAGGAATGACTGTGATTCTCCTAGTAAGTGGATTCGCAATGTGCATAGTTCTATCACTTATCTGCTGCAGCAACAGCAAACCATCACAAGCAGCCCAAACTATGTAACTTGACGGGAACATCACTCTTGACATCATTGATTTTGGATTCTCCAAGCTTCTGAAGAAGCCGTAGCCATCGTAAGTGAAAAATAGGCCAGAAACAAGACTGGGACGATGTTCTTTCATGAATTCAGGAGAACTTATAATGTCATACCACAACTTGCAAACAAGTCTCATGTGTCTGTAGAGAATTTCAGCTGGAATCCAGGTAAGTATAGCGAAGATGACCTCTTCAGGAAGGAAAGGACTGCTCATCCTTTTCTTAGAAGGGCTACTAGTTCGGTAGACCATTGCACTGGCTTCTCCACGCGGTACTTCTGCTTCATTTGATTTCATCTAACAAGAATTCAAAAACTCATTGAAAGTTATGCCAAAAAAATACATAAAAATTGTAACAGATGCAATGAAGTATGGAGAATAGGAGACGAATAGCAAAAGCAACACTAATTTAAAATATGTAACAAGCTCCTAATACGGAGATCTGAAGATAACTGTGTAAAGACAATAGAAATGTGGAACACCAGCCATAAAAACAACTTTATCATCCTAAATTAGAAAGGAAACAAAGGGGCAACAAAAAGAATGCAAGGAATACAAAATATAAGTATCATCATAACGAGAAATTTTCCTACAGTTGAGTTAATTACGTGCCACAAGAGTTGAATTTTGTATTGAAGATGCTCAAGGATCCAATCAGTTTCAATTATTCGCAGCAGTGATGGAGGTCCTAGCCCAACTTGAGACGAAGTCATATTGATTTTTACAAATGATTGATACATTACAAGCTTATCCTATTTAGAAAGACTCACTACAGCATGCAAGTCACTCATGACAGGAAAGATAAGCTAGTTTCACCTTAGTAGCACAAAGATGCATTTGAAATCTGAATTTTTTCAACTTTATAATATCATGCACCAACGAGGAGGTACAAAAGAACGATGAAGAAGTGCTATATAAATAAAATCAAAACTTTGTTTACCCAACTGAAAAAGTCTTCAGAGGGGAGATTATGGAGAAGTGTCTAGGGTCTGTTTGATAACAATGTGGCTATGGGGATGCCATTTTAAGAACAAAATGAAGGGTCAGTATGAAACGCGACAAAGGTCAGAAAGTTGCGTTGCAGGCAATAGAAGCCTAAATGACCCTTAGAGTAGTGCACTTATCTAATAAAGGAAACGATTGTTGCTTTGTCAAAGAACTTATCATTCCCTAGTTTACATGTACTTCTACAGAACTAGAAGACTTTATAGCATTTTGGTAAGCTTAAAGATTAACATACTTGACGTGTGCATAGTCGACATTCTTAGGTTGAGTTTGGCATTGCTTCTGCTACGTTAAAAGCACTTTGAGATAGTCAAAAATAGTTTTCAGATGTTTTGTAAATGTCAACAACATCTGCTCCTCGGACAGTAGCGGTTCCACAGCCATCTTTTGAGAAGCAGGTAGGGGATTGCTTTCTGCAACCTGCTTTTCTATTAATTCCACCACAAACCAATTTAACCATACAATTTCTAGGTTTCTCAAATCACTCTGTTAGCCTTTTACGTAATGTGTACCAAACAATATTTTGCCCCAAATTTCACATCGGATTCCTCACAGAGATTATCAGACAGCAGCTTACTGCACAACTACAACATTACCAAAGTCTACAGACATACTAAGGGGACAACAGTGAGTGTTTTCTCAGTTACAACTTCTAAAGGAAGTGACAACTAGGAAATGCTATCTTCAGTTTTCGAAGGCCAAGTGGCTTTTCATCGCATGTTTATTCTTTGTGTGGTCTAACACAAAGCTGGTTTTGACAAAGAGAAGTGTATAAAAAAAGAGCATAAACACAAGTGCCATGGAAAATTTAAATACCTAAAATGTAAAGTTGTTCAAGCCTAGAAACTTGATGATCACTAAAACTAAGCTTTAATAATTAACATCCTGAAGGTCGGTTTACCTCGTAGAAATCACATCTTAATAGTCGATAGATTACAAGTACCAAATTTGCTAAAATTTCCTCAGGATGTTACTGCTAGATTTTTACTCGCAACATCGCATCCATAGATATAAAATTATATGCAAAATAGAAAGCCCTAATAGGCATAAGGGTTACCTAACATGGGTGCACTTCGGGGTTTCAAAACTTCAAACTACAATACATTTGCAGATCCGGTCACTTAATAAACTTCTTTCTGTTCCAATTTCTATCATTCATCCAATTGGGGGAGAAAAATCTTACGAATCTGTGGGTCTTCCGAGCATACGTTCAGTTGATCAAAGAAGTTAAATTTCAATTTATCGAATGTAAAGATCTAAACAGGGGAATAGATCATGTTCTTAGAAAACGAAATAACTAAGCAATGCAGGGAATAATTCAATTACCTTTTTAGCTTCTTCAGTCGCCGTCTTGGGGTTGTATTCGTCACGGTGTTTGTATTGAAGAACGAAAGTGGGGAAATGATAAGAGACGATCAAGGAGTCTAGCCCTAGAGGCCAGAAGACCACTTGGAACATCCGGGGTCTGGGCCCGGGCACCGGGGGCCCACGGGCAATTCATTCACCATGTAAACTATATTAGTTGATTCAAAGATTTTGTTTCAACAAAACATAATAGGGTAAAAGACAATTTCCACCCCTTGAGTATGGGTTAAATACAACTACCCCTGTTGTTTGGATAAAATACAATTGCACCCCTGTCAGTGGATGGAGAGTGAACAGATACTGCCCTTCTTTTACATTCAGTTAGTGTCAGGTACAACCAACTTTTTTGTGATTATTTTGCCCCTTGTTCTTGGTGTTCTTAATGTTCTTGGTCTTGTGTGTTCTTGGTGTTCTTCACCACCAACACCAAAACTTAAAAATCTGATGAATATGTGTTCAACAAGCTTCACATAACAAAAAACAACAACAAAGAACAAATCCACATACATTTTCCACCTCATGCTAGGATTTGCAAGAAGAACTCGATCTTGTACCACATCAAAAAGTAAAGAGTTTGGATCAAGAACAACACCGAATAAGCCAGAAAAGTGACTTAAACGGGCACAATACAAAAATGGAAAGAAGCAACACACTGACCATCATCTTGAACCAACCAAGAAACAGTTCTATGATCTCAACCTACGTTACATGGACTCGGGTGCGGGTGTCATATCCGGTGTATCCGGAGGTCGGATTCGCACAACCCTCTGAAAGTAGGATCCGGGGACTCGGCATGTATAAGTATCCAAAATTTGGATACGGATACGGGTACGGGGATATGGTATATGAATTTTAAAATAATAATAATAGCATTATTAGTAAATTAGCATATCAACTACTACTTGTCATAAGAAAAATTGGCGCATGAAATAATTACTTATCGAAAAAAAATGAAATAATTACATAATTTAATGTAATTTTCATCAATAATTAATACTTTCTTGGGCTTGGACTATATGAATAATAAGGGCCCTGATAATAGTATTTTACATTTGGGCTATTGAACATAAGAAGCCCACAAAATTATTATATTTAAGTAATAAAACAGATAAAGCCCAGCCCAATTATAATATACTCATAACCCAAAAGAAATTAGGGTTCAACGCCTAACGTCTGTACGACGACGGAGAAGACGATCTGTAGAAAACAGAGGGTGGAGACGTTGGTGGAAGTTCGACGGTTCAAGCGCAGGCAGAGATGGAAGGCGTCAACAGTGAGCCGCGTCCAAGATGTCGTCGGCCGGATCGACGCGGATTTCGTACCCGAACCCGGATCGGGTCGTATCGACCCGGGTACTCTGGCGAAACTGCCGAGTCCAGGTAACGTAGATCTCAACCTAACCAACAGACCATTCAACTCTTGAATCAACAAATCACCTACTTGGACATGAGTGTCATCGATCTAGCCACCCCCCTTTCCCTTCATCAAACTTGAATAGCTGACCCATACCAGCTTGATTTAGAGAAGGTAGATCTCTCCACTTGCCGACTTAAAACCCCACCCAGATCGAGAGAGTGAGAGAGAGGCGGCTAGTCCCTTCCAATTCGTCTGTCCGCAACAAGGCCCGATCGCAGGCGGCGAAGTGCACCAAGACCGAAATCAACCCAAGCCCTCTAACACAATCGAAACACCATACCCAGAATCCTCTCTAATCGACCGAGAGAGTCGGTAAGAGAGAAGAACCCAGAAATTGTTCTTCACAGCTTCAATCGAGGGTAGGGGTGGAGGTGGGTCTCGGTGTTGGTTGTCGGAAATGAAGAGATGAGATGGAGGCTTGCGGGGTTGGTGGCGGGCTGGCGGCTAGAGAGAGAGAGAATAGAAAAGTGTGAGGCCGAGGGTACAAATGTCTTTTTGCCCCTCCGTTAGTGTGTCGTTACATCCACCCATTGACAGGGGGTATTTGTATTTTTCCAAACACGAGGGGTGTATTTGTATTTAAACTATACTCGAATGGTGGAAATTGTCTTTTACCCTATATAATATTGTTTTGAAACAATTTAATATAGTGATGTTTAATACTACCTCTGTTTCTTCTGGAATGTCTTGGTTTGACTTTTCAACCCGTAGTTGGATCACTTTGACTCGGTGATTCAGATAACAAAATGATATAACCTTTTGGAATTGTTTTCATGGTGTTGTAGCTAACACTAACTCTACGAGATCATGCCATGATCACCAAATTCACGTATCGTTCTGCTAATTAAAACACCGGGTCAAAGTAACCCAGTGAATAGCAGTAAGTGAAGTAAGCTGAAAGAGAAGAAACACAAGTAGTATATAATCTGTGCATACTGATAATGGAAAATCACATAAAGAGCCAAAACAAAAACATGCCATCAGTTCTTCGAAGTATGGGAAAATCACATATATACACATTCGGGCAACGAACCAATTGGAAATTACCGTACTCACGGTTTTATCAGTTGGAAACATGATATCTATGTCAGATTTTTATCATGTCGCCGGTGAATACTCTTTTCCTTTTTATTCATGGTCGCCACGTAGGATTCTAAGCCTGGCAATGGGCTATCGAGTGGCCAGGTGAGTGCAGATGAGCACTTCTGGCCCAGACCTTATTTTCTTGGTCGACAGAGATGTTACAGTAAAATATGGGAGAATTTTGGGCTTAATTGCCATGGCAACCGGACTACACTACTCTTAACGGGTATGCTCTTAGTCACTCCAATTTCAATACTTAATAAATGGGTCCTCAACAGAATAACACAAAAAATTCCAGAATAATCTCTTGTCTAGAGTCGGGGTTTTCGATTCCCAGACATAGTATAGGAGATAAATAATTATCTCCTATACTAATTACATATCTACCCTTAAGGAGTGTCTATATAGACTCCTGCACTGACTATTCAGTATTCAATGAATTACCATGTTCTCTAAATCACAACACAGAGGACATAAGAAGATTGAGAGGTACTACCTCTGTTTCGCCTGTTTCGCCTGCTTCACTTTTTGTCACTATTCACTGGGTTACTTTTATCCGGTGATTTGATTAGCAAAACGATACAGGAATTTGATAATCTTTGCATGGCGTTATAGAGGAAAGTTTATTCTAAAATACCATGAAAAATTTGTTAAAAAATTATATCGTTTTGGTACCCAAATTACCAAGTCAAAGTGACTCAGTTACGGGTTAAAAAGTCAAACGCAGACTAAACAGACGAAACGGAGGTAGTAGTTACAACGTGCTATTACAAAATGGACACAAGAAATAAAAAGGGAATCATTGATACCTAGTTTAGTTAGAAAAAAATGACACTTCTGGCTCTGGAAAATCCTTGTTAGATTTCCTTTCTCCTAAGAACTGTTTGCGTACAACCTACTGAGCGTTAGGCCTAAATTCTTTGTAATTAGGTTCAAATACATTCAGATTCCACAATCAATGTCTTATATTGATTAAGCAACTAATTTATGATTCCCTAGGTCCAACACTCCAACTTCCTCTGTAGCGCAATTAAACTCTTACTAACACAGAAGATTATCAATCACTTAGGAAAATCTCCTGAAGTCGGTATTCAGATTGCTAGTGTTCATTTGACATGATAGAAATCTAAAGGAAGAGCCGAAGAGGGTGATTCCTCTCCTGAACTCATCTGGCATTCACAATTCATTCTATTCAAGCCCATTAAATTGGTAATTTTTCAAGTTATAAAGCTCCCTCTATTATATTAGTACGATTGCTATGTACTGAAAAAAAAAGCAAATAGAAAGAAAAAGATTCAAGCCAACTTGCACTGCAGACCTGGTCTCATATTATGTATTCCACACCTTCCGCAAAAACAAAGAAGATTATGCTTTCAAACAGTTCATAAAGAGACAAATATGGAAACTGTGTGTTTTAGTATATGTTTACTTATTTGTTGTTTTCCGTTCTCAAAATGTATTATATAAATATTGGATAGTATGGGTTAGGACTGGGAAAAGGAGATAAAAAAGATGTGCACCAATTAAAAACAAATTCAAACGACAATCCTTTCGGGAATGAGTTTAAGACATTTTAGTCAATCACGATAATGACATTACGGGGTTTGTTTGTATCGAAATTCGGACATATAGATTTCTTCTGGTGCTGTCTCTGAAGAATCTTTAGTTCGTGTTCCGGGAATACCGAGTGTGGATGGGATACAAACCACGTGTTAAGACAGTAATGTTCGGGGTTGCTGAAAGTATTTTGCTCGATTTCATGGTCGGTGATCCAAATCCATCTATATCATATTACAAACTACAAGGGTACACATTGTAATGATGTGAAACGATACAGGAGTATAGTTTATCCGTTTCACAGTTGACACTGAAAAAATTTAATTTCAAGTATAGTGTTATGTGTAATGCATACCAGTATCTTCCTAGAATAGGGGTAAAAATAAATGACACATGTGTTGATGGATAAATAACTGAACAAGCAAATGTAATAGCACTTGATATAAAAAATAATTTATGCACAAAAGAAATTAATATAATCCTTGGAGGTACATATGTTAGATTATGATTTGCTATAACAGGCATGATATCAGTCAAAACATCTGCACCACTTCCTCCATATATGAATTCACTCGTAAATCAAATAACCTGGAAAATACAAACTGACTATTTATGTGCACATTTAACAATAAACATGATTATCCACTGTGATTGTTTTATATAACATACAAATAGCCTATAAAGCATTGCACTGGATTTGTAAGTGTTATTATCTTGCCATTCTTCTATCAATTCTATGCTTCCTTCCAAGCTCGATAATCTTTCCAGTCTTGACACGGTAACCTAAGAGAGGACCTTTGTAGAGGTAGTAGCGGAAGACCGCAATTTCATTGTTCAGCCAAGCTACCGAGATCCTTGCATCCCCCACATTCGTAGGGACCTGAACACTCGAGTCAAGTTTGTATATCTTCCTCCACTTAGCAGCCCCCTTGTGATCAAACAAAGGCCAAATGTCGATTAATTTTCAACCTTCGTACTGAACCATTGAAGACAGGAACTCCCTTCCACACACGTAACATTTCCAAGATCCCTCAAGCTAGGGACGCGATAAATTGCCTCTGATTCAACACAGAGACAAACAATGTCAGGAGCTCTACTATTGACCCAGAATATGAATTCTCCAATGTAATATGTCTATACTGTGATGTTAAGATAGGCAGAGAACTCTTCAAGAATGAATGAGCTACGATGCGCAATCTATTATCCCCAAGGTAAGCACTGCAGATTCGTAAGCCTGCTGACCAACAGAATAATTCGTAAGAACCACCTTATATTCCTTTGTCAGACTCGAGTATGCAAATGACAATGTGTGGAACCTAAGTTCAACTCTGAAAGAAAAAACGAATGTCATTCTCCTAGTAAATGGATTTGCAATGTAGACAGCTCTATCACTTCTCTGCTCCAGCAACAGCAATCCATCACAACCAGCCCAAACCAAGTAACGAGCCGGGAACTTCTCTCTTGATATCCCTAATTTGATTTCTTCAAGCTTTTGAAATAGTAGCAATCATCGCGAGTGAAAATAAGCCAGAAACGCGACTAGGAGAATGTTCTTTCATGAATCCAGGAGAACGTATAACGTTATACTACTGCTTGCAAACAAGTCTCATGTACGTGTGGAGAATTTAGCTGGAATCCAGGTAAGCATAGCGAAGATGGCCATGAAGATGGCTATCAAGTTTGGCAGATCCTTCCAAGAAAAGGATGAACATCCATTACCTTCCGAAAGAGGTCATCTTCGCTATACTTACCTGGGTTCCAGCTGAAATTCTCTACAGACACATGAGACTTGTTTGCAAGCTGTGGTATGACATTATACGTTCTCCTAAGTTCATGAGAGAACATCGTCCTAGTCGCGATTCTGGCCTATTTTTCACTCACGATGGCTACGGCTACTTCAGAAGCTTGGAGAATCCAAAACCAGGGATTTCAAGAGTGATATTCCCGTCTCGTTACATAGTTTGGACTGGTTGTGATGGATTGTTGTTGCTGGAGCAGAGAAGTGATAGAACTATGTACATTGCAAATCCACTTACTAGGAGAATCATAGTCGTTCCTCCATTCACAGTTGAACTTAGCTTTCAAACATTGTCATTTGCATACACTAGTTCAACATACAAGGTGGTTCTCATGAATTACTCTGTTGCTTAAAAAGTGCATTGCTTACCCTGAGGATAGGTTGCGTGTGGAAGCTCATTCATTCCAAAGAGTTATCTGCATATCTTAACATCATGGTTCAGACAGATTGCATCGGAGAATTCATTTCTAGGCCCAAAGTAGAGCTTCTCCCATTGCTTGTCTTAAATCAGAAGCAATTTACCACGTCCCTAGCTTGATGGAACATGGAAATTTTACGTGCGTGGAAGGGAGTTCCTGCCTTCAATGGTTCGGTACGATGGTGGAAGATTAATCGACATTTGGCTGCTGAGTGGAGGAAGATATACAAACTTGACTTGGGTGTTCAGGTCCTGCGAATGTGTGGGACACAAGGATCCCGGGAGCTTGGGTGAACAACGAAATTGTAGTTTTCAGCAACTACCTCTACAAAAGTCCTCTCTTAGGTTACAATGTCAAGTGGCCAGATTGGAGAGATGATTGAGCTTGAAAGGAAGCATAGAATTGATAGAAGAATGGTAAAAACAATAACACATACAAATCCAGTTATATGCATTATAGGCTATTTGTATTGTATATCAAATAATCACAGTGGATAAATATGTTTGTTGTTAAATATGCACATAAATAATCAGATTGTATTCTCGAGGTTATTTGATATATAAGAAAATTCGTTGACGAAAGTAGTGATGCAGATATTTTGACTGATATTGTGCCTGTTATAGCAAGCCATAATATAACATATGCATCTCCAAGATCCAAGGTGGATTACATTTTAATTTATTTTGTGCATAAACTATTTCGTACATGTTTGGATCAAGTGCTATTAAATTTGTTTGTGTCAAAAATCTGTTCGATTCAAGTTGTTGCTTTTGTTTGGCAGTTCTTTACAAGAAGTTTCAACTTTCAATCTGTGAACTTCTGAAGTAGAGGCAAGGCTGATCCATCAACGCTCGTGTTCCCCCCCCCCCCCCCCCCCCCCCTCCCCCTCCATTCGACAAAGATACCGGTATGCTTTACACTTACCACTATACTTGAAATTAATAATTTTCAGTGTCAATTGTGAAACGGATAAATTATGAATGACCATGTGTGGCGGAATGGATTAACCCTGATCAGGGGAACTTTTGTGATCCTTCTGGTAATAGGATTTGCATGGTACAGTCAGTTTCCTGCTGCAGCAATAGCAACCTGTCGCAACCAGCCCTAACTTTGCAACCAAGCGGCGACTCTAGTTCCGTTCTCAGTGCTTTCGATTTCATCACACTTGAGAAGTAGCTTAAGTTGTTTTGCATAAAAAACAGGCCAGAAATACGACTGAGGCGAATCCTGAACTCAGAGCTGCGGATTATTTCATGCCATTGCTTACAGACAAATCGCATACCGATGTAGAGAATATCCGCCGGGATCCAAGTGAGGATAAGGAAAATCAACTCTCCAGGAAGGCTAGGTGAGCAGCTTTCTTTAATTTCTTTGGAACTGCTACTAGATCTGCTCTTCCTTCAACTGATTTCTCCATTTTATTTAATCTAATAAGGATTCACAAACTCATAAGCTATGGCAACATAACAAGATGATAACAAAATTGCATAACTCTTTGCAATTTATTTATCATCTTGTTATGTTGGCATAGTTTCTGAGTTTGTGAATCCTTGTTAGATGAAATCAAACGGAAGAACCAGTAGAAGGAAGAGCAGATCTAGTAGCCGTTCCAACGGCATCAAGCAGAGCTGCTCTCATGACCTTCCTGGAGAGCTGATTTTCCTAATCCTCACTTGGATTCCAGCGGATATACTCTACAGCTGTATGTGATTCGTCTGTAAGCAGTGGCATGAAATAATTCGCAGCTCTGAGTTTCAGGAACAACACCGCCCCCGTCATAGTTCTGGCCTGCTCTTTTCTCAGAACAACTCCAACAACTTCTCAAGTTTGGGGAAATCAAAAGCACTAAGGACGGAACTACAGTTACCGCTTGGTTTCAAAGTTAGGGCTGGTTGCGATGGGTTACTATTGCTGGAGCATGAAATTGACGGAACTATGCACCTTGTGAATCCTATTACCAGAAGGATCACAAGAGTTCCTCACATCTCTTCCGCCACATGGTCACTCGTACGGGTTTGTTCTAATAAGGAATATGAGGTGGTCCTAACTAATTGTTCGACAGACCACCAGATGGCTTACGAATGTGCATTGCTTACCCTTGGAAAAGGTTGCAAATGATAGGTAGTTCCTCAGTCTCGAGGCATATATGGCCATATTGATGACACGATGCCTACATTTTGCGTTGGGGATATAGTTTTCTGAGTTAATGGAGATGCACAACACATAGTTGGTTTTTATGTTGAATCCAAAGAAACTTATTGCCTCCCTCATCAAACAGCTGATTTTGAAATATGTGACAAGTCTTATATGCCTGGAGGTGAATTCCTGTCTTTGGTGGTTCAGTATTACCATAGAAATTTGGTGGACATTTGGTGCTTGTTTGACCGCAACGGGGTTGCTAGATGGGAGATGTACAAAATTGACTTCAGTGGTACTTTCTCTCTGCATACGTAGGTTTGCAGAAGAAGCCAGTAACTTGGGTGAAAAAAAGTGGTAATATTTCATGACAAGTCTCTGATATCAAGATTGGACAGACCACTTTTCTCCAGCTGATTTTTTACTGTGAATTTGATCGTGGCTTCACCTGGATCCAGCTCAAAGATGGTTTTCTCAATCAGTGAGATTCATTTGTGTCTTAATTTAAACAACTGTTTTATGTTCCAAATGTTATCCCCTGGAGTTTGAATAATTCTGTTTTGCATTTGACAGTTCCTTTGAAATGTATATGAGCATCTGTTGTGTTTCCGAATGTAGCTGTATGGGCATTTTGACTTTCACTGTGTACTCAAGTGTGAAGAGATCATGGTAATCGACACTTTGATAGGTTTGATCTCTACCAATTCTGTGATCTATCTAGCATTTCCAGATGAATCTTCCCATTCTCGGTGAGTTACTCTTTGATAATGTTCCGGCACAATTCTGTGCTAGAATGCGCTACTATTTATGCCTGGTTAATATTTTTACGCATACTAGGTGACGAAGGGCAAGAGCTACAAAAACACAGCAGGCGGTGGCAGGAATGTGGGTGGTGGTAGAAGAGAGGCAGTTGGCAGTGGGGTGGGAAGAGATCAACCAATGAAGAAAAGGTAACAAAAAGATGATTGCTCTATGTTGTTCATTAGGGTTGCTGAATTTCATGACTCTGTCTGACCAAATAAAGACACCCATTGATACTTCCGAGCAGAGACCCACATCCAATACAAGTAGATCTTCCAAATATGCCACAAATTGAACACGGGACCCAAAAGAATTTATGTTGGCACTCAAGGCTTCCTAAAACATAATTCATCAATTTATCAAGTTGTTGAAATATCACTAGACTAATAATCTAATGTTGTCTCAAGTCTATTCATTTAAAGATTTGTATTGCATTACCGTAATTGCCATACACATCTGTGTATTCAAGACACCCTCCTCGTTTCCACTAACACCAGAGTTTATAATAAATTGCAGACCGTGTAGCTTAATGGGACTGTATGGAATGGTTTATTGAAGAACAAATATTAGGAAAACAAATCAGGTTGTAAACCTAGCTTAATTACAACTAATTTCCCTTGACAAATATTATGACTAAAATTGCATGCAAGACAAAGCTGTCAAATATATGAAATCATGTCACTGGCATGCATGTGTGATATTGGAGACTGAATGGAAAACTTGAGCACTAATACCTACTCCTTGCTTGCTTAACGAGAAACATGTACCTGTTATGCTATTCAGTTACATACCCTAATCAATTCTGCGTATACGAAAGTAAATGAAGACTATTTTTGTAAGAAATTAATAACTATGTATCTAACGAGTAATACCTGTATGGTTGAGTAGTCATCTTCAAGTCATGATATCCTACGCGATGTGATCTTCTTACATAGCAAACCAGTTCCTGAAAGCAAACAACAAGCCAAGTTAATAGTTCATATTTCTGCACATAATTCAACCACAAATTTAAACAAACAGCTCATGTTTCCACCCTTAGATTTCTGACAGAAATGCATGGATACAATCATCACAAAATCATTGAATCTAATGTCTTTCAGGGTATAGATCATGATTACAAAAGGTCGGTAAACTCCACAGAAAAAGTTAAGGCTGTGGCACAAAAAATGAGAATAAGAACATCTATATGAAGCACAACTCTGCATGAGAGAAGGGTAATTCACAACATCAATTATGAATCTCCGAGACGAAGCTGCAACTCCAGTCCTAGCATCCTTCCTTTCGATTTCATCAAACTCATGAAGGATGCAAAGTTCTTTTTAGCGAAAAAGCATGACAGATCTACGAATGAGTGATGTTGTCCCTAAAGTTTGGATCTGATTAGGTATCACCATTTACTTATTTGGATGCATTTTGGGACTTCAGAAGTCAAAACAACGATCCATTTGCAGATCAGATTACTTTAATAAGACTATTCTTTCCAATTTCTAGAATTCATCCAATTAAAAAAATCAAAAGAATTATGAGAAGGCTTTTTTATACTTATTGTTCGCGATAAATGAGATGCCACGGTTGGGATATGAGATAAGATTAATTTACATTTGACTTCTTTGATGCCAACACCTTAGCCAAGATTTTATATTAACTATTCAAGAGGTTGATAGGACGGAAATCAAGAGTATTCAACGCCCTGATTTTTTTTGGAAAAAAACCCATGAGCATAGCATTTAGGCTTCTATCGAATTTCTCGAATAGATGATACTCATGCATCGTAGCCATAAACTCTGCCGTCACAACATCCTGATTTTGCTGGAAGAAAGCAATCGTCAAACTATCTGGCCCCGGCGCCTTATAACACTGATTGAAACCAAAGCCCCTCCCCCCGACGCGTATAGCCCTAAAATTGCTCCCTACTAGTTATTCTTGAGTTACACAATCTTGATTACAGCAAGAGCATGTGGTCATTTATGAAGCTTTGACTGCCTCGTAGCCTAGCTTTGAGACTTAAGCAAAGTCTATGAGTCTTTCTTTGATTGACTGTGAAGGTAAAAGTAGAGTTGAATGATTTGGAAATGTGAGCTAGAGCTACAATGTTCAATACATAGCATAGATATGACTGAAAGATGAAAGAGAGTGAAGATAATTATGAACGGTTCGTATTCATTATAAACTCTGTTGGTAGTGGAAGCAAGATGGGTGCCTTGAATCCACCGACGACAATGTGAACAATATTAGGAAAGAAGGCAAGTTGCATACCTAGCTTAATCATGACTAAGTTTCCTTGAAAAATATTAGGGGTGCAACTTGGACGGGCTGAGCCCGACCAACCCGAACCCAGCCCGGACTAAAGTCGGGCTTGGGCACATGTTTTCAGTAATTTGGACGGGCTCGGGTAGAAATTATCAACCCGAATTGCAATTAGGGTCGGGCTTGGGTACGAATATTAAACGACGGGCTAGCCCGAATTGCCCGAGTTGTATACTCATCACCTATAAATGTTATATTTGAAGAGTATTATTTAGCATATTCATCAAGTATCTATTAATTTTTCTGTTAATTATTAGTGATATTTTTATCTTTTTTTATGTTTACAACTAATACATTTTTTTCACAAATTATCTAGTATGCTCTTGTATAAATAAATAATTTTTTAGTTCACTCTAACAATATATAGTCATTATTTTTAGTCTTAAATAACAAAAAAACTGAAGTGTCTACCTTCATTATCTATTTTTATATGTAAGTTATTAACTTAAGTTTGAGGGAACAGTTTAAATGGAGTTGAATGTGATAATTATGTTAACTTATTTAGTTTAATGGGCTAGCCCGAATTCAACCCGAACCCGAATTGGTTTGTTCGAATTAGGGCTTGGACGGGTTCGCGATGCTCCTAACCTGGGCTGGGCTGGGCTTGGGCAACCACAACAGAACTCGGGCTTGGGCTTGGGCAAGGACGTCAACCCGCTCAGCCCGCCCGAGTTGCAGTCCTAAAAAATATTACGACTCGAATTTCAAGCAAGACAAAGCTCTCGAAAATATGAAATCGATTCATAGCCACGCATGTGTGATATACTGATATTGGAGATGAATGAAAAATTTGCTGTACTTGAAGGTAGTCTGAGCTAGAAAAATGGTGGAAGGGGAGATCACTAATACTTAATCCTTTGTCGTTTAACGAGAAGTATGTACCTATTATGCTACTCAGTTACATACCCTGATCAATTCTGTGTATACGACAATAAATGAAGACTATTTTTGTAAGAAATTAATTACCGCGTATCCAACGTATGGTTGGGTAGTCATCTTGAAGTCTTGATATCCACGCCATTTGATATTCTTACATAGCAAAATCAGTTACTGCAAGCAAGCAACAAGCCAAGTTAAATGTTAATATTTCTGCAAATAATTCAACCAAAGACTGAAGCAAACAGCTTATGTTTCCACTCTTGGATTTCGAAAATAGAAATGCATGGATAAAATCATCACAAAATCATTGGATCTACGGCGTATGAAAAAAGTATAGATATTAATTACAAAAGGCCGGTAAACTCCAAAGAAGAAGTGAAGGCTGTGGCGTGAAAAAGGAGAATAAGTACATCTATATGAATGCAGAACATCAATTACAAATCCTCAAGACGAATTTTATAATTTTGCAAGGCTTGCATTATACTAGTCTCTATTCCATCGAAAGCAAAATCTTATTTTTAATGTGAACAATCAGACTAGCATCAATCCACTGATTGCCGATCCGGTGACATGAGCTGTTGCAACAGGTAAGACTAGTGCCAAATTAACAAGCAAATACACCAACTGATACACTCACAAATCTCATTCAGGAAGAGTGAAATGAATAACCTTTTTTATTTTTGCTAGGGCTAGTGGCTATTCGTAAGATTCATAAAACAACTACATGAAGTGAATAACCTACTTTTGCTCGTTGAAGAAAATTGGGAAGATGACTCGTTCCCGGCGGATCTGAAGAAGTGAACGCATCTCTCCGGCGTCGGCGGCAGAGCGAGGTCTGAACAGAGTCCGTCTTTTTGCCCTTCTTTTTTTGAAAAGAAGACATTCATTGAACTAAGCATTGTTACAATAGTTATTGATAGCACAAATTCTAGCATGAACTTGTTGGATTCTCTCGCGCTTGACAAACGTGAGTGTAAAGGAAGTGAAAAAGGTTGCTTCTCTTCGAATATCTTCCATAAGGGTTCTGATGCTAAAATTTTCCGTTATCCGCTGAAGATTGAGGACAGTTGTTAGCGAATCCGTGTAGATATTCACGTCTTTGTACCCATACGAAAGTAACCATTTCATAGCTTTATATAGGCCAAGTGTTTCGGCTTGGAGCGGATTTTCAGAAGTGAAGCGGACGAAGGCATCTTCGACGCTTTGGTTTGGACGCATCCAAGCTGCCGTACTTGTCCCATTTTGCATCCAGGAGGCGTCAAGCAAAAAACAAATTTGATTAGTTCCGGCGGTGCCTTGTTTCCAAACCACATTTCCGGAGGGAGGGGGTTGTGGGTTGCTAGGATGTTGGTTGGCTTGAAATTGAGTCTTGATGTTGGACTGACCAAGGTTAACAAGTGAAGCTATTGGGGTAATAGTGAGGTTGTTGTTCATTACCACTTCATTTCGATGTAACCAGATTTTTCGCAGCGTGAGGAGGAATAAAGTCCTATCCTCAAAGCATTTGAGTGAAAAGAAAAGATCATGAAGGAAATCGGTGAAGACGGGCGACAGGCCAGACGGAATATTAAGACCCAAAGGAGAGCCAAACCAAATAGCACGGGAAGAAGGGCAAAAAAAGAAACAATGGAAAAGGGATTCGTCGTTGAGATGACACCTCTTGCAAATTGCCGAGTCAATTGGACAGTTGCGATGTTGGAGAATCTGAAGAACCGGTAAAGCATTTGAAAGTAGTTTCCAGAAAAACATAGTTACCTTTGGTTGTGGTCGCAACTGTCGAATTGCCTTCCATAGTTTGAGAGCCGATGAATTCATGTAAGGATTGGAATCATCCATCGATTGCTTGAGCTTCAAATAACCTGATTTAGCCGTGTAGGAACCATGTGGATTATACGGCCAAATAAGTTTATCTTGTTGGTCTGTCGAGGGGATGTAAATTTTGACTATTTGGGCGGTGAGTTGTGGCCCAAAGAATTGATGGAGTAAATTCAGTTTCCAGGACTTAGTCAGGTGATTAATGAAATCACTAACCCGTAAGGCTGGATAATGATTTTGAAGCATAGCCGGGAGAGTGAAGTTGGAGCTTGGGATCCAAGTATCCGTGAATGGGTTAATGCGAGTGCCATTACCAATATTCCACTTCAAGTTATCTTTGAGAAAAGATTTACCCCACATTATGCTTTTCCATCCCCATGATGCCGAGGTCGGGGCTTTGGAATGCAGGAAAATCTTACGGTGAGAGTATTTCGCAAGAAGAACTTTGGAAAGTAAACAATCACTGTTTGCCAAAATTCTGGAGGCTGTTTTTGCGAGAAGAGCTTGATTTTGAAGTTGAAGATCCCTAAAGCCAAGTCCTCCTTCAGATAGCGGTTTACATAGAAGAGACCATTTCCGCCACCTAATGCCTTTACTATTACCGCTGGCCCAGAGGAATCTGGTGATAAGACTTTTTATACTATTGAAGAAAGAGACTGGGGCTTTGAAGACTGAAAGCATGTAAGTGGGGAGGGCGAGCAGGGTTGATTTTATTAAAACACATTTTCCCGCAAAGGATAGTGTATGGATCTTCCAAGTTTGAAGGGTCTCCTTAAATCTGTTGAGGATGCCATCAAAAATTTCTTTCTTGGTGAGGGTGAAATCCATAATACTTCCAAGATATTTTCCGGGGCTGGAAACCAATTTGATATCAAGGATCTGGCTTAAATGTTGAGCATCCAAATCCGACATTCCTGGACTGACAAGCAGCTCAGATTTGTTGAGATTGATCTTTTGTCCCGTTTGATTGCAGAAGAGTTCAAGGCCCCATTTTAAAGTCCAAGCACAAGCCAAATCAAAACGTTGAAAGATGAATGTATCGTCCGCAAAAAGGAGATGACTTACCGAAGGGGCATGTTGGGAAATTTTAATGCCTGTCATTCCACCTTGACTTTCAATATAGTTAAGCAGGCTCGAGAGGGCTTCTTGCACAATAATAAATATGTAAGGGGAGAGGGGGTCTCCTTGTCTGATGCCTGCCCTAGGATTGAAAAATCGCGAGGGTTCCCCATTGATGATTAGGGCTGACGAAACCGTTGAGATGCAAGACATGATAAGAGCAATAAATGCACGGCCAAAGTTCATCTGAATGAGACAATCTTTAATGAAGCTCCACGAAATTCTGTCAAAGGCTTTGTTCATATCAAGTTTAAGACCAAAGAAGGCAATTTTTTTGCTTTTGCGATGCCGAATGAAGTGGAGGATTTCGTGTGCCAGAAGGATATTATCCGTTATGAGCCGACCTTTGACAAACGCATTTTGTTGCTCGGAGATGAGGGAAGGAATCAATGGTTGCATTCGGTTAGCCAGGACTTTAGCAAGGATTTTATAAATGGAGTTGCAGAGGCTAATGGGTCTGAAGTCCGAAGCTGTTAGGGGATGGGGGACTTTTGGGATAAGGGCAATATACGTTTTTTTACTTTCCTTCAGCACATGCCCCGAGGCAACTGTATGTCGAACAGCCGCAACAATTTGATCTTCTAAGGCAGCCCACTGAGTTTGGTAAAATTCCATAAGAATCCCATCCGGGCCCGGGGATTTGTTTTTACTGAAATCAAAAACTGCTGCTTTGATTTCATCGGATGAGAAGTCAGCTTCCAGGGACATGCGCCGATCAGCTGTGAGTTTTTTGGAAATCAGATGGGGGATGTGAAGCCCGTCAAGAGGGGTGTTGGAGTGTTGCGCTTGGGGAGGAGGACACAAAAGGGCACTAAAGTGCTGTTGAATGTGTGAGACAATTTGACCCTAATCAACGAGGAAGGAACCATCCGCTGTTTGGATTCCACTAATTGTTTTTTTGTTCTGCCTAATCGTTGCTGCTAAGTGGAAATATCTTGTGTTTTGATCTCCCTGAAGAAGCCAATTTTGCTTCGCCCGTTGTTTCCAGAATTGTTCTTGATCCAAAAGAGCCGAATCCAAATGTTCCCGTCTATTGGCATCTTCTAAGCTTAAAAAGCGGAAGTCTTGTGAATCAATTGAAGTGCACTGCGCTAACTTTTGTTGAATTTGGTCTAGGGAAGTCTGAAGATCCCTAACTTTTTGAGAGTGATTTTGAAAGCTCAGTTTGTGCCAATTGATAAGGTGCTTCATCACAATTTCTTGTTTCCGCAAGAGTTGAAAAATAGGAGAGCCCGAGATGGAGAGATTCATAACCTTTTGAATGATATGTTTGGCGTCGGGATGACGTAACCAGAAAGATTCCATACGCTTTGGTCTACTCTTACTCCTCTTCACACCGTGAATGTCCAAAATAAATGGACTATGGTCTGATCTTTGTATCGGGAGCGTTGTAGTTAGAGCATTTGGAAAAGTAGTTAGCCAATCCGGCAAAGAAAAAACCTTATCAAGGCGCTCATACGTTCTGTGAATGCCTTGTCGGTTGTTGGTCCAAGTAAAATATACACCATGATTTGTTAACTCAAATAAAGAGTTTGAGACAAGAAATTCCTCAAAGTGATCCATACCCGGACTGGTCCGAGTGTTTTTGCTGAGTTTCTCAGATTGGTGCGCAATTTGATTGAAATCACCAAGGACAACTTTGGGAAGAGAAGAAGAAGAAAGATGCTGTTGAAGAAGTTTCAAAACAGCTTCACGTTCAGTAGCACAAGGATGACCATAAAACAGAAAAAGGTCCCATTTTTTGCCATTTGTTTCATCGATTTGAAGATGAATGAACCATAGACAACTAAAAACAGGAAGGATTGAGACATTACAGTTCCAAGCTTCTAACAAACCACCTTTAGTACCGATTGCATCATAGCCAAAATGAGAAGGAAAACCAAGAGAAGTACATAAACCGGAGAGACTGTCCACTGATTTTTTTTTGTTTCTAATAAGAGGAGGAGGTCATTTTTATTGTCGGAGCAGAGACCTCGCAAGGCTTGAATTGTCAAGGGGTGTCCAAGACCTCGACAATTCCAGCATAACAGTTTCATTGTGCTGGCGGAGATTGTTGAACAATCTCCACCTTATCCAGAAATTCCTTCACTTCGATTTGATTGTAGTACCAGATGGCTTGCAGAACATAATCCGTTTCGAAATAGATCCACTGTCGCAGCTCCTCATCATAGGCATCTTTGAAAATTTCCACCTCAAGAGAATCCATACCATCTGTTGGAGAAGAAGAAACCAAAACAGTTCGTTTCTTTGGTGGTAGAGCTTCTTCCGGCCAATTATCGTGCACGTGGGGTCTTTTTTCAGCAGGAGAAGAATTGGCATTTTCTGGAGATCGGCGGATGGAAGAGGAGCCACTGTCTGTACCTTCAAACCTTTTGCTTGAACCAACTTCTCGAGCCACACGCCATGGACGGCGGCGAGCCCGCACAGCACCTTGAATGGGAGAACAATCACCATCATCATCGCTACTACTGTCAGACGGGTCAATTGTTTCAACTTCCATTTTTGCTTTTCCTTTCCCATCAACAACCTGAGATGAGGTAGGAACAGTGGTAGATTGTGGTTCCGAAATTATCACCGGGGGCAACGGCGGAGGACGAGTTCTGGCGTGAGCTGAGTGAGATGGAGGTGGCGGTGAAGCTGCCATCATAGCTTCTGCAAGGGCATCAAATTCAACAGAGTAGGCTACAAATTGGTCCAGATCTTCCTGGACTAGCGATGGGGCTTGAAGTACAAAAGAGCTCATAAATTCAGCCCACATAAGATTTTGGGCTTCCAATTCCTCAGCAGTTGGAATATAGTTTGGGTTAAGCAGCTGGGAGAAGAAGTCCATGTGGGCCAACGACCCAGATCGAATAGCAGCCATAAGAGACCCAAAGTTAAATGGGCTTGTGTTTGGGGCCGGCCCAGAAGAAGCAGAATGGATCTCTTCCTGTTTAGCAGTTTGGATGGGGGTGGGAAGTGAACCGGGTGGAGCAGAAGTAGGATCCGGGTTTGGTTCCGGGTTTGGGTTTGGAGGTGGATGGTGATTTGGGTGTGGCTCAACAGGTGGGTTCTGGTTTGGATTGAGAGGATTAGGGATGTCATCCAATTCCCAATCCGGTTCTTCCCAGGCTTGTTCATGGAGATTGATGAAGGCATCAAAATCCAAGAGGGAGGGAGGGGGTGGGGAAGTGTTCATGGGGACTGGTAAGTGCTCCAAATTTGGTTGAGAGAGTTCTGCGATGTGAGAAGTTCTCATTGGGGCAGAGTGGGTTTGCCAGAAAGGTGGTTGTGGAGTGGGATAGAAGTGATGTCTATCCGCTAGGACAATTGGTGGTGCACGGTATCTGGGTTGACGGGGAGTTTGGCGAAGCCTTGAGGCATAAAGGCTCACTTCTGGTTCAGAGAGAATTCTGGCATTGAAGCGATCTGCCAAGTATTGTATGCGTTCATCAATTCTTCTAGCTGCAAAGAGAGGGTTTGTTTTGCATTGTCGCATCTTGTGACCAATAACTCCACAAGCTCGACAAATTCGATAGACCCTTTCAGGCTTACAGTCAATCCATGTAGGTTTACCTTCATGGTCTAGGAGATAAAAACCACCAAGAACTGGCTCATCAGGGGGAACCCAAACTTGTAGCCTTAGCGTGCGATTGGGCCTCGAGGAAGCATAATCCGTATCAATTCGCTGTGCCACCCCAACAAGAGAAGCAAATAGACCTCCAGCAGCTTGATTGAAAAAACGGAGAGGAACTCCCATTAGCTTTACCCAGATCAGTATCTCAGGGATGACAAGGTGTTGGATTGCCACATCAGGGTTCCAGTGATCCACTGTGAAAACGGCTCCTTGAATGGCATAGGGACCTCCCGAGAGGACTGCAAGCAGTTCATCATAGTTATTGAAATGAAGAACATAAATATTATTATACCTGCTTATCACTTGGATGCCAAAAGATGGCTGCCAAATTGATCGGACCATCTCTAGGACTTGCGATTCAGAGAAATTTCTATAATCTTGGATAAGAAGAGTGAGGTTTTGGTGGTAGGTAGGAGTTCCTTGATTGAAAATGAAGTCAGGAGCAGTGATTTCGATGCCTTGTCTCCGGCGATCTGAGGGACGGTTCGGGTGGTCTGGCATTCGCTGAATAGCTTGAACATAATTAAAAGGTCGATTGGACTCAAATAAATGTTGGGGAGGTAGGGGAGAGAGATTGTGAGCGGTTTCTGGTGGGGGGGGACTCTTCATGTGGCGGAGACGCCATTAAAGGGCTGTTAGAGGAGAGAAGAGCTAACTCAGCTTTTTGGTGTTGCAGACGAGGGGATGGAGAGATTTTTGATTTTTTGAAGATGATGTGAAGTTTGGTGATGGCAAATACCAGTGTAAGTCTGGTATTTAAATCCCCTAACTTCCTCTTGTCCTACGGCGATTTCATGGTGGATCTTGGAAATCAGGAAGATTACAAGAAATGATTGCGATTTTTGGAGAAGAGAAGGAGTGTTACAGAGGGAATCAACTTCCGATGGCTGTATTGGTGGAAGTCGAAGGGATTGCTCTTGGGACTGCCAGCAAATCTTCCCGCCGGCTAGAAATGCATCCCTGACGGCGACGGTAGGCAATAATGGCCTATGAATTTTGTTCGCGTGCAGAAGAAACGTCCTGCACCGCAATGATTTTCGCAGAAGTGTAACTCCAGACGACGGTTTCCGATGAGACTTCGTGAATCGGAAAACACCGTGAAACGGGCGCCGCCTCTGTGGCTGTGAGGAGAGAGGAGAGAGCTCTCAAAATTTAGAGAGAGAAAAATTCTTTTCTTTTTGCCCTTCTATCAAACCAAGCTTTTTCATTTTCTTCCTCTCTTTTTTTCTGAGAGATTCTCTTTTATTTTTGGAAGAAGAACAAGTATTTCAAAGAAAAGTTAATGATCATGGGCCTTCTATGCCGTTTACATCCTTTTTTTCCCAAGAATAATTCATTTAAAAGCCAGGCCCAAATAGGAGACCAGGCCCAACCGAAAAATATATTACAAGCTACCGTTGAAACTTCTACCTTGACTTTTTCTTTTTCAGAAGCATCTCCAATGCATTAGGTAAATTGATATTCTTAAGCAAAATTTAAAGAAGTTGAACAAAATTAGAAGTCCAATAGATTAGGCATCTTATTATGCAAAACACCAAATAGACATCATTATCGCCAAACTTGGCGAAGTTCATTCCCTAGTCATCTTTATTTTTTCCCTATTTTATAGGTTTTTTGGACACTTGTCCACTTTTTGGGGTGTGACTAATTATTTAAACCATGTCTCCTATAATTTCTCCACCACTTGTCCTAAATATTTCTTTTAATTTTCATCTTGTACGTGAAAAAAATCTTTAACTATTAGCATTCAATTTAAATTGCCTAATTTATACCTAGTAGCATTGGAGCCTAGAGCAAAAATAAAAATGCAAAATCGTATTCTTAGGCATAATATGCCTATTTTTTACCTAATTGCATTGGAGATGCTCTAACACAGGACTTTCATTTAACACGATGTGTTAAAAAATCATGAAGCAAACGAATATAGCAAGAACTGATTAAACACACTTCTCTTCTGAAAGAAATACAGTTATGAGCCTATCTCGAGAGCCGTAACACCGATTAGTTGTCAGCTTTATAGTCTTTTCCACTTGCACTAGAGAATTGGCTGCTTCATTAGCTTTCCTTGAGATCCAGTTGATCATATAATTATTAGCTTCTGTAATTCTCATAATATCATTGCTTAACATTTTTTAGTTTGTGATTTTCGTTGAGTTGACCTGGTTTACTATCTGCAAAATTGTCACACCCAATAGAAATATCTTTAATTTCCATAGCTTGAAGATCATAACATACCCTCCTTAATGTTTTGCTCTTGAATGCAACCTAGAATTTGATGTCATAGAGAACCAACTATCTACATTAGCCCCCATGAGCCTGTTCATGTGCTCCATTTGTGTTTTTTACTCTCAGGCCCGTCGTTGATTTTTCTTCATAATCGTTCTCCTCAACTGTCGTGAGATTCACCTAGGCAACTATATGAACTTTAAAGAGACTCTTCGAATTCACTTGTGACCTTTTAGTGCCAGACATTTACCTCTCCAGAGTGTTTTCGTATACAAAGATGTACTTGTTCCGAGAGACTATCATTCTCCACATTTATTCTCCACTTCCGGATCAAGTGTGCGTCACAAGGTATGTGCTTCTGAAGTAAAAATGGGCAATCATGCTGCCATTATATGCTCTTCACGACGTCTTCAAAGTATTATACACTTAATATATGCATGTCTATTGAGAAATGATATAGATTCAACTATTATTTCTTAGTCGGCTCCAACATTCCTCCGACACACATACAACTACACCATATAAATGATTACTTTGACTATTTTACATATGGGTGGGAGATAAGTGAAAGATAAATGTAGGATATCTTCTCTCATGTATGTTTCACAACCATGCCCGCTGTCCAACATGGAAAACATGTTGAAAGCATCAGCTATAGCTCATAGCTCAATGGCGAATTCCAAAAAAGCTTTAACACAAGATAACTCAAAGCCACCTATAGACACCACATACATCCTGCAAAGATACTAACAGAGAGACTCACCTCATAACTGCTTTCTAGCAATAAATGAAAACTACTATTAGATGAAACATTCCAGCAGAGAGAGTAAGAGGTCTATCTAAATCACACTCTCCGAGAAAACTATAGACGATAAAAAAGCCCAATACATGTTCTCACAGAAACACGATCAATGCCTAAAAAAAAGAACCACAATCAATGTTCATAATATTTTTCAACAAATATTCTGATTTTTTTTCAGGCAAATCACAATTATTCGAAATTTTGGGACAAGATTAGAAGCATAAACATTGTCAACAATTATTCAAAACTTTACTCATACATATATATATTTATTTTTTTGAGAAATCATACATAATTTTCATGATTCCATAAACCATCATCTTAGAGGTATCCAGGTGAGCCCCAAGCAAAATCACCATAGAAACCTGCCCGCCAATATTTGCTTCTTTCGAGCTCTATGATTTCTCCGGTCTTGACGTTGTAACCTAAGAGAGGACCTTTGTAGGGGTCATTGCAGATGACCACAACTACATTGTTCACCAAAGATACTGGGATCCTTGGGTCACTCGTGTTCGCATGGACATGAACACCCTAGTCAAGTTTGTACATCTTCCTCCACTCGGCAACCCCCTTGGGATCAAACAAACCCCAAATGTCGATTAATTTGCTACCAGCGTACCAAACCATTGAACACAGGAACTCCCTTCCAGCCACATAGCAATTAAAACATCCCTGAGGGTCAACTGTTGGGCTAGGGATGCGATAAATTGCCTCTGTTTCAATACACATACAAAAAATGTGAGAAACTATACTACTGGCCCAGAAAATGATTTCTCCAACGCTATATGACTTCACCATGATGATGTTAAGATAGGCAGATAACTCTTGGGAATGAATGAGCTTCCATGCATAACCTATCCCTAGAGTAAGCACTGCACACTCGTAAGTCTGCTGATCAGTATAATTCGTGAGAACCACCTTGTATTCCTTGGTCCAACGAGTGCATGCAAATAACAGTGTATGGAACCTAAGTTCAACTCTAAATGGAGGAATGACTGTCATTCTCCTAGTAAGTGGATTGGCAATGTGCATAGTTCTATCACTTATCTGCTGCAGCAACAACAAACCATCACAAGCAGCCCAAACTATGTAACTTGACGGGAACATCACTCTTGACATCATTGATTTTGGATTCTCCAAGCTTCTGAAGAAGCCGTAGCCATCATAGTGAAAAATAGGCCAGAAACGAGACTGGGACGATGTTCTTTCATGAATTTAGGAGAACTTATAATGTCATAGCACAGCTTGCAAACAAGTCTCATGTGTCTGTAGAGAATTTCAGTTGGAATCCAGGTAAGTATAGCAAAGATGACCTCTTCAGGAAGGAAAGGACTGCTCATCCTTTTCTTAGAAGGGCTACTAGTTCGGTAGACCGTTGCACTGGCTTCTCCACGCGGTACTTCTGCTTCATTTGATTTCATCTAACAAGAATTCAAAAACTCATTGAAAGTTATGCCAAAAAAATACATAAAAATTGTATCAGATGCAATGAAGTATGGAGAATAGGAGACGAATAGCAAAAGCAACACTAATTTAAAATCATGTAACAAGCTCCTAATACGGAGATCCGAAGATAACTGTGTAAAGAAAATAGACATGTAAAACACCAGCCATAAAAACAACTTTGTCATCCTAAATTAGAAAGGAAACAAAGGGACAACAAAAAGAATGCAAGGAATACAAAATATAAGTATCATCATAACGAGAAATTTTCATACAGTTGAGTTAATTATGTGCCACAAGAGTTGAATTTTGTATTGAAGATGCTCAAGGATCCAATCAGTTTCAATTATTCGCAGCAGTGATGGAGGTCCTAGCCCAACCTGAGACGAAGTCATATTGATTTTTACAAATGATTGATACATGACAAGCTTATCCTATTTAGAAAGACTCACTGCCGCATGCAAGTCACTCATGACATGAAAGATAAGCTAGTTTCACCTTAGTAGCACAAAGATGCATTTGAAATCTGAATTTTTTCAACTTTACAATATCATGCACCAAGGAGGATGTACAACAGAACGATGAAGAAGTGCTATATAAATAAAAGCGAAACTTTGTTTACCCAACTGAAAAAGTCTTCAGAGGGGAGATTATGGAGAAGTGTCTAGGGTCTGTTTGATAACAATGTGGCATTGGGGATGCCATTTTAAGAACAAATGAAGGGTCAGTATGAAACGCGACAAAGGTCAGAAAGCTGCGTTGCAGGCAATAGAAGCCTAAATGACCCTTAGAGTAGTGCACTTATCTACTAAAGGAAACGATTGTTGCTTTGTCAAAGAACTTATCATTCCCTAGTTTACATGTACTTCTACAGAACTAGAAGACTTTACAGCATTTTGGTAAGCTTAAAGATTAACATACTTGACGTGTGCATAGTCGACATTCTTAGGTTGAGTTTGGCATTGCTTCTGCTACGTTAAAAGCACTTTGAGATAGTTAAAAATAGTTTTCAGATGTTTTGTAAATGTCAACACCAGCTGCTCCTCGGACAGTAGCGGTTCCACAGCCATCTTTTGAGAAGCAGGTAGGGGATTGCTTTCTGCAACCTGCTTTTCTATTAATTCCACCACAAACCAATTTAACCATACAATTTCTAGGTTTCTCAAATCACTCTGTTAGCCTTTTACCATAACTTTTACGTAATGTGTACCAAACAATATTTTGCCCCAAATTTCACATAGGATTCCTCACAGAGATTATCAGACAGCAGCTTACTGCACAACTACAACATTACCAAAGTCTACAGACATACTAAGGGGACAACAGTGAGTGTTTTCTCAGTTACAGCTTCTAAATGAAGTGACAACTAGGAAATGCTATCTTCAGTTTCGAAGGCCAAGTGGCTTTTCATCGCATGTTTATTCTTTGTGTGGTCTAACACAAAGTTGGTTTTGACAAAGAGAAGTGTATAAAAAAGGAGCATAAACACAAGTACCATGGAAAATTTAAATACCTAAAATGTAAAGTTGTTCAAGCCTAGAAACTTGATGATCACTAAAACTAAGCTTTAATAATCAACATCCTGAAGGTCGGTTTACCTCGTAGAAATCACATCTTAATAGTTGATAGATTACAAGTACCAAATTTGCTAAAATTTTCTCAGGATGTTACTGCTAGATTTTTCCTCGCAACATCGCATCCATAGATATAAAATTATATGCAAAATAGAAAGCCCTAATAGGCATAAGGGTTACCTAACATGGGTGCACTTCGGGGTTTCAAAACTTCAAACTACAATACATTTGCAGATCCGGTCACTTAATAAGCTTCTTTCTGTTCCAATTTCTATCATTCATCCAATTGGGGGAGAAAAATCGTACGAATTTGTGGGTCTTCCGAGCATACGTTTAGTTGATCAAAGTTAAATTTCAATTTATCGAATGTAAAGATCTAAACAGGGGAATAGATCATGTTCTTAGAAACCGAAATAACTAAGCAATGCAGGGAATAATTCAATTACCTTTTTAGCTTCTTCAGTCGCCGTCTTGGGGTTGTATTCGTCACGGTGTTTGTATCGAAGAACGAAAGTGGGGAAATGGTAAGAGACGATCAAGGAGTCTGGCCCTAGAGGCCAGAAGACCACTTGGAACATCCGAGGTCTGGGCCCGGGCACTGGGGGCCCACGGGCAATTCATTCACCATGTAAACTATATTAGTTGATTCAAATATTTTGTTTCAACAAAAAAGAATAGGATAAAAGACAATTTCCACCCCTTGAGTATGGGTTAAATACAACTACCCATGTTGTTTGGATAAAATACAATTGCCCCCCTGTCAGTGGATGGAGAGTGAACAGATACTGCCCTTCTTTTACATTCAGTTAGTGTCAGGTACAATCCAACTTTTTTGTGATTATTTTGCCCATTGTTCTTGGTGTTCATGTTCTTGGTGTTCTTGATGTTCTTGGTCTTGTGTGTTCTTGTTCTTGGTGTTCTTCACCACCAACACCAAAACTTAAAAATCTGATGAATATGTGTTCAACAAGCTTCACATAACAAAAAACAACAACAAAGAACAAATCCACATACAATTTCCACCTCATCCTAGGATTTGCAAGAACTCGATCTTGTACCACATCAAAAAGTAAAGAGTTTGGATCAAGAACAACACCGAATAAGCCAGAAAAGTGACTTAAACGGGCACAATACAGAAATGGAAAGAAGCAACACACTGACCATCATCTGGAACCAACCAAGAAACAGTTCTATGATCTCAACCTAACCAACAGACCATTCAACTCTTGAATCAACAAATCACCTACTTGGACATGAGTGTCATCGATCTAGCCAGCCCCCTTTCCCTTCATCAAACTTGAATAGCTGACCCATACCAGCTTGATTTAGAGAAGGTAGATCTCTCCACTTGCCGACTTAAAACCCCACCCAGATCGAGAGAGTGAGAGAGAGGCGGCTGGTCCCTTCCAATTCGTCTGTCCGCAACAAGGCCCGATCGCAGGAGGCGAAGTGCACCAAGACCGAAATCAACCCAAGCCCTCTAACACAATCGAAACACCATACCCAGAATCCTCTCTAATCGACCGAGAGAGTCGGTAAGAGAGAAGAACCCATAAATTGTTCTTCACAGCTTCAATCGAGGGTAGGGGTGGAGGTGGGTCTCGGTGTTGGTTGTCGGAAATGAAGAGATGAGATGGAGGCTTGCGGGGTTGGTGGCGGGCTGGCGGCTAGAGAGAGAGAGAATAGAAAAGTGTGAGGCCGAGGGTACAAATGCCTTTTTGCCCCTCCGTTAGTGTGTCGTTACATCCACCCATTGACAGGGGGTATTTGTATTTTTCCAAACACGAGGGGTGTATTTGTATTTAAACCATACTCGAATGGTGGAAAATGTCTTTTACCCTATATAATATTGTTTTGAAACAATTTAATATAGTGATGTTTAATACTACCTCTCTTTCTTCTGGAATGTCCTGGTTTGACTTTTCAACCCGTAGTTGGGTCACTTTGACTCGGTGATTCAGATAACAAAATGATATAACCTTTTGGAATTGGTTTCATGGTGTTGTAGACTAACATTAACACGAGATCATGCAATGATCACCAAATTCACGTATCGTTCTGCTAATTAAAACACCGGGTCAAAGTAACCCCGTGAATAGCAATAAGTGAAGTAAGCTGAAAGAGAAGAAACACAAGTAAGTATATAATTTGTGCATACTCATAATGGAAAATCACTTAAAGAGCCAAAACAAAAACATACCATCAGTTCTTCAAGAAAAGACCATCAAATATACACTTTCGGGCAACGAACCAATTGGAAATTACCATACTCACGGTTTTATCAGTTGGAAACATGATATCTATGTCAGATTTTTATCATGTAGCCGGTGAATAATCTTTTCTTTTTTATTCATGGTCGCCACGTAGGATTCTAAGCCTGGCAATGGGCTATCGAGTGGCCAGGTGAGTGCAGATGAGCACTTCTGGCCCAGACCTTATTTTCTTGGTCGACAGAGATGTTACAGTAAAATATGGGAGAATTTTGGGCTTAATTGCCATGGCAACCGGACTACACTACTCTTAATGGGTATGCGCTTAGTCACTCCAATTTCAATACTTAATAAATGGGTCCTCAACAGAATAACACAAAAAATTCCAGAATAATCTCTTGTCTAGAGCCGGGGTTTTCGATTCCAAGACATAGTATTATCTCCTATACTAATTACATATGTACCCTTAAGGAGTGTCTATATAGACTCCTGCACTGACTATTCAGTATTCAATGAATTACCATGTTCTCTAAATCACAACACAGAGGACCTAAGAAGATGGAGAGGTAGTTACAACGTGCTATTACAAAATGGACACAAGAAATAAAAAGGGAATCATTGATACCTAGTTTAGTTAGAAAAAAATGACACTTCTGGCTCTGGAAAATCCTTGTTAGATTTCCTTTCTCCTAAGAACTGCTGCGCTAGGCCTAAATTCTTTGTAATTAGGTTCAAATACATTCAGATTCCACAATCAATGTCTTATATTGATTAAGCAACTAATTTATGATTCCCTAGGTCCAACACTCCAACTTCCTCTGTAGCGCAATTAAACTCTTACTAACACAGAAGATTATTAATCACTTAGGAAAATCTCCTGAAGTCGGTATTCCGATTGCTAGTGTTCATTTGACATGATAGAAATCTAAAGGAAGAGCCGAAGAGGGTGATTACTCTCCTGAACTCATCTGGCATTCACAATTCATTCTATTCAAGCCCATTAAATTGGTAATTTTTCAAGTTATAAAGCTCCCTCTATTATATTAGTACGATTGCTATGTACTGAAAAAAAAAACAAATAGAAAGAAAAAGATTCAAGCCAACTTGCACTGCAGACCTGGTCTCATATTATGTATTCCACACCTTCCGCAAAAACAAAGAAGATTATGCTTTCAAACAGTTCATAAAGAGACAAATATGGAAACTGTGTGTTTTATTATATGTTTACTTATTTGTTGTTTTCCGTTCTCAAAATGTATTATCTAAATTTGCTTTCAAGATTCAATTTGAATGTTTTCCCGGAAGGAACATTCAATATTGGATAGTATGGGTTAGGACTGGGAAAAGGAGATAAAAAAGATGTGCACCAATTAAAAAAATTCAAACGACAATCCTTTCGGGAATGAGTTTTAGACAGTCAATCACGATAATGACATTACGGGGTTTGTTTGTATCGAAATTCGGACATATAGATTTTTTCTGGTGCTGTCTCTGAAGAATCTTTAGTTCGTGTTCCGGGAATACCGAGTGTGGATGGGATACAAACCACGTGTTAAGACAGTAAAGTTCGGGGTTGCTGAAAGTATTTTGCTCGATTTCATGGTCGGTGATCCAAACCCATCTATATCATATTACAAACTACAAGGGTACACACTGTAATGATGTGAAACGATACAGAAGTGAGTATAGTTTATCCGTTTCACAGCTGACACTGAAAAATTTTAATTTCAAGTATAGTGTTACGTGTAATGCATATCAGTATCTTCCTAGAATAGGGGTAAAAATAAATGACACGTGTGTTGATGGATAAATAACTGAACAAGTAAATGTAATGGCACTTGATATAAAAAATAATTTATGCACAAAAGAAATTAATATAATCCTTGGAGGTACATATGTTAGATTATGATTTGCTATAACAGGCATGATATCAGTCAAAACATCTGCACCACTTCTTCCATATATGAATTCACTCGTAAATCAAATAACCTGGAAAACACAAACTGACTATTTATGTGCGCATTTAACAATAAACATGATTATCCACTGTGATTGTTTAATATAACATACAAATAGCCTATAAAGCATTGCAATGGATTTGTAAGTGTTATTGTCTTGCCATTCTTCTATCAATTCTATGCTTCCTTCCAAGCTCGATAATCTCTCCAGTCTTGACACTGTAACCTAAGAGAGGACCTTTGTAGAGGTAGTAGCGGAAGACCACAATTTCATTGTTCAGCCAAGCTACCGGGATCCTTGCATCCCCCAAATTCGTAGGGACCTGAACACTCAAGTCAAGTTTGTATATCTTCCTCCACTTAGCAGCCCCCTTGTGATCAAACAAACGCCAAATGTCGATTAATATTCAACCTCCGTACTGAACCATTGAAGACAGGAACTCCTTCCACACACGTAACATTTCCAAGATCCCTCAAGCTAGGGACGCGATAAATTGCCTCTGATTCAACACAGAGACAAACAATGTCAGGAGCTCTACTATTGACCCAGAATATGAATTCTCCAATGTAATATGTCTAAACTGTGATGTTAAGTAGGCAGAGAACTCTTCAGGAATGAATGAGCTACGATGCGCAATCTATTATCCCCAACGTAAGCACTGCAGATTCGTAAGCCTGCTGACCAACAGAATAATTCGTAAGAACCACCTTATATTCCTTTGTCAAACTCGAGCATGCAAATGACAATGTGTGGAACCTAAGTTCAACTCTGAAAGAAAAAAACGAATGTCATTCTCCTAGTAAGTGGATTTACAATGTAGACAGCTCTATCACTTCTCTGCTCCAGCAACAGCAATCCATCACAACCAGCCCAAACCAAGTAACGAGCCGGGAACTTCTCTCTTGATATCCCTAATTTGATTTCTTCACGCTTTTGAAATAGTAGCAATCATCGCGAGTGAAAAATAAGCCAGAAACGCGACTAGGAGGATGTTCTTTCATGAATCCAGGAGAACGTATAACGTTATACTACTGCTTGCAAACAAGTCTCATGTACGTGTGGAGAATTTAGCTGGAATCCAGGTAAGCATAGCGAAGATGGCCGCGAAGATGGCTATCAAGTTCGGCAGACTCTTCCAAGGAAAGGATGAACATCCATTACCTTCCGAAAGAGGTCATCTTCGCTATACTTACCTGGATTCCAGCTGAAATTCTCTACAGACACATGAGACTTGTTTGCAAGCTGTGGTATGACATTATACGTTCTCCTAAGTTCATGAAAGAACATCGTCCTAGTCGCGATTCTGGCCTATTTTTCACTCACGATGGCTACGGCTACTTCAGAAGCTTGGAGAATCCAAAACCAGGGATTTCAAGAGTGATATTCCCGTCTCGTTACATAGTTTGGACTGGTTGTGATGGATTGTTGTTGCTGGAGCAGAGAAGTGATAGAACTATGTACATTGCAAATCCACTTACTAGGAGAATCATAGTCGTTCCTCCATTCACAGTTGAACTTAGCTATCAAACATTGTCATTTGCATACACTAGTTCAACATACAAGGTGGTTCTCATGAATCACTCTGTTGCTTAAAAAGTGCATTGCTTACCCTGAGGATAGGTTGCGTGTGGAAGCTCATTCATTCCAAAGAGTTATCTGCATATCTTAACATCATGGTTCAGACAGATTGCATTGGAGAATTCATTTCTAGGCCCAAAGTAGAGCTTCTCCCATTGCTTGTCTTAAATCAGAAGCAATTTACCACGTCCCTAGCTTGATGGAACATGGAAATTTTACGTGCGTGGAAGGGAGTTCCTGCCTTCAATGGTTCGGTACGATAGTGGAAGATTAATCGACATTTGGCTGCTGAGTGGAGGAAGATATACAAACTTGACTTGGGTGTTCAGGTCCTGCGAATGTGTGGGACACAAGGATCCCGGGAGCTTGGGTGAACAACGAAATTGTAGTTTTCCGCAACTACCTCTACAAAAGTCCTCTCTTAGGTTACAATGTCAAGTGGCCAGATTGGAGAGATGATTGAGCTTGAAAGGAAGCATAGAATTGATAGAAGAATGGTAAAAACAATAACACATACAAATCCAGTTATATGCATTATAGGCTATTTGTATTGTATATCAAATAATCACAGTGGATAAATATGTTTGTTGTTAAATGTGCACATAAATAATCAGATTGTATTCTCGAGGTTATTTGATATATAAGAAAATTCGTTGACGAAAGTAGTGATGCAGATATTTTGACTGATATTGTGCCTGTTATAGCAAGCCATAATATAACATATGCATCTCCAAGATCCAAGGTGGATTACATTTTGATTTATTTTGTGCATAAACTATTTTGTACATGTTTGGATCAAGTGCTATTAAATTTGTTGGTGTCAAAAATCTGTTCGATTCAAGTTGTTGCTTTTGTTTGGCAGTTCTTTACAAGAAGTTTCAACTTTCAATCTGTGAACTTCTGAAGTAGAGGCAAGGCTGATCCATCAACGCTCGTGTTCCCCCCCCCCCCCTCCCCCTACATTCTACAAAGATACCGGTATGCTTTACACTAACCACTATACTGAAATTAATAATTTTCAGTGTCAATTGTGAAACGGATAAATTATGAATGACCACGTGTGGCGCAATGGATTAACCCTGATCAGGGGAACTTTTGTGATCCTTCTGGTAATAGGATTTGCATTTGCATGGTACAGTCAGTTTCCTGCCGCAGCAATAGCAACCTGTCGCAACCAGCCCTAACTTTGCAACCAAGCGGCGACTCTAGTTCCGTTCTCAGTGCTTTCGATTTCATCACACTTGAGAAGTAGCTTAAGTTGTTTTGCATAAAAAACAGGCCAGAAATACGACTGAGGCGAATCCTGAACTCAGAGCTGCGGTTATTTCATGCCATTGCTTACAGACAAATCGCATACCGATGTAGAGAATATCCGCCGGGATCCAAGTGAGGATAAGGAAAATCAACTCTCCAGGAAGGCTAGGTGAGCAGCTTTCTTTAATTTCTTTGGAACTGCTACTAGATCTGCTCTTCCTTCAACTGATTTCTCCATTTGATTTAATCTAATAAGGATTCACAAACTCATAAGCTATGGCAACATAACAAGATGATAACAAAATTGCATAACTCTTTGCAATTTATTTATCATCTTGTTATGTTGGCATAGTTTCTGAGTTTGTGAATCCTTGTTAGATGAAATCAAACGGAAGAACCAGTAGAAGGAAGAGCAGATCTAGTAGCCGTTCCAACGGCATCAAGCAGAGCTGCTCTCATGACCTTCCTGGAGAGCTGATTTTCCTAATCCTCACTTGGATTCCAGCGGATATACTCTACAGCTGTATGTGATTCGTCTGTAAGCAGTGGCATGAAATAATTCGCAGCTCTGAGTTTCAGGAACAACACCGCCCCCGTCATAGTTCTGGCCTGCTCTTTGCTCAGAACAACTTCAACAACTTCTCAAGTTTGGGGAAATCAAAAACACTAAGGACGGAACTACAGTTACCGCTTGGTTTCAAAGTTAGGGCTGGTTGCGATGGGTTACTATTGCTGGAGCATGAAATTGACGGAACTATGCACCTTGTGAATCCTATTACCAGAAGGATCACAAGAGTTCCTCACATCTCTTCCGCCACATGGTCACTCGTACGGGTTTGTTCTAATAAGGAATATGAGGTGGTTCTAACTAATTGTTCGACAGACCACCAGATGGCTTACGAATGTGCATTGCTTACCCTTGGAAAAGGTTGCAAATGATAGGTAATTCCTCAGTCTCGAGGCATATATGGCCATATTGATGACACGATGCCTACATTTTGCGTTGGGGATATAGTTTTCTGAGTTAATGGAGATGCACAACACATAGTTGGTTTTTATGTTGAATCCAAAGAAACTTATTGCCTCCCTCATCAAACAGCTGATTTTGAAATATGTGACAAGTCTCATATGCCTGGAGGTGAATTCCTGTCTTTGGTGGTTCAGTATTACCATAGAAATTTGGTGGACATTTGGTGCTTGTTTGACCGCAACGGGGTTGCTAGATGGGAGATGTACAAAATTGACTTCAGTGGTACTTTCTCTCTGCATACGTACGTTTGCAGAAGAAGCCAGTAACTTGGGTGAAAAAAAGTGGTAATCTTCCATGACAAGTCTCTGATATCAAGATTGGACAGACCACTTTTCTCCAGCTGATTTTTTACTGTGAATTTGATCGTGGCTTCACCTGGATCCAGCTCAAAGATGGTTTTCTCAATCAGTGAGATTCATTTGTGTCTTAATTTAAACAACTGTTTTATGTTCCAAATGTTATCCCCTGGAGTTTGAATAATTCTGTTTTGCATTTGACAGTTCCTTTGAAATGTATATGAGCATCTGTTGTGTTTCCGAATGTAGCTGTATGGGCATTTTGACTTTCACTGTGTACTCAAGTGTGAAGAGATCATGGTAATCGACACTTTGATAGGTTAGATCTCTACCAATTCTGTGATCTATCTAGCATTTCCAGATGAATCTTCCCATTCTCGGTGAGTTACTCTTTGATAATGTTCCGGCACAATTCTGTGCTAGAATGCGCTACTATTTATGCCTGGTTAATATTTTTACGCATACTAGGTGACGAAGGGCAAGAGCTAAAAAAACACAGCAGGCGGTGGCAGGAATGTGGGTGGTGGTAGAAGAGAGGCAGTTGGCAGTGGGGTGGGAAGAGATCAACCAATGAAGAAAAGGTAACAAAAAGATGATTGCTCTATGTTGTTCACTAGGGTTGCTGAATTTCATGACTCTGTCTGACCAAATAAAGACACCCATTGATACTTCCGAGCAGAGACCCACATCCAATACAAGTAGCTCTTCCAAATATGCCACAAATTGAACACGAGACCAAAAAGAATTTATGTTCTCACTCGAGGCTTCCTAAAACATAATTCATCAAGTTGTTGAAATATCACTAGACTAATAATTTAATGTTTTCTCAAGTCTATTCATTTAAAGATTTGTATTGCATTACCGTAATTGCCATACACATCTGTGTATTGAAGACACCCTCCTCGTTTCCACTAACACCAGAGTTTATAAAAAAATGCAGACCGTGTAGCTTAATGGGACTGTATGGTATGGTTTACTGAAGAACAAATATTAAGAAAACAAATCAGGTTGTAAACCTAGCTTAATTACAACTAAAATTCCTTGACAAATATTATGACTAAAATTGCATGCAAGACAAAGCTGTCAAATATATGAAATCATGTCACTGGCATGCATGTGTGATATTGGAGACTGAATGGAAACATTGAGCACTAATACCTACTCCTTGGTTGATTAACAAGAACCATGTACCTATTATGCTATTCACTTACATACCCTGATCAATTCCGCGTATACGAAAGTAAATGAAGACTATTTTTGTAAGAAATTAATAACCATGTATCCAACGAGTAATACCTGTATGGTTGGGTAGTCATCTTCAAGTCTTGATATCCTACGCGATGTGATCTTACATAGAAAACCAGTTCCTGAAAGCAAACAACAAGCCAAGTTAACAGTTCATATTTCTGCACATAATTCAACCAAAAATTTAAACAAACAGCTCATGTTTCCACCCTTAGATTTCTGACATAGAAATGCATGGGTACAATCATCACAAAATCATTGAATCTAATGTCTTTCGGGGTATAGATCATGATTACAAAAGGCCAGTAAACTCCACAGAAAAATTTAAGGCTGGGCACAAAAAATGAGATTAAGAACATCTATATGAAGCACAACTCTGCACGAGAGAAGAGGAATTCACAACATTAATTACGAATTCCCGAGACGAAGCAGCAATTCCAATCCTTCATCCTTCCTTTCGATTTCGTTAAACTTATGAAGGATGGGATGTTCTTTTTAGTGAAAAAGCATGACAGAACTACGAACGAGTGATGTTGTAACTTAAGTTTGGATCTGATTAAGTATCATCATTTACTTATTTGGATGCATTTTGGGAATTCAGAAGTAAAAACAACGGATACATTTGCAGATCAGATTACTTTAATAAGACTCTTCCCGTTTCCAATTTCTAGAATTCATCCAATTAACAAAAAATCAAAAGTATTTATGAAAGGGATTTTTTATACTTCTTGTTCGTGATAAATGAGATGCCGCGGTTCGGATATGAGATAAGATTAATTTACTTTGATGCCAACACCTTAGCCAGGATTTTATATTAACTATTCAAGAGGTTGATAGGACGAAAATCACGAGTATTCACCTCCCTGATTTTTTTAGGAAAAAACCCACGAGCATAGCATTTAGGCTTCTATCGAATTCTCGAATAGATGATACTCAAGCATCGTAGCCATAAACTCCGCCTTCACAACATCCTAATTTTTCTGGAAGAAAGCAATCGTCAAACTATCCGGCCCCGGCGCCTTATAACACTGATCGAAAATAAAGCCCCTCCCCCCGAAGCGTATAGCCCTAAATTGCTCCTTGCTTAGTTATTCTTGATTTACAATCTTGATTATAGCAAGAGCATGCGGTCATTTATGAAGATTTGGCTGCCTCGCAGCCTAGTATTGAGATCTAAGCAAAGTCTACGAGTCTTTCTTTGACTGACTGTGAAGGTAAAAGTAGTGTTGAATGATTTGGAAATGTGAGCTAGAGCTACAGTGTTCAATACTTAGTATAGATATGATAAAAAGATGAAAGAGAGTGAAGATAATTATAAACGGTTCGTGTTTCATTAGTGGACGCAAGATAGGCGCCTTGAATCCACCGATGACAATGTGAACATAATATTAGGAAAGAAGGCAAGTTGTATAACTAGCTTAATCATAACTAAGTTTCCTTGAAAAATATTAAGACTATGATTGCAAGCAAGACAAAGCTCTCGAATATATGAAATCGATTCACTGGCACGCATGTGTGATATACTATTATTGGAGATGAATGAAAAAAATTCCGTCCTCAAAGGTAGTCGGAGGTAGAAAAATGGTGGAAGGGAAGATCACTAATCATACTCCCTTGTCGTTTAACGAGAAATGTGTACCTATTATGCTATTCAGTTACATACCCTGATCAATTTCATGCATACGACAATAAATGAAGACTATTTTTGTAAGAAAGTAATTACCGCGTATCCAACGTATAGTTGGGCAGTCATCTTGAAGTCTTGATATCCACACCATTTGATCTTCCTACAAAGCAAAACCAGTTACCGCAAGCAAGCAACAAGCCAAGTTAAACGTTAATATTTCTGCACATAATTCAACCAAAAGTTAAGGCAATCGACTCATGTTTCCACTCATGGATTTCTAACATAGAAAGGCATGGATAAAATCATCACAAAATCATTGAATCTACGGCGTATAGTATTTTTTTCTTTGAAAAAAGTATAGATCTTAATTACAAAAGGCCGGTAAACTCCAAAGAAGAAGTGAAGGCTGTGGCGCGAAAAAAGGAGAATAAGTACATCTATATGAAGCAAAATTCTACACAAGTTACAAATCCGCAAGACGATTTTTCTCAATTTGGAAGACTTGCATTATAGTCTCTATTTCAATTCCGTCAAAAACAAATTATTTTTTTTATGTGAACAATCAGACTAGCATCCATCCACTGATTGCCGATCCGGTCACATGAACTGTTGAACAGGTACGACTAGTGCCAAATTAACTGGCTAATACACAAACTGATACGCTCACAAATCTCATCAGGGAAGAGTGAAATGAATTAACCTTTTTTCACTTTGCTAGGGCTTGTGGCTATTCGTAAGATTCATAGAGCAACTAGCCTCGCAAATTTCATCGTGAAATGAATAACCTTATTTTGCTAGAGCGTGTGGCTATTCGTAAGATCCATACAGAGGAGTGAACATTTCCGGCGGATCTGAAGAGCTGAACGCATCTCTCCGGCGTCGGGGGCAAAAGACGGACTCTGATCAGCATGATAGAATCTCTCAGAAATTTTCAAAGAAACGTTAAACAAGAATAATCATAGGGTTCCTCGAAAAAAAAAAAGAAAAATCATGGGCCTTCTATGCCGCTTACATCCTTTTTTCCCAAGGATGATTCATTAATAAAGCCAGGCCCAACCCAAAAATATATTACACGCTACAGTTGAAACTTCTTCTACCTTGACTTTTTCTTTTTCAGAATTCTAACACAGGACTTTCATTTAACACGATGTGTTAAAAACTCATGAAGCAAACGAAGATAGCAAGAACTGATTAAACACACTTCTCTTCTGAAAGAAATACAGTTATGAGCCTATCTCGAGAGCGGTAACACCGATTAGTTGTCAGCTTTGTAGTCTTTTCCACTTGCACCAGAGAATTGGCTGCTTTATTAGCTTTGCTTGAGATCCAGTTGATCATATATATAATTATTAGCTTCCGTAATTCTCATAATATCATTGCTTAACATTTTTTAGTTTGTGATTTTCGTTGAGTTGACTTGGTTTACTATCTGCAAAATTGTCACACCCAATAGAAATATCTTTAATTTCCATAACTTGAAGATCATAACATACCCTCCTTAACGTTTTGCTCTGGAATGCAACCTAGAATTTGATGTCAGAGAGAACCAACTATCTACTTTAGCCCCCATGAGCCTGTTCATGTGCTCCATTTGTGTTTTTTACTCTCAGGCCCGTCGTTGATTTTTCTTCTTAAACGTTCTCCTCAACTGTCGTGAGATTCACCTAGGCAAACTATATGAACTTTGAAGAGATTCTTCGAATTCACTTGTGACCTTTTAGTGCCAAACATTTACCTCTCCAGAGTGTTTTCGTATACAAAGATGTACTTGTTCCGAGAGACTATCATTCTCCACCTTTATTCTCCACTTCCGGATCAAGAGTGTGTCGCAAGGTATGTGCTTCTGAAGTAAAAATGAGCAATCATGCTGCCATTATATGCTCTTCACGAAGCCTTCAAAGTATTATACACTTATTATATGTATGTCTATTGAGAAATGATATAGATTCCACTATTATTTCTTAGTCGGCTCCAACATTCCTCCGACACACATACAACTACACCATATAAATGATTACTTTGACTATTTTACATATGGGTGGGAGATAAGTGGAAGATAAATGTAGGATATCTTCTCTCATGTATGTTTCACAACCAAGCCCGTTGTCCAACATGGAAAACATGTTGAAAGCATCAGCTATAGTTCATAGCTCAATGGCGAATTCCAAAAAAGCTTTAACACAAGATAACTCAAAGCCACCTATAGACACCACATACATCCTGCAAAAATACTAACATAAAGACTCACCTCATAACTGGTTTCTAGCAATAAATGAAAACTACTATTAGATGGAACATTCCAGCAGGGAGAGTAAGAGGTCTATCTAAATCACTCTCCGAGAAAACTGTAGACGATAAAAAAGCCCAATACATGTTCTCACAGAAACACGATCAATGCCTAAAAAAAAGAACCACAATCAATGTTCATAATATTTTCCAACAAATATTCTGATTTTTTTTCAGGCAAACCACAATTATTCGAAATTTTGGGACAAGATTCGAAGCATAAACATTGTCAACAATTATTCAAAACTTCACTCATACATAGTTTTTATGATTCCATAAACCATCATCTTAGAGGTATCCAGGTGAGTCCCCAAGCAAAATCACCATAGAAACCTGGCCGCCAATATTTGCTTCTTTCGAGCTCTATGATTTCTCCGGTCTTGACGTTGTAACCTAAGAGAGGACCTTTGTAGGGGTCATTGCAGATGACCACAACTACATTGTTCACCAAAGCTACTGGGATCCTTGGGTCACTCGTGTTCGCAGGGACATGAACACCCAAGTCAAGTTTGTACATCTTCCTCCACTCGGCAACCCCCTTGGGATCAAACAAAACCCAAATGTCGATTAATTTGCTACCAGCGTACCAAACCATTGAACACAGGAACTCCCTTCCAGCCACATAGCAATTAAAACATCCCTGAGGGTCAACTTTTGGGCTAGGGATGCGATAAATTGCCTCTGTTTCAATACACATACAAAAAATGTGAGAAACTATACTACTGGCCCAGAAAATGATTTCTCCAACGCTATATGACTTCACCATGATGATGTTAAGATAGGCAGATAACTCTTGGGAATGAATGAGCTTCCATGCACAACCTATCCCTAGGGTAAGCACTGCACACTCGTAAGTCTGCTGATCAGTATAATTCGTGAGAACCACCTTGTATTCCTTGGTCGAACGAGTGCATGCAAATGACAGTGTATGGAACCTGAGTTCATCTCTAAATGGAGGAATGACTGTGATTCTCCTAGTAAGTGGATTCGCAATGTGCATAGTTCTATCACTTATCTGCTGCAGCAACAGCAAACCATCACAAGCAGCCCAAACTATGTAACTTGACGGGAACATCACTCTTGACATCATTGATTTTGGATTCTCCAAGCTTCTGAAGAAGCCGTAGCCATCGTAAGTGAAAAATAGGCCAGAAACGAGACTGGGACGATGTTCTTTCATGAATTCGGGAGAACTTATAATGTCATACCACAGCTTGCAAACAAGTCTCATGTGTCTGTAGAGAATTTCAGCTGGAATCCAGGTAAGTATAGCGAAGATGACCTCTTCAGGAAGGAAAGGACTGCTCATCCATTTCTTAGAAGGGCTACTAGTTCGGTAGACCATTGCACTGGCTTCTCCACGCGGTACTTCTGCTTCATTTGATTTCATCTAACAAGAATTCAAAAACTCATTGAAAGTTATGCCAAAAAAATACATAAAAATTGTAACAGATGCAATGAAGTATGGAGAATAGGAGACGAATAGCACAAGCAACACTAATTTAAAATCATGTAACAAGCTCCTAATACGAAGATCTGAAGATAACTGTGTAAAGACAATAGAAATGTAGAACACCAGCCATAAAAACAACTTTATCATCCTAAATTAGAAAGGAAACAAAGGGGCAACAAAAAGAATGCAAGGAATACAAAATATAAGTATCATCATAACGAGAAATTTTCCTACAGTTGAGTTAATTACCTGCCACAAGAGTTGAATTTTGTATTGAAGATGCTCAAGGATCCAATCAGTTTCAATTATTCGCAGCAGTGATGGAGGTCCTAGCCCAACTTGAGACGAAGTCATATTGATTTTTACAAATGATTGATATATTACAAGCTTATCCTATTTAGAAAGACTCACTACAGCATGCAAGTCACTCATGACAGGAAAGATAAGCTAGTTTCACCTTAGTAGCACAAAGATGCATTTGAAATCTGAATTTTTTCAACTTTATAATATCATGCACCAACGAGGAGGTACAAAAGAACGATGAAGAAGTGCTATATAAATAAAATCAAAACTTTGTTTACCCAACTGAAAAAGTCTTCAGAGGGGAGATTATGGAGAAGTGTCTAGGGTCTGTTTGATAACAATGTGGCTATGGGGATGCCATTTTAAGAACAAAATGAAGGGTCAGTATGAAACGCGACAAAGGTCAGAAAGTTGCGTTGCAGGCAATAGAAGCCTAAATGACCCTTAGAGTAGTGCACTTATCTAATAAAGGAAACGATTGTTGCTTTGTCAAAGAACTTATTATTCCCTAGTTTACATGTACTTCTACAGAACTAGAAGACTTTATAGCATTTTGGTAAGCTTAAAGATTAACATACTTGACGTGTGCATAGTCGACATTCTTAGGTTGAGTTTGGCATTGCTTCTGCTACGTTAAAAGCACTTTGAGATAGTCAAAAATAGTTTTCAGATGTTTTGTAAATGTCAACAACAGCTGTTCCTCGGACAGTAGCGGTTCCACAGCCATCTTTTGAGAAGCAGGTAGGGGATTGCTTTCTGCAACCTGCTTTTCTATTAATTCCACCACAAACCAATTTAACCATACAATTTCTAGGTTTCTCAAATCACTCTGTTAGCCTTTTACGTAATGTGTACCAAACAATATTTTGCCCCAAATTTCACATCGGATTCCTCACAGAGATTATCAGACAGCAGCTTACTGCACAACTACAATATTACCAAAGTCTACAGACATACTAAGGGGACAACAGTGAGTGTTTTCTCGGTTACAACTTCTAAAGGAAGTGACAACTAGGAAATGCTATCTTCAGTTTTCGAAGGCCAAGTGGCTTTTCATCGCATGTTTATTCTTTGTGTGGTCTAACACAAAGCTGGTTTTGACAAAGAGAAGTGTATAAAAAAGGAGCATAAACACAAGTGCCATGGAAAATTTAAATACCTAAAATGTAAAGTTGTTCAAGCCTAGAAACTTGATGATCACTAAAACTAAGCTTTAATAATTAACATCCTGAAGGTCGGTTTACCTCGTAGAAATCACATCTTAATAGTTGATAGATTACAAGTACCAAATTTGCTAAAATTTCCTCAGGATGTTACTGCTAGATTTTTCCTCGCAACATCGCATCCATAGATATAAAATTATATGCAAAATAGAAAGCCCTAATAGGCATAAGGGTTACCTAACATGGGTGCACTTCGGGGTTTCAAAACTTTAAACTACAATACATTTGCAGATCCGGTCACTTAATAAGCTTCTTTCTGTTCCAATTTCTATCATTCATCCAATTGGGGGAGAAAAATCTTACGAATCTGTGGGTCTTCCGAGCATACGTTCAGTGGATCAAAGAAGTTAAATTTCAATTTATCGAATGTAAAGATCTAAACAGGGGAATAGATCATGTTCTTAGAAAACGAAATAACTAAGCAATGCAGGGAATAATTCAATTACCTTTTTAGCATCTTCAGTCGCCGTCTTGGGGTTGTATTCGTCACGGTGTTTGTATCGAAGAACGAAAGTGGGGAAATGATAAGAGACGATCAAGGAGTCTAGCCCTAGAGGCCAGAAGACCACTTGGAACATCCGGGGTCTGGGCCCGGGCACTGGGGGCCCACGGGCAATTCATTCACCATGTAAACTATATTAGTTGATTCAAAGATTTTGTTTCAACAAAACATGACAATTTCCACCCCTTGAGTATGGGTTAAATACAACTACCCCTGTTGTTTGGATAAAATACAATTGCACCCCTGTCAGTGGATGGAGAGTGAACAGATACTGCCCTTCTTTTACATTCAGTTAGTGTCATGTACAATCCAACTTTTTTGTGATTATTTTGCCCCTTGTTCTTGGTGTTCTTAATGTTCTTGGTCTTGTGTGTTCTTGGTGTTCTTCACCACCAACACCAAAACTTAAAAATCTGATGAATATGTGTTCAACAAGCTTCACATAACAAAAAACAGCAACAAAGAACAAATCCACATACAATTTCCACCTCATGCTAGGATTTGCAAGAAGAACTCGATCTTGTACCACATCAAAAAGTAAAGAGTTTGGATCAAGAACAACACCGAATAAGCCAGAAAAGTGACTTAAACGGGCACAATACAAAAATGGAAAGAAGCAACACACTGACCATCATCTTGAACCAACCAAGAAACAGTTCTATGATCTCAACCTACGTTACATGGACTCGGGTGCGGGTGTCATATCCAGTGTGTATCCGGAGGTCGGATTCGCACAACCCTCTGAAAGTAGGATCCGGGGACTCGGCATGTATAAGTATCCAAAATTTGGATACGGGTACGGGGATATGGTATATGAATTTTAAAATAATAATAATAGCATTATTAGTAAATTAGCATATCAACTACTACTTGTCATAAGAAAAATTGGCGCATGAAATAATTACTTATCGAAAAAAATGAAATAATTACATAATTTAATGTAATTTTCATCAATAATTAATACTTTCTTGGGCTTGGACTATATGAATAATAAGGGCCCTGATAATAGTATTTTACGTTTGGGCTATTGAACATAAGAAGCCCACAAAATTATTATATTTAAGTAATAAAACAGATAAAGCCCAGCCCAATTATAATATACTCATAACCCAAAAGAAATTAGGGTTCAACGCCTAACGTCTGTACGACGACGAAGAAGACGATCTGTAGAAAACAGAGGGTGGAGACGTTGGTGGAAGTTCGACGGTTCAAGCGCAGGCAGAGATGGAAGGCGTCAACAGTGAGTCGCGTCCAAGATGTCGTCGGCCGGATCGACGCGGATTTCGTACCCGAACCCAGATCGGGTCGTATCGACCCGGGTACTCTGGCGAAACTGCCGAGTCCAGGTAACGTAGATCTCAACCTAACCAACAGACCATTCAACTCTTGAATCAACAAATCACCTACTTGGACATGAGTGTCATCGATCTAGCCACCCCCCTTTCCCTTCATCAAACTTGAATAGCTGACCCATACCAGCTTGATTTAGAGAAGGTAGATCTCTCCACTTGCCGACTTAAAACCCCACCCAGATCGAGAGAGTGAGAGAGAGGCGGCTAGTCCCTTCCAATTCGTCTGTCCGCAACAAGGCCCGATCGCAGGCGGCGAAGTGCACCAAGACCGAAATCAACCCAAGCCCTCTAACACAATCGAAACACCATACCCAGAATCCTCTCTAATCGACCGAGAGAGTCGGTAAGAGAGAAGAACCCAGAAATTGTTCTTCACAGCTTCAATCGAGGGTAGGGGTGGAGGTGGGTCTCGATGTTGGTTGTCGGAAATGAAGAGATGAGATGGAGGCTTGCGGGGTTGGTGGCGGGCTGGCGGCTAGAGAGAGAGAGTAGAAAAGTGTGAGGCCGAGGGTACAAATGTCTTTTTGCCCCTCCGTTAGTGTGTCGTTACATCCACCCATTGACAGGGGGTATTTGTATTTTTCCAAACACGAGGGGTGTATTTGTATTTAAACCATACTCGAATGGTGGAAATTGTCTTTTACCCTATATAATATTGTTTTGAAACAATTTAATATAGTGATGTTTAATACTACCTCTGTTTCTTCTGGAATGTCCTGGTTTGACTTTTCAACCCGTAGTTGGGTCACTTTGACTCGGTGATTCAGATAACAAAATGATATAACCTTTTGGAATTGTTTTCATGGTGTTGTAGCTAACATTAACTCTACGAGATCATGCAATGATCACCAAATTCACGTATCGTTCTGCTAATTAAAACACCGGGTCAAAGTAACCCAGTGAATAGCAGTAAGTGAAGTAAGCTGAAAGAGAAGAAACACAAGTAGTATATAATTTGTGCATACTGATAATGGAAAATCACATAAAGAGCCAAAACAAAAACATACCATCAGTTCTTCAAAAAAAAAGACCGTCATATATACACTTTCGGGCAACGAACCAATTGGAAATTACCGTACTCACGGTTTTATCAGTTGGAAACATGATATCTATGTCAGATTTTTATCATGTAGCCGGTGAATAATCTTTTCCTTTTCATTCATGGTCGCCACGTAGGATTCTAAGCCTGGCAATGGGCTATCGAGTGGCCAGGTGAGTGCAGATGAGCACTTCTGGCCCAGACCTTATTTTCTTGGTCGACAGAGATGTTACAGTAAAATATGGGAGAATTTTGGGCTTAATTGCCATGGCAACCGGACTACACTACTCTTAATGGGTATGCTCTTAGTCACTCCAATTTCAATACTTAATAAATGGGTCCTCAACAGAATAACACAAAAAATTCCAGAATAATCTCTTGTCTAGAGTCGGGGTTTTCGATTCCCAGACATAGTATAGGAGATAAATAATTATCTCCTATACTAATTACATATCTACCCTTAAGGAGTGTCTATATAGACTCCTGCACTGACTATTCAGTATTCAATGAATTACCATGTTCTCTAAATCACAACACAGAGGACATAAGAAGATTGAGAGGTACTACTTACAACGTGCTATTACAAAATGGACACAAGAAATAAAAAGGGAATCATTGATACCTAGTTTAGTTAGAAAAAAATGACACTTCTGGCTCTGGAAAATCCTTGTTAGATTTCCTTTCTCCTAAGAACTGTTTGCGTACAACCTACTGAGCGTTAGGCCTAAATTCTTTGTAATTAGGTTCAAATACATTCAGATTCCACAATCAATGTCTTATATTTATTAAGCAACTAATTTATGATTCCCTAGGTCCAACACTCCAACTTCCTCTGTAGCGCAATTAAACTCTTACTAACACAGAAGATTATCAATCACTTAGGAAAATCTCCTGAAGTCGGTATTCAGATTGCTAGTGTTCATTTGACATGATAGAAATCTAAAGGAAGAGCCGAAGAGGGTGATTCCTATCCTGAACTCATCTGGCATTCACAATTCATTCTATTCAAGCCCATTAAATTGGTAATTTTTCAAGTTATAAAGCTCCCTCTATTATATTAGTACGATTGCTATGTACTGAAAAAAAAAAAGCAAATAGAAAGAAAAAGATTCAAGCCAACTTGCACTGCAGACCTGGTCTCATATTATGTATTCCACACCTTCCGCAAAAACAAAGAAGATTATGCTTTCAAACAGTTCATAAATAGACAAATATGGAAACTGTGTGTTTTAGTATATGTTTACTTATTTGTTGTTTTCCGTTCTCAAAATGTATTATATAAATATTGGATAGTATGGGTTAGGACTGGGAAAAGGAGATAAAAAAGATGTGCACCAATTAAAAACAAATTCAAACGACAATCCTTTCAGGAATGAGTTTAAGACATTTTAGTCAATCACGATAATGACATTACGGGGTTTGTTTGTATCGAAATTCGGACATATAGATTTTTTCTGGTGCTGTCTCTGAAGAATCTTTAGTTCGTGTTCCGGGAATACCGAGTGTGGATGGGATACAAACCACGTGTTAAGACAGTAATGTTCGGGGTTGCTGAAAGTATTTTGCTCGATTTCATGGTCGGTGATCAAAACCCATCTATATCATATTACAAACTACAAGGGTACACATTGTAATGATGTGAAACGATACAGGAGTATAGTTTATCCGTTTCACAGTTGACACTGAAAAATTTTAATTTCAAGTATAGTGTTATGTGTAATGCATACCAGTATCTTCCTAGAATAGGGGTAAAAATAAATGACACATGTGTTGATGGATAAATAACTGAACAAGCAAATGTAATAGCACTTGATATAAAAAATAATTTATGCACAAAAGAAATTAATATAATCCTTGGAGGTACATATGTTAGATTATGATTTGCTATAACAGGCATGATATCAGTCAAAACATCTGCACCACTTCCTTCATATATGAATTCACTCGTAAATCAAATAACCTGGAAAATACAAACTGACTATTTATGTGCACATTTAACAATAAACATGATTATCCACTGTGATTGTTTTATATAACATACAAATAGCCTATAAAGCATTGCACTGGATTTGTAAGTGTTATTGTCTTGCCATTCTTCTATCAATTCTATGCTTCCTTCCAAGCTCGATAATCTTTCCAGTCTTGACACGGTAACCTAAGAGAGGACCTTTGTAGAGGTAGTAGCGGAAGACCGCAATTTCATTGTTCAGCCAAGCTACCGAGATCCTTGCATCCCCCACATTCGTAGGGACCTGAACACTCAAGTCAAGTTTGTATATCTTCCTCCACTTAGCAGCCCCCTTGTGATCAAACAAAGGCCAAATGTCGATTAATTTTCAACCTTCGTACTGAACCATTGAAGACAGGAACTCCCTTCCACACACGTAACATTTCCAAGATCCCTCAAGCTAGGGACGCGATAAATTGCCTCTGATTCAACACAGAGACAAACAATGTCAGGAGCTCTACTATTGACCCAGAATATGAATTCTCCAATGTAATGTCTAAACTGTGATGTTAAGATAGGCAGAGAACTCTTCAAGAATGAATGAGCTACGATGCGCAATCTATTATCCCCAAGGTAAGCACTGCAGATTCGTAAGCCTGCTGACCAACAGAATAATTCGTAAGAACCACCTTATATTCCTTTGTCAGACTCGAGTATGCAAATGACAATGTGTGGAACCTAAGTTCAACTCTGAAAGAAAAAACGAATGTCATTCTCCTAGTAAATGGATTTGCAATGTAGACAGCTCTATCACTTCTCTGCTCCAGCAACAGCAATCCATCACAACCAGCCCAAACCAAGTAACGAGCCGGGAACTTCTCTCTTGATATCCCTAATTTGATTTCTTCAAGCTTTTGAAATAGTAGCAATCATCGCGAGTGAAAATAAGCCAGAAACGCGACTAGGAGAATGTTCTTTCATGAATCCAGGAGAACGTATAACGTTATACTACTGCTTGCAAACAAGTCTCATGTACGTGTGGAGAATTTAGCTGGAATCCAGGTAAGCATAGTGAAGATGGCCATGAAGATGGCTATCAAGTTCGGCAAACCCTTCCAAGAAAAGGATGAACATCCATTACCTTCCGAAAGAGGTCATCTTCGCTATACTTACCTGGATTCCAGCTGAAATTCTCTACAGACACATGAGACTTGTTTGCAAGCTGTGGTATGACATTATACGTTCTCCTAAGTTCATGAAAGAATCGTCCTAGTCGCGATTCTGGCCTTTTTTTCACTCACGATGGCTACGGCTACTTCAGAAGCTTGGAGAATCCAAAACCAGGGATTTCAAGAGTGATATTCCCGTCTCGTTACATAGTTTGGACTGGTTGTGATGGATTGTTGTTGCTGGAGCAGAGAAGTGATAGAACTATGTACATTGCAAATCCACTTACTAGGAGAATCATAGTCGTTCCTCCATTCACAGTTGAACTTAGCTTTCAAACATTGTCATTTGCATACACTCGTTCGACATACAAGGTGGTTCTCATGAATTACTCTGTTGCTTAAAAAGTGCATTGCTTACCCTGAGGATAGGTTGCGTGTGGAAGCTCATTCATTCCAAAGAGTTATCTGCATATCTTAACATCATGGTTCAGACAGATTGCATTGGAGAATTCATTTCTAGGCCCAAAGTAGAGCTTCTCCCATTGCTTGTCTTAAATCAGAAGCAATTTACCACGTCCCTAGCCTGATGGAACATGGAAATTTTACGCGCGTGGAAGGGAGTTCCTGCCTTCAATGGTTCGGTACGATGGTGGAAGATTAATCGACATTTGGCTGCTGAGTGGGACACAAGGATCCCGGTAGCTTGGGTGAACAACGAAATTGTGGTTTTCCGCAACTACCTCTACAAAAGTCCTCTCTTAGGTTACAATGTCAAGTGGCCAGATTGGAGAGATGATTGAGCTTGAAAGGAAGCATAGAGTTGATAGAAGAATGGTAAAAACAATAACACATACAAATCCAGTTATATGCATTATAGGCTATTTGTATGGTATATCAAATAATCACAGTGGATAAATATATTTGTTGTTAAATGTGCACATAAATAATCAGATTGTATTCTCGAGGTTATTTGATATATAAGAAAATACGTTGAGGAAAGTAGTGATGCAGATATTTTGACTGATATTGTGCCTGTTATAGCAAGCCATAATATAACATATGCATCTCCAAGATCCAAGGTGGATTACATTTTGATTTATTTTGTGCATAAACTATTTTGTACATGTTTGGATCAAGTGCTATTAAATTTGTTTGTTCAGTTGTTTGTGTCAAAATCTGTTGGATTCAAGTTGTTGCTTTTGTTTGGCAGTTCTTTACAAGAAGTTTCAACTTTCAATCAGTGAACTTCTGAAGTAGAGGCAAGGCTGATCCATCAACGCTCGTGTTCTCCCCCCCCCCCCCCCCCCCCCCCACATTCTACTAAGATACCAGTATGCTTTACACTTACCACTATACTTGAAATTAATAATTTTCAGTGTCAATTGTGAAACGGATAAATTATGAATGACCATGTGTGGCGGAATGGATTAACCCTGATCAGGGGAACTTTTGTGATCCTTCTGGTAATAGGATTTGAAATTGCATGGTACAGTCAGTTTCCTGCTGCAGCAATCGCAACCTGTCACAACCAGCCCTAACTTTGCAACCAAGCGGCGACTCTAGTTCCGTTCTCAGTGCTTTCGATTTCATCACACTTGAGAAGTAGCTTAAGTTGTTTTGCGCAGAAAACAGGCCAGAAATACGACTGAGGCGATGTTGTTCCTGCACTCAGAGCTGCGGATTATTTCATGACATTGCTTACAGACAAATCGCATACCGATGTAGAGAATATCCGCCGGGATCCAAGTGAGGATAAGGAAAATCAACTCTCCAGGAAGGCTAGGTGAGCAGCTTTCTTTAATTTCTTTGGAACTGCTACTAGATCTGCTCTTCCTTCAACTGATTTCTCCATTTGATTTAATCTAATAAGGATTCACAAACTCATAAGCTATGGCAATATAACAAGATGATAACAAAATTGCATAACTCTTTGCAATTTATTTATCATCTTGTTATGTTGGCATAGTTTCTGAGTTTGTGAATCCTTGTTAGATGAAATCAAACGGAAGAACCAGTAGAAGGAAGAGCAGATCTAGTAGCCGTTCCAACGGCATTAAGCAGAGCTGCTCACATGACCTTCCTGGAGAGCTGATTTTCCTCATCCTCACTTGGATTCCAGCGGATATACTCTACAGCTGTATGTGATTCGTCTGTAAGCAGTGGCATGAAATAATTCGCAGCTCTGAGCTTCAGGAACAACACCGCCCCCGTCATAGTTCTGGCCTGTTCTTTGCTCAGAACAACTCCAACAACTTCTCAAGTTTGGGGAAATCAAAAGCACTAAGGACGGAACTACAGTTACCGCTTGGTTTCAAAGTTAGGGCTGGTTGCGATGGGTTACTATTGCTGGAGCATGAAATTGACGGAACTATGCACCTTGTGAATCCTATTACCAGAAGGATCACAAGAGTTCCACACATCTCTTCCGCCACATGGTCACTCGTACGGGTTTGTTCTACTAAGGAATATGAGGTGGTTCTAACTAATTGTTCTACAGACCACCAGATGGCTTACGAATGTGCATTGCTTACCCTTGGAAAAGGTTGCAAATGGAAGGTAATTCCTCAGTCTCGAGGCATATATGGCCATATTGATGACACGATGTCTACATTTTGCGTTGGGGATATAGTTTTCTGAGTTAATGGAGATGCACAACACATAGTTGGTTTTTATGTTGAATCCGAAGAAACTCATTGCCTCCCTCATCAAATAGTTGATTTTGAAATATGTGACACGTCTTATATGCCTGGAGGTGAATTCCTGTCTTTGGTGGTTCAGTATTACCATAGATATTTGGTGGACATTTGGTGCTTGTTTGACTGCAACGGGGTTGCTAGATGGGAGATGTACAAAATTGACTAGTGGTACTTTCTCTCTGCATACGTAGGTTTGCAGAAGAAGCCAGTAACTTGGGTGAAAAAAAGTGGTAATCTTCCATGACCAGTCTCTGATATCAAGATTGGACAGACCACTTTTCTCCAGCCGATTTTCTACTGTGAATTTGATCGTGGCTTCACCTGGATCCAGCTCAAAGATGGTTTTCTCAATCAGTGAGATTCATTTGTGTCTTAATTTAAACAACTGTTTTATGTTCCAAATGTTATCCCCTGGAGTTTGAATAATTCTGTTTTGCATTTGACAGTTCCTTTGAAATGTATATGAGCATCTGTTGTGTTTCCGAATGTAGCTTTATGGGCAATTTGACTTTCACTGTCTACTCGAGTGTGAAGAGATCATGGTAAACGACACATTCATAGGTTAAAGCTCTATTTTTTCTTCTTCAATTCTGTGATAAATTGTGCTACTATCTAGCATTTCCAGATGCATCTTCCCATTCCCGGTGAGTTACTCGTTGATAATGTTCCGGCACAATTCTGTGCTAGAATGCGCTACTATTTATGCCTGGTTAATATTATTACACATACTAGGTGACGAAGGGCAAGAGCTAAAAAAACACAGCAGGCGGTGGCAGGAATGTGGGTGGTGGTAGAAGAGAGGCAGTTGGCAGTGGGGTGGGAAGAGATCAACCAATGAAGAAAATGTAACAGAAAAGATGATTGCTCTATGTTGTTCATTAGGGTTGCTGAATTTCATGACTCTGTCTGACCAAATAAAGACACCCATTGATGCTTCCGAGCAGAGACCCACATCCAACACAAGTAGCTCTTCCAAATAGGCCACAAATTGAACACGAGACCCAAAAGAATTTATGTTGGCACTCAAGGCTTCCTAAAACATAATTCATCAATTTATCAAGTTGTTGAAATATCACTAGACTAATAATTTAATGTTGTCTCAAGTCTATTCATTTAAAGATTTGCATTGCATAACCGTAATTGCCATACACATCTGTGTATTCAAGACACCCTCCTTGTTTCCACTAACACCCGAGTTTATAATAAATTGCAGACCGTGTAGCTTAATGGGACTGTATGGTATGGTTTACTGAAGAACAAATATTAGGAAAACAAATCAGGTTGTAAACCTAGCTCATATTAGGAAAACAAATCAGTTTACCGACCTTTTGTAATGGGACCATGTAGCTTAATGGGACTGTATGGTCTTGTTTCCATCTTCAAGTCTTGATATCCTACGCGATGTGATCTTCTTACATAGCAAACCAGTTCCTGAAAGCAAACAACAAGCCAAGTTAATAGTTCATATTTCTGCACATACTTCAACCAAATATTTAAACAAACTGCTCATGTTTCCACCCTTAGATTTCTGACATAGAAATGCATGGATACAATCATCACAAAATCATTGAATCTAATGTCTTTCAGGGTATAGATCATGATTACAAAAGGTCGGTAAACTCCACAGAAAAAGTTAAGGCCGTGGCACAAAAATTGAGAATAAGAACATCTATATGAAGCACAACTCTGCACGAGAGAAGGGGAATTCACAACATCAATTACGAATTCCCGAGACGAAGCAGCAATTCCAGTCCTATCATCCTTCCTTTCGATTTCGTCAAACTTATGAAGTGGGATGATCTTTTTAGCGAAAAAGCGTGACAGAACTACGAACGAGTGATGTTGTAACTTAAGTTTGGATCTGATTAGGTATCATCATTTACTTATTTGGATGCATTTTGGGAATTCAGAAGTAAAAACAACGAAACATTTGCAGATCAGATTACTTTAATAACTCTTCTGGTTTCCAATTTCTAGAATTCATCCAATTAAAAAAAAAAAAATCAAAAGAATTTATGAAAGGGCCTTTTTGTACTTATTGTTCGTGATAAATGAGATGCCGCGGTTCGGATATGAGATAAGATTAATTCAATATGATGCCAACACCTTAGCCAAGATTTAATATTAACTATTCAAGGGGTTGATAGGACGAAAATCACGAGTATTCACCGCCCTGATTTTTTTAGGAAAAAAACCCACGAGCATAGCATTTAGGCTTCTATCGAATTTCTCGAATAGATGATACTCATGCATCGTAGCCATAAACTCCGCCGTCACAACATCCTGATTTTGCTGGAGGAAAGCAATGGTCAAACTATCCGGCCCCGGGGCTTTATAACACTGATTGAAAACAAAGACCCTTCCCCCGACGCGTATAGCCCTAAAATTGCTCCCTACTTAGTTATTCTTGAGTTACACAATCTTGATTACAGCAAGAGCATGTGGTCATTTATGAAGCTTTGACTGCCTCGTAGCCTAGCTTTGAGATCTAAGCAAAGTCTATGAGTCTTTCTTTGACTGACTGTGAAGGTAAAAGTAGAGTTGAATGATTTGGAAATGTGAGCTAGAGCTACAATGTTCAATACTTAGTATAGATATGATAGAAAGATGAAATAGAGTGAAGATAATTATAAACGGTTTGTGTTTCATTATAAACTCCGGTGGTAGTGGAAGCAAGATGGGCGCCTTGAATCCGCCGATGACAATGTGAACATATATTAGGAAAGAAGGCAAGTTTATACCTAGCTTAATCATAACTAAGTTTCCTCGAAAAATATTAAGACTAGAACTACAAGCAAGACAAAGCTCTTGAATATATGAAATCGATTCAATGGCACGCATGTGTGATATACTGATATTGGAGATGAATGAAAAATTTGCTGTACTTAAAAATAGTCGGAGCTAGAAAAATGGGGGAAGGAAAGATCACTAATACCTACTACTTTGTTGTTTAACGAGTATGTATGTACCTATTATGCTATTCAGTTACATACTCTGATCAATTTCATGCATACTACAATAAATGAAGACTATTTCTGTAAGAAATTAATTACCGTGAAGTCTTGATATCCACGCAATTAGATCTTCCTACATAGCAAAACCAGTTACTGCAAGCAAGCAACAAGCCAAGTTAAATGTTAATATTTCTGCACATAATTTATCCAAAAATTAAAGCACGCGGCTCATGTTTGCACTCTTGGATTTCTAACAATAGAAATGCATGGATAAAATCATCACAAAATCATTGAATCTACAGCGTATAGTTTTTTGTTTTGTTTTTTTTTTTTTTTGACAAAAGGATAGATCTTAATTACAAAACTGTGGCGCGAAAAAGGGGAATAAGTAGATCTATATGAAGCAAAATTCTGCACAAGAGAAGGGGAATGCAGAACATCAATTACAAATCCTCAAGACAGACTTTTCTCAATTTGGAAGGCTTGCAATTGCATTATAGTCTGTGGTTTCAATTCCATCAAAAACAAAATATTTTTTTATGTGAACAATCAGACTAGCATCCATCAAACTGATTGCCGATCCGGTCACATGAAATGTTGCAACAGGTAAGACTAGACTAGTGGCAAATTAACAAGCAAATACACCAACTGATACACACACAAATCTCAGAGAAGAGTGAAATGAATAAACTTTTTTTTTTTTTTTTGCTAGGGCTAGTGGCTATTCGTAAGATTCATACAACAACTACATGAAGTGAATAACCTACTTTTGCTCGTTGAAGAAAATTGGGAACGAAGACTCAGTTCCGGCGGATCTGAAGAAGTGAAGGCATCTCTCCGGCGTCGGCGGCAGAGCGAGGTCTGAACAGAGTCCTCCGTCTTTTGCCCTTCTCTATAAAACGGAGCTTTTTCATTTTCTGACTCTCTTTTTTTTCTCTGAGAGATTCTATTCTATTCTATTTTTTTTTAGGAAATCTATTATTTTATTTTTGGAGAAGAAGAAACTTTCAAAGAAAAGTTAAAAGACCAAAAAATGGGCCTTACATCCTTTTTTTCCCTTTCATTAAAAACACCAGGCCCAACCCAAAAAGAAATATTAAAGCTACCCCTGAACCTTTATTCTTTATTTATTTTTTTTAGAAAAAGGGGATTGCCCGTGCCGAGGGTACTATCTCTACCCAAAAATCTAAAAAAATGATAAAACGCATGATGGAAATATGAATCCACACATATATTTGTTGAAATATCAACTTTTGAAAGAGAGAAAAATGATGAATGTTGGTTTACTCAATCATTACAATAATGAGGGAAGTTAAAAATGTGTGGAGAAAGTGAGGAAAAGTTACAAAAGTGGTGGGTGGTATTCGACAAATCCCAAGTATAGGATATCGTCTCAAGTAGTACCCGAGTAAGAACGGGGTCGAATCCACAAGGAGAGGAAGATTAGAGAGTGACTTGCAAAACTAGAATAAACGACTAACTAAAACAATAAAACACAAACTCTCAATGGCTTTAAAGCTTGCCAAGCTATTCAAATCCACCAAAATCAATTGATGGAGCAAGTTTGAGGTTTGAGTTTAAGAACAAAGTAAACGACTACTAGAGCTACGATTCAAGAAACTAAGCGAAATACCAAGTAATGAGGGCTAGGGATCATCGGTTTCTCTAGTGACCAATCCTCCTATTATATTCAAGCCCGATTCTCAATTCGCATGTGTCAATCCACGAGACAAGTATCTCAAGAAGTGATTGCTCATACAATCCAACTCGCAACAAGAGAAGTGTGTAAATCCAACACGCTAATCAAGCACTAAAGAGGCTATTCAAATGAGATCCTCCAAATTTCAAGTGTTTCAAGCATCAACCATATGTAAACACACATAGATGTTTCCACATGAAAGATTAAGCAACAAATGAGATTTGTAAATTCTCACTCAAATCACCTAACTAGAACTCGTTTTCTCAAAGTTAGGATTGACGAGTTCCTCTCACTCAAATGCAACTTCAAATCAAACACGTCAAAAGTATTCGCACATCTACCTATTCAATGCATCAAATAATTCAACAAGAGAAATCCAAACATTGCACTAAGTATTCAAGTGAACCCAATTCAACCCATTCATCATTGAAGTTCAACTTGAATCAATAAGAGGATTAGGGCACTAGATAGTCCCAAATCACCCAAGCAAGTGAATTAGCTAAACATGAGTATAAATTCAAGAGAAGTAAAGAAAATTATCATTTCATTCATCATACTTGAATCCAACACAAGTTATCACAAATTCAACCGCAATACTTGATAGAAACTACACAAAACTAAGAGCAAAATAGCCAAAAACACAAAGCTATGCTATCAACACTACCAAAATAAGCTTCTAATAGTGAAGCTACTACCCAGATCAAGCTGCTGCTGCTATGTTAAAGGGAAGAACACAGCAGCAGCAGCAGCACCAAGAACAGAGCACTAATGGAGCACTGCAACAGCCACACAACAGACCCAAAATTCGTCCAGAAACGTCTCCTCCTCTCTCTCCCTCTTCCTCTTTCTATGTTCTAGCTCTTAGAGAGCTCAAGAACAAACCCAAAAAGGGCGAAATCAGAGAGAGAGAAGAAAAACAGAGGTGCGGAACAGAGCACTGTGAACCCGTCGGGTCCGTCCAGAGAGTCCTCCTGATTTCTTCAACTTGATCTTATATAAGCTTCTAGACCTGATTGCGTAGCCCCCAAGAGATCATCCCCACCGTTGAATTCATCCCCAGACCTCTGAATCGTTGATTTGTAGAGCTCATGAACCCTAGCTCGAATTGGGGCTTTCTTGTAACTTCACTTTTGGGCCGAATCAAGGGGTGGGTTTGATAGAGGGTCGGATAGGGAGTTGATTGGGACCGGTTTGAGCGAATTTGGTTGAGTTTTGAGGCCGGGGTGGAGCTAGGAAGAACCTTCGTCGAACAAAAATGGCTGCTGGCGTGAGTTGGTCGCGAGGAAGAGGAAGAAGACCGTGTGTCTGTTTTGATGAAATGACACTCGCCCCCCCCCCCCCTCTTTTGATGGTATGTTTTAAAATACCCCAATCTGTTACTTTTGTTTCACTAGAACTCTTAAAAACTTCATAAAACTCCAACTAGCCCCCTTCTCCGTTAAAAAGTTATCTTCTTGGCCCTTGGAAGGTTTAGAAATTCACACTTTAGCCCCAATTCCGTTAAGTTCTTCTCTATTTTGCCCTCCACTTCAACCTTTGACTCTCATTTTGGCCTCTTTTCTTCTCTTGTCTTCTCAAATAGGTCTTCAAATCTTCACTTTAACTTGCAAATTAGTTGCTTTGTCTTCAACTTTAGCCTCTTTATCACTTCACTTCTTCAAATTAAGCCTTCAAATTCCTCATTCAAGCTTTCACAACTAGCCCCTTGCGTTTTAACTCACTTCTTTTCCTACAAAATGAGAGAAAACAACCAAAACTACGAAAACAAGCATAAGTCTAGAAAGAGAGATAAAATAGATAAATTACACATATTAGCAAGTTAAGAAGAGTTCGTTAACATACTAAAATATGCAATTTTAATTCATCAACAGTAGGTGAGATGCAATTAATCTTATAATTATTACCTCCGTAATTCTCATAATATCATTGCTTAATATTTTTCAATTGGTGATTTTAGTTGTGTTGACCGAGTTTATTATCTGCAAAATTATTGCTCAATAGAAATATTTTTAATTTTCATAGCTTGAGCATCGTAACATACCTTCCTTAGAGTTTTGCTCCTGAATGCAACCTAGAATTTGATGACAGGGAGAAATAGTTACCTCTTGTGACTTTGCCTTGCCCATTTTCTCATGATCCCCGGGTCACATGTGACCTCAAGAGAACCAACTATCTACATTGGACCCCATGAGCGTGTTCATGTGCTCAATTTGTGTTTTTTTACTCTCAGGTTCGTCGTTTGATTTTTTTCTTAAACTTTCTCCTCAACTGTCGTGATATTCATCTGGACAACCATATCAAGAGACTATTCGAATTCACTTGTGACCTTTTAGTGCCAGGCCATTTACCTCTCTCGAGTGTTTTCGTATTTAAAAAGATGTGGTTGTTCCGAGAGACTATCATTCTCCACATTTATTCTCCAAACCCCGGATCAAGAGTGTGTCGCAAGGCAAGTGCTTCTGAAGTGAAAAAAGGGTAATCATGCTGCCATGATGCGCTCTTCCAGGCGTCTTCAAGGTCATCACTCGAAAAGTGGGGACTAATTCATTCAAGGATCTATTATCTTTGAGCGCGGCTAGTGAGACTCTCCTAAGAAAGATGAAGGAGGACAAATCTTGCTTAGCCAGAACTTTAAATTTTAACTTCTTTCTTCTTCTTCTTCTTCTTCTTCTTTGAGAAAAATTTAACTTTTTTACTATCGTACTTTACATGAGATGTCAAATCATTAAAACATGTAATCTTAGAGTTTCTCACATTTTTAAAATTTGTTTCGCAGTTTGACAATTCATCAAGCTACGTTACAATGTTGTATGGGGTAAACTTCGGGCCTTCTCTATAACAGAAAAATATAAGCTCTTTCTATGAAGAAGTCTCCAGGATGTCCAACTTGTCCGAGCTATCCTTGCTTTGCGCATCTATGTAGAGCATGGTTTATACCCTGTTTGTAAGTAATGTAAAGAATTAGTACGACATCTTCTTTTAGATTGGTCATTTTGCAGCCCGTATCTGGTCCGCATCCACTGTAAGCTTGAGAACGGGAAAGATAGAACAATGACAATATTTCCCCCATTAATGGCTCTACAATACTTTTATGATAGCTTTGGGAGTTGTGGAGAAAATAACGTGCTCTAGAAATAGTTGATTCACCGTTGGGTGATTCATATTTTGCTAAAGAAGTGATCAGATGCATCCATGTGGAGGTCTTTTGAGCTAGCAAGAACAAGCCAATGATCGACCAAAACCATGTCTTGAAGTAGCTTTCATGTTGTCTAATGAAACAGCTCTGCCACCTCCTAAACAAACTGCATATATCTTCAAGAGGTTCGTGGTCAATACTTGTCCTCAGCAAGTGTAACAGGACAGCTGGTTGTCAATGATATCACTCTTTATGTAATTGGTGCTCGCTTAATGATGTATGTTGTCAGGTAAGCTTTCTCCAAGTCACAACAATCAGACTCAAGTCAGCTTCAGCATATTGAACGTGCCTAACACTTAAAATGCACAAATCGCGATGTTGCTTTTGTACCCTTCCGAGAACTCAGTAAGTTTTTCCGAATCCTAAAATCTCAGTAAGGAGGAAAGCACAACAAATACATCCATCATTAAAACTCGAGATGATTGCAATAGCTTATCTAGTTATTTAATATAATTCCGTAAAAGCAAATCTTCAAGCCAAAACTCAAAATTACCAACCATCTAGTGCCGGAAAATGAGAACTACACACTCAGCTGCAACTGAATAACTGAGGAACAGAAGCCTCAACATGGGCAAACCACAAGATGTGCATTTTCCATTTTATGACACATCAACTGCATGAAAACTACCCTGTATTTCTTATGTGAACAAGATAAAGAGGACAGCAAAACATGTCCAATGCTCTATAATGTGAAAACAAATATACAGTGCCAACAACATAATCTCTCTTCTAAATTATTTTCCTTGAATGGTTCTAACATTATACAACTACGACTCTATCTGCCACGTATCATTTACAAAGAGGACAAATTTGATATCTAAACAATGAACGCTGTATATCTAGGCTGGAGCCCTTTCCAAGTAGAACTAAAGTCCCGGTTGTTTAGGATAAGGCGGCAAGGATTCTTGATATCCAAAATTACGAAGACGACATTTCAAGGTCTCTGGTGCGGCTCGCACATTCTAGAGGGCCATTTAGATACATATGGAGACTTGTGATTCCAGTATTGGACCATCATGGGAACATCAAGTAGTTTCATACGTTCCACTCCATAGATAATTTCCAGGCCTAAAGAAAAAAAAGGTTCAGTTTTAGTAGCCGCGAAAATGAAAAATGAGTTCAGAAGATATGAGAAAATAGTATTGTGGCAGCAGGATATCGGTGCAGACATACAGAGATGCATGTTTTTTAAACCACACATCAGTTGCATACGTTTTTAACCTGATTAAGAGCCATATTGTAATTTTTATAATAGGGTCTTTGAGGTATGCTATATTGGTAGCGCCTAAGAAGTAAGAACAGAAGATTGATGCTGCGCAATAGCTACCCTTCACCCTACCTTTGATGTTATTATTATGCAGCAGCCCAGAGGAGTGGAATAGAGTACCAATATTCTTACAAGAAAAACTTTGTGTAGGGTAGCTTTTCAGGAGGGGGCAGGGTATTAAAGGATTCATCATTATACGATTTACCTTCAACTTTGAACTCCAATTTCATTTGCTTAAATGGTAATTCTTTCTTTTTTCTGCGATGGTTTCATATGGAATATAGGTTTGGGGTTATAGATATCGCAGTGTACACAAAGAACTCTGAGGTGTAGTCAGTACTGAAACAAGTCCTGGTTCTTTTACAAAAGTTTGTTCAAAATTTTCTTTTTTGCAAAAGTTTCTTTTATGCTTCTATTCTTGAAAGAGATCAGTATTGGATAAAAAAAAAAAAAAAAAAAAAAAAAAAAAAAAAGAGAGAGAGAGAGAGAGAGAGAGATCAGTAATTGTCTCGGTATCTCATTAGACTACCCACAGCAGTGGTGGGAGTCTCACCCAAGCCCTCAATTAGTAGCTCCAACAATGGAGGGGGTGGGTGGAGGGGGAGTATAGAGGGTGGTGGGCGAGGTGGAGGGGGAGGGTGAGCCCCTGAGGTCGCCTGGCTGGCCCACGAAGTGGGTAACTGTATTTTTTTCTTTCTTTTTGTTTGCTGAAAAGTCAAGAGAAGAAGAATAATGGTGAGTTTATTTACAGAAAAAATAATAAGAGGGGATGAATATTTTTTTGATTGTTGGAGGTAACAGGGTAGAAATGTAAATATTAGGAGTGTAATAAGTGGGGTTAAGGTGGGACAGGCGGGTGAGGGCTTGCCCACGATTGTGGATGGTCTTAATTTTAGGTTGGTAGGATTACATATAGCGGCAGAAGTGTATGACCAGCAAAAATCATTCTGTATTACTTATGGACGTACATGAAGCAAGAAGTACAGTACACAAATGCAATAACTTATAAAACATAGTGGGTATATGCATGAGACTTAATGGAATCTAACCTGACAATGTACGTCATTTAGCGAGCATCAATTACAGAAAGAGTGACATCATTGACACTTGCTGAGGACGAGTATTGACCTTGGAACTCCTTGAAAATAAATGCAGGTTGTCTAGGAGGTGGCAAGACAGTTTCATTAGACAACATGAAAGCTACTTCAGACATGGTCGGTCGATCATTGGCTTGTTCTTGCACGCTCAAAAGACCCACATGTATGCATCTGATAACTTCTATAGCAGAATATGAATCACCCAATGACAAATCAACCATGTCCAGAGCACGTTCTTCTCTCCATAACTCCCAAACCTGTCATAAAAAGTATTGTAAAGCCATTAATGAGGAAAATATATTTCCAGTTATAATTAGTCTGAACATACATTTAACTTACATGCCCAATCAAATTCACTGAGTTTTCTTTATAGTAGCTGTTGTTCTTCGTGCCACTGATGATCTCCAATAGTAAAACACCAAAGCTAAAAACATCAGATTTTGTTGAGAAAAGCCCTTCCATTGCATACTCTGGTGACATATACCCACTGCAATAAAAAAAAATGTCCAAGTTAGTATTATTCTAGAAAAAAGCTTTACATCCCTCTTCCGGGAACATAATGGCTGGACAAGAAAGTTACTCATTACTAACATGCAGCAAGAACAGTACAGACTCCTCTGACTATTCGAGAAGTTGTGACTTTCCAAATGCTTTACTTCCTCTTCCAGGAACATAATGGATAGAGTTAATAATATGAAACCTATTAAACCTATGAACTAACAAACCCAACCAAATATTGTAAGACTCCTCTACCGAATAGTGAAGAGAAGGGGAAATTGCAATGACATTTTTTTGCAAATGAAACTTTCTAAGTGTGTGCTTTCAAAGGGAATTAAAGTAAGACTCATAGCATAACATATTTTAAGATCTATATTATACAAGATGCTCGCCAAGGTACACATGTGACGTAAAACTAGAAACTTACTATGTTCCAACCACCCTATTTGTATTGGCTGCAATCTGGTTGCCTCCAAATATTCTAGCCATTCCAAAATCTGAAATCTTTGGGATCATTTCAGCATCCAGCAAAACATTGCTGGCTTTGAGATCTCTATGGACTATTCTGAGTCTGGAGTCTTGGTGAAGGTATACCATTCCTCGAGTGATTCCCATTATAATACTGAAACGTTGTGCCCAATCTAGACACGAGTCTTTGGTGTTATCTGCACCAAATTAAAACATAATATGGTTGATCCATTAACAGTAAAGTAAAACTAAAAGAGATGACAATGAAAAATATCCACGTACCGAAGATAAGAAAGTCCAAGCTTTTGTTAGGCAAGTATTCATAGATCAACATTTTCTCTTCTTGTTGAACACAATACCCCAACAGTCTCACTAAGTTCCTGTGCTGAAGTTTGGCAATGAGTGTAACTTCATTCTTGAATTCCTCCACCCCTTGTCCTGAACTCGTTGATAATCTTTTGACAGCAATTTCTTGCCCACTTTTAAGGGTACCCTGAAATTTCACAGGGTCAGGCAGTGCAATTTCATTAAGAACAACTGTAATGTTGGCTGTCATCTTTGAAAGACAATACCTTATACACTGAGCCAAATCCACCCTGACCAAGCTCGTTCTTGGAGGAGAAACTGTTCGTGGCTTCGGCAAGAGTGCTCAGATCGAAAAATGGTAGATCTGGACATGCCTCACTTTCATCAAACTGTTTTCCTTTTAAGGACGTAGAACTAGAATTTGAAATGTTTGAACTGAGTAAAAAATTTCCGTGCGTCCTTTTTCCTGTCATGGCGTACAGTACAAATCAGGATAGGTATAGAGAAACCACACACTGTTTTACTCTTATCTAAGACTACTGTATGTGTACAAGGAAATGCTGAAACTGTTGAATGTGATATAGAAGGAATATTCAAAAGAAAAAAGAAGACCGATAAATAAAGGAAACATATGATAATAAAAATAGTCTGTATACAACATAGTTGTCAAAATCTTACGATTTACGATTCGTATCCTACGATTCGACTCGATTCACCCATGAAACGATGTGAATCCCTTGGCGAATCTTTAATTGACAAAAAATTATTTGAATCCCGATTCAAGAGTACGAATCTTACGATTCAGTTGCGATCAGACCGATTCGACGATTCACCTTCAATTCATCTGAAGGTCTAATTGAGTTGCAACATCAGTCTAAAAAATAATACTTCCTACTTTATGCCTGTTTTGCAACATGCATTTGTTTTAAATTACTGGTGCATTTCTTAAAAGTCCAAGGCTAATAGTTTTCTATTATTTTCAATCTCATTGGCATCTTGTAGTTCCTTGCTCCACATGCCTACATATATCTAGATTATTCTTTATTTTTCATATGTATGAAACTCTTAATCACTAGTTATGGATACAAGCTTTCTTTTTGTAAAAATATGAATATTTTGTTCAATAATGTTATAGCTTCATGAAATATATCATTATAGCTACATACAAATATTGCAAGTTGGATCTTTACAATTCACAATTCGATTTACGATTCAGTGAAGGTGAATTTTGATTCACTTTCTGAATCCGTTTGACAACTAGAGTATGCGATGACTAAAAAAAAAAACCTTGAAGCCTAGTGGGATGACGGAGACTCGCTGCCCCTTAGCAGACCCTTTAGAAGCTGGTGAAGAGCCAAGCATCGCTGAAGAGCTACGCCTCAAAAGTCCAAAACCGTGAGCCTTTTCCCAAGTCTTTAACCATATTCCTTTGTTTTACGGCAAGTCATTTTCTTTCAAAATGAAGGGCTCTAAAATTAACAATGACTGTGTTGAACTCCTTCAGTAACTCGGGAGTCTGTATTTCCTTTTGCTGTCTTGTGACTAACTAACCTACTTTTGTCCCGTCTAAAACAGTTCCCAGATAAAATGGTGTATGGGAAGCAAGCCGAACAAGTGATTTTGGCGCCGCAGTGTTCTGTCATACTCCCTCTGTCCTAATATTTTGTCCTGTATTGCCATTTCGGCATGTCCCAAAAATGTGTCTTCTTTGGTAATTAACAACTTTTTATAGGACCAAATTGTCAATCACTCTAAACTTTGTACTTCTGCTAGTATTTATGCTATAGTCCCTAGGTAGGTTTATACATTAGTCAGTGTATTATTTGCAATTCAATCAATTCAATTAGTTGTTTCTACATGTATCAGAGCGGGTTCTCAACCCTAACCTCTGATTTTTTTTTTCCAACGAGGATCGACCCAGAAGTTTGTCGTTCCCTCAGTCGCTTGCCTCCCACCGCTCGTCCGCCCCATCTCCGGCCTCGTCTCACGAAATCATGCAACCTCCTGAGCAGTTGACGACGAAAAAAATCCAATCCCTCTGCTCTGTTTTGCGAGGACCACCATCACTTCCATCCTCCATTAAATCCGGCGGAACCACGTCGACCCACGTCGCCTATTCCCGGCGACCCAACCTCCACTGAATCGAGCCGCAACCAGCGACTCAAAAGTTCCCAAAGTCAACCCGGTTCGGCAAACCCGACCCGACCGAAGCCAGCACCCAGCAAGTCGCACGTCGGCTTTGTGCTACCCGATTGACGACTCAGTGCTCGCCGGACGTCCCTGGTTCTTCTCTTCCGATTGCTCTCTGATTCTCCATCGTCGACGGTACTGTTCTGCTCTTCAATCATTCTCAGCATCAATCCAAGTTGTGACAGGCTCCTGACTGTTCCCGGTTTATTTCAGTTCAGTACTGCTCCTTTGTTATTTTAGTTCAATACCAATTATGGCTCCTCCTACTACTGTCCCCGATCCCAATAACCCCGACAAACCCCTGATTGTGGTTCAAGCTCCACCAACACTGATCAAACTAGACGGAAATAATTTTCTGACCTGGAAAGTACAGGTTCAAGCCCTTCTTACAGGACATGGCCTGCTCAGTCATGTCGACGGTAGCAAGACACCGCCTCTCCCGCTCATTCAGAAGCCGAGTAGTGACCCACAGTCTGGAACAGTGTTCGGGACAGAATCTTCGGTCTCCTCTGGTTCTGCTGATACTGCAGCTCTTCAACCTAATCCCGCATACACCTGGTTCCAACAAGACCAACTTGTGTTTGCGTTTCTCGCCAGTACACTAGCACAATCTGCGCTCTCTCACATCACTACAGCTCGCAGTGCTATTGATATCTGGACCACTCTCCACAATATTTATGCGCGCCCCTCTCGTGGTCATATAAATCAGATTAAGGAACATCTCAAGAACCCTCAACAGGGCTCGCGGACAATCTCCGCATTCATGCACTTCATTAAACACAAGGCTGATGAGTTGGCACTTCTCGGGAAACCAATGGATGAAACTGACATTGTGGATTGCATTCTTGACGGGCTGAATGAGATTTACCTTCCTCTTGTTGCGGCCATCAAGGCGCGAGACACTGATATTGGATTTGAGGAGCTCTTTGAGAAGCTCACCCAGCAGGAGCAGTACTTCGCCAAAGCTCAGCCGACTCATTCCTCCACCCCTGGCTCAGCCAATGTGTCGTTCGGCCCTCAGTATAGAGGTCGTGGCCGCGGTCGTGGTCAGCACAACCGCAACCTACAGCAGCCCCATTATCAGCCCCAGCCTCCACAGCAGCCGCCCTCTACTTATCAGTTGTACCCCTCTCCATGGGCCACACATGCTCCACCGGCTTCACCTGGTCCTCGGTAGCCCCGTCCGTTCCTTGGATTCTGTCAAGGTTGTGGTGAACAGGGTCACCGTATCCGCCAGTGCTCTCAGTTTGGTTGGATGCTTCAGCAGTATCCCGATTCGGGCTCCACCAGGTCGTCTGGCTCTCGTTCTGGCTCTCTCTCTTCAGGGTCCTCTGCTCCGTCCACTCCCTGGACTCCACGTGCCCATGTTGCTACTGCTCAGTCCGGACTTTTGCCTACGCCATCCTGGCTTCTTGACACTGGAGCCACCCATCATATCACTGCTGATCTGGACAATCTGTCTCTTCACCAGCCCTACACACTTGGAGACGATGTGATGATTGGTGATGGCACAAGCCTACCTATCACCCATACTGGTTCGCTATCTCTCACTCTCTCTTCTCATACTTTTCACTTACATAACGTTCTTTGTGTCCCAGCCATTCAAAAGAATCTAATCTCTGTTTCTCAACTCTGTTCTTCTAACAATCTGATCGCTGAGTTCTCTTCTGATGGTTTTGTTTTGAAGGATCGAATCACGGGGGCGCCCGTTCTAACCGGTCCTCTTAAAGATGGAGTCTATGAGTGGCCAGCTTCCACTCCCTCGCTGGCGCTTACTCTCCAGTCTCGTCCGTCCTTCCAGTCTTAGCATCATCGTCTTGGGCATCCTGCCGGGCCCGTCTGTCGTCACGTAGTGTCAAAGTTTTCTCTTCCAGTTAGTAGTTGCAAAGAGTCATCGTCCTGTAATGCATGTCAATGCACGAAGAGTCACAAACTTCCTTTCCATAATTCTAGTATTACATCCTCTCGTCCACTTGAGGTTGTCTTTTCTGATGTATGGACCTCTCCAGTTACGTATCACGACGGTTCTAAGTACTATGTTATTTTTGTTGATCATTTCTCCAAATATATTTGGCTTTATTCCCTGCAACGCAAATCTCAATTATATGATGTTTTCATTCGTTGGCGTGCTCTTGTCGAAAAATACTTCGCTGTCTCTCTCCAAACTGTCTATTCTGACAACGGGGGTGAGTACATTGGCCTTCGCTCCTATTTCTCCGCCCATGGCATTTCGCATCTCACCTCCCCACCCCATACTCCCCAACACAATGGGTACTCCGAACGTCGCCATCGGCATATCGTTGAGACAGGTCTTGCCCTTCTCCATCACGCGTCCATGCCCACACACTACTGGCCGTATGCGTTTACCACGGCTGTTTATCTCATTAATCGTCTTCCTTCTCGATCCCTTCGATACCGATCTCCCTTTGAGGTTATCTTTCATCAACAACCTCATTATGCCAAACTTCGTATTTTTGGTTGCCTCTGTTATCCCTATCTTCGCCCGTACACTACTCACAAGCTGGAGGACAGGTCTACTCCCTGTGTCTTTGTCGGGTACTCCTTAACTCAGAGTGCCTACTTGTGTCTCGATGACGTCTCCCATCGGCTGTATATCTCACGTCACGTCCAGTTTGATGAGTCGTCATTTCCCTTTGCCTCTCACTCTACTACTCCTCCCACCTCTGATGACTCGTCCTATCTCTGGTTTTCTCCTTCCACTACGCTTCTCACGTTACCTTCCCCCGCACCATCACCACCTGCCACCTCGTCCCCAGCTTTACCGACCCCACCACCACTGCCTGCTCTTGATGCACCTCACAGATATTCTGGCAAGTATTTTCTTCGTCGCACAAGCCCATCGGCTCCTCCCTCTATTCAGCCTGCCGATACCACTACGACCTCTCAGCCTTCCCCTGTTGTCTCTGCCCCTGATGTGCCTCCCTCTTCCTCCCATCCTATGGTTACTAGATCTCGGGATGGGACTCTTCGTAGAACTCCTCGCTATACCTTCACCGCCACCTCTTCTCCTACTGATACTGATAGCAAACCCAGTACTGTCACCGAGGCTCTTAAACAACCTCAGTGGCGTGCTGCTATGGCCGCCGAACTTGATTCTTTGGTTCAGAATAATACATGGGATCTTGTGTTACCCTCCAAGTCCACTAATGTGGTTGGTTTCAGATGGGTGTTCCGTATTAAGCATAAGCCCGATGGTTCTGTTGACAGGTATAAAGCCCGTTTAGTTGCTAAGGGCTTTCATCAACGTCCAGGCATTGACTATCATGACACTTTCAGTCCGGTGGTCAAACCGTCCACCATTCGGCTTGTTCTCTCCCTAGGCAGTGGCCCCTTCGTCAGCTGGATGTTAACAATACTTTTCTTCAGGGTTCACTTTCTGAGACGGTCTACATGCAGCAGCCTCAGGGTTTTGTAGATCAGGATCGTCCCCATCATGTTTGCCGCCTGAACAAGGCAATTTATGGCCTCAAACAGGCACCTAGAGCGTGGTATGCTGAACTGGGTCACTTTTTACTGCACCAGGGCTTCGTCAATTCTCGCGCTGATACGTCCCTGTTTATTTATCGCCACTCCGGGGTTGTTCTTTATCTCCTTGTATATGTGGATGACATTGTTATTACGGGCTCTGATGTGACTGTTGTCCAGCGTTGTATCCTTGATTTGTCTCGCAGGTTCTCCCTGAAAGACCTTGGTGATATGTCCTTCTTCCTCGGAGTAGAGGTTTTATCTCATCCTCAGGGTCTTATTCTATCTCAGCAGAAGTATATCCATGATCTCCTTCACCGCCTTGGCATGTCTTCTTTTAATCCGGTTCAGACACCCATGGATACCGCTGCTGATCTAACAGTCACTAGTGGTACAGCGCTTTCTGATGCGAAGGACTATCGAATGGCAATTGGTAGTCTTCAGTACCTGTCTCTCACTCGCCCGGACATCTCATTTGCTGTCAACCGGTTGTCTCAGTTCATGCACAGACCTACCACTGCTCACTGGAATGCTGTCAAACGCCTGCTTCGATACTTACATGGGATATCCGATTATGGGTTGGTTCTTCGTCGGGGTCCCCAGAGTCTCTATGCTTTCTCTGATGCTGACTGGGCAGGTAACAAGGACGATTACACATCTACTACCGGGTATATTGTTTATCTTGGGGGTTCTCCTATCTCTTGGAGCTCAAAGAAGCAGCGTACTGTTGCTCGCTCTTCCACTGAAGCGGAATATCGTGCCGTTGCCGCTGCTTCGGCTGAACTGCGTTGGCTTTGTTCTCTTTTGTCTGAACTTGGGTGCTCCCTGTCTTCAGCTCCAGCCATATACTGTGACAACATGGGCGCTAACTATGTCTGTTCAAACCCGGTTTTTCACTCGCGCATGAAGCATGTCGCTCTTGACTTTCATTTTGTTCGTGAACAGATTCGAGATGGGCTCCTCCGCGTCTCTCATGTGTCTTCTGCAGACCAGATTGTCTCACCAAGCCACTCTCCCGTGGTCCCTTCCTTCAGTTGCGTTCCAAGATTGGTGTCTCTTCACGACCCTCCATCTTGCGGGGGCGTATAGGACCAAATTGTCAATCACTCTAAACTTTGTACTTCTGCTAGTATTTATGCTATAGTCCCTAGCTAGGTTATACATTAGTCAGTGTATTATTTGCAATTCAATCAATTCAATTAGTTGTTACACTTTTTACCACTATTAGCCATCATTAACTACTTTATTTTATTCTTTCTAAACGTACCCAAATGTACTATCATCATTAGTTTGCGCGGGTTTATTTGGTAATGCATGACTTCTCTTGTATCTTTTTTTCACTACCTTAAAATGTGTGTGGAAAGTCAAATAAGAAAAACATTACGGGACGAAGGGAGTATCATTTTCGAGGCCCCCACCCCTCTAATTGTTGTGATAGTGAGAGCCCATGTTAAGTGGTACTAGGCGATAAGCGTCTTGATAGTGATATTGACTAGTAATATTGATGTTACAGAACTATACTCTAAAATGAGCACAGCATTCAATTGCTGGCAAACGTATCAGTTTTTGTTTAGTTCATAGCTATCCAAAATAATTCAAGAACTTAAAGTCACTGACAACAAGGTTTGATTAAGCCACACCAACCAGACTTTCCAAAATAATGAATAATTGAATAGAGGTTGATGGGATCATCTCAAGTGGAAAAAGCTTTTAATGCAAACGGGGAATGAAAGTAACATCCACCCTCCAGATTGTGAGAAGACTTAATTGTAACAAATGTCGATAGATCTGTATATTCATGTGCATAAATATGTTGTTACCTTTTCGCTTCTTTGTCAGCCAACATAGTAGGATTACTGCAAGAAAAATAACCGCACAAATCGGAACCACCACAGCTGCCACCTTCCCTTTTTTACTGGATGAGTGTTGTGTCTTCAAATACTGTGCTGCAAAGATTTCAAGAGTGACGATCTATAGTATTAATATTCATGCTGAATACGACGACTGGATAAGTCTCTGCAGGTGAAAAGGCTCAAAAAATTCAAAAACTTAGAAACAAAAGATATTCAGTCCCAAGACTTACAAGCCTTTAAATAGGAAGAAACTCGAAAAACTTTCAAGAATAATTGAAAATAAAACAGAAAATAAACTACAAATAAACACTATATAAATTCTCATGAACCCTGCATCGTTTGGAATTCCGGACTGAGTTTCTTACTGCAAGTTACTGGCAAAATGAAAGGTAAGAAATAAAATACAAAAACTCGCCATTTGAGGGGTGCCATGTTCTTTTGTTTATTCAGCATCCAGTAGGTCCGCACTTAAGGGAAAAAAGTATGGTGGCGGTTGCAAAACGGTGCCTGCTATTTCTTAAAAAAAAAGTTAATCTGAATATTAAAAGCAAGGCTTGGAGATAAATAAAATGGGACTGACTTCTCAAGAGTGATTGATGAACGGGTTACATCTGAAATTAAAATACCTAGCTGTAGCTGCCAATTCATTTTCAGGCTTAGATTAGTCAAACTGGGGTTATTTTCAGAAAGATAAATTCTACTCAATTTGTCAATCTCTATCATTGTGATTGTATAAGAAAACTTGCTCCAATTTTGTCTTTTCATAAATAAAAAATTATTGCTGAACTTTTGAAATTTCCAACACATCTTTAGAGTAGTCCTTTTATTCCCTGAATTAAGTAACCTTCAGTTGAGTTTCTGAGATACCATTCCTGATAGTACAACAGTTGGCATAGAGATCAAATTTCCGCACAAGCGTTAAACAATGCAAGAATCCAACCACAAAGCCATAAAGTTCAAGTTATGAAAAAAATGTTCGATTCTCTTTTCTGTTAACAAGTTACGGTTATACAAGATAAAATCTTGTTCGGCTTAGAAAATATCTTAGTAATAGTAAAGTTTGAAGAAACTAATGACATACCTACTTCAACCGCATCAACACGTAGAAAAAAATCTTCTCCACCACTTTGAAACTCTCTTGTATCCATCAGGTCCCCATACCACATGACACAACCACTTCCAATTTCAGAAACATTTGCATTTGTGTAGGCCGTGCACTTGCAATCTCTCAAACACTCCTCTTCGCATCCCTTCAACCCCAAACCCCTATTCACTCGTGTCGTCGTGGCTTCCGGTATCTTCCTACCCAAAAGTTTGACAAATCCTTCTCCATTTCGACAAACACCGCGGTCGCGCTTCCTCACACACCCTCCTGATCCATCTCTCAAGTACCAATCACGCGAGGACTTGGGTTCAAACCCGGGCAAACATGAACACTCGAACCCACCTGTATAGCCGCAGTTCCCGTTCGGACCACAGTGAACATAGTAGTCACAACTGTCTTTTGGGGCTGACCAGAACACTGCCCATTGACGTCTATCAGGGTGCCACGTCATCCTCTCCAAGACTCCAGATTGGTTCACCACCATTATTGAATAAACAGACGGATCATGCATACCGTACATCATATAGACCTCGTCCTCATCATCTACATAAGTAACATTGAAGATAAAATTAGATGTCATCTCCGGTACACCACTAAGCCGAACTCCATTCCAAGGTCCAGTTCTCCAAACCTGAATCAACCCTTTGTAGAGGGACAACTCTGGGTATTCTCCAAGGCTCATCCTGTAGGCATAGTCTCCTGTTCCTGGATCATTAGGCGATTTCCAGGATGTGAGGGACCAGTTCAACCCAGTTTTCCTGTTTGCTCCAAGTTTCATCATGGGAAGCAAAGTATCTGTAGGGTGATCAAAGCTCTGCCATGCAATAACTCCTTTCATGCCTCCTCCAAAAACTACCAAATTGCCTGTATCGAGTAGCTGGGCTGAATGATTCTTCGCTGGACTTGAGAAATTCGCCAACCAAACTGGGGTTTCTGGGTCAGAACCATGGATGACAAGGTCTCCAGAGTTCTGAAAAGACATGACTCCTGATGTGCTGTTGATTGGGTTGTCCCTGTTTGCAACCCAGACAACCTTATTATTAGAAACCTTGTAGTACCATATCCCTATATAGCGGTTCTTGGACATCCCAGGGCTGAAAAACCCAAGAGCGAAAGTTTTGTTGGCGGAGACTAACAGTTCGCCATCTTTGAGTGTTTCGCCGGTGGTTATGGTATCTCTGGCACTAGAATACTGGACGAGGAGAAGGAGAGTCGAGAGAATTAGGTAGTTTCTCGCATCTAACATGGTGATCTGCTAAATGTTTCTCCTCTAGTTGGGATGGTGAGGATGGATTTGAATGAAACAACAGAGAAACGAAAGTTGTGGAATACATTTTAAGTGCACAGATATTTTCTGCTGTTTTGACCATACTAATAAAGTGCATACTGAAGTCATCAAGTTTTATGATAATGCTGGGGCTACTTCAGCCACACGCTTCCTATCGTCCACTTGAAGTATATGACTCGAGTGACCCTAGAACCACGGCATGAAACCGTAAGCCTTGTCCTGTAAATTTTAATGAATGTAGGGGATCTGTGCAAGAGTAGGTAGAAGAAATTAAATGACTGGTACCTGAGAAAAAAAATAGAGAGACCAAAGGTAAAGCAACCTATGGTATCATGGTTCCAAAAAAATGCTGCAAGAGCAAATACACATTGTGCTAGATCAGCAAATGCTTCAGAATGGATGTTAAAACCAGAAACTATGAAGTCATCTGGAAATACTCAAGTCAATGGAAGAATAAAGTATGATTCACGGAAAACATAACAGAAGCATCAGATCTTTTCATACTTTAAAAAGTTGACAGTTGGCTGCAAAATTTGTGGGTTAAATAATAAAGCATTTATTAGTACGTGGTACTATAGTAGGTGGACACTGCCAAGAATCATTTATAGATAGTTTTCAATAGCCACATGATTTTTCGATACCCATATAATATGGATAACGCGCTAATGTGTCAACTCATAAATCTTGATGCATTTTGAAATGATGTCATTTACATTCAAATCCTCAAACGTCAGTTAGACCTATAGTGCGATTTTTTATGGCTATTGGGAATAATTTAACTAATAGGTCTCGTTAAAGCATACTATAGCCTAATCCAGCTCTATATGTCACAGCCAGCAAACTCAAATCAATTTGAGCACATGAAACTTCAAATAGCATTTTATGCAAAATTAGGGATTCCCTTCGTAGACAGGTTATAACTTGTTAATTTATAGCTCTACAAGTAATTTTCAGATCCGAAAAACCAACAGGAGCACAGTTGAAGTAACCGAAATGAGTAAGTAGGAAAAATCAGTAACGAGGTGAGAATACAAAACAGTTGATTAGAATAATAGAAAAAAAAATTGAAATGAACAAATTACAGGAATGCTATCTGTTAAATTACAGGTACTGAAATGAACACGTTAGACTCCAAATTAACAACCCCTCAGTCTACTTTTCCAGTTTCATTCACCATTATATCACATGGAACAGTCTACTATTCTTTTCGAGTCCTGCAAAGATTCCTCAAATTTCAGCAACACTGAACCCAAATCCCCAAATATGACCTAACAATTTTGTCTAGTAATAATTCAAAATACTAATTCAAATTGGTGCCACAATAGCTTTCCATGATTAAATTAATCGATCACACCCCAAAAAATTTCTTTCTATATTCACTAATCAATTAAAAAGGGACTTACTTGGAAACAGTCGCAGAGACCATCTTCTTCATTTGAGCAAACCCTAGACAGATGGGTGGAGAAGTGTATGGGTCTGCATAGTGGTGCGATGGAGTTGGAAGGCGATGCGGAGGTGGACGGTGGCAGAGAGGAGTTGGACGGTTGCAGGAAGGGTTGAGCAGCAGTGGCTATGGTTGCGTCGTCTAACAGTTACGGGGGTATGTTTGATCTCAGTTCAAAGTACAGGGGTCGTTTTTGTATGATCATGAGCAGTGGAAGAGTTAAGCTTTGGCGCCTATATTTACAATTATTTGGAAGGGTAAAAGACAATTTTTACCCCCTCAGGTTCGGGACAAAGGCATTTTTGCCCCTTCTAGTTTTGAAGATGGCACTTTCACCAACTTTCAGGGTGTAAAGGACACTTTTAGCCCCTCAAATTTGACGCAAAAGACAACTTGTTAGAGTTGATCAATCTATATATATAATAGCAGAACGAATGTTTGCAAAAACTTCCATAAACGACAACCCTTATCCTTTTCTCACTTTCCATAAACGTGATCAATCAATATAAAAATGACGACTAAGTTTTAAATTCAAAAGAGGCGTCCATTTTGTTCAAAAACTAGAGTATTGTCCGTGCCCAAGGGCACTATCCCTAAATTAGATAGTTTTTTAATTTAGAGTTTTTTTTTTTAAATGAATTCCTAGGTGTTATCTAAAAGTTATATTTACAAATATGGTGAAAAAAAAGAAAAAAAAAAAATTTTAAAAAAAGTATGGGATGAGCATTATAATGGAGATGGAAATCACTCACAACCTCTCTCCTATTAGTTAGGGATGTCCAAGGAGAGTGGGTAGTTAGGGATGTCCAAGGAGAGTGGGTAGTTAGAGATGTAATAAGTAGGTGAGATCTAATGGTGGGGATGGGGTTGATTTAATCTAACGGCTGAAAACTCACAAGTTTGTTAAACCATGCTATTTTATAATATAGATGACGGCTGGGTTTGAAAAGATTTTTACGATTCTTTTTTATAATATTGTTACGATTTTGTTTGAACTAATTGATAAGATTAAGATATTTTAAAAATATTGACTTATCCAATACCCAATCATTATCTCCCTCACCCTCATCCTGAAAAAGAAAATCCCTCACTCTTTACGCCTTTATAAACTCCTCCATCCATGTAGTCTTCTGCCAAGAGAATTATTGAAAATTTCGAATCTCAAAATTTATGAATATCTCTCCATATTAACGTTCTCGCTTCTTCTCTCGAGTTCACTCATATGCTCAGAGCAGGATAAGAAACAAAGTAGCAACCAGGTTTGCTTAGTTCCTATGAAGCTTAACCAACATGTTATTTTTAGATCTTCCCCTATTATTTTTAGTTTATCCATAGAGATTTAAAACACACGATTTGAAGATTATATCTGAAGCATATTTATGTATGCCTATGCTCATGTTAAGGTAATCTATCTACTCTCTCATAAAAATGTGAATTTCTCTATACGAATCCACTACTATTAATTAACAGGAGCTTACAGTGAAGATTTTAACATGTCAGGTTTGCTTAGTTCGTATTCTTATCTTATTCATATATAGTTATGTGTTTTCATTTTCACAAATTAGTTGTAGTGTTCTATTTTTGAGTAATCGCAGTAGTTGTTTTGAGTACGTTGAACTCTTTTTTGTTTTCTTCTCGGTGCAGGAAGAAAGAGCTCTCATGTGTGCAGGAAGAAAGAGCTCTCGAGCTACCACAATTTATCTATGAGGCCCTAAAAAGGCAATCTGTATATTCGTCAAAAATTTCTTATTATGAGCACTGTACATGATTAACTTGTAATCTATCTATATATATAATAGAAGAACGAACATTTGCAAAAAAATTCATAAATGCAAACACTATCTCTTTCTCACTTTCCATCTTGAATCAATATATTTTAAAAATAAATCAGTTGCGTTTAGTTGTTCAAATGACTGATATTTAAAAATGAAATCTTCAAAGATAATGTAAATAATGTTTTGATGTTATTCGAATCTTTTTTCAAATATCATCTCTTACTCATTTACCTAATCAACTCTCTCAACATCTCTGTCTATAAATAGCCTTAGACGTCTACATTTCTACCAATTGTATTATTATTTTCAGTCAGGTAAGTTTCTCGCTCTCTCTTTACAGTCTCTTCTTTCCCTCCTCATACAGACTTCTGACTTCTTTTTGAAAATTTCTCATAGGTCTATGATGTTGTAGTATGGGATTATGGACTAGCACAACAAATGTTTTAGTTGGAAAATTAAGATGATTAGTTTCACGTTGTTACCAATTACTCTATTCTTATATTATTCAACAATATTATAGCTAATTGTTCTCTTTTTCTGACTGCTTCATACCACCATTGAGTTTCTACTTCATTAGAAAGAAGCTATCGTTAATCAATTGATGATTGGTCTCACCTCTCCATCTCTCTACTATATGATCATCATGTAAAGTTTGTTCTTCTTTATTTTAATTTAAGGTATTGCTATTCCCGAGATGTTTCAAAGCTTTAGACGAATATTTCCATATCCATGTTTTCACTAATAGTGTTTGTTGATTGCTATGAGCATCGATTATTTCTTTTTATTTTTTCGTATTACTATATCTCGCACGGCTATGTTTTTTGGTGATATTCATTTTTCTGGCTACCTTGATTAAACGATTTCTTTTTATGGCTAACTGTAAATTCTCTTCGTCTAGGTCTATTTGAACTTTTGTTATAATATTAGATTTTACTGGAAAACAAAATTTTCTTAAAGAAATTGGTCTCCAGATAGTTCAAATTAAAGGATCTCTATCTCCAAATCCTCAGCTGGTTTCCGGGTCGTCCACGTGGTTGCCGTTTGTACTGCAGTGGAGCTTCTACACCAAATAAAAAGAAGCAATGCAACAATGAGGATTGGTGGAAGATGATTTCACACACTTTCAAGATTAAAAAATAGATTTTAGTGTTCATGAGTTTTGAGGACGTAAAGGTTTTACTTCTATACATCTCTAAACATTTTATAAATGTGAAGTTTTACTTTGACACCTCTATAAGCTTTATGTATAAAGTTTTTAAGATATATTTTTATGTCCATTGGTATATTTATTGATTTTAAATTAGGTTAATATCTCAATCATGCATAGTTTCACAATTTTGTTTTACATCTATTTTCTCGAGACAACATTCTCTACAACGTTTCCGACTCACTCCTAAACCATCTAAGAATCAACAGATTCAATTTGCAAGTCATCGGATAAGAGTCCCAACTAGGTTGGAAACATTTCCATGAGTTGCCAAGGTCAATTGGTAAGTTGATGGTTTGAGCCTGAGAGCCTTATGAGGACTTCTTGAGTTTACTATTGGGAGTTAACAAATCTTACGCTTCTTCCAATTGAGCTAGAGATTGGTTGAATATTCATCCATAACAGATCTTCCGTCTGAGCTAGAGTTGGTTGAATCTTCATCCACAACAGAAATTCGGGTTAATCTTGAAATTTAGTAAAACATTTCTATTTTATTTTTTTGACAATTTTCATATTATTAGATAAAGTTATATTTTCAGAAACATAATCCTTCAGAGACGATTTGGTTAAATAACTTAAAAAATATTCCAAAATTCCTAGCTGATTTTATCAATGCTCCTGAGAGTGATGCAGTGATTTGGAAAATTAAATCTTTTCCTGGTAATAAGGTATGTCTCCTCGGAGATAACCACATTTACGTTGAGGTAGATGTTTCAGCCATGTGTTCCTAAATTTCTTTGACTTCCTTGAAAACAAAAACCTGCAGGAATATATGTTAAGGGCAGATTTTAGGCTCCCTAGCATCATTCCAGAGGAAGCAGCTCCTGACAGAAAGGCTCCTATTAGGGTGAAGTTTGAGATACCTTACTTTACAGTCTCCGGGATTCAGGTACCTATTTATAACTACATTACTTTGTCTTGTTGTCGGATGGGATACTCTTTTACAATTGTTTTTTCTAAAATGTCACTCATTTTAAGTATCTTGGTTGTCTTTTAACAAAGTCGAGGATGACATAGAAGGATGGGGATGAAGATGGCATGATACTACTTAAGTACTATCAAAATTTGCTGTAGGAAATCTATCCATTTCACTGACAAGTAAAACGAAGTACTAATTTACTTGTAGAATTGAGTATTTTGTTGGCTGTCATGCAAGAACATTATTGTACGACTAAATTAATTTCTTAAAGTAGAGGGGTCAGGGAAATGTGGGCTAGAGAGGTTTGAAACTCTGACCTTGGGGTCGGACGAGTTTAGGCCCGCCCGGGTGTCAGTGGGCCAAGAGCACATTAGTTTGTAGAAATGAGTTCTGTCCAAAGATTTGTGCATCTTTTCATTTCAAGGCGAAAGGATCAACAAAACAAAACTTAATTCAGAAGATCGGCAAGTTTCTAGGTAAGAAAAAGAATGGCGTTTTATCACATAGAGAAGCCTTTATCTTTTTCAAGACATCGAAATATTATTGATGACACTGGTTCTTATCGTCTCATATCATTTAGATTTTTGAAACCAAGAGGAAAACTAATTTACTGGGAAATCTAACATATGTAATAACAACTTCAATCGCTCAGCAAAAACTCAATGAATTGAAACCCATTCAATCTCTAAATAAATAAATTTATTTCTATGTCGTGTCACGTGCGCAACAACACTGCAGGCCTTCAGAACATACTATTACTGTTTGCCAATGTTCATTGACCTCATGATTATACATGTAGGAGCAGCAGCTCTTGTTTTGGGAAATTTGAGTAAGTGGTCACTTATGTATCAACATGGAAATTCATTTGTTTTGCAGATCCGATATTTGAAAATCATTGAGAAAAGTGGTTACCAGGCACTCCCATGGGTAAGATACATAACAATGGCTGGAGAATACGAACTAAGACTATGAGAGCCCAGCAACTGGAATGCTTCGTATTCCCACTAAGACACTAATTAACAACTTCGTCTAACAAAGGACCGACCATATGATGGTGCTAGCAATTGGAGTGAATTCTTCTTATCCAAGGACACCTCCAGAAGTTAGATTCGGGATTTTTGCTGTTCTGGCATCATCCCATGACTGAAGATTATCCATTGCAGAAGTCCAAGAGCCCGAGGTTACTGAAGAGAATATATTGGTGTTTTTACATTATGTTTCATTTCATTTCATTCTTTTATTTTGTTCTTTGCCATTTACCCTATTTTTTGTGGAGCTCTATGCTTTCTATATATATGTCATTATTTGTTCGCCAAGTTCTTTTAGCTTTGCATTTCCAGTTGCACAGCAATTTGTGCTTGGAATTTTTGTTAATTTTGCTGAATGTACACTCAACTCGACACTTGGTTTTGGAAGATTTATTTCAAGGGATGATGGAATCCTTCTGGGTTGATGACTGCTTGACCTCTATTGCGATTATCTCTGTCTAGTGTGATTCTGAACCATTTTTTATTCCCGTGGATAACGAAAGTAGGTCATGACGTATGATTCCGTAACTGTGTCAGAGCAGCAACTTGACCATATTTTAGGGACAAATGCCCCTAAAAATATATGCATTATGCATTTTGTGACCCTTAAACACGTAATGGGTCTCCGTAAAGTTTTAGTCACGGTGTTGCCGATTCGAGGCTATTCATAAAATGAAAAATGCACGTAGGTGTTGGTACGAAATTTAAATTGTCGGATGTGTAGTTTCACAAAATGCACACTTTATATAGATATCTCTTCTATTTTTATTTGCAGATTGAAAGATAGGGCGCACTCTCATTTTGCACTCTTTTAATACGTTGTACGTGAGTCGTTATAGATGTACAATGTTTGATTTTTTGAGTGTCCATTTGTATCCGAACAATTAGGTCGTTATTGTTCTTGACTGAGATAAGTAGTACACTTTGAGTGGAGAGAAATTGAAAAACAAATAATATGTGATATTACATATAAGTTGCAAGTCATATACATTAATACAATTACACGGTATTACGCCCGTATAGTAACTTTCAAATTAAGTTGTAGTAACCTAAAGACATCAAAACTATTCCCCAAAAAATATAAGTGACATTATTAGCATAGGAGTGAAGGTCCTTATATATTCATATACATATTGATTTGACAAATCAATATTTTTTATTTAATTGACGTCGTGCATTAAAAATGTGATAACGGTTGTGCGACTCAAAGAAACGATTTTTGTCAACACCCATATTGCGTGTATCACTGTGAGCGAACATATAATTTACTTGACGACAGTCCAATGAACATGAACCATGTTGAACTCGCCGTTTAGCTCTGACGTTAGGGCCATGTGAGGTAGTTCACGTGGTCTCAGGTTCGAGACCTCAGTAAGAATAGGATATAATTGGATTCTTCCATTACCTGCATACTAACGAAGCTCCCTCTTTTACTATTCACATCTGTATTGTTGACCACCTTATTGACTACCGTATTAGATTGGAACATAATCAAATGTTTAGAATTTGTGAATAGTCTCTTTCATTAACATGTGTAAGGTTTACTAGTTCAAAAAAGTTACAGTCATCCACGTTCGGGGTCCACTAGTATAAAAAAAAAAAAAAGAGAGCCTTTGATTAGGTTCGAACTTCGAACCCTACCTCTCAGGAGTATACTAAGTCGGACCTGGCCCTGAATTAACCAGAGAGGGGAAAAGAAGAAAAATTCTAGTGCGAGGCTTTGGCTGAGAGAGAGAGAGAGAGTGAAAATGGCGGCAACGAGGGAAGCGAGCGCTGTGGAATCGGAAGGAGGATCGTCTTCATTCGAATGGGACGAGCAATCGCAGCTCTATTTCCATGCCAGGTGAGGTCTCAATCCTTTCTTATGCAAATTAGGGCTTTCCACGGACAACTACCGATACTGCGATTCAGCCTTTTCTCTTTTCGAACCACAATTCTTATTCGCTGCAAGTTTTTTTCTGAATGTGTTACTAAAAACTGGTCTCTTCTGCGAATTAGGACTTTGTTGGCCAATTTATCATGTCAATGTGTTGGTTTTTGTGAAGCTTATTTGGAAATTGAGCATTCCACTGGTTCTTATTCTTACGTGTATCCTTCTCTGTATCCTTATTGGTACATTTTATATTTTTTATTCAATTTGATAGAATTTTGAAACAACTAAATTGAATAAAAAGATATGAAATATACCAATCATAGTACGGATACAGAGAAAGATACACACAAATGATACATGAGGATCCAAACTCATTCTTCGCTCGCATTGCTTTTCATTTTTGGTCTAATCGGTTCTTTTTTATATCGCTCCTTTCCAATTGAATACATGAAGCTCTATTAGGGCATGTTTTCCGTTCGAGGAAAAGACTAATAGATCTATAGTAGTACCCTGTGTTATCTAGAATAGTTTCTTTGAGTTTGTTGCAATTTTGTTTATATCAAAATTTTGAAGGTCTTATAGGTAGTTAATTGGAAATGTCGGTGGCTGTTCTGGACTCTGCTTAATACATACAGTCTTAAGGGTGGCAAATGTTTGAAAACAGTGTGGCTTATTTATTCCATGTTGACGGTAAGGTTGGTGTGAGCTTATGGACTAAGTCGAACATTGAGTTGGTATGGAAAAAGTATGTGACCAAGAAATAGATTAGCGTGTTTGGTTTACGAAGTTGGTTCCGTTGGAACTATGACACCTCAGTTACTCATTTATACCTACATATCTACTCTTATATTGTTACGTCTAGTTCTCTGACATTTCATATTTATATCTGCCACAGTACCGGTTTTTATCATGATCCATCAGCAGGCTGGTATTATAATGGCAATGATGGTCTCTATTACAAATTTGAAAACGGGAACTACATCCTTTTGGAATCAAACGAGGTATTGTTGTCATTCTTCCGACATGATTTTACATTGGTTTTTTGACGTATTGTTCATCATTGAGTGCAACCGAAACTATCTGTTATTTCATTGCAGGGTGATCAAGCTGAAATGTGCCAGAATGATACTGACTTTCATGATAGTTCTGTTCAAGATGACCCCAGTGCTCAATCTGAAATGTATGAGCATGTAAACAACGTTCACAATGGTGCCACTCGAGATGACCCAATTTTAGATCCCCGTTCTTATAAACAAATGGATTACTTGAGTCAAGGAAATGAATACGAAACATGCAACCTAGAAACTGGTGTTGATGATCCTCCCACGGCCACAGGTGAGATGGCACCATTTGCTGTGATTAAGTATAACTCCGTGTTCAATACAGTAAGTAAGAATCAAATCAAGTTTTCTTAGTGATTTGAACTTCTTAAAGTACACACTTTGAACATGTGCTGGATCATGCATAGCTTTCTTCCATGGCAACAAGGTTTAACCTATACATTCGTAATTTGAGACATGGAAGTATGGAACAGGGAATATCTAGGAGTAACAGGTGGCTAATGAATATGCCCTAAACTTGGTTTTATTATAGCACAGTTGTTGTGTGTTTAACTGCTATTTCACAATCATCTCTTTCAAGTGCTGTTCAGACTTTCTGAATGCTACTTTTCTGCAGGACAAAAATCTCATCTACTCATTGTCATGCAAACATCTTCACTTTGCATGACTTGACAAGCATGATTGCTTACGTGTTTATTTAGAGGCTCGTATATGAATCATTGTGAACTTGTACACGACTTGTTAAGCATATGCTATCATCAATCTGATTCAAATATTCTTTTGTGTCGGTAGGCCACTCAGAGTGCAGCAGCAGTCAGATTCCTGAATGTCCCCCTCCACCGTCAGAATGGTATGCTACGCACTGTCTCTTTCTCATTATTGTTTGACCCTTCAGTGCTTTAATAGTTGTTATCCTTATAGATGATGTAAACAAACTTTTTGTCAGGCTAGAAGAAACACTTATTAATCTTTATTTATCGGGTTATTCCAACCAAGAAGCAGACGGTGCTCTTGACCAGAGGATGTCCGCTGAAATAGATCAAGGAGATAGCACGGCTATGTTGGTTGATGGTCTGTCAGAATATTTGTGTTCTTTTTGGTAAGCTGCGCGGATATCTTAGAGGGGCTTAAGTAGGTTTGTTCTATCAAAGTGCAGGATGTGAAGAGACTCACGAATTGGAAGAAGGCGAATGGATTCCTGAGGAAGATTACGACATCACTTATTCAAGTTCTAGTGAAATTCCCTCAGATGAAGGTTTACATATCTTCCTTTCCTATCTTAAAAGTCATGTTAAGATAGTCATATTTCAGTAGCTAGTTTGAGTGTCAGATTCTTAGTTTCTGGTACATGTAAACATAACTACATAACTCCCAAAGCTACATGTGGGCGATGAAATTGTGGTTCTCGTACCTCTCAAGTCACCTGGCAGATAGTGTCACATCCATGTCTTGTCCTGGCTGTTTAATCCAAGGTTCAGTCTAGTCTGCTGGGCTCATGAAATGACATGCACTAGATGCAAGTGCAGTTTTCTTTTCAATGTAGATGCTTGGTTTTTAGCTTAAAGACGGCTGTGTGTTCTCATCTCAATCGGCAAACTGTCAACTCATGAATGCCACCTGACCCAGGACATGCATGTTGATTGTTTGCTAGATCTGTCGAGTTCCTCCAATGAAGATATTCTTCCCTGCATTGCATCTGTTCTGTGAACCCTTCTTTGTTTTGGACAAAGCAACCTCTCCTGAGGCTCTGGATGGTCTGGTTCGATGTGTGTCTCACTCATCCAGTAAAACCGAGCCTGTTAGTAAGCCACCTTGATTTACCAAAGTGTTTACACTCCTCTGGCTTCATTAGCAACCCATTTCCTGGAGCTGTACACACTCTAGAACCTCTGGCTGCTTCATTTCTTGAATGAATCATTACAATCTCTTTAATGTATTTCACGGAGCTAAAATGCATTCACACCAGAGCAGGACGTCTGCCACGAAGTTTGACTTATCTCTGCTTTCATTTCCTCAACGCAGGTGCTTTGTGGAATGAAGAAAGCTGGCAAGCGCAATATGGCCAGGTCATTCATTCTGATGAGAAGTCAATTCCTTATTTCCGTGCGGTAGATTTATGGGATTGGTCAACAGTTACAGGAACCAAAAAAGATGGAAAAAGACTGGTTGTCAGGCTGGTTGGTCGTTTGGTGAGACAATCTGCTCGACTCCATCCATCAATGCCTCCTGGTGGTGGTCTCTTCAAAACTGCACCAATCAGTGAAGTGCAGCTTGATTTTGTTCGAGTTACATCAGGTAGTTATTGGCGTCCATTAAATTTGAAAACTATATAATACTTGCAATCAGTGCTTATATGTCTGGAAGGGGAGAAAAGGCATTTGTTTCTCACTGTTTGGTGTTATAATGACAGTTCTTTTACCTTTATGTAACAGAAAAGTGTGAGAGATGATAAAGAGATTTTCCAGAAAAACTCCTGTATTGTCGTCTATCAGCAAGTTTGAAGTAATTTGGTTAACATTCAACTACCATGGTAGCACTGTGCCAAGTACAACCATATCTCTCGTTCCTTCTTACACGTGCTTGGAGCCATTATGTGCTGTTAGAAACATAATTTGTATTCTGTATTTGTCTTGGCATGTTTTGACGGGTGAAAATGCGAAGGAAAACTGTATTACTTTGCCTACCCTTTCCTGACTTATTCCTTCACAAGAACGGGTTTCTAAACGAAGCTTTCCCTTGAAAATCTCTTAGCCAGATTTAGGTGGATTTCAAAGTAAATTAGAGCTATATTGTTACTTCTGTGTTGCTAAGCTCTTATATACCATCCTTGTTTGCTTGTCGTAGTTTCTTCTCCCATAACGTTGTTGAGTGGCTATCTTTGATTCATAACTTGAGTTTACTTTCGTCAGGGCAGGTGTACAAGTTGCGGAATCCTTGTGCAAGATACTTGGCTTCCTTATCCGCATATGATTCTTCGAATCCAACAAAGGATTGGGACTTCCCAGAATTGACAGCTGATAAGATGCTCCCAACCCTCTCAAAATCAAGTGGAGGCTATGAACGGAAGACAATAAAAGAAGCTCCATTGCCAGGTCAATCGGGTGCACCAAAAAGTGTAAGTTTTACTTTTTACATGAAACGGTTAAAATACTGCATCACTACATAGAAGTAATGGCTTTACAGGACAATGACCCCCAAAAGAGATGAAAAAGGTCCCTTTTATTGCCTTAATAAGAGTTTTTATTGATTGAGAGGAAACATGTTTCTATTGATTGGACACCATGAAACAAGTGATTTCTTTCATTTATGCTGCCATAGATGACTATGGATACTTGCATATTGCACGTAAACAACTCATTGCATTTTAACATAATGAGGTTTGAAGTGTAAAATTTATGGTTTTGATATTAATGTTCTTTTGCCCGTTCTCTTTACTCCGAAAAAATTACATAAATTAGTTACTCTGTAAAAAAATTGTTGTTTTATGCCCTTAGGTATCCAGTATCCACCATACCATTTCCTCATTTTATAAATACCGTGTTGGTGTATCTGCAACTTGGCATCCTGCCAGGTCTGTATTTGTGCTTCCCAGAACTTTTGAAGTTAGAAGAGTAAATGTTTTCAGCTGCTCTAGGAACAACAGAAAACTGAACTCAAGAGCCCTCTCAGGTCATTTCCCGCATTAAGGATACTTCCAATCCCACTCTTAGACCAGAATAGCTACGGCCAATTGCAACTCATAGTTGTTGGTTACCAGTGAAATGTGTTATTATAGCTCAAATACCTTCTGACTCACTGAGTTCTACTCGGGATTCGCAAAACCACAAATGGCCAAGCCTGTACAATAATCTTCACAGAACATTCTTTTCCTATTCCATTACTATTAGTTTTATGTCTGATACTGGGTTATCTTAATCAGAAATGTGCTTTTTTCAAGTTAAAATCTGTGGAGACGGTAGTTTTATTCTTAGACCGTACTTCAAAAAAATCGACTTGCACTGGACGTGGATGTGGAGTGTAGTTTCTAAAAAAAGTACTTGGAAGACAGGGTATGGAAAGAATTTAGAATCCATTTTTTCCCCTTGTCATTCTGTCTCATGCTTGTACCCAAGTTCATGTCTACAAAATTGTCTGACAGACTTACTGTAATGGTGGTCTATTTTGGTCTAAATCACATAACCGAATTCTGTTCTTCAAGTAACTTTCTATCGTTGTCCACATTGCATATTGACAGTCTCAAGTCCTCAAAAAGGATCAGTGATAAGTAAAGATTTCCTTTGCCCCAAAACGGATCAAATCTAATATAACCAATCAAATGCGTGACCAAGATTTTGAACTGTATTAGCTTGAACTAATTTATCAATCTGAAATTGTACTTGTAATGATTGATTGCAGAATGGAGGTAGTGCATACAGGGACAGAGCTGCTGAGAGAAGAGCTCTCCACGGCGATTTTGGTGTAGGACCAGGGCAAAAGAGATCAGCAGATAGTGATGATTATGAGCCATCCTCTCTTTCTACAGAAGAAGCTGCCGATGAAGCCTTAAACATGTCCTTTGGAGCTGGTAGTTATGCAAGAAAGATATTAGAAGGCATGGGCTGGAAAGAGGTACGTGCTTCCAAATACATGTCTTGCGTTCACAGTTACTACTTACAAGAACTCGAGGAATCACAGTTTCATTTCTAGAGTAAGTACATTTAGATGCTTTCTGCACCGGAATTTTTAAATGAGAATATCTGATAGGTAAAAGACACTTTGACCCCTTCCGTTTGGGAAAGGACACTTTCACCCCTTCAATGTGCCGAATTTCATGATATTTGCACTTCCTAATTGTGATGCCATTAGTCTAGGGGTGAAGGTCTGTTACTGATAGTTCCAAATTTGCCCTCTTTGATTATGGGATGACACAATCAGGGGGTGTAAGTGTCCCGAAGTTTGACTCACTAAAGGGGTAAGAGTGCCCTTCCCCATTATAAGGGGTGAAAGTGTCTTTGAATTAAACCCGAGTGGTTGAAAGTGTCTTTTACACTATCGGATAGGTGTTGGGGAGACGGGCACAATTTTGAACTAGGACTTGAGTGAATGTGGTTCCAATAGACCTATGTAGGAACTGATAAAGCTTATAGCTGGGCGCTTCTTATATTACCGGGGTTTTATTGGCATTTGTTCGCTACGGATGGCTTTGTATTCTGGTCAGTGGTCATGACAATTACATTAACTATTCATGAATTGTCTCTTCTAATATTTCTCGGTTATTTACCCTACAGGGAGATGCACTTGGAAGCAGTTCAAAGGGTTTATTGGAACCAATACAGGCAGTTGGAAACAAAGGACAGGCAGGTTTAGGATGGGATCATAAACGAAGATAGATGAATGTTACCACCTTCCCAGACTCTTGGCCTATGCCACCATGGAGGCTTATCATCTACTACCCCTTTTGTATCATATGGTAAACGACAGGATTCTCGCAGCTCCGTGATGAGCAAATTTCTGCAGAATCTTGCTAGTTTCTCCTTTTATTGGGTTTGGATTGAGCCGAAGACAGAGAAAGGTAGATACTCTCCACGGCCATCCAAGGTTTTAGTTAGATGAGCACTCTGAATTATGATAATGTGTTCTATGAGCGATCAAGCTTCAAGAGGTAAATCTATGTTCTCTGCTCTAGATTATTCATCAGATTTGATCCGTGCAATGTAACAATCATTTTCTGGAGGCGGCAAACTTTTAGTAATGGGCAAGGCCTAACCTCCTTAGTGTTTTAGTAATGGGCAAGGCCTAACCTCCTTAGTGCTTTGCATTTTGCATTTAGGTTTTCTAAAGAAAAAAAGAAAAAAATGAAAATCTAGAGGACTAAGTACGCTTGAATGTGATATGAATACATCAGGAGTACAAGTTTCCTCTTAAAGCACCTAAAACTAAAAGTCAGCTCATCAGAGAAAAGTCATATATACCTGTTCATATTCACATAGGTCATTCTTGGGATTTTAATCATTTTTAATTCCGTAATCAAATAATTATTGAAGCAGTCTCCTAATAATTGAAAGAAAAAACATTTGACATTCGTCCCACTATCTCCTCGAATAAAAATACAATACTCATCATTATCTTCTTCCAAAAGTCTTCCATTTGGATCTTTAGTTTCCCTGTAAATAGAGTAGCACTGGAACAGGGCAAAAGCACAACAAAACTTGAGCAAAAGAGAGAAGAAAAAGGAAAGAGCTAATTTAGCTGAGAGAGAGAGAGAGAGATGGAGAATCTGCCAAGGTACTTTGCGCTGGAATCGCTCTCCAACAGTAAATATCTGCGCTACATCCACGAAGAAGATGTTGCATTGTACGGGCATTTGGAGTTCAGTGGGGAGGAAGTTATAAGCTTATACACTAAGTTTGAAATGGAGCCAGCCAAGAATGAATCCCACACGGGTTTGTTCAACATACGTTGTTGCTACAATAACAGATACTGGACGAGGAGAGAAAAAAACACAAGGTGGATCACCGCCACTGCCACCGAGCCAGTGGAAGATCAATTCAAGTGGTCCTGCACCCTCTTCCAGCCATCGATCCAGGTTTCGGAGGATGGCAAATCGACGCTGCTAAGACTGCGCCACGTCCAACATGACCGATCTGTTCCTGTTTCTATTGGGAGTGGCGATCCGACGTACCGGTCGTGCTTGAAGGCAGATGCAAATCCACCTGTATTAAGTGGTGAAGATTCCAGCAACACTGCCTTTTGTATTGTCGATTGGGAGTCCTTTGTGATATTGCCCAAGTTAGTCGCTTTCAAGGGCAATGACGGTCTCTACCTTCGTTGTCTAGGCAACAATTTCAAATTTGATTCCAGTGATGTTTCATTGGTAGGCATTTCAAATCAAGTCCACTACAGCCGGGATGGGAGCGTTCGTTTAACCGTTAAGTACAAGGGCAATAATGGTCTCGTCAATTTCCAATGGTATGATGACTCCTCTGGTAGAGTTATCGCATATGGCATTTCGTCCATGTATACGTGGGAGGACTTGTTTTGGATAGCCAAAGGCCATGGTGACAACGAGGTGGCGATAAGGAGCAAAGTAGCTACAACTTTTTGCGAGAGGTCGGACAGTGACTCCTACCAACTCAAGGTCGGAGCCTCCTCTACCATGGTGAAAGAGGCAATCATGAGGGCTGAAGAACCTATTGTCTCAAGGAGCGTCTACAATGTCAATTTCTGCCTCGAGCGTGCAAGAATCTACGACCAATGTGATGTCATAATGGTCAGCAAACAGTTCAGTAATCCGCTCGACGTTGATGAAGTCACTCATCTAGCCCGGACATTCACAAAGGAAACCACTAGGACGTGGAATTCAAGTGTTACTCTCAAGTTGGCCACTCCAACCAAGATGAAGACAAAAATTCCGTTGATTGTCGATGGAGAGGTCGGCTTCAGTGATGAGTTTGAGGGGCGGTACGAGTGGGGAACTGACATGAAAGGATCCCAAACCATAGAGTTGTCCGACCACATCGATATCCCCGCTCGTTCCACCGTAATGGTTCATGTAATTGCGACAAAGGCCAAGTGCGACGTTCCTTTCTCATATATGCAACGGGACACACTTCCTGATGCAACTGTTGTCATCAGCAAGATGGATGATGGGGTTTACGCTGGCATCAACTACTACAACTTCAAGACTGAAGTCGTTAAAATATCCTAATGGAAATACGAAATTAAGTGTTTTTTTTTTTTTTTTTTTTTTTTTTTTTTTTTTTTAAGAAATTGTTTTTGTCGTCAACCGGGTTAGAACCCGGGACCTCATGCAGAGGCTTCCAACGCTCTGCCACTTGAGCTACCACCCTAGCTGCGAAATTAAGGTTTCTGACTGTGTGTGGGATGTGTTTTCTTTTTTTCCCCCTTTCTATGTGTAATTTCCGATCTCATTGACTTTGTTTTCTTGGGTAATTTAAACTTTATACCTCTGAGTTTTGGCAAAAAGGCAGAGACGGCCCTCACTATTCACGTATTAACATGAAGCACCCTAATTTAGACGGAAGTTAATGGTATGTAAAGGTCCGGTCGAAATTTCTGTATTGCCCTTTGTACTTCAATTATTTTTTTATTGTGCAATTGCAGATATATTTAGGTCCTGGAGAAAGACAACAATACCCTTGATGTGATGGTGATTGACACTATGAGCAGGTGCATTAAAATGAGTTGTTGGCCAATCGAACAACCGCAAACACCATCGTAGAGTAACACCTAGAGGGTTATACTTGAAAGACTAGGGTTTGATGGAAAATGACCGATTGAACGCTCAATCGGTGGTGTTCTTAAGTTAACGACGCCGAAAACTAAACTCAGGGGCCTAAAGTGTAAATTGCCCTTGTTTTCTATATATATATAAAAGCAGACAAGTGCTCCGGTTGAACCTCGAATTGCCATGTGTAATGTAACTTTAATTGTGGTTATGCCATGTCGATTCCTAAGTGGAAGATGAATCCTACGAAATCCAATAAAATTGGAACATGTCATATTGGGGTTCGGATTTGCTACAGTTTGGTTCTATACAGTGACTGTGCAGTTCTGATCGTGCGGATCATAATGAGCCACGTTGCACCAGTCAAAGATACAAAACACATGGCTAAACAACTACCACGCGCATGCTCTGGGTTATTTTTAATATTTTTTTAATTAATTTTTTTCAATCATCTTCAAATGAGTTTCATCTCTCTCTCATCCAACCCAGCAGCAATTGTAATTTTTTTCCTTATGTGTCCCCCTCGATTCGGTCTCAATCTCCTTCACTGCAACTCCCATCCTCTCTTTTCATATACACATAATGTTAACTATAACATACTGAAATTAATCAATCTTTTTGGTGAAATTGGTCGCTCGATCTACATCAAACACACCCATTATTGTGGTTCAATATCTTACTCCACAACTCAGCCACACAAACTCTCTGTTGATCCTTGAATTTGAATGAATCTTCAATGGTTTAGGAATTGACATATTCGCCAACAGTCGACAATTTCTCATCTTCACCGTCATCATCGTTGCGACAGAAGATCAGAGAGGGAAAAGGACAGAGAAAGATGTTACTCAAGTGGGTTTCATCCACAAAATTGTAGTTACTGGGTTGAATAAGAGAGAAATGTCGATGAGAGAGAGAGATGGTACAGATTTGAAGATGAAAGAGAGCGCGTGGTAATTGATTTCCCAATTTTTTATCTCTTTAATTAGTGCGACGTGGCTCATCCTGTGCCACAAGATCTTAACTGCACTATAACCGGACACATCTGAACTGCAGCAAATCTGTACCCTGTCATATTGTATCCTAAGTGGAACATGCAATATTGTATTATCAGTTACATATCATAAAGAGAGTGTAATGTCCAAATGGTGTATTAATTTCTTGGTTAATGGAGAAATTTAGTGTAATTACAAAAAAATTTCTCTCTAGAGTTCTCTCTCTCTAGACAGAAGTCAGCGGCTAGGGTTTTTTTGCGAATCATGGGAACGGTCGAGGAGGATTGGATGGATCGTATTACGCTTTCGGATGAGGAGAAAACAGCCGTGATCATTGGTGAAGAAGTCTGTGCCAAGGTCAAGGAAGATTGGAAACTCTGTTTGGAAGGGAGCTTTGTTGGTGAAGGAAAAATCGACTTCCAGAATATGAAGGAACTTTTCAGAAGACTCTGGTGTCCAGAGGAAGACCTAAAGATTATGGAAGTGGGAAATAACAGCTACATTTTCAGATTCGGGAATAAGCACTCTTTTGAGAAGGCTTTATTCGGAGGGCCTTGGAGTTTTGACGACCAACTTCTACTCTTAAAGGAGTGGGACGTTTTTGGGAATAATTGTTCCCAGTCCTTTACCGATCTGAGAATCTGGATTCAGATGAAAGGTCTACCTCTTCATCTGATCCATGAAGATGTTGGTACTCTAATTGCTGCCTCAATTGGAGATGTGGAGCGAGTCACAATCCATATCGAAGGGGAAGAAAATGATAGATGTATCCGCGCCCGAGTCCGACTCAAAGTCTACATGGCCTTGAGGAGAAGAGCTTTTGTTAAAACAGCGAGTGGCGAGCAGGTGTGGGTAAACCTTGTCTATGAGCGGATTCCCCATGTCTGCGAATGGTGTGGAAGACTTGATCATCGTGCAAACCGATGTGAAAAGAGTGAATCAATGATCCAAGAAGAGAAGAGTCCAGAGTATGGACAGTGGTTACTGGGGAAACCCACCGGAAAACGCCGGCTGATGGCAAGGACGGCAAACGGAGGCCACAGGAAGGGCATTTTGGTAAATCAACAGCCAAAAAAGATTTGGGATATCAATCGGGTAAAGGCAAATCAAAGATAGGGGATCAGCCACAATCCCAACGATGGAATCCCAAATCATTACAGAATCCCGCTTCTGTTGGAGATGGAGGGCCAATTAATAATTGGCCAATCAAATCTTTTCCCACTGTTGAATTTATCCCACCTAAAGGGGATAATTCAAAGTTTGATCTGGGAAGATTGGAAAAGATTGCTATCCCGAAAGGGATCTCTTTTGCAGCCAAATCGTCTCAAAAGAGAAAACATATCAACATGAAGGATAAGGCAAGAATCAAGGTCAAAGATGGACTGGGGGATAATTCCGCAGGGAAGAGGAAGCCCCTTGGTCAACTCAACATTACGGCTTTGGAAGAAGGCCTGAACTCGGGAGGGGGGAAGAGGTCGTGTACCACTGAACCCCCTGAAAAGGTTAACGTCCCCTTTCCACCCCAATCAACAGGGAATGAGGAGAATTGCTTAGGGGATGCGGGAGAAGTCATGATGTGCGAAGAAGTTCAAAACATTGATGTACCAGAGGCAGAAGCTGCGAAGCAGCTCTGCCTAGATCAATGAGTGCCCTAAGCTGGAACGTACGGGGGCTTGGAAACCCCTGTAACGTTCTATCCCTTTGCGATTCCGTAAAGGAAAGACGTCCCAATCTTGTTTTCCTTATGGAGACAAGATTGAATGCCCTTGATATGGATGTTATCAGAAAGAAGGTTCAGTATGCAAAAGGAGTTTATGTAGATTGTATTGGCCGCAGTGGAGGATTGGCCTTATTATGGGACAACGTCACGGACGTGAAACCCTTATCTACCTCTCCAAGACATATTCACTGTCTTGTCCAAATGGACAGTAATTCAGAGTACTGGTTCTTCACTGGGTTTTACGGAGACCCAGACAGAGGAGAGAGGCAGCATTCGTGGACGCTGCTCTCACGTTTAAAGCCCCATGGAGATGCTCCATGGTGCGTCATGGGTGATTGTAACGAAGTTGCCTCACAAGAGGAAAAAGAAGGAGGAAGAAGTGTTACTAATGCCCAATCCAACCCCTTCAAACTAGCTCTTCGAGATTGCGATCTCAAAGACTTAGGATTCCATGGGAACCCTTTCACTTGGAATAACAACCAAGATGATGATGCTAACATAAGAGAGAGATTGGATCGAGTTGTTGCGAATCTCAGTTGGAGAATGAAATTCGGCTATGCTCGGGTGAACCACCTGGTGGCGGCTACATCAGATCATTGCCCTATTGAAGTTTTGTTTGGAAGATCAAACGACACAAGCTCCCTATCGAGTTCCAAACGCTTTCATTTTGAACAAGCATGGACTCAAAATGAAGGTTGTGACGATACTGTTAGTTCTGCCTGGCAAACAAACTTGCATTTGAAAGGGAAGCTTGATCTCTGTGCAGAGAAATTGAAGGTTTGGGCAAAGAATAACTTTGGGTGTGTGAGGAAAGAAATCCGACTTTTGAAAAGAAGGATCCATTCCCTGGACCGCCAGAAACAGACGGGTCACACTGCTTTTCTCCGAAGGAAAGCAAATAAAGAGTTGACTACTCTTCTTTTAAAAGAGGAACAGATGTGGCAACAAAGGTCAAGAATTCAGTGGCTTCAAAGTGGGGATAAAAACACGACCTTTTTTCATCGAAAGGCCTCGGCTAGGAAAGCCAGAAATACGATTAAAGGACTAGAAGACTCTAATGGTGATTGGAAAACCGAAGATGAAGATATTGTTAGAGTACTTGCTAGCTATTTTGAAGATATTTTCAATTCCTCTTACCCTACTCAGGAGGACATTGATCCGATGTTGCAGCTCATTGATCGGGGCATCAGTGTTGAAGACAGGGCCTTCTTAGAGAACCCCTTCACTTTGAAGGAGGTCACTGAAAGCCTTAACCAGATGGGTCCTATAAAAGCTCCAGGTGTTGACGGTTTCCCTGCCCTATTTTTTCAGAAATACTGGAGCGTCCTAAAAGAAGATGTGGGGGGATGTGTACTTCGGATCTTAAATGGTGAAGAAAGCGTTGCTGCCTTCAACCATACTCTTTTGGCGCTAATCCCCAAGGTCAAACAGGTCAGAAAACCCTCTGAACTTAGACCAATTAGTCTGTGTACTGTTATCTATAAACTTGTTTAAAAAACAATGGCAAATAGACTGAAGTTGGTGCTACCGTCTATCATCTCCGAAAGTCAATCTGCCTTTGTCCCGGGTAGATTGATTACGGATAACACGATCACAGCCTTTGAGCTTCTCCACACCATGAGGCATAGATTAAAAGGCAAAGAGGGCTTTTTAGCGCTAAAAATGGACATTAGCAAAGCCTATGATCGCGTAGAGTGGACGTTTTTGCTACAGATTCTACGGAAAATGGGTTGTGGACCAAGATGGATTAATCTAGTGGAGGACTGTATTACTACTCCAACTTTTTCTTTAGTTTTTAAAGGGCAAGTTGTGGGGAATATTGTGCCCAAGCGGGGGCTTCGTCAAGGCTGCCCAATCTCACCGTATTTGTTCTTATTTTGCGGTGAATTACTCTCTCGTGCGCTCTCGAAAGCTATGTCTACGGGTACTATTACAGGGGTGGCTGCATGAGAGGAGGACCCCGAGTGTCGCACCTCTTTTTTGCCGATGACAGCCTTATCTTTACAAAAGCTACAACAGAGGAGGTACTAGCTCTATCTACTTTATTACATAATTATGAAAAATCGACTGGGCAGAAAATAAACCTAGCTAAATCCTCTGTAGTCTTTTCCTCCAACGTCTCGGACGAGGTTTCGATTCAGCTGAGCAATCTGTGTGGAGTCCGCAAAGAATCCATACATGAACGCTATTTGGGTCTACCTACAGAAATTGGACGAAAGAAAATGTCAAGTTTTCAGCAAATCCCAGATAGAGTCCAAACAAAACTCTCCTGCTGGAATGAGAAATTTTTATCTCAAGCTGGGAAAGAAGTGTTACTAAAATCAGTTATTGAGGCGATACCTACCTATTCGATGAGCTGCTTCAAATTGCCGACTTCCTTATGCGATAAGCTTGAATCGGATATGGCCAAATTCTGGTGGGGTACTGATGAAAAGATAAGAAGAATTAGTTGGATCTCCTGGAGTAGACTGGAAAAATCAAAAGAGGTAGGAGGACTTAACTTTCGTCATCTTCAACTGTTCAATTGTGCTATGCTCGGGAAACAGATCTGGAGACTCCTGTTGAATCCAACAAGTCTCTTATCAAGGGTACTACGGCAAAAGTACTATAGAGATACAGGATTATTAAAAGCGACAGCAAAACAGGACAGTTCTTATCTTTGGAAGAGCCTTCTGTCTAGCAAAGATTTGATTTTGAGTGGCTGTCGATGGCGTCTGGGCAATGGTGAGAACCTGAATGCGTACAAGGATCCCTGGTTGTACCGTGCAGATTCCTTCAGACCTCTAACGCCGTGCCCGCTGCAGTTTAGCCAACTCAAAGTGGCTGACCTGATCACAGAAGATCGAACATGGGACTTAGTAAAGCTCAATCAACTATTCTGGAAAGAAGATATTGAAGAAATCCAGAGGGTTGCTATTCCAAAATACCCAGTTGCTGATAGACTTATTTGGCACTTCTCAAATAATGGAAATTATACGGTTAAATCTGGGTATGAGTTGCTTAAACGTCAAGAAGAAATGAAGCAAATAGTTCAAACTGGAAGCTGTTCGAACCCGACCCCAAATTGGTGGACACCCTTTTGGAAACAAAAAATTCCAAAAAGAGTGCTCTACACAACTTGGAGAGCTTTTCTGAAAAGCTTACCGGTTCGTGTAAATCTCTTGAAAAAAGGGATAGATCTAGTCACTTGTTGTGAAATTTGCAAAAAAGATTAGAAGATGAAACTCATCTGTTTGTCTTCTGCCCCTTTGCAAGAACCTGCTGGATTGCTCTTCTTGGCAACGATTTTCTTCCGAAAACCCACATGCACTTCCAGATCTGGTGGGTTACCACTTTCCTTGCAGCCAAGAAAGAAGAGAGACTGTGTATGAGTATTCTTGTTTGGTGTTTATGGAAGAACAGAAACTCACTGCTTTTCAAAGGAATTAAAAAAACCCAGAAGATGTAATCAAACAAGTGGAAGATTACCTTGTGGAATTTGCAGGAGTTCAACAAGTTTGTCAAAGTGATGCTTCGGCTCAGACTATTGACTCCCCGGTCCGGCCTCCACCAAAACCGCCGGAGAGTTGGGTGATTGTCAACACAGACGCAGCTTGGGACCCCAATCGGAAAAAAGCCGCTAGTGGAGTTATTATCAGATCAGATCTGGGAGTCTTCATCGCCGGAATGGCCAATCCAATTCCCTTCTCAAGCTCTGCAAAGGTAGCTGAAGCAGTTGCCTTGAGAGAAGGGATCGATTTCGCCATCAAAAATGGACATGAAAGCTCTGGCTAGAATCGGATTCTCTCTCTCTTGTGAGAGAGATGAACAGACTGAGAGAAGGGAAAGAGCCGGAGGACGTTACCGAGGTACAGAGCATTCTCGAAGAAGCTATAACTCTCCTCGAGAACACGGAGGGCTTTGAAGCGGTACACGTATCAAGGAAGTGGAACACGTGTGCTCACACGTTTGCCAAGAAATCGAACCGCACGTCCGAGTTTATCTTTGCTTCGAATATTATCCCCTTATGGGCCTCTAATGTACTGAACACTGATTTATTGGGCCGATTCTCTGACCCAATGTCTTAATAAACGTTTTCTCAAAAAAAAAAAAAAAGATCTATATACTTATCCAGAGTTTAACGATTGTAGATAATATATTTATCACTATCTTAGTCTACTTTAGTTTTGAAATTTTGAATCATACTCAATATCTAATTTATTATTGTTAATTTTTATAGTTATCTATAAAAAATAACTTATCGAGAAAGATAAATGATAGACTAGAAATATATATGGCTAGGTAGTAACCTTTCATGGGGTCTTCAGCTTTTTACACAATGATGTAATGGGGTTCGTGAACCCACCCATTTTGAATGATTAGTAGGTATTTTTCTTCTAAAAAAAAGGATAGGCTAAAAGATGCAAGCGTGATCTATGACACTGTTGTGGAATATTTCTTTTTGAGGAATAGACGGTTTTGTATTAGAAAATGTGCAAACTCCAAACATGTCTACAAAAACTAATTAATCGCTATGTTTCGATGCGACTAATGTACGACTACAAAGTATTTATTAAAATTGAGAAGAACGGCAGTGAAAGTATGAATATTGCCACCATTGCCATTTTTAGTCAATCGTGAATCGACCGACTGGTAGTGTCAATTTACCTAACTTAACCAAAAGAAGATTATATTTTTGTGCTGTAATGATTTATCGACTCCATTTATTTTTACAAGGCAAGAACTTCTTACATCATAAAATACACATAAATGTTAGCCCAAAAATTAGAACTTGGTCATGATATCGAAAGAAATAACATTTACCCAAGAGTGAAACTGGATGACGATCTCTAAGAAGAAAGAGTATTTACACAAGTTTACTCATTGATCAATTAAAAATTTAGCTTCGTTCTCGTGTGAATTGCATTGTTATTATGTATGTTTACGAAATTTTGTGCAATGACGGACGGTTGCAGATTTCACTGCATCATCCCCTTATTTTCGATGTGTGCAAGTTGTACAAAATTGAAATTATTCGACTATTCTTTTCCACAATTTTTAAAACAGAGTATACTCCGTGCGATGCACGGATGGTTTGCTAGTAACAATAATTCTGAAAGAATCGAACATCTATGGAGACGGTAAGCATCCTATATATACAAAAAAGGTGCGATACAGTAATGGGGAGTCACCCCGTTAATCACGCCCCATTAAGTGGTAAAGGCGGAGACGTCGGAAGACGTTGTTGTTAATACCGGATTTGCATATATAACAGTTGAACAAGCCTCCTCAATAACATACATGGGTCGCACATGGGACGATAACCATCTGTAAAGAGCTTTATGCTAGCATTCAAGCCACTAGATCGTCTTGTTCCCGTGTGAGTCGCAATCCGCGGAAGGACCCTGTTTTGTGGTTTTCATATGCTGATATGGCATGATCTGGTACATCTGGAGCATATATATTTGGCCAGATGCGAGCTACTAATAGGTCCAGGGGCTGCAGACTAGGACCATATTTTGGACTATCTACATCAGCCATCATTTATTAATCTAATATTTTCAATTTCGATATTTTACAACATCCTCTTTAAACAAAATGTTCACATTCCTTCATCTAAATTCATTAATGTGCATCTTGTGAGAGTCCTATAGTGGCTTCCATTCATTTGATTCATCTGCACAGTACTTGGTGAGTTTTTTAATATCTTTTATCCTTTTTTGCACTTTGTTTTTCTTCTTTACTTGCCTTGTTTTTTACGAGATCGTATTGTACGTACGGGTAGCATCCATATAGTGTTGGTGTTGAGGTAAGTTTCTGGTTCTCTAGATTACTCTAAAATATTATAAGCCAATTCCTCTCCAAGTCATTTCACTATCTTGCATCTCCAATGTGATTAAAATGACGGTTATCTTTATAGTATAAAGAATATGGTGAAAACATCATCTCTAATGGGATCTTTAATCCGCTCTTTATTTTAGCTAATAGTTATACCGCTCTCTACTTTTAAAGAACCGAAAAATAGATAGTGAAGTGATCAACATAGAATCAACGTCAGATTTTCTTTTGAGGGGTGGAGCCCGACATATTTAGGGAAGTGATCAACAAAGATTACATTATAGAGGTATCCATCGCTAGATATATGCTTAGTATTCCAGACATCAATATAAAAGCAATTCAAGTGGGCGAGAGCTGGTAAAAGAGTTTTCTGAAAATGGTAACTTATGGATTTTATTGATATGATTACACTTCTGTAAGATAAAGACCTAACATTATATTACAAGGATGACCAAAGCTGTGGTGAACACGATCAATGTTTGAGGTAACAACTGTGTTGATGTTAGGAGGGTTGGGGCGAAGTGCATAGTAGACTCCATCATGATTTTCACCGTGTAGAAGAGTTGTGCCGGTCAATCGATCATTTACGATAAAGTGAGAGGGAAAGAATTCTAAAGAAGCTCGGTTAGGTTGGCAATGTTTAGAAACTGAGACATGGTTGCGACGTAAATGAGAGACACACAGAACATTAGATAGATGAAGTGGATGACCCGACCAAGCATTGGCGGACTTAGAGGGGGGCAAAGGGGGGCCGTTGCCCCCACAAGCTTTCCAAAAAACTCAAAATCACCCATAATTTTTATACTATTTATACAAGTTTCTCAATTTTCGCCCCCTCAAAGTCTATAAACATCTCAATTTACTCTTTTCTTTTTAACATGTATAAATTCCCACCTTTAAAATTTAAGGTTATTTCATAGTACTCATGCCCAAAATTTCATTTCGCCACATAAAACTCGAGTTTAGAAACTAAAGAGACTTAAAACTTCCACATCATATTTCTATATTTTGTAAAAAAAAAAACATGTACAAAAATATCTTTCTATAGTTTTTTGTTAAAAATATTTTGGTAAAAAGAAGTAACGCATTTACTCAATAAGTGTTATCTAATGATATTTGGCCCCCGCTTGTTATAAATCCTGCGTCCGCCATTGCGACCAAGATAAGCGTTAGCATAGCTTTACATGAGAGTGATCCAAGCTTCACGAGCAGTGGAAGTGGAGGAGATCAGCGGCTGAACTGACTCGGTGCAACTACCGAGAAGGGAACTGACAATGATCTAGTATTGACGATGCTAGATGGAGTAGGCAGAGTTTGCAACTGATTTTGTAGAAGGATTAATTGATGAACCCAAGAAGATCAAAGTCAATCAGAGTGGCTTCGATTTGTCGACTCCAAACAAGGAAATTGGGGGAGGAGAGTTAGATGACAAAGTTTGTTGGGGCATACATTTAGATCACTGATGGAGTGGTGGTACTCTTGGTGGTGATGGCCTGCGTCCGAGACCTAAAGGCAAGGTAGTCGGCTTACGATTTGCGACAAGAGAGGTATGGATCGTGTAAAAAAAATCTACAGCTCTGATACCATACGAGAGAATAAAAACGAGTTGCTTATTTGCAGATACCAATGGTCATATAAATAAATTAGAGATGATTTACATACAAGGTATGATCTGCTAAACTAGGGAATGAGATAATAACAGATTCTATAAATCATGGAATATATGGTAACTAATCAACACAAATCATGACATAGATAAGTGAAGATGATCTCATTCCTTAACACAAACAAGGGGAAAATATCCATCGGTCGTCCAATTGATGAAACGCTAAACTTCAAAAGATGCACCACCCAGGGGCGGAGCCATGTAGGGGTGCCGGAGGGGGGGGGGTGCCCAAAAAAAAAAATTCCGAAAACACTAAAAAATTGACCGTGCTTTTATACAAATATAAACGTCCCCCCTTGATACAAAAATCGCGTCCATCGCAGTTGGTGAAGTGCGCGCTTTTATTTTTTTTCCACAAAAAATTAAAAAACAAGAAAATTTAGACGTCCCCAAAGAAAATTTAAGGTTATTTCATAGTACTCATGCCCAAAATTTCATTTCGCCACATAAAACTCGAGTTTAGAAACTAAAGAGACTTAAAACTTCCAATACATCATATTTCTATATTTTGTAAAAAAAAAAAACATGTACAAAAATATCTTTCTATAGTTTTTTGTTAAAAATATTTTGGTAAAAATAAGTAACACATTTACTCAATAAGTGTTATATAATGATATTTGGCCCCCGCTTGGTGTAAATCCTGCGTCCGCCACTGCGACCAAGATAAGCGCTAGCATAGCTTTACATGAGAGTGATCCAAGCTTCACGAGCAGTGGAAGTGGAGGAGATCAGCGGCTGAACTGACTCGGTGCAACTACCGAGAAGGAAACTGACAATGATCTAGTATTGACGATGCTAGATGGAGTAGGCAAAGTTTGCAACTAATTTTGTAGAAGGATTAATTGATGAACCCAAGAAGATCAAAATCAATCAGAGTGGCTTCGATTTGTCGACTCCAAACAAGGAAATTGGGGGAGGAGAGTTAGATGACAAAGTTTGTTGGGGGCATACAGTTAGATCACTGATGAAGTGGTGGTACTCTTGGTGGTGATGGCCTGCGTCCGAGACCGAAAGGCAAGGTAGTCGGCTTACGATTTGCGACAAGAGAGGTATGGATCGTGTAAAAAAAAATCTACAACTCGGATACCATACGAGAGAATAAAAACGAGTTGCTTATTTGTAGATACCAATGGTCATATAAATACATTAGAGATGATTTACATACAAGGTATGATCTGCTAAACTAGGGAATGAGATAATAACAACATTATAACGGATTCTATAAATCATGGAATATATGGTAACTAATCAACACAAATCATGACAGAGATAAGTGAAGGTGATCTCATTCCTTAACACAAACATGGGGAAAATATCCATCGGTCGTCCAATTGATGAAACGCTAAACTTCAAAAGATGCACCACCCAGGGGCGGAGCCATGTAGGGGCGCCGGAGGGGGGGGGGGTGCCCAAAAAAAATTCCGAAAACACTAAAAAATTGACCGTGCTTTGATACAAATATAAAAGTCCCCCCCTTCATACAAAAATCGCGTCCATCGCAGTTGGTGAAGTGTGCGCTTTTATTTTTTTTCCACAAAAAATTAAAAAATAAGAAAATTTAGACGTCCCCAAAGAAAATTTAAGGTTATTTCATAGTACTCATGCCCAAAATTTCATTTCGCCACATAAAACTCGAGTTTAGAAACTAAAGAGACTTAAAACTTCCAATACATCATATTTCTATATTTTGTAAAAAAAAAAATATGTACAAAAATATCTTTCTATAGTTTTTTGTTAAAAATATTTTGGTAAAAAGAAGTAACACATTTACTCAATAAGTGTTATATAATGATATTTGGCCCCCGCTTGGTATAAATCCTGCGTCCGCCACTGCGACCAAGATAAGCGCTAGCATAGCTTTACATAAGAGTGATCCAAGCTTCACGAGCAGTGGAAGCGGAGGAGATCAGCGGCTGAACTGACTCGGTGCAACTACCGAGAAGGGAACTGACAATGATCTAGTATTGACGATGCTAGATGGAGTAGGCAGAGTTTGCAACTGATTTTGTAGAAGGATTAATTGATGAACCCAAGAAGATCAAAGTCAATCAGAGTGGCTTCGATTTGTCGACTCCAAACAAGGAAATTGGGGGAGGAGAGTTAGATGACAAAGTTTGTTGGGGGCATACAGTTGATAACTCCACATTAGGAGTTATATTGTTTATGATCCATGACCTTTTTGCGAGCGTTTCGGTGTATTTATGTGAGAAATTGACCAAATCCGAGTTGTTTTGAGCATACATGACTTATTGAGCTTTATTTTGTAATCCGGGCGTTTTTCATATGATTTATATATTGTTTATCGCATGTGATCTTCCGGGTTGTTTAGTGTTGTGTATCTCAGGTAAAAGAGGTGCAATGGGGCTTATGAGATGCTTGGACATGCTTGGAAGGGAGCTAGATGAAGAGGAGAAAAGGAGGCGCACAAACGAAGAGAAGTTGGAAAAGTCACACAGGACCAGCCTGCACTCTTTTCGATGCCCAGGAAAATCTACAAGGAATTTTGAAGCAAGGCTTGCGGCATTGGAAAGTAGACATCCGTAGCTTTCCAACGGTATATGGTAGGCCCGAAGACGAGTTCGTATGAGGGAGATACAGCCCGCGCAAAATCAGCAAAAAATTCTGTCCGGGAATTACAAAGTAGAGGGGCTGAAGTGCAATTTCGGCATAGTTTCATTAAAAAGCGTGTCCAGCTGCTAGAAAATGGGGAGAATGACCTAAGATCAGGATATTGACGCATCTTTGAAGCTTTTGGAGCTAGGGAAGAAGGGAGAACAAGCTTGGAGCAAGGATCATCAACTACATTGAAGATTTTAGCGTTTGATCTTCGTTTCTTCATCTTTTCTTCATGAACTTCATTCTTTTGGATATGTTGAACCATATTATGTCTAGCTAAACTTCTCAAAGCTAGGTGATTGATGGAAAACTAGGTTTTGTAGGATGATTTTCCGGATTTTGGACTTGATGCATGCCTTGGCTTAATTCTATGAACGTTCTTGTTAGTTTATCTATTCTTGTACTTAATTTTTAGTGTTCTTGGCTTGATCACCCGTAGAATGTTACTTGTTGATAGAATTGCACGAAAGTGAATTCTTTGAGACGTGTTAAAGAATAGGTAGATAATCTTGTAGTTTCTTGAGACTGAGAGGAGATAGAAACTTGATTAATTGTGTGAGGGTAGTTTCGATTAATTGTGTTAGAACTTAGTGAATTCGGTGGACCGATAGGACCCGGTGAACGAAGCCTAACAAATTAATTAGATTGTAGTAGTAGACGGAGGTGGACCGAGAGGACCCGAAATCTATTATTCACACAAATTCACATGAGATCGAGAGAAGATCGTGATGAGCATTACCCGATATAACTAGAATGTGAGTAGAGTGTTTCATGCATAATTCCGGAAATCATTAACAACCCTAGGGACCATCAATTGCCTAGTTCTTTCTCATTAATTGAAATCAAATCACTATTTATTTTCGTTAAAAATTGAAAACCCTTAAAAAATAGTTAGTTACTTGTTATTTAATTTGCGTCGCTTGTTCGTGGGCGGCAACGTTACAAAATCACACACCATTTTTACTTGTTACTTAGATATCGTAGAGTTAATTTCTAGTTAGCTAGTAATCGTAATTTTCCCTTGGGTTCGATATTCGGAGTCGTAAAATACTCCATATACTACTAGACCGTATACTTGCGTTTAAGCGCGTAAAGAATTCGCGTCAAGTTTTTGGCGCCGTTGCCGGGGACTTTTAACGGTTTATTAGTTTAGTAGAAATTGAATTAGGATATCTCTTTTATCTTTTGTTTAATTAGCTATTTGTTTTCTCACTTGTATTTGATTATACTTTCAGGTCGTCAGTGTATGCCCAGGATCCCTAGAGAACTTGTGCCCCCACTTGAAGACCCGGAACAGTTATTCAGAGATCAGAGGAGAAGACAGAAACAGAGCAAGATGGGTGATCAATTGACCAACGCGCAGCTCAATGAGAAAATGGAAGAGTTGGCGAAACAGTTGAATGATCGCAACGCTCAGACACCATACAACAAATCTGGGCAGGCTATTGTGGAGAAATTCCAGACGTCCACGTATGGACACAATCCGGCAATTGTAGTGCCAGACATACAGGCTGAGCATTTCGATCTCAAGCCAGCTACGATCCAGACAGTCACCAATCAGTTCCAGTTTTATGGGAACAAGGATGAGGATCCCAACGATTTCATTGGGAAGTTCAATGCGTATATCAAGACTGTGAAGTATAAGAACGTGACTCCTGAGGCATTGAAACTTATTCTATTTCCCTATTGTTTGAAAGGTGCAGCTGAGAAGTGGCTTGAGTCGAGAGCTCCGGATTCAATCACTACATGGGCTCAATATGTGGATGAATTCATGGCAAAGTTTTACCCAGTTCAGCGGGTGATTCAGTTACAAGGTGATATCCTTGGCTTTCAGCAGCAAGCCCATGAGACCGTGGTAGAGGCGTGGGATAGATTTATGCATTTGATCAGGAAGTGCCCAAATCACGATTTTGGGGACTACAAAATTTTGCAGGTCTTCTACCATGGATTAGAACGCCATAACCAGGAGTTGGTTAACAGGGAAGCTGGAGGAAATTTCATGTACTCAGTTGACAAAGAGGGAGCATTTGCACTAATGAAACAGCTAGCCAAGCAGGATACTCAGTTTTATGATTCTAGAAGACTTTCGGCATTGCCTGAGGCGAAAGATAATGAGTGGAAGGATGGGATCAGCAAGATGGTGTCAGACTTGGCCAAGCATGTTTATAAGGACAAGAAGACAGTAGCAAGTGTTGAGGAGCCAGAATATGATGCAGCAATGGCACACATGGCAAATGAGGATTTGAACTATGTGGGGGCACACGGACAGAGGCAGAACTGGAATCAAGGGAACTACAGGCCAGGCACTAGAGATCATCCAGGATTCAGGTATGGGGATCAGTCTGGAGCGACATATGCACCGGGGTTCCAGCATAGGCCACAGGTTTCGTAGGCTCCACCAGCAGCTGATGCAGCACCAAGTTCAGACATCTCTGTGTTGACAAAGGCATTGGCACAATTGAGTGAAAACATGAATACTATGACCACCAATGTGAACAACATGTCCACGCAGGTTACTGCTGTGTCTGCGGATTTACAGGCTACGAAGACTTCTCTTCGTTCTCTTGAGGTACAGGTGGGTCAGATTGCTACTCAGCTCTCATCTAGAGCTCCAGGTTCTTTGCCTTCCAACACGAAAGAAAATCCTCGTCAAATCAATGCAATCACTACTCGAAGCGGGGTTGCATTGAAAGATCCGCCATATCCCACTCATGCTAGAGCCGATGCTTCTAAGGCTAAAGAGCATGAGATATTTGATGATGATACTAATGTCGTGATCCCCCAATCAAAGGGCGCGACGGATGAGGAGGCGGTGAAAGACAAGGATGAGGTACGTATTGATACTACTATTTCTAAGGCAGTTCCATATCCGTTGAGAACGAGAAAGAGGGATGATTCTAGAGATTTTCAGAGGTTTATTGATATATTCAAGAAGGTGGAGATTAACATTCCTTTTGCAGAGGCTATCTCTAAAATGCCTACATATGCCAAATTTCTCAAGGATATTCTTTCAGGAAAGAGACGCATGAGTGATTTTGCACAGGTGAACTTGACTGCTGAGACTTCTGAATGCGTCAGGAATGGATTTCCTAAGAAGAAGAAAGACCCCGGGAGCTTTGTGATACCGGTTACTCTTGGTGATTCTCTCACTATGACTGCATTGTGCGATTTGGGGGCAAGCATCAATTTGATGCCCTTGTCCGTATTCAGGAAGCTAGGTGTGGGGGAACCTCGTCCCACCCGAGTTACCTTGCAGATGGCTGACAGGTCGATCCGTAGAGCATATGGGGTGATTGACGACATTTTGGTCAAAGTTGGTACTCTTATCTTTCCTGCAGATTTTGTCATCTTAGACATAGAGGTTGGCGAAGTACCTCTCATTCTTGGCAGGCCCTTCCTAGCTACAGGGGAGGCTATTATCCATGTGAAGAGTGGAAAGTTGTCTATGCAAATCAATGATGAGAAAGTAGTCTTCGATGTGTTCAAGGCAATGAAAATGCCTTCATGCTATAACTATGAAGATTGCTTTAGCGTAGAGATATTTGATGATGATATGGGAGATGAGGAAGCTAAATTGATGTGGGAGGAAATTGATGGAATGTACAAGGATGAAGATCACAGCCCTCCCATGGATTTGTGTCACATGAGCAGCTGGACCAAGCTGGATTTATATGAGCAAGGGGAGCAGAAACTAGCTCTTGTTCCTTCACTCAAGTCACCACCCGTGCTTGAGTTGAAGCCATTGCCTAGCCATCTCAGGTATGCTTTTCTTGGTATTGATAACACATTGCCCGTAATTGTTTCTTCTGTTTTATCTCAGGCACAGGAGGAGCAGCTTTTGGATGTGCTAAGGAAGCATAAGGGAGCAATTGGATGGAATATCGCAGATATAAAGGGGATCAGCCCCGTCTATTGCCAGCACAAGATCCGGGTTGAAGAAGGAAAGAAGCCAGTGATCCAAGCACAGCGGAGATTGAATCCGCATATGAAAGAAGTGGTGAGAAAAGAGGTCATGAAGTGGCTAGAGGCTGGTATTATTTTTCCGATCTCAGACAGCACTTGGACTAGCCCGGTCCAGTGTGTGCCTAAGAAAGGAGGAATGACTGTGGTAGAGAACGACAAGCATGAGCATATTGCTCAACGGACAGTTACTGGATGGCGTGTGTGCATGGATTACAGGAAGCTGAATGAAGCCACGCTCAAGGATCACTTTCCGTTGCCGTTTATTGATCAGATGCTTGATCGTTTGGCTCACCACGAGTACTATTGCTTCTTGGATGGATATTCGGGCTACAACCAGATAGCCATTGCTCCAGAAGACCAGGAGAAGACTACCTTCACATGTCCCTATGGCACATTCGCGTTCCGCCGCATGCCCTTTGGGTTATGTAATGCACCGGCTACTTTCCAGCGGTGTATGATGGCCATCTTCTCAGACATGATTGAGAGGAATTTAGAGGTCTTCATGGACGACTTCTCCTTATTTGGTGACAGTTTTGAGGATTTTCTACACCATCTCGGCCGTGTCTTAGTTCGTTGTGAAGACACTAATCTCGTGCTGAATTGGGAGAAGTGTCACTTCATGGTCACAGAGGGGATAGTTCTTGGTCACAAGATTTCACGCAGAGGGTTGGAGGTTGATCAAGCGAAGGTAGAGACAATCAAGCAACTCCCTTATCCGACTTCAGTGAAGGGGGTCAGAAGCTTCTTGGGACATGCAGGTTTCTATCACAGGTTTATCAAGGACTTCTCGAAGATCTGCAAGCCTTTGTGTGCGTTGCTAGGGAAAGATGTCCCGTTTGTGTTTGATGAAGCATGCAAGAAGGCCTTTGACTTTTTGAAGGAACAGCTCACCTCTGCTCCTATCATCACAACTCCGGATTGGAGTTTGCCATTTGAGCTCATGTGCGATGCCAGTGATTTCGCCATTGGAGCAGTATTGGGGCAAAGGAAGGAAAAGATATGTCATGTTATTTACTATGCTAGTAGAGTTCTTAATGAGGCTCAACTGAATTATGGCACTACTGAGAAGGAGTTATTAGCTGTGATTTTTGCTCTTGACAAATTCCGGCCTTATCTTGTGGGGTCGAAAGTGATTGTCTTTACAGATCATTCAGCGCTGAAATATCTTCTTGATAAGAAGGATGCCAAGCCAAGATTGTTGCGGTGGGTTCTTTTGATGCAGGAATTTGATGTTGAGATCCGCGACAAGAAGGGTGTTGAGAATGTGGTAGCGGACCACCTCTCAAGACTCGAGAATGGAACGGTAGAGAAGGTGCCGATTCAAGAGAACTTTCCTGACGAGAGCTTGATGTCTTTGGGGGATACTGAGCCTTGGTATTGGGCAATTGCTAACTATCTCACCAATGGGAAGATTCCGGAAGAGTGGACAGTGCAGCAGAAGAAGCGGTTATTGTATGTGGTCAAGCAATATTTTTGGGAGGATCCGTATCTATTCAAGATGGGAGCCGACAATATCATTCGAAAGTGTGTGCCTACTCATGAGATATATGATGTGATCAAGCAATGTCATGCAGCGCCTAGTGGAGGCCATTTCAGCGGTCCTCGCACCGCCATGAAGGTACTACAATCCGGTTTCTTTTGGCCCACTATATTTAAAGATTGTCATGATTGGGTTGCAGGATGTGATAGTTTCCAAAGAACGGGTAACATCTCCAAGCGAGATGAGATGCCAATGTCTGAATGGCTAGAGGTGGAGCCCTTCGATGTTTGGGGCATAGACTTCATGGGTCCGTTTCCTCCTTCGTATGGTAATCTCTACATCCTCCTTGCTGTGGATTACGTGACGGAATGGGTTGAGGCAATTGCGTGCCCCAAGAATGATGCAGCGACGGTAGAGAAGTTTCTGAAGAAGCACATCTTTACTCGGTTTGGCACACCAAGGGCAATGGTGAGCGATGAAGGTTCACACTTCATAAACCGAGTGTTTGCCAGAGTCTTGAAGACGTACGGGGTGTCTATCCATAAGGTGTCCCTACCTTATCACCCCCAAACTAATGGGCAAGCTGAAGTTTCAAACAGGGAGATTAAGGGGATTCTTCAGAAAACCGTCAACACTGGACGCAAGGATTGGGCTGTGAAGCTAGATGATGCATTGTGGGCATACCGTACTGCATGGAAGACGCCATTGAACATGTCACCGTTCCAGCTTGTCTTCGGTAAGGCATGTCACCTTCCCGTTGAGCTAGAGCACAAGGTTTATTGGGCGATAAAACGGTTGAACATGGATCCTGAGTTAGCAGGACAAGCAAGGAAGATGAAGCTTCTTGAACTTGAGGAATGGAGATTACAGGCCTATGATAGTTCCCGGATTTACAAGGAAAAGACGAAGAGATGGCACGACAGTCGTCTCAAACCGAAGGAGCTTCGTGTGGGACAGAAGGTTTTGTTATTCAACTCACGCTTGAAGCTCTTTCCGGGAAAGCTTCGTTCGAGATGGTCCGGGCCGTTCCGGATCCACCAAATCTATCCTTGGGGTGCGGTTGAGTTAGAAGATCCACATACGAATGAGTGTTTCCGCGTCAACGGAAGCAGAGTGAAACCGTACTTGGAATCCGCGCCAATTCCGGCCAAAGTGGATATTATCTACTTTGACGAGTCGTGATCTTATTGAGGTAACTGGGTCGGGCCGTCGACCGTAAATTACAAAGCGCTTGTTGGGAGGCAACCCAACGTATTTTATGCATTAGTGTAGAGAGTGTGTTTTAAATACTGTTGTGGGCGTTTTTAATTCCGTTTTGTTATCTGAGAGGTGAGAGAGCGAGAATTTGACATTTAAATTGAGTCTCCGCAGGATTACAGGTTATTACGCGATTCGGACTCCCCTTCTTGATGTGCGTAGACTCGCATGGAAATGCGCGCATCGGAGTTCGAACGTAAAAGAAAGGCGGAATTCGAACGAGAAAGATGTGATCACGAGAGATTTTCGAGGATTTTGGAAAGCGTGTCGCGAAAAATGGGCTCAAGAACAAAAAGAGTAATGCAAAGCTAAGGACCCTCGAAGATCAAGCAACGAAAAAAAAAAATCTGGAGTCAGGGGTGTTCGTGCGAACACCCCTTGTGTTCGCAGGAACAGCAAAGCTCAAAATGTCTCTGCCCGAAATTAAGAACAAGAAAATTTGTTCACAGGAACAGTGTTCGTGCGAACATGTTTTTGTTCGCACGAACAGGGGTAAAAATGACAATTCAAAAGAATTTGAGGGTGAAAAAGGAAAATTCAGGCAAAATTTAGATGTACATCGGGCTATCAGAGGGCTTCTTCTTCAACCTCACGAACACAGCACCCTCACACCCTCGAATCTCCGTCTGCTAGTCCGAATCACCGGCGTTTCTGTTGAATTTCCGTCGCATCTCCGGCGTGTCTCTCTTCCCTTCACTCCGGCGACCACGGCAATTGCAGCAGCAGCCCCAATATCTCTCTCCGTCGTGTTTAAGCCGCCACGGTGTGGTTTTGCCGTCGCGGTTTCAGGCCGACTGTAACCAGCGGCGGCCTCTCTTCCCCTCACTCAGGCGACCCCAGTGAACCCAAAGCAGCACCTTTCTCCCTCCCGACAGTTTCAAGCCGCCACCACCATCTCAAATCACGCAGCAGAAAAGCAGCCGCCACCACCATCTCAAATCACGGCTCATCAATCCCCTCAAACTCTGGCAGTGTGGGGGTGTTTTCCGGCGAGTCTAAACTGCCTCTAACACCAATCCTTGGTGTTGAGGCCAATTGAAGTCCAATTTTCAGAATTGGGGAAGAACAACCCACCTAGGTTTTTTTTCTAAAAATTTGTCAAATTGAAGAACAAGGCTATCGATTCAACTCTCGACGAAGAAGGAGGCATTGACGGGGACAACAAGGAGAGGCTAGGGCATTACTCAATTGGAAAAATTCAACGAAGAATTCGGCGTCCAAATCGGGTTCGTGTTGAAAATTTCTGCAATCTTTTCGTCGGTACTTCTAAACTCTCTCTTTAATTACGTGCTTTCTTCGCTTTAGTTGTTGAATTGCTTTGTTAAAAGGAGTTGTTGAGTTGAATTGTTAAGTTGAATTTGTGGAATTGCTAGTTGTTGGACTTGCGTTATTTGAGTATAATGTCGAAAAGAAAAGCCGCTACTTTTGACGACCCTATCTTTCACCCCGTTAGGAGAGTAGGGCCCTCTAACGTAGATGAAATGGTAGTCGAGGACCCACCTATCGTACCACCCGAAGAGCCCGAGTATGTGGTGCCGGACTCTCCGCCACATCACATACTCCGCAAACCCATGCCCCCTAAGCCCCGTTTGAGAAAAGGTAGGTGAGTCTTCGAGCACCGACACACTTTTGTAGAGCATGCATAAGATGATGTTAGAGTCTAAGGCGGAGAATGCGAGGCGGTTTGCTCATGACCGAAGCAGCCGAAAGAAGTTAGGAGCCTCCGTAGAGACTCTAGGGAAGTGGGTAGCTCAGTTGGCTCATAAGAGCAATGTGGACCTAGACCCTAGCCCTGACAGTGAGCACCTGTGGTACGAGTCGAGCGATTTCGATGAGGCCGGTTCGGCAGACGAGGAGCCTGGTTCGGCAGACGAGGGGTCTGAGGATCAGGGTTCCGAGTCCGAGTAGATCCACCGCCCCTCACATTAGAGATGCTGAGTCCTCGGTTTTACTTCTAAATTCGTTGAGGACAACGAAGCAGTCTAGTGTGGGGGGATTTTTAGTCTTAACTAGCCAGTCCGTGTCTGCATTAACCTGTCACATATAGATTGTTAGTTTGTATTGTGTCATATTTGTGGTCCATGTCGTGTCTATTTATAGTGGCGTATTGTGATGTGATTAGCTCTCTATAGATGTGTTAGTTGTTTAATTTTTGCTGCACGTTTACTTAATTGAGTCCACCTACCTGAATCGAGTCAGTTCGAGTCTTCTTTCATGTTTGGCCTTGCATTTAGAGTTAGGATTTACATATATATATAAAAAAAATAAAAATAAAAAAAAATAAAAAATAAAAAAGAGAAAATTTTGAGAAAAGGGCAATCGAAAGAGGCTAAAGTTTGATAAATTGCGAAGTGTGATGATTTTAGGCGTAGAGCATGATTTGCGACCGAGAGTGACGACGTGAGTCTCCCCTAGTAGGTATAGAGAGACTTTCTTTACGGGAGTGCCTACCTATTTCTAACACTTACGTGATTTTCAAAGTCAAAGTGTGTGCCTATTTTCTTACAAGAGCTGAGCTAGGTGTGAGCTAAACAAGCCGAACATCCATGTGTACGTCTTAGGTAGTCGCCAACCCGCCTCGTAGTGGCACACGAAACAGCTGTGCGAGGACGTGTATTAGAGCACTCACTGCTTTTAGAACTCACCTTGTAGGACCATTAGACGCCCCAATTTGAACCTTGGATTCTTTGCTAGCCTTCGGACCTAGGGTGACGATTCTTGGCCTTCAACGCAAATTGATTAGAATCACCACTTTAGTGCGTCACGAGGGGGTTGTGTAGTTGAGGGGGTTCGATGAGGGAGTGATTATACAATTCGTTGAGTTCTACATCTTGGTTGCGCTTCATTGATTATCTACGAGGGGATGCGAGGGTGAGTAAGTAGGCTTGCGCACTTCGGTGTGGCGGTGTTCCATGCCATTACATCATGGACACAGTTGTGGAGAGCCGTGAGTGCGTGAATCTAATACGCACGGAATTGGGTTGGGTGAACTTAATTGGTGGATCGTGCTAGGTACTGGTTGTGATTACTTTGGTGTAGGAGGATCGGTTGGATTAGGCACGAGATACATTCATCTTTGGGACTACTTGAGAGGGGATATGGTTACATTCGAGTGTGGGGGTGTCGACTTTTGACTCCGGACATTGAGAGTGAGCTTGCGACGACTCCACTCCCACACATTTACTTCATTGATTTTGCGGCTTGGACTTGATATGGACTTTGATTGAGTTAGGAGGAGATGATATTCTTTATGTGATATTCATTCATCGATTTACATGTTTCCTTCTCCTAGCATATGTGATTGTTATTTGAAGACCACTCGGACATTATTGTTGCATTGTGATGGTATTTTGAAAAGAAAAAAAAAAGAGAGAGAGAGAAAAAGAAAAAAAAAACAGAAAATAAATAAAAAAAACGAGAGAAAAAGAAAAAGGAGAGATGAAATAAAATATTGAGTTGAATTTGAATTGGAACGAGTGGTGGAGCTACTTTGACGACGACGGTTCACGTTTCACGCACGACGAACGACGATGGCCACGGAGATCACTAGTGTACCGGGGTTTGAGGGAATTGAGGGCCGGAGGTGGTGAGCTTTGGGTTTTGGTTCCTATCATCGTGGTGAGGGTGTGTGAGATGTGGGTTTTGATGTGAGAATGTGACGCTTAGGACTTGATTTCGATGAGATTATCTTTATGTCCCTAAGCCTCATCATGTAAAAACCGTTAGCGGATTAGGAGCTCGGACCTTGGATGTGGCTTTGCCTAGCGTAGTCTCTTATTTCGTGGCACACGCGAAGAGGTAGCGTACTCTTGTACTTAGTAAAGTTAGGCTTTCTATACTAACTAGGGGAGCGTCTCGTTGTCGAGTTTAGTTTCAACTCATGCTTTGTTCCTAGTATTCTCATCACTTCATGATAATCGATTTAAGCCAATGGAGATTGCCCAATCTCAACCAAAAATATAAAAAGTGTGTTTTGTATAAATGTGTTTGTGTAGGAACAAGTCGTAGTTTGCATTTGCATCATATTGTTGCATTGTCGAGTCTTGTGTCGTTATTGAGTCGGCTAGTTAGGATTTGTATGCAACGGTGTTTCTAGTAAGTATGCAATTCTCGACTCGTATCACTTGTGGGGTTGTGTTTCATTGGAGATGTTTTGGTTGGATTGTGGCCGGATTTTGGTTGTACTTTGATTGGATTGCTCGGGACGTGCAATAGGTTAGTGTGGGGGAGTTTGATAACTCCACATTAGGAGTTATATTGTTTATGATCCATGACCTTTTTGCGAGCGTTTCGGTGTATTTATGTGAGAAATTGACCAAATCCGAGTTGTTTTGAGCATACATGACTTATTGAGCTTTATTTTGTAATCCGGGCGTTTTTCATATGATTTATATATTGTTTATCGCATGTGATCTTCCGGGTTGTTTAGTGTTGTGTATCTCAGGTAAAAGAGGTGCAATGGGGCTTATGAGATGCTTGGACATGCTTGGAAGGGAGCTAGATGAAGAGGAGAAAAGGAGGCGCACAAACGAAGAGAAGTTGGAAAAGTCACACAGGACCAGCCTGCACTCTTTTCGATGCCCAGGAAAATCTACAAGGAATTTTGAAGCAAGGCTTGCGGCATTGGAAAGTAGACATCCATAGCTTTCCAACGGTATATGGTAGGCCCGAAGACGAGTTCGTATGAGGGAGATACAGCCCGCGCAAAATCAGCAAAGAACTCTGTCCGGGAATTACAAAGTAGAGGGGCTGAAGTGCAATTTCGGCATAGTTTCATTAAAAAGCGTGTCCAGCTGCTAAAAAACGGGGAGAACGACCTAAGATCAGGATATTGACGCATCTTTGAAGCTTTTGGAGCTAGGGAAGAAGGGAGAACAAGCTTGGAGCAAGGATCATCAACTACATTGAAGATTTTAGCGTTTGATCTTCGTTTCTTCATCTTTTCTTCATGAACTTCATTCTTTTGGATATGTTGAACCATATTATGTCTAGCTAAACTTCTCAAAGCTAGGTGATTGATGGAAAACTAGGTTTTGTTGGATGATTTTCCGGATTTTGGACTTGATGCATGCCTTGGCTTAATTCTATGAACGTTCTTGTTAGTTTATCTATTCTTGTACTTAATTTTTAGTGTTCTTGGCTTGATCACCCGTAGAATGTTACTTGTTGATAGAATTGCACGAAAGTGAATTCTTTGAGACGTGTTAAAGAATAGGTAGATAATCTTGTAGTTTCTTGAGACTGAGAGGAGATAGAAACTTGATTAATTGTGTGAGGGTAGTTTCGATTAATTGTGTTAGAACTTAGTGAATTCAGTGGACCGATAGGACCCGGTGAATGAAGCCTAACAAATTAATTAGATTGTAGTAGTAGACGGAGGTGGACCGAGAGGACCCGAAATCTATTATTCACACAAATTCACGTGAGATCGAGAGAAGATCGTGATGAGCATTACCCGATATAACTAGAATGTGAGTAGAGTGTTTCATGCATAATTCCGGAAATCATTAACAACCCTAGGGACCATCAATTGCCTAGTTCTTTCTCATTAATTGAAATCAAATCACTATTTATTTTCGTTAAAAATTGAAAACCCTTAAAAAATAGTTAGTTACTTGTTATTTAATTTGCGTCGCTTGTTCGTGGGCGGCAACGTTACAAAATCACACACCATTTTTACTTGTTACTTAGATATCGTAGAGTTAATTTCTAGTTAGCTAGTAATTGTAATTTTCCCTTGGGTTCGATATTCGGAGTCGTAAAATACTCCATATACTACTTGACCGTATACTTGCGTTTAAGCGCGTAAAGAATTCGCGTCAACAGTTAGATCACTGATGGAGTGGTGGTACTCTTGGTGGTGATGGCCTACGTCCGAGACCGAAAGGCAAGGTAGTCGGCTTACGATTTGCGACAAGAGAGGTATGGATCGTGTAAAAAAATTCTACAGCTCTGATACCATACGAGAGAATAAAAACGAGTTGCTTATTTGCAGATACCAATGGTCATATACATACATTAGAGATGATTTACATACAAGGTATGATCTGCTAAACTAGGGAATGAGATAATAACAACATTATAACGGATTCTATAAATCATGGAATATATGGTAACTAATCAACACAAATCATGACAGAGATAAGTGAAGATGATCTCATTCCTTAACACAAACAAGGGGAAAATATCCATCGTCGTCCAATTGATGAAACGCTAAACTTCAAAAGATGCACCACCCAGGGGCGGAGCCATGTAGGGGCGCCGGAGGGGGGGGGGGGGTGCCCAAAAAAAATTCAGAAAACACTAAAAAATTGACCGTGCTTTTATACAAATATAAACTCCCCCCCCCCTTGATACAAAAATCGCGTCCATCGCAGTTGGTGAAGTGCGCGCTTTTATTTTTTTTCCACAAAAAATTAAAAAACAAGAAAATTTAGACGTCCCCAAAGAAAATTTAAGGTTATTTCATAGTACTCATGCCCAAAATTTCATTTCGCCACATAAAACTCGAGTTTAGAAACTAAAGAGACTTAAAACTTCCAATACATCATATTTCTATATTTTGTAAAAAAAAAATATGTACAAAAATATCTTTCTATAGTTTTTTGTTAAAAATATTTTGGTAAAAAGAAGTAACGCATTTACTCAATAAGTGTTATATAATGATATTTGGCCCCCGCTTGGTATAAATCATGTGTCCGCCACTGCGACCAAGATAAGCGCTAGCATAGCTTTACATGAGAGTGATCCAAGCTTCACGAGCAGTGGAAGTGGAGGAGATCAGCGGCTGAACTGACTCGGTGCAACTACCGAGAAGGGAACTGACAATGATCTAGTATTGACGATGCTAGATGGTGTAGGCAGAGTTTGCAACTGATTTTGTAGAAGGATTAATTGATGAACCCAAGAAGATCAAAATCAATCAGAGTGGCTTCGATTTGTTGACTCCAAACAAGGAAATTGGGGGAGGAGAGTTAGATGACAAAGTTTGTTGGGGCATACAGTTAGATCACTGATGGAGTGGTGGTACTCTTGGTGGTGATGGCCTGCGTCCGAGACCGAAAGGCAAGGTAGTCGGCTTACGATTTGCGACAAGAGAGATATGGATCGTGTAAAAAAATTCTACAGCTCTGATACCATACGAGAGAATAAAAACGAGTTGCTTATTTGCAGATACCAATGGTCATATAAATACATTAAAGATGATTTACATACAAGGTATGATCTGCTAAACTAGGGAATGAGATAATAACAACATTATAACGGATTCTAAAAATCATGGAATATATGGTAACTAATCAACACAAATCATGACAATGATAAGTGAAGATGATCTAATTCTTTAACACAAACAAGGGGAAAATATCCATCGGTCGTCCAATTGATGAAACGCTAAACTTCAAAAGATGCACCACCCAGGGGCGGAGGGCGCCGGGGGGGGGGGGGGGGGGTGCCCAAAAAAAATTCCGAAAACACTAAAAAATTGACCGTGCTTTGATACAAATATAAAAGTCCCCCCTTCATACAAAAATCGCGTCCAGCGCAGTTGGTGAAGTGCGCGCTTTTATTTTTTTTTCCTCAAAAAATTAAAAAACAAGAAAATTTAGACGTCCCCAAAGAGACTCGAACTCTCGTGGCCGAAGTCAATAGAGGAGAGTGCTTTATCAACTAAGACAGAAGGAATATAATGTGTCCTGATATATAATGTTATATATCTTTAAATAAGAGTACAACTACTGGCCAACTCGCCGACTTGTGCCCCTCTTCGATGAAATCCCGTCACTGGCACCGCCAACAAAGAAGGAGAAGAAGAAGACTTAGAAAACAGTTTATATGGCTTCGCCGCCCCATTCTGACGGTTTCTTGGATGCAAATAGACACATAGACTGGTACTGTTAGGGGAAAACCGTAGGGGAAGCATATACGTCCACTTCCCGAACCCTTGTCGCCGGAAGAGGGAAGAGAAATAGATCTTCAAAATTACCCCTTATAATTTGACACAAAAACACATTTACCCCTTATAATTTGGGAATTGACACTTCATCTATTTATGTTCGAACTTCACACCACTGATGGTGTCCTTCCATATTTTAAGAGGGCAAATTTGTCCCCGAACCTACTTCGAGTGATGGACTTGCCCTCCGACTAACGAGATCACAACTAAATAGTGCAAATCCAGTGAAACTTGGCACGCTGAAGAAGTGAAAATGTCTTTTCTCATACAGAAAGGAGGGGTGAAAGTGTTTTCGCATCAAACTGGACAGAGTGACAAATTTCACTGGACATCACCCCTTATAGTTTGAGAAATTACACTTTGACCACACGAGTGTACCCAATCATCAAAAAAAGTCACGATTTGTCAACCGCTGGACACGTTGGAGGTGGTGTTGTTTGTATTTATTCCCCTGACGAAACTCGTTTTTTCTCAGTAGAAACAAACCCTAATTTGTAAGCCTCTTCTACACACGCAGTATTTGTTTTTCCATCTAGGCTTAACTAATCTGAACTTCACACCACTCGTTTGTTTGATTTTTTCTTGTTGCAGCCAATTCCGGTAAAGATGACGTGTTCCTGTAATGTGCCAGGTCGAGGACCAATACTTATATCTGCTTATCTCGTGGGAGCATATCTGTACGTTCTATTTATCCTGAGCATTTTTTGTTTTTTGATAACCATCACCGGACATTTAATGTTGTTTTCTTCAATTATTCAGTTGCTTAAGTATTGGTGGGTTCTTCTGTTTTAACTCACTATGATTGAATCTTTTGATCAGGGGCACCTTGGTGTCGTGTGCTTCGAGGTTCGAGATATACCACCAATGCACTAATGACTTGTACGGCATCTGCGATCTCCTATAATTTTTTCATTGTTGTATGTCTTTGATGATTTTTATAGATTATTAGGGTGCTTCTGATTTTGCAGTCGGTGGGTCATTGGCTTATCGAATTATTATATCTATAAAAGATTCAACAAAAGACAGAAATAAATTTACTATCTGTTTTAGGTCAAAGAATACACAAGAGTAACTCTCTATTAGGCAGTAAAAGCAAGACGTGTCCATGGATAGACTAGTCAAAGTTCTCATTGAAATAGGATCCACTCAAGTAGCAAGACGTGTCCGTGGATAGACTCATCAAAGTTCACATTGAAATAGGATCCACTCAAGGAAAATGACTTGCCATTCATTGGTTAGTGCATAAGTTCCCTTCGATAGCTATCTTCTTTGGAATGCTCCTTTTCCCTCTCCGGGTCTAGGTCCTGGCATTCAGTCAACTGTAATTTCTTATTTAATTCTCTTCCATTTATCATTTGTTGGCTTTGACCTCAAAACGCTTTGGTACGTGGTTCCCCGGACTCTCATATCCTTACAAATCCATTAAGACTTTCAAAACAGAATAAGGATGTTTCCAGCCTGAAAGAGGAAGAAAAACAAAGACAATCTTCTGGTTGGAAGGTAAGCGTCACTTTTGATAAAACCATATCCCATTGATCCTTCATCAACAAAACCTTAACTTCAGTCTCCAAAACCCTTTAACCACCCACCACGTATTCTTCTCCTCCAACCAGTCAGTTGAATTTCTCATCTCTTCTCCTCCAAAGTTTGTTCAGTAAAATAATCCCACTGATCCTTCATCAACAAAACCTTTAACTTCAGTCTCCAACCTTTTTGTTTACGCCCCACCAATGCCTTTAGCTATATTTCGTCAATCTATCCTTTTCATCATGTATTACAGGTTTCTGACTAATCAAGAGAATATCCAGTAAGTTATAGGTACCATATACACAACTTGAGCCCATTTCCAGACAATATTGCGATGTCACTTGTATCTCTGTACTTTTATTTTTCCAATTTCTATAATATGATACTTACATGTCAGGGGTGAGATGACTTAACGCTATTTTGCCCAGCAATATGCCTAATCTGCTTTCTAGTTTCTTAACACATCTCTATATCTGCCCTATCCACTTCTTTACATTATCCCCTAATCATGAACAAGCTTTGCGGCAATCTTCTTCGGGGAAAATATTAAATCAGCTAAAAGATAATTCCCCGATTGATTAATAAGGAAGCTATGCTTAGCTTGAAGATTAATACGGGGACTCCCTATTATTTATTGATCTGATGCGTACTCCTAGAACAATTGATTAGGTCGCATGGGGTAACATTACGGACTGGCGTGAAACAATTTCACTAGTTGATGTTAATAAGTTTCCCAGCTAAATGTTCTTCAGTCACTTCCAGAACTATATCGTAGTTATGTCCTAACTCTAAGCTCTGTATAACCCTTACGCTTAAAGGATTCTACTTGCCACCCTTCCTCTGATTTCACCTCTTTGTAACATTACACTGGACATGCTGCCAGTGGATGTGTCCTAAAATCATTTTATGTTAGAATGGTCGGTGTAGATGGTAGTAAGTAGAATCTCATCTAGGTTCTAGTTAATTGGGCATATAGATTGGCTGTGCATGGTCTGAGGATTATGGATCTCGTGCTCCCGTCATAAATAATTAAATATATTTAACTAGACTCTCAAAGCAATTTAATACGTGGGTTTTACAATTTTTCTGTATTTATTTTAAGAAATTGACTGTTTGTACTATCTCTATGATATTGATAAGGATTATTCTCATGAGTGGGGTACTTTATGTCAGGTCTAAAGCAAGAGTTAGACGCGAACACAATTGGTATGTCATCTCTTAATTTATTTTGTGTGTTCTTCCAAATATTTATTCATTTTTTCAAACCCAATGATAGACCGTTAGTTGTCCTAGAATGACACGCATAGTTGTATAAACTCCAATGTCTCTGCATGCGTTTTCCATGTTCAAAGATTATGTGATAGATGGTAACATCGTGCCTGAAATGTTCTCACATGGTGAATGTGGTTGAAGATTACATTTTACTTGAGGCGGGTAGTGACAATGTTCAGGGATGTCGACCTAAGCCTTATGTTCGTGGAATAGGTGGGTTAAGGGGCCAAGTCTAATGATTTATGATTGGTCAAAGTGCTTTTTACTATGGAGGATATCTTGTCTGAAATTATCTTTAAAGCACTGTTGATTTCAAAAGTATATACGCTCCAGTTATATTTTAACTCTACTGGCCAATTGAGAAGATCCCATTATCAGGAAAAGAAAACAAAAACTGACATTCTCAAATATCTCCTGAACTGTATAATACAAATCTTAACCGCGCATGGGGTAATGGATTTTATCTATATGAACTGTGTACATGCACTCCATTCAATTTTGTAATTACCATTAAACTTCACAAGACAAAACCAATAAATCTGGTAGGGTTATCTTAACTTGACTCAAATGGGTTGGTTTAAGGGGTAACAAATAATGATTTCTCTCGTAATTCCACAGAATATTCTATACTTTACTGGGATATTGTTCGTTTGCCTGGAGTTAGTATAGACAAAGTTGAGTTTGTTACCACCGGTGAGGATAAGGTGGAGGATCCAACATTAAGGGAAGTCCATGAGACCAGCTACATGCCATTTAATAATATATCTGTACCTGTCCTTCAAAATATCGAAAACCATGTTGGTTCTTGGATTTGAGACTACCAGTGATTTGAAATGTATCTATGTAACTGGTTTGGCGATTCTTGTGCTAGATGCTTAGTTATGTTGGTCTAATATTTATTGCATGTGTTTACTTATAGGATTTGCAAGTTGGTTGTTAAGGAGTTGAAGCGAAGGAATGAGATGACCAAGTCACCCAGCAGCCGATGATTGTCTAACATATTCCACGTGGAGTCTATCATGCAATGTATTTTGCAGATGATTCTATAGTGGTCTTTAATCAAGATCACAATTTCTTTTCTCACTTAAAACTACTTATTCCAAACTGAAATATTTTACGTCGATGTCGTAAAACCAGAATCAATGGTCTTTCTGATGGCTTCTTTCCAGTTTAAGGTAGCAAACGATTATAATTTTGTCAATAGCGAGCCGCCATATTGATTTATTTGCTCGCCAGTGAGAAGTTCATTCAATCTAATTAGATAGTTCTCAGAATTCAAGGATACACAGATACGATGAATGGGTGTGTTTGGACGAGCTTAAATCAGATGAAATTATATCAGGACCAATATCTTCTACTAGACAGTTTTGATATGAAAATGGACAACCTTTTGCCCGCACATTTAATAATCATATCTTTTAACTTGTAAACAATTCAGTGCTTGGCTCTTCAATTATCAAAACAGGTACCATAAAAGAACAGCACAGCGAGGGAGATTGAGGTGTGGGGATGGACAATGAACTTTAGAGGAGCAACAAGAAATGAGAAAATGTAGTTTGACTTTTGTGTGTTGCAAGAATAATGTGACCCCAAAACTCAGGGGTCATTTAGGGATAGCATAGAATCATAATCACATCCACTCGGCTCAACAGGTGCGGTACCTCCTCCTGTAGGCTGTAGCACACCCCTTGCACCAAAATGCAATACTTTTCAAATCTGGTTTATTATCTGACTGATCTGGTTTATTATCTGACTGAATACTTTCCGAAATTCAGTGGCATATCATTCTTGAGAGGGGACTGAGACAAGGGTGTCCACCCTGCCCATACGCGTTCCGCCTTATCGGTGAAACACTTTCACGCATGCTCTTGCCAGCAGTTCAGGAAGGCAGACTCTCCGGTCTTACAGCTTCAAGAGGAGGTCCTACAGTGTCGCATCTGTTCATTCCTGATCATAGTATGTTATTTACAAAAGTTAATTGTAATGATATAACTACTTTACGAGCTATTTTACATGACTACAAAGCCGCCTGGTAAAATGCTAAATCTATGCAAGTCATCAGTCATTTTCTCGGACAATGTGCAGGAGGAAGATTGAGTTACACCCGATCATATTTGTGATGTTCGGTTAGTTCCCCATCACGACAGTTACCTCGGTCTCCCAAAATGCAATTGGGAGAAGCGAGAAAATACTTTCAGTGACTTATCAGAAAGGATTTTCAAGAAGCTTCTGGGGTGGAAGGGTGATTCTCTCTCAGCAATTGGTAAGGCAGTCCTAAGCAATTGGTAAGGTGGTCCTAATCAAAGGCGGTCCTAAACACCAACTAAACCATTGGTGTTTTCCTATTAGCTACGGGCACTTGCCACAAGATGGAGAGACTAGTCCGCAAATTCTGGTGGGGAGGAATGACGAGAAACGGGCTCTTCATTGGGTCTCTTGGGATAAATTAAAGACTGATAAAGCCGATGGAGGATTGGGATTTCAAAATTTTCGTGCTTTCAACGTGGCTATTCTAGCGAAGCAAACATAGGGGTTTCTCAACAACCCGAACACGCTTTCCGAGCAATACACCATAAGTATTTAACGAATTCCCCCTTCACGATTACACATTGCCTTCTAATAGTCAAGCCTCGTATGCTTTCAAAAGTATAATTGCAGGGAGGAATCTGGTGAAAACCGGGCTAGTGTGGAAGATAAAGGCCAATAGCAATATGAGTCTTCTGTGACAATTGGCTACCTAGAGCCGATACTTTCAGGGTTACTTCTTCTCCACTGGCTGGTTTGGAAGGAGTTACCGTCAGCAGTCTGATGATGGATGACTTGGCAAGTTGGAATGAGGAGCGCTTGCAGCAAGTTTTGAATAACTATGACGCAGTTCTTATTAAGTCTCTCCGACTCTCCCCATTGCAGATGCCACAGAAGCAAGCGAATTCTACTATTACTATTAGGAGGACGGGAGAGACTCCATTTCAACAGGCTATAAGAAATAGTTGCGATTGTCTTATGACATCCGTCTTCCTCTGGTGGAAAAGGTAACGCTATTTGGCTTACCAGAGTACATAATTATACCCTCGAGTGAATGTAGAAACGAACCAAGTTGGAGTAGAATAAAGAGACACTGAATCATCAGTAGCTCCATAGAAAAGATGGGTAGTCCCGTCTTTCAAGTCAAATTATCATCGGTGAAGTAGACACAATTACCTTTGCAGTTGAAATCTCCAGACGGAGAAAGGGATATAGATTGACAACCACCGACAAACAAAGTGCGGTAACAGAAACTCAAGGTGTCGAAGAAATTATGTACCCACCTGGAGAATTTGGCATCAGTCTCTACTTGTTGCCACAAAACTCAGGAGGGGTGAATATTTCAACAGTGTGTCAGCGATGCTCTGGGGATGAAGAAACCGAGGATCGTGTCTTTGCATAGTGCCCAACTGCGCTTCAGGCATGGGAGGCAGCTTTAGGATCTCAGTTTCTACGTTCCAAATGTGAAGATATCGGTTCTTGGGTTGCAAAAGTGATTAATGCGTGTTCTGAGCAAGAATGCGAAATCTTTGTAGATACTATCTAGGCTGCGGGTGAGAAACGTCCTCAGATTTAATGGTCGATTTCGGGAAGGGGAAGATATTGTAGAGGAAGGTGTTCGATATGTTTCTTGGTTTCATGAAGTGCGTATAAAAGGTCAGCTTACGGATGATTTTTCTGCCAACAGTTTAGCGATTAGGGAATGGTCCCGTCCTCCAGCGGGTATGCAAAAAATAAGCTACGACTCGGCTTGGGTTTGGACTGGTTTCATGCGTTGGTTACGGCAGTAGAGACTCTGCCGGTGAATTTGTTGCTGGTAGACACCCGAGAGTTCGTCGTCTTCGTACTCCGCTTCCAGCTTTTTTTTTTTTTTTTTTTTTTTTTTTTTGCCAACCCGCTTCCAGCTGAGTTAGCAGCTATCAAGGAAGGTCTCCAAAGGGCTACTGAACTGAAAATTACCATGGTCATGGTGGAATCAACTTCTGTCACCGGAATCAAACTTCTCGAGGAGGGTCAAGCGGGGAGATTAAGCGGTCTGGAAGCTCGGTCGGAGATGAAGAGAATTTAAGTGAGTTGTAAGTTACTGAGTACTTAGTTATCCACAGTGGAGTTCGGTTTTGTGAATCGAATGTCTAATGGCCTTGCCCACAACTTTGCGCAAAAAGGTCTACAAGAAGAAGATTGCTCATACTATTCTATTCTACCCGATTGGGTTACATTGATATTCTCTTGGCTTGCCTCCCCTTTCTATACATCTGTGTTTTCTCAAAAATTAAAATATTGGAATAAATGTTAGTACAGGAGTACTATTTACGATAGTGTGAACAAGATTTGACGTGGTTCTCTAATTCGTATAGCAGCACAAAACATGTACTAAATCCTCTACTTTTTGTTTGTCATTATTTCTCTGCCGATAAATTGAATGCAGGGATCTAAGTCCCCCTAATTGTTGACAAGTGCCCCATGTCATGACCTACGTATTCCAGCAATTGGTATTCACCGCGATGAACTCACCTTGCATTGCCACAAGTCGTCAAGAATACACTGTCTGATCATATGCATAAGAGACCTTCTCAACTACTATTGAACTTCTTCACAGTAGTCCTTTATAAAATTTACGCACTATTAACTGGACTTGGACTAAATCTAGGCCATGTATCGATACTAAATAGTGAAACAAACAATGATGTTTAATACTCTAAATTAATCCCCTTTTACACGAGGGAATTAGCTGGGTTGGACAATTTATACCTTAATAATGAATTAATACCGCACAAAGCCAACGAGTATTAATTATATTCCATCTAATCCAGTTCAGCTAATGTAATACAGTCCAGTACAACTAGTCCCGATGATCAAATATTATGTTCGTTACTACCTCCACTGAACAGTTTTCGTACAGAAGCAAAAATACCACGGCTCTCCTGCACAGGTTCGTCGGGACAGCTCAAGCCCAATGCCCGCCGCACTTCTCTTCTACATCTGTTCTCAAGCCTAAAAGCAATAAACATCAAATCTTCAGCCATGCTATAGAGAGAGACAGAGAGAGCAACCACTGAATCACTACCTCATAAAATATAAACACAAACAACGAAGGTTCAATGGTTGCTTGACTAGTTGATTAAGTCGTGTGAGAAAACAACGAAGGTTCAATGGTTGGTTGGTTGGTTGCCTAGTTCATAAAGCCCTGTGGTATAGGCCTTGCAAACACTGTGCATTGACAAGGGTTTTAATCCACACTTCCCGGGCCACACTCAATGTTCTATTTACTTGACAAAAAATAAAATAGACGTTGAGTAGTGTAAAAAACCACTAAGAGCCTGTTTGGTCCCAACTAAAAATCTCAATAATATGTGCTCCTTTGAGCTTATATCACATCTATAATGTTATATGTTTGGAAAAATTCACAATTCATACATGGAAGATGGGGGTGAATACGCTATTATCTCAAAAATATGAGATTGTAGAATCTACAAATTTAAAAGACCCAACCGAAATTAAAATCTGGTTTCTACACAGGCAAAACAAACAGAATTTTAAATATAACGCAGCTGTTTTCTTGTACAATCTTGTAGTCTTTAATGCTTACTGAAAGCTCAGTTTGGCTTGTTGATTCCCTGGGGCATCAAAACTCAACAAGCAAGCCACAATTCACTTCAATCCCAGTCCCTCACTCCTGACTAACTTTTAAAACACTCGAACTACTCTAACCGCATTTTCCAATACACTCGCAGAGAACCTTGAACCAGCCTCAAAAGACGGTCCTAGAAGGCAAAATAAAGCGCCATACGCCCAGCTGCTAACCTTCGTCGGATAAGCGCACACACATTTAGGAATTAAAGATATTCACTGTTAACAGTTTGGGAGTTGCACTCAATGAAACATGTCCACTTAACCTTAAAGTGACGTCTGAATGCCCCAGCTGCCATAAACAAATCATATAGATATCTGAATGAAAATAAAAATAAGAAATCATGTACTCTTGACTTGCCTAATCCATCAACCTTTCATTCTGCCATGTTTCCTTGAATTTTATTCTAGTCTGCATCTAAAGTTTTGAAGTCAAGAAGGCTATGGGTTTAAGCCTAACGCTGCTTTGGTTTTCAAGACTATGGGTTTGAGCCTACCTCTACCAATATGACTGTCCATACAAGTACAGTTCAAGCTAAAAACCCCAACAACATCAACCTTTGACATCGGGACAAAAACCTCTCATTGAAAACACAGCCATTGTCCCTTCATCACATATCCCAGCAACCACCATAATCAACAAGACCTACAGAGTCTTAAAACTATGACACTCAGCAGCATAGTTGTAAAAGTTAAATTCAACGTTACCGAAATGAGAGTCAAATTCAGGAGGTTTTAAGAACGAGTTTGACTAATTACTTCTTGTTCTCTGTTTTTTATGCTTTCATTCCTAGTGTGTATGACTAGGAACAACATAAGGAGTAGTTCCTTCTGTCTAAGGCCCAATGGGGTTGGCCTCGAGTTTACATTCTCTGGAATTGCGGGATACAAACATATGATTATGTTTTCCATAAAATGAGAACCCATGATATGATCATTGAGTTACGTCAAGTGTATTAGAGGTATGGACGAAATAGTTTTAATTAAAGAGGGCGAGATTAAGTAAAGGTGTGAATGTTACTTTGAGAAGCCCTTTAATGTTAGGTGTGGGGGAAAGTGCAACGGCACCTTCATTTAAGAACAAGGGAGGTATTCGGAGTTGCTCTAATTATAGAGGTATTAAGAGTCACCCAATGAAGGTTTTAGGGCCGGTTATTAGGAGATTAAAAAGTGAGACAATAGGGAATAAAATCAAGGGAGATCAACATAGGAGAAATGCAAATACAATGTGTATAAATGACTACGAAACACATGATTCTCAACAACGCGATTATTAAAGTATATAGGAATTGTTACCATCCTTCCTCGCATAATTTAAATTTGTTGTCGCATTTCTTAATCAGTTATTGCTTACACCTTTGAGTTATAGTGTGTCATGTGAGGGTGTGCCATCACACTTGAGGCAATGCGCGTACACTTTGTAATGTGGCATCCATGAAAATATAAGAATCCCGGGGACAAGTACTACTACTACTATTACTAATATTGCAGAAGTGATGACGGAACAGATGAGACTTGAGATTATCAAAACTAGTAACATACCTGGCCTGATACTCCCGTTCAAATTCATGCTTCCTGGTACAATAAAGTTTTTTCATCAGCACAAGTAGACAACAAAATGAGAAAAAAGAGAACATATTAAGTCCTCGAGAAGAAAGCAAGCATAATTACCACTGTTCCTCCATTTCCCTACAAGCTTCGAAATGCTTTTCCCTCCTCCAAAGATGCAACCTAACAAATAATCCATTCAACGCCACATAAGTGTCAAGTATGTATATATATGCAGGTGCCCTGTTACGTTAGTCTATGGTAGTGGCACTACCCTGCTTCTGGTTTCTTAACGTCAGTATGTGTGACACAAGAGAGCAAGCAGGATAGTAAGAAAAGGTAAATAAAAATCATGGTTACAGGACAGTAATAAACAGAGTACATTATCTAGGGTGGGTGAGAGGAACAAACACTTACGGCAATGTGGAGCCAAGCAAGTAACCCCAGCAAACACCTAGGGCACAGAACAAGGGGAAGGACCCGACGCTATATGGCTTCGGCGCCCCCATCCTAACTGATTATTGCGTCCCCGAGTGGCCTTCAAAGCATCGGAGAAAACCCTAGGACTGATCGAGAAAGGGGGGATCGTCAGTCTTTTCATGTATATATAGAGATCATTTAAAATATACATTACGTAGAGTATATTAAATAATCTAAAAAATATAACACAAGTAAATAAATTCAATTAAAATCATCATATTAATCTTAATCTTTTTCATTTCCGTCCCATAGTAAACGATATCTCTCTCTCAAAATTTGAAATTCGTTGACTATGTAGTATTAGAATATTCATTCAATAGCGTTTATGCAAACCAACCAAACCGAATCAAACCAAACCGAATTTTTTCGGTTTGGTTCGGTCCGGCTCATCCTTTCAAATTGGTTGGTTTGGTTACAAAATTAGTAAACCGATGTATTCGGTTTGGTTTATGTTTTCTGCACAAACCGCACCCAGTGAACAGCTTACACCCCTAGTTAAAAGTCAACACTTAGACAATTGTTAAAGAAATAGACAATAATAAGCATATATGTATCAAAACTTAGACAAACAATTTTAAGAACTTGAAATAACAAACATATGTAATGAACTAAAATTATTCACTCAATTAGCGTAAATCGCTTCACTTAATTAGCTATGACATCTAATCATAAATTTTACTAACTTTATCAAAATTGCAGGTGTAGTTAATCAAGGTTTCCAACTTGGGTTACTTTTTAGGAGATGTATCGTTTCCGTTGTCTCAGGAACCAATCGAGAAAGGGAACACCACAACGAGCGCTCACTTGAAATACTATTAGCAGAATTTGGAACACCTCCTTCTAGATGTTAGGTTACTGATCGAGAAAATTCTCCCGCAGTTGAAGTTTATGTTGGACATCGATTTTGTTCATTCAACTTTCCCGGGCAGATTGTGAACCATGTTATACACGCCAAGATAAATTTTAGAGAAGGAAGACATTGAGTTGTGGTTCTATATTAAATGTATGCCGATTCGGTTTTGAGAGTAAGTCTTGAACGCAGCTCAGTAGTAGCTCCCAACTTTGACACACCGACACACCGTATCTTCTTCGTCCGATCTTCAATTTAGCTCAGTGACGTATCTACTTTCATTTGCCACTGGTGTCACTCCAAAGTTCCTTGTATAACTCCATATATCATCAAAAGAGTGCAGACTGGTCATTGTAGGCTCTTGAACTTCGCTTCTCTTTACTCTTTTTGAGCTCCGGTCGTTTCCAAAGCTGGTTTCTACCTTTAATCAACCGCTAAGAAATCCTTCATGTCACGACAATATGAACAACCATACGGAGTGATTATATTTGCTATTAACATCAGTTATGCACGAAAATCCACGGGCTTAACAATTAAGCTCATATTCTTCTTTTGCATAGCACGAAGGCTTTGTTGGCTAAACGTGATCAAACTTATGGAAACTCGGCCTATTGCACTCCCAATATAATGTCACAGATAACTCAAAAATTATAATATTATTCCATGTCTTCCCCAGTATCCTCGATGTTGATCTGGACGCCCGAGAAGTATTCGTCTTCAAATGTAGGGGGGCATTCTGGTTATCCATGAGAACCAGCTCGTTATGTACTTCATAAAAAGCAATTTTGGCAACTAAGTTTGGTAGAGAAAATCATAGATTTCTATGTCATCACCAAGCACATTGGGTGGGTACAAGCCAGCATCCTCCATCACGTGATTATAATGTAAGACGATCTTCTTCGTCGACTAATGATGACTTCCCATTCTAAACAGAGCCTCTTTCTCCAATACATCTACAATAATGCTTTTGGTTATCTTGAAATGTGTTGTCTTCAATCTCTCACCTAAGTATTTATGTCTACCTTCAACAACATCCCATCCACCGTTCTACACGAGAAGTACTCTCAATTTTTTCACCATCTCTGTCAAAACAAAACATTGGACATGTTACACAACTTTTTTAAGTGTAATAAGGTTTAGGGTTCAACGTGTAGGGTTTGGAGTTTAGGATTTAGGGTTTACACTAAATATGAGTGAATAACATTTTTAGTAGTCATAGTAATGATAGGGCTTGGGGTTTAAGTTTCAAACTAAACAAGAGTGAATAGCATTTTTAGCAACCATAGTAATGATAAGGGTTTGTGGTATGCTTGTCTCTGGCTGGACTCACTCGTTTGGGAACATAGACAGACCAGTGAGCCAAGATAGGAACGAGCACTATGGGTGTAACAAAACGGCCAAAACCGCTCCAACCGACCGAATCGGGCCGGAATTGTAGTTTTGGACGGTTTAGGCACGTTGCGGTTCACATGCGGTTTACTATTGAATCAAACCGACTAAGTCGGCAGCCGATAGCCGGTTACAGTCTATCATTGGGACCTTAGAATGAATGAAAACAAGAGCATTACTCAACAGTCGTTAACATTTATGTTCTCTCAAACAAACAGTATGCAAGTGACATATGTACGAACAGTGGCGGAGCCAGGATTTAGCTGGAGGGGTGGCACACTGTCACAAAAATTAGTAGTGGGGCACGGAAAAAATATTTTAGGTGCACAAATGTAATTTACTGAAGGGCACAACTAAAAATATAAATGATTTTGGAGGGTATAATGGTAGTTAATCAAAACTTGAGAGGTGCACTTGGGTCTCCGTGCCTTCACATGGCTCTACCCCTGTGTAGGAAGCAGTTACAGTCACATTTTAGCCACTCCCCCCTGGTTACCGTGCGTGCTCTTCTTCGTTTCAGCCTCCATTTTATGTACGAGCCTAAAAGCAAATCACAATAAACAACCAGTCAGTAAAACAATGCAGATGTAGTCATCCGTCACACGTGTGGAAGATAATTGGTAACGAACATAGGACGATATACATAAGTGAGCACAAAAATCTTAGGTCGCGGAACATTCCTATTTTAGAGAGTTTGAACCAATGAATATTAGGAGAAAATACAGTAGATGAGCGAATTCCATAACCAAAACTGTGTTCTCACAAGCACATTCAAGATTTGATCATTTTAGTTGATCCTTCACGTTCTGTAACAAATCGGAAGACTTGTGTAGTCCAATTTAGAACTTTTCTGGTTCTACCTGCTTAGGCAAATAAAGCAGGATCCCATAGGATAGGCAAAGGCTCTTCAACATGCAATTCACCAAGGCAAGAGAGAATTATTAAGGTAATAAAGGTCGGGAAACTCAGGTGGGAAATGTCTTTTCTTTTTGGTTCTATTACTTATTTACATAACAAGATCATGTCGCAACTAAGTGTCAGAAAAGATGATAAGATCAGAGTCAATATAACAAAAAGAATGTAAACTGTCAATTCACAGGATCATAAACCTTCTCAATATCCAATTTATAAAGCACTCCTTGCTCACCTCCTTTTAACACACACATTCCCACAAAAACCTCAACCAAAGACATCCTACTTTCCACAAAAGCATTCAGATATCCTCAAATGTTAAAACTCAAGCATAAGCACTATAACCTCTGGTCGAACAATATCTCAGTTCTGATGAAGAAAAAAGTCATCAAATTACATGACCCTGGCGCCTTATCCACACCAAAAGCGCCAAAACTCGTCTGACTTCAACTTCCTCATAAGGAGGATCTGATATTGCTCACGATCCTCATCTAAAAGTACAAAATCTAAAACCAACTAAGATCGCCTTCTGAAGCAGACCTACCTGATAAAAGATCACAATCACCAGCCACCACATCCTCCTCAACAAAGGCTAAATCGCCAATCTCAACTTGAGCAATGAAATTCGACCAAAAGTTAGAACTAGCTTGCAATGAAAGGACTAACTAAAGATATCGTCCTCATTTCAACCACAAAGTTTTTGACTTCTGAAGCCAACTATTGAGTCACCTCACACCTGCCACCACATCCTACTCAAGAAAGGATAAATTACCCACCTCAGCTTTAGCAATGAAATTCGACTTACATTTAGAATAGCAATGTGATGCACTAACTAAAGATATCGTCTCCTTTAAACGACAAAGCTTTTGGATTTTGACGCCAACTACTAGCATTTTTCAAATCCATAATATGGAGGTTTGTTTCTGTCCAAGCAAGCAAGTACCCGTCATGTGGGTCATGGCAATCAATCGACTTTGCTACTCCCATGCCTAATGGGTATTTATTTAATCCCTTTGCTTTATACTGTAACGAATCTTGCTAGGTAATTACAAGGCAAATGATTCAAGACTAAATGTTGATTTGAATCAATCAAGGGAATCAAAAATACCATGAAGAGAATTATGTTCCCTTGTATTTTCATCGTAGTTCTTCCAATAACCATGTGTTATTGGTTCTCTCCCTGAAAGCAAGTTTAAAGAACCACAGTTTGCCTTACCAAGTACAAACTGAAATAGTCTCTGCATGGTGGTTCAAAAGCTAATGTCGCGTATTTTCATATTTCTTTCCTTACGCATTTTTTGCCATCTTAACTACAAGAGGAAAATACAAAATATTTTCATTCATCTCAAGGATTTGGAAGTATCTATTGTATTGGAGGAATCACCAACTTATAGTTTAAAACATATTTTTTAGTGGAAGAAGTCGTCAAATTCTTCTATTCATGGTGATTTATTACAGTACTTTATGCAACGGAAGTTGCATCTCATCATTATACACCCAAATGATGTTGTTCAGTAGAAGAATCGGCCCAAGAGTCTGTCGGAGGAGAAGGAAAGAAACATGGATTTGGAGGTGGAAGTGGTACAATCAGAAGTGAGGAAGTTGAAGTTTGATTCAATGCAGTTTTTTCAGAAGGTGTTCTTTGGTTCAAATTTGGATATTTTGTTCTCAATCAATATATCTCTATATTGGCATCCCGGGTTTCTCACATTCTTTAGTGAACTGCTGCTTTATATCCATCACAGTTGGTCTTTCTATGTCAGATGAGTGTTCTTCTGCTCTAAATTAGGGTTTGGACATGAAAAATATATTGCTGAAACTTGTGATTTCTCAAATTCAGACCGAATATAACTTGTTTCATGATCACAGCTTCGTAAGGTTTTATTGAATAATTTGCACTTATAAACAAACTGATTGCAGGAATGGAAGATGCTCACAGGTCAAAATGTGGATAGGCCAGGATCTTCACATGGGCAATTTTAACGAGAAGGGCATATTTGAAAACTCAGATTTCTTGGTCCCTCCAACAAAAGTGTTAAATTCCCAACTGCAAAATGCATGAAAGTGAGTGATTTTAAGGAATCATTGGTTTAAGATTGATGTATAGGAGAGAAAATGTGAGAAAATTTAAGGGCGAAATTGTTCTGCCAATATCCCTTCAGGCATCCTCTAATTAACCACTCCTCTCATTTTTTTGTCCATTTAACCACCCCAAACAGATGAACAGCAAACCGCCTCAAAGTACACAGGAGTGATGAGGGATAGTTTGAAATTTTCCTACCAGTAAAAATTTGGTTGGAAGTCGAAGTAAGGGTAACCTGGCCAAACTGGTGGTTCGTGTAACCCCAGTGTAATGTATACAACAATTGGAACTTTGCAAAGCTATATTTGACCCAAAGATGGGCACTACGGGTGTATTTGAGCCAGTTTCACTCGAGTGAAGTAGAACTTGTTGGTGTTGATTAAGCATACAATAACTTTTTTAATCAGTTTCAAAAATGGCAATAGCAACAGTGGCAGATGTGGATACACCAAAGGTTTCGGGTGGTGATTGAAAAATGGAGAGTCATGATGGGATGGTGGCCAATGTTTGTCATTGTGGTGAAAGGTCATATGATATGCAAAGCCAAATCTTGCAATCACAATCCAAGAATTAACTGATTTAGGTTACAGAGAGTTAAGCAAGCGGAGAGAGGAGATCGAGAAAATTAAGGGAAGATGTGTACATACATAGATGAGTATAAACACAAATAAAGGGCTAGAAGAATAATTGAATGATAGCTGATTGAACTCAAATAGAGTATAATATAAGGAAACAGAGAAGATCTTTGGTTTGGGTCCTTCAATGGGATAAGTGGGCATACCCAAACCTGGTCTTGGACCTGAAGTTCTACTGGGTTATTTTTTGGGTCCAGGTCTTATTTTGTAGTAGCTCTCTCATTTCCGTTTCCTGTCTCATAGGATTTTTCAATCTCTGCTTAATTCATGAGGTCAAAAACCCCTCTCCCCTACCACACTTCTTTTTTACTTAGTTAGGTTATTGTAATACGTGAGTACCTAAATGATAAACATGGTATCATTTAGATGTTGCAGAAAAGTGACTTACTGTTCCACCCGTGACATAATATCTCTGTCCTCAGTCACCGCCCTGTTATAAGAAAGAGTAGTGAAGAGATGAATCATAATCCAGCAAGTATATGCAATCTTGCAAGTAAAATTTACATGGAGTTAGTATAGACGGAAAATTCTTTTCTTTAAAATAATGTCTGCTTCCTGCATATCTTAATTCTTAAAAACCCAGCTTCAAGTAAATAAGCGGAGAAGAAAACCTAAGTAAATAGAGAAAAAAATAAAACAACCACCTACAACCGTAAATATAACTCATACCAAGTTCATTCCTTGATATTGTGAATAAATACTTTACTTCCTAAAGTGTAACATATTGCTCAAAAATCTCATTCAACACATTATATGTAGCACGATTTAAACTGCACCGGATTTGGCAGCATTCAATGCATGGACATTCAGAGTCATTCTTCATAATTCAATACTTCCCACTTTCAGAATGCCTGGAAAAGCAGAAGTGAGCTAATGTTTCATTGAATTCGACATTTGACGACCTTGATATTTGGATCGACTTACATTCCAATACATGCAGTATGAAAATTGACACTTAGTTCCGTGCACAATTGGAATAGCTAAGAACCCGTCGTATTCACCATTTCATGCATAGAGGTTTTTGTATTTCTTGATGTGTCAAATGCATGGCCGGTGTTCAAGAAAATATATCCAAGATTACTAAAGAACGAATGTATGTATAGGAGAAGAGAAACTAGCAGGCTTGTCATGTGAACCATGAGAACTAGACTGAAGGTAATACAAAGAAATACTAACAGACGACCAGTTGCACTTTATTTGATCACTTATAGTACTGTATTCCATCCTTTCATGCAAATTTTACATTCTGAGTAGAAATAACTTACCATCTATCATAACATTCTGCTCGCATATCCCATTCAATTCTCTTCCTACATTGATCATCAACAAACCTGGTCCAAGAATTTCATCGAAGCATGTCAGCAAATGTACATATATACTTTTTACTACAAGACAAGCAGTTACATGTACATAACTCAGAATGACAATATTTTATAGTTAATTCAGTAAAAAAACAAATTAAGATAGAAAATCAATAAAACTCGTGTAGACACGCCAATATTAAATTTCCGGATTCAACTGGTGACCAATCAAATAAAAGAGAAATTACAAATAACATCCTCGTAAATGAGGGTGCTTATTTGTAACTATGATTTAAAATACAATTGTTTCTCTTTCTAAAATATCAAAGATCTGGCAATTCAAATACTAGTATACACGACATCTTTACCAAATTAAGAGTTAATATCATAATATCAAGAGAGTTCAAGTCAAACTATGACTACCCTACACAAACGAAAGGTTGCCCCAGAGGGAAAAACACACACACACTTTGAGATCTAGCAGCGAAACCCTCTCTAGCAAAGGCAAGCGAAGGCAAGTTCAGTTTCTTCCCATCGAAGTTCACAACCTCCACCACTCACATCAAAGATTATCAAGATGCCAAAGCCCTCCATGATGAACAAATAGCTCCAAAGTCCAAACAAGCAGCATTCGTCAAAGAATGCTGAGTATCCATGAAGGCAACAAGAAACACAGAAGAACAAGCTGTCAATGCTTGAAGAGATTGACAGCTCCAAGAAGTATCCAGACACCTCTCCGCACAAATAGGAGATGAACTTTCCCCTCAGTTCAAGGTCAAGCTACAGAACCCTCAACTGAAGTCTGTAGAAAAGGAGAGCCACACACACCTAAGATACACATGAACCACCTCAAACATTCTCCCTCAATTTGGTCTTCTACAGGTGCAACATCTAGAATCTAAACAACTTTAAACTGTGTCATTAATTCCGGTTTATTCCGGAATAAGACGTCAAAAGTCAGTTTATTCCGGTTCTTTCAAATGACCCACGTAACCAACATAGGGGCCAAACGCCAAAGCTTCCGCCCCTCTATTTCCATGTAAGCACCCACACAAGCAGTGAAGAACTCTGAAATGTAGCAGGTGCAACCCAATAAAAGCTGAAGGACGATAAGATTGTAGTATCCCAGAATGACCTCACAGCAGGACAATCCAGCACGATATAATTAACTGATTCGAAATTAGAATTGCACAAAGAGCACCAATTAACTAACACTTCTCGGAGAGAAAGACTAAGTTGTCAGATGTCGAGATTCGTTCATCACATGCACGCCAAACAAAGAAAGTGACCCTTAAGGAAGCCCCTACTTTCCATATCAGAGGAGCATGAACCAAGGAAGCATTTTCCCCACACATGGAGGGTGTGCACAGGATCCTCTAAACCGACCAAATCGCCCAAATCGAACCAACCCAATTCTTATTTGACAGTTTTATGTTGGTTTGGTTAGGTAACGGTTTACAAAAAAATGAAAACCGAAAGTGTGGGTTGGTTAATGGATTCGCTATCAAATTCATCCAATCCTACCCAACCCGACTATATTAGATTATTAATGATATGTGTGTGTGTGTGTACTTGAGTGAGTTAACAACATAATTACTCTAAAAATTACTCTAGCAATTCATTAAAGTATAGTTCTCTTCTCAAAGACTTCTCTGTCTATCTCTTCATCTCCTTAACGAGCATATGTAATTCCTGAAAATTCAAAGATACACTGGATACACTATTGATGGAACCATGAAACCCAACCACCCAAACCAACCCAAGCATGTCGGTTTGGCTGGTTTTGAAGATATCAAGGTTTGATTCTGGTTTTGAATTTAAAAGAACCGAAGGTATTGGTTTGGTTTGTGATTTCTTAGTCAAACCGCTAAAACCAACCCATGCACACTCCTAGGAAGAACTGAAGACAGAGGCAGAGGCAGCACGAGATGGAGACGCCAACACGTCGAATTTGGAAAAATGAAGACACAGGCAGGCGCTTATACTTGTGTAATGTGAATGACCATTTGACAAATAAATGTATACAAGACATGGCCACGAAATCACAAAGGTTTTGCTAGCGTCCAACAAAAATAATAGTGTGGGTGGACTTTTCACAAACTGTATGGAGATGTTTTAACTTCGTAAATTTACTTGAGACAAAAAAAAAGGCGGAATTGTTTAGTACAAAAGAGGTGGAATTGGTTAGTACAAAAAAAACATTGGCAAAATCGGTAAATCAGAATCAAGAATTAGAAAGAAATGGCGATACTAGGACAAATGGAAAAATGGGTATCAGTCGGCACTGTGTTCTTTCTTCGCGACCATGCTCGACGGTGACGATGGATTCGGCGATTTCTTCAACTCAAAGTCAGCTGCTATGTTTTCTAGGTTCACCAATGGGTCCGGCAAAATAGAGTTGCGTGATCTGCAATCCCCCCGTCGGTGGAGGTGGATGATGAGGATCTGACCAGACCCAGGATCAGAAATAATCTTCTTCTTCCTTTATTCTCTGCGTTTTTTTATCTATGCAGAACTACTCAAGTGGCCCTCAGTTCATGGCTTATTGATGCGGACAAGGATTGAAAGTATCTCAAATTACCCATTATATTTAGTTTATCTTGGTTAGGATCTAAACTTGTTATCAGAATAAGTTAGTTGTTATCATTTTAGTAGTTCATCTTGTTTTGAATTTTAGTTTGTTTAGGACTTCTCCAGTGTTTCTAGGTGTCAAGTCTGCATTTGTTTTTCAGCTTTGATTGATGAATAAATATTGATTTCTCCTCACGTTTGAGTTTGAGCATTTTTACTGAATCAGAGTGATTCAATTTTCAACTTGGTGCATCCTGCATCATTGATTCAGTTTTCATCTTGGTGCATCCTGCATCACTTATGTTAGTTATTTTTGACACAGTTATGTATGAGTTTATTTGTCACTATATAATGTAGTGTGGGACTGTGGGGGGTTTATCAGCTCAGACTTGCCTAGATGCACCCTCGGACAGGCGACCACTTCAAAGCAATCAAGCACACTAAACAAGTAACCGAAACTCCTCGCTCTCACCTCATAAAATATCAAAAGTATCATCATCAGCAAATAACAAATAGGAAAGCTCAACATGAGACCCACCCCAACTGACCAATCAAATACTTTTCAAGAAACCTCCCTGCACCGCTCTCTTTAACATCCAGGTAAGGGCCTCCATGTCAAATTGTCAATGATAAACAGTGTCTCCTTGGCACACCCCACGAGAAGGTTGAAAAAACCATTCAGCCGTCCTATTGGCAGCAATAGACAATCTAACAGCGGGGACACAAGACCTAATCCACCCAAATCCATCAACGTTACATGATCATAAGCCTTCCCAATATCCAACTTAAAAAGCACCCTGGCTGGCCACCCTTAGGCCTATTAATCCACACACTCATTAGTCCCCATGACGGCATCTAAAATCCGTCTACCTGACACAAAAGAAAGCAAACCTTCTGGAATTTGTCTTAGTTTACACGGATCTAGTAACTATATATCGTAAGCACCTCCCTTTCATTATGACAGGTCTCTTAGGTGGCAATGTGGCAAGCAGTTATACACTGTTGTTTTGGTTTGATACTTTCCAGAAATCAAATCACATCCCGTTTACGCTATTGTGTTGGAAAAGAGTTAAACCTAATTTTTTTAACAGACACTCGCAACATCCTCACTTGTGGAGCACACAGGTGGAGCCAGCTTGATTATCAGACTTTCGAAGCGGAATTCGAGAATTCTGACTTTACTAGGGTTGGTTTTCCTACTGAGGCTGGCAGATTGAATTGTGAAAGGATGAAACATTATTGGGACTCGGGGGCGGAGCCAGGTCTTCGAAACACCTGGGTCACTTTTGCAAGGTATTCAAAATACCTAGGACACTGTTGCGGCAACGGCACAATTAGAACTTTTCGTACATTATAGGGCAAAATTGTAGGTTTTTCAAAGTTTTGGGTAGGGCACGTGCCTACCCGGGCCGCGGGTTGGCTCCGCCCTAGGTCCAAGAGATTGCAACAATTAATCACACTCTGGAGAAGATATTCAATACCACGGGGGTATGGGTGATGTGGTGCCACGGGACACTCTAATTGATGTTACCTGCCAATCTATAGAGAGTCTGAAATCTGAGAAAGTATTCTTTGGGGCTAGCCCCACCACTGTGGCATGCCTGCGTGGTGGGGCGCACCATTCAATTTTTGACAAACAAGCAAAATTGGGTGAGTTCCATTTGACTAATGCATATTTGTCAAAAGTTGAATGGCGCGCCCCACCACGCAGGCATGCCACAGTGGTGGGGCTAGCCCCAATGAATACTTTCTCCTGAAATCTGAATTATTTCGCAATTGAGAACAGTGGTTCTTTAAACTGCCATCCTAACTATCTTAGTAGGACATATTAATAAAAGTTGTGTAGTTTAAGGTCGCGGAGATGGATGTCTAGAAAAAAAAAAATACTGGTCAAATCAACCCTAAAGAACAACGCAAATCCAGGAAAGAAAATGTAGAGAACGAAGGAGAGTGAAGCGTACCAGTTCCCTAGTGCCGGAACCAAACATAAGAAAACAACCTTTCGAGCGATACCCATTGCTGGAACAACAACAACAACAACAACAAGGTAAGAGAAAACACACGAGACTATTTTCAACCCTAATAATAATAATCTGATGTAAGCAGTGGAAACTTGCCGTACGCTTGTGATCTGGTGCGGTTTCACGATATTATTATTCTCACAATTGTTGTAAAACGAGATTTGTAAAAGAGAGACCGAGAGATGAGAGACAACAATAGTAACGGGACTAGTGTGGGTGAGATTCGTAGAATGGCTTTTGGACTTTTGGTAGAACATTTGGTTTTCAGGTTGTGGTTAAAAAAATTATTTTTTCTTTTTTTGAGAAAAAAAAAATATTTTTTCTAGAAATTTTGTTTAAATCAATATTTTTTTGTGATAGATTAAAAATTGGACAAATTGCAAATGGGTGCTACTTCAAGGGGTAGAGCGTTTTTTTTTGAAATAGAGCGTTTAAAAAGCTCATGCATGAGGTTTTGGGTTTGAATAAGTCTGTGTTTTGTTTGATGGTACCACTCCGTCCCAGCTCTTTCTACCCATGTTGACTTTTTGACTCGTATCTGGGTCACTTTGACCGGGTGAGTTGGATAGCAAAATAATACGATATTTTGATAATTTTTTCACCGTATTATAGAAAAACTTTTACTCTACAACACCAGGAAAAAATTATCGAAAAATTGCATCGGTTTGCTATTCAAATCAACGGGTCAAAGTGACCAAGTGAACAGTGGCAAAAGTCAGTTTGGGTAGAAAGAGCTGGGACGGAGTGGTACTTTGCAGGGGTTCAGATAAGTAGGCTATGGTCCTACCATTTCTAAACTTTTCTTTGTTGATGACTCATTTCTTTTTGGGAAAGCCACTATAGATGAAGCTACTGTAATTAGAGAAATCATTGATCTCTTTTGTTCTACATCTGGTCAAAGGTTCAGTTTTGATAAGTCAGCTCTAGTCTTTTCTTCATCTGTGACTAATGCTGTTAAATACTACCATGAGAAGTATTTGGGCTTGCCTAGTTCTAATGGAAAGGAGAAAAAGATAATTTTAAATGTTCAAAAAAAGAGCGTGGAAAAAGTTTTCTTCCTACAAAGCGAAGTCCCTAACCCCTACGGGTAAAGAAGTTTTGATAAAGGTTGTGGCACAGGCCATCCCTACTGGGTAAGGACATTGACAAAAGATGTCTTCACTGAACATCCTGGTCCTTTCAATGTGATCATAAAACTGAAGGGAGCATTGGTGTGAAGGACATGGAGGCTTTTAACATGACCCTCATTTCGAAACAGGTTTGGAGAGTTTGTACTAAACCTAATCTTCTTGTGTCTAGGATTTACAAGCCAAGTATTAAAGAGAAAGCAATGTGCTTAGTGCTGAAATTGGCCACACCCTTAGCATATTTGGAGATGTTTTATGAATGTTAAGAAAGTCATTCTTGAAGGTTGCAGATTTGTTGTTGGTAGTGGTGAGAGGATTAAAGTTTATACAGACAAGTGGATCCCTGAGGGTGGAGGCAGAAGGGTTTACTCTCATCCTACTCCACCAATGCACACCACTGTTAACTATTTTATCACTGCTAATAGAAAGTGGAACATGGAGTTATAGATGTTGTGGCTATTAGTAAAATTCCACTTTTCCAGGCTTCTACTACAGATTGGTTGTGCTTAGGCCTGGCAATTTGGTTCAACCCGTCGTTTCGCGGGTCAGGTCGAGCCGTGTCGGTCATAAACGGGTTGACCCGAAGGTGACCCATTTATCCCCGTGTCACTTTCGATTTAACCCATTTTGACCCGTCGGGTTGCGGGTTCGTGTCGGGTCATCATGTTGACCCATATATTGTTCGGATTTTGCCTATGTAGCTTCCTAAAATAATGCCAATGATGACAAAGATTGTTAAAGTTGTGTTAAGCGGGTTGAAACGGGTCAATTTTGGGTTGTCCAGGTTGACCCTAACCCGACCCATTTATTTTCGTGTCGATTTCGTGTCGACCCGTTAGTGATCCGCTGCGGGTTCGTGTCGACCCAAACCCGCTAACTTCGTGTCGTTTTCAAGTCGTGTTGTGTTGAATATTGCCAGCCCTAGTTGTGCTGGGGTATAACTACATATGGTAACTACACTTGTAAAATAGGCTATCAGATCGCACACCATCACCATAAATGGATAGGCAAGAAGAAGAGTATTGCAGATACTAGAACAGGTAAATTAAATCATGATTTTTCCATGATCTGGAAGATGAAAATACCTCAGAAGATCAAATACTTCTTGCGGAAATTCAGCAATCCTATTCTGCCTGTCCGAGCAAACCTTTAGCAACACAGTATGTCGATCTCTGCACAATGTCCCCTATGTCTTCAATCTGCAGAATCCCAAATCCATTTGTTCAGACAGTGTAAAGAAACAAAGTTTAAATGGAATAAATTACAGGAACATATGGACTTATCTGCAAATATTTACGATGATAAAACATGGCTTTGTTCAATTCTCCATAAGAATGAGAAGTTGGGTCAAATTAAATTGATTGCAACTTTATGGATTATTGGGAAAATTCGAAACCTTAGGATATGTTTGGTTCTTGGAAAATGGGAAGGAAAAGAAAATAATTTTCTTGTCAGTTCCCATTATGGGTTTGGTTGCACAATTATATCAGGAAAAGAAAACCAAATGGAATTGGAAGGAAAATATTTATTAAGGAAAAAGAAAATTTAGTTTCCATCCAAAAACGGACGGAAAAGGAAAAAGAAAAGAAAAAGGGACGTCGCGTGCCGTCTCAACCCTCTCGCCCTCTCTCTTCATCGCGGAGAGAATGAAGATTCGCCGGAACAATCATCAGAGTTCGATTGCGAGTACGAGTGGGCTTTAGATTCGCCGGAAGTTATGGTGATTTCTGGGTTTGGTTTCTCAGTTGGAGAGTAACGGCGTGGATTCGGGGTTCGAGATGAAGCCTCTGCTTCGGGCTTCTCCGGCTGTTCTGCTCGGCTTGAGCAGAGGAAGACGGTGGTGAGGGGTTCGCATAGAGGTTGGGATTTGGTGGCGGCAGTTTGATGGTCGGACGGCGGTGCTGGTGCTGCGGCGATGGTCGGCAATTGCGGGAGGGGGAGGGGTGTTTCTGTGAGTGAGAAATTGGGAGAGATAGATGGCGTTTCTGGGTTTATAACCGTTGGGATTGATCAAATTGAGTGAGGGAGAAATGGGTTGTTTGTTGGTGGGTTTGTTACTGTAACAGAGGGGGAGGTGGAGAAGATGATGGGAGGGATGATCCCATGTGGCTGGAGTACAGGTGGAGCGTAAGAAAGTTTCCAGTGCTAGCGGTGTACAAAAGTTATCACATAAATTTTCATTTTCGATTTCATTTTCCAGGTTCAAATGAAAACCAAACAGGGCAAAGAAAATCTGTAGAAATTGTTGTATTTTCTTTCTATTTTCTAGCGACCACCAAACAAAGGTAAGAAAATAACTTTCTTTTCCGTTATTTTTCTTTTCTTTGCATTTTCTTTTCCATTTTGATTTCCAAGAACCAAACACAGTCTTAGGGTTTTCGAGAATATTTCTATGAACCAAACACAAGTTCAGAACTAGATTTATCTGAGTGCGGATGAGCTTTTAGAAGCCGAACGAACAACGAATAGCACGGCAGAGGAGGATTTACCTTGTCGTTGGATACCGCCGGCGATCAGAAAGCTTAAGGTTAATGATTACTTCACGGATTCGACTTATTCTGATGGTGCATGTGTAGGAGCTATCATTCGTGGCCACCATGAGTCTTTTACCAGAGTTGTTTCAATCCTATTTCTGCCAGTGCTGAATTCAAGTCATGGAGAGGCGATGGCATTGCTGGAAACAGCAAGGCTTCTCTTTGATATTGATTTGGAACCAAAAAGTTTCATCTTTGAAACCGATTCACTTAATCGCTCTCTACAGGTGGGTTGAAGATTCGAAGATTTGGTTGAATGAATGGCATTTCATTTTGGCATAACTTTGCTATGTGATCAAGAATCAATTGCAAAGTGAGGTTTCGTTTATAAAGAAGGACGACAACCAAGCAGCACATGTGATGGCATTGAAGGGGCGGTCGTCATAGGAAGTGCTCGTGTACTCGGTTCATCCATCTCTATATCTAATGAGTGCCCTAGGTATACAAATCAACTGATCTTGATGTACCCAGGTTTATAGATTGGTCTTCGTTTGGTTTGTTTTTCTTTTGGTTTATTTTCGTATTGAGATTATTTGTTTTGAGCTTATTTGTATTGGGCGCAGTGGGTAAGTTCCATATCCCCTACTTTTACCCTTTGGGCGTGTTGTATGTTTATAAATAATACGCAGAGTTTACTGTTGATATAGATGCCCTAGAGCCAATCTTGTTTAGTATGAACATTATTGTGGCTAGAATAATCATTGTATTATTTATGGAGATATTTAATATAATAAAGTCCTTAGATTACAAATGTGTTGTTTATCTTAAATATCTCCAGTCCATTATATTTATTAACAGGACGATCAACTATATACTACTATGGGGTTGGATTGATATGGAGATATCACGATCCAACACATTGATATGTGTTAGGAGTAATGGCATATTGCACTGACCTACTAGCAAGAAGGCTACATAGAAGTTATGTAAAGTCACAAGTATTTCTCGTTGTGAAAATGGTATTGTGGTCCTTAGACTTGAAGTCACTAGATCCTCTAATTGTGGAATATTGTGTTTTGATATCGTCAAACACTACACCGTGATTGGGTAGCAATAAAGGTGTTAGTTTGACACAATAGGAAGCAAGCATAGAGATGGTAGTGATGTAGATAGGATTTGTCCCTCCCACATACCGGGAGCAAATATCCGCGGCCACTCGAGCATTAGTGCTTATAGAATGTCTGGCTAGCCTCGGATTAATCAATATGGGGATATTGATGTTATCTGCATGGATAAGACTATTCCCAGGATCGAGAAACTATGGATTGGATATACGAGTGTGACTTGTATGTCTCGTGTCCAATACGGTGAGAAAAAGGGATAATGCAATGCTGGAACATTGGTCACAAGGTTTGTCGTATTACTGACTATTTCTATTAGTTCGGTGGCATGGATGTGTTGCTAGACACCGCTCCACGTTTGTAATTGTTACTACCAACTAAGTAGAAACCTATGGGGTCACTCTCCCTATGGCTTAACCCGGATTTGGGAACTAATTAGTATGATTAATTAATTATAATGGTCAATACGCAACTACTTGCAAACTTGGTAGGACTAATTTGCAAGTTGGACTAATCCGTGTATGAACAGGATTAGTAGAGGGGCTAATATGTAGTTAACAAGGAGTTGTTAGATTATATAAAGAACACTCCTAGCTTATTTTCCCATAGAGTGTCATAATTGTTATCGCAAAAGGAGAGAACAAAGCAAGGAGAGAGCCAAAGACAAGGAGGTCGAACCGACCCCCCCCCCCCCCCCCCCCCGTCCGCCCTTCCTCACCGTCGACCACAGAGGCGTGGCCTCTTTTGATCTCTTTTTGCATGATCTTCTTCTTCCTCCTTCATTCCTAGATATCACAAAGGTGTGGAGGATCCGGAGACAATCCTAGGAGTGAAATTTTGCATAGAGACGTGAACACAATTTCACGTGAAGTCATCCAAGGAGACAAACAAGGTACATGAAGTTCACATCCTTTACCATCGTTATGAATTCTACACTTGTGATCCTTCGAGGGTCTTGAAGGGATTTTATTATTGTTTATTCCGCAGCGCATCCATTATTAAGACCCTACAGTGGTATCAGAGCCACAGGTCGTAGAGCATAAAGTGGTTTATGTGTTACGTTTATGTCAATTTTACACCTTAATTGTTGATTATCGCGTAAAACTGAATAATTAAGCATATTGATGTAACTTTGAATGTGATTCAATCAAGTAAGATCTAATTTTATATATGATGTAAAGATTAGTGAATTTGGATCACATATGATGTGAATTTTAGATCTTGAAAACTAGGGTTTGGGCACAAATTGGGGAAAAGGGTTTTTCCAATTAGGAAACAACTAAACTTGGGAAACAAGGAAAGGAACGAGTTGTTTTGGAAACAACCCCTAAAGGGTTCGGCCCCCTAGGAACCCCCCCTCCCCTTCCTTGCCGCCCAATCCAAAGGGTTGCGACCCCAAGCCGGGTTGGCCCACAGGCGATTTGACCGCGCGGGTCAAGCCTGCCCGGACGGCTCTTTGAGGTTCGGTCAAGTGTGTTGGTGGGCCCTCTTGGAACGTTTTGACCCTAGTTCATCCAAACAACTAAAATTGAACAAGCGCGTTAAAAATTAGATTTTAACTGTATTATGTGCTTTTGCATGGTGATTGGATATGACCTTAGAATGTTTATTTTTGTGGTTTGGTTTTATTGTAATTATAAATTAATTAGGTTTTACGGCCTGCGAGCCGGTCATCTCCTCAACTTGTGAGGTCCCTCTATTTAGTATAGATGCTAGCTAGTATTAGATAGAGTAGATGATAGTCAAGACATGGAGAAGAAGCCTAAAGAATTGAAGGAACCACAAGAGGCGGCATTACACAAAGCTAAGGAGCATGGGACTAAAGGTGAAGGCACATGGAGATGAGCTTGCTATTTTTAGGGCTTATAGATATTCTCATTGGCTTGAGAATATCTTAGTTTAGGAAGCCATATTCACATCACGTTTATTTATTGTTTGTGATTGTTTAATTATTGTCTTGTTATTTATTGTTGATGTATGGATGATGCATGCAAATCGGTAACAAGATATAAACAACCTGAATCTTTTATTTTGGGATTGCCCAACCCAAATAAGTAGATTAGTTATATGATTAACAAAACAAATAAAATTAATATTGAAAATCCCTGAAATTTAAATATTGCGTTTTTGCTATCTCATAACTCAACACTCCTCATAATCATGTTTTATCAAGTTCGGGCTTGCCAAAGCAAGGAGAGTTGATTCATCATGATGTGATGCGACGGCACAAGCTAGTAATGTGCTATTGTTGAAGTAAGAGGTTGGACGCAACTAGGCTAGTTCAATAGGATTGAAAGCCTAGAGGAAAAAAAATTGGAATTATCTATAGGATAACTAAATAAGGAGTTGTTTGCCCAATTGAACCAAGATTTGCATGGGATGCAATTGGAATTGTTCCTACCTAAATAACTAACTTTTGGGTGACTTGCCAAATAAAGCTAAAAAATAAGTGAAATATGGATCTTGGCCCACTAGAAAATATAATGATATTTTCCGCATTAATATGGAGGGTTATTAAACTGAGTAAAATTGTGGAGCTAGGTTTAATAATCTAGCCATTATTAAATGTAATTATTTTCTCACAAAATACTAAAACTTGTATATTTCTCATTTTGTAGAATTCCAATGGCAAACAATCATAGAATTCATCACAATCCCTACGATCTGTCCTTGAGAAGGACAAGATTTCTGGAACATACTTTCCGAACCGATACAGAAACTTGAAAATCGTTATCAAGCAAGAAAAAAGACTGTACATTCTAGCGGAGAAAGTTCTTGTGGGTCCAGATAACAATACTCCTGCAGCCCTAAAGGCATATCAGAAGATTGTTGATGATGCTAATGATGTGACATGCCTTATGCTTTGCACCATGATTCGTGAGCTTCAGAAGCAACACGAGAACATGGCTGCTTACGATATGATCCCACACTTAAATTAGCTCTTGCAAGAGCAGGAGAGGGTTGAGAGGTATGAGGTTTCCAAGGCATTGTGGGACCTCACGTACTCGGAATGATCGGGTACTTGGAGAATCTCGCACGCTTCGGGTTTCCGGTGGGTCAAGAGTTGGGCACTGATCTCATTTTTCAATCGTTGCCTGATAGTTATGGACAGTTCATCGTGAACTATAACATGAATGATATCAACAAGCCTCTGCCATATTTACTCAATATGTTAAGGACAACTGAACAAAGCATCAACAATGGAAAGGGCAAGGACATAATGATGGTGCGCAAAGGAAAGAGCAAGCGAGTTGCTTCTACCTCCAAAGGGAAAGGCAACGCAGTTGCCAAACCCCAAGAAGTTGCCATTAAACTTGTTGGTCGCGTTGTCAAGGGCGTGACTAAGGGTGACTGTCACTACTGAAGTCAGCCGGGACACTGGAGGAGGAACTACCCAAAGTAATTGGGAGGATAAAAGGCTTCGAATAGTGATTTCACCACCACCAGGTATTTTTTTATGGATGTCAATTTAACTATCTCTTCATCTTGGGTATTGAATACTGGATGTGGATCTCACATTTTTCAAAATGTGCAGGATCTAAAGAGAAAGTAGAAGATCGGCTAAAGGGGAGATAGACCTGCGTGTTCGAATGGTGAAAAGGTTGTTGCATTGGCCGTAGGCGTGTACGAGTTGGCTCTACCTTCAGGATTAGTTTTAGAATTAGATAATTGCTATTTTGTGCCTTCTATGAGCAGAACCATTATTTCTATTTCTTGTTTGGACGAGAAAGTTTTTATTATTTCAATAAAGGAAAATTGTTGCACCATTTATTTTGATAGTATTCACTATTGTAGTGGGAAATTTTTAATGAATTATATATCCTTGATCTAAGTAATATAACATAAATACCAAGAGGATTTAAATGAATGATTTAAATCCCAATTTATCTATGGCACTATCTTTTAGGCCATATAAACGAGAAACGCATCTCTAGACTCCGTAAGGATGGATTCCTAGACTCATTTTATTATGAATCATATGAGACATGTGAATCTTGTTTATTAGGAAAATGAAAAATTCCCCTTTCAATAAGAAAGGTGAGAGGACTAGTGAGCAATTGGCTCTCGTGCATACTGATGTATGTGGGCCATTTGCCACGTCTGCCAGAGGTGGTAATATTTATTTCATTACATGTACTGATAATTTCAGTAGATATGGATTTGTATACCTTATGAAGGCCAAATCTGAATCCTTTGAAAAGTTCAAAGAATTTAAGAATGAAGTAGAGAAGATAGTTGGCAAGAGTATTAAGGCTCTACGATTAGATCGTGGAGGTGAATACTTAAGCCAAGCGTTTGGTGACTATCTTAGAGAGTGTGGGATCTTGTCCCAAATTACTCCACCCCGAACGCCACAGTTGAATGGCGTGTCCGAGAGGAGGAATCGAACAATGTTGGACATGGTTCGATCTATAATGTGAAACTCATTCCATTATCATTTTGGGGCCACGCTCTACTATGTGCAGCTTTTACCCTTAACTGTGTTCCATCTATATCAGTCATGAAGACTCCATATGTGATGTGGAGTGGGAGGCGTCCCACGTTGTCGTTCATGAGGATTTACTGCGATGTGTATGTAAAGCGTTTACAAACAGAAGAGCTCGGGTACAATTCGGATAAGTGTAAGTTCTTGGGATACCCTAAGGAAACGAAAGGGTATTACCTATACAATCCTACCGAGAATAAAGTGTTTGTTGTTCGGACCGGCGTGTTCCTAGAAAGAGAATTTGTCTCTAAAGGAGCAAGTGGCAGGACAGTAGAACTTGAAGAAATTCAAGAACCACAAACTACCAAATCTGCTATGGAACATGAACAGGAACTGCAAGGTGTTGTGGAGGAACATGTTCAGGTAACACAATGAAATTGTATTCACAAGTCTAGACAACATAACGATAACGATAGTAAGGGTATGAGTATCTTGATACCTTTGGGTTCTCTTGTGATGACTTCACTCGTGAAAATTGTATTCACGTCTCTATGGCTAGTCCACTCCTAGGATTGAATCCGGATCCTTCAAGCCTTTTTGCTATCTAGAGTTGAAGGAAGAAGATCACGCAAACCGGAGCAAAGGAGGGGGCGGCACCTCCTTGTGGCCGACGGGTGAGGGGCGGCCTGAAGGGGGTTCGTCCCTCTTAGTGTTTTGTCTCTCTCTCTCTCTCCTTGATTTTTCTCTCCTACTCAAAGTATGTTATGAGCATTAGTTGGAAAAATAAGCTATGAGTGTCATTTATATATTCCAACAAATCCTTGTTAACTCCATAAAGGTCCCTCTACTAATCATGTCCATGCACGATTAGTCTAACTTGCAAATTAGTCCTACTAAGTTTGCAAGTGGTTGCGTATTGATCCTTCCATTAATTAATCATATTAATTAATTCTCAAGTCCGGTCTAATCCATAGGGAGTGTGACCCCATAGGTTTCTACTTAGTTGGTAGTAACAATTACAAACATGGATAGCAAGACATCCATGCCACCCAACTAATAGCAATAGTCACCTGACAAACCTTGTGCAAGTATAGTCTCATCCCTTTGTCTCTATATCTGTATTGGACACGAGACATACAAGTCACACTCGTATATCCAATTCATAGTTTCTCGATCCTGAGAATAGTCTTATCCATGCAGATAACATCAATATCCTGTATTGATTTATCTGAGTTTGGCGAGACATTCTAAAAGCACCAACCCTCGAGTGGCCGCAGATATTTCCTCCCATTATGTGGGAGGGACAAATTCTATCTACATCAGTACCATCTCTAAGCTTGTTTCCTATTTTGTCCGATGTATGTTTTTATAACTACCCAGTTACGGTGTAGCGTTTGACGATGTCAAATTACAATAATCCACAACTACAGGATTTAGAGACTTCAAGTCTAAGGATGACAATACCATTGTCACTACGAGAAGCGTTTGTGACCTTACATAACTTGTATGTAGCCTTCTCGTACATGGGTCAATACAGTATGACATTACCACTAATGCATACCCGTGTGTTGGATCGTGATATATCCATATCCATCCAACATACTAGTCAATATTTTATTGCACAATTAATCAGTATAATTGAATAGGGATATTTAAGATAAACAAACACATTTGTAATCTAAGTAATTCATTATATTAAATATCTCCATAAATAATACAATGAATGTTAGTCAAAACATTGTTCATACTAAATAAGAGTGCCTCTAGGGTATCTATTCCAACAGTCTCCGACTTGTACTAGAGCCAATCAGGTGCATATCGTATGCCAATAGATCTAGTGTGCCCTTCATGCTTGCGCTGAACAAGCGACTTCGTAAGTGGATCTGACAGATTCTCATATGTAGGATCTTGCATATCTTCACATGTCCTCTATCGATAATATCTCGAATAAGATGGAACTTCCTAAGTACGTGCTTGGATTTCTGGTGTGACCTGGGTTCCTTTGATTGTGTGATCGCCCCAGTGTTGTCGCAATACAACTTAATTGGATCCACAATGCTAGGAACCACACTAAGCTCAGTGATGAACTTCGTAATCCAAACAGCTTCCTTTGTTGCGTCATTCACAGGAATGTACTCAGCCTTAGTTGTAGAATCAACAACTGTCTCTTGCTTTGGAACTCTTCCAGCTCACCGCTGCTCCAATCAGGCAAAACACAAATCCCGCCTGCGATCTGAATCATTTATGTCGATTTGGAAGCTTGCATCCGTGTAACCCCTTACACGTAACTCTTCCTCACCTCCATATATCAAGAACGCGTCATTTGTTATTCTCAAGTTCTTGGGGATGTTCTTGACAATAATCCAGTGACTCTCACCCGGATTGGATTGGTATATGGTTGTCATACTCAATGCATATGAAAAATTTGGTCTAGCACATAACATGGCGTACATGATGGATCCTATGGCCGAGACATAGGGAACCCTACTCATGCTTTCCTTCTCAATCTCATGGGAAGGACAATCATTCTTCGAAAGAATGATCCCATGTGACATGGGCAAGAATCCCTTCTTGGAATCTTGCATGTTGAACCGATTAAACACTTAATCTATATATGTACTTTGACTTAGGCCTAGCAGCTTCCTCGATCTATCTCTATGGATCTTGATACCAAGTATATAACCTACATCCCATGAGTCTTTCATTCAGAAACACTTTCCTAGCCAATCTTTAACAGATTGCAACATGGGAATGTTGTTTCCAATGAGTAGTATATCATCCACATACAAGACCAGAAAAGCAACATAGCTCCCACTAACCATCTTGTAGACACAAGATTCATCTTTGTTCTTGATGAAGTCAAACTCTTTGACTGCTTCATCAAAACGTCGATTCCAACTCCTAGAAACTTGATTTAATCCCTAAATGGATCATTGTTGTTTAAAAACTTAATTTGCATGCTCTGGATCCACAAAACCCTCAGGTTGTGTCATGTACACATCCTCGAGGAGGTTTCCATACAGAAACGTTGTTTTGACACCCATCTGCCAAATCTCATAATCGTAGTAAGCTGCAGTATCAAGTAAGATTCGAATGGATTTGGTCATAGCGACTGGGGAAAAAGTTTCATCATGGTCAATACCATGAATTTGTATGAATCTTTTAGCCACCAGTCGGCCCTTATAGGTAATCACATTGCCATCCATGTCGGTATTCTTCTTGAAGACCCACTTGCACCCTATGGGTCGATCCCCTTGGGGTGGTTCCACCAAAGTCCATACTTTGTTGGTATACATGGATTCCATTTCGGATCTCATGGCTTCAAGCCACTTCTGAGGGTCCGGCCCTTTCATGGACTCTCCATAGGTAGTAGGCTCATCATCTATGAGCAACGTGTCACCAGATTCTGTCACGAGAAGTTCGTACCTCTCTAGCTCCTGGCGCACTCTACTCAACCTACGAAGCTATTGTGTTACTTAAACATGCTACTCCACAACCTCTTGTGGTTCCTGTTCATGTTCCATAGTAGGACTAGTGCTTTGTGGTTTTTGAACCTTTTCAATTTCTACAGTCCTCCTACCCGTTTCTTTAGAGACAAACTCTCTTTCTAGAAACACGCCAGACCGAGCAACTAACATTTTGTTCTCAGTTGAATTGTAGAAGTAATATCCCTTAGTTTCCTTAGGGTATCCCACAAATTTACACTTATCCGACTTGGGCACTAGCTTGTCTAGTTGTAAACGTTTTACATAGACATCATAGCCCCAAATCTTCATGAATGACACTGTGGGACGCCTCCCACTCCACATCTCATATGGAGTCTTCATGACCGATTTAGATGGAACACGGTTAATGGTGAAAGATTCACACAATAGAGCATAGCCCCAAAAGGATAAGGGAAGATCAGTTTGACACATCATAGATCGAAACGTGTCTAACAGTGTTCGATTCCTCCTCTCAGACACGCCATTCCATTATGGCGTTACAGGTGGAGTGAGTTGGGACCAGATCCCACACTCTCTAAGATAGTCATCAAAATCTTGGCTTAAGTATTCACCTCCACGATCCGATCGTAGAGCCTTAATACTCTTGCCAAGTTTCTTCTCTACATCATTACTGAATTCTTTGAACTTTTCAAGTTCGGATTTGGCCTTCATAAGGTATACAAATTCATATTTACTGAAATCATCAATAAATGTAATGAAGTAGACGTAACCAACCCTGACAGCTGTGGCAAATGGCCCACATACATCGGTATGCCCGAGTGCCAATTGCTCACTAGTTCTGTCACCTTTCTTATTAAAAGGGGACTTTGTCATCTCTCCTAATAAACAAGCCTTACATGTCTCATATGATTCAAAATCAAATGAGTATAGGAATCCATCCTTATGGAGTCGAGACACAGGTTTCTCGTTTATATGGCCTAGACGACAGTTCCATAGATAAGCAGGATATAAATCATTCATTTCAATCCTCTTGATATTTATGTTATAGACATGATTACTTAGATCAAGGATATATAATGCATTAAATAATTGCCCACTACAATAGTGAATACTATCAAAATAAATGGAGCAACAATTTTCCTTTACTGAAATAGTAAAACCATCCTTGTCCAATCACGAAACAGAATTAAAGTTTCTGCTCATAGCAGGCACAATATAGCAATTACTTAATTCTAAAACTAATCTTGACGGCATAGACTGCTCGTACACGCCTACGGCCAATGCAGCAACCTTTGCTCCATTCCCAACGCACATGTTTATCTCCCCTTTAGCCAATCTTCCACTTCCCTTTAGATCCTACACATTTCGAAAAATGTGAGATCCACATCCAGTATCCAATACCCATGATGAAGAGATAGTTAAATTTACATCTATAACGAAAATAAACGGTGGTGGTGGAATCACTATTCTAAGCCTTTTATCCTCCAGATACTTTGGACAGTTCCTTCTCCAGTGTCCATGTTGACTGCAGTAGTGAAAATCACCCTAAGTCACGCCTTTGGCAACGCCACCAGCAGGGTTAAGAGCAATTTCCTTGGATTTAGCAACTGCCTTGCCTTTTCCTTTGGAGGTAGAGGCAAATCTTTTGCCCTTCCCTTTGTGCACCATCTTTATGGTCTTGCCCTTACCTTTGTTGATGCTTTGTTCAGTTGTCCTCAACGTATTGAGTAAATCTGATAGAGGATTCCTGTTATAGTTCATGATAAACCGTCCATAACTCTCAGGCAACGATTGCAGAACGAGATCGGTGGCCAACTCATCGTCGACCGGAAATCCTAGACGTGCGAGATTCTCCAATTATCGAATCATACGGAGCAAATGAGGTCCTGATAACGCCCAATTAGGGGTTATCTTTTAGCCTGATTTCACGAGTATTTGTGTCGGAATTAGCGGTTTTTGCCGGAAAATGCCTTAGAATGCCCCGGGAATCTAGAACGAGACGTTTATTTGTATTTGCTGGATTTATGCTTAATTCTTGCTATATTTGGATATGATCGCGGGTTTTCGTTCGTGTTGCCTTTTCAGGAACAGGTTCGGGAGGTGCATCGGGAAGCGTGTCGGGACCAAGCCGGGACCGTATCGGGAAGCGTGCACAAGACCGGGACACGACGGAAACACGGAAAAGTAGAAGTACACCGAAGAGGCAAACCGGGAGCGTCAGGCAGAAGAGTGGGACCCAGGGGACCAGACCTGGCCCACCAGAGGACCAAGTGGGCCCACCTACCCCCACGGCCAGTTTTGACTTTTGGTCAAAGACGGTGGACCGATGGCAGATTCCGTAATTTCGAGCACAAGCGTTTTCAGGAAACAGCACTATTTAAAGACTCGTCCAGACTCGTTTTGAGGACAATCACGAAGACACAGCACAATTCTCAGCACAACCAAAGGACAAGTCAGAGCATTCACGGAGAGCACGAAAGCGCGATTCGAGATTCGAAGACTTAGTTTGATTTCGTTCTCTCTCTTTATATTCAGAAACTGCGTTTTGTACTATGTCTAGTCGTAGCTAAACTTTTTACCTAGGTTCTCGGTGAACCTAGGGTTTCGTACTCAGATTTTATGATTACTACGTTTATGGATTCATGATGATTATCTTAATTCAGCAAGTTGTATCTGTTATTCTGGTTTGATTATTATCGTATATGCATGATAGGATTGATCACCCAGGATTGCTATAGACCCGAGCTTGTAGGTGAAAACGTCAAGTTAGGGTTAGGAAGAAAAACCGGGATTTAGTACCTTACCCTGATAGACCGACCAGAGAAAGGGAGATAGGGCTAGCATCGAAAAACGTGAGACCAACTGTTAGAGAATTTGACCCGGGCCATTCGGACAGGTTAGAAACCCTAACAGGATTAGACCGAGACTGCAGACTTAGGCAGCTTAACAAGAATCCGAAAGTCTGCAGGATCGGGATTACGTGTGGAATCTGAAAAGTCACTGCACAACTGGTACGTTGCACAGATACCGAAACTGCTGAGTGTTTTCATAATCGAACGTAAAACTGAAATCTGTAGAAACCCTAGGGGATCCTGGAGCCTAGTCTTCATCTAATATCGTTACAACCAAATCAGCTTATCTCAGAAAACGTCACAAAAAATATTTACGTTTTTAAATTCTGTTTTTAGTTTAGTCGCTATAATCACAACCTACTCCTCCTGGTTACTACTCTTGGAAAACCGAAACTGACAACGTAAGTAAACCTGAAACAGTCCTCGTGGGAACGATAATCCGAGTCTAATTGCACCCGGTACTACAAGATTCGTACACTTGCGATAGCACGTTAGTTTGCGCATCAAGTTTTTGGCGCCGTTGCCGGGGACTTTTTAGGGTCTATTTAGTAGTCAGAATTAGTTTTCTGAGTTTTTATTTATTTTCAGTTTCGTGATTTTTATTTTTATCTCATTGCGTTTTCGAATCTGCGTTTTCAGATTGCTTCGCGATTTGGTGACACCACTCGACAACCCGGAAAAACTGTATACCGAACAGAACCGCAGAAACCGAGAAAGCAGGATGGCAACCAACCAGAGAGATCCACCCGAGAACACCGAAGCCGGTGGACAGGAACGAGAGACACGTACCCCAGCCCAGATGGCGCGGTATATTGAGGAGCTTGTCACAGCGGGGCTTGCTGCCCGAAGCAACCAGAGAACATATAACCGATCTGGGAAGGCGTTGGTGGAAAATTTCGAAGTCCCCACCGGGGGGCATGAGCGAGCTATTGTGGTGCCCGAGATCACCGCCGAACACTTTGACATCAAACCATCCACCATCCAGACGGTACAAACTCTCTGCCCGTTTCATGGCAGGGCCGACGAGGACCCGAACGATTTTATCGGGAAATTCGAAGATTACTGCAACAAGGTCAGATACAAGGGGGTAGAAGCAGAGGCACTCATGTTGATCTTATTCCCATACTGTCTTTATGGAGTAGCCAAGGACTGGCTCGAATCCCGACCACCCCGATCCATCACCACATGGGAGGAGTGTGTCACGGATTTTCTGGCAAAGTTCTATCCCGCCTCCCGAGTTATACAGTTACAGAGCGAGATCCTGTCATTCAGACAGAAGATGGGGGAGACGGTGGTGGACGCATGGGACAGGCTCATGAGATTGGTCAAACGGTGCCCGAACCACGGTTTTGGAGATGCGAAAATCCTGCAGGTTTTCTACCATACCCTAGACAGGGAGAACGCCGACAGGATTGACAGAGAGGCCGGAGGAAACTTCTTGTATCACGTGGACAAAGAAGGTGCGTATGACCTGATGAAGCAGTTGGCCAAGCAGGACACCCGACTGTTTGACGATCGTAGGATGGCGGCTAGAGCCGAACCTGCAGAGGACGACCGGATAGACAACCTGGCCAAGATCGTTCACGTCTTGGTCAAGAAAGTCTACTCGGATAAGAAGACTGTTGCAGCAGTCGAGGAACCGGATCTGGACACAGCCATTGAGGAGCTAAGGACTGAAGATACCAACTACGTACAGCAGCAGTGGGACCCGAGCCGGTACCGACCGGGTACGAGAGACCATCCCGGGTTTCGGTACGGAAACCCGAACGCTGCAGTTTATGCACCGGGATTCCAGCACAGGCCACCAGCTCAGCAGGCTGCCCCGGCCCAGCAGGCTCAGTCAGTCCCGTCAGCACAGCAGTACGACGCTCAGATGAAAGAGATCAAGTCCGTGTTCCAGACTATGGAATCCCGGTTCAAGCACATGGACACCTTGACGGCAGATATGCAGACAACCAAAACGTCACTGCGCGCTTTGGAAGTACAGGTGGGGCAGTTAGCACAGCAGCTAACGGAGAGACAGCCAGGAAACCTACCCTCGAACACAGTAAATAATCCACGGGCTCAGATCAATGCTATCACCACTCGGAGTGGATTGGCACTGCAGGATCCACCGTATCCCAGCCACGCACGTGCAGAAAATTCAAAAGAAGTAGAACGCAACTTGTCGGGTCAGGATAACAGCACAGTCGACCGCCCCCAGCCGAAGGGCTCGGTTGAGCAGGATGCAGTGCAGAACGAGATAGGTGCAGAAACTGTACCCGTCTCCAAGGAGGTCCCGTACCCCTTGCGAACACGAAAGAGGGATGACAGCAAGGACTACGCCAGGTTTCTCGAGATGTTCAAGCAGCTGCAGATTAACATACCTTTTGCTGAGGCTTTGGCTAAGATGCCCACTTACGCCAAATTCCTCAAGGACATCTTGTATGGGAGGAGGCGAATGAGCGATTTCGAGACCATAAACCTGACGGCAGAAGTGAGCAATTGTGTGAAGAATGGGCTACCGAGGAAGAGAAAGGATCCTGGCAGTTTCGTCATACCGGTCACCCTAGGTAACGCTTACACAGGAAAGGCTCTGTGTAACCTAGGGGCCAGCATCAACCTGATGCCATTGACGATTTTCAAAAGTTTGAAAGTCGGTGAACCCCGACCCACCAGAATCATGCTGCAGATGGCTGACAGGTCCGTGAAACAGGCCTACGGGGTTATCGAGGATATTCTCGTCAAGGTCGGCGAGCTTATTTTTCCGGCAGATTTCGTCATCCTGGACATGGAGGCAGGGGAGGTACCGCTCATACTTGGCAGGCCGTTTTTGGCCACAGAGCGGGGAGCTGACCATGCAGATTAACGAGGAAAAAGTGAAATTCAACGTTTTCAAAAATCTGCAACTGCCAAATTACTACGACCACGAGGACATCTTTGCTATCGATGTGGTGGACGAAGGCTGGGAAAACGAGGAGATGGACCAATTGTGGGAAGAGATTGACAGCATGTACGGGGAAGAAAAAGAGAAGACTCGGTGCGAGCACGCCATGAGAGCCGAAGACTGGACCACTTTGCACCGGGACGAAGACGGCGGGCAAAAGATGATTCTTGTCCCGTCACTCAAGGAACCACCCGCACTGGAGCTGAAACCGCTCCCGAGCCATCTCAGGTATGCGTATATTGGTGAAAATAGTACTCTGCCCGTAATTGTTTCATCTCGTTTATCTCAGGAACAGGAGCAGAAACTGCTGGAAGTATTGCGAGAGCATAAGGAAGCAATCGCCTGGACGATTGCAGATATCAAGGGGATCAGCCCCTCCTACTGCATGCACAAGATCCGAATTGAAGAAGGCAAGAAACCGGTGATTCAGCCCCAGCGGAGACTGAACCCGAACATGAAGGACGTTGTGCGAAAAGAGGTCATGAAGTGGCTGGAAGCGGGAATCATCTACCCCATATCGGACAGCACGTGGATTAGCCCGGTCCAGTGCGTGCCCAAGAAGGGGGGTATTACGGTGGTGCAGAATAACGATCAGGAGCAGATTGCGCAGCGCACCGTTACGGGCTGGCGGATCTGCATGGACTATCGGAGGCTAAATGATGCAACACTGAAAGACCACTTCCCGCTGCCATTCATGGACCAGATGCTGGACCGGCTCGCCCATCACGCCTACTACTGTTTTCTGGACGGGTACTCCGGGTACAACCAGATTTGCATATCCCCGGAAGATCAAGAAAAGACGACGTTTACCTGCCCGTACGGTACATTCGCGTTTCGGCGCATGCCGTTCGGGTTGTGTAATGCTCCTGCCACGTTCCAGAGATGTATGATGGCGATTTTTTCCGACATGATCGAGAAAAATCTGGAGGTCTTCATGGACGACTTTTCACTCTTCGGGGACAGTTTCGATGACTGCCTGTTCCATTTGGGCCAGGTTCTGATCCGATACAAGAAGGCGAATTTGGTGCTCAATTGGGAAAAGTGTCACTTTATGGTCACCGAGGGGATCGTGCTGGGTCACAGAATTTCCAGCAAGGGACTCGAGGTGGACAGGGCTAAGATCGAGGTGATAAAGCAGCTTCCATACCCGACGAACGTAAGGGCGATCAAAAGTTTTCTGGGACATGCAGGCTTTTACCGAAGATTCATCAAGGACTTTTCCAAGATCACAAAGCCACTTTGCGCGTTACTCGGAAAAGACGTACCCTTTGATTTCAACGCAGCATGTCGGCAAGCTTTTGACCACTTGAAAGAGAAGCTGACCACAGCCCCGGTTATAACCACGCCAGATTGGTCACTCCCGTTTGAGCTAATGTGTGACGCCAGCGACTACGCAGTCGGGGCAGTTTTGGGCCAGCGAAAGGATAAGGTATGCCACGTCATTTATTATGCGAGCCGGGTACTCAACGATGCCCAGCTCAACTATGGCACGACAGAGAAGGAACTGCTGGCTGTGGTATATGCCCTGGATAAATTCAGGCCGTACTTGGTCGGGTCAAAAGTTATCGTTTTTACCGACCATAGTGCTCTGAAATACCTGCTGGACAAGAAGGACGCAAAACCGAGACTGTTGAGGTGGGTACTACTGATGCAGGAATTCGATGTGGAAATCCGGGACAAGAAGGGAGTTGATAACGTGGTAGCGGATCACCTATCCAGACTTGAGAACGTGAAGGTGGACCCGGTGCCGATCAAGGAAAACTTCCCGGACGAGCACATCATGGCAGTCAAGATCGGGAGACCATGGTACTATGCCATAGCCAACTACTTGGTAACTGGCACGCTTCCCGAGGATCTCACCCCGTCGCAACGGAAAAAGTTCATTGCCGAAAGTCGACAGTATTTCTGGCACGACCCGTACTTGTTCAAACAGGGGGCCGACAACATCTTGAGAAGGTGTATCCCGACCCACGAGGCCTGGAACGTGATCCGACACTGCCACTCATCACAGTGTGGGGGTCATTTTGGGGGAACGCGAACAGCGCATAAAATACTGCAGTCCGGTTTTTTCTGGCCGACAATCTTCAAAGACTGTCACGACTATGTGCAGGGATGCGATAGGTGCCAGAGGACAGGAAACACGTCACACCGGGACGAGATGCCGATGACAGTGTGGCAGGAGGTAGAGCCATTTGATGTATGGGGGATTGACTTCATGGGTCCGTTCCCGTCTTCGATGGGGAATCTTTACATTCTGCTGGCAGTAGATTATGTGACAAAGTGGATCGAAGCGATCGCGTGTCAGAAAAACGATGCAGCTACCGTTGAGCGTTTTCTGAAACGCAACGTTTTCACTCGTTTCGGGACTCCCAGGGCAATGATCAGCGACGAGGGATCTCACTTCATCAATCGGGTTTTTGCGAAAGTTCTGAAACATTACGGCGTGTCAGTTCATAAAGTCTCGTTACCTTACCATCCGCAGACGAACGGGCAAGCTGAGGTGTCGAATCGAGAGATCAAGAGCATACTCGAGAAAACAGTGAATCTCGGCCGAAAGGATTGGTCCGTCAGACTCGACGATGCGCTTTGGGCCTACAGAACAACTTTCAAAACACCGCTGGGAATGTCACCGTACCAGCTCGTTTTTGGGAAAGCGTGCCACTTACCGGTGGAATTGGAGCACAAGGCGTATTGGGCCATCAAACTGCTGAACTTGGACCAGAATCTAGCAGGGGATAAGAGGAAGATGGCACTGCTGGAATTGGAAGAATTCCGCAGAACGGCTTTCGAGAGCGCCAAAATTTACAAAGAGAAGACAAAGAAGTGGCATGATAACCGTATCACGCCAAAGCAGTTTAACGAAGGCGACAAAGTGCTTCTCTACAATACCCGGATGCGGTTCTATCCGGGGAAGCTGAGGTCTCGTTGGTCGGGACCGTTCATCATCAAGCAGATTTTTGCCTGGGGGGCATTCGAGCTGGAAAATCCAAAAGATAACTCCAGTTTCAGGGTGAACGGGAACCGGATGAAGCCGTATCTCGAGACCGCCGAAGTCGTCAAAATAGACCCGGTCTATTTTGATGACCCGTGAGAGGTAACAAGGTCGGGTCGTCGACCGTAAATCACAAGGCGCTGTTTGGGAGGCAACCCAAAATTTATCGTTTATTTATTTAGTTTAGTTAGTTATTACGTTATTATAACAGTTCTGAATTTTCGAGAGAGGCGAGATGAGCGGGTTTTTGACTTTGAATTTGAAAGTGTGCAGAGATAGAATCATCCAAAACAGCCAAGACCAGGAAGCAGGGGGAGAGAGAAATTTTGAAAAAAAAAAAAAAAAACAGAATTTTGCCTCGGGCTGCGTATATACGCAGCCCCTGCGTATATACGCAACCCGTGGGGGCAAAGTTCAATTTTTTTTATTTTTTTTGGTTGTTTTCTGGTTGGGTATATACGCAGTATTGCGTATATACGTAAACAGGAAAGAGAAGAAAAAAAAAATCGAAATTTTTTCAAAACCCCGGGGGTATTTTGGTCATTTCGACCATTTAGGGTTATAAGCAAGAGAGGGGGACGGGTAGCCATTGTTGGCACCTCCCTTTCTCTCTCTACCTCCATTTCCTCTCACTTGAAGAACAAAGATTTTGCCTCGGACCTCCAAATCAAAATCCGGGCACATTTCTGGAATCCCCTCGTCGCAAGGAGCAAGATTCATCCATCAAAATCCAGAAACAAGCGAAAATCGAGCGGGCAATTTCCATCAAAAAGTGAGGTGTTCTTGAGGAAAAGTGCAGATTCGAAGGTGTTAGAGCAAAAAACTAGCAAAATCCGTACAAGGGAACGTGAACCAGGAGATCGAGGGCTTCGATTTGGTGGGCTCGGAATTCAATTCCGGGCAGTTGACTTTTCCGGCGACCACCGGCGGTTTTCCGGCGACTTTCCGGGCAGAATCTCCGGTCTTCACCCCTGTTTAGGGAAGGTCGAAAATCTCATCCCTCGCTTTATTTTCCGTTTTGGCACGGCCCGTAGCCGGGCCCGTTATTTTCGGTAATTTTGCATTTGGAGCGGCACTTGCCGTGTGGACCTCTGGTAGATCTTAGGAGGACTATCTATTGAGACACACTATTTTTGTACACGTTTCACATGTTTGCTCTATTTCCCGAGTCGGCACGTTTTTCGAGATTTTGGTCTGTTATGGAGTTTCATGTCCCCGTCGTAGACCCTAACCGAGATGACATCCCTACGGACTATGAGGCGACTGAGCTTACCACTTTGATGTTTGACAGCTTTAGGTTCGTCAATCATTATGCCCAACATTACTTTATGACCGGGACCAAAATGGGTCATAGCATTCCCATAGACTATCAGTTTGAGGTCGACCATACTTACATGCCGCCAGAGATGGCCGCTTATGCGAGTCGACCGGACATTTTCGGGACGTCCCTAGCGGGGTTTCCGGACTTGTCCGATACTGACTTGGTGCGTGAGTTCTATGCGAACCTCATGCACAAGGGGGAGGGGGAAGCCAATGGGGATGTCCGTTGGGTCTATTTGCGGCGTACGTTTATGTTGCTCACGGCGGATACCATCCGCCAAGCGTATCAGATTCCGATGCGCCATATCTCGTGCGCATATGCTGAGTGCGCTGATTACCCGCCCAACGATGCTGAGCTTTTGCGGGTTGTGACTGGGGGGCACCCAGGTGCCCATTTCGAGAGAGAGGGGCCAGGCGAGATAGGCAAGAAATTGCATTCTCGTTTTATTGCTGGCCCGCCACGGTGGTGGGCCGAGTGGGTAGTTAACAGGGTCGTAGGTATTAAACACTTTACCTACCTTGACTTCGAGTACGTATTCTTAGTCTACTGCCTTGTTCTGAGACGAGAGGTTGACATTCCTCGTCGGATTTGGGTGTATATGATGGAGCGGAACTGCTCCGGTAGCCATAAGGGATTGGGGTACGCCAACCTCATTGCCAAACTGGCGCGGGATTATGAGGTTCCGATGGATGATTTAGAGGGTGACCTAGAGCCTCCTCTGCTACGGCCATATAGGAAGCTTATTTCTCGTCACCCGGGCCCACCTCCACCAGTCGTTGACCTCGATGAGGATGACGATTTTATGGAGGAGGACCCGGCTCCTGCACCTGCCCCTGCCCCTGCCCCTAGGAGGAGGTCGACTCAGGAGCGACCAGTCAGTCGCCAGGCATCGGCCGGACTTCGGCGATGCCGTACTACTAGAGAGAGTGAGCGGCCCGAGTCGAGTAGGCAGGGGACTGAGAGGAATGCCCAGCCTCAGCCTGCCCATCAGAGAGAGCAGCCGGCCCCACGGGCCAACCCGACCCCACGAGCTAGACCGGCCCCGCCCCGTAGACTGCCCCGAGTGGATGAGAGATTTGAGGGCTGTCAGGGCGGACGCAAGTCTATAGGAGAGAAGGTGTTTGCGGGAGCGGGCAAGATCTGGAGAGCGTTGACGCATATCCGCCGGACTCAGCGGAAGGTCACCAAGGACACCCAGGCTGCCCTAGCTAGTATTAGAGAGGAGCAGCGGGATGCGGCTCGGCACGCAGGCCGAGACCCGCCACTTCCGCTGTATTTTTCACCCACCTACTCCAGCAGCTTTACCGAGGGATGGTCGGATGACGGGGACTCTAGTGAGTGCACGTCTGCTCCGCCACCCCCGACCCAGCCACCTCCACCGACTCAGCCATCACCGCCACCTGCTAGACAGGAGAGACGGCAGCCTGGGACACGATCCCGGCAGCCTACAGGTCGTCAGACTGGGACCCGTACCCAGCAGACTGGGGCCCGTACTCAGCAGCATTCGAGTGGCAGGACGACTTTGCGATCCCAGCCACGTAGCAGTTGGACTGGGTCCGAGTCGCAGTCCTCGGATTACCGGCCCCGTACACGGGCACGTCAGCCGGTGTTTAGGACTGATTCAGAGAGCAGCTCGCCGGGTAGCATATCCAGTACGTCCGAGACCGGGTCAGACCCGACATTTTTTCCGGACGAGTGAGTGCCATGAGGGCATGCCACCTCTTAGTGGGGGGGTGGTAGTCGTGTCTGCATTAACCCGGTTTGCACGTTTTTTTGTATTAATTTTTAGTTTTATTTTTATTTTTGAGTCAGCATATTTTCTTTATTTGAGTCAACCCACCATAATCATTCTGGCCATGCATTGTATATAATTTTAAAAAAAAAGTAATAAATAAATCTGAAAAATTAAAAATTTTTTATGCTGCTGGTTGGGTATATACGCAGACCTGCGTATATACGCAAACAGCAAGTATAAATTATTTTTCAAAAAAAAAAGTGTAAAATCAGAAAATTTTGAGAAAGGGCAATCGAGATAACGAAAACAGTGAAGAAATTGAGTTTGAATCCTTTGAAAGAGAAGAAAACTTGCACCGAGGTATAGTAGATAGGTGAGAGCCAGTGACCTTTGGAATCCGCAAGTAGTTATCAACTGAGCGAAAAATCCGACTAGTTGCTACACCACCGTCACATAGGTAGTCGACAACCCGCCCACGGGCGCCGTCACGGTCATCGCATTTTTCGGTGGAGTGACTGGCTATCAAGGGACCTCACGTCTTGTTTCTTACCCCTAGGTCCAACTAGACAACCCGTTTGAAGCCATTTACCCTCTTTCTTCGTAGCCACTTTAGCCTAGGCAGCCTTCTTTGAGACCTCATCAGTCGATAGTTGGCTATTCTACGTGTTATGACGGAGGGAGTGAGTAGGGGCAGGTTTTAGATAGGGGAGCTTCATGAGTTATCAGTTTTGGACAGTTTCGATTTTGACACATTTTTCGAGGGAAGGACAGGGTGAGTGAGAGGCGACAGTGCATTAATTTGCGGAGGTGGATCACTTCATTACATAGTGACCACAGGAGGAGTTAGTCGCGTGCGAGCGTCTTTTCGCACAAACCGGGGTTCCGGGGGGTTGTAGGGTCAATTGGTGGTTGTGCCGTTTTTCTACATCTTTGGTGATGAGGAGGTTCGGTGGGACTGCACAGTTTTATTTCGACTACAGGATCAGCGTTTCAGGATTAGTGTGGTGGTACTTCACATGAGGACTTTTTACGTACCCCACGACAGAGATTTATTTTCACTCACTCAGCTTTAGTCAGTTTCGTATTGTTGATATTCGTGTACGTGTGTATATAGTTGTGTTATAAAAAAAATAAAAAAAATAATAATAATAAAAAAAATATATATAGAAAAATTATAGAGAAAAAAAAAAGAAAAAGAAAAAGAAAAGAAAAAATATATGATCCAGTTTTTAGTGTGTTTTGTGTTTTTATTATTTAAATAAAAAGCTGAGTGAGTGGCACAATTTTCGAGACGTTTTGCACCGCTTCACATTTGTGGCCGCGAGCACGGCGAAGACACCGGGGGACAGGAGAATTGGGAAAGCAGGAACTTAGGTGTTTCGGGCAGTTTTTCGGGATCTCGGTGAGGGGTGTGAGTTTGGTAAATTGTGAGAATGTCATAACATGTAGGATTATGCCGTACCATGATACATATATCTATCCTACCTGATTAGACATAGATCCTTTTGGAAACAGCTCGGATGGTAAGTTAGCTAGGGATTTGTTCAGTTTGATAACCAAAGTAATAGTACTTCGGTCCAGTGCTTAAATCCACCATATAAATCTGTTCAAACTTACCGATCGCTTGCAGGGAAGTAGATTCTGAAAAGGACGAGATCACGAGGACACACTGTTTATGTTTTTGAGGTTGCCCGATCTCGCCAAAAATATTTTTGTCACTAGTCTGTTTTGAGTCGTTTGAGTCTTTGTATATTCTATCTGAGTCAGTTTTTCTATCGAGTCGTCCGGTTGAAAGGTTCGGGTCGAAAGCGTATGCAACGGTAGGGTATGTACAGAGTCAGTCACGAGGACAGAAATGCAGGCTAGAGTTGGCAGGATTGCTCGGGACGAGCAATGTTTAGTGCGGGGGTATTTGATAACGCCCAATTAGGGGTTATCTTTTAGCCTGATTTCACGAGTATTTGTGTCGGAATTAGCGGTTTTTGCCGGAAAATGCCTTAGAATGCCTCGGGAATCTAGAACGAGACGTTTATTTGTATTTGCTGGATTTCTGCTTAATTCTTGCTATATTTGGATATGATCGCGGGTTTTCGTTCGTGTTGCCTTTTCAGGAACAGGTTCGGGAGGTGCATCGGGAAGCGTGCCGGGACCAAGCCGGGACCGTATCGGGAAGCGTGCACAAGACCGGGACACGACGGAAACACGGAAAAGCAGAAGTACACCGAAGAGGCAAACCGGGAGCGTCAGGCAGAAGAGTGGGACCCAGGGGACCAGACCTGGCCCACCAGAGGACCAAGTGGGCCCCACCTACCCCCACGGCCTGCGTATATACGCAGGCCCTGCGTATACGCAGGCCCTGCGTATATACGCAGCCCCTGCGTATATACGCAGGCAGTGAGGGTGGTGGGGGATGTTGGTTGGGCCCTGGTTGCGTATATACGCAACCCTTGTGTATATACGCAGCCAGTTTTGACTTTTGGTCAAAGACGGTGGACCGATGGCAGATTCCGTAATTTCGAGCACAAGCGTTTTCAGGAAACAGCACTATTTAAAGACTCGTCCAGACTCGTTTTGAGGACAATCACGAAGACACAGCACAATTCTGAGCACAACCAAAGGACAAGTCAGAGCATTCACGGAGAGCACGAAAGCGCGATTCGAGATTCGAAGACTTAGTTTGATTTCGTTCTCTCTCTTTATATTCAGAAACTGCGTTTTGTACTATGTCTAGTCGTAGCTAAACTTTTTACCTAGGTTCTCGGTGAACCTAGGGTTTCGTACTCAGATTTTATGATTACTACGTTTATGGATTCATGATGATTATCTTAATTCAGCAAGTTGTATCTGTTATTCTGGTTTGATTATTATCGTATATGCATGATAGGATTGATCACCCAGAATTGCTATAGACCCGAGCTTGTAGGTGAAAACGTCAAGTTAGGGTTAGGAAGAAAAACCGGGATTTAGTACCTTACCCTGATAGACCGACCAGAGAAAGGGAGATAGGGCTAGCATCGAAAAACGTGAGACCAACTGTTAGAGAATTTGACCCGGGCCATTCGGACAGGTTAGAAACCCTAACAGGATTAGACCGAGACTGCAGACTTAGGCAGCTTAACAAGAATCCGAAAGTCTGCAGGATCGGGATTACGTGTGGAATCTGAAAAGTCACTGCACAACTGGTACGTTGCACAGATACCGAAACTGCTGAGTGTTTTCATAATCGAACGTAAAACTGAAATCTGTAGAAACCCTAGGGGATCCTGGAGCCTAGTCTTCATCTAATATCGTTACAACCAAATCAGCTTATCTCAGAAAACGTCACAAAAAATATTTACGTTTTTAAATTCTGTTTTTAGTTTAGTCGCTATAATCACAACCTACTCCTCCTGGTTACTACTCTTGGAAAACCGAAACTGACAACGTAAGTAAACCTGAAACAGTCCTCGTGGGAACGATAATCCGAGTCTAATTGCACCCGGTACTACAAGATTCGTACACTTGCGATAGCATGTTAGTTTGCGCATCAGGTCCCACAGGGTTTCCCTATGACAGATGACATTTGAACAGTGCCTTGCAAACTTCATATCTCTCAACCCTTGCCTGCTCTTGGAAGAGCTGCTTCAGGTGTGCGATCTTATCGTACGCACCCATATTCTCGTGTTGCTTCTGAAGCTCAGAGCTCATGGTGCAAATCATAAGGCAGGCCGCATCATTTGCATCGTCAACGAACCTTTGTTGCGCCTTGAGGGCTGCACGCGTATTATTTTCCGGACCTTCACGAACTTTTCCTCTAGAGTGTACAGTTTCTTCTCTTGTTTGAGAACCATTCTCAAATTTTTGTACCAATCTAGAAAGTTTGTTCCAGAAAACTTGTCATTCTCAAGGACAGCCCGTAGGGAATGTGATGGACTCGATGAGTTGTTTGCGATTGAAATTATACAAAAATGAGAAATATACAAGTTTTAGTATTTTGTGAACATATAACTACATTTAATAATGGCTAGATTATTAAACATAGCTCCCACTATTTTTTTCGGATAAATAACCCTTCATATTAATGCAGAAAATATCATTATATTTTCTAGTGGGCCAAGATCCATGTTTCACCTCCTTTTGAGCTTGCTTTGGCAAGTCACCCAAAAGTTAGTTATTTAGGTAGGAACAATTCTAATTGCATCCCATGCAACTCTTGGTTCAGTTGGGCAAATGACTCCTTATTTATCTATCCATATAGATAATCCCTATTGGTTGCCTCTAGACTTTAATCCTATTAAATCACCTAGTTGCGTCCAACCTCTTACTTCAACAATTACACATTACTTGCTTGTGTCATCGCGTCATATCATGATGAATCAAGTCGCCTTGCTTTGGCACGCACGAACTTGATTAATCGTGACCATGATGAGTGTTGGATAACAAGAATGCAAAAACGCAATATTTTAGTTGAGGGATTTTCCTTTTCAATTTTAATTGTTTGAACTATTTATTTGAGTTGGGAAAAACTCAAAATAAAAGATCCGGGTTGTTAATTATCTTATTTTCAATTTGCATGCATCATCCATACACCAACATAATATATAAGAAAATAAAATAAACAACCATAAAATAAAAATTAATGTGATGTGGATATGGCCTCTAAACTAAGAGATTTCCAAGCCAATGAGAATATCTATGAACCCTAAAAATAGCAAGCTCATCTCCATGTGCCTCCATCTTTTAGCCCATGCTCCATAGCTTTGTGGATGTCACCATGCTCCACGGGTTGTGGAATGCTCCAACTTTGTGGTTCTTTGATTCTTTAGGCTTCTTCTCCATGTCTTGAATATCATATACTCTATCTAATACTAGCTAGAATCTATACTAAAAAGTGAGATCTCAGAAGTTGAAAGAAGACCGGCTCGTAGGTCGTTAAACCTAATTAACTATTACATTAATTTTAACAGCTAGCAGGACGTAAACCAAACCACAAAAATTAAACAATCACAACATCCACACCTAAGGCCATATCCAATCACCATGCGAGAAGCATATAAACAGTTAAAATCCAGTTTTAACGCGCGTGGTCAATTTTAGTTGATTTTGGACATACTAGGGTTAAAACAGTTCAAGACGGCTCACAATCACCATGGCAGAACCCCTAGATGACCAACACACGGCCTTGGGCCGGTCGTCCAAGGCCCACGCGCGGCTAGGCCGTGCGCTAGGCCGGACCGAGCCCTTGGTCGTGCCTTACTTGGGCGGCAAGGCAAAAGGGCCGGTCCCTAGGGGGGCTGAACCTCTCTATGGAGTTGTTTCCAAAACAACTCCTTTCCTTGTAGCCCAAGTTAAGATGTTTCCTAATTAGAGAAACTCATTTTTCCAATTGGTGCCCAAATCCTGGTTTCTATACCCAAAATTGTCACATCCTATGTGATCAAACTCACTAATCTCCACATATTATGTAAAATTAGGTCTTGTTTGTTTGAATCGTATTCAAAATTGCATCAATATGCTTAATTTGTCCCGTTTTACGCGATAAACAACAATATAAAGTGTAAAACAACAAAATTGTAACACATAAACTACGTTATGCTCTACGACATGTGGCTCTGATACCACTGTAGGGTTTTGATAACGGATACGTAGCGGAATAAACATAAATTAAATCCGTTCAAGACCCTCCAAGGATCACAAGTCTAGACAACATAACGATAGTAAGGATATGAGTATCTTAATACCTTTAGGTTCTCCTGTGATGACTTCATTCGTGAAATTGTATTCACGTCTCTATGGCTAGTCCACTCCTGGGATTGATACAGATCCTTCAAGCATTTGTGCTAGCTACGTTTGAAGGAAGAAGATCAAGCAAATCAGAGCAAAGGAGGGGGTGGCACCTCCTTGTGGCCGACGGGTGAGGGGAGAACGAAGGGGGTTCGGCCCTCTTAGTGTTTTCCTCCTCAGTTTGTCTTCCTCCACGCGATTCGATTTGGTTTGGCTTGATTTTTAACGTAAATCATAGTCTGCCTACGCCTCTTCATCGTCAGTTCATTTTCGATCGATCGGTCGAAGTCTCTGAGCCGTCCTCTTCCGGTGAATAAGGAACAGAGCAATAAACCATTGTCATCTCATAGACCACGAGCATGTCTAGTCCCATAGACAACTCTCAATTGCGTCTACCATACTACAGGTATATTCATATCTTGCATGACCCCGCATGGGTCTCACAAGTGGCGCCAATGAATAAAACATAGCGTGACGCACTGAGAATCTTCCCTTCATCCATGTGTCGCTTAGATTAGTTGACTGCTTTCCCAGCGATGCCCAAAAGGCCGAATTATACATGACCGTAAGATGGCATGCCAAAGTAGCACCACCAAACCGTCACTTTACGTTACAGATAAGAGTGGTAAGGGTATACAATGTCGACCATGCTTATATGATTGACGAGGCCCACACAGTGAGGAGTCACAGGACTACTCTAATTACCACCTCATGTCTCTCTTTAGCATGTGTTTACGGAAACACAATTCAGAGTGTTTGAACTTCCACTGGAGTGCATGTCTTATCTCATAAGGGCCACTATGCAGATTCTAGCTTAGTCGCCATCTTGGCGCCTATACCGAGCACTTAGATGTTGCATGCATATGCGCCGCAAAATCAGTTTTCGCATATGGCTTTGTAGATAGATTTTACATGGCTTAGGGTACCCACCATGTTCGCATCGCACACATGCCAATCTCATCTTGGCCACTTTCCAAGGCGACAAGTGAATCCGCCAGGTCAGCATTTAGCTTGGACCGGGAATCTGTCTCATATTTTCTCACCACTTTTGGTGCTATAAGGCCATTGCTCGTGTGAGTGACCCGATCTCTATATATGCGTGACATGCTTAATGCTAACACAGGAAATACGAGATATCATGCATGTATCTAAACAACACACATAACATGTGATAACCCGTATTTCTAAGCATGTTTTATTACTTAATTTCTTTTTAGTGAAAAGTTATTTTTATATTAATGTTATTTGTGTTAAAGGTGAAATTGTTATAGTATTACATTTTTATAGTTCGTTATGCTTCTTCAAGTAGAGGCATGTTAGTAAAAAGTTTTATTTACTTATTATAATTATTGTTGTACAATAATAATAGTAGTGTGTATAATTTATATTGTGATAGAGAATAAAATAGAAAAGAAAAAGTAGTGTCTTCAGAGTTAAGTCTTCTTTTCTGACGTCATAGATATTATCTGTGTTGAATCATGATGCAAACAGGTTTGTTGTCACAGTGGTAAGATAGGTGGCAGTGTTTTAGAAGGTCAGGTGTTCGATTCCTCCACCTCTTGATTTCTTTTTGGGATATTTCTTTTTAGGAGGTCTGGTGTTCGATTCATGACAACTATTAATTGCAGTAGCCATCCACAAAGTCTGCGAGAAATACACCAGCCATCCCCAGCAGGCCACTTCTATAAATAGAACCCCTCCTCCTCCATCCAAACTACACTCTCCTCCCCCCTTTCCTCTAAATAGTGATTTTGAGAGTTTTTTGTTCCGATTATTTTCCCGGATTCGAAAGTCTATTAATTCTCAACTCACTTGAGATTCTAAAAAAGAGAATTGACAATTTTATTAGCAAGACTATAGCCGGTTTATTATTCGAGCTTTGCCGATTAATTTTAAAAGGAGATTTCGACTTCCAAATAAAGGTAGGGGAAATATAGTTTTCACGCCTACTGTAATTACTGTCTAATACGTGATGTTCATGCTATATTCTAATATGTTGATTGTTATGTTATTGTCCGTTATTCGCATGTTATCTAAAGCATGATAATGACGTGATTCATGATCCATGTTATTGTTTGATAACCGGTTACAGTTTAATTGATTATTATATTTCTACGCCAGTGGTTAGGCGGTACCTACTAGGCTTTTTGCTCACCCTAAAATAATTACAGGTACCGTACCGGATCAATCGAAGAGTATAGACGAGCTATAATTATAGTGTTTTGTATAATTGTAATATTTGTTAAGATTATTTTCATTTGATATTGTAAACGATTGTTTATTAATTGAATTGGAAAATGATGTTTCTATTTAAAGTGAAAAGATTTGTATATTTTCAAAGCTTCCGATGTATATTTATCAAAAAAGCGAAAAGGTCCGTATTTCCGTCGCGGCCGAAAGCACGTGTTTACTCTGATAAATTATTAATCAACTTAAAGCGGAAAAAAGTCGGGTCGTGACATAACAATCCAAGTAAATCCAATTAAAATCCAAATACCGATGTCTCAAATATTTATCAGTCTAAAATCTAGAAACAAATTACCATCTAATGATTCCTATATTCCTAATATGACCAACAAAGACAAACTTCAAAAGAGGCTTGGTTATTGGATAAGCTAACGTCTGATTTGTAGGAAAGTACTCTAAGATAATCTCTTCGTTAGCTACCACTTCTCTGATGAACTGACATTTTATCTATATGTATTTGGATTTACCGTGGTATTTTGGTTCCTTAGCACATGATATCGACGCATATTATCACAACACAGGATAACAGATCTGTCGACTACCCCTAGACTGACTAAAAACCTTTTTAGCCAAACACACTCCTGCGCCGCGACAGAACATGCGACGTATTTTTCTTCCATATTCGATATAGCGGTGCAAGTCTGCTTGCTGCTACTCCATGTGATGGCCCCACCACCAAGCATGAAGACGTAGCGTGAGGTGGATTTGCGTGCGTCTAGGTCCTCACCTAGTCTGCATCACTGTATCCAACAAATCGAATCTCTGAGCTCCAATAGAACAACACGTACTCCTTCGTTCCTTTTAGATACCTGAGTATCCTCTTGACGGCTTCAAGTGTCCAAAGAGCTTTCTAACGATAGGTCACATAGATTGGTCAGAGATCGGGCGAAGAAGTTACGGGCCGGAGGAGTCACGGTCCAGATTCCATTTGTACGAAGAGAATTCCGTTCACATGGAAGCTTTCATACCAACACATCGGGTGTTTTCACAAAAGTTAATGAAGCTTAGGCAGAGTTTCAGGGATATAATGCAAAATATTGAATAGTTTTGAGGGTAATTAACTCAAGAATGCCCTGGGGATGGAAAACGACCATTCACGCACAAAGAGGCGTAGGGCGAAGGCTCAAGGGAGCTTGGAGATGTGAAGATCGCCGGGGATTATCGATGGATCAGATATTTCCCCGTTTGATTACTTTATCTCTTCGCTTTAACAATCTATGGAAAAACTTGTGATGTTGTTATCTACTATGAGTAGCTTGATTCTCACCTAGGATTTATGGAGAGCTTAGGGTTTTGTTAGACACTGTTTTTGGATTTGTTTGATTCATTCATGCTTATGGATGAACATTTATGAATTTGATTTATTCTCCATTTGTGTATTGTTGAACTCATGTTACTGACACACGTTAGTTATGACATGAACGGCCATTAGAGGGTGTCAACTTCATGATCTTGATTTTAGCTTAAAGTAATATTGATGTGCTACTTATAGTAATCTTGTGCATAATTCAATTCAACTATGGGGTCGCGAACTAGAGTTGAGATTTGGTGAACAATTGATAGAATGACAGGTGAAGTGTGTTAACTTGCAAACTAAGAGCATCTCCAGAAATGCCATGCAAAAATAAGGCAAATACATAAAATCACAATTTTACATTTTGCATAACAGTAAATTTTACTACCAACTCCAGTAGAGATAGCCAAAAGGTAGTCTTTTTTTATAAAAAATTCCAGTTTTTTCAAAAATCTGAAAAAGTAGTAACAAACCTAAAAAATATAAGAACGATATGGCGGGGCATTTTATCGCCAAATTTGGCGAGGTAGATGCATGACATCTATTTTTCATTAGCGAATGCATGCTCTGTTGGATCCCAATATATTTTGCCTAAACAACTAGTTTGCCTCACCCGAAGGTGTATCATGATGGACCGGAAGGTGAATTGTTGGAGTTCAGATCATTGTTTAGGATTGGTTTTAATGCTTGTTGGGGTTTGTTGAATTTTATTTCTCATGTTGGAGAAGATATTCAGTACCACGGTGGTATAGTGATGCGGTACCACGGGTGTATTTTGTTGGTTGATTGAAAATAAAAAAAGTTAGTGATTATTGATCTTACCATATTTTATACACCTTTACATGGAAATGTATGTAGACAATTCTTAAAATAAATCATCTGTGGTACTACCACGGTGGTACTGAATATCTTCTCCTCATATTGGCCTCATTTGGGTAAGGGATAAGAGGGAGGGATAAGGATAAATTTTTACCCTGTGTTTCAGTGTACGATAAGTAGTTGGTATGAATCACTTTTTCCTATATCACTACAAGTTTTTTGCCTATAACTACCACCCTGGGAGTGGTATGAGGCAGGATAGGGGGGGGGGGATAGGGTGGGTCTTTGGAAAATACAACATTACCACCGTATACATAAGGTGGTTATTGTGTGTGTGTGTGTGTACAGATGTATATAGATATATGTAGACTTATGTATACACACATATATATGTTCAATTTAATGAATATATGTGTGTGTGTGTATATATATGTGTGTGTGTACATTATATGTGTGTGTGTGTGTGTGTATATATATATATATTGCATATATATATATACACACACACATATGTATACACATATATGAATATGTTCAAATTCATGAATATGTATATATACATATACATATGTATACACATATATGTATATGCATATATATACACACACACACATATGTATACATATATGTAGATATAAGTATAAGTGTGTGTGCGCGTCCATGTGTGTGTGGGTGGGTGGGAGGGTGGGTGGGTAGTAAAAATCTTAATTTTAGCCTTATTTCATGACTTATAATACATCCATTACATTCTTCTTTTGATGAGATGAAATAAGCATAAAAAATTTAACTAAATACAAATATAGAATAATAATGAACCAAGATCATCAGCTACTAAAGAGAAAACTGATAAAAAGTGAGCTTATAAATGCACAACAATGTGATCACTTACACAAATATCCTACATTTTTTCCTGCACTACCTAAACATGTTAACACATATCCCTGTAGTTTATCCTATCTCATATTCTGCTCTAACCAATCACTTGGAATCAAACATTATTTTTCCTGCCTTATCCCATTACAATCATATTCTACCTCATATCCAGTACAACTTTTATCCTCAAGATTTTTGTCCCTTGCCCAAACGAGGCCTTTGTGTTTGTGTTCATTTTCTTCATGATATCATGTGATGGCTTGTTCCATAACTAAATGGTCCATAAATGGCTCAATTTGATAGCATAAAATACTATCTTAGCCCATATAATTTATTTGGTCTATTAGTCTTGCTGGAACCTATATAAATTCTCTAAAATTACCTAATTAGCTTATTTATAGAAGCTTCGCTTGAAAATATCTATTTGTAAGTAGCTGGGAGCTTTTAAGGCTCTCAAGTTGCACCATTAGATCTAAGATAATCTAGAATCTTCTTTAGAGAAAGCTCGTGTATTTATAGATTTGCCTAATTTGTCATCTCAAGTTAAAGAGTTGTAAGCATTCAAGGATCATAAACCTCCTCAATATCCAATTTCTAAAGCACTCCTCATTTGTCATCCTCAATCTGAAAAGGAAACCCACTAGAAAGAATATTTGGAGAGTGCAGCAAAACCCAACAATGAGCAACCGCTGAACCCCAAGGCGATCAGGACTTGATCAATCAGGGCCAATCTCGGCTTGAGAGGCAAAGCTACAGTTCGCCCAACGATAAGCTGATAAACAACATGAAAAGCCGATCTTGCTCTTTCTTCATTTCCTTATCCCATTGTGGAGGACTTTATCTCATTGAATTTGGTTTCCACCATCAACCTGGTAAGAACCAAAAATACTATTCATCCATTAACCAATTCAGGCTTATAAGCTAAAAGCAACATAACTCAAGTAAACAACAACACAAAGCAATATATGATTTCACCTGAAACTGTCGAAAGAACGTCGATCGACTTTATTCATGTCAATGTCTTTGACATAACGGGCAAGGAAGGACAGTCACCGCAAACAGACCTGTTAGGGCGTATGGTCTCCGCAAAGGTAGGGAGAGGGCCTGGGTTCGAGGAGATACCGGACGACACAAATTGTTGCTGGATAAGCTTCAAGACTGACATCATTCTTCTCTCCATGGATGTCGGGTTTTTGATCTAATCGAACTATCGGTCTTCACTAATAAAATCAATCAAACTACTAATTGGTCAAATCGGACTATCAATTGTGACTCACCTCTTAAACGGACTATCAATATTTGGTAATGAACTCAATCGAACTACTAATTGATCAAATCGGACTTTCAATTGTGACTTACCACTCAATCGGACTATCATCTACACTATTGAGTTCAATCGATCTACTAATTCACAGAGCCGGACTATCAATTGTGACTCACCACTCAATCGGACTACTAGTCTTCACTAATCAACTCGATCGAACTACTAGTGATCATATCGGACTATTATTGTGACTCACTATTAATTGTGAACACATCGGACTAAAATTATAACATTCCAAAATGAGACTCAAATTGATAAGAAACGATCATGAAATACTAATTTAGTGGAGGAGACATAGTTGTAATGTCTGTTATGGGCGCCGCTCCGTTTTATAGTAAGGAAGACATACTTTATAATTTCCATTACAAACGTTGTTCCGTTTTTATCTTGTGGGACATAACGATCGGGGATCCGGACGAAACGGCAATCCGTTATGAATTTACCGCACGTTATACTATATTATACATATATATACACATAATATGTATTTTTTAAATATGTATTATAAATTTAATTAAATTAACATCAATAACATCACGTATGCACAATTTTCTGTTAATTAAATTGGTAGATACATTAAATTTTCTATTAAAGAAAAAAATAGTTACATTTTTCTACAATTGGTAGATATACTTATCATATTTTATTTGAAGGGGATGAGAAAAAACACAAAATGTATTCGCTTAATAAATATTTTATCAATAATACAAAAATTCATCAAAAATTGCTACTGCTGGCCAGAATAAACACACCTAATCTCTTAATTGATTGGAAAGTCCACTAACCAACTCAAACACTAAGGTTGTTGTGTGAACGGCAACGTAAATATTTAATTTATCAACTCTTTTCTTTTATAAAATAGCCTAACCTAGACGAACCAAATCGTCTGCGACGAACCAATTCGGTCAGGACGAGTTGGTTCGTCCGGGACGAGATGGTTCATCTGGAAAGATTTTGTTCACCATAGCGTTGTTCATCTTGGTGATGTTGGGTTTGATTCAAAAACAAAAATATAGCATTGAATTTGGCCAAACAAATCACAATGGAAGCACGTGACCATTGATTTGTTAGTGGTTGTGTGTGCTTGAGTGCATGTGCAGTTTTAATTCAAGGTTGTTTGCTTGGGGCGGTGATATTGGGTCACGTGGCAGTGACTTTGTTTTGCTGTAGGAATCATTTGTTTCTTTTGGGTCAAAGGAAAACGCGGCTACACAATAGACAATGCAGTGGTTTAGTCGGCTATTAATTCCTTTGGCAATAAGTTGTTTCCAACTAGGAAACAATTTTGGATGACTATTTTGTTTGCTTTGGCTTCAAATCTTGTACTAGTATAAATAGATGCTAGGGTCATGACTTTGAGTAGTGCGCTTGTAATTGGTTTGGCTTCTCATCAATAAATTGGTTTGGTTTGGCCTTGGATGTAGCTAGTCTCAAAACTAGTGAACCACGTAATTCTTGTGTTATTGGTCTTATTGTTGTTTCTTGCTTTCTCTTTTATCTCACGTATTGGAATCCTAACAAGTGGTATCAGAGCCAGGTTCGTTGAGTCTCAAGAGAAGCAATGGTGGGTTCGATGATCAAGATTGATCGGCTCGATGGGAAAAATTGTTTTAGTCACAGCCAAGACAAGATGTGTGCTCTCTTGAAGCAGCAAGATATGTGTTTGCCACTGGCCAACTTGGTAAGAACGAATACAAGCACTCCGGCATTTGTGAAGATGGAGGAGAAGGCGCATGCGACGATCATATTGTGCCTCGTGGACGATGTGATCACTGGGGTTGCAGATCAGGATACCGCACCTCGATTGTGGACAAGGTTGGAGGATCTCTACGCAAAGAAATTCGTGGCTAAAAAATTGATGTTGAATCAGCGGCTATTCAATCTTTGGATGGTTGAAGGTACACGTATTGGTGATCACATTGAAAATCTTAACACTATATTGCTCGAACTACGCAATAGTGATGAGATTGTGAGTGATGTTGACGCGACATTGATTTTATTGGTTTCCTTTACACCATCTTTTGAGGGTTTTTTTCAATCGTTCATTATTGGGAAAGAAACGATAACCCTAGAGGGAGCTAGGTCGGCCCTTCATACGAGGGAATTAAGACACAAGGCGGTTGGGAAGGACGATCATGCTACTGGAGCGTTGATTGTTAGGAGAGGAAAAGGTAAGGGATATAGCCGAGGTGGATCCGACTTACCTCCGGACGTACGTGCGTTTTGTAGGCAGAAAGGTCAATGGAAGGAGTGTCCAAAGAATTTAAAGTTTGCAGCTATCACTTCAGGGGGAGGAGGAGGGACAGCAGGGGAGGAGGAGGGACAGCACCAGAAGACGATGATGCTCTCTAGGCCCCTTGAGGGCAGTTCGGGCTCCTGGCATGGAGCATGGGAGCGTGTTATTGGGCACGCAGATCGGTGGCGTGTTATTGGGCACGCAGATCGGTGGCGTGTTATTGGATCTTGGATTAGCCCGCTTCGGTTATTTTTGCGCATTGGTGCGGATGGCGGCGCAAATTGGCACGACATCGTTTGATAGACACGTTTTTCACTAAGTGCCATTGGAGTGACGTTGGGGAATGCATTATTCATTATGCATTGAAGAGGCGTTTGTTGGGACGCATTAAGAGTGTGTTCGAATTACGTAAATTGGAAATACACTAAGATTTGGTTGGTTGGATTGATGAGAAGAATTGGTTCGGTAGCTATGGGGTTTTGAATCAAGGGGGAGGTTTGTTGGGTTTGGTTCAAAAACAAAAAGGTAACATTGAATTTGGCCAAATAAAGCAAAATGGAAGCATGTGACCACTGATTTGTTAGTGGCTATGTGTGCTTGAGTGCATGTACAGTGTTGATTCAAGTTTGTTTACTTGGGGCGGTGATATTGGGTCACGCGGCAGTGACTTTGTTTTGCTGTAGGAGTCATTTGTTTCTTTTGGGTCAAAGGAAAAAGGCGGCTAGACAATGCAGTGGTTAGTCGGCTATTAATTCATCTGACAATAAGTTGTTTCCAACTATGAAACAAGTTTGGGCGGCTAATTTGTTTGATTTAGCTCCAAGTCTTGTACTAGTATAAAAATATGCTAGGTCATGACTTTGAGTAGTGCGCTTGTGTTCTTGGTCTTATTGTTGTTTCTTGCTTTCTCTTGTCTCTCAGGTATTGGAATCCTAACAGGTGAGGCTAGGACGATTTGATTTGTCTCGGTCGTCTCAATTTCAACGATTGAGTTAACTCGCCCTAGATCTAACTGGCCTCAGTCCACAATTTGTGAATCAAAGGTCTTAATAAAGATTTTCACCAAGAGATTGGAGGAGAAAGTCATTAAGGTGGCGAGTGGAGGGAGGGGAATGGGTTTGTCGGAGGCCGTAGCAACCATGGAAGCCGATGAAGACCACAAAGCAATTGCAGAGAAGGAAGAGGAGGAGGAGGAAGCCAAGGAAGCAGATGAAGAAGACAAAGGAGTTGCAGATGAGAGAGATAGATCGATTTCTGAGAAAGATAAGGAAAAAGGTTTCAATTTTTCAATTTTAACAAAATTTTGATTAATTTTATAAAAAATGTTATTATTTTTTATTTAATTTTGGTTAATTAAACTTGTTAACCTCAATTGAGGTTAACAAGTGATTTTTAGTCAATGACGGGTAGATTGCAAAGACGAATTCACCCGCCATAATCATTTCTGCGGCTGTATTTATAGGAAAGAAAATCAATAAAGCTGCTGCCATTAGGAAAAAGAGAACTTAGTCTCTTACCAATTAGCTTATTATGCGAGTCATAAAGAGTGAGACTGATCCGCGAAATTCCCGAAACAACGAGCAATAACCAGCCGGCAGCGAGGACTTGCTTGACTTGAAGAGTCGATTTTGAGGTGGTTCATCCTCCTCCTCCTCCTTATAATCACATATTCTGGTCGCACGATTTATTTTCACAGCTTCTTCTTTAACTTTATCTTTAATATCAGAATTGCATTGGAACCATTGACGGAACTCATGTAATGATCAAAGGGTTGCGAAAGGGATAACTTGGAGCCTATTATGAGAGGAAAGGAACACCAACACAGAACATCATGGTTGTTTGCGACTTCGAACTCACTTTCACCTATGTATCTGCAGGGTGCGAGGGCTCAATGCATGATTCAAAAAAAATCAACTATGTGATAACATACCCGAGGAAAAATTTCCCACATCCTCCTCCAGGTACATTTATTTCAGCTTTGTGCTATCACTGTACTACATGTTCCATAGCTTTATCAAGTTGAAACCATTCAATGGATATCTTGTGCTTCTTCTACTCAAGTTGGATAATTAAGAAAATCAATTGCACAATGCCATGGTTGCTTCAATTGTACCAGTAACAATTCTTTGAACTTGTCCATCAGCTCTTCACTAACACTTCTACTATTTCTTTAAGCTATTATACCTTTAATTATTTTGGTTACGCATGCCCTTTATATATTAATTATTTATTCATCTAATTTTAACTCTACATATTACTTAACAGGAAAACATTACTTGGTAGATGCTGAATCCAAGAAAGGATATCTTGGTCCATACAAAGGTGAAAGGTATCACCACTAAATATTTCGTGGAGGGGTGAGTCCAAAATATGCAAATTCAACATACCACATTCCTTATTACGAAGTGTGATTGAAAAGACTTTTGGCGTGTGGAAGAAGAGGTGGGCATTCTTTGAGAATATGTGCAACAACCCCCTTATCCGGCTCGGGACAAGACCGGGAGGGCAATGCTTAATAGAAGTGACGGAGATCAAAAGCAATATATTCCACAACAAAAACTTATAATATTTAACATTAAACAAAGATTCTTATACAAATGTGCTTATTATTACATAATAGCTTAACAGCACTAGAAACTAATTATGATGTTATTAGTCTAGGTGAGTCTCGCGCCCCTTCTATTCCTTAAGTCCCAGCTCCTAGACCTGCAGTGGGAAAGAAAACAACAAGAACCGCAGTTTTCAAAGTCAGCGATAAATACTGACTGAGATACACCTTAGCATGTAAAACGGGGAAGAGAACATAAAATGCTGGGACACAAGTTAAATAAAGTGAAAGTGACAGAGAATAAGTAAAACTTTATCAGAGTTTGCAACGGTAAAAGTAACAGTGATAACCAAATCACGAATGACAATACCCAAAGCTGTCAACATTTCAATTAAGTCCTCTATAAGTGCCATTTTCCAATTAGAATGCGAATCCATTTATCATCTTTCGAATATAGAATCAAAGAATCCAGTTACTAAGCACAGTACCGGAAACAGTAATGGTCAACAAAGGACCTCCTTAATGGCCAACAAAGGGCTTCCCAAATAGTAATGGCCAACAAAGGGCCTCCTTAATGGCCAACAAAGGGCCTCCCAAATAGTAATGGCCAACAAAGGGCCTCCTTAATGGCCAACAAAGGACCTCCCAAATAGTAACAGAATTTGGTAAGTGCGGTGTTCAACTTTACGTTATTAACAGATTATTATTTCGTGAGAGTTTCCGAGAACAGTAATCACATGAGTTTGACAAGTGATTCGACAAATGTAATCCACAAATAAGTTTGAGGCAAGAAATGAAATAAAATTCGACAAATGTAATCCACAAATATATTTCGAGACACATTATAAAGTCAAAGTATGACACGAAAGAAGCTGGCACGCTAGGCTAAGCATGTAATCTCACCTTATTTGACTTGGCAGTTAGTTGGTAGGATGGTCTATGAAGCCGATGTCCTCGAATCCGTCTCCTATAATTTACAAATCTATAGTTACATGGTGCTACTTCTAAATAAACAGATGCAAGAGTGTTTGTCTAGGCCGGAACTAGGTTCGTCCTAGTACCCCCAACGAGTTCCCGACTTCAATTATATTAAATAAGCATTTTAGAGACATAATTAACATCAAATAATAGAGGCAATACTTTATAGATATTTATCAAAGTATGACAAGTAATACTTTAATATTATATTTATAATTTATAGAAGTAAAACAAATGAGGGAAGGAAGTATTAAAGGGCTATTTTTCTTTAGAGAAATAAACATACTAGTTGTTAAAACATATTAATAACTATTTTGAAACTCATTGTTTAAAACTAAGGTGATATTTCATAAAACAAATATTCAAATATACTAAAGTGACAACAAGTAATATTATTTCCCATGCCTTCATAAATATCTTGTGAAAATATATTTACAAATATTGAGATGATATTTTACCAATTGATTTCATAATAAAGGTTTAGTAATAAAAACAAGTTAATCAAATAAAATAGGACATGCGAAGCACAACTAGTCTCCCTTAAGATTCATTTAAAACAATATGTCCCCCCACTAACAGTTCAGGTAAAAGGCATTTAACCCCCTTAAGGTTTCTGAAAAAGACATTCTGACCCCGAAAAAGAGTCTCACTGCAGACCCACACCCAAAATGACCTAAAAGCAAATTCTAGCTAACAAAAACCAATTCGACAGTAAATAATGAACGAGGAGAATGTTTAGATCATACCCAAGTCAAGAAACGTTAGAAAAGGTGGAGAAATGAAGCGGGTCGGGCCGCCGAAAACTTCGCCGGTGATGGTGGCCGACGGGGCTTTCTCCGGCCACTTCTGAGTGCGGCATGAGCTCCTGGAGTTTTTTCGAGCCTCCTAGAGGCCAGGGAGACACGCCTTAAAGCCTGGGTCGCCTTGGTTTGGCCGGACGAAACTTCCCGCCGGAAGTTATGGAGATCGCCGGAGCTCCTCCTCGCCTCTTCTGCTTCTTGCTGCCTTCTTTGCCTCTGATCCTATTTCCGGGGTTTGGGCAGAGATATAGAGATCAAGAGATAGGCGGAGGGTGAGGTGAACCAGTTGTGGTGGTTAGCTTCGGCTGTTTTCTTCCCGTCGGTGTAGCGGAGGCGGTGGTTAGTGGTTGCTTCCAACTCCGGCTGCTGCTGTTTCTTCTGTTCGTTGGCAGGGAGGAAGGGGAATAGTGGGTGAGAAGAGGGAGTGAGAAAGAGCAGCGGGTGTAGGTGAAGATGATGGTGTCGATGGTTGTGGTGGTGCCAGAGAGAGAGATCAAGGAGGGAGTGGTGGTGGCGGCTGTGTGCCAAGGCAGGGGTGAGCTGGGTTTAAATAGATAGAGAGCTAGGGCAGGGGCGGTGAGAGGAAGGAGGTGGAGATGAGGGCGGTGGTGATGCCGTGGTCGTGAAGGAGAAGCAAGAAGAAGAAGACAAAGAAAAATGTGGGTTTTGTTTTATTAAACAAATGGTTAATAGAAAATGTTAGGGTGTGGCAAATGTATAGGTTATTGAGGTGGTCGCCACTGCGAGAATGTCTAGAAAATAAAAAGAATTGCGCAAAAATTTACTGTTTCGTTCTAAATTCTCACACGAGTTTCCCGTCAAATAAAATTTCACAAAAATATATACCCAATTTAATACTCGCAACCTAAAATTGAATTATCGCGTCACAAATTATTATATTGCCCCTAAATAAAATACGGGGTATTACAATATTCCCCAGTATCTTAGTTTCGATCAAGTGCGACTAGTTTGTGCAAGTATGACCCTTCACGACTTTACAACTTTATAAGACGTCGTGGTCTTGATGACGAACATTTTCAAGAGGCAGACGACCAAGGTGAAGATTATCCATACGAGGCTTCAGAAGATGAACCGGATTTGGAACTAGGTGACATCGATGAAATGGAAGTGTTACAATGTGGCATAACTAGTGCACTTTCATGTCAAAGAACTCGCAATCAAAACAATAGTTAAATTAGATAGGGGTCTCCTGTTTTGGTTCATTTTTTATATGTTGATTGTGTTTTGACATTAACATCTGATGGACAAGTTTGACGAACTGTTATTGTTTTTTTGGTTGAGTATGAAAGTTTGATTTGCTCGTTAACTTTTTGTTGACTTCAAGGATGAAAATTTGATTTTTTTGATGTCAAAAATATCGTTAATTTGTTCTTGAATTTGTTAACTTTCATGAAATCGTCGAAACTCATGAAATCTTAACTTTTTGCTTCACATTTGTTTTCGGGAATCTGTAAAAGAAAAATACAAGTGGAGGATATATATTTGTCATTTTATATATTGCATCTAGCTTAAAACCACTACCAAACACATTTCTCTAATTTTTAATTTAGTGTAAAATTCATCACCAAACACGCCGATTTAATCAGAATCTCTGAAAGAACCAAAATATTTCCACCACAATCTAAAAACCAGTTTTGCACCAAAAACCATTCTACCAAACTCACCCTTGATCTTCTTCTCAAGTCGAAACTGACTCAGAGGCAACAAAATGCATCAATGAACCATAGTTAAGTTCTAGGTTGTTGTACAATACTCAGAGGACAAGAAAAATTCATTGGATGAACAAGAATCACAAAATGGAAGACACAAAAGCAACATCCATAAATAAGAAACACGCATCTAATTACCCTAAAACGGGTGATCGATGGTTGCAGTGTTGCTAACAAATCTCAAACCTCTGGATGCATACCGTAATAATAATAATAATTACAAACTATGTTTGTTAGAGTTAACCCTAAACATCCTTAATGACATTGGCCAAAATAACAGACAAGTTTATAATAGTAATAGTACTTTTCTGTAAATAAAAGTCCCACATCGGACTTAGTCTTTAAATTAGAACAATGTGCTTGTCTATATATTGAGTTGTAAATAAGAGATCCGGGAGAGGACAATTTTACAATCTTACATGGTATCAGAGCCGCCCGAGCCACCGCTGCCGCCGCACTGCCTCCTTTTCTGCACTGCCGCCGCCATCGCCTAGGGTCCTTCTTGCTCTCCCTCTCACTTCCGCTGCCGCCATCGATCTCAACGTCCGTCGGTGTTCTCTGACCCCTGTTTCTTTTCCGCCACTCCTAGTGACGAAGGCTGCGTGGTATCACGTCGGCGCATCTTCTCTGCGATCGCCGTCCAGTCCAACCTCCATCGCGCACCAGAACCCGGCTTTGTTGGCTCATCGGCTTCAAACCCTCGCGCTGCTCTCCCCCTTGGCCCCGATCGACGCGCCTATCGGCTCATTGCGCGTTCCAGATCGTCGGCTCGTCCTGGAACTTCGTCGGCTCATCTCGTCGGCTCAAAACCCGGATTTGTTGGCTCATCTTCTCCGCTCAACAACGCCGCACACAGCTTCTGTTCAGCCAGCAACCTTCCCCACTTGGCGTCCTCAATTTCAGATTGCAATTGAAGCCTCTGTTCCCAGATTGCAATTAAATTGGTGTAGAGGATTGCAATTGATTTCATTATTTTTATTATAAAGTTTGTGGGGTATCTTTATTGGTCAACAAAGGGTTTGTTTGTGTGCACCGACCAGTGAAGGGTTTTGTTTGTTTGTTTGCTTGCCTACTGGAGAAGAGGTACAGCATAGTCACTAAGTGTTGCACTGAGTGGAGAAACAATCCGGTGCATCTCGCCTATTGCTGCACAGTGCTACAATCTCACACTTGTGACCTAATGGCTAACTGGTATCAAACCGCTGCAGCTCCTCTAGCACAACCAAGCAATAGTCATCATCGTCGATCTGGCCAGAAAGTTCGTGAACGCACTAAACAGTGCCCACAGCAACACCGTGCCCCACCTGCCTCCCCTCACGGCAGTTGGGTGTGGTGTCCTGCCCCATCGTCCCCGACTGCTCAACCGTGCCCCCATCCCCCATGGACACAGTCAGGACCCTCTCAGCCTACAGTTACGTCAGGAATTCTTGGTCCAGGACCCTCTCAGCGTTCACAGGTTCTTGCTTCCATTGCGGGTTCGTCTACCTCTGTTACTGCTAGGAGTCCAGAACTTGCTAGCATGACCTTTAATGCTCCGGATAAGACTTGGTACATGGACTCCGGGGCCTCCTCTCATCTCACATCTCAGACAGGTACTCTCTCCTCTGTCTCATCCAGTACTCCAGTTTCTAATATGATGGTCGGTAATGGGATGCAAATTCCAGTGTGCGGTTCTGGTCAGCAGACTATAACTACCCTAGCCCGTCCCCTACACCTCAAAAATGTCCTACTTGCTCCGAATATTATTAAAAACCTTGTCTCTGTCCGTCAGCTCACCATTGATAATAATGTCTCTATCGAGTTTGACCCGACTGGCTTTTCTGTGAAGGATCTTCACTCAGGGACCCTTTTACTTCGAAGCAATAGTTCCGGGGACCTATATCCTCTTATTTCCACCCCGTCCTCCTCTCCAGCCCAGTCTCTTGCCATTCTTCCAGCCCCTATATGGCACAACCGTCTTGGACATCCTGGCCGCCACGTCTTAGATCAACTTAGCTCTAATCATTTCATTTCTTGTACTAAATCTGAGCAGACCGGATTGTGCCATGCATGCCAACTCGGCAAACACGTTAGACTTCCCTTTGCCCCTTCACAATCTTGTACTGTGGCTCCGTTTGACATTATTCATAGTGATATTTGGACATCCCCTTTTGCTAGCAAATCTAATTTCAAGTATTATCTTCTCTTACTTGATGATTACTCGCATTTTCTATGGGTTTTTCCTTTGAAACTCAAATCGGATGCCTTCACTCACTTCAAACAATTCCACACGTATGTGCATACCCAGTTTTCTCGTGACATCAAGAGTTTTCAATGCGACCTTGGGGGGGAATTCGATAACTCTGTGTTTCATACGTTCGCCAAGTCCAGTGGCCTTGTTTTTCGATTTGCGTGTCCGCAAACATCTCCTCAAAACGGCAAGGCCGAACGTATGATACGTCGTATCAATGAAATATCTCGTACCCTTCTCTCTCAGGCCTCCATGTCCCCTCGCTTCTGGGTTGAGTCTGTTCTCACTGCTGTCTATCTCCACAACATTCTCCCCACCAAAGCTCTCAACGGTGGTATTCCTACCACCATTCTCTATCATCGTCTTCCCACATACGATCATCTTCGTACCTTTGGGTGTTTGTGTTACCCTAATCTGACTGCTGTGTCTCCCCACAAGCTTGCCCCTCGGTCCACTCGATGTGTTTTTCTTGGTTACCCTTCGAACTTTCGTGGTTATCGGTGTCTTGACGTCTCTACTGGTCGCATTCACATCTCTCGTCATGTTACTTTTGATGAGAATGTCTTCCCCTTCTCTGTCCCTGATTCGGTGTCTCCTGCTACTCATAGGTCCTCTGATCCTAATGATAGTCTTCCTCTACTTCCTCATCAGTTTCATAACCCTGTAGCACCTTCACCCTCACCAGTCACCAATCCTACAACCCCACCAACCATCAACCGGGCACCAAACACCTCTAAGGCGCCTATTCAGCCCTACCCCATGCACTATGTGCGTCGCTCAACTCAGCCTTGCTCATCCTCAGCCACTCCCGGTGCCTCGGCTGACCCTACTGTCGAGTCTGTTTCTTCGCCTGAGTTGTCCCCTTCGCCTCCGTCTCTCTCACCTCAGATGACCACACGCTCCATGCACGGCATTACCAAACCAGTGCAGCGTCTCACCTTTGCAGCCCACTCCCCTGCTTCTGTCTCACCACTTCCCAAGTCCCCTATCCTAGCCTTGTCGGATCCTAACTGGAAAGCGGCCATGGATGATGAGTTTGGGGCTATGGTGAAGAATGATACCTGGGATCTGGTTCCTTGCCCATCTGGGGCCAATGTACTTCGTTCTATTTGGTTGTTTCGTCACAAGTTTCGTGCAGATGGCAGCTTGCAGCGCTATAAGGCGCGTCTTGTGGCTAATGGTAAGTCTCAGCTAGTTGGGGTGGACTGTGAGGAGACGTTTAGTTCAGTTGTGAAGCCATCCACTATTTGTACCGTTCTCACTATTGCAGTATCACGTTCTTGGCCTATCCGGCAGTTGGATGTCAAGAATGCGTTTTTACATGGTGATCTTGCTGAGACTGTTTACATGCACCAGCCACCAGGGTATCGTGACCCACGCCGACCTGATTATGTTTGTCGTCTGCGTAAATCACTCTATGGTCTGAAGCAGGCCCCTCGTGCTTGGTTCCAGCGGTTTGCCACGTTTCTTACAGATGCAGTTGGTTTCTCTAGTTGCTCTTGTGATGAGTCTCTCTTTGTGTACAACCATGGTACTGATCTGGTCTATCTTCTTCTGTATGTGGACGACATCATCATCACAGGCACCTCTATGCATCTCTTGGATCGAGTTGTTTCTCGCCTATCTGGCGAATTTGCTATGACTGATCTCGGCCAGCTTCATCATTTTCTTGGTATTGCGGTCACTCGGGATTCCTCTGGTCTGTTCTTGTCTCAGAATCAGTATGCGACTGACATCCTTCGTCGTGCTTCTATGTCGGCTTGTAAGCCTACTGCCACCCCGGTCGAGCCTGGCAGTAAACTCACAGCTGACTCTGGGCCCTCAGTTGCAGATCCCACATTGTATCGCAGTCTTGCTGGGGCACTCCAGTATCTTACTTTCACCAGGCCTGATATTCAGTATGCCGTTCAGCAGGTGTGTCTTTTCATGCATGACCCGCGTGAGACGCATTTTCATGCGTTAAAACGCATCCTTCGCTATGTCAGTGGGACCCTTGAGTATGGACTCCAGATATCTGCCACCCGTACTGACAGCCTTACTGCTTATACTGATGCCGATTGGGCCGGCTGCCCTGACACTCGTCGCTCTACGTCCGGCTATTGTGTATTCTTGGGTGACAATCTCCTCAGCTGGTCCTCCAAGCGACAGGCCACCGTTTCTCGATCTAGTGCCGAAGCTGAATACCGTGGTGTGGCCAATGCTGTATCTGAACTCTGCTGGCTTCGGAACCTACTCCTCCAGCTTCGTATTACTCCACCTCGCGCTTCGGTTGTGTACTGTGACAACGTCAGCGCCGTCTACTTATCTGGGAATCCTGTCCAACATCAGCGCACCAAACACGTCGAGATTGATCTTCACTTTGTTCGTGAGAAAGTTCGGTTGGGTCAACTTCGCGTGTTACACATTCCGGCGGATTACCAGTATGCCGACATCTTCACCAAAGGGCTTCCTCGAGCTCTTTTCCAGCGTTTTCGTTCCAGTCTCAGTGTTCGAGAACCTCCCGCTGTGACTGCGGGGGAGTAATAGTAATAGTACTTTTCTGTAAATAAAAGTCCCACATCGGACTTAGTCTTTAAATTAGAACAATGTGCTTGTCTATATATTGAGTTGTAAATAAGAGATCCGGGAGAGGACAATTTTACAATCTTACAGTTTAAGCTTGAAACTCTGCCTTCCCCACAAAAAGCAGCTCTCAGGCCTTCAGTCTTCCTTGGTAACCACCTCCGCCAATCCATAATCTGTGGACATCGATTATTATTAGTTCAGAGGCAAATGATACAAGAAGAGGTTCTAAATCCATAAGACAAGTCTGAATGAATGCATGCATGCGTCAAATAAATAAAGCTCCAGATGGAAACCATAAGTGGCAGCAATTTCAAACATGGACCTCTCAAAAAATAAGGTTATTCAATCCATGAATTATCCTTAGCCGTGTTCTTATACTGATTGAGGGCTCAATTTCTTTGATCGAGGGTTCTAAATCCATTTTCTGGCCATGTAATTTACCTGTCATCAAAACTGTGTTACTGACTTCCAAATAAGCATGTGTTATTTTAGACTTATTAGTTGCTGTATCTAGATTTATATGTCGGCACAAGCGATACTTCATAAATTGATGCCATAGCTGCAAAACAGAACTAGAACCCTTTGTTGCATCATACAGATTTCACCCTCTCCCCACTACTAGTTTCATTCGAGCTCATCAGGGAAAAGCTGTCAAATGACCGTTTTTTGTTGTCTGAATGTTCCCACCATTAAATATAAGAAACCCGAAAAACTGAGAAACTAAAAACATACCATGCGCATAAATGCTGGTTGCTAGGACAATGAATCCGTTAATAAACATGTATACAATAAGAGCTTTAAGAGGGTTCTAATAGCAGCAAGACAGCGAGATAAGACCAAGTTTGGATGGATCTGTCAAACATACAATTTTATGAATGATTGGGAAACTTCCGGAACATGTAGAAGTTCATACATCAAGGTGAGAGAAGACATCGATTTCATTATATTTTTCGGAAGAAAGGACATGATGACCACGGTGACACACGCTTTTATAGAAGTGTACATATGCTACGTGTATGGCTTTAGCATTAATAGGATCAAGGATTTGAAGATTTAAATACCTAAGAGAAAAGTTCCCCGGTTATAGTTTATGTGTCTTGTTAGAATTTTCACTAATCCCAAGGGTAGTACTTGAAGGGAAAATTCGATGAGATTTGTCCCGGACCACGTGATTTATGCAGAGAATTAATCATAGGCATTTAAAAAAATTACTGTAGGAAGTTATCTTGCGGAATAAACTTATCACAGTCCATCCGGACTGGGACGACATGAATCCCGAGACTTTGACCAGCCACTGTCGAAGCTCTGTTCTGAATCTGACACCGGGACCTATGCCATTGCGTCCGTCTCGTCGAGATACACGATTTTCATATGTGGCTCGTCTTCATCCGACATCTGTAGCTCCGGTTAAGCTCCAAAAACCAAATTCAGATCCTGCTGAAAATCAACTGCGGACCAGAAACTTTGACCAGCGATATCTGGAGTTCTACAACTCCGATCGACGCGCCGTTTCTTCCAGTCTCTTCGTTTTTTTGAGATCTACAACTTTCGTGTTTTATCAAAAGTGATATGAGATCTTTATCTAGGCCTAAACACCCAAAAACGGAATCTGGTATGTCCGGAAGCCTTCCGACGTATGATCCAAGCTCCGATTCAAGTTCAATGGTGATTCGAACATGAAAAGCTCATGGATACACAACTGGGTTTTTCTCTCTTGTGTGGAAAAGATGTATATACCAATCATCATCACTTAAGAACTATGGTGTACTATTTATAGAGACATATTACTAACCCTAATATTAGGAATACCCATAATTGCACACAAGTCCCTTGTAGCAAAACTTTACATAGCAAGTCCCTCCCTACAAACTTTAGTGTAGCTTGCAATTAAGTCCTAATAATATGGTTTGTAGTAATACCCATCAACTATAAAATACCAAACATAATCTCAATTTACATTCCACACACTTGAGACTCAAAAACACTTGTGAATCACATGATCACGCTTATGTTGGACTACGTCGGGGACCTCTGGAGAAAATAAATGAGTCGGCTCCCAATAATATATTTGAAATCATAATTCAACCCGAATTTAATTCAAAACTAATTATTAATTATAGTTTACTCCACCATAAAACTATAATTGAACTCCGACATTTATTCTCATCATTATGTATGAGCTCCTGTTATTAATATCAGACAACTCCCCACTTTAAGATTACAGATACCCGTTAATGCTGATCTACTCTTACTGACAATTTCGATCTCATCAACATCTTATGTATTCCCTGATCTATACCGCTCAACCCTTATTTGTTATGTCTGGTTACAAATAACCAGCTGGCCAGACTTGACATAACAAAACCTAGTGAGCTCCCAGGAGGGTACATCATTCTCATACGAGACGTGGATTCCATGATTCGTTTAGCTTTCACCAAATCATAACAATCATTATCCAATATACCAGGATTGTTGACTCGCATTTGAGTCTCACTCAATATATCAAAATAATGATTAATCAAGATTTGTGTCCACATAAAAAATCATAGATTAAGAGTTTCCAATATTACCAATAACAATGAAATATTTTATTATCTCACTTCGGTCAGTCCGAGATAATTATATTTCATATGGCGGTCCTGTTCAACATACACAAAGTATGCTAGTGTAACAAGTTGAAACTATACTGTTTCCTTGACCGAGATGTGTCAGTATAATGTTACACTACAGTCGTTCCGATGGTTTGTCCAAAATCATCTAGACTGTGAACCCTTACTTATATTCCATAAATAACTGACAATCAATCTCGCACATGCCCGAACTCGTCTGCATGTCCAATTGTCTTAGGTATGGAACATTAGACTTTATAATGCATATTTATATGGCAAATAATAAATAGTGTTTGCATACTCACGTGCTTGCTAAATTAAGATGCAAACAGTTATCTATTAAGAATTATTAATTCAACCATAAATATGGCTTTCTGAATACAATTCCCAACAATCTCCCACTTATTCTCAAAGCCATAAATTAACAATCTAGAAACCTTTCATAATCGGAAGTCTGAATCTATGTGTAGACTATATGTGATAAACTAGCATATCTACTCCAAATCTTCTCAGATACCCGAGTATGCTATTATCAGAGTCCACTAGTGTTCTTTCCTTGTAAGTGACTTAAAACTATTATCCATGCTAAAAGCAAAATAGTTATCATGTCAAATACTATACATAGAATACATGAGGCTCCACCTGCTAAAGCATGAGGAACTGCCTTTTTCCTCTCCATCTAATCAAGTGTTCTAAACACTGATTCTTAGACAGAGAAACTCCACACGCCATAAACAATAACGTTCTCTTGGAGTCTTTGCATACTTGAAAGATGAAAGAACTTTACTGATATACGTGACTTTAGAAACAACCATCATTCTATTCTGCCGATCACGCGAGAGCTCAAACCAAGAATCTGAATGGTTTCACCTAAATCCCACATATCATGTTTACTAGATATATACATTCACTGAAGATGTATATCCAATATTGTTTCCAATGAGCCATCCTCAACATGGAGCACAAGAAATATTACCAATTTTCAGTGCATCTCTTCTACACACGAGATTCGTTATGACACAAATCAAACTATGATATTTGATTGCCTGGTCAAAACGAATGCTGCAAGATCTGAATACTAGCTTAATCCCCATGTCAATTGACATCTTAAGTTTGTATTTCACGTTATCTTGCACAACTAACTCTTTTGGTCGCATCATGTAGATGCATCCATCAAGAATTCCAATGAAGAAATCCATCCTGACATACATCTTCCATATCTCATTACTGAAATGAGCAGCAAATACAAACGAGAATCTGAATAGACCTATATATAGCTACCGGCACAATCAGCCTAGCTTTAAGGTTTTCACCTTTCCGTCTAATCTTCTCTTTCTCTTGTAGGTCCATTTGCAACCGATGATTTTTATCTCATCTTGCAAATCTACAATGTCCAAAAGGTAGTTATACTACATGAATGTTATCTCAGATGCTACAGACTAATGTCATGACTCTGCATATTCAACATTCATTGTCTCTTCATAGTATTAGGACTGAGTTAAAACTTATCCGGGATTCAACTTATCCCAAGTAGCTCAACCTATGAGGTTGTCATATAACTCTCCCACTACGACAAAGATCTCCCGTTTCTCGTGTATTCAAAACAACATAAATTTATACTCCTTGTGTGTGTGTTATCTCAAAAATAACAACTTGAACATCTTCCTTAAGCTCCTTTAAAACAACTCTATGTTACAGTTTCTTATTCATATGATTCCCTTTTCCAAGAATCAGGTATTGTGCCGACAATAACCTTCTGATTAGCTTCTAACTTATCGAAATGACTTCTTCATACCCGAAAGTGTCTAGAAAAGATTTTACCCTTTTCTACAATTCCATGGATGTAGTCATGAGAGTGCGCTACATTCAAAATTATCAAACAGTCTCTAATGAATAATCTTAGGACAATAACAAAATAGTTGAATAACACTTTACTTCACTGATCCGATCATATCAATAAAATATATGTTTCTTCTATCAGTGATGTTATTCGACCAATCTTTTTCTATTAGGAAATATTATGGTACTTTAATATACAATTGTCACCACTATGCTAAAAATACCTTAGGCAAAAAAACTTACCTCAAATTTAGCACATAAGAAAATCTCTCGATACTAAAGTTCTACCATAAAATTCTCCCACTGCAAGAGTACCTACTCTCAGAGCATCTCTTGTCATGATTTCTATCTCTACACTACCATATCGTCTACTTTTCCTGAATCCTCATAAGGAATTCCAAACATGATTAGTTTCTCTAGTATCTACAAACCAGGAATGGTTGAACGAGTAACTAAACATGATTTGACGAATAGTGCAGTAGACACGAGTGAGTTGTTCATCATTAGCTTAAATTATTAAGTTGTTTCTTCTTAGTGTCTTTTCTGATAGCAAATAAAAATTCTTGCCTTTCGGCTTTTATTAGCATCACGTCTGGGGAATAAAAACAACAACCTTAATTGGATTTATGAATATATTTCTACGTCCTACTACCAGATGGTTTAGAAGTAGAACCAATTTTCATTCACCAATATACTAGTTGTACTCCTGATGAGTCTTTTGCCCACAAATAATTCAATAAGCATTTTTTTTGCCAATGAATAACTCAACCTATCAATGTTGTATTCATTCAAAAACTCTTAAAAGAATTATATGGGACCTCTTTATCTGACCGACCTAGTTTTCACTATCGATCTGAGATCCCTTAATCACATGTTCACTGAATGGGTGTAATATCCTCAGTACATGATTGCGTGCTGGGGCTCTATCTCATCTATGTGTTCATTAACGCCCTTATTGCAACTTACATTGCAACCCGATATTGATGCCCAAACATCTTTACATGTTTGCACCATATCGTATGCATTTGACACCGGTTGATGTTGATGTTGCACTACATTTGACATATGCCAAGATGTAACCAGTGACATCTCACCAACCTTATCCTACCTTTGATAGGCCCGGGGTATTTACACCACCCGCCTCATCACTAGGTTCTTAAGTGCAAAACTTGGTCAACACACACTTGCATTCCTTAGCAGTTAAGACAACTTTTAAAATTCTCTTCCAACTATAGTAACTATAGTTAATTTATATTATTTGAGAATCACATCCTGGGTTTATAACCTAGCATCTTTAATTATATGACAAACACGATAAAAAAATTATGTCCCTGAGTATGCTTAACCTTTGAATTCAACCAATAATAGAATTCATCGGCAATTCGATTTCCATTTCAACTGCCTGCGACGATGGGCCACTCGACTTTGAAATAAATCAAACAGACAACGTCACTTTAGATTTATTATCTGGACATTTACGAGTCCAATAAAACCAAATAGCCAATTCTTAGGCCCAACAAAATTAGTAACAAGAACTCGATGGGAGGATATTACCAACCTTATTGTTAAGTGATTCAACCATTACTTCGTACTGAACTGAATCTCTTAGTTTTAAAGAACAGCTCCGATGGGGAGACTTGTCCAACAAACTAGATTCAACAACTATCCTTGTAAGGAGATTTGCCAAACAATCTGTAATTAACCATGGTACCGATGGGGCACTCATATCAATTACATTATTTCCAAATCAGTTATGGAGGCCTCGGGCTTCATTACTTTGCCAAAGAAAACCCTTTATCCACTTAATGTTTTTGTTTGAAATACTTATTTTATTAATTTTGAAAAATATGCTCCTTATTTGACTTGACCAAAATTTACAAAATAATATCTAGTTTAAACAAACAATTATTTTGAGACCAATTTTGATCTCAAATGAGCGAATAATTTTTCATTAATAAAATTAAATTCAAACACAATTAGATTGATATAGACATGCATACAACCGTTTCAATATCCATGTTTTCCGTGATATCTTTATTAGTGACTATTAACAAATAACAAACCAATCAACACAACATAATAAAACATCCACCCATAATAACAAAAACAACACATAAACTGTTATTATGGCCATGTCTTCATCGTCTCGATAGTAGCTTCCAATACTTGAATGCTCCATCATCTTCGTCCGATCTTTTTGGATCCAACATGTTCCTTCAATTTCTATTACATAGTCCTATCCTACTACATGGATCTAGACTACATAAAATTGAAAAACAAGCTACTAATTAATTTACTATTCTCCACAAACCGGAGACTTTACAATTAATTACAACCCAAAATAGTGCCAAAAAACACGGCAATAAAATAAAAACCACAAACATAAAATAAAATTTTATATGGACATAATAACAGTGAATCTGCAAAACAGTGTTAGCACAATGCAGTCCATTCACACAATTACAGTATTTTAATTGGACAACATGGTTTGATTAATCTAAGCATAAAATCAACCTTGGCTCTGATACCACTTGAAGGGAAAATTCGATGAGATTTGTCCCGGACCACGTGATTTATGCAGAGAATTACTGTGGGAAGTTAGCTTGCGGAATAAACTTACCAAAGTCCATCCGGACTGGGACGACATGAATCCCGAGACTTTGACCAGCCACTGTCGAAGCTCTGTTCTGAATCTGACACCGGGACCTATGCCATTGCGTCCGTCTCGTCGAGATACACGATTTTCATATGTGGCTCGTCTTCATCCGACATCTGTAGCTCCGGTTAAGCTCCAAAAACCAAATTCAGATCCTGCTGAAAATCAACTGCGGACCAGAAACTTTGACCAGCGATATCTGGAGTTCTACAACTCCGATCGACGCGCCGTTTCTTCCTGTCTCTTCGTTTTTTTGAGATCTACAACTTTCGTGTTTTATCAAAAGTGATATGAGATCGTTATCTAGGCCTAAACACCCAAAAACGGAATCTGGTATGTCCGGAAGCCTTCCGACGTATGATCCAAGCTCCGATTCAAGTTCAATGGTGATTCGAACATGAAAAGCTCATGGATACACAACTGGGTTTTTCTCTCTTGTGTGGAAAAGATGTATATACCAATCATCATCACTTAAGAACTATGGTGTACTATTTATAGAGACATATTACTAACCCTAATATTATGAATACCCATAATTGCACACAAGCCCCTTGTAGGAAAACTTTACATAGCAAGTCCCTCCCTACAAACTTTAGTGTAGCTTGCAATTAAGTCCTAATCATATGGTTTGTAGTAATACCCATCAACTATAAAATACCAAACATAATCTCAATTTACATTCCACACACTTGAGACTCAAAAACACTTGTGAATCACATGATCACGCTTATGTTGGACTACGTCGGGGACCTCTGGAGAAAATAAATGAATCGGCTCCCAATAATATATTTGAACTCATAATTCAACCCGAATTTAATTCAAAACTAATTATTAATTATAGTTTACTCCACCATAAAACTATAATTGAACTCCGACATTTATTCTCATCATTATGTATGAGCTCCTGTTATTAATATCAGACAACTCCCCACGTTAAGATTACAGATACCCGTTAATGCTGATCTACTCTTACTGACAATTTCGATCTCATCAACATCTTATGTATTCCCTGATCTATACCGCTCAACCCTTATTTGTTATGTCTGGTTACAAATAACCAGCTGGCCAGACTTGACATAACAAAACCTAGTGAGCTCCCAGGAGGGTACATCATTCTCATACGAGACGTGGATTCCATGATTCGTTTAGCTTTCACCAAATCATAACAATCATTATCCAATATACCAGGATTGTTGACTCGCATTTGAGTCTCACTCAATATATCAAAATAATGATTAATCAAGATTTGTGTCCACATAAAAAATCATAGATTAAGAGTTTCCAATATTACCAATAACAATGAAATATTTTATTATCTCACTTCGGTCAGTCCGAGATAATTATATTTCATATGGCGGTCATGTTCAACATACACAAAGTATGCTAGTGTAACAAGTTGAAACTATACTGTTTCCTTGACCGAGATGTGTCAGTATAATGTTACACTACAGTCGTTCCGATGGTTTGTCCAAAATCATCTAGACTGTGAACCCTTACTTATATTCCATAAATAACTGACAATCAATCTCGCACATGCCCGAACTCGTCTGCATGTCCAATTGTCTTAGGTATGGAACATTAGACTTTATAATGCATATTTATATGGCAAATAATAAATAGCGTTTGCATACTCACGTGCTTGCTAAATTAAGATGCAAACAGTTATCTATTAAGAATTATTAATTCAACCATAAATATGGCTTTCTGAATACAATTCCCAACAGTACTGTGGTTGATTCACCAAAGAAGAAGAGTCACATGTAGTGGTAGCTAAGTTCTTTGAGTTTCATGTCTCTGAGAGAGCGCCATAGTTAGTAAAATACGGGACGGAAATAAATCGTGGTACGGTACATACGTGTATTATACGATTTTATATTAAAAATACGCTAGTAAAAATTCGGATTAAAAAAACGGAATTCTATTAATTCGAGTATTCGATACGTACGTGTGTAATTCTTATACTAATTATTCATTCGGAATTAAAAATACGGGTGCATTTCTTAGTATTTAGCATATATAATGAGTTATTTGTGTCCACATTGCCATATTTCCATATTTTTATCAAATATTTAAAAATAATTTGCAAAGCATGTACTCATGTGTTTATCATTTTTTTGATAAATACACTATTTACTCTTGAGTAACACATTACTTATGTAGAATAATATCAAAATATTTTTTATCAAAACTTCTATAAAAAAAGCTACTGCACATTCCTAATCTTTAAGCCTTAATTACTTTAAAAATTAATAGTATAACACATATGACTCAAGTTGCATACGCATTCATATATATATATATATAGCAATTTCAAAATAATTTTACAGTTTTATAATAAATACTTGTAAATATTTATACTAATAAATACTTATAATAAAGAAAATATTATTCTTTACACTATTATTCTTTCAAAAACAAAATTATAATAAGGAAATAGTAATAAAATATTTAATAATAACTGATTACTATTATTCCCTGCAATTTTAGATGCCAATTTATTCGCTGTAATTTGGTAAGGAATAAGTTTTATTCGGAAGTATTATACGTTAAAAAGTTAAATACGAGTATTAAACTTTTTTGGTCAAAAGTTCGAGTATTTTTCATTAGGTCCAGCAATAATACGAAATACGGAAGTATTTTTCATTTATACGTACGGACGGGTATTAAACGGAAAAGTTCGGAGTATTTACTAACTAGGGAGAGCGCAGCAATCTGTTAAAGGAAGTATTTTTGGGATTCAAGTTAGATGCCTTGAGAAAATTCAAGCATTGGCTTTACAGATATTTGAGGTGAAATCCCATATTATGTGAACAATTTCAGATTCTGATTACATAGGCCAAGCAGATAAAGATTATTGTTTCCCTCCAAAAATAAAAATAAAAAATAAAAATAAAAAAACGTACATACTAAGCTTTTTTGTCGTATTTTCCCTCTTCTGAAGCAAAGAGAATTTCATCTCAATATGACATAACAGTGATTTTGATTGCTAATATCTGCAGCAAGTGTGTTGCTGAGATGACTAATAATGCTTATATATAATTTCATTGGTTAATTAAGAAATTTATGTTAGGGCATCTTCAGTAGATCGTGCAAATTAGCAGTTTACGTAAAATATAAAGGAGTTCGTAAGAAATTGAACTCCAATAGAGCTTACATACTGAGATGCAAATAACAAAACATGCAAACTCCACGCAAACCTGGCGAGGGAAACTGGTTCAGCAAATTCTTTTAGACATGTTTCCTATTTTTTATCCAACTTTCCTCCTACATTTTCTACACGATGATAATTACTTTCCTCCTACATTTTCTACACGATGATAATTATTTTGCTACAATTTCTCTTTCTCTCTCCTCCACAATTCACTAGTTGCACGTGCTTTGAGTATATATTAAATTAAAAAATATATTTTGCATAATTTTTACATTGTACAGTTGGAGTAGGACTCGTAATGCAATATGCAAAACACTACTTTTATGTATTATTTACATAACAACTAGGCGATACCCCGTGCGATGCGCGGGTTTGCCATAAGATCAATTTGTTCACTTTTAGGAATATAATAAATAAATGAATCTAACATTAATAGTTGAAATCTTAAGAAAAATACAATATATATGACCAGGATTCGTGAAAAGTAAAGTTCTTAGAAGTTCATATTATTTTTTGTATACAAATAGTGTAGCTAGATGTAAACTCCAATTGAATCTCAGAAGATAGAAGCATACAAAATTATTATATGATCGAGTGTACAAATAAGAAAAACTAAATAAATTCAAACTTTTGTAAAACTTACTTCTTACAAGATCCCTCGCGTTTCATGAAAAACTTATTTTAAAACTATCATTACGTTTTATTTGTCCCTTTTCTTTTTGAGGTATTCTAAAAGTTAGATTCTGTGATGGCTAAAATGACATTGTTCAATTTTTTTCACGTGAAATGGCATATAACGTCTTATAAATTACTTTTCATGTATTTTGTCTCAGAGTTGTAAGAAATTTCTCGAAAACTACGAAGAGAGACATTAAAGAGAAAACTAAACACAGTGTAATTCATATTTTTCACATAAAATAAAATAATATAAAAAATTGTGAAACTGTCAACATACTATGGTGTACTGAAGTAAAGGAAGAGAAATTAAACAAATGACCCTTTCGCCAAACGAAGGACAACAAATTCTTATGAAATTTTTGACTTTCTGGATCAAAATGTAGGTATTTATAAATTAAAAAAATACTAACAATTTCTTTCTCGTGGAGATATATTGATGCATACGCTATTGTGGATAGTCAATTTTACCTGAGAGACCACATACAACAGATTGTCAAGCCAACTTGTAAAAAATAGAACAGGCTTTAGGGAGAAAAAAGATATTACAAAATAATTTAATAATAAATTTTAGTTTTAACCTCAATTATTTGTTATGAGTTACATATGATGTTGATATTCTTATAATATAGTATAAGAATTATTCTTTGAGCAGTATTGGGTCCGTTGTTGTATTGCAAGTTATAATGCTTTGACACCCTTAGTGGGTGCACTTGAGCAGCAAGCCTATATTCATTTAATTGTAATTTAAATTTATCATTCAAATAAAGTTTTATTGATAAATAAATTTAAACTCAAGGTCATTTATTATTTTCTCACATGTAACTCCTAGAAATATAACGAATCGACTCTTTATATTAAAAAAATGTAAACCAGCTCATCCCATTTCAATAAAAGAACAAAGTATGTACCAATAAGAGTTTTTCATGCTTACCTTAGCCAAAAGTGCGAAACATGAACAATATTAAGTTTATAAAAGAGTGAGCCAGATTATAACTTTTACAATAAAAGTTGGAACCATGGATATAGTTGAAAATTAGAATTTCTATGGTTTTTCATATTTAAGGTGATTTATTTAAGAGCGTATGTCGTTTAACCTTCTATAATGGTTCATATAAATTATTTATTATAGTTCTAACGGCACTGGGACCTAGAGATGATGGTATAATTTGCGAGGAATTTGATCAATTGGAGTTTCATATCCTCTTTGTGAAAATAGTTGATACAAAGATACACAATTGCACAGTTAGATGAAAAAGCTGAAGCATCATCTGACTAAACTAATTAAACATAAAAACTCTATTGAAAATTTAGAACCAATGAAAATGAACATTCTAGATATAGTTCGGAGCTAATGTAATAGAAGAAGGAATAGAAGAATGCGAAAATAAACAACAATTTCATTTCCTCAAACAAAAATTATTATACAAACTCAAACAGAAAATGATATTTTATTGTGTATATAATGTAAATTTTTAGTTTCTTCTTATGACTTGCCTATTTTTCGTCGGTCGGGTTTGAATTTGAGGCTTCGTGCAGGGGCTTTTAAATATAAAGATAAAGAGAAAAGGCCGTGACATTTTAACTGATTGATGCTAACGGATTGAAAATATCGTTATTATTTTAAGAAGAAAATAAGTTTTACTCTTGCTTATATGTTACCTATTTTTTTACTTTAATAAGTTCTTTAATTCTTATTTATAATATAATAACAATGAAGTTAGAAAATGCTTAAGTTGCAATTTTGTGGTTAAATGATCTGTTACCTCATTGAGTTTCTTAAAATTAGTTTTTATGTGTACTACCAAACAAAATATATTTATATGTAGTAAAAGGAGATTAGACATCTTAGAAAAGAGACTAATGAAAAATAGATTAGAACAAAATTTGTTTTCTGTTATTATTAAATTGTTAAATACAATTGATATTGAAGAAATTGGGAGTTGAAATGTTTTTGAAGCTCAAAGAATTGTTATCTCTTTAATTTTTGACATTTTTGTATGTTTTATATATATCCACAAAAAAATAACAAATATAGGTTTTCTAAAGAGGAGAGAGAGAGAGAGAGAGAGATTAATGAAACATAGATTAGAAAAAAAAATGATTATTTTTATGGTCTCCTTTGATTTTGAAATATTTTGCTATTATTAAATAGTTCAATAACATTTAAATTAAAGTAATGACAGTTTAAAAAATTCAAGTACAAATAATTGTTATCTCTCATTCATACATTTCTTATATATACCCCAAACAAAATAACAAATATTTTTCCCTAAAAAGAGTTAGAGAATAAAATTTGTTTTTAGCTTTCGTATTGTTGCTTTTTAGTATCCCATATAAATATGTATATTTGTACTTGCTATAAAGAATTAATATGATGACAATAATTTAAAAAATATTGAGTTGGAACTATTACAAATAATTCGTATTAAAAAGCTTATTTGTGATAGTTTCTTAATTCTCATAATCTAAATTTGTAGAGTAGCAGGACGTTAGTGCTTTACAAAAATTTGATTAGTAGGAAGACGCTAATGTAACGTTTAGTTGTGTCATCTACATAACAATAGTTAGCATTTTAATCGATTATTGTATGACATGGACATTGATTAGAATAAAATTTGGTTACTTTTATCTCATTTAGTTTTAAAATATTTTATTACTGAATAGTTCAATAAGCTGAAATTAAAGAAATTGTGAGTTGAAAATTTTTCACGTTCAAAGAATTGTAATCTCTCGGATATCTTACATTTTTCTCTTTTATATATACCCAAAAACATAATAACTAATTTTGGCTTTTTAAAAAGGAGATTTAGAATAAATTTAGTTTTTACGTTTACTATGGTCGTTCTATAAAATATACATTTATATATATACATATATAAATATTTATAGTTATAAAAATGAAATTTTAAAATGATTGTTAAACTATTGTAAATACTTCATATTAAAATGATTTTTTGATTTCTCGTAATCTAAATTTAACAGGACGTTAGTCTTGTAAAAAATGGATTAGTAGACAGATGCTATTGTAATTTTTTTTCATGTCCTCTTTATAAATAAATAGTTAATGCATAATTAGTAAAATATGAATGTCATTAAAAATAAAGAGTTACAACAATTGCATTTACTTCAAATTAAATAACAATTTTATGAATCATCAAATGTTAAATTTGTAGATGAGGTGCGGTATTTTAATTGGTAATTACATGACATGTATGTCATGATGTGGATGAAAAATGGCATATAATTAAAGTTATTGATGTGACAAATGGCATATGGAGAGTGAGATTTTACCCACCTCCTAGCTTTTTTATATATATTAAGATAAAATTGCGTATCACTATTGGAGATGCCCTTAGAAGAGGTTTGCCTGGAGCACCCAAACTCAAACATTTAGAATCCAAGAAAGATGGAACAGAGACAGGGACAAGGCCGCCATCTGTTTGAAGAAACTGTAAACAGCTCAAAGTTAGCACTAGAGTTGCTTCTAGTCTTCTACAACGATATTGATCTGTGTAATTCTTCTTCTCCATTCGAAACCTTGAAGCCTAAATCAGCTCTAACTTCTACACAATCTAGATAGATGACATCAAAACTGTAGCAGCCAAAAGAATACCATTCCTATGCTGCTATACGGACAGATAGGCCAAAGGTCCTTCCTCTGAAGCGGAAATATGAGAAGTTCACCAGTGTCTTTATTCTGCACTTAGAATGGTGACAGACATCGTAACTGAAACTGACTCGGAGGAGGCAACAAAATGCATCAATGAACCATACTGAAATTCTAGGCTGTTGTACAATACTCGAAGACAAGAAAAATTCATTGGAGGAACAAAAATCACAAACTGGAAGACACAAAAGCCACATCCATAAATAAGAAACACGCATTCAATTACACTAGAACGGGTGATCGATGCAGAGTTGCTAACAAATCTCCATGGTGAAATTCAAACCTCTGGATGCAGACAGTAATAATAATAATTACAAATTGTTTTTGTTAGAGTTAACCCTACACATCCTTAATTACAGTGGCCAAATAACGGGCAAGTTTTTAACTTGAAGCTCTCTGTCTTCCCCCACAAAAATAAGTAGCTCTCACGCTTCAGTCTTCCTTGGTAACCACTTCCGCCAATCCATGATCTGTGGACATTGATTATTATCAGTTCATAAGCAAATGATACAGGAAGAGGTTACTAAAACCATAAGACAAGTCTGAATGCATGCGTAAAATAAAGCTCCAGATGGAAACCATAAGTGGCAACAATTTCCAACATGGAACTCTCAAAAAATAAGGTTATTCAATCCACCAATTATCCTCAGTCGTGTTCTTATTCTAATTGAGGGTCAAGGTAAATTTCTTTGTTTGAGGGTTCTAAATCCATTTTCTGCCATGTAATTTACTTGTCATCAAAACTGTGTTACAGACTTCCAAAACAGCATGTGTTATTTTAGACTTATTAGTTGCTGTAACTAGATTTATATGTCTGCACAGGCAATACTTCATAAATAGATGCCATAGTCAGCAAAACAGAAGCAGACCCTTTTGTTGCATCAAACGGATTTCACCTTCTCCCCACTATTAGTTTCATTCGAGCACATCAGGGAAAAGCTGTCAAATGACCATTTTTTGTTGTCTGAATGTTCCCCACCATCAAATATATGAAACCCGGAAAACCGAGAACCTACAAATATACCATACGCATAAATGCTGGTTGCTAGGACAATGACCCGTAAATAGTAAACACCTATACAACAGGAGATTTGAGAGGGTCTAATAGCAGCAAGCCAGCGATATAAGGCCAAGTTTGGATGGATATGTCGACCATGAATGATCTGGAAACTTCTGGAACAGGTAGAAATTCATACACTCAAGACGAGAGAAGAGATATAGACTTCATTATAATTTTTCAGAAAAAGGACATGATGATCACAGTGACATACACTTTTATAGAAGTGTACATATGCTGCGTGTATAGATTTAGCAGTAAATAAGAGACCAACGATTTGAAGATTTAAATACATAAGAGAAAAGTTCTCCACTTATAGTTTACGCGTCTTGTTATAATTTTCACGAATCGGAAGGGTAGTAATGTGGCTGATTCACCAATACTTCAGGAGCATAATTCACACGGTTCATCCAAAGGTAAATTTAGGTCGTTTCCAATTATATCCCTCGGAAATTTCAGTGTAATAACATCAGAAAATAGTCGGCATCTATGCATTCAGAAGACAACATAGGCAGAGCCATGACATAAACTATAAATATATGCAAATGTAATAAAGTAATGTGATTGCTGTGTAAGATGAAGGGATTGGTGGTTTGAATGACAATTTCTTTGAAACAACATGAGCTTTGTACAGACCAATGCCCAACAACATATCAAGTCCATGATGAGGCAAAACGAAAAAGCAGATGGGATACGGTCGTAATAACAAATGAAGACACTTGACAAGTTAAAGTAAGTCCTAATCAGAGATGTTACTCTTCAGAGTATTTGCAATTCTATATATGATCACCGGCTAAAACTAATATCAGTAATTCAGTATGAGTGATGTCCCAAGATAGCAGCAAACAAAGCATTGTGTTTATTTATAAGTTGTGTTTCTTCCATTTAGAAATTTGAGAGCACAAGGCTGTCTCATTACAGAGAAATTTTTTAGTGCTCTAAAAGAGCACCATGTAGTGCTCTACAACTAATTAAGGTGCAACATTTAAAAAAAGCTATGCCAATGTGCACCACAACCAATTCAACTTCAACATTTAAACAAGCTGTGCAGACAGTCATTGGTTACTGTAAATTTGCTCATTACAGGCTATTTTCACGATTTCCTACACGATTTTTCTAGTTAATGTTAAATTGAAGCACAAATCAACATACAACAACATTAGAGAGGGAGAAAATTGAGTGAGTTTCGAAATCATACCAGGAAAGTTCACATAGTCTTGTCTCATTTCCCACATCCGGTCCATCCTCATGTTTATGGCTGTATTTAGCAAGGAAAATCAATAAAGCTACTTATACACAAAACAAAAAGAAAGAGAAATTCGAAAAGAACAATCGTTTCAAAGCCTCTTACCAGTCAACGTATCCTGGTAGTCATAGTACAAGTAGAGACCCATCCCCGAATAAGTCAATAAATTGAATGCAGCGACGAACAGGAAAAAAGGTTTCAAGGAGTCTCCTCCTCCTCCTGCTGCGTGTGACGGACAGTCTCTGCCGGAGACCTTGTTGCGGATGATAGTCTTGGAAAATGTCCTCAGCGGAGGGTCAGATCCAAATGCGGCTGCGTTGGTGGTGTTGAAGCGGTGAGAAAGGAGCTTTGTGATGGAGAGGATTCTCCTCGCCATGATCGCCGGCGACGGAGAAGAGGCGGCGGAGGAGGAGGCGGAGGCGGAGGCGGCGGAGGCTAGGGTTTTTGGGTCGCTCGGCTGTTTTTGAGTAGAGAACGAGAAGTTTGATTTAAATGTTGAGCCCCATTATTAGTTTCAAATGAATTAGCATGGAATGGGCCTCTTCAGTCCATGTTGAGCCCATCAAATGATGTAATGGGTCTCGTCAGCCCAACCCAAGTTTCTAAATAATAAAAGAGGACGATTGACTTTAAAATGTCTTTTAGCTTGTTAGATTGAATTAACGCTAGTCTTTAAATTTTACCCATTTATAGTTAGAATCCCAACAATATGGGAAATGGAGGATGAGGCAACCGATTGCTTTGTAGTCAACTCCACCCTCCACGTTCTGCAAATAATAGAGAAATCAAATTTTGTAGCAGGAAGGTTAATGTAGTAGCTCACACCCTAGCTAATTGGTGTAGAGTTTTTGATTTTAATGGCTCTTTTCTGTTGACTGATCTCCCAGAAAATGTAGGGAAGATCTGTTTGTTGGATAAGTTTTCCCTTTCTTCTTAATACAAATCTTGTTTATCAAAAAAAAACTCCACCCTCCACGTCTCCACTAAACTCCCCACTAATCTGTAACAGTTATCAATAACCTTTTTTTTATAGTTACAACTCTGAAACGCAATTGCTCCACCATATTCTAATGCAGGTATGATTTCCTCTCCACCCTTTTTTCCTCATTAACGCATTCACCCCTCATTTTTCATCAATTTCTCTTACTAAGAAAAAAGTCTGACATTATTATCATGTTCACAAGTCAAAAATAGTGTTGGGCAACTGTTTCGGACCAACGAAGGAGAAATTGGTATTTGATTCTATATTTTTTATTTGATAAACATTTTTTTACAGAATCTATTTGACAAACTTTTAAGTTTTCGTAAATAAACATTACCGACGACAAAAATTGAATGGGAGACAATTATATTACTTCAAGAACCTTAAAAATAAGATATAAAATTTCCCTAAAAATATATATTAAATTCGTAAAACACATAAATTTATATAGGTCACACGCATTGCGTGTGCCACGCAAAAAACATAAATTTATCGTTCCTCATTTGAAATGTCTTTTAAGCATGTAAATTCTATTAATATCAACCATTAGATTGTTATTTTCTCAGGAAACTTTTTTAAAAATAAAATTGAGAGAGAACGTTTAAAAAAAAGTTTCCAATAATTATAATTCTAAAATCAACCTGATGTAAACGTGTACTTTAATAATGTGTTTTAAGTTTGTGGATGAGATACTTATTTTGTTTAATGACATTACAACTGCTGGCACGTTCTTAATGTTTTGTTAGAGTAGTGCCTTCGGGCACGGGTAATCCCCTAATAATTTTATAAAATTTAGTTCTCAAAAAGCTTTATAAGGCCTTGTTTGAAGTAGGGATAAAAAATGAGTATAATAAAACTACTTTTTAGGAAAAAAATTGAGTACAATAATAATAATAATATGTGCAGAGATAATAATTTGCGTCAAAGATAATTTCAGGAAAATTCAATACTCTTTGGTGTTTATATCTTTTCTATGCTTAAATTTTATGTAGGTGAGATTGAATACAAATACTATTTCGTCTCTCCTCTTTATTCCGATGCAGCCTTTTTGATTCGTATTTAAGTCACTTTGACCAAGTAATTTGAATAGAAAAACGATGCGATTATTATATATTTTTCACCGTATTATGGAGAATCTTTTGCTCTACAACACCATGAAAAGATTATCAAAAAAATTTATTAATTTATTATTCAAATTACTGAGTCAAAATGACACTGTGAATAGCGATAATAGTTAGGGTTGAAACAAAGAACAGAGACGGAGTCGTAAGTCTTAGCTGTGTTTGGTATCAGCTGGAAAAAAATTTGGATGAAAAATTCAGTTAAACTGAAAATCTAAATTTGTTTGATATCAACAGACGTTGTAAATTATTAATTTGATTCATTTGACAAAATTTAAACTGATGTATAATTAATTAACTAAATACATTCATTTTTCAAAAAAAAAAAATCACTTACAAATGATTTACGATAATGCTGATGACAAAAAATACATCTATATTATAAATTAGGATGGTTGACTTTAAAATGTCTTTTGAGACCGTTAGATTGAATTAACCACAGCCCTTAGATCTCACCTACCACCCACTTAACTACCCACTACTCAACTCCTCACTTCACTACCCACTCATTTTATCATAATTATAAAAAAGGGCTTCCTTTGTTCCTGATTATTTACTACTATTATTTGTGTTGTCTTCATTTTCTGTCCATGTTTGTAGATGAAAATATTTATTTTATTTATGACATTACAATAGGTGAAAACGTGTTTTTGGGATAGTGCCCTCGGACACGGACAATCCCCTAGTCCACTTATAAATGATGTACCTCCAATTTTCAAATTCCAAGAAACCTAACATGCCCTAAGAGCATCTCCAACAGAAGGAGCAAACACACTTTTGGAGCAAAATTTGGTCCAAATTAGAAAAAGCATAGCTCCAACAGATGGAGCATTTGGTGGAGCAAAAGCAAAGACAGGTTTTTGGAGGAGCAAACCTGTGACAATTTTGCTGAGGAGCAAAACATATAAAAATCAGTTTTAATGAAAAATTGATTCTTCAATTTCAAACAACTCGTTTTAGTATAGCTGGTGAAATATATAGTTGGAATATAGATGTGGTATATGATCGTTGAAGTATTGCCGAAGAAAATAGTAATTTAATAATTAAAAAATCAATATTTTTCTTACATATAAAAAAACAATCACAATGTTACATTACTATTAAAAAAGTTACATTGTTTTCAAATAGACTATGTTAATTTACTTTAGATTAATTAATATGAAAATTAAATTATTTAAAATAATAACAATAATAATAATTAAATAACAATAATGGAGCAATTTTGCTCCTCACTGATGGAGCTCAAGCAACAAATTGGAGGAGCAAATTTTGCTCCAGGACCAAATTTGGTCCAAGGACATTTCTTTTGCTCCTCATTGTTGGAGATGCTCTAAACAAATAAAGGTTCACATGACGACAAGAGTTGGCAGATTTTAATGTAAACATCATCTGAAATCTCACATGTCATGCTTCGCCCATCAAATCAATCGCAATAATTCAAATAAGATTCTCCAGTCTATAAAGCTTCAGTCCTACCACAAGGTTATTTGTGTCACTTTAAAATGTTTTGAAGAAAACATAAGTAAAGTGTACTTTCGGCTCCAAATAGTGATACTGAGGTCCTGCCCTAAGTCACCTGGAGCGGGGAGCGGAAGTGCAAAACGACAAATACTAAAAATGATGTATTTGAGAGCGTCAAGAGAGAGCGTGTATAAATTATATATTCAATATAATTTTATATATAAACATATTATATTTTAAATTTATATGTAATATATATTGGTGACAATAATTACAAAGCTTATATATGAGACCGAAACCTCCATTATTGAACTATGTAATGGAAGTTTAACTTGACTGAGTCCTAGCGATAAGAACATAATAGGCATTGAGGGAGCAGGGTACCTCCGGAAGAGGTTGGATAAGTAATTTTAGTTGCAATTTTTGTCTGACTTAGTTTGAAGTAGAATTGGTAACTAAGTACTGAGGTCAATTGCTAAGAGAGTACATAGAGTTGGTAAAATCGCGCTCTTGAATTTTGGGAGCGAGGATTATAGGCGAATTCGAGCGGAAAGCGCCGGAGCGAGGATTGGGAGCGGAGCCCCTCCCAGGAGTTTTAGGTGATCTAGGTCCTGCCTTCTTTGCCTAAAATTAGCTGACTTTTTATCTTTTTTTTAGGTCATAAAAAAGTTCTAATTTACTCATTTTCGTTACAATTTAAGTTATGTAACTTTTTTACCTTTTTATAAGACTAAAAAAGTTAGTTTTTTTCAACTTCAACTTTTCTTACTTTTTACTCCTTAAATATACTTTTTAGGAATTAAAATAGAACATAAGTAAACAACTTTTTTCTAAAAAAATTACTTACATTTTTCAGAAAATTTAACAAAGTCAAAGTAAGCAACTTTTTTATCCTTTTCTAAAAAGAACTAAAAAGAACATAAATTAGGTAAAGAAAGCAGTGTCTGATACCACTATGTCTACTCTCTGTCTCGACTTTCTTCATCTCCAATGCTATTAGGTAAAAAAACAAACATATTATGCCTAATAATAGATTTTATATTTTTATTTTTGTCTCGGACTCCAATGCTATTAGCTATTAATTAGGCAATTTAAATTTAATACTAATAGTCAGAGATTATTTTCACGGTACTAGACGAAATTTAAAGAAAGATTTAGAACTAGTGGTGGAGAAATTATAAGAAACATAGTTTTAATAATTAGTCACACCCCAAAAAATAGACAAATGTCTCATAAACTAAAAAGTATGGAAAAATAAATATGACGAGTGAATAAGCATCGCCAAGTTTGGCGATTATGTAATCCATTGGACTTCTAATTTTGCTCAACTTCTTTAAATTTTATCTAAGAATATTAGTTTGTCTAAACCATTGGAGATGCTCTATGGAGGTCACTTGACAAGTGATTTGAATTACAAAAGATGATATGATCATTTTTTTTTTTTTTTTATAATTTTTTCATCTTGTTAAAGAGCAACATTTACTCTACAACTTTCATAGATTATAAAAAAACTACGTCATTTTGCTATCCAAATCACCGGATCAAAGTAACCCAGTAAATTGTGGTAAAAGTAGAAAAAGAAAAGACTGAGTGGTATGATGTGCCATGCAACGCTATGCAAATCCGGTCTTATTTAAAAACTGTGGTTTGTTTGAGGGTCAATTTGGAATTGCAGCGGTGGTGCTCGAGTTGCTGTGTGAAAATTTCTGTAAGGAAGTCGAAGTGAATTTTAGATAAAAATGTTGTTGGGTAATTATTATGTGAACGTTGCAGTGAAATATTGATGTATTAATATCTTGCTTGATAAAATTAACTGCACGTCTGTTGTGAGAAAAAGATGAAAAAATGTATTACGTGTATAAGTTCTGTTAAGATAAACGCTACAAATTTTCAAAGAAATTAAGATTAAATAAAGTTTAAGATTTATCAATTAAAAATAGGTTCCGGAAAAGAATCTCCCCTTTCTTATGAAAGATGTTGTGGGACAGCAGAAGTTACCCCGAAAAAATTCCGAAGACATTAAAATTGTTTCTAATGTAAAAAAACAATTGTGTTGGTTGCAGAAACATTCACATACCAATCCTGAGCTGGTAGATACACATAAGTTGATCACGGTCATCGCAAAGTTTGAATTTTTCACTTCGTGTATATATGGGCGTGTATGTGTGCACGCGCGCTAAGTTTTGAAGTTTTGACATTACTGACACTTTGGTGCACGCAGTTTAAAAACTGACACATAAGTGCACACCGCTTTGACATTCCTCACACTTTGAAGCACGCAGTTTCAAAACTAACACTTAAGTCCGCGCAATATCTATATATTGACAACATGCTCCAATTTTGATGATGCCGTCTGTTGATTTTCAAGTGATGCAGTTATCGAAATTGGAGTGGGATGTTGGTAATTTGTATAGTACATGCACTTAAGTGTCAATTTTGAAACTGTGTGCACAAAAATTTAAGAAATTTTAAATTGCATAGTAGTTAAGTGTCACTTGTTCATATATATATATCACTATTATAAAATAGCATGGTTTAACAAAGTTTTGAATTTCCAGCCGTTAGATTAAATCAATTTCATCCCCACCATTAGATCTCACATACATATTACATCTCTAACTGCCACTCCCCTTGGACATTCCTAACTACCCACTCTCATTGGACATCCATAACTAATAGGAGAGAGGTTTTTCTCAATTACATCCCTAACTTGGAAGTTGTTCTTTTTTTTATTTCTTTTTTCACCACATTTGTAAATATAATTTTTGGATAACACATCTAAATTAAAAAAACTATCTAATTTAGGGATAGTGCCCTCGGGCACGGGTAATACTCTAGTATATATATATATTAATAATTTTGTAAATATTCGAAGTCTCGACCCATTCCAAAACATTTCATTTATTGTCATTGCAATTTGATCTCTACATAATAAAATTTCATTGTCCTCCCCATAATACGCATAAGATTTTCAGTGTCCTCCCTTAATACGCATAGGATTTTCATATGTCTTAAGTACGAAACTTGAAGGGAATTTAAGAGAATCGGTTAATTTACCAAATTATGTCACCCGTATGGTATCACATTTAATTCCACTAGAGGTAGTTTTTTTCCCTTATCGTTAGCTAGATTAGTTGCTTAATGTGACTTTTTCTAGAAGAACTTTCAAATTGGGCTTGTTTGGTAATGTTGTAGCGTTTTTAAAAACTGATGTGTGGGAAGTAATGTGAGAAAGCTGCTGTGGAAATATAAGCGAAAGTGTCTGATAAGTTTCATACTTAAGCTGTTGTAGGAAAACATTTTAACATTTTGTGTTTGGTAATTAGTATTTTAGTGTTGTTGTTACTCTCGAAATGACATTATCACACATTACATAATAAATTGTGTTATTACAATAAATAATTATTCATATTTATTAACTGATAAGAATGTCAGATAATTATTTATCGAAAGAGATCTTGCACCCACCATGGGTGTGAGTTGCATGAAAACAATTTTCTATGACCTTTGTGGTATTACCATGTGTAGTATTTATAGGTCTAAACTGTAGTATGTCCTAAAAAAAAGCAGGTCTCGAATGCCGTGGGAAATCAACTGTTTTCCAGAAAGCAGAAAAAATAAATTACCAAACACATTAACACTTGTTTTAAATTAAAAAATGACATTCTAGAATGCAAAAGCGTTATCAAACGGGCTCTTAGGACTAAGTTTGAGAATACTGTGGCGGTGTTAGAAAGCTGCTGTGTGAAAGCACAATGGAAACGCTACTGTGTATTCTTGATAGAATGTTGTTTGGTAATTATTACGTAAAAGCTGCTGTTAAATATTGATATAATAATTTTTTGTTTGGTAAAATCAACTGTGAACTTGCTGTCGGAGGGTAAAATGAAACAAGTATACGACACGTGTCATTTTCGTAAATATATTTACAGATATTTTAAAAAAGAGAAATGCTAAACGTCATTCTTTTTTCTTCACCCCCTAATTTCACCTCATATATTGATGTTTTTGGTTGGTGATATAATTATAGAAATATCTTAAAATAAATACTCCCAATAATCATCTCTGGACATGTAGGAGGTGAACTTGAAGGGTGAAGAAGAAAGGGTGAAGCATAGCGCCCCTTTTTTAACAGTTGTAAAGTTAAAATCGGTTATAGAATAATTAATCAAAAATACTTTCTTGAAAAATAAATCCCCTCTTGCTTTCTCAAAACTGTTGTCGGACAACAGAAATTGTTCAAAAAAATAGAAATATTATTTTTAACAAACACACAAAACCTCTGCTGTCGAAAAACAGTTGTGCTGACAGTAGAAGCAGTCCCAAACCCACCCTTAATAGATTAAGGGATTATTACCAATAAGGAAGAAAATTAGAAAATATTTACCTTAAAGGCAATAAAAGTAAATTAATTATTAAAAAAAGAAGTTGTAAAAGACTATTTACTATGAAGGAAAAGTGATTTACTCACGATGCTCTCTCCTCTCTCCTCCACCGCTCAAGCAAACTCACAATCCCCCATGGACAACAAATTGTTCAACCATCAACCACGACCACCAGCAGAAACTCAATCAAACAAGAACGAAGGAAGCAAGGATAATCAACAAACTAGCTTGGATCAACAAGGAAATAGAGTATCAACACTCAGATCGTTCAAAGATACTCTAATCAATGGAAGTAATCAACATGAGGAAGACATGGAGCAAGCACAGGAAGACATGGAACTCTGCCAGGGAAGTATTTCTAACTTACTTGCTAGTAACGATTCATCTTCCTTTTTCCCAGTAGACAATATATACTATAAAAAATTAATGAAAAAATGGGAACTTTCAATTATAGTGAAAGCTATAGGACATGATGGCACCTTCTTTAACATGTATAAAAGACTAAAAGGAATTTGGAAAACTTCACAAGACTTCTCGCTAATTGATATTGACAAAGGCTTCTACATAGTATCTTTTCTTGTCAAAGAAGATTACGAGAAAATACTTCAAGGGGGGCCATGGTATTTAGGCAATTATTGTCTTTTTTATCAGAAATGGGTTCCTAATTTTCGAGCGGCTACTGCCCAGATTACCACTATGCCCATTTGGATTCGTCTGGACAGCCTTCCAATCGAATACTTCGACAAAATTGCATTAACAAATATTGCACAAAAAATTGGGCATCTTGTGCGAATTGATGAAGCTACAGTTAATGCTACAAGGGGAAAATTTGCTAGAATGTGTGTTCAAATTGATGTTACTAAACCCCTTCCTTCATCGATTCCGTTTCCCACCTTCAATCAACCTATAATCTATGAAAATTTACCATCTTTTTGCTTCAAATGTGGTTTTGTAGGACACAATCAGGATTCTTGCACAAATCAAACAACAATTACCAATAATAAAAATTATACTGATAAGGACGAAAATAAGATAAGCAACGAATCCTCCACTATCTCGGACACCGCCTCTCAGACTCAATCCACGCCGTCCAACGAAGATTATGGGCCGTGGATGCAAGTTACGCGCCGATCCAACAGAAAAGCTAATATCAAAAGTAGTGAAGCTCATCCTAAACATCCTAACCATACACGTGGCAACAATCGCCGACAGCAAGACACTTCCCCTTCTCTAGGTCATCATCACGGTAGAGTATTGGAGAAGCAAAGCTTTAACCCTAATGAAGTTTCATTTACCCAGAAGGATGAACCTAGAGTTAAGAGAACACATAATAAAGACTCACTAGCTACTATACTCTCTACCTCCTCGAAATCTCCTCAATCTGCTTCCTCTCTCAGCTCCTCACCTTCTCCTCTCACTTCACGCAACAATGGAAACTTCGTCCAACCCCACTCAGTCCTCACAAAGCAATCTCAACAATCTCACGCCTCCAACAACACCAAACTCGGTGTTGCCACCACCCCCTCCTCCACCCCCATCAACAACGATTCCACTACCACCATATCAAGTCCCCCCAGAACTTTATGCAAATCCGCTAACTCCGGCGGTTACTGTTCTAGAGACTCCCCACCACCCAATGCCGGTGTCGATCCTGCATGTTCCGATCCACCCACAGGCTCAGATGGGATGGACATACACACCGACGGAGGGGGCGGGAAGCAGTCACCGGAACATGATGTCTCAGATTCCGCCGTTTATACCACCGACGGCCATGCATGCACCCTCCATCCTTCAGGGAAGGGTACTACCGAGGGATCGCCACCCCCCGGAGTTCCGCCGCTCGCCCTCCCCGATGGTGCCCCCTCGTCACAGGAACAGAGTCATGCAGAATGGACCGATTCCCCTCCAGAACGGACATGCTCGCCGATACGAGCGAAGTCGCCGTCCGATCTCCCCACCCCCGGAGATAGAGAATCTCATCCCTCCAACGCCAAATCTCCGTATTCTGGGGACGGACGAACTCGCCCTTGTCATACCAGTAAATCAACCGGCGCTAGAAGTCATCCGTATCAGAAGGGCTCTTCAACCCACAAGCTTCATCGTCACCCATTGGCATGTTCTGGAGGAGAGAGTCTGGACCTCCCTTCTTCAAGTCCAGACTCTGAACATGGAGATAGATGGGCTTGCGGTGTGGCGGCAGACGGTGACAAACCCTAGCGGGATCTTCGAAGATTTAGCCTCTTCGTCCAGCTCTTCTGACATGCAAGTTGTTGCCTGGAACTGTAATGGGACGTTGGGTCCCAGATTTACTCTTCAATCCCAGCAGCTCATCAATCGCTTCCGCCCTGACTTGTTTATCCTTCTAGAGACTCACTCCAGTGGCTCCCTTGCCGATCAGGCGGCTCATACTCTTGGATACCAGGGCATGTATAGAGTAGATTCTATAGGCAGAAGAGGAGGCATTTGGATTTTATGGCACCCTCAAGCTACTAATGTCCGTCTTCTCAATAGGAGTTTCCAGTTCATCCATGTTGAGGTCCAGGTATTACATACTAATGAGAGTTTTCTTCTTACAGCAGTTTATGCTTCCCCTAATCCCATGCTTAGGAAAACTATCTGGAATGATTTTAATATGTTAGCTAATCAGTCTTCTTTACCTTGGGTCCTTATAGGAGATTTCAATGAAATCACTTTTCCTTCAGAAAAACTTGGTGGTAGACCTTTTAATTTTTCCTCCTCTTCCTTGTTACAATGTATGTTAAACTGTAACCTTGTTGACTTAGGCTTTCAGGCCCCCCCTTATACTTGGTCTAATAAAAGAATGCCCTCTCATTTGATTCAAGAAAGGCTTGACCGAGCCTTAGGTAATGATCTTTGGCTGAAAACTTATCCTAACAGTACGGTTAAACATTTACCTAGATTAAGATCTGATCATAACCCCATTTTATTGCAACTTACTTCGACAAATAATCAGCACTTTAAATCTTATTTTCGACTAGAATCTTTCTGGTTGCGTTATGGGAACTTTCAGACCTTGATTTCGAATTTCTGGAATTCGGTCAGAGGTGATATTTGGGACAAACTTATTTCTCTTCAACCTATTATAACTAAATGGAATAAGAACGAAGTAGGGAATTTATTTGTTAGGAAACAGTCTCTTGAGTCTCAAATTAGTAAAATTCAGGAAGAGATTGCCTTCAATCCTTCTCTAGACAAGGTTCGTCTTGAACAAGATCTTCTGCATCAATATTTAGAAATTCAAAATGATGAGCTGGAATTTTGGAAGCTTAGAGCGCGCTGTAATTGGATTTTAGAGGGTGATCGGAACACTCAATTTTTTCATCGTTCCGTTCTTAATAGAAGAAGGAAAAGCGTCATATCCATGCTTAAAAATGATAGTGGTAATTGGTGCTATAACAAAGACGACATTTATAAATTAATTTTTAATCATTTTCAGGATCGTTTTCATGCTAATTCTCAGTTTACTCAACATTACTTGAACATTCCAGAAAATTATTGTTCTAATCATGATTTACATCACTTAGTTGATCCAGTTTCGTTGGACGAGCTCAAATCTGCAGTTTTTTCCATGCATCCTCACAAAAGTCCTGGGCATGATGGATACCATCCTTTCTTTTTTCAAAAATTTTGGACAAATATTAGCACAGATCTTTTATCTTTTGTTAACTCCATTTGGAAATCAGGAAACATTCCAATGCACATTAATAAAACGCTTTTAGTTTTAATTCCTAAAATACAACCTCCTCAAAATTGTCATGACTTCAGGCCGATTGGGCTGTGCACCACCCTATATAAGATTATATCACAAATAATTGTTCAACGTATGCGTCCTTTTTTGGAATCCTGGATTCTGCCTTTTCAAGCAGGGTTTGTCCCGGGTAGAAGAGCCTCTGATAATATAATCATCGCTAAAGAAGTGGTTTACAAACTTCACAAACACAAGAGTAAAAATGGTCTTTTCGCGGCTAAAATTGACCTTAGTCAAGCTTTTGACAAGTTATCATGGAACTTTATTATGGATACCTTATTCTCTTTTAAGTTGCCGCTTCCCTTTATCCAACTTATTCATGCTTGTGTTACTTCCACACATTATTCTATTATATGGAATGGTTGTAGAGGTGATGTTTTTTATCCTAAGCAAGGTGTTCGTCAAGGAGATCCTTTATCCCCTTATCTTTTTATATTATGCCTTAACCGTTTGTCTATTCAGTTTCATAATGCTACTGTTAATAACTTATATGCTCCGATTAAGCTCTCTAGAAATTCCCCAGGTTTAAGTCATTTATTTTTCGCGGATGACATTCTTATTTTTGGACGTGCTAATACTAAGAATGTTTCCTTCTTGGCTAATATGCTGGATAAGTTTTGTTATTACAGTGGTCAAGCTATTAATAAAAAGAAATCCAACATAATATTCTCCTGTAATACCCCTTCTCATCTTAAACATGATTGCGCCAGAATCCTTCAAATCAACGTTAGGGATAAATTAGGTCTGTATTTAGGGGTGCCTCTTATTCACTCCTCTGGTACTAAAGCTGACTTTCAATACCTTATTGACAAAGTGCTTCAAAAGCTCACGTCTTGGAAATCAAATTTTCTCAATCTGGCAGGCAGGAAAGTTTTGGTTGCTTATAGTCTTGCTACGGTGTCTCAGTACACCATGCAAACTTTTAAGCTTCCTTATAGTGTTACAAATGAGCTTGATAAAATTCAACGCAACTTTCTCTGGAACAAATCATTCCATGCTGCTGCGTGGGATAAAGTGACCCGTTCTACGAGTAACGGAGGGCTTGGTATAAAAAGTGCTCGAAATAATAATAAGGCCCATCTTACGCACCTTTGTTGGCGCATTTTAAAGAATCCTAGAGCTTGGTGGGTCTCTACTCTTCGGCATCGATATTTTTACCACACAAATTTCCTCGAAACTCCAGCCCATTCTTCTGATAGTCCTTTCTGGAAATGTATTTCTAAGCTTAAAAATCAAATTTTGATTCCAAATATAATAAAAACTTTTGGTACTGGAAATACTATTTTCCTCTGGAATGACTTTTGGCTTCCTTGTGGCCCTCTAAGTAAACTTATTGCAGGTCCTCTGCCCCAACATTTTGACAAAGTCACTCTTCCTAGCATCTTACATGAAGGTAGGTGGAATTTAGATCAAATTCCTTTCCCTATTCCTTCCCATATTGAAAAGTTTTTTCATCAATACACCATGCCCCTTACAATTCAAGAAGATAATATTACTTGGAATTCAAACAGTGGAGAATGCACTATTAAGAATATTTATAATATCCTTGCTTCTCAATCTACTCTTAACTTTAAATGGATTTGGCATATAAAAACGGCCCCTAAAATTCAAGCTTTTATCTGGAGACTTATTTGTGGAAGAATACCAGTTAACACCAATCTAGGTCCTGCCCATTGGCCTGGTTGCACCTTTTGCAAGGCCAATTTTGAAACTCCCTTACATCTTCTTCGGGATTGTCACTTTTCCCAAGCTGTTTGGCATCATATTTTACCAAATGCTAATACTAATTTTTGGAATTTCAACTCCATTTCGCAATGGATTTTGTCCCAAATTAATATAAATAGTAAGCCCACTTTCCCCAATCCCTCTTGGCCCACCATTTTTAGCTACACGCTCTGGACTTTATGGATTTATAGAAATAAGATTATTTTTGATAACGTTGTGGTTGTTACGCATTTAATTATCAACTATGCTCATCACCTGGCGACTGAATTTGCGTTATTTCATGACAACACCACAAAAACCAACAAGGCGGACATTTTATGCAATTGGATTAAACCCAGACCTGGGGAATTTAAGTTTAATACTGACGGAAGTAGTGATATTGCCTCTCTCACAGCTGGTTGTGGTGGTCTTCTTAGAAACTCTTCAAGCCAGTGGGAAGGGGGGTTCTCTCGAAAACTTCCGTTTGTCTCCCCAGTTACTGCCGAACTCCACGCGATTAGGGACGCTCTTTATATTGCTCATACTTTAAAACTGGACTATCTTGCTATAGAGACTGACTCTTCTTTAGCGATTTCTTATCTTCAAAATAATTTGACTACATCTCCTTGGTTGCGCGTTATTGTCAATGACTGCAGGCAATTCCTCAAGCACCACTCCCAATGGACGCTTTGCCACACCTTCCGGGAAACGAACAAGACGGCGGATCTTCTAGCTAGAATGGGAAGAAGTCAACAAGTTCCTTTTGTGTATCATAAGCAGCCTCCCCCTTCGGTGCAACCTTTTCTCGAAATGGACAGCAGTGAAAGTCCACAACTTCGAAGAATAAAGAAATGATCATGTTTTGGTTCTCTCAGCTTGGTGTTTTGGGCTCATCTTGTGACCAAGCTTGTTTTGTTGAAGTTTCCTCTTTTGTTTGTAACCTTGTTCTATGGTCTCCTAGTTGTACCTTTTGCTCCCTTTTGATTCTCCTTCCTTTCCTTTTGTTAGTTATGTACATATGTTGTAATCCATCTCCGGGGGACGGCGATGGGCCTTTTGTAAACCTGTTTGTAGTCTAATGTAAATATGTGGTTGTTTTGTCAAAAAAAACTATGAAGGAAAAACATATAATCAAGCAATCCAAATGACAATGGTACCCTTTTATTTAACAACTAAGATTTTTGATCCTAAATTATCTCCTCATTCGATCTTCTCGTTTTTCTCTGTTTTCACCACAAACCCTTGATAACATTTGTCCTATGGCCTTTTGATTGCAGCAATACAAATTGTGCAAGGGGCATAAAAGTGTAGAAATCCTTTCTCTTTCTCTCTCAAAACCGTGTTCAACGTTCTCAATAGTTTATATCTTATTGTTTTTTCATGTGGGCATCTTTGACGGTAGTGGTGAATCACAAACCCCAAAATAATGTGCTTCATGGATGATTTTGTATCAACGATTTCATGATGCATCAACGACTATGGCATGTAGCTTCATTCCCTCTCAAACTATAGTGATTACATAAAATAAACTCGCTTTTTAGAATTTAATTTAAGTTTATGATAATTTTGTCTTCATAATGGAAGAGGCGTATGAAGAGCTGGTGAAGAACACTTTCCGATTTTTCTTTAATCATGTTTAAAAAAATATTTTCGTTTTAATTTGGAAAAGAAAGGGTGTTAATGTCATTTGGGGTACCGGATCCGAAGTTTATGCCTTCGTAGTAAATAGTTTGCTACAAGATCCTTTTTAACAATTATTTTACCTTTCTTGCCTTTATAGTAAATACTTTTTGATTTTCTGCCTTTATTATAATAATCCCATAGATTAATGCGACTTTTTGAAATCAAGGAGTAACTAAAGTAATCTCTTAAAGTGGCTTTTCGAAAAACAACTGTGCTGGCAGTAGAAGCAGTTTCCAAAGCAAACGCTGAGCACACTGCTTCAGTAAATTGACAAATAAACCCATCCCTGTACAATTACACTTTCTTTTTGACTAAATTAACCTCCCTTCTCATCATCACTGTCCTTAAAACCCTATACACTCATCCCCTGTTCCCATCTCCCCCAAATCCACACCTCTCACTCTCTGTAAAATCCCATCAGCCATGGCCCGTTACAGAAGAATCGACATCATCTCACCCTCCTCACCCACTTTCTACATCACAGACACCTCCATTTTCACCCCCTTCTTCCCCTCATTCGAACACGACGACCTCGATCTCACCCTCTTCGACACCATCACCGATCTGATCCAGATCCAGAAAACCCACAAACGGATCCAAAACCACCGCAGAGAGACCTATCTCCAGACCCTCTCCGACCGCGTCTCCGCCCTCGAAAAGACCTTCGATAGCCTCGTCAATGTCAGGCCCCAGAAGGGTGGAGACCGGAAGTACACGTGGACGTCGGAGATCAAGGGTCATGAGAAGAGCGGCGTGGACCGGAAGTACAAGCTGACGGCGGAGATCAGGGCTGGGAAGGAGAAGAAGTCGGCGCCGGAGAAGAAGTACACGTGGGTGGCTGAGATTAAGGACAGATCGGAGGATGCTCCGGTGACGAGGACTTATACGTTTAAAGCTTCGAATGGTGATTTGGGGGTTTCTAGTGGATCGAATAAGAAGGAGAAGGAGAAGGTGAAGGATAAGAAGAAGAGATCGGAGAAGGAGGTGGGGAAAAATCGTGTGGTTGAGATTGAGGAGGTTCCTAATCATGGAGCTGTTGTTTTGAGACAGGTCTGTATCTTCTTGTTCCTCACTACTCCATTTTATGGCACGTTTGTTTTTTCGGACTACCGAGATTGGACTGGACTGGATTAAATTTTTTGGATAAGATTGAATTGGATTAGCTGAACGATAATTAATGATATGTTTGGTTTCGTGAAGTATTAATTCAGCATCAAGATACAAATAGTCCTATCAAGCTAATACCCTCATATGAGGGGGCACTAATTTAGGATATTAAACCTCATCTTTTCACTAGTATTAAAATTAGTCCAGAACAACCAAACACAACATTAACTAATACCTAGACTATATTTAGTCCAACCCCAGCTAATACTGTTAATCCTAGAAAACCAAACGAACCCTAGTTTCTTCAATCCAAACTCATGTTTCAGAAATGGTGTCCATGTTAGTGCATGTTTGGTATCCCTGTTTTTAATCAACTTTTGATTAAAAAACAGTGTGTTGTTTTAAACTCATTTGGTACTCCAGCTGTTTAAAAAACATGAAGTGTGGTGTGTTTTTGGGTGCTTTTTCATACTATTGGTGGTTAAAGACATTTCAACTATGATTAAATGCGTAAAATATCAAATAGATGTGAGTGTTGTACGTAAAAATGATATTCGAGCAAATTGACAATGAAATTTAGCAATGTTGCAAAATGTGTTTTTTTTTTTTTTTTTTTAAACACTGTTTTCAGCACATACCAAACAGTTTTTTTTTTAATTCTGTTTTTAAATGTATTTTTTCAGCATTTTTTTCCCACTATTTTCTTGTTTTTAAACAGATACCAAACAAGCTCTTTGTTTATTCCGCTTTAGACCATGTTTCAGAAGTAGTATCCATTTTTAGTTTCTTCAATTTAAGCTCATGTCTCAGAAATGGAGTGATATTGATTTGGGTTATGTGGCTATTTGGGGGTTTAGGCTTTTGCCAGGAGAGCAGGGGCTTCTCAGAAGGCGAAAGGAAAGAGGGTGGAGTTGTCTCCTCAAGATGCGGCTTATATGATTCAGACCACCTTCAGGGCTTATCTGATTAAGAGGTCCAAGTCTCTTCGTGGACTCCGAGAATTGGCCATTGCTAAAGGCAAATTGAAGGAGCTAAGAACCCTGTTCAACAACTTCACCTACCGTCGCCGCATCGGGCGTGACGCTGAGGAGCGCCAGAGGTTCTCTGAGAAGATCATTGTGCTGCTTCTCACTGTTGATGCCATTGAGGTAACACATTATAGTTATTCTCATCTCAATTTGTTTCATTTGTCTATCCACTTTATTGCAAGCTTGATTTGATTGTGAATTTAGTGGTTCCTATTTTCGAAATCTTGTTATTGAGTGTAGGACCTTCAATCGTTTGTTCTGAAATAATGTTTGCGACAACGACAAACATACCTAGACTTTAATGCAACATGCAGCTGGCTGTTATATGTTGATTTATATCAGTGATTTGGACGTTTGTTTGGAATCTTTAGTTGTCAAAGAAAGCACTAATAAATGAGTTGGTGGCTATCTACTTCACTCCATTTAAATGGATTTCTACTCGGCTCTCTACACTTTAGAGAACGAAATGTCCAATCTTTGAACTTCCCTTAACAATGTTGCGGTTATTTATTAAATTCCTCTAAATTCTCTTGTAAGAGAATGGGGATCTACCGCGTGTAAAAGCTGGGTGATTGAACTGTCTTTTACAGAGGTTGTATTAGAGCACACAGGCAATCTTAATAGCAGAAATAAAGAATTACTATAAATTCTAAATTAGACCTAACAATATACTCATATAGTCCCTCAATTCCAATTTAAGTGTATTTCCTTCCTATTTTTTCCTATTAATACTCCTCCATACGTATAATTGAAAAAGAGTGCCGTATTCCATACTAATATTGGGCCTAATTTAAATTTTTGAACTTTTTGAACAAAAACATTTGATACTCGTGTTTAGCGTTTCAATGTATAATACTTCGGAATACAAAATTTCGCAAACGCAATTGTATTATACAAAATATCATCCAAATTATTATAAGTCATAGTTGTTATTAAATACGTTATTACTATTTTCCTATTCTAAATAACTTCTAATATAAAGCTTTGCAAATATAAAATTAAATTATTAAGAATAATTTGTGCATCTTGAGACTCATGCGTGAACAATTTTTTATACACATGAGGGTGTTTTGTATTTTGGAATTATTCATACTCAAGATTAGTTAAGTCGCAATAATTATTATGGTGAAAATAGTAAGCTTCTTGCTTAATTTTAGTTTGACGTTAAATAAAGGTTGAGTACCTTGTAGGAATACTTATTATAATTATTATTAACAAATGAGTACAAATAATTAATATTAACTGTAAAATATCTAACAAAATGATGAAAATATAGCTATATGGGATATTAACAACTCGTTATATATCTGAAATAACTAAAAAATGCACCCGTATTTTTAATCTTGAAGACTTGTATGAACAACTAGTATACGAATTTTACATGTATGCATTTAAAATTTGAATTATTCCGTCCCGTATTTTTTATTCAACACCATTGTATTTTTAAAATAAAATTGTATAATATTCGTACGTACCACACCACGTATTGTTCCTGTACGGTATTTTACCAACTATGGAACATGCAACTCTATGAGAGATGTGGGTTCAGATCTTGTTCTTACCTAAAGGCATTATATTAAGCTGGTAACCTTTAAGGGTGTCGTCAACAGTTACCATGGAAACGAGTTTATCACTATCAATCTCGGTTTTTTCATGTTGGCATCAATCAATTATATTTCTTCTTGATATGTTGCAAACTAGTTTCAGTTGCACAATATTTGAGCGTGCAAGGGATGCATTCCTTCTTTCTAGTGCTAACGAAACAGATATTGAAGTATTCTGACCTATGACATGAGGGGAGAGCCGCCCAGGTCAAGGTAGCGTTAATGTGCGTCGGTAGGGCCTAATCTTGACTTGGCCATGCCTGAAATGTAATAGACAAGATGAAAGTAAGTTAAGGACCAAAATAACATCATGATAACAAGCCCTGCAAGACAATTGCCCATGTCATCGGTACCCACGCTGTAAATATGTTAAGACCTATTTGTTATCTAACCAAACCAAACCAAACCTAGATACACCATCCTGTAACTTTTCAAAAATCTGTATCCCTATTATTCGATCCAATGGTCCAGAATAGGATTATTTGTATGCCCCCGGCATGTAAGCTCTCTCTCTCTCTCCCTCAAGCTCATGGTGTGATCCTCCCTCAAACTCATGGTGGTGATTGAACTATGATTTTGGCCTTGAGCTACAGAAAGTGAGGCATGAGTAACCCTTTTGTAAAAAAATGCTATTTGTTATGCACGAGAGACAAAGGAATCAGTATGCTCTTTACATAACACTTTTTACGTACATAATGGTAGTGTATTTCTACATCTTTGGTCCTAGCATGCAAAATAGGGTTATCTGGCTAATACCGAGAGATTATTACACCATAGCATTGGTGCTTGAGGAATTTGTGAATGCAATTCTCTAAATAAAATTTTAACCATGAATGTTCTGCAGTGTTAGTGGCTAAGGCCCAACTACCCTGACTTGGCAAATAGCCTTTTTGATTACATTAGCAATGATGGTTAGTGCCTTGTAAATATTGTAAAATGTGTTTGCTCTAACGAAGTGTAAATCAGTGGGTTTGACTGTGCATGAATTGACACAAATGAGTAACATCTAATGCGATCTCGTGATCATGGACTTTTAACACTGTTTTTTCCTCCTCTTCCCACTGATGTAGTAACCTTGCTCAAACAAGTTGTAGTCGAAAAGTTTTGAGTATAGTTATCTATGCGGCTCTTTTCTTTTGCAGGACCGTTTCATGTGATTTTTACCTGTGAATCTCTATCCATAGATCATAAAACCTTCACAATCGTCTAGGAAGTAGTGTTGAACACGTATCAAGTGGCGCTCTTGAGGACTTTCCTTGATGTGTGTCCAAGATACATTTGTACATGTCTTCTTAAGTTATGATTATATTTTTATTAGAGGGACCACCCTGCCGATACTTGAGTTCCTGTACATAAGCCACCGTAAATCATGTTTCTTATTCCTTTATGTTGCTGTCCTTGTTGAATATAGCTGAACATGAGTATTACTTTTGATTGACTAACATGGTAACATGGTACCACTCCGTCCCAGCTCTTTCTACCCAAACTGACTTTTGCCACTATTCACTTGGTCAATTTGACCCGTTGATTTGAATAGCAAATCGATGCAATTTTTCGATAATTTTTTCATGGTATTGTAGAGTAAAAGTTTCTCTATAATAGGATGAAAAAAATATCAAAAAATCATATTATTTTGCTATCTGAATCACCCGGTCAAAGCTATGTTACCAGAAACGTAGAAATAGCAGCGTTTTTCGATCGGGGTCGTTCGTACCGAAACGCGGTACGTTTTCGACCCGGATCGCTAAACTCAGCGTCCCAAAATTTTCAGACAAGGGATTACCTGTTTAGATTCATCTTCTACTTATCTTCCCTAGTTTTCCTCTGTTTTCTCAGTCTTCGTTGTCTCTGTTATTGGACGTCTGTATCTTAGTTCTGGAGTCTAGGACTCTAGGTTAGGAAATACTTTAGTTTGATAGGAAGAGTTTTGGTATGATTATACTACTATATTATTTATTAATATATACGTAAATATATATTTCATATTCCAAAAAACTGTTAGCTAATTGGTAAGGTAAATCAGTAAATATAAAATTTATTTTTACTAAAAGGAAACAAAATCACAAATCTCAAAGAGTCCAATTTAATACGGCTACTGCAGCCTTAGGAGTCTGCAACGGGTTACATCAAGAAAAATTACTTATCAACAGAGTATAGTCAAAGAATACACTGATAATTCTAGAAATATTTAACTTTGTGGTGTTATTTTTTTTTTTTTGAGTAATTGGTTTTGAGAAGCAAGTATTAACAACGTACGTAAATTATTATTATTATGTGACTTTTTAGATAAATGTAGAACAAATTGTCACAATTAGCGCTCATCGTTCCTAGTCATCGTTTCTCGTCCCGGACAGCGTTCCGGAGAAGCCTACCCTCAGCGTACCCCGTACCGAGATCTGTCGCGTTTCCCGTTCCCGTACCCCGTCCCTGTACCGCGGCGTTCCCCGTTTCTGGTAACATAGGGTCAAAGTGACCCAGATACGAGTCAAAAAAGTCAATTTGGGTAGAAAGAACTGGGACGGAGTGGTAATATTTATAATGTCACTGTTACATCTCACATGTGCTTGGGTACATTATAGGAGTACTATAGATTACAAAACATAATAACTTTTCCATATTTTACCATGCCTTATCAGAGGCTGCCTGACAAAACAACTCTTTTCCATTTCTGTGCCATGCTACTAGCCAATGCAGTTACTATTTAGGCTCTGTTTGGTTGGTGGTAAAATATTTCCTGTAAAATGTTTTCCTTGTTTTGGTGTTTGGTGCTGTTTGGTTGGAGACTTGGAGGTAAAATATTTTTCTGTAAAATGTTTTCCCTCGAATACATTTCAAATCCGCAAGCCATTTTCGGAGAGTGAAGGAGCACAACAACTCATACTAACACCTCACCACCGTAACCACCACTACCACCTACGTCCACCACGACCCATCACCGCCACCCATCACTGCCACTGCCGTCACGGCCCACTGTTTTGACAAGTGTAAACCTTAAACGAAATACGAGAAAATAATTGCAGAGAAAACTTTTTCACACAACATTTTACGTGTAGAATATTTTCCATTGTAAAACATTTTACTGCGAACCAAACAGAACCTTAGTGCTGGTGGAACACCCATGGCTTCTTATCTTGAGTTCCAGCTTCCACATTGTTTCTGTATGCTACAAGAGAGCAACTTACATAGCTTCCTAGAATCCTACTGTTACCAAAAAACCAGAGAACTTACATAGCCTTGCGAAATGTTGTTTTCTGTGTCAATTCTCTGATCTCTTCCTGAATTGGACCCATCAGACTTAGTTAAAGTTTTTGGAGAACGGTGATTTCTGAGGTTTTACTTTGTTGGGGGATAAAATGGGACTATAGGGGGGTCTTTTTTTGCTGTTAAGTGAATTTTCCAAAATAATATTTAAAAAATAATTGGCTGGTGGAAATCAATGGTGTTCAGTGAAGTTCCTTACTTTGAAGTGAGAAGTAAATCAGCAGAGAACCTCCCATTCGAAAATTTTACTCTTTACTACTACTGTCTGGTATGCCTTGATGTAATTTTACTCGTGTAATTTTCAATTGTGCAGTTTGAAACTGCTATCTCCATACCATGAATGAAGTTGACTGGATATATTGCAAGTTTGTAACCATCATCAGTAGGCCTGATCCTTTGTTTACATCTTCCTTTATTAGGGTGCTGATGTGATGGTACGATCTGCGAAACGGTCCATGGTCGATGAGCTCGAAGCGATGCTCGATGTCGTAGACCCTCAGCCTGAAGGAAAATCTGCCTCACTGCGGAGGAGGACCTTTGACATGCCTGATGGTCTCATCCAGAAAGAGCTTGCTGATGGTGTGTTCGAGGTTGTGCAGATGCTCAACGAGGAAAATGATACTTTTGAGGCTTGACTGTATGGAAACACGCTGCTGTTGTAATCTCTTGACTTGAGTGTAGGAAATATGCGATTCCTAACTTCTCTAGTGAAACCCTAGTTCAGTTTATGCTATAAGAAAAACTCGCGTACTTTGGTGTTTTGCTTACTGGTGCTGCTGATGAGAATATTTCCTTCCTACTTGTATTATTTGCTTTGAACTCATCCCACTTAGAGGGTTTTTGGGAGATGCTCTTTCATGGCCGGTGTAATCTTAATTGTTGTTGTTTGGAAACTTTGGAGTAAGCAGAGTCTTATTATAGTCAGTGATTTGTAGTGGTGCACTGGTGATAAAATTTGCTTAATTCACTATTTGCCAATCAGCTATCTGGAAGCGGATTCATGTCGGATGCGACGTCTGGAAATCGTGCTTTTTTTTTCCCCATGATGCGACGTCTGGAAATCGTGCTTTTTCTTTCCCATGATGATGAAACTTGTAACGGCTTCTTCTAGGTGTGCGGTAGTAATCCCTACTTCTGTGCGTTTGTCTGCAAAGCCGACATGAGAGTTGAACCGGGAAACTTGTTGAACAAGTCTAGGTTTCCTGTAAACTTGCATTATCAGTTGAGACTTGAGAGGAGTTGGAATTGGCTCACGGTCAAGTCATTTCAGACATATGGCATGTAGTTTAGTTACTCCAAAGCATTACAAGAGCATGAGAAATTTTTTAGTCCTCTAAAAGAGCACCATTGTGCTCAGCAACCAATAAATAAAAGTGCACTACTAATTCAAACAGTCAATAGTTGTCGCGCATTCATTAGTTGTAGAGCACTATAAAAATTCTCACATGATTCAGGGCAAGTCATTTCAGACATCTGGCATGTAGTGTAGTTACTCCAAAGCATCACTCTAAATTCCCAACGAATATATTAAATTTGGGCTTCCGCCCCTTATTTCCATTAATTATAGTACTTTTGTTCCTGGGTGCCTAATTGGAGATAATATTTTAAAATTATTCATACACACAATACAAGGAAAAAATGCAAAATTGGCTACTTACCTACATCTTAAGGTCGATTTAAGTAAAGCATGCGACCGAGTGTGATAAGATTTTTTTGGGAGAGGTGTGTAATTAGATTTTCTAAAGGTCGTTTTAATGGAGGTGGGGTTTGGCCCAAATTTTGACAAAAAAAAAGGCTTGGCCCAAAGTGGACACATACAATTATGAACCGCGTAGCTACCAAAACAATATTTGATTGTTACTGGACAGGTACCTGAGCATGGGCTACGCCAGTGCAAGAAGGAAAACTTTTAGGAGTTTCGACTTTTAGAGAGGGCTCTATCGATTCTCATATTCTTTTTACCGATGACAGTCTCCTGTTTACTAAGGCCACGCAGGGGGAAAGTACGAAATAATTACAAATGTTGCAAAAGTGCGAAGCTGCCTGGAGACAAAAAAAAAAAAAATTAATCTTGACAAGTTTGCTGCAGTTTTCTCAGATAATGTCTCTCCAGAAAAAAGACAGATCCTCAGCCAACACCGTGTTGTTCAGCTCACGGACAATCATAAGAGATATTTGGACTTGCCTACAATAACAGGAAGACAAAATATATTATATTCAAACATATTATAGAACTGGTAAGTTGCCAGCTAAAGGAATGTATCACAAAGTGTTTATCATTTGATAGCAAAGGAGTTGTAATCAAAGTGGTAGTTCAAATCATCCCTGATCACACTATGAGTTGTTTACTTGCGGTATATGCATGCTAGCAACTAGAAAAAAAGTATACAGGAATTTTGGTGGGGAAATAAAGAAGAAAAAGGATCATGTACTGGATTAATTGAGAAAAATTAAAGTCCCCGAAGCGGGACCATAGTATCATTTTCTAGGATCTGATGAACTTCTGTAGCCTTCCTTTTTTTTTTTTTTTTGAGTAGATATGTGCTTGGAGGTTTATTCATCATGTTGAAACATTGGTTAGCCAAACTTTGAAAGCCAAACACTACCCATGGACCGCCCTGGTGAAGATTGAAGTTTCGGGTCAAGCATAATTTGATCGGAGAGGAATTTTACAAGGTCGTGACCTAATTCAAAAAGGGACATACTGGCGAATCGGAAATGGAGAGTACATTGACATGTTCTCTGATCAATAGATGGGTTCCTAGACCCCCTCAATTTCAAATTAATTGGCCCCAATAGAACATGATCAGCCAAGACCATAGCAGATTATATTCTTACAAACACAGTTTCAAAATTGGAGACCATGAAGATTCGTTAAACTCGAGAGCGTAAAAATGAATAAGTTTTGAATTATGATATTCTAGAAATTAGTATCACAAGAACAGGTTCATCTTCTACAAAGAGTGAGATACTTCTGAAGAAATTATGGAGCAACGAACTTCTTATACATGTATTCAGTAGCAACACCATATTTAAAACCCCTTAATACGAGATATATGTGGAGGATCCGCTTATATGGGTTACTCAATGTTTGTGTTTTGATATAGTGGGCTCTTGCCCAGTTCAACACTAATCTAGTACGAGATCCAATCATTTACCTAAAAATTCACTATATCAGTATTTTATTTAAAATTCGTAACAACTACTATACCATTGTAATTTTCACACAATAACATCCTGTACTGGAGTTCAACATTTCCAAACGGACTATTTATGACAGCTTCATCCATCATACTTTACAGCTTAACCTGCTAACATAAAAGAAGCTGTTGTCATCATCAACCTGCAAACATGACACAAGACTGAAGACATGAAGGCAAGTCACACAAATTGCCTCTTGAAAATGTAATGTTTGAATAAGTGATAATATTGGAGTATCAAATACTTTTTCTCCTAAACCTAATTAATTTATATATTTCATGTCCATTCTTGTCCAGCTAACAAATTTATAGTCAATTCACACTATGTTACACTAACATTCTTTTATAAAACACGGAAAGTGCTTGATATATAACAACACATTGTCGAATACACAATCTTTTCTTCGTTTCAACTCATTCTTAACATTATTGTATGTGAAAAGTTGGTGGCTCGAGTTCAAAATCTAAACTATGAAAGTAGTTGTAGACCCGTAATCAACGCGAATGAAAGATGCGTGCTTCCTACTATTTTCTTCCTCTTTTTTCCTTCTCTATAATTGATAGAATAACAATAAATGCAAGGCAAAGTATCTTCTAGAGACTATTAGTATATAAATATGTTTCTTCTATTATATATATATATATATATATATATATATATATATATATATATATATATATATATATTTTGTTGACCAGTGCATTGATTCGATTCAATAAAGTGATTTTTTTTGTTTGAAATGCAATAAAGTGATCACTAAGAAAACTATATAAAGTACATAATAACTACATAAATAATGAACATGCTGGTTGTTGCGAAGGTACAAAGAAAAGAAGTAATGAAACTTGAGCACAATGACCACCTAACTACCACATGTAGAACATGGAAATGTTGTTATTTTCTTTCGAGTTTCTTATGTTTCTTATAATAGCATAGAAAATGACCAGGTTCTTTCTACTGAGTTAGGTGTTAGGTTTTACTTATTCCTCGTATCTTCGACGAGAAGTAATGTATATTTTGAAACTTCCGTGAAGATACTCATAAAATGTTATTTTAATTAATTATATTAAACCCTACTTTAGTAGCTGAAAACTGTGGATTGAGAGTCTTGTTAATACTAAGAGTTCTTGTCTTGCACATAGCTTTGGCCAGCCGAAACTATCAATTTTCCTCAAAAATAGACATTCTACTAAATAGTGAGAGATCTATATAATTAAGAAAAATAAATTAGTTTCTCCTAGGGGAAGAAAAATAAATTAGGTGATAAACTGCTTCACTCTATTAAATTTAATAAAAGACAATTACGAATGAGTGATAGATCAGTGCTAAATCATTTGAAGTCCCTATATGAAATCTTGTATTCAAATCCGACCATATAATGTAATTCTAAAACAAAAGTAATAAAAGATAATTCCGCTCAATGTTGTCAATAGAGATTTTTTTTAATAAATAATAGAGAATTTATTTTCATATACATATAATAGTGTCAACAGAATTTATGTTTAACCGGAGGAGGTAAAAGAATAGGGAAAGCAATAATGGTCAAGGCCACCAAGCGCTAGAGAACCGTGGAGGGCCACATTTGTACTATCACGTATTGGATGTCTCGCACTATTTTGAACACACTGTACTAGCGACAAGGACAACTAAAATCAACTGTATTGTGTGCATACACTCCATCCTCCAATCCTATTACATGTAGTACATTACAAATTCAGATATCTCAAGTTGAAAACTTATGTCTCATTCAAATGACCTTTTAGGACGACAGAATGCTAAAATTTATGGTCGACCAGTGAATTTACTTATAAAATGATAAAACCAAACTTTATAATTATTTTATGAGGTTTCAAGAGAGATAAGAATATTATAGAAACAAGACTAAATATCGAGCATATTGACCAAAACAACCTTTTAAAAAATCCAAAGCAACACCAAAGGCAAGGCAAAGAAACTAAAACTAACATAGTTCAAAGAGAAGGACATGAGATAAAATTGTATACAAGGTGACTGTTATGATCTGGAAAGAGCAAGATAACGGTGAAAACAAAGAACAAGATACACCGATGTAACGTGTTTCACTAGCGATAAACTAGCTACTCCACGACTTCAAAACTCTGATTATATTGAGAGAAATGAATACGATACAACCCACATTGTTTCGACACAATCTAGATCCGTTTATAGTCACAAGAGAAACTACGTGCTGCCCAAGACATCTCAAAACGACCTTAGAACGGATTATGAAACAACCAAAACTCGCCAGCCCCAAACTATTTGTGCGGCCAAGTCCAGAGGTCATGTGACAAAGCGAGACGAAGCGACATATCGACAGATCAACTCGAATTAGCCGGTTCTCTCCAACTCCACAAGTTGCTCCAATTTCGCCAAGTTCCTGCAACGAGTGGCCCCAACAATGCTCTAACTTCCGTCAAGTTCCTGTAATCGAAACCCTATCGATGATCCAACTACGACCGGGTTCCTGTGATCGAGACCCCTGTTTGTTGTTCCAAGTCCCGCTGAGTCCCTACAACAAACCCCCCATACGTTGCTCCAAATCCCACAAAATTATTACAACGTTTTGCGAAATTACTCCAATTCTCACCGAATTCCTGCAATATCGCCTCCTTGCGCGCCTCATATATGCCCCCTTGCACATGTCGTGTCCCTCGTCAGAGACTCCCCTATGCCAAATCCGCCTCCTCGTCAAGAGCGTAGATTTCACCCCCTCTCCAACGGGGCTTTAGAGAACGTAGTCATCCTCCGAAGACGTCGCGACTGCAGCTAAATTTGCACAAGCCTTTGCCTTCGAACACTCCCTCTTCCAATGACCCTTCTCTTTACACAAAGCACATACATCGTTTGGTAATTTAGAACCATCGTTCTTCCTCTTCCCATATTCCCCTTTGGACACCATCAATGTGCTCTCCATATGCATCCTTGCGCCACATGTCTCTAGCGTGAAGAGCCGATCTTACCTCTTCCAACGTCACAGTCTCTTCCCATCATAAGCAGACTGCACGAACCCCTCATAAGACGGTGGTAGCGACAATTTCAAAATCAACGCGACTTCTTCACCACTTATCATCTCGTTACTATTTTTAAACTCAAACAAATAGTATAAACGAACCTTCTTGCGCGCCTCTATTAGATTCGTACCTTCCCCTCTTCATAGACCAAGCAGTCGCTGCTTTAACATAAGCTTGTTGGTGAGTGAATTCTTCTTGTAGGAACTTGCCAATTTGTCCCATAGCCCTTCAGTCGTTTCTTGATCTACAACCTCCGTGATCACGTCGTCTCCAAACACAACATGATCGTTGAGTGCACTCTTTCCTCCATAGTCTTAAACTCCTTGGTGGTTGTAACAACTCTCCCATTGTCTTCCAGCAATGACAACCGCAAGCATTGCTGCTTCAACAAAGCATGTACCTAGATCTACCATAGACGGAAGATGTTCCTCCCGTTGAACTTGTCGATCTTGGTCATCCCCCGGTCATCTTTTCTTCAGCTCCTAGTCCAGATTCATCACCCCGATCACATGATCCACCTTGATCATGAAAAACCTTACATTCGAATTTCATGGAATTGTGAAATCTAGAGCCTTATCTCCAATTTGATCTTGGAACATCGATCACCGCGCTCTGATACCAGTTTGTTATGACCTTGAACAAGCCAGAGAACTATAGAATGCGAAGAACAAGATCAAACTGATGTAACGTGGTTCACTAGCAATGAACTAGCTACCTTCACAACCTCAAAACCATGATAAATTGAGAGAAACGAATATGATACAACCCACACATTATAGAGACAACCTAGGTCTCTTTTATAGTCATAAAGAACATTACTTGTTGCCTAAGATATCCCAAAACGACCCTAGAACTGATTAGGAAACAAGCAAACTTGCCAGCCCCAACTTTTATTGTCATACGATTACTTGGAGACCTAATGTGTCTATTATAACAAAGTGATAAAACCCTTACGAGTGATTTTGTTTTAGGAACTTTTTTCTGATATTTTTACATACTTTTAGTAGTTACACATATTTCTCATGTTATGGAATGCGTAAATAACATTTTGAGACATAACACTCTAACTCTTCTCTTTTTCATCACTTGATTTTAAGATGATGTTTGACCGATTAATTTTACTAACGATATGATACCAAAACGTGTTATTTTTCTTAAAATTATAATGGAAACCTAATGTTTCTATTATAACAGAGTGATAAACCCTTATTAGTTCTGATATTTTTACATACTTTTAGTAGTTACACATATTTCTCATGTTATTGAATGCGTGAGCAACATTTGAGACATCGCACTCCGATTCTTCTCTTTTCCATCACTTCGATTTTATGGTGGTGTCTGACCGACTAATTTTGCTAACGATATGATATCAAAACGTGTTATTTTTTTCTTAAAATTATACATCATTCTTAACACTACGTGCAATATTGTGAAAAAATTAACACAATTTGTATCATATCGTTAGTTTAATTATTCGGTTAGTCGGTTAAAATGACCCCTATAGTCAGGGATATCCATTCTATACTCGAACCCTTGACCACTGTGGGGGGAGTGCGAAGGCCACACCACTAGTCCATCGTATCCATTGCGGCTTGTAGCTGTCGTGGGACCACGTGGCACAATCGTAGGGGCCAGTTTTAATCCAACTTAGTTACCTCTCCAATGGGGGTGGGTGGTTACGGTCGGTCGTGATAGTCACCGTCACCGACGACAACGACGAGGAGGCCAGCTGTGGACGAAAGGGACGAGACGTTATATTTGGGGCTTTGTACTTACGCGGCGGGCCCCGCAGCCGTTCGTGGCCACGTTGGATCTGACACGACCATAGGGGCGCCTCACGCGGTGTATCCTCTCTTGAGAGGTCAATTTCCACGTGTGCTGCGCCTCTTTCGGAGGTTACCTGGTGGGTCCCAGGCCGTTTGGCGGTTTTATCATTTGTGGGAATACTCCATTCAGTTGGCCTAACGGAGGGAGTATAATTTTGACGTTTCGGTTACTAGAAAAATTAGGTCTCCAAGTACACGTTGAACTACGCTCACTCTTCAACGCTTGCCTACCACTTGTTGACCTAATCTATCACCATGAGTCCATAGTATTAACATGTAAAATGAAATTTTATGATAATAAAATTAATAATGCAGACCGTTTGTTCAGTCAATTTAGTCTATAACTATACAAGATTATGTACACATATTTCAACCAATCAAATAAATACAGAGACAAACGTAAACGAGTGTTATTGGACACCTCAATCCCTCGAGGCCAGTTCAAAAGTTTACTCGTGTCTAGAAACAAAGATGTCTCAAGTGTTGCATAATTTTCAACATCAAAATTGCCTTCAAAATTGTTACACATTTAATTTAAATGCTCATAGTGCCTAGCCACGAAGATAACTCAAGTCAAGTGGCTCTAGCCCCACACAGTGATGAGTATGAATATCTCATATCTTTGTCACAAAGTGTGTTCACTTGCAAAAAATTTAGAGATATTCATTACAATTGACGCATTCTTTTCAATATTTCAATGAGTAAAAAAGATCCGTCAATTTATGTATCATGACTCAGCCACGATCGAGAGTTCGGAATTGACTGCTCCATACGCAACTCAAAAGGCAGTTTCACAGCCAGCAGGTTTCGAGACTCCGTCAAGAGAGGACCCAGTGTGTTTTAGCAGACATGAAAGACTATTGGGATTCTTGTCAAAGACTGCTAGACAACTTTGAGTCAGTTAAAATCTCCTTTATCAGGCATGAAGGAAACAACTAGCTCAATGTTTTGTCAAGAAAGGAGTAGCTGAAGATGATATGTCATTTTAAGCTCGAATACATGAATGGTCTTAGAGCATCTCCAACAGATCATGCAAATCAACATTTTATGCAAATTGTAAAGGATTTGGTAAAAAATAAGACTCTAACAGGACATGCATCTTGAGAGGCAAAATGCAGAACATGCAAAACCCTCGCCAAACTTGGCGATGATTATTGGTTCTGCAAAATATTTTGAACATGTTTCCTATTTTTTCTCAACCCATGTTCCTACAATTATTACATGATGATATATGTCTTCCTACAATTTTGTTTTCTCTCTCATCCACAATTCATCATTTGCACGTGTTGTGAGTGAAGATTAAATAGAAAAAACATATTTTGCATAACTTTTACAAATCATTGTTGGAGCAGGACACATTTTGTAAAATGCAATACAACAACATTATGTAAAATTTGCATTAAAAATACATATTACTGTTGGAGATGCTCTAAAGATGTATTTGATGGCGGTATTCTGAGCTCGACTGCCCATCTATTCTATAAATTAGAACGGTTGACTTTTTTTCAGCCGTTAGATTAAATCGACCCCAGCCCTAGATCTCACCCACTTTATAGTTAAAACTCCCAAATATTTGGAGATGGGTTACATCGTGTAAACCTACCAAACTGATCATTCAAACCCACGTCGCCCTCCCTGTCTCTCAGGCTCAACACGTACACGCCGCTCCATTCTTTGAACCCACGACCATCGCCAACCACCGCACATGGATCTCTCCCATCTCCCTAGAAGTTCAAGCATCTTGAAGATTTGAAGCATCAAGATCTCTTTCTCTTCCTCCCCCACCCCCCCCCCCCCCAAAGTATCGGGATCTGTTTTATGGACGGGACATATTTCGGCGCCTCATCTCAGGCAAGTGATTTCTTCGACCTCTCTCTCTCTCTCTCACACACACACACAGTCCTACCGTTCTTTGACATCTCTAAGGTGTCTATGGTCTTCGGGAGATGAAGATGGAGGGAGAATCGATAAGGTTAAGGATGAACGCGAGGCAACCCGATCTTCCCTTTTCTTGGAATTCTGGGTTTCCTGGAGAAGTTTCCAGCAGTTAGGTTCTTAGGGTTGAAGTTTCCAGAAGTTTCTTCTTCTCAATCGACAACAACAACAAGAGGAAGAAGAAGATTTTGCAACATCAACTTCACCAGCCGAAGCCAACATATACAGTTCGACCCAGACCCCAATTTTTCTGAATGTTTCCCTGAGAATATATTATGGATGATTAATTATCTTACATGAATGAATGAAGAAAGCATTGGTTGGTAATTCTGCATATATCAATTTGACAAAAGAAATAAAATTATGTTTGTTTGTTTAGCATTGGTTGGTTCATTATTTGATTGAGAGGAGGATTTGAGGTTTTACTTTCTGACTTGCTTGCTTGGTTTTACTTATCATCTCACAAATGCTTCGAAAGGATTGCAACATTATATTCACCTTTGTGGTATTTCACTTATTCCTAGTTAGTCATATAATTTTTATTTTGTTCTTATAGTGTTTAGTATTTGTTTGCATTTTGTTTTAGGTTTGAACTGGTGGAACGTTGGGCACGGGCAATTCCCTAGTGTTTTATGAAAAAGAGAGAATAACTAAGGGTAGCGTGACATACACGCGCAGTAAATGAGAGCGGGATATTCAACCTAACGAAGAATTCACAATGGTGGTGGGTTTAACAGGAAAATCAACAACAAGAAACGTCTTTTGCTTTCCCGTTCTCGAGTGCGTATCGCCGTAACCGAATCCCTCTATTTATACGCAGCCCGTTACAGCTCTTCTCCTTTTTCGGCCTCCTTTCTTCGTCACCCCCTCTTCTCCAGTGCATATATCCCCTTTATTTTATTAACCCCCCTCTCTTCCTTCGTTCTCGAGCTAGGGTTTTGAAATTGAACCCCCCACCCTTTGTGTCCTCCACGCCTCCTCCGCCACCGCTGACATCACCGCCGTCTTCTCAAAGCTCCGTTTCAGAGCCTTTTCCTCCGCCGACGGAAAAGGTTTTGGATCTGTAGAAGAGAAAAAACCCCTACATTTTCAACGACCGGACCGACCTCTGTCTCCTCTCCTTCGCTTCCGACCTCAATTACAGGTACGCCAAAGATTTCTGAAGCAATGTTGATCACGATTCGTATCGAATCTACCTTTTTCGTACCACGGATTTGTTTTTTTATCATACATACACACATTCCTGCTTTTCCTGCAATAAAGATGATGTTTAATTTATTATACTTGCGGAAACTAATTGAAGGTTAATGACGCGGAATCGATCGTTAATCAAACCCCTGTGGATCGTCCGATCTTTTTTTTTGTATTTCCATGATTGGAATCGTACGGAGACGGAGAAATTGTTTTTAACTAATTGCGGATTCGATTTCCCTTTTCCAAATGAGGAAAGTCCTCATGTTTCTGGGTTAATGGCCCCATTAGGGTTGATTCAGAACCTTCCCAAATGTTCATCTTCTCCATCTGAGCCTCTCAAGAGTTCTATTTTTCATTAGTTTTTTTGTAAGGTATGGTACTATATTTGATCAGATGTCGTAATCTACTATTAAGTGGGACTTTGTTTTCTGAGATTGATGGCCTGAGATATTATATACCTATGACTATGAACTCTTATCTTACGGATATACCCACCTGTGGTGCTGGTGATTCTATACCTCTCTCTATTGTATTTATTCCAAATTTGTGTTGTTTTGATGAGATTTGTGTTCGTTCTGGTCGCGTAGCAACTTGTTGTAGGGTAGCAACAAAAGTATGGTTGCCTCCTAATTTTTTCCTTTTTAATAATTGCGTCGCTTTATTGTGATACGTTTTATAGCGAGTTGGGTCCATTTGCTCAATTATTTCAGTTCTTATACATTTGACACCCATAAATACACATCCAGATTATTTTGCCACAGAGAATTAGTTGTGCGAGCAAGCCAGTCTGCTCATTTTTCATTGTTCCTGCAAGTATTATTTGAATCTTATACTTGTATGCCGATCAATTTATCTTTAGATTGAAAGGTAAATTCATTCACTTCTGTGTATGGCACTGCTCAACTTGAGTTGACAATGTAGCTGGTTACCAGCTGACCTTCTACGAGGTTACTGTGTGTTAGCGTCCGATATCAAATGGTGGTAGTGACTATGTTAATTTGTTCTTCTGGTAAACATGTTATCTTACTTAGTTTATTAATTTACTTTGATAACCAACTCTATCTAAGTTAAACTGATGTGGATGCATGGTATGCGTGAGAGTTCTTCATGTCTTTAGTTGCTTTTGCGATAACAACCAACAGAAAACCTTAGTGACATCAGTGAAGAATTTAAAGAAGTTAAAGCCACCATGCATCGGAATAGTTTAATTATCCTCGCTAGTCCCCAAAGTTATTTGATTTCTCTATCTAAGATACAAGATTTATCTATCAGCCAATAATTTCCTTGAACTTTCCTTCAAAGTATTCTGTTTGTTATTCTATCTTTTTGAAATCCTTTTTTATTTTGTCTCACTATTCGTGAGCAGGTGAGGTTTGCTACTTGAGGTTTTTTCTTAACATCTAGCAATAATTTTCCCTAAGCTTTCTTTGTAATGATTCTATTTGTGTATACTGTTTATTGAAGGGGTTTTCCTTGTCCGACTGCTTTTTAAATCTTTGGAATTTGGTAGTTAAAGTGTTGCTTTAATTGATTGGTCATGCAGGCAATCATGTTACAGTCAATCATTTTGAATATTACATTCTAGAAACGATGCCATGGTCTAGTAGTTAATCGTCGTGTGACATCTCTTGCAGATATTGTTCTATTGCCTGGTCTTTAAGTTGAACTGGTTGTGCAATGAGGACTGACTTGTAAGTCTCAACTTTCACCAATTCCGACTGCCCTTTCATTTCAAATTTTTGCTGACCCTTCATTTCACACAAGCCTATGTTGCTAGTTTTCAGGAATCTTCCTCTTGATGGACTTCACTCCAACTAACCCCGACAAGAAAACTCTGAAGAGGTGGTTTTTCATCGACAAAAGGGTTGGATAAATTCCCTGCTGCTGTTGTTATACACAATTCAACTACTTGGCACTTCCAGCAAATGTCATCAGTCAGATAGTATTCCAGGGAATATTTGTGAAGGAAATCCGGACTTGATGGACATGAAGTCGAATCATAATTCTCCTATTCTTACTGACCCTGTACTTATGAACAAGTCACGATTAGGCATATTTTCTAGTCTTTATTCACCTCCAGGAGCTGTGTTCTCTTCTGGGCTTTTCCTGACAATCCCAATGAACAAAGCTGTTATTCTTGATGATGTGCTGACCTCCTCTTGGCTGGAAGCAATGACATCCTCATCCCCTACCCATAGGAAGAAAGTCAATGACTCTGCCCCTGATGCAGTATTAACTGAGGCTGATGTTGCGTACCGCAGTTGGATGGTAATTTTTTCCCCTTGATTTGCATGAGATACTGTGTGTTTGTTTCAACTTGCTCTTACAAGATAAGTGACTCGTTCTTTTTCGAACCTGCAGCTTAAGTATCCATCAGCACTTGAAACTTTTGAGCAAATAACAGATTATGCAAAAGGAAAGAGAATAGCTCTGTTTCTGGACTATGATGGGACCCTTTCTCCTATTGTGGATAACCCAGAATGTGCCTTCATGTCTAATGCTGTAAGAATTAATTACTGTTAGTACCTGTTTAGCTAATAAACGAACAAGTTTTTATGTCGCCTCCATTGCTCTCTTTTTCTTAATGATGGCTTATGATTTCCTCAGATGCGTGCTACAGTGAAAAATGTGGCGAAACATTTTCCAACTGCTATCATCAGTGGGAGAAGCCGTGACAAGGTATAGTCTTCTGCTTCATTACTAAAATGTGCCTTCATGTCTAAAATTGTGTTTCTGCGGTTTTCTTCTGGGTGATTGAGTTTAACCTTGTTTGTTCAGGTGCACGAGTTTGTTGGACTATCAGAACTCTATTACGCTGGTAGTCATGGAATGGACATAATGGGCCCAGTTCGGCCTGGTTCAATTGACCATCCAAACTGTATCAGGTCTACTGATAAGCAGGTAAATGATAGCATTTTGATATTGGATTCTTTTCTGTACTCTGATATTCCCTGCACCTCTGCTGTTCTCTTAAAAATGTTGTGCTACCTAGTTGACTGATTTTTGTTTCTGATGAACCTAGGGCAACGAAGTTAACTTATTTCAGCCTGCTAGTGAGTTCTTACCTTTGATCGATGAGGTATGATAAATTCTCGGAGCGTTGAGATTTTTATTAACTCAGCGTTTAAACTTTTCTATGCTATAAATGATAGCATTTTGATATGTTCACTTTGACCAGGTTCTTAGATCCCTTATCGAGATCACCAAAGACATTAAAGGAGCAAAAGTGGAGAACAACAAGTTCTGTCTTTCTGTTCACTACCGTAATGTGGATGAGAAGGTAAGGAACTCCTACCCCTAGAGGCTGAGTTAAATAGTTAATTATCAGTTCCATTTCACTAACGGTGGTTCTTTCATTTGTATCTATTTCTGAATTATTCCAGTATTGGACAACAATTGCTCAATCCGTTCATGACTTACTAATTAACTATCCTCGGCTGAGATTGACCCATGGACGCAAGGTATGCCTAAAAAAACACATTCTAGGGAACTTGCTGGACCTCCAATGATATTTTACATTGGCTCATCTGTTTTACACGCCCTTATGTTTTTAGGTTTTGGAGGTGCGACCTGTTCTTGATTGGGATAAGGGTAAAGCGGTGGAGTTCTTACTTGAATCACTCGGTGAGTTTAATATTGGATTCTTTTAATGTCAATTCATACTTAATTCTTTAGGTGAACTAACCTATAGAATTGATGTGTCGTAAAGGATTGGAAGATAGAGATGATGTACTGCCAATTTATGTCGGAGACGATCGGACTGATGAAGATGCATTTAAGGTAATGTCTGGCTGGCTGTGAATATTATGAATCAGTCTGGTTGTCGACATTTACATTTCATCGGTTCTGTAGAACATTTACGAACTCAAGAGCTTGTTTAGCAGGTCTTGCGAGAGGGGAATCGTGGATATGGAATCTTGGTGTCTTCTATGCCAAAAGAAAGCAATGCGTTTTACTCTCTCAGGGACCCATCAGAGGTACACCTTTCGTTGTTCATGTTCCTCCATTTTCGACAAAGTTTCTGACATAGGAAACTCAGTGTCTTAACTAAAGAAACTAGCTTGTATTGAAAATGTAAAAGGAGGTCCTGCTATTTACCCTACATGTTTGCTCAAGTTGAGGAATCGATTTCATATTATCATGACCTATAGGCAGGGGCGAGTTTGTCCAAATAGGTTGGTAGTACTCGTAGTGATTCAGACATACCAATGATACATCAACAAGTATTGGCATCATTAATAGAACCTTTTTGGGTATAATGCTAGGTAGAACATGTTCTCCAGTGCCCCATAGCCTAGGTTGACGTCATTTCAGCACTAAAATCGTCCAAAAACCACCATTCACCTTCCAGACAATGCTGAAAAGCGTAGGCATTATGTAGTCCCCAAGGGGCACTAGCTGGGCACTCGAGCGTCATCCAGCCGCCACACCCACCCCCCACCACAAACATCTCAGACATTTGCCACGTGGATTTGTCCACACGTTCAAAAACTGAAAATGCTCATTAGATCAGTGTCACTGCCATTGCCCCTAACCCTTATGGGTGGAAACAATAAACTACATGAACATTGTCTTGCTCCAGTGACCTGGAGCCCCAACAGGTGAATTTGTTCTAATGATATTTATGGTACAGGTCATGGAGTTTCTCAAGTCACTGGTGGCGTGGAAGGAGTCTACTGCATAACATCACTCAATGGTTGGCACCTTCGGATATAACTAATATACTAGAACATAGTAATGATATACGCGAGAGAACCAAAAGGATCGTCAAATTTTCGAAATCGGAGTTAAACAAGGGAGTGAATGGAAAGTTTTCAGCGGAACTCTACATTTCTCTCATTTTTTTTTTCTTAATCGTTGTTGCTGCAAGTGTAAATCCTTTCCCATGAAGTATCATTTTGTTTCCAAGTTGTCGTATACTCTAGGATAGTAGTAGTAGTAGTGACTTGCGCTTGCTTGCCCTGGAATTGTTGCTGCTGCCAATGTCTGTTAGGCGGCATATGCTTGAACCACGAGGAAATGTATTTATTTCTTCATTACTTTGTTCTATTGATATAAAAATATTTAATACAGTTATAGTATTCTTTTGTTTATGTACCTTTCATTGCTTGATCTTTGAGTTTGTTTTTTTTTTTTTTTTTGATGAATCTTTGAGTTTGTTTGTGATGTTGTCTTTATCAATCTCCATTGTGTTTGAGACGATGGTAGTTGGTCTATTAATTGAGTGATGGAAATGGAGGACTACTACGATCCAATAAAGATGACTATTTACTTGGAAAGTTTGTGGGTACGCAGGAGTACAATGCTAGGTCTACGAATGAGTTGTTCAAGCGGTTATGGTGCCCGGAAGATGACATGAAGGTGATTGAAATAAACAAGAACATGTTTATTTTCATACTCCATCCGAACGATTGATTGAAGACCGTGGCGTATGGAAAATTAACTTCCTAATCCTCAAAGAGTGGAAAGTCAAAAGACCAAACTAAGGAAGCGGTCTTCAAGAACATTGGGCTATGGGTTCAAATCAAAGGACTTCCTTTTCACCCTCTCAATCGAGATGTTGGAGAATTATTAATAGGGGGAACGATGGGATAGGTTCTATCAACCCGAAGTAAGGCTTAAAGGAGGACCATAGGAAAGCAGAGTGCCATTTAAGATCCAAATAAAAACATACTCAGCTCTGAATGAAAGATCAACGATCGGGACACAAGATGGACACAAATTCTGGATCGACTTCCAGTAAGGACGCATCCCTACCGTATGTTAATACGCCTCGACCACACCATAGGGAAATGTGGGAGAGCGAGCGGAGCTCATAGAGAATGAGTCCGTGCCAGAATATGGTCAATGGATGATAGCAACGGATAAGAGAATGAACCCCCTGATCTGTTGGTTACCGTTTTCTGCTGAGCTGGGTTCCTGTGGTCGGAGACCCATTGCCGGAGGCCTGAGGGTTCTGCTGTGGTCCTCTGTCTACAATATTCTTCTTTAACATATTGCTTGACCAAGCTCATAGCGCTCTAACCACATGGTCAAGCTCTATGCTCCCTTAACAGAGAAGATATTTCTATACTTTTTTCCTTTGGAACATTCCCCATCCATGTCACATATATGACTATTTTAATTTATTTCATTGTTTCGTAAATGAATGCTAGTTCAATGGTTGTTTAAAGGAGTACTATCAAATTCAAAACAGTATAGAGACTCGGGTAGAGGAATTGAAGAGCGACTTCCCAGCAGTGGTCTCTGCCTCCTGAAGGATTTTGTGTACTGAGTTTCAATGATGGGTTTGACAGTAGCTGTTTAGCCACTTGAGGTGCAATAATCAGGAGTTCCACTGGCGAACTGGTTGGTGCACAGTCAGGTGTAGGTGGCAACACCGATAACCCACGAGGCTCACAAGCCAACACACTACTTCTCGGGCTGAATTTTGCTGCTCGCCTGGGAATTGGAAAACTCAGAATTGAAGGCGACGCAAAGGCTCTACTCGACGATCTTCAGAAGCTCATTTCAGGACAAGAGATAAATGACATTTCTCCGTCTACTGATCTACTAATGGACATCAAAGGAAGAATACGCACGCCTTGAAGAGGTGGACATAAGATGGATTCCGCGTGAGTGCAACAAAGTGGCTCATTTGTTGGCGTCTAGAGCAAAAATAGAATTTTTTCAGAACAGTGGACAAGTAGATTCCCAGATTGGCTCTTAAACATTGTAAAATCTTGTTGTATCCGGTGTTCTCATTTTGATATATGAAATTTGTTTCTCCACAACAAAAAAAAAAAAAAAGAAAAAAGAAAATGCTAGTTCAATGGTAATGCATGTATAGCGGTATAGGCCAACCAACTCAAATTTGATTTCCCCTCTCTTTAGAAAATTCTTTGCTTATGGCACAAAACCTTCTCCTAAATGCTACTACTATAATGAAAGGCTTACCATAAGGACCCAAAAAGATAAAAATGGTCAAGAGCGAGCTACCTGCTCTTTCGAAGAACACGTGGATACTGTAAAGGGTGTCTTATTCGTTCATTACCCATTTATACTTCTAAACTCACGCAAACTCAACTAAATACAGTATATCTGGACTATAATTAGTCCAATCCCACCTAATTTATATGACTAATATCGAGAAACTAAACGTGACACGAAGGAGGAGTTTGTTTTGATCTCTTTGATAAGCAAGAGTAGAATTTAAGTTCAAATTAATTTTGCCAAAATAGCCATGTAGCTCGATATATAGCATCTAGTGAATTCACTTTTAGCCCCTCAGAAGTTATCCACAGTAGGGCTGTATTAATTTGCAACCACTTTGGTCCTCCCCTATATGGATGGAAGAATAGAGCGGCCATGCAACTTTTTAGAGTTCTTGAACACTTTTGCTTCAAATCATTTATTGATTAAAAAACAATTTCCATGTTGAAAAATTATTTAGTAGGCATTTCACCTATCCCGAAATGAGTGTCATGTTATTTCTTTCGACCATTTTGAGGTCATATTTTGACTAACACAACATTATTGAAACTTGTTGTGGTCCTCTAGTATTGGTACTAAAATATTATGTATTTTCAGCCAGACTCTTTTTACTTTGATTTTTTCATCCGAAAATTATGTCACTTAAATCCGGTGATTTGGATAGTAAAACGATATAACTTTTAGATATTCTTTTCATGGTGTTGTAAAGTTTACTCTACATCACTATGAAAATTTAACCAAATATATACCTAGTTTTCTAATTAAAATAGTGGCAAAAGTCAAAGTAAGAATAACTAGACAGAAGGGTGGAAGTACAATCTAAAATCCAATATACATCATAGACTGCAATACACAACGTTTACAATGTGCATGTAATTAGAGTACTTTGTTTACCCTAGTCGCTGCAAGTCATGAGGATGCCGCAAAAAGATCCCTTTATTATCAGTGTTAATCTCGGTGCATGTCTGGTAACTATGGTCTCAAACATATTTGATTAAAAAACCGTGTTTTAAAATAGAAACACACATGTAAGCTTTTTTTATCAGTAGATTAAAGACATCTATTTGAAAATGCACATATTTTTTTGGTGTTAGTGAGTTTTTGAGATGCTTCTCTTTCTTGTAAACTTGTATCAAACATGCCCTTACACTAATAAAACAAAGTTATCTCTACCCATTAATAACAACCATTTTAGTTGTACTTTTGGTAGATCGAGCTCATGAAGGAGGATCTCAGCATGGGCTCCCCATTCAAGATTGCATTTCAAGAATGGTGGTTGAACAGGTACAATTGAGATATCTACAATAACCTATCCCAAAAATTTAAAATGAAAGAAACTGAATTAGTTTGTTCCATCTTCTTTATTTTAGTAGAATTGAAGTAGTTTGAGGCCACACACATGCCACACATGACATTTTAAATTATTGGAAGTAATGCAAACCGTGTTATCTTTTCTTTTCCTAAATTTGTACATTGAAGTCAATCATGAAATACCCCCTCCCATCCCTTTCTCTATAAATTCTTCATTGCTTATTCAATAAATATAACCTCTCTCAAACTAGTCGTCCCCCACAAACTCGGCGACGATATTCGGGTGTCCTTGGACTATGATGACTTTATGACATTTCAGAATCATCATAATTGCTTCACTATTTGAGTGAGTATAAAGATAAACTCATTAGCAACTTCTAGGTAAAGAAAACCGCCTCAAAGAGTAATGAAAGTGATCTAATATTGCGGAACACGTGTCAATTTATGACATGTCAACCTGGACCACTTTCTTATAGTTAGTAGCGTCGATGGCGCATTTAACGTTTGATTCTATTATAACCTTTCGTTTCCCACGCTCAAGCACCAGGAGAAAACGTCTCGAATTGCCAAAGTTCCGGCCTCAAGTGTCGAGGAGGCTGACGGGAATGGGGTTGCAAGTGCGGCGAGAAACTGTCTCTTACTGTCCCTAAGGAAATAACAACCAGCGGCTAAATCCTCATTTGGACTCCAGGCCCCATTGGTGTTAGCCTTGAAGAAGGCGACGCCAGGCGGTCTCCAACAGCCTGAGCAGGGAATGGTTATCTCGCTTCCCTTGTGAGAGGAACCCGTGGTTGCTCCACCAGTTGGGGGTAAGTAGCTGCTTATTGATATTGCCATCTCCTCTTCAGATTTGTGAGCGTTTTGAAAGACAGTCGCATTACGATAGTTCCATAAGCTCCATATGATAGTGACACGATTTTTGCAAGTGTACAATTTTGGCTCTAGTAATAAATGTGAGATAGGGTTGTCGAATCTCAGAGGACTTGTCATGAATCAATTAGGACGATTAACGTCAATGTAGGTAAGCAAGTTGTTTGATTACTAAACTAAGAAAATTAAATAACAAAACTAATTATTAAAACTGAGAGTAAATATGAGACGAGTATCGGGATTTTCTCTAGGTTCACTAGGTTTCCACCGTTCACAAATTACGTTATGAAACACAGATGATGACTTGATTTGCCAAACGAGTAAGACTACTTTGAGGATTCCTCAACTAAAGTCCATACTTAGAAGAACATAACTGATTCCTCTAGCCTACATACGTCCAAACATGCATTATGATGTTCTAATCTACTCAATATTCACAATCTGTGGTTGATTCCTCTAACCGGTGACTATGTGCTTAATTCAATTATTCGGGTAATTTGTTGCTTCCACTAACCAATTACCTATGATTTTCATATAGGTGATCAAAGTACACAAAGATGGATTAAGAAAAAGAATTAAACATAGTACAACCATTCATCATCAATTAAGTTTAAGCAAAACGTGAATCAAATTCATAATTCGCCAAAATGGCTAAACCCTAGATACCATTGAGAAATCCCGATATTAAACTTAGCTACTGAGATTCATGATCAACACGATGAAGTTTATGTTGGTCATGATCAAAAACAATTAAACGATAGAGAAGAGAGATCAAAAAGTAGAATTATCGCTTCCACGACGAACTCCGACTCAAATTCTTGTCTCCAACCTTGTGCTCTGCGTCTCTCCTCTCAAAATATAACATAATATGTCTAAAATACGTTCCCTAAGAGTCCGGGTCAATTATGAAAGATTTAGGCATTATTCCTTAATTTTGGCCGCCTCTACAATGTCTTCACACGAACAGAAATTGTCTTCGTGCGAAAGACATTTTTGTCTTCGTAGGAAGGCCTTTCCAGTTTCACACAGCAGCTGATTCCAACAGCACTTCTAAATTTTGGCTAGGTATTGTCTTCGTACGGACACTTTATGGATATCAGTTTTCTTCATCTTCGACGAACCATAACTTTTTCGGTCGATCTCCGTTGTAGCTCCGTGAGCTATCGTCGGAAAGCTCTTTGAGTCTACTTTAATTGCCACCAGTCTCACTCCAAGATTCATTGCAGAACTCAAGAAATCACTGAAATAAGGAAAGGTTGGTCACTATTTTCTTCTCCAATTTTGCTTCTCTTGCTTCCTCTTGAACTTGCTTTGTTTCCGAAGCTCGTTTCTTCTATCCAAGTGCTCCCCGCATGCCTTGTTCCTGTAAAACACAACATGAGCACCACCACAAAGATAAAATGTTATAAATCATTCAAATCATACTCAAAATCATTAAGAAACACCCGGATTGTACGTTTAAGCTAAAAAACATCCGACACATTTTCTCTCCAAATAAGCTCGAAATTTATCATTTTGCACCGAAACGCACAAAAATGTCAATATAAAGTGTATGTAGGATAAACTGTCGGAACCCAAAAGCAAATATCACCCACTCAGCTTCGGCAAGATTCGTTGCCCAAGAAATGCTTCCACAAGGAAAGAGCAGGGGGGCATTCCATGCACAAGTGAGTGCCACTTTCAGACTGACTTTTCCAGATCGGACAAGAAACCGAAATATCACTTCTAAACTTGTAAATCTTGTTCCTTGTGGCTAGTGAGTCATGGCCGCCCTCCAAATCGTATAAATAATCTTTGGTTGAACTTCCGTTTTCTAGATAAGCTTTATCCATGGTTGCGACGGACCCGAAGAGGTTCCAACGTGCTGTGCATTGGCCTTTTGTGATCTAATCTGAGTATAGCCCGAAGAGACGCTATAAACACCATCAGAGCAGAAATGCCTCCGCTATGAGTCCGCGGCGGAAGTCTGCGGTATTGGAACTTTGAGAATATCCATATATGGTCCGGTTGATGAAGTCCGAAACCTGTATAGAAGACTTTGCATTATGGACCACAACCGGACTGAAAATCGGGGACATTTCAGCCAGGGATTCCGAGTAATACGAATGTTGCGTCCATCTCCTACTTTCCACCGTAGTTCTCTTTGTATGACCCTTTTCGAGCTCAGAATGGACCTTCAAGCTTAGGAACTTGCACCACATTTGAAATGAGTCCAGATCCTCTGTATCATTTGTGTGTATCCTTATCTGTATCCTTAATATGATTAGTCCATGTCATATTTTACATCAATTTGTTAGAATTATGAAACAACTATATTTGAATAAAAAAATGACATGGACCAATCATATTAAGGATACACAGAAGGATACACACAAAGAATACAGAGGATTCAGACTCATTTGAAATGTTATTTATTTGGGCAAATGATGATTTATATATGAAAATAGGTAAATGGGTTATTGTCAGCAAGTCATGAATGAAAGTCTCCAAAATCAAAGATCATAGAATCTACAGCTTAGAAGCTCAACAAATCGAAGATTATTGAAACTGCAGGTTAAAATCTCAACTGAAATCAAAATCTAACTTTTTTTTCGAGGAAACAATTTTATTAAGCAACCGCTAAAAGACCCGAACTTATCGTTCTCAATTACACCAGCATCCCACTCAGGAGGGCGATTATAAAGACTATATTGAGAAAACAATAACGAACGGTGAGCAAACAAATAAGCTAAAGCATTACAAGAACGAGGGACATAGCTAAATTTGATCTCTTCGAACCTTTTAATCAGGTCAATGCATTCCTTAGATAGCGCTGCCAGTTCTTCGCAGACCTCTAGAGCTCCACTTCTGCTATTCCTTAATTTGTTCAGTAGCTCCACACTCAGAAGGGAATCATATTCCAAAACAAGTTTGTTTACATCCAACATCTTTAGCCATGCACAAACCTTTTTTAATGCCCATCATCTCCATTTGTTGGACTGAGGACCGCCACTCTGTTCGTTCACAGCGACCTGCAACAAAGCTACCAAAATTGTCTCGGAGAACGCACTCAGCTCCGGCTACGCATTCAGTCTCTCTACAGGCAATATTTGTGTTCACCTTGTACCATCCTTCCGCCGGAGATTCCCAGGAGCCACTGTCATGGCTTTGGACACCTTCTTGTGATTCTTGATTGGGGATTTGCAATTCATCAATATGAAACTTGACCTTCAAGAGTACCACTTCTGCATCGTAGGTCGAGCTATTGAATCTAGCCTGATTACGCCCACGCCACATGCTCCAAATGGCGATAGCCCATTTTTCACGAATGGCCCTGCTTTCTTTTGAGAAGACTGCTTCTATCCAGCACTTAATGTCATTCCCTCTTGAACTGTTAAATTCCGTTCCAAATAGCTCCTCCCAAGTCTGCTTTGCCATTTTGCATGACCCGAAGAAATGATCCATTGTTTATATTCCACTGTCGCACCCGTGGTAGTGCACCTCAGCTTTAATCCCCTTGTTTCTCCGCTTCGTTGCTAACAGTAGGGAATTGTTCCATTTCTGCCACACATGATTGTTGGGTTTTGACGTAGGTTACGCAGCGGAATAACAAAAATTTATCCTACTCAAATCCCACCAAGGATCAAAGGTGAAGCATCATAACATGATGAAAGGAAGAAAGGTTACCTCAGCCATACCAGGCTGGTGACGATCACATACAAAGAATAGTATCTTTGTATCTACAGTATCCACACGAATAGACCTCAACCAGACTTCTTCTCCAATGGTGCTAGCAATCTGAGAAGAAGGATGAACTTCGACATGTGCACGGGCTGGATCACATCCATCAACGCGACAAGGAGGAGACACGGCATCGCCATGCCGTGGGCACAAGAGAGGGGCGGCACCAAGAAGGCCGACGGCCCCATGGTGGGCGGCTAGGGTTTTTTCCGAACCCCTAAGGAAGAAGAAATTCCTTTTCTTCTTTTTCTCTCTAGCTCTCTAGTAAACTGTGGTGTGTAGGAATTAATTAAGCATGAATTTTCTTAGCCTATAAATCCTATTTATAGCTAGAGAAATTCCTCTTTGCCCATTAATTCAACAATGTGGGGACTTATTAAGTATAAATTCTCATAGCCCATAAATCCACCAATGTGGGACTAGTTACATTCTAACCCACAATTGCTCTTTAGTCCAACTAATGAGCACAATTTACACTTTCGTCCAATTAATTCATTATTGCTATTTAGTCCAACTAATTAGCAATAATCCCAGCTTGATCTATTATTGTGTGTGACCCTGTATGTTCCTAATTACGTGGCAGTAATAATAATTATTACAAACATTGAGCGGTATCTAGCAATACATCAATGCTCCCAAGTAATAGGAATGTCAGTGATCTGACTAACCTCTGTGACCAATGTTACAGTGTTGTATAATCCCTTTGTCTCATATATCCGGATTGGACACAAGACATGGAGTGTCACACTTGTATATTCAACCCATAGTTTCTCAATCTGTGAGTAGACTTAGATAAACAAATAACATCAATATCCCATATTGATTTATTTGAGCATGGCCATGCATTTTCCTAAGTCTCACTCATCGAGTGGCCATGGATATTTACTCCCGCCATGTGGGAGGGACAAATTCTCTCTACATCACTACGATCTCTAAGCTTGTTTCATATCATGTCCGATTAAAGCCTTTAAAGTCACCCAGTTACGGTGTAACGTTTGACGATATCAAAACATGATAATTCACAACTAGAGTATCTAGTGACTTCAAGTCTAAGGATCACAACACCATTGTCACTATGAGAAACGCTTGTGGCATTCACATAACTCCCATGTAGCCTTCTCATGGTGGGTCAATCCAGTATGCTATTACCCTTAATGCATACCCATGTGTTGGATCGTGATATCTCCATATCAATCCAACCCCATACTAGTCTATAGTTGATCGTTCTGTTAATCAATATAGTTGACTAGGGAAATTCAAGAATATAACACTTATATTCTAAGGACTTCATTCATGTTAGCGTATCTCCATATCGATAACATAATGAATAGTAAGTCCATTAAATGTCACGACAAATTGATTGCCTCTAGGGCACAATTCCAACAATGATGAGCTATCTTCTTTGGGATCTTCATGCTCAAAAGGTTGCAAAGCCAAGGCTTGTCATGTGCCCTTGAAGATTCAGTACCCCGACCTTCTCTATCTTGTAGCATCTTGTACCCCGACGCCATAGAGTAAAAACCATCTCGAGTGAAAGAACACTTACAGGAATCAGTAGAATTTTGTAACGGGGTCATAGCTAAAATATCATATACATCCACATCCCATAAATAAGTCTGCAGCTTCCTTATATCCCACTCTCCGTTGCTCATGCAGCGAGAAGCCTTCATGTTTTCATACTGCGGAGATGGGGTTATACCCTTCGAACTAAAGCATCTATGAATCCACTTGTCCTTAAAAATGTTGATTTTATCACCCGATCCGGAAATTAGGGGACAAATTCAAAAAATCGCCATGCCTAAACTATTTTCCCATATAAACCCGACTCAAGAGACTCTGTGGGTAGCTAATAATCCTCCACGCCGGTATAGCCAAGAGATTGACACGCTCCAACTGCAAGTGTACAGCTGTCGTGTGTAGTAATAAATTCCGGAAATCCGGGTTGTCGAACCCAAGAGACTTCGTCGTAAATTAGCTATTAAATTTGTTCTTTGTGTGGGCAAAGCGCAGTTGTTTTGTGTTCTTATTCCTACGGAAAATAAAAGACAAATGTCTCAATTAATTAATTGAATTGCTTCACGATTAATAAAGATGAATGAGTATGATATTTCTCAAAGTTTGGAAAAGTCAGGATATCTCTACGGGTCACTAGGTATTTCACACGATATTGGATTTATGTTTTGTTAACACGATTAACATTTATCTAGCTACACGAGCACAATTACGTTGAAGATGTCTCAACCAACTCCTATGCTTAAACTATTACAACTGATTTCTCTAGCCTAATTGAGTTTAAACACGCATTACGAGAATTCGTCTACTCTTTGTTCTTAGCTAACTAGCAAGATTTCTCAACCCTAGATACAGCTAGTGTGTATTTCAATTTTTCGGGCAATGAATATCGATATATCTAACATTCATAACCTAGCTCTATCCTATCAATACGTCTATTGATGAAAAATATGAATTAAACACATAAAATACACATAGCTAGATAAAAGTTCATCAATTAAGCATAATAGCATGAAATCAAATCCATAAATCACAAATACCGTGATCAAACCCTAGCTCCCTACGAGATACCCTGAGATAAAAGTGTTTAGCTACTCAAAAACATGATTCACGTACAAAGTTTCGTGATCAAATAACAAAACTAGAGAAGAAACGGAGTTTTAGAGGTCAAACGAATGATTCCAAGCTTCCTTGACCGTCTCCTAAGCTCCAAGCTCTCTTCAACGTGATGGAGTACGTGATAATCCCCAAAAACATGCCCTAACCAAGTCTAATAAGTTCTCCCAATGTTTAGAACAAATTAGGAGTAATTACAAAGCAACCCCAAAAAGTTACAAAAAAAATTATGCCCGAACTAGGTCGTGTGACCTAGTTAAGTAGATCGTGCGACCTACTGTGCTGCCCAGAACAGGTCGTGCGACCTAAATAGTAGGTCGTGTGACCTACTTAAACTTGCTGAAATCTCCGACTAGGTCCTGCGACCTACTATTAGGTCGTGCGACCTAGTTACTTCATCAAATTTTTCCATCTTCTTCCAACTTGTTCCTCTTGCTTCCGAATCACTTCCCGGGCATCGTTTCTTCATTCAATCCTCCATTTTGAGCTCTCCTCATGCCTCAACACTCGTATCATCTTCCCTTGAGCCTCTCTAGCACTTGATCCATCAACTCTCGCTTTCCTTCCCAAATCTCGAGCTCTCCTTACTTCCGTAGTTCGTTTCCTCTATCCACTTGCTCCTCGCGGGCTCCGGCCCTGAAAATCACAACACGAACACTCGAAGATCAAATGTGACAAAATAAGATAAATAGCACGTAAAACAATGCAAGAAACGCCCGGACTTCACATTTTAGCATACGAACTCATTTTCTCAAATAAACACATGATCTACTCGAAAAGACGCAACATTCTCCAATATAAGCGCGCAAAATGTAGCAAAATAAGAAATAAAATAACTCCAAAAATGGAGTTATCAGAGATCTATACTAAAATTGTGAAAATATTTAAAGCCCAAACATCCTACCTGTTTGCTCTTTTGCAGCATCTCCCATTTAATCCCGTGTAGTCTTCTATTATCTGAGGAGTCGCCCCACCAAAACTGGCGGACAAGTTTTTCAATATCTTTACAAATTCCTAAAGGAAGCAAGAAACAACTCATCGCATAATTTGGAACCGATTGAGCCACAACTTTGATCACAATCTCCTTTCCAGCCACTGATAAAGACTTCTCCTTCCACCCCTTAAGTTTTGCACTGACACTCTCTGGTAGCTTCTGAAATATCACTTTCTTATTTTTCCCGAACATTGTTGGGATTCCAAGGTAATTCTCATGACAATCAACCATTGATATCCCGCTCAGTTCGCTAAGGTGGAGTCTTCTCTCATTTTTTTTTTCCAAATAAAATTCCACAATCAACACAATCCTTTCAAATGTACGAGTGGTCTTCCAAGAGTAGTCAAACGAATATGCTAGGGGAAGAAAACAAACAATCCAATGAATGAGTATCACATATAAAATTCATCTTCCCCTAACTCTATGAAGTACATGGTGCCACCAAACAAAGCCGCAAACAAATCAAAGCACATGTGTGGGGATGGAGTCGTCGCAAGCTCAATCTCGATATCCGTGGTCAAAAGTCGACACCCCCACACTCGAATGTAGTCACGTCCCCTCTCAAGTAATCAAAACAATGTAAGTCCCGTGCCTAATCCAACCAAGCCTCCTACACCACGATGAATGAGATCCGGTACCTAGCACGATCCACCAATTAAATCACCCAACCCAATTTGTGCGTATTAGATGTCACGCACTCACGGCTCTCCACAACTGTGTCCATGATGTAACGACATGGAACACCGCCAAACCTAAGTGCGCAAGCCTACTCACTCACCCTCGCATCCCCTCGCAAATATCAAATGAAGTACAAGCGATCATGTAGGACTCACATAAGTATATCATGAAGTACTCCCTCATCGAACCCCCCTCAACTACGACACCCTCGTGACGCACTAAAATGGTGATTCTAAACAATCTGTGATGAGAGCCAAGAATCGTCACCCTAGGTCAAAAGGTTATCAAAGAATCCAAGGTTCAAAGTCGGGTTTTCTAATGGTCCTACAAGGTGATATCTAAAAGCAGTGAGTGCTCTAATACACATCCTCGCACAGCTGTTTCGTGTGCCACTACGAGGCGGGTTGGCGACTACCTAAGACGCACACATGAATGTTCGGCTCGTTTAGCTCACACCTAGCTCAACTCTTGTAAGAAAACTAGGCACACACATTTTGGATTTGAAAATCAAGTAAGTGTGTAAAAATAGGTAGGCACTCCCGTAAAGAAAGTTTCTCTATACGTACTAAGGGGGACTCACATTGTCTAGCTCGGTCGCAAGTCACGCCCTATGCCTAAATTTCTCACACTCCTCGATTCTACCAATACTAAGATCTTTTTGATTTCCCTTTCTCAAATATTTTTTTTTAAGTTTTTTTTTTTTTTTACATGCAAGGCCACTTGTAAGAAGACTCGATACTACTCGATGTTAGGGAGACTCAAAGTAAGAAAACGTGCAATCATATAATACGAACACATATATATATCACAAAACAATATGACACAAACACACTCTACGAAAAAGACTACGAAACACACTACGACACAAACATCCTATATGCAATTGGTTCATGCAGACACGGACTTGGCTAATATTCAGAAAATCTCACCCCCACACTAGAATGCTTCGTTGTCCCCAACGAATTTAGAGATAAAACAAAGGGACTCAGCATTCTAATGCGAGGGCGGGCGGGTCTACTCGCTCTCCTCCGAGCCATCCGAGTGGTCACTCGACTCATACATCAACATCCGAGGTTCCGAAGTCAGTGTCACCCCGCCTGCCCTGCCAAGCTCGTGTAACCACTGATTCTGCCTATGCAGAATGTCACCGAGCTGGCGCTGGTTCCGTCGCGCATGCATAGCCCTTGACTTGGCTTTCCTCTCTGCTTCCTGCCCTCGAGCCTCGGCCTTTTTCTCATTTGCAATCATCATCCTTTGCATGGCCTGCAGAGTGGCCTCGAGGCTAGCATTAGTTGCGACAGACGGACTCGACTCCTCACTCACAGCCGGGGCCTTACCCTTACCGCCCTTCTTAGCCCCCTTTTTAGGTGGGGCCCGGCTGCTCTCTACGACTACCTCATCTTTCTTCGGGTCGGGCACATGAGTCCAGTACCTCGGGGGTTCGGGTGCACGGTCTCCAACATAAAATGCGGCACCAGCCTTAGTGGCCAAGTGCTTTAGCAAATACCCAAACCCGGCTGCCCGACGGTTAGAGTCTCGAAGTCTCGATCAAAAACTCAAATAAATGCGCTTCGGGACGTTGAATCGATGTCCCTCACACCAACACATAGCCATAACACACCACTCGAACCGTATGTCAGTCTGGTTCGAAACGCCCTCAACCCATGCCTCCACTATGTTAACTAAATATCGCGCTCGACGAAGTAAGTGTCTGGCCGAAACCGTCCACTTCCTAACGTCCTGGCTTGCATGAGTATCCCAAGGCGCTCCCGTCACCCCACCAAAGGCAAAGTTTGACACTGTGGTCACTAACTACTCTACATTCATTTTCATGGTGGTCTCAAAGTGACAGTCTCCCTCGAGTGGTGGCCATTGTAGGGCCGCAGCTATGCTAGCCGGAGAGAAGACAAAAAAGTTCCTACGGGCGTATATGATCCTATGATCATCCAACTCTCCATCCTCCTCATACCCAGACCACTCGGCGTTTGAGTAAATCTCCCACATGAGCTCCGAACTCGGGTTCTCCTTGACGAGCTCACACCACCTTGCGAGATTCTCTCTTTTCATAAAATCTTCGATTTGTTGGGGCATCTTAGTTTGGAACGTGAAACACTTTTCTATATATGCCCCCCTGAACACACTCCCCTCCCGCGTGGCGTACCTAGCATGCGCTAGAAGGTTGATAAACCGATAGTCACAAAGCACTCCTGTCGCAGGGTCAAGGTCCCTAGGACTAGACTCTCTCGCTTCCCTTGCTAATGGCACTCTATCAGGTTCCGCCCTTGCTAACTCATCAGGGTCCGGGGGGTCTGGTGAAACCATGCTCTCCACAACCCAAAAGGTAGCATTCTTAGCTAGGTTACCACCCGCGTCCCCCGTCTCTCTCACTTCTCCCTCAGGGATATATTCGTCATCACTATCGACGACTACTTTTTGTTTCTTCCTTTTCCCCCCGATTATATTCTGACTCGTAGCTACCCCCTTTCCTTTAGCTACGGCCTTTCCCTTATCTTTTCGACTAGACATGGCACAAGAAGGTAGCACAAATTGACAATTAAATTGACAAAAAGGATTAAGCTACGTGCTCAGTGTCAGGATGTGTGTACGGAAAAGAAACTGTTACCCAATTAACAAATAAGTCATAGGACACTAGTCAATCGCCCCCAAACGCCGCAACTAAGAGACAACAATAAAAATTGGGCTTTTACTCAATGTGCCTAAGACTCGATTAAATTAAATTGCGAGGGATTAGGACGTACCTACGTGCCTGGAGCTAGTCTTACAAGCACAAAATTCAGACTCGTCCGACAAGAAGGACCGATTTGGTCGTCGGAAAATTTTTCTTCAAATTTTGCAATCAATTGGTGCCTTTTGCTCCTAGCGGTGTCCCCGTCGAAACCCCTAGCCCAATTTCTTCCAATTTGACCTTGAATGGCTTGAATTTCAGATTTGTGGTTCGAAACCCTAGCTTTTTATCTTCTCAATTTAGCTCCACCAACCAGATTTGTGGTTTGAAAAATTGCTTGCTCTCTCTTTCGCCGGAGATTTGTAGTAGTGGTGGCTGCGTGAAGGAGCGGCAGAAGTGGACGAGTAAGCACAGCGTGATGTGATGCGCTAAGGGTCGCTGGTTGTCAGGTGGAGGAGAAGGGTGGATGACGGCGGTGAAATAGGTTGTTAATACGGACGGAGAGGGAGGTGGCGTGAGTAGAGAAGCGTCGGCGATTGGGGATGGATATGGTGAAGACGCGTCGGCGATTGCGGTTGGTCCTGGTGCGCTGGTGGTCGGGTGGCGGAGGAGGGAGGGTGACGGCGGTGGTGTTTGCGATGAGGACGGACGGCGATGGAGCTGCCGTTTGTCGCAAGTGGTGGTGATGGCTGATTGAGCGTGCGAGCGAGTGGAAGAAAATAGGGGACGGGAGGTTGGATGCTCTGTGGTTTGCCCGATGGGGGGAAGTGACGACAAGTTGATATATATATATATATATATTTTTTGTTTAAGTTTTTGCAGAAGTGCACTCGGCTCCCCATAAAGTTTCCAAAAAAATGCACAAATACCCCCGTTGGACCAATCTGATATCAACCAGGCCGTGCGACCTAGTTAAAAAAATCTGTTTTGGCTTACTAGGTCGTGCGACCTAGTAACTAGGTCGTGCGACCTAGTTACCTGCCCGCATAAGTTCTAACTCCTCCCAGCATGCTTTTTTTTAGTATTATGAACTCGTAACAGCTCCCGATAAGCTCAAACATGGTATTTCACCCCCACACTTGGGATCCAACATGCCTTTTCACAATGTCCACCCGTAGCTCATGATTTTGACTTCTTTCGCCATTTCCAGATGTTTTTTATCGCTTTTTCTTCACGAAAACATCCTTTCTCGCCTTTTTGACCATTCCTTTGCTTTTTCATGGATCTCCTCGACCTCGAGACTCCATTTTGATTATAAAAAAAATTCCCAATGTCCGGGGAATTCTTTATTCCTCAAATTTGCTCTTCCAAAGGCCCGTTTGGCGATTCCGGATGCTTTTCGTCACTTTTTCTTCACGAAAACATCCAAATGGCCATAACTCTCACGTCCGGACTCCGATGCATGCGATCCACCTATCAACGGAAAGCTCTCGACAACCCCCACACAATGGCACTCTTCAATTCAGCTCACGGTCTTGTTTGCAAAAAAATTCCTCGTATTCCGTGCCAATGTGTCAGCTTTCTCGGTTTCGCACTGCATTCTTCGCTTGCATCAAGAGGGGGAGTCCTGATACGCGCCTCCCCTCAGGTACGTGTGTTGAGTGCGTGTTGGTACATCATTCCTCAACCAATTCTTCATTCCGGATCCCAATACGCCTTTTTAGCTGTTTTTTCTCGATTTTTGTGAACTTTTCTCCGTGCATCAAGAAGGGGGACCCGGAATAGGCCTTTCACCTAGGAATCCTGCACATAGTCATTACAAACATTAAATCCACTCTCTCGCACCTCTCATATAAATCAAACAAAATAAAACAACAAAACAGAATTGAAAAACTATACTAAAGCAGTAAATAGGTTGGGTTGCCTCCCAACAAGCGCTTTGTAATTTAAGGTCGACGGCCCGACCAAGTTACCTCAAAATAGCATAGATATCGGGAAATGCGTTGAGGCGCTCAATCACCCCAATGAAATTCCCGTATTCGTATGGCTTTGCTCGCTGTCCATTCACCTTGAATCGGTCCCCATTCCCAGCTTCTACCTCAAGCGATCCCCATGGGTAAACCTCGGTAATTGTGAATGGACCACTCCATCTTGACTTCAGCTTGCCCGAAAACAATTCCATACGTGCATTAAAGATCAGTACCTTTTGGCCCACTCTGAAGTCTCGTGGAATGATGGCTTGGCATCCATGTTCAACTTCTTTAGCGCCCAGAACGATTTGTGCTCAAGTTCCACCGGGAGATGGCACGATTTCCCAAAAACAAGCTGGTAGGGAGACATGCCCAAGGGAGTCTTGTACGCAGTTCGATACGCCCATAAACTATCATTTAAGTGTAGGGACCAATCTTTGCGTCCCGGATTGACAGTCTTCTCTAAAACCCCCTTGATCTCTCCATTGGACACTTCAGCTTGCCCATTAGACTGCGGATGGTAAGCCAATGATATCTTGTGCGTATTCACTCCATACTTTCTCAACACATTGACAAAGAGCTTGTTAACAAAGTGAGATCCCTCATCGCTGATAATCGCCCTAGGTGTCCCAAATCGTGTGAAGATATTCTTGCGCAAGAATCTCTCAACTGTAGCACCATCATTTTTCGGGCATGCCACTGCCTCTACCCACTTGGTCACATAATCCACAGCAAGCAGTATATAAAGATTGCCAAGTGAGGGAGGAAATGGTCCCATAAAGTCAATGCCCCACACATCAAACGGTTCTACCTCTAACACGAAATTCTGAGACATTTCATTTCGGTTAGAAATATTACATGTTCTCTGACACGTGTCACACTGCTGCACAAATAGATGGGCGTCTTTATGTAAAGTTGGCCAAAAGAAACCACTCTGAAGTACCTTAGCAGCTGTGCGTGATTTGCCGAAATTTCCCCCACAGTTCAACTCGTGGAAATGTCTGAGGATCTCTAACGTGTCCGGCTCCGCAACACACCTCCGCAATACATTATCCGCTCCCAGCTTGAACAGATAAGGATCATCCCAGAAGTATTGTCGCGCATCTGCAAAGAATTTCTTCCTCTGGTGGTAAGTCATGTCCTTGGGCACAATGTTGAGTGCCTTGAAATTTGCCAAGTCAGCAAACTAAGGCACAGCTGCAACCACAACCATAAGATGCTCATCTGGAAAATCCTCTCGAATATGCAAATCTTCCTGCTTATCATTCTTCAGCCGTGACAAATGGTCCGCAACATCATTCTCTACCCCCTTTTTATCTTTGATTACCACATCGAACTCTTGCATCAATAAAACCCACCGGATCAATCTTGGCTTGGCGTCCTTCTTGGTGAGAAGATATTTGAGAGCTGCATGGTCCGTGAAAATCGTCACCTGAGAACCCACAAGATATGGACTAAACTTGTCCAACGCAAATATGATAGCCAACATCTCTTTCTCCGTGGTAGCATAATTAACCTGTGCATCGTTAAGAGTTCGACTTGCATGATAAATGACATGAGCTATCTTATCTTTCCGCTGTCCTAGAAATGCTCCTACCGCATAGTCACTAGCATCACACATGAGCTCAAATGGTAGGGTCCAGTCTGGTGTGGTGATGATAGGCGCGCTGATCAGCTTCTTCTTGAGCGAATCAAAAGCCGACTTGCACTCCACATTAAAATCAAAGACTGCATCCTTCTCAAGCAATCCAGACAAAGGCTTCGTAATCTTTGAGAAGTCTTTAATGAAGCGCCGATAAAACCCTGCATGTACCAAGAAACTCCTTACCCCTTTGACAGAGGTAGGGTAAGAAAGCTTCTCAATCACCTCGATCTTGGCTCTATCCACCTCTAAGCCTTTGCTGGAGATCTTGTGTCCCAAAACACAATACCCTCAGTAACCATAAAGTGACACTTCTCCCAGTTGAGCATTAGGTTGGTGTCAATGCATCTATCTTGAACACGGGCCAACTGCTGCAAACAGTCATCAAAACCATCACCATAAAAAGAAAAATCATCCAGAATACCTCGAAATTTTGCTCCATCATGTCTGAGAATATCGACATCATGCACCTCTGAAAAGTAGCAGGCGCATTGCATAACCCGAAGGGCACGCGTCGAAAAGCAAAAGTCCCATAGGGACAAGTGAATGTCGTCTTCTCCTGGTCTGCTGGCTCAATTGCAATCTGGTTGTACCCTGAGTACCCATCCAAAAAGCAATAGTGAGAATGACGTGCCAGCCTATCAAGCATCTGATCAACGAATGGGAGGCGAAAATGGTCTTTCAATGTGGCATCATTGAGTTTGCGGTAATCCATGCAAGCTCTCCACCCAGTAACGGTACGAGTGGCAATATGATCACCTTTTTCCCCTTCCACCACAGTAATACCTCTATTCTTAGGGACACACTGCACCGGGCTAGTCCATGTGCTGACGGAAATTGGATAAATAATTCCCGCCTCCAACCATTTAAGCACCTCTTTCTTCACCACCTCCTGCATGTGAGGATTGAGGCGGCACTGAAACTGAAATACCGGCTTCTTATCTTCCATGAGCCGAATCTTGTGCTGGCAAACTGTGGGGCTGATCCTATTGATATCTGCTATGGTCCACCCCATAGCTGCCTTTCTCTCCTGTAATACTTTGAGAAGCTGCTCCTCATGTCTCCTGTCCAAACATGCAGACACAATAACAGGTAAAGTCTCATTAGATCCCAAGTACAAATATTTCAAATGAACAGGTAAATGCTTTAATTCTAAAACAGGAGCAGTAATAAGAGAAGGAGTAAGAATCTTCCTGCTTCCCTCATTAAAGAGGGGTAGGAGCTGGCGCCAATGAACATCCAAGGCTTGCTCTTTCTCCCTGAAATCAAGCAGAGCAAGCTCCTCATATAGTTGCTCTAATAAAATGTCGTCCTCCTCGTCCGGTGTGTATGCCTCCACTCCAAAGCACTGCTCGCTCACCGCATACGCGGGAAACTTCATAGCCTCAAATACATCGAAGGCCACCTTCTCATCGTTGATCCGCATAGTCAGCTCTCCATTGGTCACATCAATGATAGTTCTCCCCGTGGCCAGGAATGGGCGGCCCAAAATAAGGGGAACATCGTCGTCGGCCTCCATATCTAGGATCACAAAATCAGCTGGGAAGATAAGTCCTTCAACTCTCACTAGTACATCCTCTAACACGCCCCTTGGGCGTTTGATGGTATGATCAGCCATCTGCAAGCACATCCTGGTAGGTTTAGGATCCCCCACACCAAGCTGCTCAAAAACCGATGTGGACATCAAATTGATTCTTGCACCAAGATCACATAATGCCCTCCCATGAAAAGCATCTCCCAATGTCACAGGAATGATGAAACCGCCCGGATCTTTCATCTTATTTGGTAACGCTTTTTGAACAACGGCGCTACACTCTTCATTTAGAGTCACGATCTCAAAATCATCCATGCGCCTCCTATTGGAAAGGAGGTCCTTGAGAAATTTAGCATACTTGGACATTTGTGATATAGCCTCTGCAAAGGGAATATTGATATGCAGCTTCTTGAAGATATCTACAAACTTCTTGAAGTGCTTGGCATCCTCTTGACTTTTCAACCTCTGCGGGTATGGCACACACACACTATAATCTTCCTTTGGATTAGGCTTCTCCTCCGACTTCCTACTCGCGTCCTTTGATTGGGGAATCACGGTAGGCACGGGAATTTCTTCATCCAATGCTTTTTCGGTGGCCTTGGTTGCCTCAGCTCGCGCGTGGGTAGGATATGGAGGGTCCTTAGTGGTGATTACACTGCGAGTAGTGATAGCCTTCAATTGCTTAGATGGAGTGACTGTGTTAGATGGTAACATACCCGGTGGAAGTCGAGTATTTTGATTGGCTATCTGGCCAATCTGTGTCTCATGACTCTTAATCGTGGCTTCTATCACGACAATCTTGCTCTCAATTTTATCATTGCTAGCTAACAATTTCCTCAACAACGCGTTTGTATCTTGTTCTTCTGATGGTGGGGCCTGCTGTTGTGAAACCTGTCTTTGAGCTTGATATGGAACATTTGGCCTTTGACCTGGCGCATATAATCCACTATTTGGATTGGCATAGCTGAAATTAGGGTGATTGCGATTGTTGGGATGATAGGTGTTGGGCCATTGATGCTGTCTTGGTTGACCCATGTAGTTCACATCTTCAATACCATCCCCATATCCCTGATTTGCATATGCTACCATCTCTCCTACTGACATCACCTGTGCCGATGGATTCAGATTACTGAAAGCCGAAGTCATCACTGCCATATGATGTTCAAATTTCTGTTCCACCATGGAATCAATCTTACTAACCAATGCCCCATCTGATTTCGTGTTTCTACGAGTCTCAGACCTCGTGGATTCACGTTTTGCTACATTATCCAGTAGATCCCGGCATCTTTGTAATCCCAGTCCCATAAAATTGCCTTGAGCCATCATGTCCAGTTCATTTGCAGTCTCTCTGTCTAAGGCATTATAAAAATAGTGCAGAAGTTTGTACCATGGCTCTCCGTGAGTGGGGCATCTGCGAAGAAGCTGGTTGAACTTTCTCCACATGTCTCCCAAAGAATCATCTTCCTGTTGTGTAAACTTTGTTTGTATCAGCCATCCGTTGAGCAACCTTGGATGGCTGGAGATACTTCCTGAGAAATTCCCTGCTACAATCTGCCCATGTAACGATACTGCCGGCTGGAAGTTCCATCAGCCATGTCTTTGCCTTTCCCGATAAGGAGAAGGGGAAAAGCATGAGCTTTATCGTCTCGAGTGGAACTCTCTGATCATACATAGTGGAGGTAATCTGCTCGAAATTGAGCAAGTGTTGATGCGGATCATCACTTGGGGCTCCAGTGAATAAGCACTCATCCCGAACCATGTTGATCAATGGTTGGCGTATCTGAAATGTGCGGTGTTAATCTGAGGCCTGACAATAGTGGGTTGATACCCATCCGGTGTAGTTCTGAAGTAATCCACCAAAGGACGCTCATCCTCCTCAGCATTGTTGACTTGCTCAGCTGCATTCTGACCGTTATTGTTCCGATTATTGCCCCCATTGTTTCCATTACCTCCATTGTTTCTACCATTAACTCCTCCATTTTTTCTATCAACTACCTCCGCACCAGGGAGTTGTTGTGGGTTTAGAGAGTTCATCCTTGCTGCATCTTCCACAGCTGCAGCTCTAGCTGCTTCCGCATCTTGCAAGCCCTTGCGGAACCTCTCAAAATCAGCTCTAGTTTGCTCGTCCATCTGAACTGAATTTGCTTTCCTCTTGTCTCTACGTTCTGCACGCAATAACGATTCCGGATCCCCAAGTACTGGATGCAAAGGCTCGTCTCTAGAACGGGACATGCACCAAGTAAATCAAACCTGATAACACAAATCACACGCAGAAAATAGGTGAGTAACAGGTATAAACTGAAAAAGTAAATCCCTAAAGAGAAAAATAATAACTAATTTATTTGAAGTCCCCGGCAACGGCGCCAAAAACTTGACACGCTCCAACTGCAAGTGTACAGCTTTCGTGTGTAGTAATAAATTCCGGAAATCCGGGTTGTCGAACCCAATAGACTTCGTCGTAAATTAGCTATTAAATTTGTTCTTTGTGTGGGCAAAGCTCAGTTGTTTTGTGTTCTAATTCCTACGGAAAATAAAAGACAAATGTCTCAATTAATTAATTGAATTGCTTCACGATTAATAAAGATGAATGAGTATGATATTTCTCAAAGTTTGGAAAAGTCAGGATATCTCTACGGGTATTTCACACGATATTGGATTTATGTTTTGTTAACACGATTAACATTTATCTAGCTAAACAAGCACAATTACGTTGAAGATGTCTCAACCAACTCCTATGCTTAAACTATTACAACTGATTTCTCTAGCCTAATTGAGTTTAAACACGCATTACGAGAATTCGTCTACTCTTTGTTCTTAGCTAACTAGCAAGATTTCTCAACCATAGATACGGCTAGTGTGTATTTCAATTTTCCAGGAAATGAATATCGATATCTCTAACATTCATAACCTAGCTCTATCCTATCAATACGTCTATTGATAATAAAGATGAATTAAACACATAAAATACACATAGCTAGATAAAAAGTTCATCAATTAAGCATAATAGCATGAAATCAAATCCATAAATCACAAATACCGTGATCTAACCCTAGCTCCCTACGAGATACCCTGAGATAAAAGTGTTTAGCTACTCCAAAACATGATTCACGTACAAAGTTTCGTGATCAAATAACAAAACTAGAGAAGAAACGGAGTTTTAGAGGTCAAACGAATGATTCCAAGCTTCCTTGATCGTCTCCTAAGCTCCAAGCTCTCTTCAACGTGATGGAGTACGTGATAATCCCCAAAAACATGCCCTAACCAAGTCTAATACGTTCTCCCAATGTTTAGAAAAAGTTAGGAGTAATTAAAAAGCAACCCCAAAAAGTTACAAAAAAAATTCTGCCCGAACTTGGTCGTGTGACCTAGTTAAGTAGGTCGTGCGATCTACTGTGCTGCCCAGAACAGGTCGTGCGACCAGTATAGTAGGTCGTGTGACCTACTTAAACTTGCTGAAATCTCCGACTAGGTCCTGCGACCTACAATTAGGTCGTGCGACCTAGTTACTTCATCAAATTTTTCCATCTTCTTCCCACTTGTTCCTCTTGCTTCCGAATCACTTCCCGGGCATCGTTTCTTCATTCAATCCTCCATTTGGAGCTCTCCTCATGCCTCAAAAGTCGTATCATCTTCCCTTGAGCCTCTCTAGCACTTGATCCATCAACTCTCGCTTTCCTTCCCAAATCTCGAGCTCTCCTTACTTCCGAAGTTCGTTTCCTCTATCCACTTGCTCCTCGCGGGCTCCGGCCCTGAAAATCACAACACGAACACCCCGCGAAGATCAAATGTGACAAAATAAGATAAATAGCACGTAAAACAATGCAAAACGCCCGGAATTCACATTTTAGCATACGAACTCATTTTCTCAAATAAACACATGATCTACTCGAAAAGACGCAACATTCTCCAATATAAGCGCGCAAAATTTAGCAAAATAAGAAATAAAATAACTCCAAAAATGGTGTTATCAGAGATCTATACTAAAATTGTGAAAATATTTAAAGCCCAAACATCCTACCTGTTTGCTCTTTTGCAGCATCTCCCATTTAATCCAGTGTAGTCTTCTATTATCTGAGGAGTCGCCCCACCAAAACTGGCGGACAAGTTTTTCAATATCTTTACAAATTCCTAAAGGAAGCAAGAAACAACTCATTGCATAATTTGGAACCGATTGAGCCACAACTTTGATCACAATCTCCTTTCCAGCCACTGATAAAGACTTCTCCTTCCACCCCTTAAGTTTTGCACTGACACTCTCTGGTAGCTTCTGAAATATCACTTTCTTATTTTTCCCGAACATTGTTGGGATTCCAAGGTAATTCTCATGACAATCAACCATTGATATCCCGCTGAGTTCGCTAAGGTGGAGTCTTCTATCAGCTGCCACGTTGTTCGAGAAAACCAAGGAGGATTTCTGAACATTGATTCGCTGTCCAGAGGCGTTCTCGTATTCCTGTAAAAGATGTAACAAATATGTAAATTCTGCATCAGTAACTTTGGTGAATACCAAGCTATAGTCTATGAAGAATAAATTGGATACAATAGTCCCCTCCCCCCCCAGTGGCTCGGGCTCCTGAGATCTGGTTATCTGAAACAAATTTTGTTAGATTCCTGGAAAGGACTTCACTGACTAGCGAGAATAGTTTGGGTGAGACGGGCATCCTTGTCTCAGACTTCTTTTAGGAGTTATCAACCCTTCTGCTTCCCCATTAATCAAAACACTATATGAAGCTGGGGAGATACAACCCATCACCGTGGAGATCCACTCATATCTAAATCTCGTCCGTTCCATAGTAGCACGAAGGAAATCCCACTCTATATAGTCATATGCCTTGCTCATGTCTAAATTTACCGCCACAATTCCTTCTTTTCCTTTCTTTGTCTTCGTCGAGTGAATCAGCTCCTGGGCCACCAAAATATTACCTGAAATAAGTCTTCCAGGAACAAAAGCACTACCACTCCGTCCCGTCTCTTTGTTCCCAATTTTATTTTTGTCACTATTCACTGGGTCACTTTGACCCGGTGATTTGAATAGCAAATTGATGTAATTTTTTGATATTTTTTTCATGGCGTTGTAGAGAAAAAGTTGCTCTATAATATGGTGAAAAAATTATCAAAAAATCGTATTATTTTGCTATCCAAATCACCCGGTCAAAGTGACCCAAATATGAGTCAAAAAAGTCAAATGGGAACAAAGAGACGGGACAGAGTGGTATGATATTCAGATATTAGGTCATGGAGAACAAGTTTCAACCTGTTAGCTAGAGTTTGGTGATAAGCTTATAAATAGTAGAGCATAATGATATAGGGAGTAAATCGGAAACCTTTCAAACCTGCTTTACTTTGGGGGTTAACGCTATAAGAGTATGGTTTTACTCAGTCACGTCTCCCCCTTCGTTAAGCACTTTCAGACAAATCTCTGTTACCTCGCTTCCCACTTTGTGCCACATCTTTTTGTAAAATAACGCCGAAAACCCGTCCGGACCCGGTGCTTTTTGCGATGGCATCGCCTTAAGTGCCTCTTCAGTCTGTCCGCCGTGAATGGCTGGTCGAGAAAGTGTCCACTGGTCGAAGAAAGTAGCTCTTCCACTGACCCCATAAGGGGTTCCATCGTTTCTATCATAGGTACAATATACATAAAAATATTCTTGAAGTAATAAACAATAATGGATTGCATACATGCTGAGTCATCAACCCATCCTCCATTGTCGTCTTCAATTCCCTGTATCCTGTTTCTAGCTCGAGGAATTGAGGCGATGGGAAAACTTCGTGTTTTGATCACCCTTTTTAGCCACAAATCACGCGACCGTTGCTGCCACATAACTTCCTCTTGCCAAAGCAATTTATAAATACGTTCTTTCACTTCTTTTGTTTTGTCTAAGTTGGATTTGGTCTGCTGTAGAGCCCCACGCCTCTCAAGGTGCAGCCTTAACTTCTTAAGCTGGGTTCGGACATGCCCGAACACTTCTGTATCCCAATTACTCAGATTGTTGGCTACCAAAGCCCACTTTGAGCTGACAGAACCTGCACTAGACGTCCATGAATTGGATATCAACTCCTCACAACCCGAATGGTCGAACCACATAGCTTCTAGTTGAAACCTACGTCGGACTCTGGTGTTACCGCATATTTTTTTGTTATCAACACTTCAAGTGGAACATGGTCAGAGGTATCCACCACAAGATGGCATACTTCTCAATCCAGCTATCTGTAGCTAGACGACGATCAATTCCTTCACGAATTGCTCTTTTGTCCGGCTGGTTATTCGTCCAAGTAAAACTTTTACCTGAATATCCCAGATCCCTCAATTGTAGTTTTTGAAGAACTCTATTGAAGCCTTCAACTTCCCTAGGGGTGACTACTCTTCCACCCTCCTTCTCGGCGTTTGAAGTTATCGTATTGAAATCCCCTACAACTAGCCAACGTTGATTGACTAGTCTGATTCTGGTTAGTAACTTCCACGAATTTCATCTGTTTTCCCAGACCGGATCACCGTAGAAATCCGTTGTGTACAAGGAAATCCTAGAGGAAGATCCAAGTGTACACCTCTAACCGGATATACGAACAAGAACAAGAATAGAGTCCAGAGAGATTGAGGGTTGGCGTAGGAGAAAGAGCAAGCACTTGCTAACTGTTCTTGAGAGAGAGAGAGAGAGTATAACCACTGGCTAAGAGATTCCAGAAGTTGCCATAGAAGGCTAACTTTTTTATATATATAGTGGGGAAGTGACCGTTATGAAGGGGTTAATGCGCCCATAAATGGCGGCTTAATGTTAGCCTCGTGACGCCACGTTCGACCGTATATATAGGGCACATTACACACTCATCCGTATAAGTAGGGGACCGTTATGAGATCGACCGCATTTATTGGACACGTGGGCGTTTAAATCTCTCAGATAGTTACCAAGGGTCGCGCGCGAGCGTGGTTGTTGCTCTCGCGCGACGTTCCTTACTCTAACTTCCAAGCCACTAAGTCCCTACAAGCTCCTGCGCGGTTAGTATCGCGGGTGACCCTGTCTCGCAGCCCCCATATGGATAAGCTTGAATATGAAAGTATGATAGGGTGTATACGGAGTACCACCAGATGCACTTGATGACTGCCACGTGGACGGTGGTTGATCTTCTCAGAATGCACTATCTACACCCGTAAAGATCCACGAATCGCCACTTCCATCAAAACACACTGAACCTTTAATAAAAAAACTTGGAATAGAGAATTATGGAAAAATCGACTTCCCTATCCCACATTAGTGCCAACCCTCCACATCGTTCACGCAATCCACAAAAATACAATTAGCAGAACCATATTGTTTTCTAACAAACTCCAATTTGTTCTTGTAAAGTCTGGTTTCCATTAAGAAAACCATATTGGGCTTCTGTCTCCTCACTAGATCGCGAAGAGAGGTAACGTGAGGACTACGTAGAAGCCTCCGCCAATTTCGCATTAGGGTCTTTAACGACGCCCTCCTCCAAGTTTGGAATCCTATTATCGGAAACCTTGGTGTTACCAACCTGTCCCAAGTTCTTCCCCTGACTGTCCGTGTTTGCAGCCTTCCTTCTCCCCGAAGGGCTTGTGCCGGATTCATGTTGCTTACGCTTGTCCTTAGGTTTTTGTGGAGTGACTGTAGCTTTGTTAGGAAATCCGGCTTCTTCTTCTTCTTTTTCTGCGATTGTTCTTGTTGCTTTCCCTTTACTTCTCTTCGTTTGGTGTTACCCAGCATGGGATCCTTCCCCTTTGAATGTGACTGGCTTACCCTGGGTTTCAAGGACTCATCTGCCATCGGATTGTCGTGGATTAACAGACCCAAGCTCTTTGCTGGGACTTCATCTGTGTTTCTGTCTACCTCCATCTCGTGCTTTGTGCTGCTGTCTGTGGACGAACCAGACCGGTCATACGAGCTTGAGGAGAAGGCCTCGTGAACGCTCGAGTCCTTCCTTTGTTCTTGCATCCTCGGCTCTAGGGTTATCAAACAATAACTTCTTTCGTGGGGGATGTTTAAACGTGAGTCAATTATCGTAACATGGAGTCCTCTCAAGCTTTTCTTCCTGCGAAATCGCTGAACAATTCTCCCCATAGTGATCTATGCAACCACACCATGCACAAACTTGAGGGATACACTCATACTTGTAATCCATCCAAATTTTTTCATCAACAACTTGGAAGTACCTTCCTCTATGTAATGATTTCTGCGCATTGATGCAAACCGGAACGCGCATATAATCCCCATTCCCATACATCACTCTCTTGTCATAATCAAGAACCTAGCCTAGAGAGGCTACGACCGATTTGGCTACATCTTCGTTGTGCATGAACATGGGGAGATTATGGATTTAAGTCCATACGTCAATGTATTCAAAAGTGGCCTCTCCCACCGAGGGGGTGGCTGTCCATGGTTTGAGAAGGAGCATGTTGCCATCGAAGATCCACAGACCCATGCGAGCACCCTATCCATCACTAGCCTTCTAGGGAAGCTAAGCCTAAACAAGTTAGGGCGAGTTTCCACAGTCGTTCATTTCTCCCCCTCTAGCCAGATCTTTGAGAATGTTTGTTTCATCACTCAAACCCAAACATTCATCCTATCAGGCAGTAGGAAAGATCCCAATAAGCATAATTGATGTGCCCTAATGATTGCTCTAAACGTTGTCGGAAATTAGGGCACATCAATTATGCTTATTGGTTATTGGGATCCATCAATTGCTTATTGGGATCTTAAGACCAAATGATTGCTCTAAACGTTGTATTGGATTCTTCGGAGGACCCCCACTAGTCGGAAGATTGGTTGCCTGTGAAAGATATGCCATCGTCGCCGTCCAGAAGGAGGAATCGCCAAACTTCACAAGTTCCAATAGAATCGGACTAGGTCAAAACTTCTTAGATAAATCAAAATCTAACTTCAAGGCATACAAAATAAAAAATAAATTGTTTGACAAATTTTAATAGCAAATGGATCAAAATCACAAACCAAACGTGCACTAAGTAATTGTAAATTTCAAATCAACATCCTTATCTGACTATATCCAGCTCATCACTATGACTCTATCTATAAATATCAAATGCACCTTCTTTTCTCTCAATTCCATTCTAGTCCTCCCCACACCCCAACCCCAAAATAATGGACACCAATACTTCTTCCCACAAAGACCTAGAACATGCAACAACCTACACCCTCCTGCCGGGCAACCCGGACCCACCGGCGGAATATCCGCCGGACGACCACCGCCGCCTCCTCAAAGGCCTCGCCGGAGTCTTCCTCACCATGATGCTACTAGCCTCTTTCGTTTCCTTGATCATGAACCAAAGCCAAGAAGCTCATGATCAAGGAGGCATGGTCGACGACCATGACCAAAAGTCAAACACCCTAATGCCGCCGCACCGCGGCGTGTCGCAGGGCGTGTCCGAGAAGTCTTCCGGCGTACTCTCCGGCACCGGCGTGGGTTACCCTTGGACTAATGCCATGTTGCTCTGGCAGAGAACTTCTTACCATTTTCAGCCGGAGAAGAATTGGATGAATGGTAGGTGTTTCTCATAAGTAACCTAACCTAAATGTCAACGTTTTTTTCACCCTAAAAAAATCAAATTATTTCTCTTTTTGAATATACTAATCCAAGCCTAAATTGGTAATTTCACCTGCATGGATGCTATTTTTGGTGCAAAATTGGCTGATTGATTTCCACTTCTTCAGATCCCAATGGTATGTCCTCCTTCCCTCAATTGTTTACTATTTTTTTTTAAATATGAAATAAATAATTTTCTAAATCACTAACCTTGTTTTGTTTGTGTGCTTAAAGAGGTAATGTGTAATTAAATTAGTGTTTAATTATTGTGATTGAACATGACAGTGCATTGATCTTTCCCACAAATATGGAGGAATGATGGAAGCCTCACCTTTGAGTGTTCTTTTGGATAATCACAACTTCCCTCCTCCATATTTTACTCAAACTTCAATTCAGTCCTCCTTGGTTTCAATGCCTAAAGCCTAATTGCCTACCATATCCCATTGCCGGCATGAAAAGAAGTAGAACCTCCATTCTCCCTGAATCTTCACCGTTTAAATTTTTTCTCGTAATCACCTTGACTTGGTAATTTAAATATCAAAACGATATAATTTTTTGTAATCCTTCATGATTTTAGAGTAAAATTTATTCTACAACATGGTGCAAAGATTATTAATTTTTTGAGTCAGTTTTACTAATTGAATCAGCGAATTAAAATGACTCATTGAATAATGATAAAAATCAAAATTGTAAAATTTTAAAACTGTGAAAATCTTTTCCACAAATATCTTAATAACATTTGTATTTATCCGTATAATGAAGAAACTCATACACCCTATATCAAGCAAGTACTTATCTTCTTCTCTTGGCGTCCTTTTCTTGTTTTGACGAGTCTCAACATGTGGGTTGGCAAATCATGTGCCACAAGCAATGGGACGCAACCCACACATTATTTGGCTTGTCGATCGATGATAGAACCTACTACCATATTAATTGCAATGTAGGTCCCCGCAGTCCCGTAACTAGTTCGTGTAGGTCCCTGGAGCAGTTCTCGTGGTCCTGATGTGACGAGTCTTATCAGCTGACGTGGCTCTTAAGACAAATTGGGAAGTGTCGTGGATGTTGTGACTTGTGAGCCAATCGTAGGGCAAGATTTTTTCTTTGTCCCTGAGATCGTTTATCACGTGGACAGTAGTATGATGGGCCCCACTCAACAAATTTGAAACGTTTTGGACGGGTTGTTTAGAAAGTAGGTAAAAGGCACTTTCACTCCCTCACATTTGATAGAAATACACTTTTTCCTTTTTTTAGTTTGGAAATAACAATTTCACCCCTATTTCGTGCCAAACATCAGAACACTTGTCATTTCTATATACTAATGCAGCACGGTGTTTTACTGTGCACATTGGTGTGGTTGGTTGAATGATGACCATTAGATAAGAAACAGATCCAACGGGCGAAATTCGGTCAAATGGGAATTTATGGTGGCAAAGCCACGGGGGCATTCCCTAGTCATACGATAAGACTAGGGCGATTTTTTTCCAAAGAATACCATCGGTAATGGACCCACTCAGAGACTAGGTGTGCATGTTTGGTTTAAGATTTTAATCTCAAGTTAAAATATTTTATCTCGTTTATTTTGTGAATTTTTTGAGTTAGATTTTAATATAAAATTAACCAATAATCTGCTGAGTATATAATATTCAATTTTAAAGATTCTTTATGTCTAACTAATAATCTGCAGAGTATATAATATCATACTTTGTAATCTTTATATGAATGAATTATTAATTTGGGCATTCATATAACATCTTAGACGTATCATAAGTTCAAATAAAGATTTTTTTTCAAATAAATTTAGTGGTAAAAGCTACTAATTTGTCAAATGTTATTAAAATCATAATTTATATTTTTAACGCATGCCAAAGCGTTTTCAGATTATAATTTCAGTCAACTTATTCAACTCCAAATTATTAAGGTTTCAGTCAACACATACCACGTCCCAATTAGCTCATTTAAGCTCGGGAATCTGAATACAAGAAGATTATTGTATGGATTATTTCAATTTTATTAAATATGATATCCTGTTTCAGGGTTTTTTTATGAAAAATTAATAATAATTCGGAACCAATCCAGAACTCCGGATACGGAAAGAAGGAGATCTGGGTATTTTATAGGGAGATCCTGATATGGTTTACCTATTTGGTATCAGAAATCTGAATTTTTAAATGGTTTAATCAAAATTTTGACCCAGTTATTGGCTGCGCCATCCATGGATCCAAACAGAGCCATTGTTTAATCTTGTGATTGAAGTAGAAGTTATGTTGACTTTCTACATGTTTTGGGGTTTGGTTTTTATGTGAGCTTTTTGCTTTCTTGAAAAGGCAATTTGCAGTTAGGTTAGTTTTTGCTCGGTTGAGTTGTAAAATTTTCATTTCTAAAAAAAAGGGCAATTTGCAGTTAGGTGGTAATTATATGGATTGTGTTTGGTATCAAGTTATAAAAAATAATATTGGTCACCAAACGATCTGCTCACCAAAAAAGATTTTCCGAGATAACAAAATTAAGAAACTAGCAAACGTTGAGTTTAATTACTTGGCTCATTAACATTACGATCTTATGAAAACTATACAATAACATGGGGAACAATGAAACCGGAATATATATAACTTGCACACTTAAAATCAAAATCAGATGTCTAAACTCCAAACTGCGTATAAAATATTGAATTGTGCTGATAAGACTAGTCCGGATGACTATCTCCTCTACCCATCAATCCAGTTGGAGGGAAAGAAAATTATATAACTTGCTAAACAAGAAAACTAATTTCTTTCAAGTGTTTCGTATTAGTGATAATCACGTTATGCTTGAACTTTGAACAAATCAGACTACAGAATATCATTATTGTGTTCTTAGCGTGCCCGAGAAATAATCGAAGATTAAAAAATACTAATCAGGCGTGCACGACAAGTGGCTCCCTCATTAACCACCAACACAGCGATAACATACGTCATACATAGAATTTATTTTAAAAAAGCATGAGAAAAATGTATTATTGTATTTTATGATTAAAATCCAATCACAATATTATGATTGGATATGTTCTTTCGCTATAATCCAGAACGACAGCAAAGCGAAAAAGTATGTAACTTCTTAAAAGTGGGACTTATATTGAGAATTATTTCACTTTCTCTTAAGTAATTACAATTTTCCTTGTATGTAAAATTGCAGGTCCATTGTTTTACAAGGGTTGGTACCATTTATTCTACCAGTATAATCCGGATTCCGCAATTTGGGGCAACATCACTTGGGGCCATGCAGTCTCAAAGGACATGATCCACTGGCTTTACCTTCCCATAGCCATGAAACCCGATCAATGGTACGATATAAACGGGGTTTGGACCGGGTCCGCCACATTCCTACCCGACGGCCAGATCGTAATGCTCTACACTGGCGACACCGACAAACTCGTCCAGGTCCAAAACCTAGCATACCCGGCTAACCTATCGGATCCTCTCCTTTTAGATTGGGTCAAGTACGAGAAAAATCCCGTCATGGTCCCACCACCCGGTATCGGTGAAAAGGACTTCAGGGACCCCACCACAGCGTGGTTGGGCCGGGACGGGAAATGGCGGGTCGCTATCGGGTCGAAAGTGGGCCGGACCGGTATCACCCTAGTTTACCATACTACCGATTTCAAGAGCTATGAATTAAGAAAGGAATTGATGCACGAGGTTCCGGGTACGGGTATGTGGGAGTGTGTGGACTTTTACCCCGTTTCAACCACGGGCGAGAACGGGCTCGACACGTCGTATGGCGGGTCGGGTGTGAAGCACGTGTTGAAGTCTAGTTTGGATGACGAGAAGAAGGATTTCTACGCGCTCGGGACTTACGATCCGGATACGGATACGTGGACACCCGATAACCTGGAATTGGACGTGGGTATCGGGTTGCGGGTCGATTACGGGAAGTACTATGCATCGAAAACGTTTTATGACCAGGTGAAGCAGAGGAGGATTTTGTGGGGTTGGATTGGGGAGACTGATAGTGAAGCTAATGACCTCTTGAAGGGTTGGTCTTCGGTCCAGGTAAGCCCATTTATGGGATAAGCAATTTAGCAAGTGAACTGTCTGGCCTATTGAATACACACTTTTAGCTAGGGTGGCCGTGGGTTGGGCTTGGGGCTGGTTCTGGCAGGCCCAGCGGGCTGAGGTAAGTTTTAACAAGCCCAGGCCCAGCCCGACCCATATATTGGGCCAAATCTGAAGGCCTAAGCCTATTTGATTATGATTTCTAAGGCCCGAGCCCGGATTTCGGACCTATAGTTTTAAAAGTTATATTCATTTTCGACATTGGACTCGATTTTTTATTAAGAAGTTATTAAAAAAAATGACATAATAGAGGACACTTAATTAATGACCTCACAAATGTAAATATCTTTCTATTTATTTAACACAATGGCCGGGCTGGGCCAGGCTTGAGCCTAACTTCTAAAACCCAAGCCCGGCACTAAGAAAGTTTGGGTTAAAATCTTAAGCCTGAGTCCGACGTCTTTATGAAACTATTAAGCCCAAGCGCTAATATTTTCGGGCTAGGCCGGGCGAGCTCTTTGGGTCATCTGGGCTTTGGCTGATGGTCCGCGCTACTTTTACCCGTCTAACTTTTTATTTTGATATTAACTGTTAGTTAACTATGGATGCTCTTACTTGAACAGACTGTACCGAGAACTGTAGTTTATGACAAGAAGACCAAAGCCAACATACTACAATGGCCAATTGAGGAAGTTGAGAGCTTAAGAGGCAGAAGCAGTGAGTTCAATGATGTGAGCCTTGAACCAGGTTCAGTTGTTCCACTTGACATTGGCTCTGCCACACAGCTAGACATCAGTGCCACATTCGAAGTCGATAAACAGGCCCTGGAGGCGACACTTGAAGCCGATGTCGGCTACAATTGCAGTACCGCTAGTGCTTCTGTCAGAGGAGCTCTGGGACCTTTCGGCCTTCTGGTCATCGCAGACGAATCACTCTCGGAGTTCACACCTGTCTACTTCTACGTCTCTAAGGGTGTTGACGGATCTTACAACACCTTCTTTTGCACAGATGAATCAAGGTATGTTTTTGTTCTAAACATCGTCTTCTGCGCGTCTCTTTGGTACCGGTTCAAGAAATGTCTTAAAAAATACCAAAATCAGTGTTTATTGAAACTACTGCTTTTCAGTAATTTTTTACTGACATCGCACCAACAATAGTGATAGTCTACTTTTTGAGGGCTGCGATATCAATACAACCAATACTGCGTGAATATTATATGTCAATTCTCATACTAGTGCATGTATTGTACTGTCAGCGAACATATACTGCATGAGAGTTTTATGTCAAAAGTTCTATTTTAAATCATAACTTTACCATTGATCTTTTCTATGCTCCACTCTGTGATACTTGTGAGAAAATTATGCCCTGAGCGCTTAAATTTTCTGACTCCGTCACTGAAATGCAGGTCATCAAAGGCGAATGATATTAACAAGAGGGTTTACGGAAGCACAGTCCCGGTGCTTGATGGCGAATCATTGTCAGTTAGACTATTGGTATGTATCTCATAAACCACAAATCGCTCTAAATTTTAATTCAAAGAAAAGTAGGTTATAATTTTTTACATTTTTTTCTTTTTTTTTTCTTTTTCTTTTTTTTTTTCAGGTCGATCATTCCATTGTGGAGAGCTTTGCTCAGGGGGGTAGAACAGTAATCACATCGAGAATATACCCAACCAAGGCTATTTACGGAGCAGCAAAACTGTTCTTATTCAACAATGCCACTGGAGTGAAGGTCACAGCTTCTCTGAAGATTTGGCAATTGGATTCAGCAGATATTCACGAATACCCATTGTGAGCCAAACTGAAGCATTTTTTTTTCTTTCCACAATTATTAAAATTCCTAAATTATTGGTTTGGCAATTTGGATAAAGATGATTGAATTGGAGATCACAAAGATGGAGTTTTTGGTTCTGTCATCAATCCATTTCTCAGAGGAGGTACCAGCCTCAGTTCACTGATGTGGAGTTATCTGTTTGTGTCCATTGTACATTATAAAGTATATACGTGTTGAGACTTGGGATTGTTAATTTCTACACAGAACTTTTATAGTTCACTGTTTTTTCTCTACCGTTTCAGTTCATGCGTATCAAATTATAAATGTTTACATCTTAATTTATCGATTTATTTCTAGAAGACTTCTCAACGATAAGGCGATGACGCATGGTCTGGCATTTATTAATTTATTTTAAGACAAATTTATTGTATTTTCTTTGGAAGAAATATTGTTAGTTTTTCACTTCTTATTTTGAAGGTATTTTGTTTTGGACAAAGAAAATTGTCTTTGTAGTGTTGGGCACTTGGGCTCAGACTTGGGCTTATATGTCATTTTAAATGGCCATGGTCCATCGTTAACGGGCCTGATCCACGAGTATCTTTTTTTGGTGCAACACACGTTTCATTTCTAAAATCTGGAAACAGAACTTACATCTTTTGAAACTTAGTCTACTACTCCTTTGAGAACTAAATATCCAATTCCACCTCAAGATCTCACTTTTTCCCATTTTAGCTACCCAATCAGCTATCACATTAGCTTCCCTCCTACACCATTTTATCTCTGAGTGCTCACAGTCTAGCGATTTGGTTAGCAAAATAAAGCAAGAATTTGATAATTTTTTTTTATAGAATTGTAAAACAAAGTTTAATTGAGAAATGGAATATTCGAATAAAGTCTGTTGATGTTAACGAGGAATTATCCCGAGTCGCCGATATATGTATTAACCTCTGCAAGGAGTTCGAGGAGACAAGAACCATACATGTGTCACGCGCCTGTTATGGAGTGGCAGATTTATTTGTCGAGTGACCCATGTTGTTTCCGCAAATTAGTCTTTATACTCGCCCGTCCAAGTGGGATAGTAATGTACTAGAAATCGACAGGAGTGTGCTAACGGGTTGATTTCCTTAGCATCCATCCAGTGACTTGGGAACTTTCTTCCTTGCGCCAACTGCAGCGTCCTCCATGGCTGACCACTCCGGTGGAGAGGCCATGGATCTAACTACTCCTATGGGAGAAACACAAAGATTCGATCTCATCACTACGAATCATAGCGATATTATACCTGTTACTCCTCTTAATCAGAGAGATGAACAGATGGAAGGCGATAGTAACCCTATCCCTTCCCTTCCCTCTGATCTCCAATCGGATAGTGATATGTCAGAATTCAGGAACGAGGTTCCTGGAAAACAACTCTCAGATAAGAATCAACATCTTTTATTTCGACTCTGGTGGGAATCTCAAAAAGAGAGAAATATTTTGATGTTGTTGATGGCTTCTCTGGTAGAGAAATCATAAATAACAAAGATGTGCAGGTTATTGGGGCGTCTTTTGAAAATCCCACCTTGGCCAAGGTGATTTTTTCCGATAAATTTCTCAAAATCTTGAGGAATCCGTGGAAGAATCATCTCATTTTTAGACCTCTTGCTCGAAGTATCCCCGATTTCAAAACCTCCCCGAAATCAGGGCCTTGTGGAAGCCGATTGGGAAACTGATCTTCACTGATTTGGGGAAAGGTTTCTTCATGGGTAAATTTGAGAATAGCCGTGATTATAACAAAGCTCTTATGGGAGGACCATGGATTACCTTCGATCAGTACCTTCTTGTTCAGAAATGATCTCCAGATTCCAAAGTCTCTGAAGTTCGGAGAGCCAAAACGGCTGCCTGGGCTAGAATAATTGAATTACCAGTTGAATTCTATGACGAAATTGGTTTAAAACCAATTGATTCGGCTATTGGTTTTCCGTTGAAATTGGATATCACTTTTTCTAACCTTAACAAAGGGAAATTCGCTAGGGTTTGTGTGGAAATTGATTTGAGCAAACCACTTATCTCTGATATTGAGGTAGGAGGTAAATGTTACTCTATTGAAATGAGCACTCACACCTTGTTTGCCTTCACTGTGGAACTGTAGGTCACACAAACGGAAACTGCCCAACAATGCAAAAGAAGGAGGACAAGACTTCAGAAGGAGGAATCCAGCCAGTTATTGACAAAAATTTTCTTTACCACCGGAGTTTGACAAGATGACCGACTCGCCAGCTGAGAAACATGACAAATTCATTAACATAAATAATGAAAACGGGCCTAAGGGACCAGGCCCATGGATGGTGGCTAAAAGAAGAAGGAATAAAATCAAGAAGGAAGAGCCCAATATAGGTGAAGCCTCCAACAACAAGCCAGAGGTGAATCCGATCGCACTCCGGATAAGGTTAGGGAGAATCTCATTGAAAGGTTACATTTTCATCCCATTGATTGCTTTGATGAAGATATCGATGCCTCGAGAACCGAGAAATACCTAAATTAGATGTCTTTGGAAGACTCAGTCCATGTATCTACAGAAACGAAGCATATCTCCATCTCCTCTTTCCCGGATGAACACCAACCGACGGAGGTTGTGGTTTTTATACCGGGTAATCAGTTGGGAATTGCTTTCGATCCTCATCTCAACCATCCCACTAACTCCGTTGGAGATAATCACCACAGTTACAGTCGCAAAACCCAAAGAAGCCATAGCAAGAGAGCAAGTCCTTACCATGCAGAAAGAGAAATAGATCGAGGCAAAGGTAGAGAGATTGGGGTTCATCAAGAGCCAATTTCTGATGGAAGGAAGGGGAACACAAGAAACGATTTTTCGTTCTCCCTAGTCATTGGAGGACGTATCGCTGAAGGTATACCGAATGCAAGCGGAGGTGGAAGACCCATCACAAGTGGGGGTGGAATTGCAGAGCATGCTCAATCTCCAGGACACGAAGAGAAAATTGATTGAAATCGATAAAGAGGGTAACTTTTCCTATGACCAATCGTTTTACATGATAGACACAACCAATCTTCTTTTCTGGAACTGTCGTGGGACTAAGAACAAGAACTTCAAAAGAAATTTCAAGAATCTGGTTAGTACTCATGTGATTGATATTGTTATTCTTGTTGAAACTAAAGTGAAACTTGAAGATATGGGGGCTCTCTTTAAGAATTAATATTGGGTTGGATAGTAATCACTATGTGGACCCAGAGGGACGATCGGGGGAAATTTGATTACTTTGGAATGAACAGAACATTGAGGTCTCTTTGATTAATGTTGGAATTGTGCCCTAGAGGCAATCAATTAATTGTGACGAATATATGGATTTACGATTCATTATGTTATCAATATAGAGATATGATAACATGAATGAAGTCCTTAGAATATAAGTGTTATATTCTTAAATATCCCTAGTCAATTATAATGATTAATGGGACAATCATCTATAGACTAGTATGGGGTTGGATTGATATGGAGATATCACGATCCAACACATGGGTATGCATTAGGAGTAATGGTATACTGGATGACCCACAACGAGAAGGATACATTAGATTATGTTGAAGTCACAATCGCTTCTCGTAGTGCTAATAATATTGCAATCCTTAGACTTGAAGTCACTAGATACTCTAGTTGTGAAATATTGTGCTTTGAGGTTATCAAACGTTACACCGTAACTGGGTAATCATAAAGATAGCTATCGGGTATGATATGAAGCAAGCTTAGAGATAGTAGTGATGTAGATAGGATTTGTCCCTCCCACATAATGGGGGTAAATATCCACGGCCACTCGAGGGATGAGGCTTATTGTGAAATATTGTGCTTTGATGTTATCAGACGTTACACCGTAACTGGGTAATCATAAAGATAGCTATCGGGTATGATATGAAGCAAGCTTAGAGATCGTAGTGATGTAGATAGGATTTGTCCCTCCCACATAATGGGGGTAAATATCCACGGCCACTCGAGGGATGAGGCTTATTGAATGTCTGGCCAGACTCAGATAAATTAATATAGAGATATTAATGTTATCTGCAAGCATAAGCATATTCCCAGGATCGAGGAACTATGGATTGGATATACGAGTGTGACTATTTATGTCTCGTGTCCAATCCGGATATGGAGACAAAGGGATAATGCAATATGACATATTGGGCACAAAGGTTTGTCGGGATCACTGACTATTTCTATTGGTTGGGTGGCATGGATGTGTTGCTAGACACCGCTCCATGTTAGTAATAGTTACTACCAACTGTATAGAAACCTATGGGGTCACACGTCAAATAGAGTAGAGCTAGATTTGGGATTAATTAATATGGATTAATTAATAGAAGGATCATTGTGCAACACCTTGCAAACTTAGTAGGACTAATTTGCAAGGAAGGGAATAATTCTAGTTCATCTAGAATTAGGAAACTCTTTTATGAAAACAACAAGGAGTTGTTGGAGTATATAAAGGAGGCTCTAGCTTCCTTCCCACTACATGAGTTATTATTAGACATAACACAAAGAGTGGGAGAGAGAAAAAGGGAGAGCAAGACAAAGAGCTAGGGCCGAAACCCTAGCCCCCGTCCGCCCCCTCTACCCGACGGCAAAAGGGTGGCCGAGCCCCCCCTTTGTGCTTTGTTGCTTTGTTGCTTTGATCTTCATCCCTCTTCCTCCGGGTTCAAGCTTGCACTTGTTGTGAAGGAAGAATCTAGATCTCACCTCTAGACGTGGATCAACCGTAGAGACGAGGACATCATTCTTCGTGTGATCTCACAAATCAAAAGGTACACATCTTCTATGACCTTAATCATGTTAGGATGTCTCTTCCTGTGATCCTTGGTGGGCTTTGAGTAGGATTAATTTTGTGATTCTGCTGCGTTACCTACGTCAAAACCCAACAGTGGTATCAGAGCCACAGGTCGTAGAGCATAACATGATATTATGTGTTTACGATTTCAGTTCATACACCGTATTATTGTTTATTACGCGAAAACTGAAAAATTGGCATAGTAGATGCAATATTGAATTTGATTCAATCAAACAAGACCCAATTTAACATTGGATGTTAGAATTGGTGAGTTTAATCACATCGGATGTGAATAATTGGGTTCTTGAAAAATTAGGGTTCATGGGCACATGATTGAAAAGGGGTTTTCAATTATGGAAACAAAGTTATGGAAATAATCCCATAAGGAAACAACCTTGCTTGGGAAACAAGGAAGGAGGAAGGGGACTAGGGCCGAAACCCTAGCCGCCCGCCCCTCCCTTGCGCGCCAAGCAAGGCCGCGGGCCTCTAGGCGTGCGGCGGTCCTAGGGTTCGGGCCACTTGTTGGCTTGGGCCCTTTGGACCGTTGTAAAACCCTAGTTACCCAATTTCATTAAAATTAAACAAGCGCGTTAAAAATTGGTTTTAACTGTATTATGTGCTTTATTGCATGGTGGATGGATATGGCCTAGGATTGTGGATGTTTATTGTTTTGTGGTTTGGTTTACGGCCTGCGAGCTGATCAAATTAATGTAATAATTAATTAAGTTTTACGGCCTGCGAGTCGTTCTTTTTCTCCTCGACATGTGAGGCTTTTGTTATTTATTTATTCTAGATGTTAGGCTAGAATTAGAAGTATTTAGATGATAGCCAAGAACATGGAGAAGAAGACCGGAGAACCAAAGGAGCCAAAAGACATCCCTAGGCGCGCAGCTATGGTGGAGCACATGGAGATGAGCTCGGAACTTTAGGGCAATTAGATATTATCATTGGCTTGATAATATCATTAGTCTAGGGGCCATATCCATGCCACGTTTTTTTTATTTTGTGGATGTTTATTATTCATGCCTTGTTATTTATTTTGTGTGTATGGCGCTACAAGCAAAAACGATAACAAGATAATAATAAACAAGGTTGGTCTTTTATTGTGGATGGCCCAATCCAAATAAGTAGACCATGTTGATAAGATCAACCAAACAACTTAAAAGAAATCCCTCAATTAAATATTGCGTTTTGCCTTCTCTTGCCAAAACACCCTTCATGATCATGGCCTATTAAAATTCGGGCTTGCCAAAGCAAGGTGATTTTAATTTTTCATGATGTGTTGCGGACGACGCAAGCTAGTAATGCGTGTATGTTGAAAGCAAGAGGTTGGACGCAACTAGGCAAGAGTCAATTGGATTGATGAGCTTAGAGGCATGACAATTAGGAGTTATCCAATTGGATAAAGAATAAAAGGATTTTTTCACCTAATTGGACCAAGAGTTGCATGGGATGCAATTGGAATGGTTCCTACCTAAATAACCAATTCTTGGGTGACTTGCCAAAGCAAGCTCAAGAAGAAGTGAAAAAGGGATCTTGGACCCACTAGAAAGTATATAAGATATTTTCCGCATTAATAGTGAGGGCTATTAATCCGAGAAAAATAGTGGGAGCTATATTTAATAATTTAAATCCTTGTTGAATATAGTTATACGTCACAATGCTTTGCATAATCCTATAAGTGTTGAATACCCATCGCATTAAACAAACAAACGCGACTTTATGTCCATGAGATGGACAAGATGTCTGGAAGCTATTTTCTAGATTGGTATAAAATTGAGAATTGTTCTCAAGTAAAGGAAATATGTTGTACATTGTAGAGCATAAAGTTCTCTTCCCACCAACTACCAAAACACACTAAAGCCTTATGGAAGGAACATCAAAGAATGGTTCTTTGGATGTAACTTTTCTCGTGAAAAGCTCCCATGGACTCTGAGCTTTGGAAGCAAGACGAGAAATATGGAGGCGTGTGATATGATCATACGAGCTTGTCATGAAAGGCTTGAAGTGTTGCTCCACTTTGCACTCTCTTGCTTAGCACTCGTCATGGTCAAGATGGAATAAGTTCGGGCTTGCCAAAGCAAGGCGACTTAGTTCATCGAGATATGACCTGACAACACAAGCTAGTAATGTGTGACTGCTGAAGCAAAAGGTGAAGCGCAAACTAAGCTATCTCAAATAGGATTGAAAGCTTAGAGACTGGGAGTTATCTATAAGATAGATAAAGAATGGATAGTTATTCTCCCAAATGGACCAAGAATTGCATTAGATGCAATTATAGTGTTTGTTCAAAAGTGATATACTCAATATGATTGAGAATCGCTAGACAAAGCACTCATATAGGGATAAAGGCAAAACATGTTAATGGTTAACAACATGGGTAAAAGCAAAAGGGTTTGCGTGGACCTCATGGGTATAAAGCAAGATTGTTGCTAAAACCAAGTAGCCTTAAAGATTCCAAAGGTGACAAGGAGGAAGAGAAATTGCCTAAAGTACCTGGAAGGAAATAATAAAGGAATTATGAATTCCAAACTAGGTAATTTCGTTATAGAAGTCAATATGTCTATCTCATCATCATGAGTATATGATACTAGATGAGGATCTCACATTTATAGAAATGTGATGGATCTCAAGAGAAGTAGAAAATTGAATAAGGAAGAAATAAACCTACACGTGTGGCAATGAAGCAAAGGGTTGCTGAATTAGCCGTAGGAAATTATTTCTACCTTTATAAAATTGTTCATGAATTAGACAAAAGTGATTATAACCCTCCTATGAGCAGGACCATTATCACAGTTTCTTGTTTGGACAAGAAAGCTTTCTATCATAATAAAAGGACAAATGTTGTTCCATTTATTCTGATATGCATTGTTGTAATGCAATTTTGTCTAAATAGATTGTATATCCTTGATCATGATAATTTCATCTATAACATTAATAACAAGAGGTTTGCATATAATGATATGAACTTCACTTATCTTTAGCATTATCATTTAGGCCACATGAATAAGAGATACATATCTAGAACTCCATATAGATGGAATTATAGAACTCATTTGATTATTGAATCATATGAGATATGTAAGACTTATTTATTAGGCAAATATATGATATTTTGGGAATCATACATATTGATGTATGTAGGCCACTAAGCGCAGATACTGAAGATGATTTTCAATACTTCATCGTATTTACTGATGGGATCAGAGAAATATGGATTTGTATATCTTATGAAGAAACAGATCAAAATCCTTTGAAGAGTTCAAGGAATTCAAGAATGAAGTAGAGAGATAGCTTGGCAAAAGTATTAAGACTCTACGATTGGATCGTATAGGAGAATACTTGAGCCAAGAGTTTGACAAGCATCTATGAGAATGTTGGATATGATCCGAACTCGCTCCACCTAGCTAGCACGCCACATGGGTTTGGCGTGTCTAAAAGGAGAGTTCGGACCTTGTTGGACACGGTTCGGTCCATGATGAGTCAGACATAACTTCCAGTTTACTTTTAGGGGCTATGTTCTAATTACAGAAAAATTCGCCATTAACCTTGTTCCATCCAAATGAATTATGAGAACCACCATATGAGATATGAACTAGGAAGTGTCCTAGTAGGTCATTCATAATTATTTGGGTTATATAGTTTATGTAAAGGCGTTTACATATAAGCTTGGACTCAAATCGGATAAATGTTTTGTGGAATATCCTGAAGAAACAAAGGATATTATCTCTACACTCCAATCGAGAACAAATTGTTTGTTGCTCGAATCGCTGTGTTTCTAGATAGAGATTGTCTCTAAAAGAAACAGTGGGAGCACTGTAGAACTTGAAGGAGTTCAAGAACCACAACAGAACATTGATCCGTTTGATGGAACATGAGCAGGATCACAAGGTGTTGTGCAGCAACCTACTCAGAAAAACACAAGAACCTTGTAGATTAGGTAGGATATGTCAAGGGACTAGAGAAATTATAATTTCTCATAACCCGTGATATATTGCTCATCGAGATGAGCCTACAACCTATGAGAAGGCCACGTGTGGGCCATACTCTCAGAAATGGCTTAGAGCCATAGGATACGATAGGGCAGAGCACGGACCGGGTTGGGCGGGTGAGGGCTTTGTTTCCTACCCAACCCAATGATCCCGGGTTGGTCATATCGATACCCAAACCCAATCAAGTAGTCGACAAACCCAAACCCAATCGAGTCTTTCGACTCGGACCGGTTCGGCCGGGTTTAGACGGGTTCAAAATGTTGCAATCCGTAATCAAACTTATGTCTATTAACAAGACATATTTAGTGCAAATCCAAAAAAAGAAATAAATTTGGATCTTACTAATACATAACAAAGCCGAATTTGACATTCTAGTCGATAGATAAAATCATATTAATGCATAAGTTGAGGAAAATCAAGTAAAACTATTGTTCGGTCTTATAAAATTTAACTTGGTCGGTATTATCTAACTAAAAATATGTATTTTTTCATATAAAATTATAATCGGACCGGACCGCCCTAATCGGTTTTTTCAACTTCAAACCCATGATCAATCAAAGTTAGTTCGGGTTTGCAATTTTATACCCATACCCAATCAAATAGCGTGAACGGGTCTTGAATTCGGACCGGTTTGATGCGGACCGGTTTGGGGCGGCCGGTTTGGGCGAGTTTTGCTCACCCCTAGGATACGATATGGAATTCATGTATACCAACAAAGTATGGACTTTGGTGGAACCACCTGAATGGGTAGGACCCATAGGGTGCAAATAGGTTATGAGGAAACCAACATGGATGGTAATATGATTACTTTTAAGGGACAACTGGTTTGAAAGGGTTTTCATGAGAATTCATAGTATAGACTATGGCGAAATCTTTCCCCAGTTGTAATGCTTAATTCCATTCGCATCTTGCTTGTAGCAATCTTTTTATAGATTGAGTCAAGATTCTTGGAGATTGGATTCTTCGAATTTATGATGCAATCAAAGGAGTTTGGTTCCATCAAAAATTGAAGATGATACTTGTGTTTACAAGAAGGTTAGTGGGAGCATAGTTAAATTTCTGGTCTTGTATGTAGAGACATACTTATCATTGGGAACAATGTATCTACTCTGCAATCTATCAAAGATTGGCTAGAGAAATTGATTTCCAAGAATTAGACTTAGGCGAGACAATCTATAAAATCTATGGAGATAGATCAAAGTAATTGTTCAGCCTGAGTCGTGGTACATATATTGACAAGGAGTTGAAATGGTTCAACATGTAGGAATATGTATTTTTACCCATGTCATATGGAATTAATCTTTGGAAGACTAATTGTATTTTCAATTAGATTGAAAAGGGACCGTATGAATAAGATTCATGAGATACGCCGTGTTATGTATTGGGCCAGATGTGTCATATGGTATGACACAAAGATACCAATCAAATCCAAGTGAGGTGTCACTTGATAATTATCAAGATTATCCTTAAGTACTTGAGAAGGAATAAAGGATGAACTCTTGATTAATGGAGGATAGGAAAATTTTACTGTAAGGGGTTACAGTGATGAGAATTTCCATCTGACAAAGAAGATTTCAGATTACAGTCGAGTTTTATGTTTTGTGCTAGAGGGAGTGACTATGAGCTGGAGAGGTTCCAGGCAAGATTCAGTCATTGATTCTAACATAGAGCACTGAGTAAATTATAGCATGAGATGCAGTTACTCAGAATATCAAGTCTCTATCAAATTGTTGATAAAGGGAGATGTGGATATTTGCAAAGTACCAGCACATGTCTCGCCTACCACGCCCCTATGCAGTGAAGGAATGGAGGGCTTCGCTAGATCAATAGGCATATGATGCAGGAGATTGACTCTAGTGCAAGTGGAAGACTGTTGGAATTGTGCCCTAGAGGCAATCAATTAATTGTGACGAATATATGGATTTACGATTCATTATGTTATCAATATAGAGATATGATAACATGAATGAAGTCCTTAGAATATAAGTGTTATATTCTTAAATATCCCTAGTCAATTATAATGATTAATGGGACAATCATCTATAGACTAGTATGGGGTTGGATTGATATGGAGATATCACGATCCAACACATGGGTATGCATTAGGAGTAATGGTATACTGGATGACCCACAACGAGAAGGATACATTAGATTATGTTGAAGTCACAATCGCTTCTCGTAGTGCTAATAATATTGCAATCCTTAGACTTGAAGTCACTAGATACTCTAGTTGTGAAATATTGTGCTTTGATGTTATCAAACGTTACACCGTAACTGGGTAATCATAAAGATAGCTATCGGGTATGATATGAAGCAAGCTTAGAGATCGTAGTGATGTAGATAGGATTTGTCCCTCCCACATAATGGGGGTAAATATCCACGGCCACTCGAGGGATGAGGCTTATTGAATGTCTGGCCAGACTCAGATAAATTAATATAGAGATATTAATGTTATCTGCAAGCATAAGCATATTCCCAGGATCGAGGAACTATGGATTGGATATACGAGTGTGACTATTTATGTCTCGTGTCCAATCCGGATATGGAGACAAAGGGATAATGCAATATGACATATTGGGCACAAATGTTTGTCGGGATCACTGACTATTTCTATTGGTTGGGTGGCATGGATGTGTTGCTAGACACCGCTCCATGTTAGTAATAGTTACTACCAACTGTATAGAAACCTATGGGGTCACACGTCAAATAGAGTAGAGCTAGATTTGGGATTAATTAATATGGATTAATTAATAGAAGGATCATTGTGCAACACCTTGCAAACTTAGTAGGACTAATTTGCAAGGAAGGGAATAATTCTAGTTCATCTAGAATTAGGAAACTCTTTTATGGAAACAACAAGGAGTTGTTGGAGTATATAAAGGAGGCTCTAGCTTCCTTCTCACTACATGAGTTATTATTAGACATAACACAAAGAGTGGGAGAGAGAAAAAGGGAGAGCAAGACAAAGAGCTAGGGCCGAAACCCTAGCCCCCGTCCGCCCCCTCTACCCGACGGCAAAAGGGTGGCCGAGCCCCCCCTTTGTGCTTTTTTGCTTTGTTGCTTTGATCTTCATCCCTCTTCCTCCGGGTTCAAGCTAGCACTTGTTGTGAAGGAAGAATCTAGATCTCACCTCTAGACGTGGATCAACCGTAGAGACGAGGACATCATTCTTCGTGTGATCTCACAAATCAAAAGGTACACATCTTCTATGACCTTAATCATGTTAGGATGTCTCTTCCTGTGATCCTTGGTGGGCTTTGAGTAGGATTAATTTTGTTATTCCGCTGCGTTACCTACGCCAAAACCCAACAATTAATGCTAATGCTCAGGCTATCCTCGCTAGAATTAAGAAAACTCACTTTAAAGACTGGATTCTCTCTGCAGTCTATGCCATCCCTCTGGAATCTAACATAAAAAATTTCTAAAATGATATCAAAACCGTGGATAATAATATTGTTGAGCCTTGGTTTTTGGCTGGGGATTTTAATTATTTTTCTGGTATTAGTGAGAGGAGAAGCAATACTCCTATATCCTCTTTCAGAAAGAACTTGAAGTTTGTGAAAAACATACAAGATTGTAACCTTGAGGATCTGGGAAGCTGTGGTCCAAGAATGACTTGGACTAATAACAGAGATGGGCTGGCTAATACTCAACAAAGACTTGATAGAGGACTGGTTTGTCTCAGCTGGAAGTTGGCTTTTCCCAACAGCCTGGTTACTTGCCTTCCTGGGACCTATTCAGACCGTGCTCCCATGCTTATGGAAACCCAATGTATGAAACATAAACCTTGTAATAAGCCCTTTAGATTTGAAAATATGTGGATTGGTCACCCGAATTTTCACAAACTTATTACTAACAACTAGAATCCTAATATATCTCTGGATCATGCTTTTTCTAATTTACATGGGGTCTTACAAGATTGGAATGCCAAAGAATTTGGTTATGTTTTTGAAAATAAGAGAATTCTTCTTGCTAGAATTATTGGGGTTCAAAGAATTCTTAGCAAACATTTTATTCAAGACTTGTTTGATCTTGAAAAGCAACTTATTTTGTATTATAATAAAGTTCTTGATCAAGGCTGGGTGAAAGTTAATTCCGATGGTGCGTGGCTACCGGATGAAGAGAGGGGTGCTCTGGTTGTGGCAATTCGTGATCACCGGGCAGAGTTGGTGGCAGCGATGTCGGCGAATATTCCAGTTGTATCGTCTTCAAACCTCTCGGAGGCTCTAGCAGCTCGGGAGGGGCTCCTCCAAGCTTGACGGATGGGATTCACTCACGTGGAGCTCACGGTAGACTTCCAGGACATAGTCCACCATCTGACGAAGCCGAGTGCAGCTGGTCCAAATCGATCCTTCTTTGGAACGGTAATGGAAGATTGCAAAAGCATTGGAAACCGTTTTACTGAATTCAAAATTAGTTGGAAGTCGCGTTCTGCGAATAAGTTAGCTCATCTGTTAGAGAACTTTGGTTTGTCAATTCATGAAGCGAGAGTTTGGATTGGTATAGTCCCATTTTGGGCTCGGGCTTGTAAGGATCATGATAAGGAAATGTTGCGAATTTGATGAATGAAATTAAATCCTTCAAAAAACAGTTCTTGATCAAGAGAAACTCTTTCGCACCAAAAACCTATAATCAAGTGGTTTGTCCAGGGAGAAAGGAATACTAAGTTCTTCCATATGTCCACCATTATTAGAAGAAGAAGAAACAATATCAGTTTGCTTAAAGATGACAACAATAACTGGATTCTGATAAAGATGATTTGAAACTGCATGTGCTTAGTTATTTCAACTCCATGTATGAGAGATGTTCTCTTTCAGCTTCCTTTGTCCCTGACATTGGCTACACCAATGATATGGTTACTATTATGTTGAGGATAATGTTGCTTTGACTGCTCCTGTTACTGATGAGATTATTAACAAAACTGTGAAGAGCATTAATAAAAATAGGGCCTCTGGCCCCGATGGCTTTAATGCAACCTTTTACCACTCTAGTTGGGATATCATTAAAGGGGATGTTTGCTCTCAAATCAAAGAGATATTTGAATCTTCCTGATTCCTGAGGCTATGCATTTTACTCACTTTTGTCTTATTCCTAAACTCAGTAACCCTCTGACTATCAAGCAGTTCATACCCATAGGTCTGTGTAATGTCTCTTACAAGACTGTTACTAAAATTGTGTTGATAGAATTAGAGCTCTTATGAGTAAAATTATTTCCCCTAACCAAAGTAGCTTCATCCCTGGGAGGAGTACTTGTGATAATATTATCATGGTCCAAGAGATAATTCACACTCTCAAGAAAAAGAAAGGGAGAAAATGTGGCATGATTCTTAAAATTGATCTTAGAAAGCTTATGATAGGCTTTCTTGGGATTTTATTAAGGATACTCTGGTTGCTTTCAAGTTTGGTGAGAAATTATTAATTTAATTATGAATTCTATTACTTCTGTTAATTATTCTACTCAATGGAATGGGGAAGCTATGCCTTATTTCAAAGCTGGAAGAGGGCTCAGACAGGGAGACCCTCTTTCCCCATACATCTTTGTCCTCTGCCTAGAAAGACTCTCTTGTATGATTAATCAGGCGGAAAGGCATGGGCTGTGGAAATGTATCAAAATCTCCCTTACTAGTCAACCTATTACCCATTTTTTTTTGCGGATGATATGATCTTATTTGGCCAAACAGATTCTATCACTATTGACTTAATGCCAGATGTTATTAATGACTTCTGTCATATGTCTGGCCAGAAGATTAGTTATCAAAAGTCTAAAATGTTTGTTTCCCCTAATATTGGCAGTAACCTTGCTAAAAATATTAGTATAAAATTGGACATATCCCTTACCAAAGATCTTGGGAAGTATTTGGGCATCAATCCGGACCAGAAAAGAGTGGGTAAAGTCCAGTTTCCTGTAACCATCGAGAAAGTTCACAATAAGCTTGCTGGATGGAAGTCCATGATGCTTGGCATAGGGGGGAGATTGACCCTTATCAATTCAGTCACGTCCTCAGTGCCTATTTACACTATGCAGACACAAAGCCTTCCTATCAATGTCTGTGATGAGCTTGACAAGATCAACATAAATTTTCTCTGGGGAGACAACAGTACTAAAAAAATATGCATAGTATCAACTGGAATACTGTTTGCAAACCCAAGAAAGCTGGAGGTTTGGGGATCAGGAGTATGCCTAATCAAAATAAGGCTCTGTTCATGAAACTTGGTTGGAAAATTTTAAATGATGACGAGTCTATGTGGGTGAAATGCCCGAGAGAAACGTATCTGAGAAATTTTGATTTTTTTGAATGGCCCATTAAAAAAAATTCTTCCAAAACCTGGAAAGGGATTATGAAAATTAGAAAAAAGATTAAGGTGAATTACTAATGGACTATTGGGAATGGGGAAAAGATTTATATTCTGAAAGTTAGATGGGTTGGAAATTTCTCTTTGAAGGATAAGTACCCACTTATCAACTTTAATGATGCTAAGGTGAGTACCCTCATCAATCCTAGTAAGAATTGGAATCTCCAATGCCTCTGTAATCTGGTGACAAAGACATTTTTAGCACTATTTTGGCTAAGATTTCCCCTCCTGACAACTCAGTTTCTGATTCTCTCCGCTGGAATGCTAGCAGTCTGGGAAACTTTACAGTTTCCTCAGCTTACCATGCTATCACCAGAGATTATAATGATGAGCATTTGAAATGGACTTGGATGTGGAAACTCAAAATCCCCATGAAGCTCATCATGTTTGTTTGGAAAGTTAAACATGACAGAATCTTTACCAACTCCATTCGAAAGAAAAGTGGTTTTATCATGGACGATTCTTGTACTCTTTGCAATACTAGCACTGAGGATATTGAACATCTGTTAAGAAGTTGCCCTTCAGCTATTGATGTTTGGGAAGTGATTTACAGTGTTCTCTGGATTGGTAAATCATTGAGAAAGAACTTTCTGGGTTTGGTTGGAGGAGAATCTGAAACTAATCCTACCAACAGCTAGAGGGACACTCACACTACTACTTTTATTCGTGCTTGTTGGTTTATTTGGAAAAGTAGGAATAACTTCTGTTTTAATAATGTGAAAGCCCCTGTGCAGGTAATCACCAGAAGTATTCAACACTATTCTACAGAGATCAATGATGCTTTTGAGCAAAGTAAGGCCAATAATTCCCTTTTGAGTAATACTACTTATGTTTGAAAGTCTCCTTTTGCAGGTACTCTCAAGCTGAACTTTAGTGGTAGCAAGCATGGTTAAAATGGTAAAGCTGGCTATGGATGTGTCATAAGAGATGAAGGAGGCCGATGGATCAAAGGCTATATGGGGCAAATTGGCTATAGTGTTGTTCTTGGGGCTGAGCTATGGGGAATTCATAGAGGCCTGGTAATCATCCATCAAATGCATCTCCAGAATGTTGAGGTGGAAACAAATTCACTTGAAGCTTTCAACAACATTGTCAATGCCCCCCTCCTTTTCCTTGTATCACAATCACCCAAGAGATCATGATATTACTTGAAGGTTGCAATTTCCAGATAAAACATATCAAAAGGGACATCAACACTGTGGCTAATGCTTTGGCCAAGAAAGGAAGAACTCAAGAGGAAAACCTGGTCATCTTGGAGACTCCCCCTAATGATATTGCTATTCTTGTTACTCAGGACATGGTTGCTAGTGACATTAGTTGCTAGTTGTTTGTAATTTTCTTCCTCAGCAAAAAAAAAAAAAAAAAAAAAAAAAAAGGCATCCATAATACTTCTTCTGTTTTTTCTCTTTCAAGTGAGAGAAGAATGACACGTATATTAAGAACTAGTGCTATTTTACAGATTTACCCCTGAGAGTTCATAAAGTAATGTGAACACATCAAATTCTGATACACGACTAAATTATTTTGGAGGGTCCAATAATAAATTTTCTGGATTCCCTCCAAACTTTTAACACCAAAACTTTCATTACTCTTTAAAAGGGGAGCCAAAAATGGGTCAGTCCCCCTTATAAAAACAGATTACAAACACTCATCTTCATACACAACAATTCTTAGAAAGAAAACCCTGAAAACTAAAGAGGAAAAGAAGATGGTGAAGTAGTAGCAGCAACATCAGCTCCATCTTTATGTTCTTCAGCTTTCACCTACAACAACAACATCAGAATTGAATTAGCAACATGACAATTACTGGTAAGATGCTAACTGCTCATGAAAGAGATGAAATTCTGCATTTCTTGCTTATGAACAGTACAAACAATGTTATGCACCATGGCAGAACAAAAGAAGCTGCATTGAAATTTGGTGTTCACACAAATAAATAGTGGTTATAATGGCAAGAGCACGTAAATGCCATAAACTTGGCATACCCGAAGTCAAAACAGAATGGGAATGGGAAACCCAAGTCCAACCTAGACATTGCCAAAATTCAAAGATATTATAGCCGAAGATCGACACACGATCAGACAACTTGCAGGTAGTTCATTAATTTCTTAGGTTATTTGGACTGGGTTAATGTTTGTATGGCAACTCTCATATTATATTACATTTTGATCACCGAGTTGTGAAGAATTATGCATGGGGAGCAACAAATATTTATGCGACTCCAACCAAGTACATATTCTTCAAAATGGGACATAATGATATCATAACTGCTTCACTTAGTTATGTTGTGAAATGTGCAGAATCTAACAAAGTCAATGCTATGTGCAGAATATGCAATGTTAATGTTATGTGCAGTAAATAACAATGTGCAGAATAGGGGTTGTAGGCGTAAACTGACCCAATAATGTTACAACCCGGAATCTCGGTTCAGGGTTAACGCGACTATCGATAACGAAAAGTTAAAATATAGTTACGAAAATTACATTTTATTTAATAAATACAACAAACTTGAGAAGGTAAGTTTACAAATGTAATGCGATTGAAATAAGCTATGTGAACTACTAAGTAATCAAACTTAAGCTATACTTCTTCGTCTCGTTTCAGCGTTCCCATCCCCCACTTTGATTGATGACCTGCGGTTTTAAAATGGCAAAAGCCGACGCAGTTTTGAAGAAATTGATCAGTAAAAACTGAGTAAGTACACACTACGATATGTAAAGCAACGAGTGGCACGGAAGCATGATTTGAAACAAATCAGAAGATTTAAACAGTAAAACTATCATATTGGAGAATTTGGATCAACTTGAAGTAACCGGGTAACAAAAACTTCTCAATTTAATAACATTGAGAAACCGCGAGTAGTTGGTAAAATATCCAGAGTAAACAAATTCATTTGAACTGATAACGATAGTAGTTCATGAGTAGCCAAGATTTACAATTCATTTCAATCGATTAGGGCATATCAAGAGCCACAAACAACATTAATAAGTAGTCAATTTTTAATTTCGACTTCAATCAACAGTTTAATTTAGCTGAGGCGTGTCAAGAGCCACCAGCACGATCGATGTAAACAGAGGGATCACGAAATAATCACTAAGGGTTCCTTCTAGGGTCTATCAAACCCTATTTCACCCGAGCGTTAAGGGAGCCCATTCGTCAACCCCGCTCACAACATTAGCTAAAAGGCCTTAAGTGTCGACACCCCTATACCGTAGTGACCCTTACAAGTATAAGTAGCACTCTATAGCTCTATAAAACCCTTGGCCTCAATATCTTGATACCTTTTGGCTCATCGGGGGCGGATTTGTGAACATTAACGTTCTATGCAATAATAAGAAGCATTGCTTCAATGGTCTTAGCCATAAGAAAATGGAGGATCGCTTGACGCCTCTCATTAATAACAGTACTCTGTACATCGTCCTAAGTCTATTAGAGGTATTTTATTTCTTCTCTTTCACGTAAACAAAATTATAATCTCAACATTTCACAAGTAATTTCCGAGAGTTCTCAAAGGAGATGAATAAAATAGTTTAACAACATTCGAGTGGAAAACATGCATTCTCATACTTTTTCATATATCAAGTATTCATTTGAAACATCAAACACATACACACATTTTGATATGAAAAGGTCGTACATATGTACTTACCACTGAGATGAAGCACAATTAAAAGCAAGAAACTAAGCCTAGCACTCCGACGACAACCGCTCTCTCCTACGAGGTCGATGTCTACAATCACACGTATGACGTACTCGTTATAACCAATTTACACATGCATAATAAAATGAAAACCTACATGCCACATAGTCCTAAATGTCACTAATGAACATATAATGAAGTTTAATTATCAAAATAAGTCCAACAAAACACCTAGAAGTTCAAAAATTCAAGTTTTCTAAAAAATGTGAAACTACAATTCTGGACAGAATTGTAGCTCTGACTTTGGAGCCATATTTACCATATCAAATCATCTCCTAAAATCTTGAAATTAATGTATGATGAACCTATATGTGTCTACTTTCAGAAACATCAAGAAAATCATGCATAGCTATTATAAAACTCAAGTTACAAAAATAACAAAGACTGCTATGCAGAGACAAGTTTGGAAGAAAGTTTCTACTTTGAAGAACAATTATTACTACTTGGAGAATAGGAAAAATGCTCATATTCTCCATAATGAATCCCTTATGTGTCTAGTTTCATCACAAGAAATATTTGGTGCCATAAGTTTCGGGAAATGAGATTTTTAACAAAAATGGTAAAACTTGTCCAAAAACAGAGTTTCAGAAAACTTGCAACTTAGAATGAGCATATCTCCCTAACCAAAAAGGCTATGGAGTTGAATTTTCTTTCAAAATGACCCTCTCTGAGTCTAGTTTCTGAATATGAAAGAGTTAAAAATTCTACAGAGACAAAGTTTAGAGATAATATACGTTTTTCACAAACTGGTCAGATTGTAAAAATGTGAAATTTTCACCTAGAGCACTTAAAACATGATCAAATCAATTATATGACACATGCAACTTATAGAGACTTGATTTCCACCCAAATTAAATCATTTTAGGCATTAATTAAGACTTTTACATGCTCTTGACACAAATGATCAAAATTTTTGTTGACATGCAAGTGCAACTACCAAGAAATTTACAAAGTGCATATGGGTTTTAGTGTGAGTTTCATGAAATAGTCAAAATTTGGAGTCAATCATATGATCTAACCATGAAAATGAAGAATCAAGCATGGATATCAAGAAAATTAAGATGAAATTTCATCAATCAAAGCAAAAGATGGACATGCATGAATGAATTGAAGACTAGAAGAAATGTTACCCCAACATTCAAGATGATGGTGAGGAAAAGAGTGAAATGGGTCTTCAATTCATGAGTAGAATGGTGAAATGACTCCCCTCCATAGTTGTGTAAAGCTTGGAACCAAGTTTTTAATGCTTTGGATGCTAGAAAATGAAGTTTTCATGGTGTTTTTGTGAGGTCAACTCCCAAAAACGGGATGAAAGTTGGAGAGAGAGAAGAGAGGTCATTTTTGAGTTCTTGATGAGAAGAAGGTGTAAAAGAATGAAAGTGGTAGACAATAAGTGATGGAGTTGATGAAGATGTTGATGGTGAGGAGTGTACTAATGTAAGACATATAGTATCATATAGATACACAAGCTTGTCAAGGGTGTTTTTCAATTTAAAATATGAGTTGACCAAAGTGGTGGAGGGGTAGTTGGTTATAATGAGAAAATATATAGAAGGGTTGATGGATGGGGCTAAAGAATGATAGCCAAGAATTAAGGGGTTAACATACAAATTCAAATTACTAGCTAACGCATAAAAGTCAATTTTTTTTTTTTAATTATAAAATTCTCAAATAATTTCAAACTAAGTACTATGTATATAAATGTCAAAATCTACTTTTACAAATTTACGAATATGTTCCAAATATATAAATTTCAAATAGTATAACCCAAGTTTCTAAAATTACAAAATGACTAGAACGAAGTTCTAAATTATCGTAAATGTAAAATGACACCCTTAAACTTTAAAATCAAGAAGAAATCGAGAACAAGTTTGAAATATAAATTTATTAAAATTCTCAAATACTTTTCCGAAATTACCATATAACCACCAACTAAAATACGGGGTATTACAAATAAAACATGAACCTAGTGAAACATCTGTGATTCCATATGCACTGTAATAATTGGGCCAGTTATATGTGATAGTTACGCTAGGTTATTAGCTCCGGAAAGTTCGGAGAGAAAGAAGGGCGATTTCTTGTTTCGACGGCGGCAACTGGCGACCTACGACTACGATACTTCTCAGGCGATCGTTTCTGATCACTGAGCTCGGCTACAGAGATGGCTTCTTGTTTGGACTTCGGGAAACTTTCGATTGAAGAAGAGGAGGTCGAAGTTTTCGATCGAGAGTATAGTCTAGCAGCCATAAAGGAACGTGGACCTTGTTTGATTGGTAAGTTCTTCCTACCGATTAGATTCAACATATGGGCTATGAAGCTTTTGTTTAAGAAAATATGGCCGGGGGGAGGAGAAGTCAGTGCGCATGAAACTGGTAGGAATATCTTTGTATTCCAATTCCCAAACAAAGAAACCCTAGATGCAGTTTACTCAGGAGGCCCTTGTATTTTTGATGAAAACCTATTGATGTTGAAGCACTGGGACATCGCGGCATCCACCGAAGAGGTTACGTTCGAAACGATTGACGTATGGGTGCAGGTGCTAAATCTGCCAATCTATCATCAAACAGAAGAGGACCTTCGTAAAGTTCTAAAAAACATGGGAGAAGTTATTCAAACTGATCCAAAAATCTCTTCCGGGCTAGGAGGAGACTATATGAGGGCTAGGGTTCGTATAAAAGTTGATAAACCTTTGAGGAGAGGCCGGTACATTGGAGTTCTGGGGAAAAAACGGTGGCTTGATTACAAGTTCGAGCGGATTGCTTGTGTGTGCCAGTGGTGTGGGATGATTAGTCACTATGGGGAAGATTGTTTGAAGAGAACGGACATTGAGAAGGGTCAGGATCGTCCTGGTTTTGGTGATTGGCTTATTTACAGGCCTCCACCGAGGAGGCGTCTCGTCGATGTGTTCAACGAAGAAGCAGAGGCAGCAGGGCACAAAGATGAAGGTATTGAAACTCCCAGGCACCAGACTCATTGTGGGGAGGAAGAGATGATGAACATTGAAGTCTCTGATAAAGATGATGAAGCAGGCAACGACTCAATGCAAGGTATAGTAGATGAAGCAAACCTGAATATTGCCGATGAATCTGAGGGAGTGCAACTCTTCGATAACCCGCTTGCCGAAACAGTGACCCGCAACCGATTCTCAATCGAAGGCAAAGGCAAAGGTGTGACGGTGGCTCTCACTCAGGGAGGCGTTAGATCAAAAAGGAAAGGCAGTGAAGCTAATTTGAGTTCTAACCCTACCATCAAAGTTCAAAGTCGACCCCAAGTCCAAAGCAGAGGCAATGGTAATGTTTCCGGCCGGGGAAACGGGACTGCAGTAGCAGCAGGTCGCGGTGCAGGTGCTGGTCGTGGCCGCGGAGGGGCACGAGGTGGTAAAACCAACCCGAGCTCTTCACAGGAGCGGGAAAACAATCAAAAGGGGCGTTCAGATGTAAAGGCCAATCATTCGTCTCACCGTAATCCCACTGTCACAAAGCAATAGGTTGAAGGCAATGGCAAGAACGAAGTTTCTGCGGAGAAGAGTCAACCACAGGTCAATGTTACCGTTAACAACACAATCACTAATTTGGCTGAGGCTGCGAGACAGCCCAGCCAGTCGCAATGAGTCTTCTCAGATGGAATGTACGAGGGCTTGGGAACCCTCGTAGCGTTTTATCTCTTTGCGATTTAGTGAGGAGACAGAAGCCCAACGTCGTCTTTCTTATGGAGACGAAACAGTATGCAAGTGAGATGGTTCGAATTCAAAACAGACTTGGTTTTCGGAATGGTGTTTTCTTTGATTGCGAAGATCGTAGGGGTGGTTTGGCATTAATGTGGGATGATGAAGTTAGTTTTTCACTCGCAAAGATGTCCAAATATTACATTCGCGGCTTCTTCTCAATCAGCAGTGAGGATAAGCATGGATTTTTGACCGGCTTTTATGGTGATCCGGATAGAAGACAAAGGCACAACTCGTGGATTTTGTTAGAACGCCTCAGACCTTATGATCAACCTTGGTGAGTGGTAGGTGATTTTAATGCCTTCACATCGATATCTGAGAAGGAAGGAGGAAGACTAGTCTCCTTCAATCAGATAGAGGGTTTTACGGGGGTTATTAATCGCACACAGCTCAGGGATCTTGGTTTCTCGGGGGTCCGGTTTACTTGGTCAAACAATCAGGGTGACGAATCGACGATCAGAGAGAGACTTGATAGATGTCTGGTGAAGGATAACTAGACTAATGTATTTGGCTGGGGTAAGGTAGATCATCTTATCGCGGAAGTTTCTGATCATGTACCACTCCAGGTGGTTTGGCAGTCTGGGATTCTTCGTAATGTCAGAATCAACAGGCGCTTTCAGTTCGAGACAATGTGGTTACATGATAATAGATGTGGTGACGTCGTTGAAGCAAATTGGACGGGTGTCAACGGTCCAGTCAGTGGGAAGTTAAAAGGGATGGTCGGGGCCCTCTCGAGATGGAACAAAGAGACATTTGGCAGTGTCAAGGCCCGGCTATATAAGCTACGGGTCAGGCTATCACAGCTGGCCGAGGGTCAGCAGACGGCAGCGGCAGTAGCGGAATCTCGTGTTATCTGTCAATCTATTCTTCAGACCTTGTTAGCTGAGGAAGAGATGTGGAGACAGCGAAGTAGGGAAGTATGGATGAGGAAAGGAGACAGGAATACCGGTTTTTTCCATCGGAAGGCCTCGATTCGTCGTAACAGAAACAGAATAGGTGGCATTGAAGATGAGCACGGAATCTGGTGTGCTGAGAAGACGCAGATAATCTCCATTCTGGAAAGCTATTTCAGAGGTATCTTCACCACTACTGACCCCCAACGTGCAACTATGGAACCTATGATGCCAGCAATCGAGGAACTTGTATCACTGGAGTATCGAGCAGCTTTGGACGCTCCTTTTACTCTAGATGAGATTCGGGCAACCCTGGGCCAGCTAGCTCCGGCTAAGGCTACCGGCTCTGATGGTTTTCCGGCTGCATTCTTTCAACGTTTCTGGCCAATTGTTGGTAAGGAAGTGGAGGTGCTTTGTCTGGATATTTTGAATAATGAGGGTAATGTTGCTGATTACAACCACACTCTTATTGCCTTGATCCCTAAGGTGAAACAGGTCAGAAAAGCTACTGATTTACGTCCTATCAGTTTATGCTCTACTTTTTACAAAATTATTACGAAGGCGATGGCAAATCGGCTTAAAAATTATCTTGATTCGATTATTTCTGAAAATCAATCAGCTTTTGTTCCAGGAAGATTGATTTCAGATAATATTTTGGTTTCTTTTGAGTTGTTGCATTCGATGAAGAACAGGAAGAAAGGCAAGACGGGTTATTTAGCCCTAAAAGCTGATATGAGTAAAGCCTACGATAGAGTGGAATTGGACTTATTGCGTGCAACTATGGAAAGGATGGGTTTTGGCTTTAGATGGATCAATCTTTGTCATGAGCTGCGTTTCAACTGTCAAGTATAGTTTGATTGTGAATGGCGAAGTCCACGGTCAGGTTATCCCAGAGAGGGGTTTACGACAGGGATGCCCTCTTTCTCCATATTTGTTTCTCCTTGTTAGTGAAACTTTATCCCGTCGACTAACAGCTGCAGTGCAGGAAGGTAATCTGTCTGGAGTGAGAGCTTCTCGTGGCGGCCCAAAGATTCCTCATCTTTTCTTTGCAGATGACAGCCTCTTGTTTGAAAAGGCGAAGTCCTCGGAGATCGAAGTCCTTAAAGAAATCCTCAAAGATTATGAAAATGCTTCGGGTCAAGTGCTTAACTTACAGAAGTCATCGGTGGTGTTCTCAGAAAATGTTGATATGGAAACAAGGGTCTCTCTCAGCAATTTGTGTGGCGTCCAATTGGAAGCTCAGCATGATATTTACTTGGGTCTACCTGTAATACACCGTATTTAAGTAAGGGGTTATTTGGTCATTTCGGAAAAATATGTGAAAATTTAGAGAAATTAGTATTTCAAACATATCAATGATTTTTCTTAATTTTAAAGTATAATGGTGTTAATTGACATCTATGATGATATCAATTTTTAATTTGGGATTATTTTGTAGTTTTTAAAACTTGGATGATACTATACGAAACTTATTTGTGTACTTGAGATATACTTGTAGTTTTCTAAAATTTGATTTTAACATTTATATACAAAGTGGTGTATTTGAAATTTTCTGGAAAATTTATTATTTATGAAAATTAACTTATATGTGTGAGCTATTAATCGAAAATTATCTTTTCACCCCTCAATTTTTGACACTTCTCATTTATACCCCTCTTGCATATGGAATTTTGTAGTTATCTTAAATGTCCTGTATTTGAATGTCAACCCTCATTCTCTTGGTAATCCAATTCCTACCCCAACTATGGTGTTGGGAGACTTTTTAATTGTATTTTTTTTATCCCTTAATTTTTGGCTATCGATTCTTTAGCCCCATCCACAACTCCTCTAATTTTGTTCTAAATACAACCAACTACCCCCTCCATCACTTTGATCAACACTAATAAAATAATTCATTCTTATTTCTACTCCTATTAAAATAACATTACTTATGAAAATCTACACATGTACACACTCTTATACTTACACCAACTCACCATCACTCATCCCATTCATCACCACAACTTCCTACCTCTTTCTCCCTCAATTATTCATATGATTTTCTCTTCAAGAACACCCATACATGCTTTCTCCTCTCTCTCAATATCTCCATTCCCGTTTTTGGGTGTTGACCTTCACAAAACACCATCAAATCTTCATTTTCAAGCCTCCAAAACATGAAAAACTTTAGTCCAAGCATAGTATGATCATGGAGGGGAGTTATTTCATCATTCTTCTCAAGGATTGAAGGTCAATTTCACTCTTTTCATCCACCATTTCTTGAATCTTTGGGTAAACTTTCTTCTAGTCTTGAATTCATTCATGCATGTCCATCTCTTGCTTTGATTGATGAAATTTCATCTTAGTTTTCTTCATCTCCATGCTTGATTCTTCATTTTCATGGTTAGATCATGTGATTGACTCCAAAATGTTTGACTATTTCATGAAACTCACACTAAAACACATATGCACTTTGTAAAAATCTTGGTAGTTGCACTTGCATGTCAAGAAAATTTTGATCATTTGTGTAAGGAGCATTTAAAAGTCTTAATTAATGCCTAAAATGTTGTAATTTGGGTGAAAATCAAGTCTCTATAAGTTGCATGTGTCATATAATTGATTTGATCATGTTTTAAGTGCTCTAGGTGAAAATTGCACATTTTTTCAATCTGACCAGTTTGTGAAAAACGTATATTATCTCTAAATTTTGTCTCTTTAGAATTTTTAAATCATTCATATTCTGAAACTAGACTCATAGAGGGTCATTTTGAAAGAAAATTCAACTTCATAGCCTTTTTGGTTAGGGAGATATGCTCATTCTAAGTTGCAAGTTTTCTGAAACTCTGTTTTTTGACAAGTTTTATCATTTTTGTTAAAAATCTCATTTCCAGAAACCTATGGCACCAAATATTTCTTGTGATGAAACTAGACACATAAGATTCATTCTGGAGAATATGGGCATTTTTCCTGTTCATCAAGTAGTAGTAATTGTTCTTCAAAGTTTAAACTTTCTTCCAAACTTGTCTCTGCATAGCAGTGTTTGTTATTTTTGTAACTTGAGTTTCATAATAGATATGCATGATTTTCTTGGTGTTTCTGAAATTAGACACATGTAGGTTCATCATACATTAATTTCGAAATTTTAGGAGATGATTTGATATGGTAAATATGTCTCCAAAGTCAGAGCTACAATTCTGTCCAGAATTGTAGTTTCACATTTTTTAGAAAACTTGAATTTTTGAACTTCTAGGTGTTTTGTTGGACTTGTTTTGATATTTAAACATCATTATATGTGCATTAGTGAAATTTATGACTATGTACATGTAGGTTTGCATTTTTATTATGCATGTGTGATTGGTTGTAACGAGTACGTTATACGTGTGATTGTAGACATCGACCTCGTAGGAGAGAGCGGTTGTCGTCGGAGTGCTAGGCTTAGTTTCTTGCTTTTAATTGTGCTTCATCTCAGTGGTAAGTACATATGTACGACCTTTTTATATCAAAATGTGCGTTTGTGCTTGATGTTTCAAATGAATGTTTGTTATATGAAATAGTATGAGAATGCATGTTTTCCACTCGAATGTTGTTAAACTATTTAATTCATCTCCTTTGAGAACTCTCGGAAATTACTTGTGAAATTTTGATATTCCGATTCTGGTTATGTGAAAGAGAAGAAATAAAATACCTCTAATAGACTTAGGACGATGTACAGAGTACTGTTATTAATGGGAGGCGCCAAGCGATCCTCCATTTTCTTATGACTAAGACCATTGAAGCAATGCTTCTTATTATTGGATAGAACGCCAATGTTCAAAATCCGCCCCCGATGAGCCAAAAGGTACCAAGTTATTGAGGCCAAGGGTTTAATAGAGCTATAGAGTGCTACTTATACTTGTAAGGGTCACTACGGTATAGGGGTGTCGACACTTAAGGCCTTTTAGCTAATGTTGTGAGCGGGGTTGACGAATGGGCTCCCTTAACGCTCGGGTGAAATAGGGTTTGATAGACCCTAGAATGAACCCTTAGTGATTATTTCGTGATCCCTCTGTTTACATCGATCCTGCTGGTGGCTCTTGACACGCCTCAGCTAAATTAAACTGTTGATTGAAGTCGAAACTAAAAATTGACTACTTATTAATATTTTTTTTGTGGCTCTTGATATGCCCTAATCGATTGAAGTGAATTGTAAATCTTGGCTACTCATGAACTACTACCGTTATCAGTTCAAATTAACTTGTTTACTCTGGATATTTTACCAGCTACTCGTGGTTTCTCAATGTTCTTAAATTGAGAGGTTTTTGTTACTCGGTTACTTCAATTTGATCCAAATTCTCCAATATGATAGTTTTACTGTTTAAATCTTCTGACTTGTTTCAACTCATGCTTCCGTGCCACTCGTTGCTTTACATGTCGTAGTGTGTACTTACTCAGTTTTTGCTGATCAATTTCTTCAAAACTGCGTCGGCTTTTGCCATTTTAAAACCGCAGGTCGTCAATCAAAGTGGGGGATGGGAACGCTGGAACGAGACGAAGAAGTATAGCTTAAATTAGATCACTTAGTAGATCACATAGAATATTTCAAATCACATTACATTTGTAAACTTATCTTCTCAAGATTGTTCTATTTATTAGATGAAATGTAATCTTAATAGTTAATATTCTACTTTTGGTTATCGATTGTCTCTTTAATTCTGAACCGAGATCCCGGGCTGTTTCAGATGGTATCAGAGCATCGGTTCTCCGGTTAATGAGACTTTTCGATTTCCTTAAGTAGATTAAAAAGAAAGATAACACGTTTTCAAAATTTTAAAATTTATTAGGATATCTCAATTTGGTAATAACAAAGTAAGCAAGCCGCGGGGGATTTTGGGGTACTTACGTATTCTTAAACACGATTTGTACCGTACTTGTTGATTAATTGTTACTTGCTATTTGGTATGTGCTCCATGCGGAATCTACTTGCTTATTAATATGTTTGCTATCCATTGAGCATATTTGCTTACTCTATAGAACTGATTTATCATTGTCGTGTGATCCGTATCCGCGTTCGCTTTATTGGTTATGTTATTTTGTCGACGAGAGAGTAACGACACTTTGACTTAGAAGAACATGAGACCATTCGTTTCATACCTTTGAGTGCGACTTTTAAGATAATACCTTATTTTTTTTCATTTTTAGTTAATTCGACTTGGTCGTTTCCAGAATTAGAAAGTTTTGACCCCAAAAAAAAGTAATATTTTTTTTAATAAAAAAAATAGTTTTGTAAAATAAAAAATGTTGGGTGTCGAGATACCAAATGCCAAGTGATGTGGACCACTTTGTTTAGCAGTCCGCTGGCGTGACTCTTAGTACGACGGTACTATGAGTTGTACCCGCTGTGTAGACTAAGTTGGAACATTTGAAACACATTCGAGTTGTGATGGATAGACACATTGTGTGACGACACATAGTGTTCTTTTCTCCCTCGTATGCGTGGTACACTTTAGGTGATTGGTGTATCTTATCCTTAAAGGTAAGATAATATTTTTAACGCGGATGAGCCAAGTAAAATGACATGTTAGTTGCGATCAAAGTATTTTGTGTCTATAAATTTCAAGATTTGTTTAAACGCTAGAAAATTTTCGAATTGGCTTTCTAAACGTGGTAACTTGTGTGTTCGTCTAGACCTTTCAAAATTTGGTGCCGACCTTTTACTTGAGCTAATTGTATTTGAATCTCTAGTATAATACGAGGGAGTGGGGATGTAACCGACCGAGAGCGCAATTCCCGTTAATTAAAGTGTTGCATGTGTAATAGCATTGCATACAAGCTTCATGTGCATTATTTGCATTCTCTTGAAGTATGTTCGTAATTTCATTAAAAAATTTTCTTAAGTTTCGGGGACGAAGCTTCATTTTAAGGGGGATATAATGTAATACCCCATATTTAAGTAAGGGGTTATTTGGTCATTTCGGAAAAATATGTGAAAATTTAGAGAAATTAGTATTTCAAACATATCAATGATTTTTCTTAATTTTAAAGTATAATGGTGTTAATTGACATCTATGATGATATCAATTTTTAATTTGGGATTATTTTGTAGTTTTTAAAACTTGGATGATACTATACGAAACTTATTTGTGTACTTGAGATATACTTGTAGTTTTCTAAAATTTGATTTTAACATTTATATACAAAGTGGTGTATTTGAAATTTTCTGGAAAATTTATTATTTATGAAAATTAACTTATATGTGTGAGCTATTAATTGAAAATTATCTTTTCACCCCTCAATTTTTGGCACTTCTCATTTATACCCCTCTTGCATATGGAATTTTGTAGTTATCTTAAATGTCCTGTATTTGAATGTCAACCCTCATTCTCTTGGTAATCCAATTCCTACCCCAACTATGGTGTTGGGAGACTTTTTAATTGTATTTTTTTTATCCCTTAATTTTTGGCTATCGATTCTTTAGCCCCATCCACAACTCCTCTAATTTTGTTCTAAATACAACCAACTACCCCCTCCATCACTTTGGTCAACACCAATAATATAATTCATTCTTATTTCTACTCCTATTAAAATAACACTACTTATGAAAATCTACACATGTACACACTCTTATACTTACACCAACTCACCATCACTCATCCCATTCATCACCACAACTTCCTACCTCTTTCTCCCTCAATTATTCATATGATTTTCTCTTCAAGAACACCCATACATGCTTTCTCCTCTCTCTCAATATCTCCATTCCCGTTTTTGGGTGTTGACCTTCACAAAACACCATCAAATCTTCATTTTCAAGCCTCCAAAACATGAAAAACTTTAGTCCAAGCATAGTATGATCATGGAGGGGGAGTTATTTCATCATTCTTCTCAAGGATTGAAGGTCAATTTCACTCTTTTCCTCCACCATTTCTTGAATCTTTGGGTAAACTTTCTTCTAGTCTTGAATTCATTCATGCATGTCCATCTCTTGCTTTGATTGATGAAATTTCATCTTAGTTTTCTTCATCTCCATGCTTGATTCTTAATTTTCATGGTTAGATCATGTGATTGACTCCAAAATGTTTGACTATTTCATGAAACTCACACTAAAACACATATGCACTTTGTAAAAATCTTGGTAGTTGCACTTGCATGTCAAGAAAATTTTGATCATTTGTGTAAGGAGCATTTAAAAGTCTTAATTAATGCCTAAATGTTTTAATTTGGGAGAAAATCAAGTCTCTATAAGTTGCATGTGTCATATAATTGATTTGATCATGTTTTAAGTGCTCTAGGTGAAAATTGCACATTTTTTCAATCTGACCAGTTTTTGAAAAACGTATATTATCTCTAAATTTTGTCTCTGTAGAATTTTTAAATCATTCATATTCTGAAACTAGACTAAGAGAGGGTCATTTTGAAAGAAAATTCAACTCCATAGCCTTTTTGGTTAATGAGATATGCTCATTCTAAGTTGCAAGTTGTCTGAAACTCTGTTTTTGGACAAGTTTTACCATTTTTTTTAAAAATCTCATTTCCAGAAACCTATAGCACCAAATATTTCTTGTGATGAAACTAGACACATATGGGATTCATTCTGGAGAATATGGGCATTTTTCCTGTTCTTCAAGTAGTAGTAATTGTTCTTCAAAGTTTAAACTTTCTTCCAAACTTGTCTCTGCATAGCAGTGTTTGTTATTTTTGTAACTTGAGTTTCATAATAGCTATGCATGATTTTCTTGGTGTTTCTGAAATAAGACACATGTAGGTTCATCATACATTAATTTCGAAATTTTAGGAGATGATATGATATGGTAAATATGTCTCCAAAGTAAGAGCTACAATTCTGTCCAGAATTGTAGTTTCACATTTTTTAGAAAACTTGAATTTTTGAACTTCAAGGTGTTTTGTTGGACTTGTTTTGATATTTAAACATCATTATATGTGCATTAGTGAAATTTATGACTATGTACATGTAGGTTTGCATTTTTATTATGCATGTGTGATTGGTTGTAACGAGTACGTTATACGTGTGATTGTAGACATCGACCTCGTAGGAGAGAGCGGTTGTCGTCGGAGTGCTAGGCTTAGTTTCTTGCTTTTAATTGTGCTTCATCTCAGTGGTAAGTACATATGTACGGACTTTTTATATCAAAATGTGCGTTTGTGCTTGATGTTTCAAATGAATGTTTGTTATATGAAATAGTATGAGAATGCATGTTTTCCACTCGAATGTTGTTAAACTATTTAATTCATCTCCTTTGAGAACTCTCGGAAATTACTTGTGAAATTTTGATATTCCGATTCTGGTTATGTGAAAGAGAAGAAATAAAATACCTCTAATAGACTTAGGACGATGTACAGAGTACTGTTATTAATGGGAGGCGTCAAGCGATCCTCCATTTTCTTATGACTAAGACCATTGAAGCAATGCTTCTTATTATTGGATAGAACGTCAATGTTCAAAAATCCGCCCCCGATGAGCCAAAAGGTACCAAGTTATTGAGGCCAAGGGTTTTATAGAGCTATAGAGTGCTACTTATACTTGTAAGGGTCACTACGGAATAGGGGTGTCGACACTTAAGGCGTTTTAGCTAATGTTGTGAGCGGGGTTGACGAATGGGCTCCCTTAACGCTCGGGTGAAATAGGGTTTGATAGACCCTAGAAGGAACCCTTAGTGCTTATTTCGTGATCCCTCTGTTTACATCGATCCTGCTGGTGGCTCTTGACACGCCTCAGCTAAATTAAACTGTTGATTGAAGTCGAAACTAAAACTTGACTACTTATTAATATTTTTTTTGTGGCTCTTGATATGCCCTAATCGATTGAAGTGAATTGTAAATCTTGGCTACTCATGAACTACTACCGTTATCAGTTCAAATTAACTTGTTTACTCTGGATATTTTACCAGCTACTCGTGGTTTCTCAATGTTCTTAAATTGAGAGGTTTTTGTTACTCGGTTACTTCAATTTGATCCAAATTCTCCAATATGATAGTTTTACTGTTTAAATCTTCTGATTTGTTTCAACTCATGCTTCCGTGCCACTCGTTGCTTTACATGTCGTAGTGTGTACTTACTCAGTTTTTACTGATCAATTTCTTCAAAACTGCGTCGGCTTTTGCCATTTTAAAACCGCAGGTCGTCAATCAAAGTGGGGGATGGGAACGCTGGAACGAGACGAAGAAGTATAGCTTAAATTAGATCACTTAGTAGATCACATAGAATATTTCAAATCACATTACATTTGTAAACTTATCTTCTCAAGATTGTTCTATTTATTAGATGAAATGTAATCTTAATAGTTAATATTCTACTTTTGGTTATCGATTGTCTCTTTAATTCTGAACCGAGATCCCGGGCTGTTTCAGATGATATCAGAGCATCGGTTCTCCGGTTAATGAGACTTTTCGATTTCCTTAAGTAGATTAAAAAGAAAGATAACACGTTTTCAAAATTTTAAAATTTATTAGGATATCTCAATTTGGTAATAACAAAGTAAGCAAGCCGCGGGGGATTTTAGGGTACTTACGTATTCTTAAACACGATTTGTACCGTACTTGTTGATTAATTGTTACTTGCTAATTGGTATGTGCTCCATGCAGAATCTACTTGCTTATTAATATGTTTGCTATCCATTGAGCATATTTGCTTACTCTATAGAAATGATTTATCATTGTCGTGTGATCCGTATCCGCGTTCGCTTTATTGGTTATGTTATTTTGTCGACGAGAGAGTAACGACACTTTGACTTAGAAGAACATGAGACCATTCGTTTCATACCTTTGAGTGCGACTTTTAAGATAATACCGTATTTTGTTTCATTTTTAGTTAATTCGACTTGGTCGTTTCCAGAATTAGAAAGTTTTGACCCCAAAAAAAAGTAATATTTTTTTTAATAAAAAAATAGTTTTGTAAAATAAAAAATGTAGGGTGTCGAGATACCAAATGCCAAGTGATGTGGACCACTTTGTTTAGCAGTCCGCTGGCGTGACTCTTAGTACGACGGTACTATGAGTTGTACCCGCTGTGTAGACTAAGTTGGAACATTTAAAACACATTCGAGTTGTGATGGATAGACACATTGTGTGACGACACATAGTGTTCTTTTCTCCCTCGTATGCGTGGTACACTTTAGGTGATTGGTGTATCTTATCCTTAAAGGTAAGATAATACTTTTAACGCGGATGAGCCAAGTAAAATGACATGTTAGTTGCGATCAAAGTATTTTGTGTCTATAAATTTCAAGATTTGTTTAAACCCTAGAAAATTTTCGAATTGGCTTTCTAAACGTGGTAACTTGTGTGTTCGTCTAGACCTTTCAAAATTTGGTGCCGACCTTTTACTTGAGCTAATTGTATTTGAATCTCTAGTATAATACGAGGGAGTGGGGATGTAACCAACCGAGAGCGCAATTCCCGTTAATTAAAGTGTCGCATGTGTAATAGCATTGCATACAAGCTTCATGTGCATTATTTGCATTCTCTTGAAGTATGTTCGTAATTTCATTAAAAAATTTTCTTAAGTTTCGGGGACGAAGCTTCATTTTAAGGGGGATATAATGTAATACCCCATATTTAAGTAAGGGGTTATTTGGTCATTTCGGAAAAATATGTGAAAATTTAGAGAAATTAGTATTTCAAACATATCAATGATTTTTCTTAATTTTAAAGTATAATGGTGTTAATTGACATCTATGATGATATCAATTTTTAATTTGGGATTATTTTGTAGTTTTTGAAACTTGGATGATACTATACGAAACTTATTTGTGTACTTGAGATATACTTGTAGTTTTCTAAAATTTGATTTTAACATTTATATACAAAGTGGTGTATTTGAAATTTTCTGGAAAATTTATTATTTATGAAAATTAACTTATATGTGTGAGCTATTAATCGAAAATTATCTTTTCACCCCTCAATTTTTGACACTTCTCATTTATACCCCTCTTGCATATGGAATTTTGTAGTTATCTTAAATGTCCTGTATTTGAATGTCAACCCTCATTCTCTTGGTAATCCAATTCCTACCCCAACTATGGTGTTGGGAGACTTTTTAATTGTATTTTTTTTATCCCTTAATTTTTAGCTATCGATTCTTTAGTCCCATCCACAACTCCTCTAATTTTGTTCTAAATACAACCAACTACCCCCTCCATCACTTTGGTCAACACCAATAAAATAATTCATTCTTATTTCTACTCCTATTAAATTAACACTACTTATGAAAATCTACACATGTACACACTCTTATACTTACACCAACTCACCATAACTCATCCCATTCATCACCACAACTTCCTACCTCTTTCTCCCTCAATTATTCATATGATTTTCTCTTCAAGAACACCCATACATGCTTTCTCCTCTCTCTCAATATCTCCATTCCCGTTTTTGGGTGTTGACCTTCACAAAACACCATCAAATCTTCATTTTCAAGCCTCCAAAACATGAAAAACTTAAGTCCAAGCATAGTATGATCATGAAGGGGAGTTATTTCATCATTCTTCTCAAGGATTGAAGGTCAATTTCACTATTTTCCTCCACCATTTCTTGAATCTTTGGGTAAACTTTCTTCTAGTCTTGAATTCATTCATGCATGTCCATCTCTTGCTTTGATTGATGAAATTTCATCTTAGTTTTCTTCATCTCCATGCTTGATTCTTCATTTTCATGGTTAGATCATGTGATTGACTCCAAAATGTTTAACTATTTCATGAAACTCACACTAAAACACATATGCACTTTGTAAAAATCTTGGTAGTTGCACTTGCATGTCAAGAAAATTTTGATCATTTGTGTAAGGAGCATTTAAAAGTCTTAATTAATGCCTAAAATGTTTTAATTTGGGTGAAAATCAAGTCTCTATAAGTTGCATGTGTCATATAATTGATTTGATCATGTTTTAAGTGCTCTAGGTGAAAATTGCACATTTTTTCAATCTGACCAGTTTGTGAAAAACGTATATTATCTCTAAATTTTGTCTCTGTAGAATTTTTAAATCATTCATATTCTGAAACTAGACTCATAGAGGGTTATTTTGAAAGAAAATTCAACTCCATAGCCTTTTTGGTTAATGAGATATGCTCATTCTAAGTTGCAAGTTTTCTGAAACTCTGTTTTTGGACAAGTTTTACCATTTTTGTTAAAAATCTCATTTCCAGAAACCTATGGCACCAAATATTTCTTGTGATGAAACTAGACACATAAGGGATTCATTCTGGAGAATATGGGCATTTTTCCTATTCTTCAAGTAGTAGTAATTGTTCTTCAAAGTTTAAACTTTCTTCCAAACTTGTCTCTGCATAGCAGTGTTTGTTATTTTTGTAACTTGAGTTTCATAATAGCTATGCATGATTTTCTTGGTGTTTCTGAAATTAGACACATGTAGGTTCATCATACATTAATTTCGAAATTTTAGGAGATGATTTGATATGGTAAATATGTCTCCAAAGTAAGAGCTACAATTCTGTCCAGAATTGTAGTTTCACATTTTTTAGAAAACTTGAATTTTTGAACTTCTAGGTGTTTTGTTGGACTTGTTTTGATATTTAAACATCATTATATGTGCATTAGTGAAATTTATGACTATGTACATGTAGGTTTGCATTTTTATTATGCATGTGTGATTGGTTGTAACGAGTACGTTATACGTGTGATTGTAGACATCGACCTCGTAGGAGAGAGCGGTTGTCGTCGGAGTGCTAGGCTTAGTTTCTTGCTTTAAATTGTGCTTCATCTCAGTGGTAAGTACATATGTACGGCCTTTTTATATCAAAATGTGTGTTTGTGCTTGATGTTTCAAATGAATGTTTGTCATATGAAATAGTATGAGAATGCATGTTTTCAACTCGAATGTTGTTAAACTATTTAATTCATCTCCTTTGAGAACTCTCGGAAATTACTTGTGAAATTTTGATATTCCGATTATGGTTATGTGAAAGAGAAGAAATAAAATACCTATAATAGACTTAGGACGATGTACAGAGTACTGTTATTAATGGGAGGCATCAAGCGATCCTCCATTTTCTTATGCCTAAGACCATTGAAGCAATGCTTCTTATTATTGGATAGAACGTCAATGTTCAAAAATCAGCCCCCGATGAGCCAAAAGGTACCAAGTTATTGAGGCCAAGGGTTTTATAGAGCTATAGAGTGCTACTTATACTTGTAAGGGTCACTACGGTATAGGGTGTCGACATTTAAGGCCTTTTAGCTAATGTTGTGAGCGGGGTTGACGAATGGGTCCCTTAACGCTCGGGTGAAATAGGGTTTGACAGACCCTAGAAGGAACCCTTAGTGATTATTTCGTGATCCCTCTGTTTACATCGATCCTGCTGGTGGCTCTTGACACGCCTCAGCTAAATTAAACTGTTGATTGAAGTCGAAACTAAAAATTGACTACATATTAATATTTTTTTGTGGATCTTGATATGCCCTAATCGATTGAAGTGAATTGTAAATCTTGGCTACTCATGAACTACTACCGTTATCAGTTCAAATTAACTTGTTTACTCTGGATATTTTACCAGCTACTCGTGGTTTCTCAATGTTCTTAAATTGAGAGGTTTTTGTTACTCGGTTACTTCAATTTGATCCAAATTCTCCAATATGATAGTTTTACTGTTTAAATCTTCTGATTTGTTTCAACTCATGCTTCCGTGCCACTCGTTGCTTTACATGTCGTAGTGTGTACTTACTCAGTTTTTACTGATCAATTTCTTCAAAACTGCGTCGGCTTTTGCCATTTTAAAACCGCAGGTCGTCAATCAAAGTGAGGGATGGGAACGCTGGAACGAGACGAAGAAGTATAGCTTAAATTAGATCACTTAGTAGATCACATAGAATATTTCAAATCACATTACATTTGTAAACTTATTTTCTCAAGATTGTTCTATTTATTAGATGAAATGTAATCGTAATAGTTAATATTCTACTTTTGGTTATCGATTGTCTCTTTAATTCTGAACCGAGATCCCGGGCTGTTTCACTACCAACCCAATTAGGAAGAAGCAAAACGGCTACCTTCAGTCCGCTAGTAGAGAAAGTTGCAAGAAAGATGAAGGGGTGGAAAGGAGCTTCCTTATCAGCTATAGGCAGGGAGGTATTAATTAAATCCGTCGTACAAGCTATCCCAAATTACACAATGAGTTGTTTCCTTTTGCCGGTCAAAATTTGTCAAGATTTAGAAAGGGTTGTCAGAAACTTTTGGTGGGGAGGTGAAGAGAATAAGAACAAGATACATTGGGTAGCTTGGTCAAAAATGAAGGAATATCGCGAAAGAGGCGGTTTGGGCTTTCAGGACTTTCAAGACTTCAATATTGCTATGCTCGCAAAGCAATCTTGGAGGTTTTTGCAAAACCCGGATTCCCTAGTTAGCAGAGTGTTTAAAGACAAGTATTTTCGTAACTCATCCTTTATGCAACTTGTAGTGAAGAAATCGACTCAAATCTCCTATGCTTTTAGGAGTATTTTAGCGGGAAGAGAATTGCTCAAGAGTGGACTTGTTTGGAAGATTAAAGATGGTAGCAACGTCAAAGTTTTTGGAGATAGGTGGCTGCTACGGCCAAACACTTTCAAGCTAATAACTACATGCCCGCCGGGTTTGGAGAATATGATGGTGAAGGAGCTCATAGATGAAGATAGTGGAGAATGGAATGTTGAAAGGGTGGCTCAAACAGTCTGGCCCATCGACGTGGAAGCAGTTCTTCAAGTTCCAATCGGATGTAATGCCAATAGTGACTCATGCTACTGGACATTTTCGGAAGATGGTGTTTATTCGGTCAGCTCTGGTTACAAAGCCCAGAGAATGGCCTCTGCTCTGCAAGACTCCTCCTCTGATTGTAATTATGAAAATGCTTGGTTGAAAAAGGTCTGGTCTTTGAAGATTCCGAAGAAACTCATTCTGCCTTCTCGGAGGATCTTTCATTCAGCGCTTCCGGTTGCAAGCAAGCTCCTCAGACGCGGTGTCACAGTGCCTGCAAGTTGTGCTTTGTGTGGATATCCCTTCGAAGATATTGAACACTTATTGTTTTTGTAGCCATTCAATCCAGATCTGGAAAGCAATATTGGGGGATGAATTTGTGATCGATGGTGAGATTGGTATTAAAGAGAATATGATCAAATTCTTTGCAAAGGAGAGTAAGCTAAGATGTGAGCAATTCACTCTTGCAATCTGGGTGATTTGGTCAAATCGAAATGCAGTTGTATTTGAAGGGAAAGGTGAAGATCCAGGTACGGCAGCAAGCAGAGGGGTGGAGCTGCTAGAATGGTACAAGACGGCTAATGTTTCCGGCAACATAGAGGAGAGAGGGGCGGTGAATGCTCAGAGTCAAAACCACTGGACGTTGCCGAAGGAAAATTTTGCCAAAGTTAATGTCGATGCAGCTTGGCGGGAGCACTCTCCGACAACGGGCGTGGGATCAGTAATCAGAAACGATAGAGGACTTTTTATAGCATCTCGGCAAAGGAGAACACCCAGACAAAGAAACCCATTAATGGCGGAGCTTGTCGCTGCTCGTGAAGGATTGGGTTTGGCTTTTGATATGGGATGCAAGAACATCGTCCTTGAGCTCGACAGCTTGGTAGCTATGGTGCTACTGCGTGATGGTAAGATTGGCAAAATCAAAGAACTGACTGCCATCTCAGATCTAAAGGAAGTGCTGGAAACAATTAGGACGAAGTTAACACTTTTTGATGCAGTGGAATTTTCACATGTTCGCCGCGAAGGAAACGAGTTTGCTCATCTGCTAGCTGCGAAAGCAATGTTAGAAGATGATATTAGTTATTTTTCACAAACGCCTGATTGGGCCATTGATGTACAAAACGCTGATCTTTTGGGGTTGACTACCCAGTAATAAATTTTGAACTTTCCATAAAAAAAAAAAGAATTGGGCTAGTTTAGGAAATGCTAAAACTGTTTTTTAAAAAGGCAAAAAGATCATTTGGAAGAGAAAGTTTACTAAAAATGGAAAGTAAGTTGAAAGAGAAAAGACTTCCCAATAAGAAAGTAAGCTGAAAGAGAAGAAACATATGTAATATCTATTTTGTAACATGTTCCATTACATTATAGTAGTATCAAGTGGTAAACAAGTAAAATAAATCCTATATTAGGCATTGGATAGGCTCAAACTTCTATGGTATCGGTATACATTTTATACGTGTTGATGTTTTAAAGAGTTCGAAACCCATTCCTCGAAAGTATAACGAAATTTACTAACGAAATAGTTGCCCGGGCCCGAACAATATAATTCTACGTTTAACGGTTGTATACATCAGATCAGAGAATAACTAATGGTCTGGGGTGATTATTATTAGCTGTAAATGACCGGGTTGCAAACTAAAGAACCATATTTAATTGAGTTTAACCAAATAACGAATGTTCTGGGGCATTCTAGTGAAAATAACTTAACAGATGGTCAATATGTTCAATTTTAGGATTGGTCAAATGTGGGGACAGTGAATAAATAATCAGAAACGGCAGAAATACCCTCCATTTGGATAATTGTGATTCTATGTTTCTGACAGGTTGGTGGTCCGCACTGGGTACGAATGGACCCCCGCTCCAGATTTTGCCAGTGACGTCCTCAGAGATTTACGACCGTTGGATGGTGTGGCGATGGGGAAGCGGCGGAATTGAATTAATACTATGATTTTCGTTCCTTTTATAACGAGGTTAGTTAAACTGGCTCAATCGTTGATGACAAATTGACAATTCATCAATCAATTATAATAAAATCGGAAAACAATCTGCATATCTATTTAAACTAAGTAAGAAAATAACCTTCTCACTAAAAGGAAAAGAAAATTACCAATTTTAGAAAAAGAAACATGTCAAGTGTCATGTCACCTGCTACAATAAAAAAATTTGAACTAATCAAATAATAAAAAATAGAAAGTCTATGTGTTAAAACAAATCAAATAATAAAAAATAAAAATTAGTAATAAAGAGATCAGCTGTTCTCAAGTAAAAATTATAATACTCAAATGCAGAATATCACAAATTTTGTCTTCATTCAATTGCTACTTCGATAATTTTTATAACAACAAATTAGATTTGAAATAACATTCATTTCATGTTTTCCAAAAAAAAAAACACTATAATCTTCTCATAAAATTCATTATTTTTTTTGTGCCTCTTCTAAAAAAAATATACATAATTTTTCTTTATAAAAAATATTAGTATACGTTGCATTATTTTCTTTCTGTCACCGTTCATTTAAAATTATCCGATTAGAAATAAGATTTCAAAATTATAAATTATTACTACAAATTAGATCATAGTTGAAGTACTAGCTTATCAACTCTCAATTTTCTCCTAAAAAAAACTCTCAATTTGATTGATTCGTATTTTATGACTCAAACTTCTCTCTATTTTTTTTAAATAACTTCTCTCTAAAATTTGAACCTCATCAACACGCAGAAGTTAATTTCATGGCTGTAAATCGCACGGTCAAAATATCTCGAAATAGCATTATTTTAATTAAATATCTCGAAATAGCATGAAAATAATTAAATGAAACATGAGTAATTTATTCTTCAATAATCTAAAAGAAAATGTCCCCCCTCACTTTAGGTGCATTTCAAAACTTTGCAAAAAAAAAAAAAAAAAGGTGCATTCAAAAATAAAACCGGGGGTCAACAGGCTACGTCCGGTAGCCGGTAATGAAAAGCTTAATTTAGTCACAAAACATTCCAGAAAAGGGGAATTTAGGGCTACCTAAGCGTGTGTGCCCTCTCCCTAATTCCCTTCCTCTGCCGCTCCTTCTTCTCCATAAAACAAACCCAAAACACTCACTCGGTCTCTTACATTTTGTCATGTAAAACGTCCCTGAACCAGTCCAAATCGCCACTCCAAATCTCTCCAAAACCCTTTTACAAGTCGTCCATGGCGTCGTCTCTACTGGGTTTGATCTGCATTCCGTTGCTGTTCGTCCTCTGTTTCGCCGGAGACCCTTTTGCCCACTTCGAATTGGACTACACTTACATCACTGCTTCTCCTCTAGGAATACCTCAACAGGTGTATAAACTTACCCCTCTCTCGAAACTTTTTGAATTCCGCTTTTCACGCCTTTTTTGGTTACCCATTTTCGCTTTAGTTCCGTTGACATTCCCCTAAAATGTTTGTTTCGATGGGTTCAAGCGAATTCTACTTTTCTGGGTTTTTTGTTCTTTTACATACATTTGAAAATGATTAATGTGTAGTTTTTTTTTTTGAAATGATCTATGTATAGTTAATGGTATGGAATTAAGGATTGTATACACGGGTTTGTGGGTTTCATGTATGATTTTTTGTTATGCGTTATTGGCTTTGCAATGGATTATCCTGTGATTTTTGGGTTTCTTCTTTGGTGGTAGATTCAATGATTTTGGGAGAACATCGGTTTCGCCAGCTTTTTCCTAGTTTGACTTTTACCATTGCTCACGGGTAACTTTGACCCGGTGGTTTGACTAGAAAAACGATGCAAGAATTTGGTAATCTTTTGATGGGTTTGTGGAGTAGAGTTTACTATACAACACCATGAAAAGATTACCAAAAAATTGCGTTGTTTTTGGTATCCAAATCACCAGGTCAAAGTGACATAGTTAGGAGTGGAAAAGTCAAACCAGGAAGAAGATGGCGAAACACAGGTAGTGATCAATTGTATAATTCACATAAACATGTTGAAACTATTATTTAGTATTTATGGTACTCAATCACTGATTTTTCCTGATTAAATGTTTATTTTTCATATTTTAAATTTTGTCACCCCTGCTTTATTGTTACTTGTATTCATGTGCTAGATGGTTTTTGAAAGCTGATGAAAATTGTCTATGGGGAGTGATTTTCACAATTTTGGTTCGTCACTTCGGTTTTCAGGTCATAGCAGTCAATGGGAAGTTCCCTGGTCCAGTTCTTAATGTCACCACTAATAACAATGTTGTGGTAAATGTGAAGAACAAATTGGATGAGGATCTCCTTGTTACCTGGTGAGATTCAATCTGTTACTTGTGCTGTATTCTTTCTTTGTCCCCTCTTTTAATTTGAAGTAGAGTTTGTGAGGCCTTCTAGGTAATCTTTGTTGCTTCCTCTTTTGACAGGCCTGGGGTGCAGATGCGACGCTCTTCTTGGCAAGATGGTGTTCTGGGCACTAACTGCCCCATCCCTGCAAAACAGAACTGGACATACCAGTTTCAGGTCAAGGATCAGATCGGTAGTTACTTCTACTTCCCATCGCTCAATCTTCAGAGAGCCTCTGGTGGATTCGGCTCCTTTGTTATCACTAACCGGAAAGTTATCGCTTTGCCATTCAATGTACCGGATGGGGATATTGTCATTACAATTGGTGATTGGTACACTCGGAACCACACGGTTGGTATTTTTTGTACCATCGATTATGCATGGCAACGTATTTGTAATTTCATTATTTCAAGAACATGTAACATTAGTCTTTATTGTTTCATAGGCATTGAGAACTGCCCTTGATAATGGACATGAGCTGGGCAAGCCAGATGGAGTTCTCATAAATGGGAAGGGGCCTTACAAATATAATGCTACACTGGTCCCGGATGGCATTGATTACGAAACCATCAATGTTGAGCCAGGTAAATCATTATTATTGGCGAGCACTATTGCTGTAGGCTGCTAATCTACTTTTTAGTGGCACACACAGCCAGAACAGTCAAGTTTTTCGAATTTTTATATTTAACCGTTGCCCTATTCAAGCTCAATAGTGTCCTAGTTAAGTTGTTAAACGGCTATATTAAAGTTCAGCAGTGCCCCATATACCTTTATTTTATCACTTACTGACTCCAATAATTATGACTGTTATCATACTAAGAGAGTTTTATGCTTGACCTTCTCTTCAGTTGGAAGCCACTTTTGATGTCATAGTTGAGTCCTTTGTTGCCCTTTTTTTGCCAGATACATAGAACATCATTTTACAAATCAAACTGAAGTACAACCTAACTACACAAATCGAATGTCCCAGGGTTTGAACCCTGGTGATGAACTTGGGCATCAAAATCCTTTCCACTTGGACACCACTTGTTCTCTGTTGCCCTTTTATGTTTTCAAAATTATACTATGTGGTAAATCTGCAACCAGTTCATTTAGTTAAAGGATATGAGGATACATGGAAGCTATGTACATAACCACTGCAACGTGATTTAAAAAGGTAATCAAATGAATATATTTGCACACACTTGACACAGCTTGATGCTTGTCCGTACTCTGTCATATGCTTCATTAAAGTTTGTGCAAGCATTTACTTATATTTAATTTGGTTACACCTAACAGAAACCATGCACTTGTGCTCAGGAAGCTACCTGTTATCATTATCGTAGAACTGGGTTTCGAGTGTTAAGGTCATTGATGAATCCTGACTTGCGTGTTAGGTTCACACCCTGAATCATGTGTAGTTTTTGTACATGAGTGTGTGCATCGGTGTGCTTTGACTTAATGAGTTGATTGCGGTCACATCATCACAAACTTGTTGCTTTTGCAGTGCCTTGAGTTGACTTCTGTTGCTGTATTTTGCTTTCTTGATCTGAACTGGCTATAATGCATCTCCCTGCAGGAAAAACTTACAGAATCCGTGTACATAATGTTGGAACTTCAACATGTTTGAATTTCCGCATCCAGAACCATAATTTGCTTCTAGCAGAAACTGAGGGTTTTTACACATCCCAACAGAACTATTCTAGCCTAGATATCCATGTTGGGCAGTCCTACTCCTTTCTGGTGACTATGGATCAGAATGCTAGCAGTGATTACTATGTTGTTGCAAGTGCCAGGTTCGTGAATGAGTCACTTTGGCAAAGAGTTACTGGCGTTGCTGTCTTGCATTATTCCAATTCCAAAGGGAATGCAGCAGGTCCACTACCTGATCCACCGAATGATTTTTATGATGCAGCATTTAAGATAAACCAGGCCAGATCCATCAGGTATGTTATCTCATGTCTTTCAAGTTGAAACTGCAAGAGCTTATTATTTTCTCTTTCCTCTTATGTTTCGCAAGCATCATTTGGCATAGCATTGATATTTCCCCCCAAAGCATTCCCATTTCTATGAACTTAGAACTTTATTATTGCTCCGCCTGATAAAATGCTTTTGGAATGAATAGACCAGTACTTTTCTTCAACAAAACTCCGCCTTTGCCCTTTGGATTGAGGGACACATTGATTAGTTCACATGGAATCAGATAACAGAGCATTGAATTTTTTTGTAGAAGAAAAAGATGAATGAATGGTTTTGTTTTTTTAACAAGGCATATATAGGCAGAGTTGGTGCATCTGATCCTCCTTATTCTTTTTTTAATCGATTGATTGGAAACTTAAGCTCCATGAAAGAACTTATTCTTCCTTGATTGGTCACAATTTTGTATATGATTCTAGTGGCACCATTTCTTTCTGTTTAAAAATCTCTAATCAGCACAGAACATGCTGGTAGATAAGCCTTACATCAATGTGAGAAAACGTTACATAATTAATAATTTGTATCAGAACTTTGGGAACTAGTACGTCTGATGCAGAAACATCTCTCCTATGTATAACATCTATCTGAAATCTTGGGTTAATGAAGACAGAGGAATCTGTTATCTGGTAACGAAACATGTACTGATCCCCAATTGATTTTCATAATGAAATCATATAAAAAAGTGCGCCTTTGGTGTTGAATCCAGTCTCATGCTTTATCAGACTGTTATGAAAACCAAAACTAAGTTTCAGCACCAAGTGTTCACTCTGACTTAAACTCTTTTGTTACTTCTTGTTTTGCCATGACATCCTTCCAGTGAATATAGCAACATCTCTGAGTTGACTAATTTCATTTTCCTACTTGGATTTGTCAGGCAAAATGGCTCTGCCAGTGGTGCTCGCCCAAACCCACAAGGTTCATTTAAGTATGGTTTGGTCAATGTGACTGAAACTTATGTGATACGGAGCATGCCACCGGTGGTTATTGATGGCAAACTCCGAGCTACACTTAATGGAATTTCCTTTGTCAATCCAGATACACCTATTAGGCTTGCCGATCAGTTTAATGTGCGAGGTGCATACAAACTCGATTTTCCGATCAAGCCAATGACTGGCCCACCTCGTAGAGACAGATCTGTCATTGATGCTACTTACAAGGGCTTCATCGAGATCATACTGCAGAACAATGATACAGTACCACAAAGTTTCCACATGGATGGTTATTCATTTTTTGTTGTTGGGTAAGTCCTGGTCTTTAGAAATATGATTCATGGGTGATCCATTTTTGCTATAATAGTGACATCGTTACTCCTTCAATTGCAGATTAGATTCCGGGGAGTGGACTGAAAACAGCCGGGGTTCATACAATAGGTGGGATGCAATAGCTCGGTGTACAACTCAGGTTTGTTTTGGTTGTTCTTGAATAATTTCTTTTGTTTATTTTATGTTTGTCCTTCCCGTTTTGCTCTAGGAAAAAACTATGGGTGCTTCCATTTTGCTCGGTTTACACACAAGCATGAATCTGGGATAGGGTAAAAGACACTTTCACCCTCTCAAGTTTGATGCAAAGGCTCTTTCACCCCTTCAAAATGCCAAATTTCTGGTCACCTACCCTCCCTGATTGTGACCCAGTTAGTCTGAGGGTGGGGCTTTGTCACCGATAGTAGTTTCGGGAACAAATTTTCCCTGTTAGAGTACGGAATGACACTACCCGGGGGTGTAAGTATCCTGAAGTTTGGCATCCTGAAGGGGTGAAATTGTCCTTTCCCAAACTGGAAGGGGTGGAAGTGTCTTTTACCCCCTCGGGATAATGATGGTTATTAGGGATGTACAGGTTCAGTTTGGTTCGGTTTTAACTGACCGTAAAAACTCAAAACGGGTATTCTCAATTTGGTTTCCTTCGTACGCAGTTTGGTTTGCGGTTAACCTAATATAAGATATTACCTGAAAAAAGTACTAATGTGAAAACTAAACTAAACAGTCAAGTAAGGACTCAATAAAATCTATCACCATTTACTCGATTTTCAATGCATCTTTTCCCCATAAGACACAAGAACTAAAGGAATATGAACAAAATCTTCTATCTTAAATATGAGAAGTTTAGTATTTTGTGTTTTCGGTACACGTCATGTATGCATATCGGTTAAACAGTTCTGTTTGGTTTGGTTTTAAGTTTGAAAAAATTCCAAACCACACCTCACGGTTTGGGATTCTAAAAACCTACACTGGACCATTTTTGCGCAGTTTGGTTTGCAGTTCCCCTGGTTTGAACTTGCATCCTTAATGGTTATTCCACTCTAAATGCTAGTCTGGTGTTAGTACTAAATATAGTTCTGCTTGCTCTATTCAATTATGGATATAGACCTACTTGAAGCTGTATGTTTCTATGCATTGGTTACTTCTCTTTTGCCCTAAAATCAGAATGCACATTGAGAAGTTGCTTCTGTGCTGATGAGTATAGGTTTTCCCTGGGGGATGGACTGCTATTTTGGTATCTCTTGACAATGTGGGAGTGTGGAATCTGCGGACGGAAAACCTGGACAGATGGTATCTAGGCCAAGAAACATACATGAGGATTATAAATCCTGAAGACAACAGAACTGAAAATCCCAGGCCTGATAATGTGCGGTTCTGCGGCGCCCTTGCCTACATGCAGCCGTAAAATCTCTCTCTCTCTCTCTCTCTCTCTCTCACTCTCTCTCTCTCTCTCTATATATATATATATATCTCTTTCTCGTTCTCCTCTCTCTCTCTCTCTCTCTCTCTCTCTCTCTCGCTCCCCGGATGCTAGTACTGATTCTGGTTTTATGTTATTTCAGCGCCTCACCATCCTCTTCAGGGTTGCATCTCGGTAGGCAGTCCAAGGTGTTTTCGATTCTGCTGGCGGTGATTGCAGCTGCAGTTTTGGCCTTATAACCAGAGTACATTGGGAGGGTTAGGAAGCTATTGTTGGGTTTAGGAGTTCAGAAAATGTAATTGTTTGTGTAGTTGTGAAGAAAAGAGAGGTTAGCAGTTATTAGCGCAGCTTCTTTAGTTAATTATTAAAGATATTCTCTAAATTCTACTTGACATTTTTATGTGAGAAGAAAATCTCAAGTAGGAGATGATTTATCCAATTATCCTTGGTGCAATTAGTTTTCTGATCTCTCTGTTGCTCTATGCTCTGCTTCTGTTTGCTTAATATCTTTCTAGGATAGAAGACCGAAAGAGGAACATCCTAGGTTTGGTACTTTGACTCACGGTTTCATCTTGAGGTCGATATTCTGTCTTCTGAGGTTTAGGAGGTTGGGGTAGGTTAGCGAGGATGCAGGTATCCTAGCAAGTCGAAGAATCAGCGTCTACCCTATGGAAAACACGAGTTTTGGAGGATCTCTTCGGAAACACGAGCTTTGTAGGATCTCTTGGGAAACTGATTCCCTAGGACCTCTTGGGAAACGGTTCCTTCCTTTTCAACACTGTCAAAAGCGAATCTTTCTCTGGGAAACCGATCCCCTGGGATCTCTTGGGAAACCAATCCAGCTTTTCTACACTGTCAAATGTGAATCTTTCTCTTGGGGAACAGATCCACTGGGACATTTTGAGAAATATATACTTTTCCACATTGTCTAATGCCAATCTTTCTCATGCGAAACAGATCCCTGGGACCTCTTGAAAAACAGATCCCATTGTCATATGTCAATCTTTCTCTTGGGAAACCTGATTTCCCAGGACCTTCCGAGAACGGATCCCTCTTTTTCTGCATTGTCAAATGCCAACCTTAAATCTTGATAGAAGGTACATGGCATTTAACAAAAGTGAGGAATCCATTTCCGCCTTGATTTGTGGTGGATGATGTCGAATTAATCCCCCATTTTGATGGGCTAGTTTCAGACTTTCAGTCCACATGCAATTAACAGGCTGAAATGGGCTAAGTAGCCTACTTTTCCTCAATTAGGTCCTCAATGAAACAGTTAAATACGAAGGCCTAGGCTCATAGCCTCGCAAATAGACGAAGGTATTGCGTGGACCAAGGTCTAAGGCTGTCATGTGGAAATATCTATATAGTGGTTCATATCACTGATAGTAAGGATGTCACACGAAAATGTTCATATCACTGATAATGTTATTTGTGCAATTGAACGTACGTAGTTCATAATTCATTAAAAAAATGTTATGATGTAAACGGTCTGAATCACTATATAGACATTGTTACGTGGTATTCTCAACTTTCAAAATCCTTAACCTCAAGTTGAATTGAATCATCATCTGAGAGAGATGGAGAATCCTTTCAAAAAAACGGAGGATGGAGAAAAAAGAATTGTAAAATTAGCCATGTGGGAGAAGTGTATAATTAACATTCACATGGGGTTGTTTCTAATGAAGTTGGGTAATTGATGTAAACTTAACCTGCACACCAGACATATTTTGATTCAATCTTTAACAGTTAAAAAAGCCAATTAAGTGGTCTATTCTATCCCCTGGTCCTCCCCATGTGGCTCTATTCCTTAAAGTTGTCAAATTGTTTCATCTAAAGCACGCAAACATGAGGTGATAGAACTGAGTAACAGTGTTGGCTTAGGGTAATTTTCTGAGGTTATGATAATAATGTAGTAATTAGTAGTACTAATAGAGATGAGACATTAAAACCTGTGGATTTCTAACACAATATTCAATGGAACTCTATTTCTTCTACTGCTCAAGTGCTCATATTCTTCAATATCATCTCCATATCTCCGTTAAAAAGCTAGTAATTTTTCGCGCAGCATGGGTTAAAATTAGTGTATGTGAGATCATGTTTTGATCAAGACATGTCACTATCTCAGTTTGACAAGCTCACTACTCAACCAACTAAGATAGTAGTACGAAATAGACTAGGGCGCGTTTTATAAACATTAGAGCTTGGTTAGATAATTAAAGGGTACAAGAGCACCAAACCATAGAAACATAAAATCAGGAACTAACGGACCACATGTAGCTTAAAAAACAAACTAGATATACAGAGACTATACATGGCATGGGCAGATGGACATTGATACGCTATAGCCGCACTGAAGTTTTGAAATTCTTAATTTTACACTTATGTGTCGTGTAATTTTTTCAGTTTAGTCCCACAAAAATGCATTATAACCCTCACTCAATTTTCAAAATTAAAATTTTGCCTTCATGCTATTTAACTTTGCCGCACTACTATGAATTGCTTGATCTGCCCTGTATACCTAACCCAACAAGCGAAACAGAAAAGCGCAGGCCGCACAGGTATGAAACTTCAGCAACATCCAAGTCAGACATCTTAGAAACTACGCACCACGGTAGAGGCTAAACATGTTTTTTTAATTCCTGTCGAATCTATATACTAATGATGGTAAGTGTTTTACTATTCACCATGAAATATTGTTTGCTTTCATTCAGATTTGGTGCCAGAATGATAATATGTTGTAAATTTCTGTACATTTCATGTTGCATCACTGATAAATTATTATGCGCTATTTGGAGGCCGTGCCCTCGAACACGGGATTTGCGCTAGTTTTAACTATAATTTGTGCATCCTTGTAAGAGTTGACTACCAAGAGACATGTTTCCTTCCTTCTTAACAAAAAAAAAAAAAAAAACACGTTGACCCTCATGGGGACTTCCTTTATCCTAGGATTCCAATCTGATAATCAAACTGGAGGAGTACAACTGCAGTCTTTGTCTCTCTGTGTGTGTGTGATATTTAGGAAAAGGACAATTTCAGAAGACACGCCAAATGAGTATGTCTGATCCAAGAATGTTTCCCCCATTCAATACAATTCATTGCTTCAACCTTTGACTGATGACTCCACAACATTTATCACAACATACACACACACACATAAATAGCATTAATTCTCCATTTCACTTCCAACATGAAACCAGCTTGTTGCCATTTCAATACTCCTCCAATTCATGACAATCTTAGAAAATGGTGCATTCTCCTCTCTTTCTCCCAAGTTTTTGAGGGTTTGCATGCATTGCTCAGTGGTCTCAGATCAAAGCATTAGTGATTTCTATGCAATGGCTGCTTTCCTTTGTGGTTCTGCTTCATCTCCAGCTGAGATGGTGTATATACATTGGTAATACTACTTAATCAGAAACTCATATACATTGAGGGTTTCAACTTGTTTATATTTCTGGTCTTGCAAAAGTCTTTTTTGATCTTTGCTATAACTACAGTATCTTTTCACCCATCAGTCTCTCTTTGTCCTGTAAGCCTCCTTGGTCCCTGCTGAAAATCTTATACGTCTATTCAGAATAATCTGAGTGAAAAGTTGTGTCCAGAAATTTAAAAAAAACGTTTAGTAGTACAATATGAGGTGAAACACTGCACAGCATGATGTAGTTCAGTAGTTCATGTAGTTTGGAGATTAGACGATCTGCAAATTCTCCATTGATATGTTTTTCCAAATTAACGCCATTACATTAGAACGCATGTTAAAATCCACTACGTTTAATACGTGATTGTAAACAGCCACTGAACTTCATAATCAGTCAAAAATGACCTGTCACACCAAATTCCGATTTGCATTATTAAATGTGTTCCAAGCGTTCCTCTACGCTAAGAGATTGACAATTTTTTTGAGATACTTAATTTACTAATTTTATATATGCAATACACATATAGTTAAAACTTTTTAATTTTATCTCAAAGAAAAACTTTTTAATTAACTGTATGTTTTTTTAGCAGACTTTATCTTTAAGAAGAAGGAAGTCTCTTCTTTAATCATAGAACAGAGAAGGACAATCCTTTTAAGAAAGATATGCACACATACGTGGCTGGCTACGCCTACAACTCGTTGCTTCAAAGTGTTGTTATTATGAGATTTAGTTGAGCTTAAAATTCGTGGCACAGCACAACAATATAGCTTGAACCGTATTAAAAGAGAGCGTAATTTTAAGTCCTAACCCGTTGTATACCCTAATCTATTTTTCCAGCTCCAATTTTTAGATCGTAACACTTCACCAACTTGAGGTATTCCTGGTAATAACTCTTTCACCACGAGGGCTAACTGCTGCAGATGACTGAATATGGTCTCACTTTAAGTGTATTCTTTTCTGTTTCATTCTCAAATTAAAATTTCCCCAATACCTATACGATGCTACAAACATGTAACAACAATACCCTAGTAAAAATATCCGCAATTTATGTCTATATGTTATACCAGTGCTCTTGAGAAAAATCACAAACACTACTTTCAAATTTTTACCACTATTCTTTATATATTACTGTTCGTTTCACCAAGTTCTCTGTAGTGCATCAGTTCACTTTGACCGGCTAATTTACCAAAAGATATGACACGAAATGTGTTAATCTTTTCATATTATTGTAGATATTTCTTAAAGCTACAATATTATAAAAAAATAGCAAATTTTTGTATCAAATCGTTAGCTACATTAGTCGTTCAAAGAGATATCCCTAAATTGGGAGCATTTTGGAGAAACAGGTCAAGTACTTATTAGTATTTGTGCCCTGACTACTTCATTTTCTAGCTCTGCTACTGTATCTCTTATACCTTAGCAACATTTATCTTCGATTGTGCTTTTACTGCGTCATTTTAAACCTTGACTATTGTAGCTTCATCTTGATAAAAAGAATCATAACCTAACATCTTTATGTACTACATCACTTGCTGATTACTTTCTTAAATCTCAAGCAATCCTACGTGTACACGATAGAAAGCTATGAAATTAGCATAAATATAGTAATATATATGTTACTATATATGTACCATATGCGTGGATGGTAAGACATGCCAAGTGTTACATCGCCTTAATTGTCAAGCAAAGTGTGCAAACCAAAAATTAAAACACTCTCTACCCCCATCACACCTTCATGTTAGATCGCTATCGATCGGTCTCAAAAGCAATTAAGTTTATTTAGCAAATTTACAAATTCAAAATATATTTGAAACGAAAAAAGCAGAAAACGACCTTGATATGTATACACAACAAATGCGAATGTCACGTTACAGGCTTGAAATAACAGCCATTAATTACAACAACGAACGATAACGAAATAGAAACAACAAATGCCAGTGTCACGTTACGGGCTTGAAATAACAGCCATTAATTACAACAACGAACGAAATAGAAACAACAAAAGAAAGAGTAAATACGATACGAAGAGTTGCAGTTGTTCCTGGAACACTCCTCCAAAGAGTTCGCTACTAATTCAGAATACAGTTAATGGGTACGTAGGTTATATGTTTCTTGTTTATTATGTACAACAACCTGAATCATCATCATACTCGATGTCTTTTTTCCCCTTAATTCCTAATGAGATCAGAATGTACCTTAATAATTTCCAGACTTTTCATAACATTAATATGTATTGGCTTGTAGATTATTTCCATAGATCCATTGGACAACTGGAGGTTGAAGTTGATGCATTCTCCGGTGGCAACTCCCGTTTCTCCAGCTCTTGAAACATATCAGCCGCCTCCACTGCAGCAGCAACTGGAACATCATCGTTATTATCATTGGAGAACTCAGTCTGTTTAGGGACATCTTCATGGCTCAGCTGAGACGCGACAAACTTGTCAAGTACTCGCCAGTCTGTCACCTGCTCCTCCCCACTCGTTTGGTACGTAGCCAAATTGAAGCTTTGGTTGCTATCTGCCGCCACCCCAAAAGGGCTGCTTACCTGGTTCATGTCGAGCCCAAATGAGACTGGCGGCATAGTGGTGGCGGGTGGCGGTGTTTGGAGGATCTTATGGTTTTCCAAGAATGGGAGTTGCGTGTAGTGGGCGTGTTGGATTGGATTGGGAAAGTGAAGATCAAGCTCCTTCTTGCACGGATAAGAGTTAGGGTTTTGGTGGTACATTAGGAGATTGTTGGGGTGGTGTTGGTGGTGGTGGTGGTGGTTGTTGGGTGAGTCAAGGTGGTGGTCCGGCATGAAAGAGACTTGGTCGTCGTACCACGTTAGCGAATCATGGTCGCTCACTTTCCGCATGGTTGGCAGTCGCTTCTTGAACACTCGACACACTACCCAACCTTCTTCCTACATTTGTTTTATAAACCATCATTAAACAAAAGCAACAACAACGACAACAACGTAGGAAAAATGAAATATCTGAATGCAATAATGTTCTTAACTTTGCTTTTAAAATGTATGTTCTTTAAGAAATTGTGATCGAAAACCATGGTGGATCCAATTTTTTTTTACAGTGTGACTAAATTACAAAAATTAAACGAAATAAAAGTAATCTTTAAATTTTGTAAAGCTGAGAGGGGGCTTTATAGTGCATTTTTGTAAGACTAATCTGAAAAAAGTCTACAAAATAAGAATAAATTTTTAGATTGAAAGTTGAGTGTGGTTATAACCTCCAAATGTTGCTATGGAGATCTGCCCTTGTCGAAATCGATACCTTTTGTAGAGACGGAGAGTGTGTGAACAGATTGTCAAACTACATATATCTTGTTAGTTTCTATTCTATATAAAGTGTAAAATGTAAATTACAATGCAATTTTTTTTTTTCCAGAATGAGAGTATGATTTGTATCCATAGGAGGAAAAAACATGCTTAAAAACGTGTTAAAACAAAATCTAAAAACTGTTTGACATGTGGTGAAAAACAATGTCTAAAATGAAAAATATATTTGGCAATAGTACTAATTTCAATGTTAATTTACTCGAATATCATTTTTAACCGACGTATATTTGCTACTTTATGCATCGAGTTAGGGTTAGAATATCTTTAACCGCCGAAAATATAAAACAGTCACAACAAATACTAAAATTGCTGATTTCTCAAACATCTGTTTTTCTGGCTGATTTTGTTTTTAAATATGCATGAAAACTGCGCTGCCGATGAGTTTCTCGGAAAAACAATATTTTTAATCAATTATGTTTAAAAACATGGATGCCAAACATGCACCGAGTGTTATTCTGTTTCGTACAACTATTATGAAGAGGTGGTATTTTCTTACGAATAGACGATGTACTTGCATTCTAAGAATCTTTATTAGATGACTTGCCTGTGGAGCACCGTTTTCATCCGTTTCGAGTCGATACTCGTGCATAATCCAATCGGACTTCTGTCCATTGGGGGCTCGACCCCTATAAAACACGAGCGTCTTCCTCATTCCCACCAAGTCATGCTTAGAGTAGATCGCCTTGTCTCTCCCCGTGGCTTTCCAAAACCCTGCTGTGGTAGCTCTATTTGTCCGAGTCCCAGTAGGATATTTCTTATCCTTGTGGCTGAAAAAGTACCACTCGTTTTGGTCGTCGGTTCCTATCCTGCATAATTCTGTTCACAAACCAGCATATTTCAATAGTTGAGCTTGTCACGTAACTTTATTCGTTTTGGTAATTAATACTCCCATTCGTCTCAAAACGAGTGTCAGTTTGGCATTTCACGGTCTTTTAAGATCGTGTTTTGACTTATCAGAATTACTAAATTGTTTATTTAAAATATTTTCCTGAAAATAAAAAGAAGTTAAGATCAATGAGAGGTCTAGGAAACTTTGAGAACTAAAGTGAAAAATGTACTTTGTTTGTAGTACTTCTTTTGGAATTTCAATTCTAAGAAAGAGAGACATTTAAAGTGAGAATAAGTGCATATTTGGCATAGCATATTTCAATCAAAGTTGGATAAAAAAATGCAATTTTAGACAATTTTATTTATTACGACATAAAGTTTTAAGCTAAAAATATGCAAAATTTTAGAATGTCTTTTATGTCTGTTACGACATATAGATTCTCTAATATTTCAAAATTTTCAGCTGTGAATCTCAATTTTAAAATGTCTTTAAAGCGTAGTATGTTCTGAGTTCATCTATATGTGGTCATATTCAAGTAGTTGATTTTAGAGCTATTTAAATTTTGTCAAATGAAGCAAATTGAATATCTACAATTTCAGTTCGTGCCAAACATATTTAGACTTTCACTTCGACTGGATTTTTCACAAATTATTTTCGGCCAATTTTTCAGATTATTAGTTGATAGCAAAGAGGGCCTAGATATTACAAATGCTTGTGTACCTACCTTGAAGATCCCATGGTTCAATCTTGTAGAGATCGACATCTTTAATAACATCTAGGTCAATCCTCCTGCAATTAATTTTTCTTCTAAGGTAGTAGTCAACAAGTTCTTCATCTGTGGGGTGAAACCGGAAACCTGGAGGAACATGTGAAAATGTATTCATCTTCGACAGGATGCCACCTGCGCAAAGTCAACAGCTATGTCTGACATTTTCGATTACAATAAGAAACAAGGTAACAATTAACTTCATAACATGTCATGGAATGTTGTAACTGAGTTTCTACTCTAAGCGAGTTTCTACTCTGAAACTCGCCGTAATGCCTTAGTTTTCTATCTAATCCAGTTTCATTGAAAGAAGATATATCACGAAATATCCTAAGAATGGTCAAATTGTTTTACATATAGACGCGAAAAAGAAATGAACCAAAAGGGATCCAGAATTACACAATCCAAAAATTTAAAACTAAATGGAGCAATATTAGAACGACGCCTGAGTGATCAAATAAATTTAGAAAAATCGAGGCGAACACCTAGAAAATAAAAGGAAAGAAGGATTAGACGTAGGTTTGCACTATCGATTAATGTTTTTTTAGATGAAATGTGCTCTCGATTAATGTTGATCTAATTGTATGCCTCTTCTAATTTCCTTACTTTATCGTACCATAGCTTGGATACTAGTAATCGCATCAAAAGCTAGTTCTGGTTATAGATGATGTATGTTTGTAATCTGTTATTGCTCAATGAATTAACAAAGTTAGTAACAGAAAAATAAACATAACACACTTTATATGAAATAAGCGTCGTATAGATCACCGGATCAACAAATATCATGTAGAAATATTAGATATTCTTGGTATAATTTCATAACATAAATTTTAGGGTTTCTATGAGGAATGGGGAAATTGCCGTTCACTATGCGATTGGTTGAGGTTCAAGAGACCCCCAAAAAAGCATTGGAAACAATCTAATCATTAAGAGCATCTCCAATAGGTTATCTATATGGCGGTTATCTTCAAAATATAAATAAGATGGGAATTTTTTTTGTCTCCAATAGGCTCTCTACTACGCTCTTTATTTTAGCGGATAGTTATCCCGCTCACTATTTTTAACTAGCCGGATAAATAACTTCATATTTTGTATACCCATGTTTTTAGTTGTTATGTCATGAATTCCTTAAAATTCTCATATAAGAACTATTGAGAATGTGCCACGTGTTATATAGCTAATCATTTAACTAGCACTATTGGAGCACTAACAAATTTTTTACAATATCTAAAATAGAAATGTTAAATTTTCATCAAATTATAAATAACTTTTAACTAGTACTACTGGAGATGCTCTAACTAGTGTTAACAAAAATCTCAAGAAGAAGGAGAAATAAATAAATGGAAGAAGAGATTATTATGCCATGGGACATGCCATGATGAAGAAATGTGGGAAAAGGCATGGTCTGTGAAATTTTTGCTTTGCTAGCAAGTCTGTATTACTAGGTGGCTAGCTAGTAATAATATTTCATCCCATGTGTATGATCTATCTATCAACAAGAAATCAAATCACATAATACTCTGTCTCTTACATAATCATAAGTAATTAACTAAACCCTAAAAACATAGACACATTTTTATAACTTCCAAGATCGTAAACTTCTAAGATAACATTTGGTTCTGTTTATGTATGCCGATCACTCATGTATTCTTTTCTGTCTTCATTACAGTCACCCACTCCAAAATCAGATTATTGATGAAATCAAGCACCCGCATGAATAAAAGCATCCCCATCTATGATGAATCACTTTGATATTCATCTAGTAGTAGATCTAAATTTAAAGTAACACAATCAAGAGAGGAAGAGCTCACCGATCGACGAAAGAAGGAATAGTAGAGAACTTCTTTATATAATCCAAAACCTATGACTCTCCAAATAGAGATGGAGATCTGGAGTTATGATATCTTCTTCTTCTTCTTGCTCTTCTTGTATACTTGTTCTAGGGCAGTAGCTAGGGTTTTGCTTGAAAGAGAAGTAGTGGTATTTGGACAAAAAGAGGAAAGAAGACAAAAGAGAGATATTTCCTCGGGACTTGAACCCTTTCCTAGACTGTCGATTGGTCGGAACAGATCCCGAGGCAGATGAGGAAGGGAGGGGGGCTGAAGAATGGAAGAGGGAAGATGAAAGTGGGGTTATATAAGCACAAAAGAGAGAAAACGAGAGAGAGAGAAGAAATGGCAATGATGAAGGATAAGCAAGTGTTACTAGCAAGCTTTTGATCATCTAGATATCACATAGACCATCACTATCCCTCTTTTCTCTCTTTCGTTCGTTCAGAGAGAGAGAGAGAGAGAGAGGAGAGTGTGCAAGATTGCTGCTGAAGATATAGATTTTGGGCGGGAGAAAAGGTGGCGAGAATGTTGGGAGAGAGATTGAAGACGCGTGGGGACAATGGCCAAACTCCACCACCCGCCACTGATGGAGACTCCCTCCTCCTCCTCCTCCATCCCATGATCGATCTTCACTAGCCTAGCCCCCGGCCATTTTTACATATTATGATGGATGATGATGATACATGTGTTATAGCCTGTTTGGCGAGAAAATATTAGGTATCACGAGGATTTTGGTGATGTGGTATCACTGGACACTATAATTGATGGATTATGTGATTATTTTCATATATTGATATAATAAATATGGTACAATTAACATAACCAACCAATTAGAGTGTTCCGTGATACCACGTCGCCGAATTCCCGTGATACCGAATATTTTCTCCTGTTTGACACCTGTTTAGAAAAGGGAAAAATAAAACTCAAAATGACAACGAAACCGATATTATTATGTGAAATGACTATTTTCAAATATGTATATACAGATCTAAAAATAGGCGGAAATACGCTAACTAAACATGTTTCCAGTCGAAATGGCATTCTAAACAAATTTTGTTTAGAAATTGAGTTGCCAATCATCTGTTGTTGATATGTTTTTGATCTTTCTACACAATTAAAATTTTATGGTTTTGCCTTAACGGGCCAGTCTCTCTCAGAGAGTTCGGAGGACACCAACACGAGAAACCAAACTATCGGAAGTCATTTTCTGGTTCTGCCTTAACGGGACAGTCTCTCTCTGTAGTTCTAAACAGGGTAAGGTAGGGACCAAAGAGCTCACCCAAAAAATGCTTTATCCTAGTATCAACCATTTCTTGTTCATTACTTTTCACGAAAATGCATTCATAACCTATGATGGACTCTACGGTGATGCACATTAACCAAATGAATAAAAACAATATTTACTCTTATGCTTATTACAGTTTTGTCAATGGCATGTGCGAAGCTATCTAAAAAAAGATATAGTATTTATTCTTTTTCATAATTATTTCTCTTTATTTTTATTTGTTTGTCCTATCTAAATTAGACTTATGATGTTTCTCATACTGGTGAAGCTATCATTGCTACGATCTTAGGAACCAACAGCTAACTGGGATTTTCTTGCTATGATTTGGCTATTTGTGGATCATGCACAACACTTTCAAGGATGTTTTGTTTTCTTTACTTTTTTACATGGTGGCATGTTTAAGTGATATTGCTGATGTAATTAATCCTTAATAAAGGAAAATTTTCACTATGTGTGTGCAATAATAAATAATGTGTGTGTGCAACTGTGCGCGTTCACAAAACATTAATTTCTACGTGATACGGGGTTTACTTGATATCTGTAACAACGGTCAACACATGTGATCACTATCTTAGTTGTTGTGCTCGCTTAGTTATTCTTAAAATATGTTTCTTATACGGAAGTTCAAATGACTTTAATTTAATTTCTATCATTTCCCATTTAAATTTTATTATATCTCCAATTCTCAAGGAAAGTCTTTGTTGTCTTCTTCTTTTTATATACTTCATATAACACAATACGAGTTCAAAGTTTAAGTAGCAGCTATGATGATAGCTAAGTGGTAGCGCATTGGAAGCTCTTGTATGAACTCTAGAGTTCAAATTTAGTTGTCGAAAAAATATTTTCTAAAAAAAATACAAGTTCAAGTAATGCAGTAAGGCTATAGTCAGTTTTGTAAGTCTACCTCACTGAAAATATACCCAAACTTATAACGTAAATTATGTCGAGATATAGAGTACCGTTTTGTATACGTTCAAGAAAGAGATAAGAGCTTAAAAACGTAACAAATGGAACGTTTTCAAGTTCAAAACATTATGACTCTGTTTGGTTGGTGGTAAAACATTTTCCTGTAAAATGTTTTCCCTTGTTTTGGTGTTTTGATGCTGTTTGGTTTGGAGTAAAATGTTTTTCCTTCAAATGTTTTCCCTCAAATGATGTAAAATGATTTACACATTTCAAATCCGTAAGCCATTTTCCATGGACTGAAGGAGCACAACAACTCATACTAACACCTCCACCACCACTACCACCAACCTCCATCCCGACCCATCACCACCACCCACCTTCACCGCCACCCATCATTGCCATTCCCATCACGGCCCACTGTTTTGGCAAGAGTCAACCAAACACGAGAAAATAATTGCAGGGAAAACTTTTTCACACAAAACATTTTACGTGTAAAATATTTTCCTTGTAAAACATTTTACTGCGAACCAAACAGAGCCTATATTTCAGAACACTTTCTTAGTAAAGTGTCCAAAATAATTGTTTCTACTATTTTCATAAATCCAAATCCTAATATATATTTTTATCTAAATTGATGAAGATAATTTTGCAAGAATGTAAAGTCCCCATCAAATAAATCTACACCATCTCTCCTCTTCACCAATGATACCCAAATCCCTTCCCACCCACAAGTGGATCCGGCTGCCTTCATTAACCTAATGATTTTTATTTTACCAAATAAAACAAATGAAGTGAAATAATTAATTGTATTGAATTAACAGTAGAATAAATGGACAGTGTAAAAACAGTGTGCTACGCGGGACCAGAGATATTAACAAGTGGAACCCACATTGGGATAATGATGAGGTGTGCAAAGAGATGATTGCTTCCCCGTTGTAGAACGAAGGAAGGGGGTTGGTCTACCAGTTGCCTCCTCCCCGTTAATAAAATGTGTGAGGTGTCAAGTTCTGGATGGCTGCCTTCCTCCGCAACCAATGAGAATGCTGCTTCTCCAATACAAGTCCGGGTCCCACTTTCACTTCTATACGCACTACTTCCATCATCATATTGTCCCAGTGCCCCTCCGTTGGTCTGTTTACTTGTCCCTGCCCCCTCACATTTATTTTTGCGAAACCCTCACATTTCATACTACTTCCTCATCCCTTGCAAAAAAGTTGTCATGGTTTTTTTTTTTACAAATAATAATAATAATTAATTAGTCATGGTTTTTTCTAGTAATAACAATAAAGAGGTTGGCCATCGGCGCGTGAGGTTTGGAGGAAAGGAGGACGGATTTGCCTCTAGTTCAGAGCCGAATTTTCCGTCGTCGATTACAGATCAGGAGAGCGGCGCTCTTGAAGACGAGTTAAGAGTGGAATCAAGGCGGGTTGCTAGGTCAGAAACGGACGGAGGAGCCATGAATGTGGAAACGGACGCAGCAACGGTGGGTGAGGGGGTTGAAACGCACGACTTTGATGGAGGAGACGAACTGACCAACCCTAGTGAATGCAGTGCAAGGGAGGCTCTTGGGCCTAAGTTAGTGGTCCTAAAGTTTGGTTGTCGACTATAACTCTAAATACCTTTAGCTCAGTGCCTGAGTTGGAGATTCCGAGCCTAGGTCTGGTGTCTAGTCCATCTGGATCCATTGTTTTCAAAGCCACAGGAAGCCCATCTCCCTCTCCCCGATTAGCAAAAAAGCTACAAGCCCAGAAAAGTGTGTTTACGCAGATGGAGGGAGAGAAAGTTAAGAAGGGGGAGAAACTTAAGCAGAACTGAAAGATCTGATTCGTAAAGGTAAGGAGAAAATTGTTAATGAGTTAGCGGATGCTCCCTTGGTTACGAAGCGTAAAACTGTTGACCATTGTGATGAGACGAATTTTACGATCGAGGTCCAAGGTAAGGGTAAACGGCACAAGGTGGACAACCCTTTGTTCACTACGGAAGAAGTAAATGAGGTTGCGGAGGAGAAGTCTATCCATGAGGTGGCCCCGACAACTGAAAGCAATGAGATATCGGCGGTGGGTGTGATGCACCACCGCCGGTCACCATGATCGCTATAGGATGGACCGTACGAGGATTGGGTCCTTGTAAGTTCCGTGCTCTTCTCGACCTTGTGAAGAGGGAGCGTCCAAATTTACTGTTTTTAATGAAAACAAAAAAGAATAAGTATGAGAGGGATAGTATTCGGTACAAGTCGGGTATTCATGTAAGTTGTGTGGGTGACGTAAAGGGGCTCTCTCTCTAATGTGGGAGGAGTTGTTGCAAGTTTCGGTTGTCAAGAACTCGTTGTTTTTCATTGATTGTCTAATACAATAGGATTATTTTGATTCGACTTGGCATTTTACCGGTTTATATGGAGACCCAATGGCCTCTGAGCGTTTTAATACTTGGTACCTTATAGATAACCTACGTCGTGTGGATACAAAACCTTGGTGTATGATGGGAGATTTTAACGCAATACTGTCTTCGGATGATAAGGAAGGGGGAGGGGGTGTTACGTTCCCTCAATTATACCCTTTGTCGAGGCTGTACATCGTAATGAATTAAAAGATCTGGGATTTTCTGGGCCGAAATTTACTTGGTCGGATAACCAAAATATTGAGCGATCTATTCGTGAACGCCTTGGCCGAGTGTTGGCCTCCCAAAATGGGTAACCGTATTTGCAGGTAATTGATAACTCTCATTATGAGTTATCTGTGAGCTGATATTAGAAAGTATTAAGCTGAGTTTCCAAAAGATTAAGCACTTTTTAGCCAACAAAGCCTCCGTATTATGCAGAAGAGGAGTTTGAGCTTAATTGTGAAATACGGACGTTTCATGCATAATTTGAAGTTAAATGTCAAATATAATCGCTTGGTATAGTTTTTCATGTTGTCTTGACAGGAGAGGATGCTTAGCGATTGATTGGAGGTGTGAAACGAACTTCGAAAACAAAGAAACGCACAAGCGGAGTGAAGAGACGCAAAATTGGAGAAGCTAGGATGATGACCAGTTTATACTCTTTTGATCATAACTTGAGTTCTACAAGGAATTTTGGAGTGATACCAGCGGCATATGAATTTATACTTCAGGAGCTTTCCAACGATAGGTCACATAGCTAAATCGAAGACCGGACAAAGAATTTACAACGTTTCAAAGTTGAGGTTGTTGTTGAGCTGCGTTCAGACGCAGAAGGGCTGCGTTCAAACGCAAACCCTACGTTCAAGAACAAGTCATGTGTCCAAACGCAGCCCCAGAGTCCAAAATAAATTATGTCCGAACGCAAGATTGGAATCCAAAATCAAAAGCTAAGTCCCAGAGGCCGAAAAAGGGTGAAAATGACTAACGCATTGAGCTGAGTTCAAACGCAGCTGACATGCATTCAGACGCATGCAACTAGAGATATACATAGAAAAGGCAAACATTTGGCTAAGGCACAGAAGCTGTATGTATCACCCCGCGTTCAGACGCAGGAAGTCAACATGCAGAAAAAGTCAAACAAGCGAGTCAGCTGCGTTCAAACGCAGGTTGCGTTCAAACGCAGCCCTTCTGTGTTCAAACACAAGGAAGAAAAGTCAACGAAAGTCAAAGTCAAAAAGTAAAATCTCGCAAACTTTGATTGCTACGGACAGGATCTGGTGCATGAGAGTTGCCTGTGAGAGTTAGGAAGTGAAGACCAAAATTTAGACCCCGCCTTGACGTACCGAGAGGTGAAAAGAATCAGGGACTAGCCCGGAAAGCATAATACCAACTGTTGCAGGTTCAGGTGACGTACTGAGAGGTGAAACCTGTAACCCTAGCAGACTTATAGCAAACCTGCAGATTCAGGAGCACCGTGAGGACCTGGAAATCTGCAGGGTAGTGACAGGTTCATGAGACCGAGAGGAGATTGCAACATTGGTATGCTGGCATAAACAAAACCGTTGTGTGTTTCTGAAATCATGATAAACTGTAAAAGCTGACTAGTAACCCTAGGGGATCCCGGAGCCTAGATATTTAATCCATCAGTTTCTTTCTTAGAAATTATTCCCAGAAAATCCATACCAAAAAATAGTCAACTTTATTACTGCTTTTTTATCGTTAGTCAAATCTCAAAATATTCCTCCTTTTTACAGCTTTGTTATTAATTCTAATTGTCTACAATAAAATCTAAAACTTTTCTCGTGGGTTCGATATCTGAGTCACAAATACTCTACTTTATTACTTGATCGTATTCTTGCGAAAAATAGTAGCTAAGATTTGCCATCAAGTTTTTTGGCGCCGTTGCCTGGGAACAGTAATGGTTTTACGTAGTAGTCAGAATTAGTTTCAAAGTTATTTTTTTTATTATTTTTATTTTTCTTTTGTCTCACTACTCTTGAGAACCTCTGTTTTTTCAGGAACTTTTAGTGTATGCCCAGATTGCCCCGCAACCTGGTTCAACCACTCGACGATCCATAACAGCTTTTCAGAGAGCAAAATCATAGACACCGAGAAAGAAAAATGGCGAAAACAGAGAAGACGTGCCACCGGAAGAGCAGCCTCAACGTACCCCAGCCTAGATGGCTCGGTACATTGAGGATTTGATCACAGCATGCTTTGCTGCCCGGAACAACCAAAGAACATATAATAGATATGGAAAAGCTTTGGTGGATAATTTCAAATTCCCTACAGGAGGACATGAACGAGCTATTGTGGTACACGAGATAACAGCAGGGCGCTTAGATCTAAAGCCCTCCACCATCCAGACTGTTCAGACTCTCTGTCCGTTCCATGGCAGAGACGATGAAGAACCGAATGATTTTATCGGGAAATTTGAAGATTACTGCAACAACGTCCGATATAAGGGAGTCAAAGCAGAGGCACTCAAGCTGATCCAACTCCCATACTGCCTATATGGGATAGCAACGGACTGGCTCAAATCCCGAGCACCCAAATCCATCACTACATGCGAAGTATGCGTTACATATTTTCTGGCGAAATTCTACCCCGCCTATCTAGTTATCAAACTGCAGAGCGAGATCCTGTCCTTCAACCAGAAGATGGGAGAGACGGTGGTAGACGCATGGTATATTCTGATGAGATTGGTGAAAATGCCGTAATCACAGTTTTGGGGACGCAAAGATTCTGCAGGTTTTCTACCATGCCCTAGACAGGGAGAATGCTGACAGGATTGACAGGAAAGTCGGAGGCAATTTTTTGCACCATGTAGACAAAGAGGGGGCTTATGACCTGATGAAGCAGTTAGCCAAGCAAGACACTCGCCTATTTGACAACCGCAAAATCACGGCCTTGGTTGAACCAGTAGTTGATGATTGGATTGATAATCTAACCAAGGTGGTGACTGACCTGGTCAAAATGGTTTACTCAGAAAAGAAAACCGTCGCAGCGTTAGAGGAGCCAGATTTGGACACAACCATTGAGGAGCTCAGAATTGATGATGTCAACTATATGCAGCAACAATGGGATCCAAGTTGTTATAGTCCGGGAACAAGGGACCATCCCGGTTTCCGGTATGGAAATCCAAATTATGTAGTTTACACACTAGGATTCCAGCATAAGCCACAACCGCAACCAACCACAACAGCTGCGCAGCCAAGCAGTGAGATAGCATAAGTCAAAGCCATGTTATTGAATATGACCACCTGTTTTAATGCCAGGTTCACGTAGATAGACAACAGGTCACAGGTGGATGCGAAAATAGATACAACTATCAACACTCTGACAACTGATCTGCACTCTACCAAACTGCACTGCGCACACTTGAAGTACAATTTGGGCAGTTAGCAAAGCAGCAAACTGAATGAGTACCAGGGAACTTACCCTCAACCACAATTAACAATCCACATACTCAAGTCAATGCCATAACCACCTGAAGTGGATTAGTGATACCTCCTTTTAGGATCTATAGTTCCTTAGCATTTACCAAATGATTCATAGGTTTTGGATATGTTTGGAGAATATTGTTGATGATTTATGCATGATTATCACTTGTTTCCTTCATATGCTTAATTCTAGTCCGGGCATAATTTATTCATTGATTTATGCTATATTTGTCAGATTTGATCGCTTGCTATACTTGTTGTTGTCTTTGGCAGGAAACAGGACTTATGGAGCGATTGGAATCAAGGGTGTGAGCTTCGAAAGCTGGGAAGGACAAGGAAAGGGCTCGGGAACCAAAAGGCAAAAGGGGATGAAGATTCAAGAACACATTGAGGCCCATCATTTTGGGCCGAAATACCCCATTTCAGGCCGAAATGGTCAGGAAACTTGTGCGGAATTTTGGGGAAAAAATGCAATTTTTTAAGACTTTAGCTTCCCTACTTCGACCTAAGCAGCAAGGGGACACGGAAAAACACAGAGTGTGAGTCAAGAACACTAAGGAGAGCAAGGATAAGAAGTTGGAAACATCAATAAGCAAGTAGACGAGCCCAAATCAAAGCGTTCATCATCTTTTAGCGTTTGATTCACTTTTCTTCCTTTCTCATTCTTGTATGGAATATTTTGTCATGAATACTTTTGTTATGAGTAGCTAAAATCATACCTAGACATCTGTGGAGAGCATAGGGTTTATGTTTTGAGGATGTTTTCCCAGATTTTATGAACTTTCACGCTTAGGGTTTGTGATTCAATGAAGATTTGTTTTAGTTTCTATCATATCGAGTTCTTCTCTTGACAAAGTAGAATCAAGATGTGTGATGTTGATTATCTATTTATTCATTCAATCATGAACTTGGCTTAATGATGATCATCGATAGTTAATCATTCGTTTATTATGCTTAATTGTCATGACCCGACCTTGTTACATAACTAGTGAGTGTGTGAAAGCAACTCTACCCTAGTTGGGATGAGTAAACGGATGCAATCCTAATCAATAAAACTGAGAAGTAAGTTGATTATGATTGTCTAGAAGAGGGTAGATTTAGTAGGAGATAATGAGGTGTTAGTGTGGTGATGGCCTGAGATGACATTATTTCGTGCACTGTCGTTAGCCTGCTAGAACGTGTCGGTAATTGGACTTGGCCTGAGAGGGAAAAATTGATATCGGTGTGTAGAATGACAAGAGACTGATAGGTAATTGTCAATGCCATTACCCGACTTAGATAACTAAGAGTTGTCGTGTTAGAACATGGAATCCGGAATCGTCTAAACTGCCCTAGGTGATCTATAGATTGCCTAGTCTTCTCTCTATTGGTTTAAATCAAATCATTTAGTTTGTTTACTTTACTTATAGTTTCTAGTCACTTGATTGAGGGTGAAAACACTCCAATTACAAACCTTTTTAGCGGTTACTTGAGTGAATTTGATTTAATTGCTAAGAATCTAGAGAGAAGTAGACATCCTTCCCTTGGGTTCGATAACTCGGAGTCCAAAATACTCCATTATATTACTTGACCGTATACTTGCGTCTAAGCGCGTCCGGTAACCGCGTCAATTAGCACTTCAAGATCAACCATACCCCAGGCATGAGCAAGCTGAGGCATCAAAGGCGAATGAGCATAAATTTTTCGACAATGATGACACACCCGTCGTCAGCCCTTAGAAAACGGGCCTGATCGGGCAGGATATAGTGCAGGAAGAGGATACAGCTGAAATAGTGCCAATCTCAAAAGAGGTACCCTATCCAGTAAGGACTCGCAAGAAAGATGAATCTGCTGAATGCAATCGCTATTTGAGTATATTCTCGAAGCTGCATATCAACATCCCTTTGGTTGAAGCACTATAAAAGATGCCTTCTTACGCCAAATTCATCAAGAATATTTATTGGGTAAGGAAACAATAAATTATTTTCACTGTGAACCTAAATTCAGAGATGAGCTCGTGTGTGATGCATGGGTTTCCTAAAAAGAAGAAGGATCCATGCAGTTCTATTATTGACGCAACACTGGGAGGAGCCTCCACCGGAAGGGCCCTTTATGATTTATGGGCAAGTATTAACTTGATGCCACTCTCATTATTCAAAAAATTAGGTGTAGGGGATCCTCGCCCAACATGTATAGATTTACAGTTTGCAGATAAATCTTCCAAGAGGGCTTGCGGAGTTGTTGAGGATGTTCTTGTCAAGTTCAGAAATCTTATTATACCGACAGATTTCATGATCCTCGACATGCCGACCGGAGAGGTGCCAATCATTCTTGGTAGGCCGTTCTTGGCCACTGGTCGAACATTAATTGATGTGGAGAATGAGAAGCTCATCATGAGAGTCAATGACACTATAGAGACATTCCACGTATTCAAACCGACGGCCTAATACTCATATGAAATGCAACCGAATCTACGTATGGCGTGCCAGTGATCTGTGGACTCTCGGAACTAATACGTGAGGATCCGCCAGGAGATATGAGTAGAAACAAGCCATCGACTGTAGAGCAGCACACATTGGTTCTCAGGATCCCGCACAAGAAGGCAGCGCTGGAAGCAGCATAACGTGCTAAACCACCTTAGCAAACTCTGAGGTAACTGGGTCGGGTTGTCGACCTTAAATTACAAGCGCTGGTTGGGAGGCAACCCAACGTAGGAGTAGTTTTTAAAATACAATAGTTTATTATTATTTAAATAAAAATTTCATAAAAAGAGAGATGTGAGAAGAGGGGTTTTAATGTTGAATTTCAGTGTTTCAGAGACATTGAAAAAATTTCTGCAGGAAATGAGGTTGCGTTCAAACACAAGACCTGCGTTCAAACGCAGAGGGTCTGCATTCAAGCGCAGATTATGCAAGGCTAGATCTATCAGAATAGTGTGGGGGGTGGTACCAAGATCAGAAAATGCGACAATTTCAGATCTGCCAACCGAGGAAATTTTCGGATCTGTACCCGTAAGATTTACTCAGGGTACTCAGGTTACTTGTTCTCTCTCTCTCTCTCTCTCTCTCTCTCTCTCTCTCTCTCTCTCTCTCTCTCTCTCTCTCTCTCAGAAGTTCTATTTTTTCTTTGTTTTTAGTAAGCCATCTCCTGATCCAGAGCCCGCCAATTCGTCTAGTCAAACGGACACTAATTCAGATTATAGACAGGATCAGTAGTGTTACGGGGACGCGCCACCTCTAGTGTGGATGTATGGAATCGTGTCCTCTTGCATAGTCATGTCTGCACGTTTTTGCAGCTTAATTTTCCATTTTATTTTAATTTTTGAGTCTGCATGTTTTTATTATTATTTTGAGTCAACCCACCACCAATTACTGACCTTGCATTTTAGGTATAAAAAATATAAAAATAAAAAACTATAAATATTTGTGAAAGGGCAATTAAGATAGGCAGAAACTGGGGGGAGTCCAATGAGAGGTCTCCAAAGGAGAAGAAAAATCACACCGAGGTGTAGTAGATTGAGCTTCAATATAGTTTGGTTAGAGCTAGTGCGCCTCAAAATCCGCAAATAGTTGTCTCCAGAGCTAAAAAACCGACTAGTTGCCACACCACCGTCATTTAGGTAGTTGACAACCTGCCTACCGGCGCCATCACGATCACCGCATCAGAGTGGAGTGATTGGCTCATAACGGACCCACTGTCCTATTTATTAATCCTACGTCCAAATAATTAGCCTTTTGAAGCCGTTTACCCCTTCATTCATAACCACTATAGCCTAGGTAGCCTTCCTTGTAACTTTCATCACTTGTTTAGTTGGCTAGTTCTACGCGTTATGAAAGAGGGAGTGAGTCAGGGAGGGTTTCAGATGGATGAGTGCTTTATGACAGATCAGTTTTGGATAGCTTAAGGGTGAGTCAAGGTGAGTTAGAGGCAACCACATTAATTTGCAGAAGGTGATGCAATGCATTACATAGTGATCACAGGAAGAGTAGTCGCGTGTGAGGCATCTTTCCGCACAAACAGGGTTCTAGGGTTGTTAGGTTTTAATTGGTGGTCGTGTTAATTTATACATCTTGGGTGATGAGGAGGTTCAGTAGGACTGCACATGCTGATATTTTTTGACTACATTGATTTGCGCTTCAGGATTATTGTAGGGGTGCTGCTTACATTCTGATATTTTTGCACCCCACTGCTTGGTTTATTTTTGTACCATTCAGCTCAACAGTTATATGTATTATTATGTTATTATATTATTTATTGTTTATGAAAAAAAGAAGAAAAAAAAAACATATAAGAAAAATAAATAAAAAATAAAAAAATAAAAAAGAAAAAAAAGAGATGTGCTATTTTTAATATTTTTAATTATTTTATCAGTTTATTTATTTATTTTAAACTGAGCTGAGTAGGTAGTCACTTTTTAGAATTTTCACTACTTCACATTGGTGGTCGCGAGAACGGAAGAAGACGCACCGGGAATTCGGGAAATTGAGATGCAGGGACTTTGTTGTTCTGGTCATTTTTTCAGGGACTCGGTGAGGGGTGTGCGTTGGGAACAGTGAGGTTGTAATAACAATTAGGATTGGCCTTACCTTGGTATACTTATAATGCTACGTGTTTAGACTTAGATCCTCTGATCGGAAATAGCACGGAAGGTAGGTTAACTAGGTATTTGCTCAGATTGTATACGAAAGTAACAGTAAGGGGTGCCAGCGCTAATTTTCCATTCTTAAATTTGGTCATGCTCGCCGATCGCTTGTGGGTTAGTACTTTTTGGAGTTTTGAGTGAGGACTTCATGACATCCCGGTTTCAGTTTTTGAGATTGCCCGATCTCACCCAAAAATATTTTTGTGAGATTTTGTATTTTACTTTTGTATATTCTCTATCTGAGTCAGTCGAATAGTTGCGTCTTTTGTTTCGTATTCTAAGTCTGGTGAAAGCAGGAAAATATGAAAATAATAGTATGCAAGGGTTGAGTATGCAAAAAGTCTGCTCGGACGAGCAGAGTTTATTGTGGGGGTATTTGATAACTCTCATTATGAGTTATATGTGAGTTGATATTAGAAACTATTAAGCTGAGTCTCCATAAGATTGAGCACGCTTTAGCCAACAAAGCCTCGTATTATTCAAAAGAGGAATTTGAGCTTACTTGTGAAATATGAGCGTTTTCAAGCATAATTTGATGTAAAATGTCAATACTGTCTTCAGATAAGCTACGTCGTGCGGACACAAAACCTTGGTGTATGATGGGATATTTTAACGCAATATTGTCTTCGGATGAGAAGGAAGGGGGAAGGGGTGTTACGTTCTCTCAATCATCCCCTTTTGTCAAGGCTCTACATTGTAATGAATTAAAAGATCTGGGATCTTCGAGGACGAAATTTACTTGGTAGAATAACCAAAATAATGAGCGATCTATTCTTGAACGCCTTGACCTAGTGGTAGCCTCCCCGGAATGGGTAACTGTATTTGTAGGTAATTGATAACTCTCATTATGAGCTATCTATGAGCTAATATTAGAAATTATTAGGTTGAGTTTCCATAAGATTGAGCACGTTTTAGCCAACAAAGCCTCTGTATTATGCAAAAGAGGAAATTGAGCTTAATTGTGAAATTCGGACGTTTTCATGCATAATTTAAAGTTAAATGTCAAATATAATCACTTGGTATAGTTTTTCATGTTGTCTTGACATGAAAGGATGCTCAGCGGTTGATTGGAGGCAAGAAACGCGCTTCGGAAACAATGAAACGCATAAGCGGAGTGAAGAGACACAAAATTGGAGAAGCTAGGTGTGTACAAGGAAATCCTCAAGAGATATCCAAATGTACACCTCAAGTAGGGGATCTGAGTGTTTGAACACGGAGATATGTAGAGTGTGAGTAGGGAGAGGGTAAGCACTAGTAGCTGCTTGTGAGAGAGAGACAGTAAGCTATGTATTGGACCAGCATATGACTTGTGTCGGAACGGAGAGCTAACGATCCTATATATAGTGGGGAAGTGACTGTTAAGGGGTTAATGCACCATAAATGACGGCTTAAAGATAGACTCCTCAACGACACGTTCGACCGTGTATATAGGAACCGTTACGTATCTGCCCGCAAGTGTCAGAGACCGTTATGAGATCAGCCGCATTGATGGGACACGTAAGCCTAGGATCTCTCAATCAGTTACCAGAGGTCGCGCACAAGCTTGGCTGTCGCACGCGCGCGACAGGCCTTACCCTAGCCTCCAAACCACTAAGTCCCTACAAGTCCCGTGTTATGGTGCGCGTGGGCCTTGTCTCGTAGCCCCCACGTGGATCAGCGCGGGTGGTGACCCGGTGTGGATGGAGCACAGCTGGGTGTGCTGGATGGCTGCCACGTGGCGATGATCCGCCTGTCTGGAAAGCAGTATCTACAATAGCCACCTTTTGCGCGATTGTCACGCGCACATCTGTTGTGCAGTCGCGCAAAATCAGCTGTGCGTGAAGTTCACGCAGACCCTTTGAATTTGAATTTGAATCCCCCATAGCCCCCAGTCATAGCCATGATTTCCTAGGGTTTGGGAAGCGCCATTTAGCCTCTGATGAAGCGTGGCCTCTGTCAAGTTAATCAAACGTCATCCAATTTTGCATATTTTCGAGGCCGGGATAGATCAAACGTCAAATATTCCGGATTCCAAAGCGTTGCTTTACTCATCAAACGTCAACAGTCCTGACTCTACAAGGGTTTATTTAAAACCTACCATTCCTTCGATTGCAACTTTTCCATTGTTGCACTTTTGAGTTCGTATGCATCGGAGAGAGCTCCCACAACAGGAAGCAGAGTCCTTCGATCAAGTTTGTAATCAAATCCTTGACAACTTTTCCTGGGCGATTCGAGTGCTCAGGCGTGAACAAGGTAACTTGATTTGATCCTCTACCTCTTGATTTTTTGAAATTTGCAGTCAATTTCTTACAACTTCCTTCTCCCCCCCCCTTTCCCTCTGCATGCGAATCAATCATTGAGATCTGGTCTCCTTCTTCTTACAGCAATGGCTCCCAAAAAGGCTACTGAAGTTCCAGAACTACCCAGTGAGCTATGGCGCGAAGCCTTCTACTTTGGGGGTGATGACTTCTACTTGGCTTCCATCCGAGGGCACGCCCTCGAGGCATCTTCTTCAGGCACGAATTTGGAACTGAAACCTGAGCCAGACAGGGAAGAGTGGGATCTAGCAGAGGCTCATGATGTTCACAGATGCGGCCTCGAGACCGGCCTTTAACCCTACAATGATGTTCTCTTCCAAGCTTTCTTGGAGAAACTGGACTGGATGGACGAGTGGACCGATTATATCTTGACAATCACGGGGCTGTGCTGATGGATGCTGGAATTTATCATGCCGTTCGCGCGACTAGGGGTTTCAATCTCAAGGCTGACCAGGACATGCTAAAGGCCCGTTTTCACGATATTCACCAAAGACTCACACATTCCACTTCTCCTCTCGTGAGGCCACACCTACTCTGGAAGATGTGGAGAACCTGCTGGTGCTCCCAAGCATGGGAGTCTTTGATCCTTTGGAAGCACTTAGCTCCGATGAGGAAATTGCTCTTTTTCGTCAGGTGCTAGAATGCATCGCGGCTTTGAGGAAGGCTGCTTCGAAGTGGGCTCCCGAGGCGACAAAACCTTCTGAGAATTTCACGACCGTCTCTGCTGGCGCGAAGAACATATGGTCTAAGTGTATCATGTTCTTCTTCAGGGACTTCCCCAAATCTCACATTATCCAGCGAATCCAGACAGATACTCCAGATGCGGCGATCTGTACTGTAGGAGAAGGGTGTGAGTATTCCTTGTGTGGTTTTCTTTGTGTTTGGCTGTCGCGTTTCCTCATAGATGGGAGTCCGCGAGATGGAGTTTTTGTCCATGTACTCCCACTTGCAGTGAAGCTTTCACTTGGTAAGAGGGTTGCCCTTGGACCTCTTGTCTTGGGCTCCCTATTCTATCGTCTCGATTTGGCAGTGACAAACGTTGAGCAGTCGAAGGGCAGGGCTGATGTTATGTGTTTTGCCAACATTGGATTTTTGACAATGTGGGTTTTTGAGCGATGGACCTCGTATGCCCCTATTCCTACTGTTGTCGAGATGTCGAATGCTCCGATATTCGAGGAAGCCTTATTGTGTCCCCGATCATGGCGTTGGTTTAACACCAAGAATGCTCGCCGTAATTTCTCTTTGGTCTGTGATGATGATAGTTCGTTCGTGGCCCGTCCCTATGTTAGAGAGTTGGACAATATCATGTTTCAGGGGGACATGTATCCTGAGATCGATACTCCTCTCCGAGCCTGGCACATTACTAGTGGACCCCGTCACTATTGCCAATACGTGAACTAGTGTAGAAGGGGTTATCTGCCTGCTTTGGCAGAGTGTGCTCCTGGAACCGAGTCTTGGAGATATGCGCCCGTAACAGTCCATTTTGACCCTCTTCGCGTGGCTCCTCAGCTAGGTTTTGATACCATTGCGCCGCCCATGTGGTCCGATCTCCCATCTAAGGACTGCTATGACGGGATTGTTTTTTGGAAGAGCGGTGAGTTGCTTCTCGCGGAGCTCCCCCTTGTGCATCCCTCCAAAATTAGAACATGAAGGATAACAACTAGTTGGGTGGTCTTCTGGAAAACTCAGGTCCGGCGTTTCACAAGCCCGCGGACTCAGTTGTAGGTTCACAAAGAGCTTGCACCTTTTTCCAAGGATTATCCTTTCAAGTCTAATCTTTCCAGGGGTTGGGCCCCATATGTGTACTACTCGCTGTTAGCTGCGGACCATCTATGTCCGCAACTAATCCTGGATGAGAAGAAGGCCATGGTCGCGCATGACTCCCTCAACTCGCGGACTCAGTATGGGAGAGACTTTCAAGCGGTATTGTCTTCACCGCAGCACTCTTTATATTTTCTTCTATTTGATTCTTCTTATTCACCATGTTTCTTAATACATTGTTGTTTTCTCAACAGTGTTCCTTAAGGCGCTTTGCCTCAGGTGATCGCAGTGGGGGGCTTGTTGACCTTTGTAAGTCAAAGAAAAAACATGCTGACGATGCCATTTCTCCGGTGCTGCGCATGGACGAGGAGATTAGAAGTGTGATCTCGGATGGACTCGAGGCTTTCCTTGCGCCCTTCCTTAAAGGGATGAAAAAAAAGAAGTGCTGATGCCCCTGCGACTGACGATCTGACAGCTCAGCAACCAAAGCGCGCACGAAAAGAGCCAGCTCCCAAGAAGACCTCTCCTGCAAAAAGGAAGCCAGCTTCCTCCAAGAAGAAATTGCTCCCGGAACCAGACTCGGACTTTGTTTCCTGGGAGAAAGAAGGTTTGAGCAAAGTAACCTTGCTTATCAAAGTCTCTTTGAATATGTTTTACCCCTTTTGTCCTCTTTCTTTAGGTGATGATGATAGCCCACTCAAAGGAAAGACCATCATGACTGCGGTGGAAGCCGTTGAAGAGTCCAGGAATATGGCAGAGGAAAGATCCCTGCAAGAGAAGTTTTTAGAGGCAGAGCGCATTAAGATTGCCAAGAGACAGAGCATTGCTGAGATCGCTAATCAAGAAGGAACTGAGGCGCGAAGACCGCACACACGCTACAAGCGTTCACGCCCTTCTCGCGCTGCTCCAAAAACTATGGATGAGTTACACCAGGCACAGCTAGCACTTTATGGACTCGTCAACGATGAGGACGAAGAAGGTACAATTTTTAAGTTTTCTTTATCAAACTATGACATTGTAGTTGGCGCATTATACCATGGCGTGCCCATTTGTAATATCCGTAAATGGGTAAGGGATCAGTATGGGGAATCTTCAGGTAGGCCATTTCTCTAGTTGCGCATGATACCCTTCTCTTTTTACGCTCAGTGCATAACCTTTTAACCCCGAGCAGGTCATGCTAGGTTGAAGAGTTTTGACGATAACTTGCAACATGACAATTACGCGGGTACCCCATATAAGTGGGGAAGTGCCGCTCATAATATCATTAGAGGTCTTGTTATTCTGTTCCAGCTCATCCTTCTGTTAAAGCCCTTATTTATCTTCCTCCTAAGAGTGCGATAATGGCATATTATTTTTTGCAGAACCTGACCCTTGCCCTTTGGTACACAATCGGATTCGCAGTGCTGTAGTGATTCCTAAGTCTGCTGGCAACATGTTTGGTGCAGGCTCTTCAGGGAAAATCTTGATGGAGGGAGCTCCAACGGTTGAGGGTTATTCAGGTGCCGAGCTCGTTATCGAGCAAGAGGAGGCACTACCGGTGCAGGAAGATTTTATTGCTCCTCCTGCCGAAGCGATACCCATTTCTTCGGATAATGTCGAGCAAGGGGCAAGTCCTGAGCAGGGCACAATGACTATGAACGTTGTGCCTGAAGTTTCATCCGACATGGATGCCGAAGAAGTCGTACGCGACACTTTGTCTGTTGAGTGCGCCATTCCTGCTGAGCACGACCCCCCGTCACTCAAAACGTTGAGGAGGTTGAGCTGGCCAATCTGAATCCATCCCCTGCACCAAGCGTGGCAAGGAGCGATGGCCCTGCGGGAGGCTTTAATTTGGAATCCCTCTTCTCTGAGAATCCCTTTGAAGTGTGGGGCTCACAGGCCGTCAGCCCTGTTGCTCTGCGAGGAATTTTATAATTTTGAACCATACTTTGACCGCGAGGCCAGAGCGGATCAAAAGTTAGCCGAGGAAATTGGTGTCGGCATGCGGGTAGCAGTATCTATTGCTCCTCTTCAGAAAATTGTCGAACCCTCTACTCATAATGCTCAGACACCTAGGACCGCATCTTTCTGATTGTTTTGTCCCGTCTTCATGCACATATATCGACCAAGCATGTTTAGAATGGCTGATGAAAGTGCGCGTGACTTTCCCTGCTGCATTTTCTCGAGTGCTAGAGCTGGCACCGAAAGATAGAGGAGATCTTTTTAGAGAGATGGCTGCCCTTTTGGAGAGATTATATAAGACTACTCCTGAAAGCACCACGGCTGCTAGTGCCCAAGATCTTCTTGCGATCGCACAGAGGCTTCAAGAAACTGCATCGGGATAATTAGACTTGGATTTCCTCGTGCAGAGACTAATCAAAGTTCACAACTCTGCCAGCCTTGGGGCTGAGTATGCTTCTTACAGAGAGGAGACGACAGCCCTTAACGCGCTCAGAGAAGCTTATGAACAGATGGCCCGGGAGTATGAAGCTTCTTTGAAGCATCATGAGGAGATCAAAGCCCGCATCGAAGAGCTTGCAGCAAACTCGCTTAAGTTATCTGCGAGAGACTCCCTCCTGAAGGATTTTTTTAAGGAATGAAGCAGCAGCACTGTTGGTTCGCTATTTTAGCCTCTCCTTCCAATGTAATTTTGATGCTCCTTCTTATGGCTCTGATGCCCGGATATTTTGAACTTTTGTGACGATTTTTTTTGGTGCGCGTGCGCTTCTGCGCAGTTTATGGAATGCCCCCTTTTGCATGCTTTAACTTATTTCTTTGTTTACATAGATGCTAGACTTCGTATGACTCATTTGCTGTAGGTAAATAGGGTCTTTACCATCGCTCGGGTAAGAACTTTAGCTAGATAAGATAGCATTTGCCCTCATTCTGGAGGAAACTTTAGTCGGATGGATGGCTTTTGCTGCAACCCAAAAAAGGTAAGCTTCGCGTAATTTCGTGTATAACTGCTCTCATGTGAGATAGGCTTACACATTATCTCGCGCAAGGGAATTCTTCTTTTTCTTTTTCTCGTTCGTTCGACTGAGCAGATGAAGGTTTAGTGATCACTTACGCAATTCGACTTTTGTTCTTTTGCGGGATGAGATCACTAAAGCAATTTCATTTAAATAGCGTATAGTGATAACAACGTCCATGAATGATAAATCATAGATCGAATCGCCGAATCGGAAAAATTGGGTGCTATTATATAGCTTTGTATCGGCTAAGTTCACGATTTGGAGATAAGCGGACTCGAACCGCTGACATCCGCCGCAGGGTAAACCACCGCCTCTCTTGCTATCATATGAGCTAGGCTTACCCACGCTTCTCATTGCCACTAGGGAATTTTGGCGTATGCTTTGGTTAGACACTTTGCTGTTATTCGCGAGAAGATAAACTGGTGCGTGTATGTCACAATCCGCCATACATGGAAAAAGTTGTGACCCTCAATGTCTTGATGTCGGTTCAAGTTCCTAGAAGCCATCATGACTGCTTGAATCGTCGTGCCAGCATGGCGTCCTGATAAGGCGTGACCGCCACATAGTAGGCTATCCCCTCATTATTGCCTAGGGCTACCGTATCGTCGTAGGCTTTTAGTAGCGTCATTAATTCTCATCCGGTTTCGATGCGTTACTGGCAACTGAAGAGTCCTCCTTGGGCTCTATATAGACCCTCTTTTCCTTATTATTTTGTTCTCCATCATTGCTACCCTTCTGAGTCTTTGCAATCGAAAAGATGTCTTCTTCTCTGAGCCGAAGTTCTTGCCGTACTTTCCGTTGTACTCCTCCGTCTTTTTATTCTCCCGAGTTCCAGTTCCGTGAACCCATAGGTGTACGTTGTGCTATAGGAATGTCTCCCAATCATCCGTTAGAAGGGGCCTCTGATTCATCCAGGCCTTATGAGGATCGGTGGTACAGGCTTTTTTGCCAGAAAGAAGGCGTTTTTTCCTTGATCATGTTTGCAGGTGCCATCCCCGGTGGGTTTCCGGCGAAGACTGCGCCATCACCGATTCTTGAATTGAAGTGTAATGAGTGGGGTGTTGCCCTGGTGGCTCTCCTTTGGAGAACTATTTTCATCCAAAACTTGGATGTGGGAGCGGCGAATTGGAGCGCTCTCTATTTATACGGGATCCATTCCCTAAGCTGTTTCCCCCATATGTTTTCACATCAGCAGCCTCCATTGCTTGAAGTTCATCTGGCATCTTGCCATGGTAGCGACAAGAGTCCTGTTCTGGTCGAGAACGTCGACGATGACGACGAGCCTTCCATAGTTAGGCCCCTAGTTTAGGGTTATAGCATAGGAGTATGTTTCTTTGTGTTCTCTTTGCTTCTTTAAAGTTTCTTGTAAACTTTGCTTTCTGCTGTTATCTAAACAGATAAATTGTACTTTTGCTTTTCGGCTGTTTTGTCTAATAAGATAGACTTGATTTCGTATCTCTGCTTTTATAAACATGCGCGTATTTTAGCTGCTATGTTTGTTTTGACTAATAAGATAGGCCGTGATTTTCGCGTGTGAGCGTTGGCTATTGGTCCAATAGACTCGTACACTATTCATTTGAATAGGATTTTAATTTCTGCTATCTCAAGAGATAGACTCTGGTCTCTTATCATGTTAGATGGGCTGTTGTTTCTATAATATGAGATAGGTTGTTGTTGCTATCATATGAGATAGGCTTTATATTCTTGTTGCTATCCCAATAGATGGAATCAGATTGTATTTGGCTGCTATCATATGAGATAGGCTTTAGTTTGACTTCTACCATGTGAGATAGGCTTCAGCTATCTTGACAGACAGGCTTTGTCTGCGTTTGGCTGCTACCATATGAGATAGGTTTGTGCTATCTTAGCAGATAGGATTTAATCGTGCTTGGCTGCTATCATATGAGATAGGCTTGTGCTATCTTAGCAGACAGGCTTTAATCGCGCTTGGCTGCTCATATGAGATAGGCTTGGACTATCTTTAACGGATAGGCTTTGTTCGCGTTTGGCTGCTACCATATGAGATAGGCTTGTGCTATCTTAGCAGATAGGCTTTAATCTCACTTGGCTGCTATCATATGAGATAGGCTTTTGCTTGGTCGCACCAGGTATGGACACACAACTTATGACATAAGAACAGTTGATAAACTTTTAACTGCATTCAACAGATGATGACAGGAGCGCACCTTTTAGAGTACCTCTAGATGCGGTAACACTTCTTCCCGTTGGAGTAAAAACTTCCCACTTGTCTGCCATCGTCGTCATGCTCGATCACCCTCTTCAAGGTATAGATTTATTTAGCTACTCCAGGGGTCTCTTTCCGCGTGGGCTGTTTTTCTCTTGGTTCCTCCCGTGTCACCATTACTCCAGCTGGTGACTGATCCTGGATGTCCTCCCATCTGGGCAGAGGAGTTGACTGGGATGGGGCTGGAAGTGGCCCGTCTTCCAATTGCGTGAACCATACCGCCTCTGTGAATCCTCCAGATTGAAAGGATTCACAGAGGCGGTATGGTTCACGGAATTGGAAGACGGGCCACTTGAAAGGATTCACAGAAGCGGGTATTGTGACCACCTTTTCTTTCCAGATGGCCTTCATCACCTGGTGATCTGTTGAAGGTACAACGTCAAAGCGGTGAATCCACGCTCGCCCAACAATCATGTGGTAAGTCGTGTTGGCGTCAATAACGTGGAATTTGGCAGAACAACTAAGCTGCCCGATTTAGATCCCTAAACGAATCCACCCCAAGGTCATCCTAGAATCACTACCGAAGCCTGTTAGTGGTGACGGCTTTTTAACTATCTTGTGCTTGGGGATTCCTGCCATCTCCAGGGTGCTAAGGGGGGATGACGTTCACCACGGCTCCGCCGTTGACGAATGCCCTTTTAAAATCCACATGATTGATGGTAGCTGTCACATATAGTGGCCTCTGATGGTTCGCACCAGTCCTCTTGTCTGACTCATCGAACGTCATAATGGGTCCCCTCGGTCGAATGGCCCTAATAACTCTGCTGTCCGAGATTACTAGCTCTTCCCCATAGTCATCTGCCACTCTAAGGATGGCCTTAGTCATTTCGTGCCTGCAGTCAGGCGAGAAGCTCATTTCATCGAAGAACTTAGCAAACTTGGGGGAGTTCTTCATTCGCTCAGCCGACGAATCCTCCGTGTCAGCACTGTAGTCCTCCTCCTCGTGGATCTACGCGACTATCGGTACTTCTATGTCTATGACCTCCTCGAGGTATGTAATCGAGATCATAGTGATCTCTTTCCCTTTGGAATCCTGCCTCGCGTGAGACGGCAGGGGGTTATTACGTACATCTTTGGCCGGCTCGTCTATGAACAGCTGGCCCTCCTTTATTTTCCTGTCGACCATCCCCTGAGCTTTTTGCACTCTTGATTTGAGTGCAATATTTGGCCATGGCACTCGCACCACCTTGGATCTCCGAACTTCTCTCCCATAGGTTTGCGCTCGAAGGGTGGCAAGATCCTGTCCTTCCTTCATCTTTTGCAGAGGTCGATCGCATCCTCAACCGAGCAGATCGTTGGGGGAAAAGATCGTTGTTGCTTGTTGGATGGTGATACCGCATGAACGTTGGTGTCTCGTGGCCGCTTGTAACTGAACATGCCGACCTTAAATATGGAATTCGTCGGCGCACGCTCACTAACGTGCCTCTTCCGCATCCTTTCTACCAGTGACTCAACGTTCCTGGTGCAATCAATCAATTTCGAAAAAGTAGGCATGTTCAAGTTGATCAACATACCTTTATACTCTTCGCGCATTCCTTGCAGGCATATTTCAACCAGACGGCCTTCCGAGACCTCGTCGATGCATTCCAGGGACCTGGCCCTGAATTTCTTGATGAAGGTGACGCTCTCCTCGTCAGACTTCTGGTACATTCGAGAGAGGTGAATAGTTGTGACCCTTTCGTCAACTTCGAAGAAATTTGTGTAAAATTGCTTCACCATTTCTTCCCATGTATTGAACGATCCCGTTTCGAGGGTTCTGTACCACTTGTATGCAACAGTTCCCAGAGACTTGGGAAACTTGCGCATGAGAAACCGAGTATCAGCCGCGTGTGGGCCCGTCATATCCACGAACCTCATCACGTGCTCGTGGGCGTTCCCGCTGACTTCATCAAACTTCTCCCACTTGGGTGCTTTATACCCAGCAGGATTTGGCATCAGGTAGATATCCCGCCGAATAGGAGGTGCGTTATCGACCCTGGGGATGACAGTGTCCGCGAAGCTTTGGTTGGCAATAATATTGTCGATCCTTTGCTCAAGGGCCGCCATGCTAGCAGGTGTTCCCCCGTAGGATGAAGATGTCGGTCCGAAGCCCAGAATGTAGGGAATTCTGGGGTTGTAAGGAGGCGGAGGTGGAGGCCCATGGCTTCCTAGGGCTCCGTTTGCGTAGAAAGATGATGAAAGATATGAAACGGGGTTCCCTGCCGCCATCCGGGATGAGCTCGACGAGAATGGTGGCGTCTGGATCACCGAGCCACCCGAGGGAGGAGTCTGGGCAGTAGAGACATGCACTATTGAGGTGGACACTGTCCCTGGCAGGGGCAGTGAGGCTAATAGTAGCGGGGCAGAAGCTCCTGGGACAACATTCTGGGCTACATTTACGAGGATTGCCATGATCTGGGCAATTTGATCAGATTGGGCCTGCATAGCCCAATCTTGGGTTTGTATTGTAGCCTGGAGTGACTCTAAAGAGAGCTCTCCTTCAGTGACAACCTGAGCCCGAGCGTTGGGAGTGGTGTTGAGCAGTCCGTCTTCTCCTGAGGTCTCCTCATGGGAAGGAGATTGATCCGCATCACGAACGTCTCGGTCAGAAGGCATTATGAGCAGATTAAAAATATTTGAAGGTGGAAGTTTCACGTCGGGTTCATCAAAATGGGTACAAGGAAATCCTCAAAAAAGATATCCAAGTGTACACCTCAAGTAGGGGATCTGAGTGTTTGAACACGGAGAGATGTAGATTGTGAGTATGGAGAAGGTAAGCACTAGTAACTGCTTGTGAGAGAGAGACAGTAAGCTATGTATTGGACCAGAATATGACTTGTGTCGCAACGGAGAGCTAACGATCCTATATATAGTGGGGAAATGACCGTTGAGGGTTAATGCACCATAAATGGCGGCTTAAAGATAGACTCCTCAACGACACGTTTGACCGTGTATATAGGAACCATTACGTATCTGCCCGCAAGTGTCGGAGACCGTTATGAGATCAGCCGCATTGACGGGCCTTACCCTATACTTCAAACCACTAAGTCCCTACAAGTCCCGTGTTATGGTGCGCGGGGGCCCTGTCTCGTAGCCCCCAAGTGGATCAGCACGGGTGGTGATCCGGTGTGGATGGAGCACATTTGGGTGTGCTGGATGGCTGCCACGTGGCGATGATCCGCCTGTCTGGAAAGCAGTATCTACACTAGGATGACCCGTTTCTTATCTTTTGATCATATCTTGAGTTATACAAGAAATGTTTGAGTGAGACATGTTGCATATGAAAGTAGACTTTAGGAGCATTCCAACGATGGGCCACGAAGCTTAATCGGAGTCCGGACGAAGAAGTTACGACGTTTCAAAGTTGGGGCTGCTGCTGAGCTGCGTTCAGACGCAGAAGGGCTGCGTTCAAACGCAAGTCCTGCGTCCAAACGCAACCCCATATTCCAAAATAACTTATGTCCAAATGCAAGATTGGAATCCAAACGCAGAAGCTAAGTCCTAGAAGCCGAAAAAGGGTAAAAATTGACTAACGCATTGAGATGCGTTCAAACGCAGCTGACCTGCCTTCTGACGCATGCATCCAGAGACAGACACAGAAGAGGCAGAAATTTGGCTAAGGCACAGAAGATATCTGCGTTCAGACGCAAGAGGTCTACATGCACAAAAAGTCAAACACAGGCTGCGTTCAAACGCTGCCCCTCTGCGTTCAAACGCAAGGAAGAAAAGTCAATGGAAGTAACAAAAGTCAACTCTCAGAAGCTACGTTCAAACGGGGGTCAAATTTCCCGAATTTTTCTAAGGCGGTGGAAAAAGTCAAACTTCAGCAGAAAAGGTAAAGGCGGCCAAAATTGAGGAAAGAAGAGGAATTTCAGCACAAGACTATGGGAGCTTTGGCAGTATATAAAACAGATCTGCTCAGCAGTTTCATAATACAGAGAATCTGATATCAGAGACCAAGTTTCCTGTAGAAAACTCGCTTGATCTACTTTCTCTTTATTTTATGAAATTTTGTTTTTCAATTATGTACACTGGCTAAACACTTTACCTAGGTAAACACATTACTCAGGTGTACCTAGGGTGTATGATTTGAGCAACTTAGTTTATTTCGATTTTTAGACTCATGACTGCATAAGTCTTAATACAGTAGAGGTTTGATTATTATTATATGTTTGGTTTTTTACTTTTATGCATGAACGGAGTCGCGAACCTGGATTGCTACAGACACAATTGGACCTAGTCTCTTCCTGAGGGATCTGATCCTCCAAGATTTCAACACAATTCTTATTAATCACCCAGATTTAGCCCTAGATTTTAAGCGTTATTGAGCTACCTTACACTTATACAGCTTGTGGTTCCCAACCTATCTAGTAACAGCTAAAAAATGTTGAAACAATAAGAACCTCTTTGTTGTTCACTTGAAACACTAAACTTCTAAGTTTTTGAGGTTTAAAAACTCACTATGAATAATACGGAACTCAGTACAGTTTGAAGAACACAGGAAAAATAAGCAAGTGAAGCTTGGAAGTGTTCTTTAGATTTGATGAATGATCTCGTTCCGTTGCAGTGTTGAATGGTCTGATTGATTGAAGAGATGTGTAGTCTGATCTCCCATGTATGTAAACTCTCTTCAATCTCCTGTTGATCAGCCTCTCTCAATATATGTCTCTCTGTTTGAAATTAAAACTCCATCTTTTATCAACAACCTACAACAACTTGAGAGATTTTAAAAACTGAATTCCTAAAAATCCTCACCCCTAATAAGCTTCATTCAACAACTATGTTTGAATAGCTATCAAGTTTGTTTAGGGACGTTTGGACGGCCAGAAAACCTGCACATACTCAACAAACAAGATCAAACAACATCTACACAAAATAGCTCAGAATCTGATCTGTTAAATAGACATTTCATTCATAAAAACCCTAGCTATTTTTGCCTTAGATAAAATTGAATAGAAATAGCCACAGATCTATATGACAAGATAAGTAACATAATAGAGAGTTAGGATAAATAAATATCCAATCTTGAATTCATCCAAGTCTTCCTGAAAATAGAAAATAGTTAAGCACAGTTCATCAGTTAAGAACATAAGGCAATCTCAAAAGCTTTGGAGCTTTGATAGCCAGTTCACCAGTTTGAGCTTAACACTGAATCCTGCAATCTGTGAGACTTGTATAATCTAATCACAGACTCAATAATATTTTCAAGAGACAATATTGAATGATAAACTCATCACTCAATCCAAGCCTGCACTCACATTAATTTTTAGGCACAATATAACTAACATATACAGTATCTCAAAGCTTTGGAGCTTTGAGACTTAGTGTCTCTTCACTTGTGGCTTACATCATCAAGGTTAAAATTCCCCCCGAGTTTGTAAAGTCATCCAAACTCATGAGTCTGAATTATCAAAGTCTATTCCCAGGATCGAGAAACTATGGATTGGATATAAGAGTTTGACATTTATGTCTCATGTCCAATCCGGATATTATGACAAATGGACATACACAACACGATATCATTGGTCACATAGGTTCTTAGATCATTTATTATTTGTATTAGTTGGGTAGCATTGATGTGTTGCTAGACACCGCTCAATGTTTGTAATTTTTACTGTCAACTTAATAAGAACCTGGAGGGTCACACACCAAAAGGATTAAACTGGATATGGATGTTAATTAGTTGGAATAATTAATAATTAAAGGGATTAAGGATCAAAAAGAACAACGTGCATATTTAGTTGGACTAAATAGCAATAAGACTAATCCGTATTTGGACATGATTAGGCTATTAGACTAATCCGTGTATGGGCAGGATTGGGCTATTGGAATAATCCGTGTATGGACATGATTAGTGTTGGGGAAAGTTTGTAATCAATAAGGAGTTATTGATTATAAAAGGGGAGTCCTAGCACTAATATTTCATTAGATGAAATAATTAGAGCAAGGAGAGAGAAAAAGAGAGGGCCGAAACCCCCTCATACCCGACGGCATAGAGAGGTCCGACCTCCCTCTTGCGTGATCCTCTTGATTTGATCAAGCTCCTTGCGATTCCTTCTTCTGTGCTGCTAGCACAATCCTAGAGAAGATTTCAGTTTGCAATCCTAAGGTGTGGATACCGGTTTGAGACGTGGACGCTATTCTATGTTGTGATCACACAAACCTACAAGGTAAACGTTACTTCCTTTATCATGTTATGAGAGCTTAACATGCGATTCATGGAGGGATTTGATCAGGAAAAGTTTTGTATTTCCGCTGCGTATCCTGCATCAAAACCCCACATCGTTCGCATTGTCTACGAAGTAAAGCATGGCTATTTCTCCATTAGGTATAGGGTTGCTTTGTGCGTCCCTAATGTAATCATCCTCCACTGACCAGAGCTCCGGTGTGCTTCGTCTGATAAGGTATCTTAGTTTCCTCCACTTGCTTGTGGGATGCGAGATCGTTCCATGGCATTCACACCAATTCGGGTGGCAGAAGTGCGCCTTCGTTGGGCCATATTCGAGTTGGAGGTAGAACTCTAACTTCTCTCCATTATCTACATCGCTTGATTATGTCCCAACTTATGTACAACAATCGGGCTGGAGCGCGTTTACTTGAGGAGATACAACATGCGTTGGTGTTTTATTCTTCTAGGGTGAGGTTACTGTGATAACAACGGGCTCTCTTTCCCTCTTGTGTGTGTTACGATGACTCTCTTTGAGGGTGAAAGACCCGAGTGTGCCCACGGGTTTATTTGTTCGGTGTCCATGATTGATTTGACATTCCATGTTCTTTTAAGGATTTTGGAGAACGTTGGCAGGTCATCGTTGATGAGAAGTCGCTTGTATTCAATGCACATCCCTTGTAGGTAGATGCTCACTAGCCATTTCTTCGTGGCCTGCTCTTCTCATTCTAGGAACTTTTGTGGAACACCCTGATGAAAACAACACCAATTATGCCTTCGTTCTGTGTTAAACACTACAGGTGAATGGTTGTGACCTTCTCTTCTACTTGAAATAATTTCGTGTAGAATTTTTTGACCATGTCATCCCATGTTTGTATGGCTCAAGACTCGGGGAGCTTGTACCACTTGTATGCGACTATCCCAAAAGACTTGGCGAATTCTCGCACCCCGAGAGTCTTGTCCACCCCATGGTGTCCCAGTAAGACAATGAATCCCAACACGTACTCGTGCGTGTTTCCAGCGAGTTCGTTGAATTTTACGAACGTGGGTTCCTTGTACCCCGCCGGATTAGGCATCTCATAGATTTCTATCGTATAGGGGGCAAGCACTCGACATTGGGCAGCACATCGACATTAAGAATGCAAGTTGCGATGAGCCCTTCAACTCTTTTTTAGGGCGGACATTGCTATTCTTGCAAAACACCCCTTATCCAGCTCGTGGCAAGACTGGGAGGGCGATGCTAAATAGAAGCAGCGGGACTCAAAAGCAAATCAAACCACAACACATACTTATAATAATATTAAAAATATACATTAACCTTAAAGTCTTATACATGATCTAATTACTATTACACGATAGCTTAACATTACTAGGTCCTACTTGTGATGTTATCAGTCTAGGTGAGTTGCGCGCCCTTTTATGCAATAGACCCCACCTCCTAGACCTGCGGCGGGAAGGAAAACAAGAACCGCAATTTCGAAAATCAGCAAAAAAATACTGAGTGGGATACACCTTAGCATGTAAAAACAGGAAGATGATATAGCTAGTTGGGTCATGAGTTAAATAAAATAATAGTAACAGAGTATGAGCAAAGGATTATCAAAGTTTATAACGGTATAAAAAACAGTGCTACCAGGAATGATCCCATTATAGATTTCAAGAATCCAATTATTATGCGTAGTAACCGGATATATTAATGCCAACGAAGGTCCTCCCAAATAATATCCCTAGCCCACAAGGCATAGCGTGGAAACTCCCGAATCAGTGTTTTCGGCCGGAGCCAGCAAGTCCAAGACTTCAACAAGAAGTCAGGGGAAACTCCAGAATCTGTGTTTCCGGCCGGCGTCCACATGATAATCCAGGACCACAACAACTAGTCAATGGGAACTCCATTGCGTGTGTTCCCGTTCGGAGCCGACAAAGATCCAAGACTCAATTAGTCAATGGAAACTCCCAAATCGGTGTTTCCGGCCGGAACCGATAATAATAATAGTCCAGGACCACAACAATTAGTCAAGGGAAACTACCTGCTATCGGTGTTCCCGGCAGGAGCCGACATTGTAACAATAGTCCAACTGATTCCGGTACATGCGATGTTCCACTTTAATTTTTTAACGAATTATTATTATTTGTGTGACGATTTGAGGTGTTCATTTCGAAACGTAACCAGTTCAAGTAAAGCCTGTATGTCATGAAACACATTTTGAGACAAGTTATAAAGAAAGTCACATTTGACACGAAAGAAGCTAGACACACAAGACTAAGCATGTAACTCACAAGTACATTTTGAGACAAAGACATAAAATCATGTTTTGACACGAAGGAAGCAAGGCACACGAGGCTAAGCATGTAATATCACCCGAAGTCGACTTAGCAATTAGTAAGAAGGGGTATTGACAAAGCCTATACCCACGAATCGGTCCCTACAATTTACAAGTCTCTAGTCACAATGATGCTACTTCCAAATAAACAAATGCATGGATGTTTGTCTAGGTCGGGTACTAAGTTCATCCCAATAATCCCAATTAACCTGCTTTCAAGTGGTATACTCACGTTCCGAATACATGATCTACATTCACATGATTATAAATATCACCAATTCATATTTATTGATGTTCAATATCACAAATAAGTCACACATAATACTTACAAATTCGAAAAACTCAAGTTTTCAAAAAAAAATAAAAAAAATGTGAAACTACAATTCTGGACAAAATTGTAGCTCTGACTTTAAATACATATTTTCCATATCAAAGCATCTCCTAAAATCATAAAATTAATTTATGATGAATCTACATGTGTCTACTCTCAGGAACATCAAGAAAATCGTGCATAGCTATCATAAAACTCAAGTTAGAGAATAAACAAAGAATGATGTGCAGAGAAGTGTTTGGTAGAAACTTTCAACTTTGAAAGGTGATTACTACCACTTGGAGAATAGCAATGATGCTCATCTTTTCCATAATTTATCAAAAATGTATATACTTACATCACAAGAAAGAGAGGGTGCCAAAATTTTGTGAAAATAAGGGTTTTATGAAAAAAAATGGCAAAACATGTTCATAAATAGAGTTTCAGAAAACATGCAACTTTGAATGAGCTTATCTCCCTAACCATAGAGGCTGTTCAGTTTATTTTTTTCCTCAAAATGGTCCTATATGAGCCTAGTTTCAAATATGAAAGATTTGAAAATTTAAAAGAGACAAAATTTGGAGATAATCGACGTTTTTGACAAACTGATCAGATTGTAACAACATGCAATTTTACCTAGAACACTCAAAACATGATCAAATCAATTCTATGATACATGCAACTAAAAAAAACTTGATATATACATAGATACTATATACATATAATAAGATATTCACATCAAGTATTTAAAGAATCATGTGAGGAATTTGAGGAATTAATGCTCAAAAGTTACAATTCAAGACACAAAACACACATGCAAACAAAGAACAAGCAATTTTCTATCATGAACATGAACTATCAACATGATGAGTAGAATAGATAAAAAGAAGAAGTTGATGCTTACATTAGAGTCTAGAGAGCTAGAATTCTTGAAGAATATGAAAAAAAAAACTCCCCAGAGAGTAACTATGGCCTTGGACTCAAGTTTTTCATCATTTGGAAGGTGAAAATGAAGTTTGGGGTTGTTTAGTGAGGGTCAACCCCCCATATCCGGGAATGGAGTTTGATGAGAGATAATGAAGCTTCTTTATGTGTTATTGAGGAGAAAAGCATGTGAAAAATTGAGAGAGGTAGATATAGGAAGTGATGGAGATGATATGATGAAGGTTAGTGTAATTGGAGTCTCTTCCTTTAATTATAAAATGGGTGTTTGACTTGGTTGAGTGGAGGGAGGATTGAAGTGGAAATTTAAAGTCTCCCCAACAACATAGTTGGGGTAGAGATTGGAATAACAAAAAAACGAGGGTTGACATGAAAATACTAGAAATTGATGGTAAGTACAAGATTACACAAACAAGAGGGGGTAAAAAATGCAATTTCCAATTACTATCTAGCACATAAAAAGATAAATTTTACATCAAAAGAAAATTACAAAATAACTCCAAATAAACAATTATGTCGTTAAATGTCAAAATTGCCATTTTAGAAAACTAAAGAAAACAAGTCAAGAGTAAAATTGAAGTAGTAATTTTTTTTTGAGTTTTGACGGGACTGGCTGAGTTTTGACGAGTTTTGATGGGACTGGCTGAGTTTCTCCTTGTTGGAGTGTGCGTGCCTTGCAGGTTTTCATGGGTTTCCTCTAAAAGCTCTCCAGCTTCTCGGATCGAAGATAGTTGTGGATGGGCTCCAGGGTTTGAAAGAAGGACTGAGACATGTATGGTCAAGAGTTAGCGGGCGATATGATAGTGACTCTGGGTGTTTAGCAGTGTGGCATCATACATGGATTGTTTCAGTAGAGCAATTTGATTCTGGAAGTGTTTGTTTAAGGTTTAAAAAGCTTCCAAGAGGAGAGCCTGCGCATTTTGAGGGCTTTGGGCCTTCGACTATAAGGATTCGGAGAGAATCGGCGAGGGAGTACCATCAGGATGGGTGTTAGCGGTGTTCATATAATTAATGCGAGGGAATACCAATAGAGTTTTAAACTTGAATAGTTTTGCGGATTAATGTGTTGATTCAAGTTTAATGAACTTAATTTTATTTCATGTTCAGTTTATCAATTTCGTTATTTTTAACATGTGTGGATGGTTCACCTTAAGGATATTAGCTATCTAGGTTGAGTGAATGAGAGTGACGCGAACCCGCTGTGTGAAGTACATGATCACACTCTATAATTCCTTGAGACCGAAAGGAGACAGGAATTTGAGTGACCGTGTGAGGGTAATTTTGTTTGAACTAGTTAGGTGAGTGAATCGGTGGACGAGGACCCGGTGAACAAAATTAACTAGCCAACTAGAACATAATGATAGACGTCGGTGGACCAACTGGATCCGTAGTGGACCGTTATATAAAATTAAATGATATCAAATGAAGATTGTAAGTGCTTTTCTCAGATCTCACGAGTTCATATACTCATCTGAATTGGATTTTTTTGGGTTTCATGACTTGTACATGGTTTTTTTCAAGAACTTCGAGGAAGGTGAACCAAAAGGCAAAAAACAAACCTCTTCTTGACCGAAGGCTACGGTGGGTACGAGGCGGTTGAGGATGGTGATGTTGGTTGAAATGATGGCGATGGGGTTGTTTACGGTGGGGGAAGGGGAAGAAAAACGGAGGACGAAGCCATGGAAGCGGATGAAGATGAAGCCATTGAAGAACACTGAGAGAGAGAGAGAGAGAGAGAGAGAGAGAGAGAGAGAGAGAGAGAGAGAGAGAGAGAGAGAGAGAGGGAGAGAGAGAGAGAGGGAATGTAGAGAGTGGTGAGTTTGAATTTAGAATTACTCCCTCTGTTCCTCTAGTTTCTTCACAAAAACTGGAGGTACGGAAATTAAGAAACCACTGTAAAAGTCTATTTTACCCCTCTTCATTACAGTAATTCCAAAATCAACAACTTTCTGTATCTTTCACCAAGACAGATTAACATCAAGAACAACATGTCAAGATGAAGAATACTAGATGAACATCAAGAACAACATCAAAATTAAAAACTAAAATTTACATAACAAATCTTGAATTTACAGAGGGTGAAGAAGAAAATGAAGCCGCACAAGAGGATCCAAAATCTGGACAACACCGCCACAACCACGCCACCGTTTGAAGAAAAGACTTGCAAATAGAGGATATCTGAGAGCTGTGAAAGACGAATATGAGAGAGAAGAGTGGGAGAGTGAAAAACAAGAAAAGAAGAAGAAAAAGATGGAAAGTACCAGACGTGGAAGATCCACCGCCGTCTCGCCACCATCAAATCTGTAGGAAACCAGTCGCCTCCATCTTTGAAGCAACTGATTCTTCGGTTTCTCGCAGTTCAGGAAAGCCTCTCAATTTCTCTGATCTATTTCTGTCGAAGCCACATCCATCGCCCACCACCAGATCTGCTCTTTCTCTCTCTTTCATGAAGAAAACCCATAGTCTCCCTTCCCTCTCTTCATCGATATGATCTCACTGTCCCTCTCTTCCTATTCGTCTTCGTCTTCCTCTCTCTCTCTCTCTCTATTAATCTATCTCTATCTCTTTTTCCGTGTGTGTGTTCGTGGTGGCGGGTGAATGAATAAAAATCTATGGTTGTGAAGAATGAGAAGGAGAGTGTGGGTTGGATTGTGTTTTTGGGCTGGATAGATAGGGTTTGGGCTGTAGTTAATTAGTAGATTAAGTGTCATTGGACTTAATTAATCCGTTTAATTTACTATTCTTTTAGTTAAGCCCAATTACAAGTGTGTGTGTGTTTGTTTTAATTGAGGGTATGATGAACTTTTTAGTGGGGGCAAGTTTTGATTTTCGGAAAAATTGAAGAACCTGGAAGAACGCCCAAATAGGAAAGTTTGAAGAAACTGGAGGAACGGAGGGAGGAGGTTTTAATCAATTTTCTATAATTATGTTAATTATAGTTTCTAACTCCAAAGTAAGGTCAACAACGCCCCCATTAAGGTCAATGGCGATTAGATTGTGAGAAATATTTTAGTGCTCGAACAGAGCACCACGTGCTGCTCTACATTCAGTGAGTGTCTGCCAACCACTGACGGTTGGTGCATTTTGATCGAAAGTAGACTGCACCATACCACATGGTGGTCTAATGGAGCACTCGAAAATTTTCTCTTAGATAGCAAACCCAAAACCACGATTCGGTTCAACCCCAATATCTCTTTTTTATGGGGGTATTTTACTGATCGACCCCAAAACCAAAACTTATCCGTCTCTATCACCCCTCACCTTTTCCATATCGGACCCCCAAAGAAACCCTGCAACTCCAATGGCGCGTCGATTGATGTCTGTGTCGAGGCTTCTCCAACAGTGCTTTGCTACCTCCGGTGTCTCCTCCAACCCGGTTCCTCTCCACAACTTCTCGCAGACGATCCCCCGTAACAGGCCTGCTTGCGGCGACTGTCCCTCCTTGCCGGTGTTAGGGAGTTTCGAGGACATAATCGTCAACCATGTCAGAGGAATCGGCCGGAGCAAAGTCGATAAGAGCGCTTTTGACAATTTCAGGGGAAATCCTTTACAACTTTGTGTTATAATTTTTCATTTAGCTTTCCTAACCCTAGCAATCGCGAAAATGAGATTGAGATGGTAAACGACTGAGAGATGGAACAATTGATAGAGTGAGAATACGAGAGAGATAGAATGAGAAAGAGAAGAAGAATTTTGTTATTTATTCGATATATGAGAAATCCCCAATTCGGGTTACGTATAGTTGCTTAAGAAAACGAGGGAGATAACTAATCCCTTGACTAATTACCAAAATCACAACAGAATTTTCGTTGCTTTCAGTCTGAATAAGATTTGGTTCTCAACAGGTCGCTGGTGAACAAAAACATCAATGAGTTCAAGTCGGGAGAAGGAAAAAAGAAAGAAAAATCGGCTTTTCAGGTTACATACGAGTTCATCATTGGGCGGCTGATGGCTATTGGCCTCAAGCCGCTGTTTGCCCGGGTTGATCAAGTTCTTATTTTCTTCGGGTTTGGCGGTTGCCAGTGGATTGGCCTTGGTGCTCTCGCATTGTGGACACGTGATTTGAATAAGAGCTTCAATTGTAAGAAGATATTTTTATTTTCCCAAATTCTGAGACATTCGATTCTCCCATCAAGGTCATTTCAAATTCCTTGCTCATAAGACTTGAGAAATATCTTGAAATAGAATCATTTGTATCACCAAATAGAATATCATCAACATATAGTACTATTAGAAGTGTTTCCCTATATATGCAACACACTGCAGCTCTCTATCTTTCACTCAATCACATAGACGCACATTTATTTAGATTACCTTATAGAGAGACCAGGGAACGATATGTGAAAGAAGAACTTCAGTTTCATTGCTTTACACTAAGTGGTGGGAGTATAACTCTATTTATAGGGAGATGAGGAAAGAACGTTTCTAGAATCTTTCCTTCCATAAACTTCTCCTAAAAAATCAATGATTTTCTCCACAAACTTCTACATAACATCTTATTGGGAATTCTCTACAAAATTAAAAGAAACTTGGACTAAATAATAAGGTGCGACTAGTAATAACGGAATAGGCATTAAAAAATTGGCTACTAATAACAACATGATCTTGGGATACTAGGAACACCATAACCCGCAAGGGTTTATTATTTGTTGTGCTAAACAAGTTTAGCTTCCAACAACCCCTCTTGGACTTGGTTTAGCAAATCCAAGTAAAGCTCTCAACTAACAAACATAATACTTGTGGGGCTTCATAAATATGTCCTTCACTTGATCTTGGGATCTAAAAAACTTCATTTCCACATCCTTTCTCTTTACACATTCCCTAATGAACTTGAAGTGATTGTTAATGTGATTGCTCCTCTCATGGAACAAGGGATTGTTGGGCAAGACGAGAACGTATTTTTTGTCAACAAATATCTTAGTAGGCTCTTCTTGTGGAAATTTTAGCTCCTTCATCAAACTCTTCAAAAAAAGTGCATCGCACACAAGAAGTAGCGGAAATATACTCTATTCACATGTATAAAGTGCAAAATTTTGTTTCTTTTTTCACCCCAATTGTGCTTTTTTCGACCATTGATGTCTCCACTCCATGCAGTACAACCAAAAAGTCTGAAATCATCATTATGAGAATAGACAAGCTTAGTTCTAGTGTAGAAAATGATTATGTTGATTGTATTTAAGTAAGTGGTAGTATGAGTTTTCATAAAGCGACTTATGAGTCCTACATGAAAGAGAATATCCCGTGTTTGGAAAATCTGAGAGAAGGTCAGCAAGTGTGCATTCTGATCATCCCCTGCAGCTCCACTAAATTGGAAGTCATTTTGCACCATCTGAACCATTGAGGTTTGCGACTCAAAGTGGGCTTCGTTAATGTGTGGCAACATGATGGATGGCTGGTAAGTGGACTCTTTTGGCATGTACATATCCACCATAGCACACCCCGTTTTGAACATTATTCTGCGGCTGATGGCCTTGTGCCCCTTGGTTCTACACATTAGTAGGACGCAGTGAAGGTGGAGCTGGGGGAGCACCACGTAGAGTAGCTACAAGTTACATGAGCTCCTCAGCTTATTTCTCTGCCCGTTTTTTTAGCGGCCTCGGCATCCGCTACAGTTTGGCGGATTCATTCTAACTCAGCTCTCTATTAATCCTCCGTTGGAGCTTATTTCCTCTGGTTTCTACATACTGCGCGCAAAAGTGATTCTGGATCCTCAAGTTGTGGTACAAAGGCTCATTTTGCAAACGGATCATGCACCGAAAAGTCACTTGAAAGCACTGATCACATGAAGAAATCCGGTGAGTAAAGAATATAAACAGAAAAGTAAATCTCTAAGGTTGTGAATTTTATTTAACTTAACTGCAATCCCCGTCAACGACACCGAAAACTTCACACGTTCCAACCGCAAGTGTATGGGTGTCGAGTCTAGTAATAAAGTGATAATGAGGGTTGTCGTACCAAAGAGACTTCTGTAAATTAATTATAACCTTATAGTGGGCAAAAAGTTGTGGTTTTTGTTTCTAAAAGTACAAATTTGAAAAAGAGAATACTAAATATTTTGTGAAAAAAATCTATTAGTTATGAACATAAACATAAAAAAATCACTAATAGTTAATAGAAAAATAATAGATTCTTGATAAATATGCCATATAATACTCTCCAAATATAATATTTATAGATAATGAGTATACACATCAGGCAATTTGAGCTAGCCCATCGTTTAATATTCGTGCCCAAGCCCGACCCTAATTGCAATTCGAGTTGAGAATTTTTGTCCGAGCCCGTCAAAATTTCTCAAAACATGTGCCCAAGTCCAACTTTAGTCCGGGCTGGATTCGGGTTGGTCGGGTTCTTCCCGTCCAAGTTGCACCCCTAGATATTGTTGTTATCTGTTCAGATAAATCTATTCCCAGGATCGAGAAACTATGGATTGGATATAAGAGTGTGACATTTGTGTCTCGTGTTCAATCTGAAAACTGTGACAAAGGGACATACACATCACGGTAACATTGGTCACATAGGTTTTTCATATACTGATTACTTTTATTAGTTGGGTAGCATTGATGTGTCGCTAGACACCGCTCAATGTTTGTAATTGTTACTGCCAACTTAATAGGAACCATGAGGGTTAGACACCGAAAGGATTAAACTGGATATAGATGTTAATTAGTTGGACTAACTAACAATTAAAGGGATCAATGATCAAAACTCAACAACGTGCATATATAGTTGGACTAAATAGCAATTAGACTAATCCGTGTATGGACGGGATAAGGCTATTGGACTAACTCGTGTATGGACATGATTAGGCTATTGGACTAATCTGTGTATGGATGTTAATTAGTTGTACTAATTAAAAATTAAAGGGATCAAGGATCAAAACGCAACAACGTGCATATTTAGTTTGACAAAATAGCAAGTAGACTAATCCGTGTATGGACATGATTAGCCTATTTGACTAATCCGTGTATGGACATGATTAGTATTGGGTTAAGTTTGTAATCAATAAGGAGTTATTGATTATAAAAGGGGATTCCTAGCACTATTATTTCAATAGATGAAATAATTAGAGCAAGGAGAGCGAGAAAGAGAGGGCCAAAACACTCTCATACCCAACGGCATAGAGAGGCTCGACCTCCCTTTTGCGTGATCCGCTGGATTTGATCAAGCTCCTGAAAATTCCTTCTTCTGTGCTGCTAGCACAATCCAAAGATAAGATTCCAGTTTGCAATCCTAAGGTGAGGATATCGGTAGAGACGTGGACGCTATTCTACGTTGTGATCACACAAACCTACAAGGTAAACGTTATTTCCTGTATCACGTATGAGATCTTAACCCGCGATCCAAGGAAGGATTTGATCAAGAAAAGTTTTGTATTTCTGCTGCGTATCCTGCATCATAACCCTACGGTGGTATCGGAGCCATTTATAGCGCATAATGTGAGTTATGTGTTTACCTGCTTTATTAGTTTACACCGTACTGTTTATTTTCGCGTAAAACTGATATTCGTATATTGATACAATTTGAATATGATTCAATAGAAAATAAGGTAATTTTACATATGATGTGAAAATTAGTGAATTTTGTATACATATGATGTACGAATTGATTGGAGACGTAAATCCGGGGTTAGGGCTTTATTGGGGGAAGAAAAGATGATTTTGTCCCACATTGGGGATCTACCCAAACAAGGATGGGAATTTTTTAAATTTAGCCCTATGGGGTTCGACCATGTAGCCCGACCGCCCCCTTACGCGCGCCAATCTATTCGACCGGCTAGACCAGTTCGACCAGCCAACCGGTTTGGCTGGTCTGACCGGGTTGGACTGGTTCAACAGGTTACTGTTCAGCCAGTAGGATTGGGGCGACCGATTTAGCCGTTTTGACCCTACTGTCCCAATTTAACTAAAAATTGACCCAACGCGATAAAATTGAATTTTAACTGTTTTATGTGTGTTTATCGCATTGTGGTTGGATGTGGCCTTTGATTGTGTGGTTGTTTATTTTATGTGGTTTTGTTTTGGTTTTGATGTAACTAATGTAATTAATTTTACGGTCTGCGTGTCGTCTTCTCCCTTGCCTGTGAGGTTCCTCTATTTAGTTCATAGATGCTAGCTAGAATTGGATAGATAGAATATAGACAAGGCATTGAGAAGAATATCAAATACTAAAGAAATCACAAGACAATGAAGACCCACAAGCTAGGACGCATGGACTAAATAAGGAGGCACATGGAGATGAGCTTGCTACTTTAGGGCTTATAGATATTCTCATTGGTTGGGAATATCTTAGTTTTAGGGTCCACATTCATACCACGTTTTATTTATTATTTATTTTCATGTTTTAATTTTGATGTATAGTTGATGCATGCAAAACGTAATAAGATAATAATTAAACGGTTGGATATTTTATCTAGGATTGTCCAATCCAAATAAGTTGATCAGTTGATATGATCAACAAATTTCAAATTGACAAGACAAAAAAACCTCAAACGAAAATATTGCATTTTTCCTTCTCTTACTTAACACTCGTCATGATCAAGATGCATCGAGTTCGGGCTTGCAAAAGCAAGGCGACTTGATTCAGCATGATGTGGCGCGACGGCACAAGCTAGTAATGTGCGATTGTTGAAGTGAGAGGTTTTCATGTAACTAAGCTACTTCAATAGGATTGAAAGCTTAGAGGCAAGGAAATTGGGATTACCTATTAGATACATAAAGAATAAGGAGTTATTTGCCCAATTGAACCAAGAATTGCATATGATGCAATTGGAAGGTATTCCTACCTAAATAACAATTTTTTGGGTGACTTGCCAAAGCAAGTTCAAGAGGATGTGAAATATGGATCTTGGCCCACTAGAAAATATATGGTATTTTTTGCATTAATGGCGAGGGTCATTATCAGAGAAAAATAGTCGGAACTATATATAATAATCTAGCCATTTTCAATTATAGTTAATTGTTCATATTACTAAATTGTATATTTCTCATTTTGTTTAGAATTCCAATGGCAAAAAACGAAAAAAACTCGACTTCATTGCTACGATCTGTCCTTGAGAAGGGAAACTAGTCTGGAATGAATTTCCTAGAGTGGTACACAAACTTGAGAATTGTTCTCAAGCTAGAAATGTTGTATATAGTATTGTAGAAAGTTACTTTTCCCACCAACTGCCAATCTCACTAAATCTTAAAGGAAGGAACATCAAATGAAAATTCTTTAGATGTGACTTGCCTCATGTTAGCTGCCATGAACTCTAAGCTTTGGAAGCAAGATGAGAACATAGAGGCGTATGATATGATCATACATTTAAAGAAGCTCTTTCAAAGAGCGAGCTGGACATGAAAAAGGTTTGAAGTGCCAAGAGATTTGTTCAAAAGAAATATATTCAATAAGATTGAGAACCGCTGAAAAAAGCTCTAACAACGGCAAAGGCAAAACCATGTTGATGGTTAAAATGGAATAGGCAAATGGTTTTCCCGTACCCCAAAGGTAAAAGTAAGGTTGTTGATAAAACAAAGGAGTTGGCCTTAAAACTCAAGAGGTGGAAAAGTGGAAGAGGAACTGTCCAAAATACATAGAAGAAGAAAAGAACGGAATTGTGAATTTCGTTTGGTATATTGTGTTATAGAAGTCAACGAGTCTATCTCATCATCATGGATATTAGATATTGGATGGAGGTTTCACATTTGTACAGATGTGTAGGATCTCAATAGATATAGATCATTATATACGGGAAAGATACACCTGCACGTGGGGAAATAAAGCAAGTGTTGTTGAGTTATCCATAGGAGCTTCATCATGTATCTCTACCTTTTGGACTTATTTTAGAATTAGAATTTTTTTTATCTGCCTGCTATGAGTAGGAACATTATTTCTATTTCTTGTTTGGACAAGAAAGGTTTTCCTATCACTATAAAGGACATGTGTTTCTCCAATTATTTGTATAGTATGCATTATTGAAATGCACTTTGTCTAATTGATTGTATATCCTTGATCTAAATAATTCCGTCTATAACATAAATATCAATAGGATTAAAACTAATGATGTAAATCCTACTTATCTACGACACTGTCGTTTAAGCCAAATAAACGAGAAACGCATTTCTAGGCTCCATAAGGATGGATTCCTATACTTATTTGAATATGAATCATATGAGACATGTGAATCTTGTTTATTAGGAATAATGAAAAAGTACCCTTTCACGAAGAAAGGCGAGAGGACAAGTGATCTATTATCACTCACACATATTGATGTGTGTGGACGCCACACTCGCCAGAGGAGGTTATCCTTACTTCATTACACTTACTGATGACTTCAGTAGATATGGATTTGTATATCTTATGAAGAACAAATATGAATACTTTGAAAGGTTCAAATAATTCAAGAATGAAGTGGAGAACCATCTTGGCAAGAGTATTAGTGTTCTACGATCGGATCATGGAGGAGAGTACTTAAGCCAAGAGTTTGACGACTATCTTAGAGAGTGTGGGATATTGTCCCAAGTCACTCCACCTGCAACACCATAATGGAATGGTGTGTCTGAGTGGAGGAATCGAACACTATTAGACATGGTTTGATCTATGATGAGTCAGACTGATCTTCCAATATTGTTTTGGGGCCATGCACTATTAACAACTATCTTTACCCTTAACCGTGTTCCATCGAAATCAGTCATGAAGACACCATATGAGATATGGAATGGGAGGCGTCCCATAGTATCATTCATGAAGATTTGGGGTTGCGACTATCATTTAAAGCGTTTACAGTCAGATAAACATGGACCCAAGTCGGACAAGTGTAAGTTTGTGGGACATCTTAAGGAAACGAAAGTATATTATTTCTATAGTCCAACCGAGAACAATGTGTTTCTTGCTCGAACCGATGTGTTTCTAGATAGAGAATTTGTCTCTAAAGAAGGCAGTTGGAGGACTGTAGAACTTGAAGAAGTTCAAGAACCACAAAACACTATCCAACAATGGAACATGAGCAAGAACCACAAGATGTTGTGGAGTAACTTGCTCAAGTAACACAAGAAATTTGTAGGTTGAGTAGGATAAGTCAGGATCCTGAGGGTATGGACTTCTCGTGACTGATCCCGGTGACGTATTGCTCATGGAGGATGAGCCTACGACCTAAGGAGAGGCTGTAAATGGGCCAGAATCTCAAAAATGGCTTGAAGCCATGAGATCCGAATGGAATCCATGTATACCAATAAAGTATGGACTTTAGTATAACCACTTGATGGGGCTCGGAACATAGGGTGCAAATAGGTTTTCAAGAAGAAAACCGACACGATTTCTTAGGTGTATACGCAAGTGCACGGTCGAAGTAATAAAGAGTGAGTATTGAAACTCAGGTTGTCGAACCCACAAGGACAGATAGTAGGTTTATTATTAATTAGAGATTAATCTAAAGAGTGTAATTAAAATAACAGGAAGAAAGTTGTTGATTTGTGAAGTTGTCACCCCCAATCAAGTGACTGTATTAAACTAACTATAATACTATATTTTTTGTTTTCTAAATTAAACAACGGTTTATCAAATACGGAGAGGAACTAGGCGATCTATGGATCACCTAGGGCAGTAGACAATTCCGGATATTTCTTTGAAACATGTAATGTTGAATATGCTCTTGATTACGTTTAACTACTTAAAATCTTTTGTCGATCTCATGCAAGTCTATACTAAGTTCAATAGTCGTCATCTATCGATCCATAAACTATATCACCTAACAAGCATTAAGATAAATCCTACGTTTTATTCCACACCTTAACATTTCGCCTTTTGGTCCATCATGATACGAGGTTGCTAGCAATCCTAGATTCACAAGCTAATTAATTTTCACCTATCAGTCCATCGATCTTTCACCAAGTAGTTATCCTAGTTCATGACGCTAGGTTAACATAGATTTGAAATAGCAGTCCAAAGCTTTGAGAAATTTCACAATCTCCGAACATTTGAAATATGGTGACTTGAAGTGACCAGATACTCCAGTCATGATATTACATAACTAGAGTATCTGGTGACTTCAAGTCTAAGGACTACAACACCATTGTCACGACGAGCAGTACTTGTGACATTCACATAATTCCTATGTAGCCTTCTCGTGGTGGGTCAATCCATTATGCCATTACTTCTAATTCATACCCATGTGTTAGACTTGATATCTCCATATAAATCTACCCACATACTAGCTTCCATGTATAGTGATCGTCCTATTAACCAATATACTTGACTAGGGATTATTGAAGATAAAAAACAATTGTAATATGAGGAATTCATATATTGAATATCTCCATATATAATAAAATTAATATTCTATCCAAAAGATCGTTCATACTAAAATCAGATTGCCTCTAGGGCTCAACACCAACAGTCTCCCACTTACACTAGAGCCAATCTGGTGCATCTCGTATGCCTATAGAGAGAGAATTGTGGAGAAAATCATTGATTTTTATCGAAAAGTCTGAAGTATCTCTTTGAGACACTTCAGACTTTCACATGCAACTTTGTTAGTACTTAAAGCATAAAAAATGTATGACCTAGGAGCGGTGAGTATGCAATTGCCTGATTTCTCATCTTGCACCACACATTTCTACTTTTCAAATATTACTTTGTTACCTCTATCACATAATTGAGATATACTAAGCAGATTATACTTTAAACCTTCAACTAAATAAACATAAAAAATTGAACTTGTAGAATCATTACCAATACTTCCAATACCAAGTATATTGCATTTAGCTTTGTCACCAAGTGTGATTGTCCCACCAGATTGCTCTTTACGATCACTAAATAAAGATTTCTTTCCACTCATATGCCTGGAACAACCACTGTCCATTATCCATTTTTTATCCTTCAAAGATTTGGTGACAGGGTGCAAAATTAAATCAATGCCTTAACAGGCCATTAGACCAAGTGTAGAATTTGGATTCATACTCAGAACCAACCATATTAGGTGGTCTGATTCCTTTGGAACGGAAATTTGTCTCACTTGTCCGTTAAGATGATAAGGATAGGTATTCCTCAATATGTGAGGTTCTATCCTTCTAAAGGGGCAAGTTAACTTTACATGTCCAATTTTCCCAGAGTAATGACACTATGGAGAATGTCTGCTTCTTGACTTTACAAATGCGGGTTGGTTCTTTTTTGGAAAATTTAGATTATAACCAATTCCACTTTTGTAAATAGAATGCATACTTCCTCCAAGCATGAGATTGAGTTTGTGTTCTGAGCTAGCAAAGGTTGATAAAATTTTCTTAGATTCTTGAAGCTTCTCAGTTAATAAAGTTTTTTTTTTGCTCTAAATCACCTGTATGTTCTTTAGATCAACATACTTATCATTTAAAACCGAATTTTGATCAACAAATTCATTGACTTGTGTTTTCAAAGCTTTGAATATACTCTCTAAGGGTTTGAAGTCACTGTCAATCTTTAACTCCGTAGCTTAAAGACACTTGTTTTGAAATATCAAATCTAAATTTTCCTTTTCCTGCACATGAACCTTTAATTTCAAAGCATAAATCTCTTTCTTATAACTCTCCTCATTTTGAAACATACTTTTAAGGATTTCAGGTAAAACATTAGATGGACTAGCAAGAAGATTCTTTGCCATGTCTTCAATGTGTTTGTATGAGCCTTTTTCTTCTTCATGCTCAGTTATTAAGCAAAGATTTACCTTCTTTTCATCAGAATTTGAGTCTGTTGAAGAATCTAAATCAATCCATGAAGCCATCATTGCTTTCTTTCTTCTGTTGTCATTTTCTCTTTTAGGAAACTGCATGCCTTTCTTCTTTTTTGGACAATATCTTACCAAATGATCTGCATCTCCACATTCAAAGTAATTCATCACTTTAGGTTTATATGAATGTGAAGAAGTTTTACCTCTCTGATCCTTGCTACTTGAGGATCTAAATTTGACTTTTTTTTAGTACTTATTTCCAAAACTCTTTTTCTTCTTCAAGATTCTGGCCAAGGCTTTGGAGATCAAGGCTAAGGCCTCATCATCATCATCATCATCATCATCATCATCATCATCATCCTGTTTAAGGCTTCGAGATTTTTCATTATCCTTTGCCTTGAGTGCGAGGTTCTTGATGTTGTCACTCATGACACCATCTACTTTCTTCATTGAAATCTCATGAGTGAGCAGTTTGCGTTGAAGGTCATCCAATTCTAAGATACTCAAATCTTGAGCTTCCTCAATTGCAGTTGTCTTTGGTTCCCACTTGGCTTTTGGCAAACTCCTTAGGATCTTTTTGACTTTTTTTCCATTTGAGAAATTCTTTCCCAAATATTCCAAGTTATTCACTATGTCAGTAAACCTCTTGAACATGTCCTTGATGGATTCATCAGAGTTCATCTTGAACATTTCATACTGCGTCAGAAGGATATTGATTTTGGTCTGCTTGACTTGGCTGGTTCCTTCATAAGTGACAGTAAATTTTCCCATATCTCCTTGGCATTCTTGCAGTCGGATATTCTGTTGAACTCATATGCACTAAGAGCACAATATAATAAGTTCAGAGCTTTGTAATTCTTTGATACCTTTTGAACGACCTAGGATCTCGGTTCAGGGTTAAAGAGACAATCGATAACCAAAATTAGAAATGTGTTTACGAATATTACAATTTAGCTAATAAATAAATAAAGAATCTTTGAGAAGACAAATCTACAAGATCGATATGTTTAAAAAAACTATGTGATCTAACTTAATCTAAACGTCTTTGTCTCGATTCGCGTTCCCATCCCCCACCTTGATTGATGACCTTCGGTTTTAAAATGGCAAAAGTCGATGCAGTTTTGAAGAAAATGATCAGTAAAAACTGAGTAAATACAGACCACGACATGTAAAGCAACGAGTGGCACATAAGCATGAGTTGAAACAAATAAAAAGATTTAAAATAATAAAATTAACAGGTCGGGGAATTTGTAACAATTGAAAGTAACCGAGTAACAAAAACCTCTAAATTTAAGAACATTGAGAAACCATGAGTATTCGGTATTATAACCAGATTTAGCAAGTCCATGTAAGTTAATAACGATATTAGTTCATGAGTAGCCAAAACTTTTCAAATCATTTCAATCGATTAGGGCATATCAAGAGCCACAAACAACATCAATAGAGAGTCAAACTTTCTTTCAAGTCCAATTTAACTGTTAAGTTTAAGTGAGGCATGTCCAGAGCCACCAACAGGATCGAGGTAAACAGAGGGATCCCGAAATAATCACAAAAGGTTTCTTCTAGGTTCTATCAAACCATATTCCACCCGAGCGTTAAGGGAGCCCATACGCCAATCCCCGCTCACAACAATAGCTAAAAGGCCTTAAGTGTCGACACCCCTATACCGTAGTGATCCTTACAAGTATAAGTAGCACTCTATAGCTCTAACAAACCCCTTGGTCGCAATACATTGGTACATTTTGGCTCATTGGGGGCGGATTTATGAACATTCAAGTTCTATCCAATGAAAGGAAGCATTGCTTCAGTGTTCGTAGCCATAAGTAACGGGAGGATCGCTTGGAGCCTCCGACCGAAGCCATAAATAAACAGAACTCCGTACATCGTCCTAAATCTATTAGAGGTATCTTATTACCTTTATTTCTCATAACCAAAGTTGGTATACAATCTTCACAAGTCATTCCAAAAGTTCTTAGTATAAATCAATAATCGAAATTTTTCAGTAAAAATCATGCTTTGCATACTCTTCCAAATAAGACGATATAGATTTAAAACGTCACACACATGGACACTATGTGATATCTAAAGTTTGCACATATGTATTTTATTTCTTCTCTGTACAATAGACAAAATCAGATTATCAACTTATCACAAATAAAGTTCCAAGACTTAAAAAGAGGATTCAATTTATATCCAAACAATTTCGGGTCATGCTTTGCATACTTTTTCAATTAACAAAATATTCATTCGAGTCATCACACAGACAATAAAATTTTAATAAATAAGAGTCGCACATATGTACTTACCACTGAGATGAAGCACAACCAAAATCTTGAAACTAAGCCTAGCACTCCGACTACAAACGCTCTCTCATACGAGGTATGTCTACAATCACACGTAGGACGTACTCGTTACAACCAATTTACACGTGCATAGTAAAAATGCAAACCTACATGTCACATAGTCCTAAGTGTCACTAATGCACATATAATGATGTTTTATTATCAAAATAAGTCCAACAAAACACTTATCACTTCAAAAGCTAAAGTTTTCTAAAAATGTGAAACTATAATTCTGGACAAGATTGTAGCTCTGAATTTGGAGACATATTTACCATAACAAAAAATCTCCTAAAATCTTGAATTAATTTATGATAAACCTACATGTTTCTACTTTCAGAAACATCAGGAAAATCATGCATATCTGTTATAAAAATCAATTTACAAAAATAACAAATACTGCTATGAAGAGAAGAGTTTTTGCAATAACTTTCAACTTTGCAAGGTGATTACTACAACTTGGAGAATATTAATAAAGCTCATCTTTTCCTGAATTTACCCACAATTTGTCTAGTTACAACACAAGAAAGATGAGGTGCCAAAATTTTCTAAAAATGGGGTTTTTGATAAAAATGCTAAAAATGGTCCAGAAACAGAATTTCAGAAAACATGCAAGTTCAAATGACCATATCTTCTTAACTAAGAATGCTATGAAGATGATTTTTTTCCTCAAAATGACCATATCTCAGTCTAGTGTCAAAATATGCAAGACTTAGAAATTTCACATAGAAAAAACTCGGAGATAATCCATGTTTTTCACAAAGTGGTCAAATTGTATAAACATGCAATTTGTTCAGAAATCAACAAGAAATGTTCTAATGATACATGCAACTTATGGAGACTCGATTTTCACCCAAATAACATCATTTTAGGCATTAGGTAAGATTTTTACATGCTCTTGACACAAATGATCAAAAATCTCTTGAGTAACAAATGAAAAGAAGATGACATTCACAACATGCATGTGGGTTCTAGTGTGGGTTTCCAGAAATAGTCGAAATTTTGGAGTTAAAATCTTGATCAAACCATAAAAATGAAGAATCAAGGATAGAAATTAAGAAATCTAAGATCTAATGTCACTAATAAAATGTCAAGTTAGACATGCAAGCATGGATTTAAGTTTAGGAAGAACTTTACTTCAAGATTCAAGAAGATGGTGAGCAAGAATGTGAATTTGACCTTCAATTCTAGGATGGTGGAAGAACACCACTCCATGATAATATTAAGGTTGGACTCAAATATTCCATGATTTGGAGACCATAAAAATGAGTTTTGATGAAGTTTTTCTGAAGTCAACACCCAAAAGCGGGAATGAAGTTCTTGGGAGAGAGAAATGAGATATTTTAGTGCTGTTTAATGGAGGAAATGAGGGGGGAAGAAGATGATGAAGATGCATAGAGTGTGAGAGGTAGTGTGGGAGTTGTTGATGGGATGGGTGTAAGGTGATGGTATTGGGAGAGAGAGAGAGTGTGTGTGTGTGTATAAACACATAAAATGTTTGTCTATAGTTGACATAGTTAGTGGGTGAGGGATTTGAGTGAAATTACAAATCTCTCAACTAGTTTGAGGTATGATTTGGATTACCAAGAGAATGAGGGTTTTTTTAAACATAAGAGAATGAGGGTTGATATGAAAATACTAGAAATTGAGGTTAACTCTAAAAATTCATATACAAGAGGGGTATAAATAGAAGATACCAAAAATTAAGGGGTGGAAATTTAATTTTTTAATAAATAGCTAACACATAAAAGTTAATTTTCACAAATTATAAAATAAACAAATAATTATTCCAAATAAATCACATTGTTAGTAAATGTCAAAATCTAATTTTTAGAAAATTACAAGTATCTTCCAAGTATATAAAATGAGTTTCATATCGTATTATCCAAGTTTTAAAAAACTACAAAGTAACCTCAAAATGAAATTCTATATAATCATACGTGTCGAATGACACCCTTATACTTTAAAACTAAGAAGAAGTCAAGAAAAAGTTTGAAATATAAATTTCTCAAAATTTTAAAATATTAGCCAAAATCACTAAATAACCCCAACTAAAATACGGGGTATTACATTATATCCCCCTTAAAACGAAGCTTCGTCCCTGAAGCTTAAGAAAACTTTTGAGTGAAATTACTAACAGACTTCATGAGAATGAAACTAATGCACGTGTGAATTGTATGCAAGACTAATGCATATGCAACACTTTAATTAACGGAAAACACGCTCTCGTTCGGTTACACCTTTTCTCACTCGTATCTTATTAAGGACTCAAATAAAATTAGCTCAAGTAAAAGGTCGAGAGCAACATTCAAGTTCTCAATTTTATAAGTGATTCCCAAATTTTCTAGCATTTAAACAAATCTTGAAACATTTAGAAAAATACTTTGGTCAAAACTAATATGTCATTTGGTTGGCTCATTAGCATGAAAATGTTGTCTTAACTTTACAAGATTAGATAAACCAATCACCTCAAATGTTTCAAGCATACGAGGGGGAAAAGAACACTATGTGTCATCACACAATGTGTCTCTCCATCACAACTCGAATGTGTTTCAAATGTTCCAACTTAGTCTACATAGCGGGTACAACTTATAGTACCGTTGTACCAAGAGTCACGCCAGCGGACTGGTAAACAAAGCGGTCCATATCACTTGGCATTTGGTAGATGAAAAGCCAATAATTTTCAGAAACTTTTTTTTTTAAGTTATTGTTAAAATCTTTCGAATTTTGGAAAGAACCATGTCAAAACTAACTCAAAATAAAATAAAAATAAAGTACAACTAATGTATTAAAATTATTCACTCGTATATGAGAATGGAGGGGTCTTAGGGTCTTCTAAGTTAAAACGTCGGTATTCGCTCGTCGACAAAATAAATAAAAACAGAAAAATTCATTGGTACGCATCACACAACTATAGCAAGCATGTAGTTATAAATAAGCATGTCACATAAGTACGACACATGTAAATAGACAAGTAAAATTTTCATGAATCACATCTCAATTAGACTTTAACAATTAATCAACAAGTACAATACAAATCAATTTTAACAATACGTAAGTACTCAAACTCCCCGACGGCTTCTTTACTTCATTTATTCCCAATTTGGGTTATCCTAATCTATTTTGAAATTTTGAAAATCTGTTATCTTTCTTATTCTCTACTAATGGAAATTAAAAAGTTGCTTTAATCGGAGAACTGATGCCCTGATACCAGCTAAAACGACTCAGGATCTCGGTTCAGGGTTAAAGAGACAATCGATAACCAAAAGTAGAAATGTGTTTACGAATATTACAATGTAGCTAATAAATAAATAAAGAATGTTTGAGAAGACAAATCTACAAGATCAATATGTTTAAAAAAAACTATGTGATCTAACTTAATCTAAACGTCTTCGTCTCGATTCGTATTCCCATCCCCCACCTTGATTGGTAAAATGCGGTTTTAGAATTCCAAAAGCCGACACAGTTTTGAAGAAAATGATTAGTAAAAACTGAGTAAATACAGACTACGACATGTAAAGCAACGAGTGGAACAAACGCATGAGTTGAAACAAATCAAAAGATTTAAAATAATAAAATTCACGGGTTGGGGAATTTGGAACAATTGAAAGTAACCGAGTAACAAAAACCTCTAAATTTAAGAACATTGAGAAACCATGAGTATTCGGTATTATAACCAGAGTAAGCAAGTCCATGTAAGTTGATAACGATATTAGTTCATGAGTAGCCAAAATTTTTCAAATCATTTTAATCGATTAGGGCATATCAAGAGCCACAAACAACATCAATAGAGTAGTCAAACTTTCTTCAAGTCCAATTTAACCGTTAAGTTTAGCTGAGGCATGTCCAGAGCCACCAGCAGGATCGAGGTAAACAGAGGGATCAGGAAATAATCACAAAGGGTTTCTTCTAGGTTCTATCAAACCCTATTCCACCCGAGCGTTAAGGGAGCTCATACGTCAATCCCCGCTGACAATAATAGCTAAAATGCCTTAAGTGTCGACACCCCTATACCGTAGTGATCCTTACAAGTATAAGTAGCACTATATAGCTCTAACAAACCCCTTGGCCACAATACCTTGGTACATTTTGGCTCATTGGGGGTGGATTTATGAACATTCAAGTTCTATCCAATAAAAGGAAGCATTGCTTCAATGATTGTAGCCATAAGTAACAGAAGGATCGCTTGCAGCCTCCGACCAAAGCCATAAATAAACAGAACTCTGTACATCGTCCTAAATCTATTAGAGGTATCTTTTTACCTTTATTTCTCATAACTAAAGTTGGTACACAATCTTCACAAGTCATTCCAAGAGTTCTTAGTATAAATCAATAATCGAAATTTTTCAGTAAAAATCATGTTTTTCATACTCTTCCAAATAAGACGATATTGATTTAAAACGTCACACACATGGGCACTATGTGATAATTAAAGTTTGCACATATGTATTTTATTTTTTCTCTTTACCATAGACAAAATCATATTATCAACATATCACAAGTAAAGTTCTAAGACTTAAAAAGAGTATTCAATTTATAGCCAAATAATTTTGAGTATTAAATCGTGCTTTGCATACTTTTTCATTTAACAAAATATTCATTCGAGTCATCACACAAACACCCAAATTTTGATAAATAAGAGTCGTACATATGTACTTAACACTGAGATGAAGCACAACCAAAAGCAAGAAACTAAGCCTAACACTCCGACGACAAATTCTCTCTCTTACGAGGTCGATGTCTACAATTACACGTATGACGTACTCGTTAGAACCAATTTACACGCGCATAGTAAAAATGAAAACCTACATGTCACATAGTCCTAAGTGTCATTAAGGCACATATAATGATGTTTGCTTATCAAAATAAGTCCAACAAAACATTTAGAACTTCAAAAACTAAAGTTTTCTAAAAAATGTGAAACTACAATTCTTGACAGAATTGTAGCTCTGAATTCGGAGGCATATTTACCATAACAAAAAATCTCTTAAAATCGTATAATTGATTTATGATAAACCTACATGTGTCTACTTTCTGAAAAATCAAGAAAATCATGCATATCTAAAATAAAACCCAATTTACAAAATTAACAAATATTGCTATGCAGAGAAGAGTTTTGCAATAACTTTCAACTTTGCAAGGTGATTACTGAAACTTGGAGATTAGCAACAAAGATCATCTTTTCTCGAATTGACCTCAATGTGTCTAGTTACAACACAAGAAAGATTATGTGCCAAAATTTTCTGAAAATAGGGTTTTTGATAAAAATGCTAAAAATTGTCCACAAAAAGAGTTTCAGAAAACATGCAAGTTCAAATGACCATATCTTCTTAACTAAGAATGCTATGCATATTTTTTTTTTCTTAAAATGACCATATCTCAGTCTAGTGTCAAAATATGCCAGAGTTAAAAATTTCACATAGACAAAACTCGGAGATAATCCATGTTTTTCACAAAGTGGTCAGACTGTATACACATGCAATTTGTTCAAAAATCAACAAGAAAGGTTCTAATGATACATGCAACTTATTGAGACTTGATTTTAACCAAAATAACATCATTTTAGGCATTATGTAAGATTTTTACATGCTCTTGACACAAATGATCAAAAATCTCTTGAGTAACAAATGCAAAGAAGATGACATTCACAACATGCATGTGGGTTCCAGTGTGGGTTTCCTGAAATAGTCAAAATTTTGGAGTTAAATTCTTGATCAAACCATGAAAATGAAGAATCAAGAATAGAAATGAATAAATGTAAGATCTAATGCCACTAATCAAAGGTAAAGTTAGACATGCAAGCATGGATTTAAGTTTAGGATGAACTTTACCCCAAGATTCAAGAAGATGGTGAGCAAGAAGGTGAATTTGACATTCAGTTCTTGAGTAGGATGGTGGAAGAACACCCATCCATGATGATATTAAGGTTGGACTCAAATATTCCATGATTTGGAGACCATAAAAATGAGCTTTGATGAAGTTTTTGTGATGTCAACACCCAAAAACGGGAATGAAGTTTTTGGGAGAGAGAAATGAGATATTTTAGTGCTCTTTAATGGAGGAAATGAGGGGAGAAGAAGATGATGAAGATGGATAGAGTGTGAGACGTAGTGTGGGAGTTGTTGATGGGATGGGTGTAAGTTGATGGTGTTGGGAGAGAGAGAGAGAGAGAGAGAGAGAGAGAGAGAGAGAGAGAGAGAGAGAGAGTGTATAAACACATACAATGTTTGACTATAGTTGACATAGTTAGTGGGTGAGGGATTTGAGTGAAATTACAAATCTATCAACTAGTTTGAGGTATGAATTGGATTACCAAGAGAATGAGGGTTTTTTTTAAAACAGAAGAAAATGAGGGTTGATATGAAAATACTAGAAATTGAGGTTAACTCTAAAATTTCATATACAAGAGGGGTATAAATAAAATATACAAAAAATTTAAGGAGTGGAAATGTAATTTTCAATAAATAGCTAACACATAAAAGTTAATTTTAATAAATTATAAATTTGCCAAATAATTGTTCCAAATAAATCACTTTGTTAGTAAATGTCAAAATCTAATTTTTAGAAAATTACAAGTATCTTCCAAGTATATAAAATGAGTTTCATATCGTATTATCCAAGTTTTCAAAAACTACAAAATAACCTCAAAATGAAATTCTATATAACCATATGTGTCGAATGACACCCGTATACTTCTAAACTAAGAAGAAGTCAAGAAAATGTTTGAAATATAAATTTCTTAAAATTTCCAAATATTTTCCAAAATTACTAAATAACCCCAACTAAAATACGGGGTATTACACCTTTTCCAGTTAAGTAGCTGAGAGATCTTCATCTAGTTTGATAGTCCTGACTCCATCAGAAGTAGTATTGAACACTTGAGGACCATTAACCATTATTGACCACAGCTCCATGTCTATGATTAAAGTTTTCATCAATGCCTTCCAATGTACAAAATTATCACCACAGAACAGTGGAGGTCTGTTGGCTTCTCTTCCCTGTGAGAATCCTCCATCACCTACATTACTCATTGTCTGAAGATTGTTAGATCTTTAAGCAGTGACCCAAGCTCTGATGCCAATTGAAAGTTTGTAATGCATGTATAAAACATGATCTAATACTCTAGAAATTCTCCAAATCTTTAGAGCTCACTGCTTGAACCTGATTTGTAGTAGGGATAAAAAGCAGTAAAGTAAAGCTAGAGAACACAATGATTTTTATAGATTTCAGTCACAATTGGACCTAATATCTGCCTGAGGGATCTGATCCCTCCAGGATTTCATCACACTTATTATTAATCACCCAGATTTAACCCTATATTTCAAGCCTAAGTGAGCTACCTTACACTTATACAGCTTGTGGTTCCCAACATATCTAGTAACAGCCACAACATGTTGAAACAATAAGAACCTCTTTGTTGTTCACTTGAAAAACTAAAATTCTAAGTTTGTGAGGTTTAAGAACTCAGAATGAATAATACGGAACTCAGTACAGTTTGAAGAACACAAGAAAAATAAGCAAGTGAAGCTTAGAAGTGGTCTTCAGATTTGATGAATGATCTTGTTCCCTTTCAGTGTTGAATGGTCTGATTGATTGAAGAGCTATGTAGTCTGATCTCCCACGTATGTAAACTCTCTTCAATCTCCTGTTGATCAGCCTCTCTCAATGTCTGTCTCTCCGTTTGAAATTCAAACTCTACCTTTTATAAAAAACCTACAACAACTTGAGAGATTTTAGGAATTGAATTCCTACAAATCCTGACCCCTGATATGCTTCATTCAACAACTATGTTTGAATAGATATCAAGTTTTTTTAGGGACGTTTGGACGGCCAAAAAACCTGCACATACTCAGCAAACAAGATCAAACAACATCTAGACAAAATAGCTCAGAATCTGATATGTTAAATAGACAGTTCATTCATAAACCCTAGCTATTTTTTTCCTTAGATATAATTCAAAATAAATAGACACAGATCTATAAGACAATATAAGTAACATAATAGAGAGCTAGAATTATTCAATATCCAATCTTGAATGCATCTAAGTCTTCCTGCAAATAGAAAACAGTTAAGCACAGTTCATCAATTAAGAACATAAGGCAATCTCAAAGCTTTGGAGCTTTGATAGCCAGTTCACCAGTTTGAACTCATCACTTAAACCAAGCCTGCACTCACATAAATTTTTAGGCATGGTATAACTAACATATACAGTATCTCAAAGCTTTGGAGCTTTGAGACTTAGTGTCTCTTTACTTGTGGCTTTCATCGTCAAGGTTAAAACTCCCCTTGAGTTCGTAAACTCATCCAAACTCATGAGTCTGAACTATCAAACTCTATTCCCAGGATCGATAAACTATGGATTGGATATAAGTGTGTGACATTTATGTCTCATGTCTAATCCGGATATTATGACAAATGGACATACACAACACGGTAACATTTGCCACACAGGATCTGAGATCATTGATTATTTGTATTAGTTGGATAGCATTGATGAGTTGCTAGACACAGCTCAATGTTTGTAATTTTTACTGTCAACTTGATAAGAACCTGGAGGGTCACACACCGAAAGGATTAAACTGGATATGGATGTTAATTAGTTGGAATAATTTACAATTAAAGGGATCAAGGATCAAAAAAGAACAACGTGCATATTTAGTTGGACTAAATAGCAATAAGACTAATCCGTATACGGACATGATTAGGCTATTAGACTAATCTGTGTATGGGCAAGATTGGGCTATTGGAATAATCCGTGTATGGACAGGATTAGTATTGGAGAAATTTGGTAATCAATAAGGAGTTATTGGTTATAAAAGGGGAGTCCTAGCACTAATATTTCATTATATGAAATAGTTAGAGCAAGGAGAGAGAAAAAGAGAGGGCCGAAACCCCCCTCATACCCGACGGCATAGAGAGGCCCAACCTCCCTCTTGCGTGATCCTCTTGATTTGACCAAGCTCCTGGCGATTCCTTCTTATGCGCTGCTAGCAGAATCCTAGAGAAGATTTCAGTTTGCAATCCTAAGGTGTGGATACCGGTTGAGATGTGGATGCTATTCTATGTTGTTTTCACACAAACGTACAGGGTAAACGTTACTTCCTTTATCATGTTATAAGAGCTTAACCTGCGATTCATGAAGGGCTTTGATCAGGAAAAGTTTTGTATTTCCGCTGCGTATCCTGCATCAAAACCCTACATCGTTCGCATTGTCCACAAAGTAAAGCATGGCAATTTCTCCAATAGGTAGATGGTTTCTTTGTGCGTCCTTGATGTAATCATCCTCCACTGACCGGAGCTCCGGTGTGCTTCGTCTGATAAGGTATCTTAGTTTCCTCCACTTGTTTGTGGGATGCGAGATGGTTCCATGGCATTCACACCAATTTGGGTAGCAGAAGTGCGCCTTCTTTGGGTCATATTCGAGTTGGAGGTAGAACTCCGAATTCTCTCCATTCTCTGCATCGCTTGATTATGTCCCAACTTATGTACAATGATCGGGCTGGCACGCATTTGCTTGAGGAGCTACAACATGTGTTGGTTTTTGGTTCTTCTAGGGTTAGGTTACTGTGATAACAATGGGCTCTCTTTCTCTCTTGTGTGTGTTACGATGAATCTCTTTGAGGGGGAAAGAACCGGGTGTGCCCGCGGGTTTCTTTGTTCGGTTTCCATGATTGATTCGACATTCCAGGTTCTTTTAAGGATTTTGGAGAACGTTGGCAGGTCATCGTTGATGAGAAGTCGCTTGTATTCAAGTCACATCCCTTGTAGGAAGATGCTCACTAGCCATTGCTTCGTGGCCTACTCTCCGCATTCCAGGGAATTTTGTGGAACGCCCTGATGAAAGCAACACCAATATTGCCTTCCTTCTGGGTTAAACGTTACATGTGAATGGTTGTGACCTTCTCTTCTACTTGAAAGAATTTCGTGTAGAATTTCTTGACCATGTCATGTTTGTATGGCTCCAGACTCGAGGAGCTTGTACCACTTGTATGCAATTATCCCCAAAGACTTGGCGAATTCTTGCAACCCGAGATTCTTGTCCACCCCATGGTGTCCCAGTTAGACAATGAATCTCAACACGTACTCGTGCGTGTTTCCAGCGCGTTCGTTGATTTTTACGAACATGGGTGTCTTGTACCTCGCGGGATTAGGCATCTAATAGATTTCTATCGTATAGGGGGCAAGCACTCGACATTGGGCAGCACATCGACATTAAGAATGCGAGTTGCGATGAGCCCTTCAACTCTTTTTTTAGGGCTGACATTGCTATTCTTGCAACAACCCCCTTATCCGGCTCGTGGAAAGATTGGGAGGGCGATGCTAAATAGAAGCGACGGGACTCAAAAGCAAATCAAACCACAACACATACTTATAATAATATTAAAAAAATGCATTAAACTTAAATTCTTATACATGATCTTGTTACTATTACACAATAGCTTAACATTACTAGGTACTACTTGTGGCGTTATCAGTCTAGGTAAGTCGCGCGCCCTTCTATGCCATAGAGCCCAGCTCCTAGACCTGCGGTGGGAAGGGAAACAAGAGCCGCAGTTTCGAAAATCAGCAACAAATACTGAGTGGGATACACCTTAGCATGTAAAAACAGGAAGATGATATAGCTAGTTGGGTCATGAGTTAAATAAAATAACAGTAACAGAGTATGAGCAAATGATTATCAAAGTTTATAATGGTATAATCAAGAAGAATATTTTAGTTTATCAGTTTTATTATCGTGTGTATGCCCGATCGTTACCCAGGGGGTAACATACCATCTGAAATTTACTCTTGGAGCAAGCAGTAATGGCAATATAAATTTTGGACAAAACATTTGTGTGGTGAATTTGTTTTGGAAGTTGAGTGAAAATTTAAATAAAAAAATAGGCAAATTGCACCGGAAGTACCCATAGTTTACTTTAGTCGTGGATTCGGTACTTAAAGTTAAAATTGTTATAGTCACATTACCATAATTTCAAAAATAATGCAAATCAGTACCCGTTAGTCACAATCGTTAATCTTTAGGACAGAATTACACACATGGATTACACGAGACTTTTTAGTGGGGATAGTGTGGCCCTCTAAATGTAATCCAATGGGTGAAAAAAGTGAAAAGTACCAATAATTTGACTACATTAAAAATACAAAACTACCCCAATTATTGGTTCTTTTCAATTTTCCACCCGATCGGTTATATTTAAAGTCCATACTGTACTCACTAAAAAGTCTCTGGCAAACAACGTGTGTAATCACGTCCAAAAAAGTTATGGCCGCGGCTAATGGGTACGTATTTGCATGATTTTTGAAACTATAATATCGTGACCACACCATTTTAAAATTTTTGTACCAAATTCACAGCTAAAATAAACTATGAGTATCTCTGGTGCAATGTTGTCAAAAAAATAAAAAATTATTCACAGAATATAAAATCCATTGAGAGACAAGGTTGAATTGAAAAGAATCTACAGACAAAACATAAACCCTTCGGGTGGTTTGGTATAATTTTTTAATTTACTTTGGACTTTTGATATGTTTCGAACTTTTTTTAAAGATTCGGTATGATTTTTGTGTGCCAGCTTTTGGATTCAGGTTTTTGACTTTATTATATAAATCTGAAATTAAAATATGTTTGATTTCACAAGTTTTTTTTTGGACTTTTTTCCTTCTTAAACAACAAAATGATCAATTTACTCATGCTTTTTTCATTAACGTGCGAAGACAACTATTTTGACACATCGTAATTTTATTTGTAAATATAAAAAATGTAAATTATAATTTTATTAACAAATAAAAGTGTGTTGCATCACTGCCTTTTTAACATCATAATTTTTTTACGAAATACATGCATCTTTTTTCTCCAACTTTTTTGTCGCGATTATTTTTTTCACATCGACTAAGGTCGACTTAAATTTCCAAAAAGTAATGCTAAGGGTGAGTTTGAGAATGTTTCTGCTGCCAGCACATCTGTTTTTCAACGGCAGAAGCAGTTTTAGTGCGTTTGGTAAAATAAGATTTCTGCTTTTTTGGACAGTTTCTGTTGTCCCACAAAAAATTTCAGGAAGCAAGGGAGGAGATACTCTTCCAGAAAGTGCCTTCGATTAATTTTTCTACAACCGATTTTAACCTTATAATTTTTTAAAATGTCAATAGTTATCATTACGGAAAGGACACGTGTCATATATTTTTGTCATTTTACCCTCTCACAGCAAGTTAACAATTAATTTTATCAAACATAAAATTACCACATCAATATTTCACATCATTTTTTACGTAATATTTACAAACAACATTTTATATAGAATTCACAACAGCTTTCTCACAGTGTTTTCACACAGCAGCTTTTTAGCACCACCATAACATTCCCAAACTAGCCCTAAACCCACTTAAACTTCGTCTTTATCTTTTTGTTTCTTTGATTTCTACTCGCCTACAAATCTGACTACCAAACACTTAGTGGATGACGTTCTTAATAAGATGAGTTCTTGGAAATCAACTTTCTCAATTTAGCGGATAGAAAATCTTTGTTATAACTTGAGTATCGCGAGCTAAGACGATGCAAACACGAAGAACACGAACACAAGATATAACGTGGTTCACTGGTGATTAGCTGGCTACCTCCGCGATCTCAAAACCCGATTTTATCAAGAGAACACACACGAATACAAGCCACACATGTAAAGGCACTGTTAGAGTCATTTGTCTTATTTTACATATATGAGGGTAGTTTAGTCTTTTTCTCTTTAGCCTATATAAGGCTCTTTTTCCTTCTTTGTAACATCAGACTATCATTTTGTTCTGTACAGTACTGCAGAACCTACTTTTCTTCTCTTGCGATGAATCATTCTTCTCCTCATTTCACAGGAACGACATTGGTTCTTTATACATACATATATGACCGACTTGCTGCCCAAAACATCCAAAAAAACGACCTTAGAGTGAACTAAGAAACAACTACACCGCCCCGGCCCAAAGCCGTAGTACCTTTCGCATGAAAGGTCAGCCCATTCGCACGAAAGGCATTCATGCAAAAACTATACCCATTCGCACGAATAGACAGTGTGTTCATGCTGATTCTGCGTCATCCTTTGGTCCGTCGCTTTGCCTTGCTTCGTCTCTAACTTCTTGCCAAACTTCCCCAGTCCATTTAAAACACATTCCAACAAATGTTCACCTTGACTTGAATCCCGTATTTCTCTTGTGCTTTGAATTGGTCGATTCCCGCCAATTTCACAAATTGATCCAACTACGCCGAGTCCCTGCAACGAGTGCCCCCAGCTATGCTACAACTCCCGTCGAGTTCCTGAAATCGAAACTCTATTGATGCTCCAACCCCGGCTGAGATCTTAAAATATTCTATTCTACTAGAATATGAATTAGATCGTTTTTTTTTTTCATTTTTAGTAGTTTTAATTTTTTTACGTTTTAGGCTATTTAAACGTCTGTAGCCTTTTGAGTAAATCAATTTGTTTTCCACTAATAAATAAAATCTCATATTTCTCTTGACTTCTCGTATCGATTTTCGACTCCGTCAACAGGCATTAACAATAAAATGGTTATTCCAGTATTGATCAAGTTTTAAAGTCATATGGACACAATATTTGCTGTAATATAGGTATCCTCTTTCAAGAGAAGCTCAATTGCTCCTACCTCCATGAGAACCAAATTGTGAGAAACTTTGTAGCAAGATCAAAGCTTTGCAAAATGAACAGACATTAATTGAGAGGCTTCTCGAAGAAGCTAAAAGGAAACTCTCTCCATGTGGTTGATATGACCTTATGATCTGGGTCAACAATATAATAATAATAATAATAATAATAATAATAATAATAATAATAATAATAATTGTTAATTAGATAATTAGTGGTTTATTTATTTAATTAGTTTAATCAGTTGTTTATTAAATTAGTTAGTAGATCCGACCGAGCCCGTTAGGTCAAACAGTTTAGTTTGGGTTAGTGTTCTTTTTAAACACTGTAATCGTTCAATTTATTCATCATGGAATAAGAATTGTTTTCTTAAGAATTGTTATTGGCCTAGCAACGTTCCGAATTGGACCAAGCTCCTGGACAATTCAGATTTTTTTTGGGTGAAATAGAGAGAATTTTATTACTAGAAAAAACACAAAAGTACAGGATACGGCCTAGAATCCAAACTTAGAAGAACAAAGAGAGCTTCCCCAAAAACTAAACAGCCAAAAAGAGGGGAGCACAACTCCTACTGAGTTCGAGAACAACAAACCTAGCTAAATTGTAACATTGGCCTGTTCTGCCAAAGTGATTTTCACACACCAGCAACAAAAGGCACACCAAGAGAACCATGCAACCATTGCTCAGCTCCAGGGATTAAACTGCCCACCGTGTACTTGTTAGCTTCCCTTAGGCTCATCTGTTTCCTTTCGGGGCCGGTGTGATAATTACGACCGGTGTTCCCAAATTCGCCAAAATACTCATACCTGGAGGAGTTGGCAATCATTGGAGGCCCCAACGCGGATTGTATCGGGACGTTGAACAGATTACGGATATAAACAGTCTTAGCAGCCGGGCCCCACGCTCGTCCTAGGAAAACATGAATATGCTTACCTAGCTTGACCTTTGTCGAGAATTTGTTGTTGAGAAATACTATTATACCCGTGGCGGGGTCCGTCACGTGGCGATTTGAGGCGGATATGTAAATTGTCCTACCACCGTGGCGCTGTGGTGGTTTTACGTAGATTCTCGATTTCTGGATTATAATATTCCCGTGTTTATCCGCAGATATCATGTCTACCGACCCCGCAATTCTGCAATGCGAGAAGAATTGGGTCCCGGAACTTGCGTAAATCGTGTCTTGGTATGCGTCCAGCTCGACGCGCCAGAAAGCCGCGCGACCTCTGGTTGCGATTGCCGGAGCCTGCTTCGTGAGTGCCGTGTTTTGGAATGTCAAATTCCTAGCAAAGAATCCTTCTCCAACCACTGTATAAGATCAAAATAAAATTATAAGTAACATTAACGTACGTACCAACAAACGAGAAATATTTAGCTGCTCCAAGAGCAACAAACCAAATTTAGACACATAACGAAGGTACAACATTAGGTAATTAGGTAAATTTAGACACACAACGAAGGTACTAAGATCATATCGGGACATAAAATTAACAGACAACAACATAGAGGTTACTTGCAACAATACGTACCGACGGTTGCAGCTTCCCATGTGGACGAGTTGGGGAGCTTTTCGTTGTGGCCGGTAATAACGGTTTTTCCAATGCCAGCGCCGATGAATGTGACGTTGTGGTGCCTTTCCAGATGAACGGTTTCATTATAAGTCCCCGCTTCTATTCTGACTACAAACCGCTTTCCAGGAACTCTATTGTTCAATTCGACGAGAGCCTCGTTAATGGTTTTGTATCCTCGTCCGTTTTGAGACACTCTCACAGAGTCAACTGCGGGCCTTGGGTTTCTTGGTATCTTGCCTTGCTGCGGCGGTTTATGTGGCACGCTTTTTCCCTTCAATATTTGTCTCCCGGCATCAGATGCGCCGTTTCTTGTACCTTGGGCTGTTATTGTAGTCAGGGAAAGGCTCAGTGTGGTGAAGATTAATGCGAACACCACAAGCTTCAACATCTTTGAGGTTCTCATACTTCGTGATGGAGCTTGTGTGTTCGTTTTGTAAGAGATTTGTTTAAGTTTTATATGCCTTATATAGTACTTCGGAAATTAATTGACAGCTTCGGTAATGCATGGGAGTTTCGGTTTTCTTACGAACGCCAGTACAAGACGGATTTGGATTTCCTCTAGCCGCCTCTAGTGGGGGGATCTAGGCCATCCGTCTTATTGGACGGCTGAGATTCTACACGCACTTACACTCCAACTAAGCCCAGGACAACGATCAATGGAGAAGCACCTAAGAATTGCTCCGATCAATGGAACTAACTGCGTCTTCTTCTTTCTTTATTCCTTTTGCTATCTTCTGCGTTCTTCCATTTATGAGTTGCCAACTTACAGTAACTTGAAATTGAATTCCCATTCTCACAAATTAGAAGGATTCTCATGGTTCATTCAATTCTCATACAAATCGAATGATTCTCACAAATTGGAAGGATATTGATGGTTCGATTTTTGGAACAATCGAACAATTCTCCACTTTGTTGGGTTGATTATTTCGAGAATCGAACCATGAGTATCATTCAGATAAGAGTAGCGCAAACAAAACAGCCCCAATCGTGTCCCAGAACAACGAAAAAGAAAAAAGAAGTTTAAAATACAGAGAAGTGGTCACCGAATTTTTTATCTTGTGGCAGAGAGCTTGGGATTAAGGTAGAAGGAGGAGCGAGAAATTTGCAAAGACAATTGGCGGGTAGAAAGACTTGTTATAACTTGAGTATCGCCAGCTAAGGCAATCTTAATACTCCATATTTTACGAAAACGCAATTTGGTAATTTATGACGCAATAATTCAGTTTTAGGATGCAGTAGTGATTTGAGAAATTTTTTAGAATTTTATTAGATGGGATACTCGTGTGAGAATTTAAAATAAGACCCTTAATTTTTACTTGCTTATTTTCTATGTTTTTTTTTCTAGAAGTTCTTGCGATAGTGACCATCGCGTGAGTCTAAACCTTAGCCACACCCTATCATCTCTTTTTTGACCATTTAAGTAAATGAAAATCCTTTTCATTTTATTCTTCTTCTTCCTTCTCTTCACTGAAAAGAAATCAACTCACCGCCACCCTCGTCACCGCCCTCACCAACATCACTCACCCAAGAAATCTCATGCTATTTAAACCCTCATCTCCTCCCCATGCACTAGGGGTGTTCATAAACCGACCGCACAGGCAAAACTGGACCTCACCAAACCGAACCGTACCTAAACCGATGGTTTAACAAATTTTTTTAAAGAACGGTTTGAATAATTTTGAAAACCGAACCGGGCACCAACCAAACCGAGACCGAACCGACAAAACCTAAAAAAACCGCACAGCACCGAGAAAACTTTTTAACACAAATTTTAGTATTTTGGTTACTACTTCCCATGTTCTGACTCACTCCTCAAAGTTTGAGTTTAACACTTTAAGTTGTACAATCATACAATAATCCAAATTTGCTAAACAAAAATTTTTTTCTCTCAAAGAGACGTAGGGAACCACTATTTTTTAAAGTTGAGTTTATCTTAGTTTTTTAGATGTATTCGGTGAGTAACAAAGATATACGGAACACGGTCTTTTTGTTATAGTTCGTTTACTTTGCCTCGAAGTTAGGAATTAATACATAATATAATGGGTTCCAAACCGAATGGTTTAACCAAACCGAACCGAAACGATATTTTTCGGTGCAGTCTTTAAATTCCTAAGTTTCAAACCGAATGTATTTCGGTTTCAAAATATTGAAACCGAACATTTCGGTCTAGGTCTCATTTCCTCTAAAACCGACCGAACCGGAATGTGAACAGCCCTACCATGCACACATCAGACGCCACCACTCCCTCTTAGCTCTCTCTCTCTTTGGCAAAACAACCACCACCACCGCCAACCTCCATCACCTCCACCTTCCTCATCTCCTCTCTACCTCTTCTCTCTTTCCCTTTCTTTTTCGCTGAAGAGAAGTGGAAAGCAGTAACATCAACTGGAGAAGCCACCACCGACCACCGCTGCCGCTGCCACCGTCGTGAAACCACCAGGAGGCACCACCATCACTGTTTCATCTCTCCCTCTGTCTCATCTTCTCTTCCTCTCCTCCTCTGTTACGAACCCAGAAGCAGAACAAGGAGTTGAAAAAAAGAGGTCGTAGCAAGCAGAAGCAGTAGCCGTAAAGGATCCCAGGTGAAGCTCCATTATTTCCGGCGAAGAAGTGGGTCAAGCACAACCGGTCCTACCCACTCCTCCAAACCAGTTGCAGTCGATTCTAGAGTGTCCGGATAAGCTTTGAGAGTGTTCAAACGAAGCCAATAACCATCAGCGAAGCTCCGACCGAGTCCATCACCGACGACAACTTCGTCAACTCGACTCGCTCCGTTTCTCCACATTTTCTCGTGGCTTGGGTATGATCCAAACCTTCTCATTGTTCATTATTTAGTGTCAAAACTGGTTCTTGGTAGCTATAATTTGCATTCGGATCAAGTTGGATATTAGTTTGTAGGGGTGTTCATAAATCGATCGCACCGGCAAAACCGGACCGCACCAAACCGAACTGTACCTAAACCGATGGTTTAACAATTTTTTTTAAAGAACGGTTTGAATATTTTTAAAACTGAACCAAGCACCAACCGAACCGAGGCCGAACCGACAAACCCGAAAAAAGCCGCACCGCGCCGAGAAAAGTTTTTAATACAAATTTTAGTAATTTGCTTACTACCTTTTTATGTTCTGACTCACTCCTCAAAGTTTGAGTTTAACACTTTCAGGTAGTACAATCACACCACAATCCTAATTTACTAAACAAAAACTTCTTTCCTCTCAAATAGAAGTAGGGAACCATTATTCTTTTTTAAGTACGTTTATCTTAGTTTTTTTTAGATGTATTCTGTGAGTAACAGAGATATAAGTAAAAAGGTCTCTTTTTTATAGTTCGTTTACTTTGCGTCGAAGTTATAAATTAATACATAATATAATGGGATCCAAACCGAATGGTTTAACCAAACCGAACCTGAAGTTTCAGTGCGGTTTTTAATTTATAAGTTTCAAACCGAATGTATTTCAGTTTCGAAAATATGGAAACCGAACATTTTGATTTAGGTGTCTCATATCCTCTAAAACCGACCGAACCGGACTGTGAACACTCCTACGAGTTTGTCGTGGGTTCTTGAGTCGCGCGGGGGGGGGGGGGGGGGGTAGTTCTTGCACTTTTCAGAAACTATTTGGGTAGGGACTGTGTTTTATATAAACTTGGTGGGGTTTGTTTATGTTTTAATATAACTTTAGGGTATTATTTATAGTATATGGTTTCATATGTATCTGTTTATTTGTTTAAACAAACTAAAGAATATATTTTAGGAAAATAAAATAAAATATTTAGGAAAAATAGTTGTGGTAAATATTTTTCATAAGATGATAAAAAAGGGTAATGGACACTAAACCTACATGTAAAATATATTTTGGGAAACAAAACCCCCAACATTTTCAAATTCCCACTACAACCCCCTGCAATATACATGAGTTTAGTGTCAATTACCCTAATAAAAAAAAGTAAATATTTTTATCAAATAAATTTTATTGGCAAATCAACTACTAATGTATTCCGAAGTAGTCTTCAAATATGACTTGCTTGCTTTGATAAATATTTACAAGTATTTCCTTAGTTATTTGATGTTAATCTTGTCTCTAAAATACTTATTTATACATTTATATAACTTAAGATGGGTTTCTTTGGGAACGAAGGGGTTAGACTTAGTATTCGACCTAGTCAGCCAAGCATATATGCATTTGTTTATTTAGAAATAACACTGTTGTGACTAGAGATTTGTAACCTGTAGGCGACGGGTTCGTGGACATAGGCTTCATCGACCATCCTAAGTACTAACTACTGAGTCGACTTTAGGTGAGTGTACATGCTTAGCCTAGCGTGCCTAGCTTCTTTCGTGTCAATATGTGATTTTATATTTTGTCTCAAAATATACTTGTGAGTTTACATGCTTAGCCTTGTGTCTCTAGCTTTCTTCGTGTCAAAATATTATTTTATTTCTTGTCTAAAAATTATTTTATTTTGTGTTTTTACTTTTTCAAATATTGGATATGTGATTACTGTTCTTGGAAACTCTCACAAAATAATTCGTTAACAACGTAAAGTGTAATTCCGCATGTACGAGACACTGTTACTATTTCGGAGGTCCTACGTTGACCATTATTTGGGAGGCCCTTTGTTGGGCATGACTCTTCGTCTTGTTGGCTGGAGTCCCAGCTAGTACTCACACTTCTGAAATTTTGCTTCTTAAGGGGCTGTTGAAACACTTAAGGTCTATTCTGGTATTGGGAAGTCATTTGTTGACCATTATCACTTGGGAGATCCTTTGTTGACCATTATTCTTTCCGGTACTGTGCATAATAACTGTCTCCTTTTATTCTATATTTTCAAGCTGATAATTGGATTCGTACTATATTTGGGAAATTGCACTTGTGAATGACTTAATTGAAAATGTTTAAAGCTTTGAATATTGGCGTTCGTGATTTGGTTATAAATGTTGCTTTCACCGTTGCAAACTCTGATTATAATTTACTTATACCATGTCACATTTATTTTGACTAACTTTTGTCCCAGCAGTTTATATTCTCTTTCCAGTTTTACATGCTAAGGTGTACTGAAGGAAAATTTCGATGAGATTTGTCCTGGACCACGTGATTTATACAGAGAATTAATCATAGGAATTCAAAAAATTATTGTTGCAAGTTAGCTTGCGGAATAAAACTTACCATAGTCCATCCGGACTAGGACGACGCGAATCCCGAAACTTTGACCAGCCACTGATGAAACTAAGCTCTGAATATGACACCGGACCTGTGTCATCGCGTCTACCTCGTCGAGATACACTATTTTCATATATGAATTGTCTTCATCCGACATCTTTAGCTCTAGTTATGCTCCGAAAACCGAATTCAGATCCTGCTGAAAATCAACTGCGGACCCAAAACTATGATCGGCGATATCTGGAGTTCTACAACTCCGATCCACACGCCGTTTCTTCTTGTCTCTTCTTTTTTCCGAGATCTACAACTTTTATGTATTATCAAAAGCGATCCGAGATCGTTATCTAGGCCTAAACACCCAAGAACATAATCCGGTATGTCCGGAAGCTTTCCGACGTATGATCCAAGCTCCGATTTAATTTCGATGGTGATTCGAACAATAAAAGCTCGTGAAGGCACAGCTGGGTTGTTCTCTCTTGTGTGTAAAATATGTATGAACCATCTTCTTCACTTAAGAACTATGGTGGACTATTTATATAGACATATTACTAACCCTAATATTATGAATACCCATAATTGCACACAAGTCTCTTGTAGGATAATTTTACATAGTAAGTCCCTCCCTACAAACTTTAGTGTAGCTTGCAATTAATTCCTAATCATATGGTTTATAGTAATACCCATCAACTATAAAATACCAAACATAATCTCAATTTACATTCCACACACTTGAGACTCAAAAACACTCGTGAATTGCATGTTCACGCTTATGTTGGACTACGTCGGGGACCTCTAGAGAAAATAAATGAATTGGATCCCAATAATATATTTGAACTCATAATTTCCCGAATTAAATTCAAAACTAATTATTAATTATAGTTTACTCCACCATAAAACTATAATTGCACTCCAATATTTAGTCTCATCATTATGTATGAGCTCCTGTTATTAATATCAAATAACTCCCCACGTTAAGATTACAGATACCCGTTAATGCTGATCTACTCTTACTGAAATTTCGATCTCATCAACATCTTATGTATTCCATGATCTAAACCGCTCAACCCTTATTCGTTATGTCTGGTTACAAATAACCAGCTTGCCAGACTTGATATAACAAAACCTAGTGAGCTCCCGGGAGGGTACATCATTCTCATACGAGACGTGGATTCCATGATTCGTTTAGCTTTCACTAAATCATAACAATCATTATCCAATATACCAGGATAGTTGACTCGCATTTGAATCTCACTCAATATATTAAATAATGATTAATCAAGATTTGTGCCAACATAAACAATCATAGATTAAGAGTTTCCAATATTCCCAATAGCAATGAAATATTATATTATCTCACTTCGGTCAGTCCGAGATAATTATATTTCATATATAGGTCATGTTCAACATACACAAAGTATGATAGCGTAACAAGTTGAAACTATACCGTTTCCCTTACCGAGATGTGTAACTATAATGTTACACTACAGTCGTTCCAATGATTTGTCCAAAATCATCTAGACTGTGAACCCTTACTTATATTTCATAAATAACTGACAATCAATCTCGCGCATGCCCGAACTCGTCTGCATGTCCGATTGTCTTACGTATGGAACATTGGACTTTATAATCCATATTTATATGGCAAATAATAAATAGCATTTGCATACTCACGTGTTTGCTAAATTAAGACGCGAAAAGTAATCAATTAAGAATTATTAATTCAACCATTAATATGGCTTTCTGAATATGATTCCCAAAAATCTCCCACTTATTCTCAAAGCTATAAATTAACAATCTATTAACCCTTCATAATCGAAAGTCTGAATCTATGTGTAGACTTTATGTGATAAACTAGCATATCTATTCTAAATCTTCTCAGATACCCGAGTATGCGTTTATCACAGCCCACTAGTGTTCTTTCCTTGTAAGTGACTTAAAACTATTATTCATGCTAAAAGCAAAATAGTTATCATGTCAAATACCATACATAGTATACATGAGGCTCCACCTGTTAAGCACGAGAAACTGCATTTTCCCTCTCCATCTAATCATGTGTACGATACACTGATTCTCATACAGAGAAACTCCACACGCTATAAGCAAAACGTTCTCTAACAGTCTTTGCATACTTGAAACATGAAAGAACTTTACTGATATATGTGACTTTAGAAACAACCATCATTATATTCTCCCGATCCCGCGAGATCTCAAACCAAGAATCTGAATGGTTTCACCTAAAGCCCACATAGCACGTTTACTAGATAATCACACATTCACTGAAGATGTATATCGAACATTGTTTCCAATGAGTCATCCTCAACATGGAGCACAATAAATATTACCAATTTTTTTTGCATCTATTCTACACATGAGATTCGTTAAGACACAAATCAAACAATGATATTTGATTGCTTGGTCAAAACGAATGCTGCAAGATCTGAATACTAGTTTAATCCCCATGTCAATTGAAATCTTAAGTTTGTATTTCACCTTATATTGCACAACTAACTCTTTTGGTCGCTTCATGTAGATGCATCCATCAAGAATTCAAATGAGGAAATTCATCCTGACATACATCTTCCATATCTCATTAATGAAATGAGCAGCAAATACGAACAAGAATCTTAATAGACCTGTATACACTACAACAATTATGACCTTTCTTGACCATCTTTTTGTCGACAAGCAATTCCGTGTAGCTAGTTACAGGATATATCTACCATATTTGTGTTTGTCGATATATGTGTTGTCGATTGTCACTAGTTATGTATTTTAGATAAAAAGTTGTCGAGCCTTTTAGGTGCTAAAGTTCCCTCTCATCTGACTATTAGATAAGGTGACAATCAAATATGACATACAGATTTTATCAATTTTAAAAAACACATTAAATTAGAAGGTTAAGCTAAATTATTTCCGCACTATCAAATTTTTTGAGAGAGGGAACAAAAAAAAAATTGAGAAGCAGAGAGAACCAAAATCTATAGAGGGAAATCAAATTGAATTATAAATATTTCTTTCTAGGAAGGAGGGAAACAAAAATTCATTACCGCGCCTCTCTAAAGGTGAGGACTTTTCTTTTACTATATTTTATCTTTGGACATACTTAACAAACTACGTCGTATATCTGGTGGAGTATAAATTTGACCTCTTCTTCTTCCCCTTCACAACCTGCGTCTCTTCATGTTCTTTTGCTTTACTCTTCGATATCGATAGCGTGATGATAGTCTCTCGTAGTCACGTTTCTCCCTGGATTCTTCTTGAGTGTGAGACGGGATTGTCGATTTCATGCATCAATTCATATCACAGTACCCTAAATCGGATTTGAGAAACAGGATTTTAGAAAACCCTAAATCGGGGTTTGTATTCTAAGGACTTCGTCATCTCAGCGGGATTTCTAACGAGCCTACACTGATTGCCGAACTGAGGAACACAACTATTCCTCTACTTGTTGGAAGCTATTGATTCCTCCGGATTTATGAAGGTTAGGGTTTACTCTCTCTCTATATATCAAACTAGTTCTCATTTATTATACATACTCATCTCAGATTTGTGGTATACGTTTAGGATTTAGGGTTTTCCTCATCTCAGATTTGTGGTATAGGGTTTACTCTCTCTCTCTATCAAGTTACCTAGTTATGGTTAACCATGGAAGCTCATACCTCTATAAGGTGAATATGTTATTGATATCATTCCATACAGTTATCTTTTCTGATTCTACATAGTGTAATTATAATGCATTGTGCATCTTTTAGAATGCTGCTCAAGCGGTTGGAAAATCGGGACCTGGATCTTCGAAAAGAGTTGCTGATATGATAAGCCTTCACAAGAAGGTACTCGCAAGTCTTTCCAACACAAATTGCAATTCTACTTCTGATAATATACCAAGTAGTTTCTGCAATGAGCATACATCTCTGCAAGGCCCCTCGGCTGTTGCTTTTCCTCCTGATGAATCCGATAATTGTAATTCCGGTAAGCTACTTTTAGAATTTGTTTTCATTGGTTATTATGTAGTAGATTAATTGTGAAGCCTGTACAGTAATGAAAATTGGGTCAAATTAATTTATATATCAGGAGCAGTGGCACCAACGAGAAAGCGCGGAAGAACTCGTCGGCTTAATCGTCTTAACGAATGAAAGACGGAGAGGTTGATAACGTCGAGGTACCTGAGGAACTTCAAATAATTGTGGGGAAGCACGCACATCTTTTGATAAGTGAGGAAGGGGTACTTGTTCGGACCCGTTCACCATTACAAGTTGTAAAATGGAAAGAAATTAAATCTGCTGATAAAGAGACTATGTGGAATGCCAATGACATCGGTGAAATTGAACTATGGGGGTTGAATCATTTTAACGAGATGAAGAAAATATGGTGTGATTCGCATTCTCAAGATCTCTATGTAAGTCCACTACATTAATAGTTTGGTGTGTATATTGTATTAGTAAGTAAATGATTAAAATTAAGCATATGACATTAGTTTTGCTTGTATGCAGCAAAAAATGTTGCTTCTCGAGAAGAAGTTGGCCTTGAAGGCAATCGTCGGAAAGATGATGATATCCGTCTTGAAGTGTTAGGTTCCAAATCTTGTTATATACGTGGTCGTGGTCCAGGTCCCAAAACTAGTAAGAGGCAACAAAAATTTCCAATCGATCTGAGTTGGAAGCTACTACCAAGATGGATGAGCAGGCAGAGGAGCATAACAAAGCTATTCTAGTGGAGTTGGATGAGATGAAAAGCTATGCAGGCTGAAACAAATGCTTTTCTCCGGGGCATGTTGGATCAAATGAATGCGCAGGGCTTCACAATGTCTCCATCCACATCCTAGGTAATTCATTATGTTATGGTTTTCTAACCCATTTTTGGGATATCTGCATCTCAATAGTTCAATTCCTTCAACCAAGTCTGTGATTTGACATACTTTGCATGAAATAGCCATCATGAAAAATTCAAAATCTAACTAATTAATTTGTATAGATAGAAAATTATGTGTTAATGATCTAAGTGGAGCTTGTGAAAGTGTGCTTATATGTCTATGCTAGCTTTCATGTTTGGGATAGACATGATCACCTCTTCATATGATATACATGACTGATGTGAATCTAAGAACTCCAAAATTCTGGACCGAGCTCGCTTCTACTCTTGATTTCGCCTCGACGTCTCAGTATACGGCTGCTCTATCTCGGACTTCCATTAAATGGCTACTTTCTAAGGTAAATCCATTGATTCCCATCACTTCTACGGTTGATTTTCTTTTTTCCCCTTCTACAGTTTCTAGGGTTACTCCATTATTTCTCCTTTTGTTGTCATTCTAAAGGTAATTACCTCAATTTTTCAGCATCAAGTTTATTAGCAGAGTTTCATTTGAAAAGGTTACTAGGTTTTAGGTGTTGTCACTCTAAAGGTACCAGGACGATGTTTGGCCTCCTCCCTCTCAGTCTACCACTGCTCTCCCTTCCCCTCTCTCGTAATCAGGTAAATTACTTCACCCCTCTCTTTCTTTTATTGGCAATTTTCTTCATTTTCCTTCTCTGCAATTTCTGGGGTTCCTCAAAATAGTTATTAAAGTAGGGACTTGTATTGATTCTATTTTGGTACTGGTTGATCTTTCAGTATTGGTAACGACTTGATTTCATATCAGTTGGTTTAGTTTGTACCAACGCTTTCTAATACCAGTTCATCTCTTTGAATCAGGTAAAACGAAATCAGATACGGTTTTTTGTTTTAGGTACTGTCCTCTATGTACTCGCCCCTTTAAAGGCTTACAGTACTCAATATAGTTTTTGGGCGAAGGCAACGTCAACGAAAACACCCAGCAGCAGTTGAGGTTAGGAGGCCTTTTCTCTGCTCGCTCTCTTTGCACATGTAATGGAAAGATTTTATTCAGTTTTACATTTAGGGTTTTGTGATTTGGGGATTTACCTTTGATTTGGCCATGGTATGTGGCTTACTCTATCCTTCTCTATTTCTGGTGTACATGGCGTTTGATTTTTATGATGAAACAATTGAGCCGATTTTATGATTTACGGTGCTGAATTTTTTTTCTGATGTAGTTTGTGGTTTGAGCACTTCAAAGTTGTATTATTAAGTGTTAAGTCAACAAGAAATCAATATACTTCAGGAACCATCTCTAATCTAATAACTATTACCTCTTAGTTTGTGTAGCTCAGTTGTTGCCTTTTCTGTTTTGGTAAAAGTTGTTGGACTTTGTTGATTTTAATAGTTTGTGCTTTTTGTTTGAAGCAAACAACATGGCCATCAATTTCCTTTATTTTCTCCATAATCTTTTTGGCATACTAATGCACTCATTTGTAACTAAAAAGAGTAGATACTTGATAATTAGCCTAGCTTTTAAGGTTTTCACCTTTCCGTCTACTCTTATATTTCTCTTGTAGGTCCATTTGCATTCGATGATTTTTATCTCATCTTGCAAATGTACAATGTCCAAAAGGTAGTTATACTACATGAATGTTATCTCAGATGCTACAGACTAATGTCATGACTCTGCATATTCAACATTCATTTGTCTCTTCATAGTATTAGGACTGAGTTAAAACTTATCCGGGATTCAACTTATCCCAAGTAGCTCAACCTATGAGGTTGTCATATAACTCTCCCACTACGAAAAAGATCTCTCAATTCTCATGTATTCAAAGTAACATAAATTTATACTTGTTGTGTCTGTGTTATCTCAAAACTAACAACTTGGACATCTTCCTTAAGCTCCTTTAAAACAACTCTATGTTACAGTTTCTTACGCATATGATTCCCTTTTCCAAGAATCAGGTATTGTGCCGACATAAACCTTCTGATCTTTAAGATCATAAATAAGTAACATTCTTATTCTTCTAATATTCAACCAAGATACATACTTCTAATTTAGCTTCTAACTTATCGGAATGACTTCTCCATACCTAGAAGTGTCTAGAAAAGATTTTAACCTTTTCTACTGAAAGTGTGAGTGTGCAGGTGTTAATGCAGCTCAGATACTCTACCGGGGGGGGGGGGGTGAATAGAGGACGCCAACTTTTTGCAAAGCTTGCTAGGAGGATGAAAACTTGTGAAAAACAGTGAAGTTCAAGGCCTTGAACACTAGTTCAAGCCCTTGGAAGCAATGCAGTTTGTATAAAGCAAGTAAGAGTTTTTCAAGGCCTTGAAAACAAGTTCAAACCCTTGAAAAACAGACAGTTTTGTATGCTGCAAATACTGAGAATAATAATGAACTGTAAATGCAAGAGACAAGTGATTTATAGAGTTCATCCCACTTGGACCTATGTCTCTAGCTCAGGGATTAGATCCCTGCAGGATTTTCAACACAATTCTTATTAATTAAAAGCTAAGCCCTATAACTCAAGCACAGAGAGTTCCCGTACTCTGTTACAGCTTGTGGTTTTCCCTTAGCTGTCTCGTACTTGCTCTAGCTAACTGATTAACTAAGAATTCTCTATTGATCACTTTAAACAATCCTTGAGAATGAATGTAGAGATAGTACAGAAATGATCTACCAACGGAATACAATACAGAAGAACACTTAGAGTGTAGAAAAAGCAGTGAAGTATGCAGTGATCTTCTGTGAATGGATTGGAAGAATGATGAACTTCTTTGATCCATGTCAATCTAGAGCTATTTCTCTATTTTTTTCCATTGAGTGTTGTGTCTTGTTGCTTCGAATTTGAGCAATATTTATACTTAAAACAGCTCTGCAAATCTCCCCAGATTTTCAGCAACAAACTTCCTATTTTGTAGGCAATAGAGTTTGACTGCTTTGAAATATTCTCCAATGGTTGGATGATCACAATCCTCAGAGATTTTGTTGTGATCTTTCATATAAACACCATGATAAGATTTCATGCACGTCTGATTGATCACAGGATCAAAGTGTCAAACTATTTCCAAATCTGCAGCAATTCAGTTTAGGAAACAATCCTGCAAAACTTAGAAACAAAATTTCCTGCAATATCAAAGTCAAACAGATGATATTCCATGTTAAAAAGTGTTAGAATAATTTGTCTTTCATAATATAATAACAGTGAATCAAACATATGAAATATAGAGAGGAAATCAGACTCAGAGAGTTTGCATAAAACTCCCCCTGAGATTGTTCATACAGGTTAAGCAGCTTCAAGGCTTTGAATCCAGTTTCAAGGCCTTGAAGCCTCTGAGAACTGTTTCAAGGGCTTGAAATTACTGAGCTTTTCATGCCTTGCACTGTTGGGTTTTGATGTAGGTAACGCAGCGGAATAACAAAAATTAATCCTACTCAAAGCCCACCAAGGATCACAGGAAGAGACATCATAACATGATTAAGGACATAGAAGATGTGTACCTTTTGATTTGTGAGATCACACGAAGAATGATGTCCTCGTCTCTACGGTTGATCCACGTCTAGAGGTGAGATCTAGATTCTTCCTTCAATCAAGTGCTAGCTTGAACCTTGGAGGAAGAGGGATGAAGATCAAAGCAACCAAGCAACAAGGCAACAAAGGAGGGGCGGCCTCCCTTCTTGCCGTCGGGTAGGGGGGCGGACGGGGCTAGGGTTTCGGCCCTAGCTCTTGTCTTGCTCTCTCTTTGCTCTCTCCCACTCTTTGTGTGTTATGATTAATAACTCATCTAGTGGGAAGGAAGCTAGAGCCTCCTTTATATACTCCAACAACTCCTTGTTGTTTCCATAAAAGAGTTTTCTTGTTCTAGTAGGACTAGAACTATTCCCTTCCTTGCAAATTAGTCCTACTAAGTTTGCAAGGTGTTGCACAATGATCCTTCTATTAATTAATCCATATTAATTAATCCCAAATCTAGCTCTACTCTATTTGACGTGTGACCCCATAGGTTTCTATATAGTTGGTAGTAACTATTACTAACATGGAGCGGTGTCTAGCAACACATCCATGCAACCCAACCAATAGAAATAGTCAGTGATCCCGACAAACCTTTGTGCCCAATATGTCATATTGCATTATCCCTTTGTCTCCATATCCGGATTGGACACGAGACATAAATAGTCACACTCGTATATCCAATCCATAGTTCCTCGATCCTGGGAATACGCTTATGCTTGCAGATAACATTAATATCTCCATATTAATTTATCTGAGTCTGGCCAGACATTCAATAAGCCTCATCCCTCGAGTGGCCGTGGATATTTACTCCCATTATGTGGGAGGGACAAATCCTATCTACATCACTACGATCTCTAAGCTTGCTTCCTATCACGCCCGATAGCCACCTTTATGATTACCCAGTTACGGTGTAACGTTTGATAACATCAAAGCGCAATATTTCACAACTAGAGTATCTAGTGACTTCAAGTCTAAGGATTGCAATAATATTAGCACTACGAAAAGCGATTGTGACTTCACATAATCTAATGTATCCTTTTCGTCGTGGGTCAATCCAGTATGCCATTACTCCTAATGCATACCCATGTGTTAGACTTGATATCTCCATATCAATCTACCCACATACTAGTCTATATTTGATTGTCCTATTAATCAATATAATTGACTAGGGATATTTAAGATAAATAACACAATTTATCTAAGGACTTCATTATATTAAATATCGCCATAAATAATAAATGAATATTCTAGCCAAAACATTGTTCATACTAAATCTACGATTGCCTCTAGGGCATCTATTCCAACAGTCTCCCACTTGCACTAGAGCCAATCTGGTGCATCTCGTATGCCTATAGATCTGGCGTGCCCTTCATGCTTTCGCTGCGCAAGAGGTTTCGTGAGCGGATCTGACACGTTGTCATCTGTCGGAATCTTGCATATCTTCACATCTCCTCGATCGATCATATCACGAATAAGATGGAATCTCCTAAGTACATGCTTTGACTTTTGGTGCGATCTTGGTTCCTTTGCCTGTGCGATTGCCCCAGAGTTGTCACAGTACAACTCTACGGGATCCACTATGCTAGGGACCACACCGAGCTCAGTGATAAACTTCTTTATCCATACTGCCTCCTTCGCCGCTTCCGCAGCAGCAATGTACTCAGCTTCTGTTGTAGAATCAGCAACTGTGCCTTGCTTGGAACTCTTCCAGCTCACAGCTCCTCCATTCAGGCAAAACACGTATCCAGACTGCGATCTGTAATCATCCTTGTCGGTTTGGAAGCTTGCGTCAGTGTAACCCTTTACACTTAGCTCTTCCATTCCTCCAAATATCAAGAACACATCCTTAGTTCTTCTTAAGTACTTTAGGATGTTCTTGACAGCAATCCAGTGACTCTCACCCGGATTGGACTGATATCTGCTCACCATACTCAACGCGTATGATACGTCTGGTCTAGTACATAGCATGGCGTACATGATGGATCCTATGGCCGAAGCATAGGGTATCCTGCTCATGCGGTCCTTCTCCATCTCATTGGAGGGACAGTCATTCTTGGAAAGAGTGACTCCATGTGACATGGGCAAGAATCCCTTCTTGGAATCTTGCATGTTGAACCTCTTCAACACCTTGTCAATATATGTACTCTGACTTAGGCCAAGCAACCTTTTAGATCTATCTCTATAGATCTTTATACCAAGTATATAGGCTGCATCTCCTAAGTCTTTCATCGCAAAGCACTTTCCTAGCCAATCTTTAACAGATTGCAGAGTAGGAATATCATTGCCTATGATTAGTATGTCATCCACATACAAGACCAGAAATACTATAGAGCTCCCACTAACCTTCTTGTAAACACAAGGCTCATCTTCGTTCTTGATGAAGCCAAACTCTTTGACCGCGTCATCAAAACGTCGATTCCAGCTCCTAGAAGCTTGCTTTAATCCATAAATGGACCTTTGCAGCTTACAGACTTTATTGGCATTTTCTGGATCCTCAAAACCCTCTGGTTGTGTCATGTACACATCCTCAAGGAGGTTCCCATAAAGGAACGCTGTCTTGACATCCATTTGCCAAATCTCATAGTCGTAGTATGCTGCAATAGCAAGTAAGATTCGAATGGATTTAGTCATGGCGACTGGTGAAAAGGTCTCATCATAGTCAATACCGTGAATCTGTCTATAACCTTTGGCCACCAATCGCCCCTTATAGGCAACTACCTTGCCATCCATGTCGGTCTTCTTCTTGAAGACCCACTTGCACCCTATGGGTCGAGCCCCTTCGGGTGGTTCCACCAAAGTCCATACTTTGTTGGTATACATGGAATCCATTTCGGATCTCATGGCTTCTAGCCACTTCTTAGAGTCTGGGCCATTCATGGCTTCTCCATAGTTTGCAGGCTCATCATCCATGAGTGGTACGTCATCGGGCTCAGTCACGAGAAGTCCATACCTCTCTGGCTCATGACGCACTCTTCCTGATCTACGGAGTTCCTGTGTTACCTGAACAGGCTCTTCCACATCTTCTTGTGGTTCCTGTTCATGTTCCATTATCGGTTCAGTGGTTTGTGGTTCATGAATTTCTTCAAGTTCTACAACCCTCCCACTTGCTTCTTTAGAGACTAGTTCTCTTTCTAGAAACACGCCGGTCCGAGCAACAAACACTTTGTTTTCGGTAGGGTTATAGAAATAATATCCTTTAGTTTCCTTAGGATATCCCACAAACTTACACTTATCCGCTTTAGGCCCGAGCTTGTCTGTTTGTAAACGCTTTACATAGACGTCGCAGCCCCAAATCTTCATAAAAGACACTATGGGACGCCTCCCAGTCCATATCTCATATGGCGTCTTCATAACTGATTTGGATGGAACACGGTTAATGGTAAAAGCTGCCGTCATTAGAGCATGTCCCCAAAAGGATATCGGAAGATCTGTTTGAGACATCATAGATCGCACCATATCTAATAGAGTGCGATTCCTCCTCTCAGATACACCATTCCATTGTGGTGTTCCGGGTGGAGTGAGCTGGGATACTATCCCACACTCTCTAAGATATTCATCAAACTCTTGGCTTAAGTATTCTCCTCCACGATCCGATCGTAGGGCTTTAATACTCTTGCCAAGTTGCTTCTCTACTTCACTTTTGAATTCTTTGAACAATTCAAAGGATTCGGATTTGGCCTTCATAAGGTATACAAATCCATATCTACTGAAATCATCAGTAAATGTGATGAAGTAGGTATAACCACCTCTGGCAGGCGTGGGGAATGGCCCGCATACATCAGTATGTATGAGTGCCAATAACTCACTAGTCCGTTCACCTTTCTTATTGAAAGGGGACTTTGTCATCTTTCCCAATAAACAAGACTCACATGTCTCATATGATTCCAAATCAAATGAGTCTAGAAGTCCATCCTTATGGAGTCTAGATATGCGTTTCTCATTTATATGGCCTAAACGACAGTGCCATAGATATGTAGGATTTAAATCATTAGTTTTAATCCTTTTAGTACTTATGTTATAGATTGGATTATTTAGATCAAGGATATACAATCCATTAGACAAATGCGCACTACAATAGTGCATACTATCAAAATAAATGGAGCAACACTTGTCCTTTATTGAAATAGAAAAACCTTTCTCGTCCAAACAAGAAATGGAAATAATGTTTCTGCTCATAGCAGGCACATAAAAGCAATTGTCTAGTTCTAAAATAAGTCCAGAAGGCAAAGATAGCTCATAAACGCCTACAGCTAATGCAGCAACCCTTGCTCCATTCCCGACGCGCAAGTCTATCTCCCCTTTTCGCAATCTTCTACTTCTTTTCAAATCCTGCACATTACGACAAATGTGAGAACCACATCCGGTATCCAATACCCAGGATGATGAAATAGAAAGATTGACGTCTATAACATAAATACCTGGTGGTGGTGGAATCACTATTCCAAGCTTCTTATCCTCCAGATATTTAGGGCAATTCCTCCTCCAGTGACCCGGCTGGCTGCAGTAGTGACACTCACCTTTAGCCACGCCTCCACTAGGCTTTAGGGCTTCCTTGGATTTCGCAACTTTCTTGCGTTTTCCCTTTGAAGTAGATGCAACTGACTTGCTCTTCTTCTTGTGTACCATCATTATGGCCTTGCCCTTGCCTTTATTGATGCTTTGCTCAGCTGTCTTTAGCATGTTCAATAGGTCTGGCAAAGACTTGTTGATCTCATTCATATTATAGTTCATGATGAACTGATTATAACTGTCAGGCAACGATTGCAAGACAAGATCAGTCGCCAAGTCCTGGCCGAGTGGGAACCCCAGTCTCTCAAGGTTCTCTATGTACCCGATCATTCGGAGTACATGAGGACCTACTGGATTCCCCTCTGCAAGACTACTTTTGAACAATGCTTTAGACACTTCATAGCGCTCATGCCTTGCCTGTTCCTGAAACAATTGTTTCAAGTGTATGATCATATCATAGGCTTCCATGTTCTCGTGTTGCTTCTGAAGCTCACCAGTCATGGTACAAAGCATGAGGCAAGTCACGTCATTAGAATCATCAATATGTTTCTGACGTGCCCTTACTTCCGCTAATAGAGACTCATCTTGTGGTGGGTCTGGAATTGGAGTGTCCAAGACGTACAGCTTCTTTTCTTGCTTGAGGACAATCCTCAAGTTTCTGTACCAGTCAAGGAAATTCGTTCCAGACAATTTATCCTTCTCAAGGACAGATCGTAGGGATGAACTCGATGCGTTGTTGTTTGCCATTTGGAATTCTACAAAAACGAGAAATATGCAATTTTAGTATTTTGAACACTTTGACTATATTTAACAATGGCTAGATCATCAAATATAGCTCCCACTATTTTTCTCGGTTTAATAGCCCTCACCATTAAAGCGGAAAATATCTCTATACTTTCTAGTGGGTCCAAGATCCTTATTTCACTTCTTCTTGAGCTTGCTTTGGCAAGTCACCCAAGAATTAGTTATTTAGGTAGGAACCATTCCAATTGCATCCCATGCAACTCTTGGTCCAATTAGGTGAATAAATACCTTTTATTCTTTATCCAATTGGATAACTCCTAATTGTCATGCCTCTAAGCTCATCAATCCAATTGATTCTTGCCTAGTTGCGTCCAACCTCTTGTTTTCAACATACACGCATTACTAGCTTGCGTCGTCCGCAACACATCATGAAAAATTAAAATCGCCTTGCTTTGGCAAGCCCGAATTTTAATAGTCCACGATCATGAAGGGTGTTTTGGCAAGAGAAGGCAAAACGCAATATTTAATTGAGGGATTTCTTTTAATTTGTTTGGTTGATCTTTATCAACATGGTCTACTTATTTTGGATTGGGCTATCCACAATAAAAGACCAACCTTGTTTATTATTATCTTGTTATCGTTTTGCTTGTAGCGCCATACACACAAAATAAATAACAAGGCATGAATAATAAACATCCACAAAAATAAAGAAACGTGGTATGGATATGGCCTCTAGACTAATGATATTATCAAGCCAATGATAATATCTAATTGCCCTAAAGTGCCGAGCTCATCTCCATGTGCTCCACCAAAGCTGCGCGCCTAGGGATGTCTTTTGGCTTCTTTGGTTCTCCGGTCTTCTTCTCCATGCTCTTGGCTATCATCTAAATATTTCTAATTCTAGCCTAACATCTAGAATAAATAAATAATAAAAGCCTCACATGTCGAGGAGAAAAAGAACGACTCGCAGGCCGTAAAACTTAATTAATTATTACATTAATTTGATCAGCTCGCAGGCCGTAAACCAAACCACAAAACAATAAACATCCACCATCCTAGGCCATATCCATCCACCATGCAATAAAGCACATAATACAGTTAAAACCAATTTTTAACGCGCTTGTTTAATTTTAATAAAATTGGGTAACTAGGGTTTCACAACGGTCCAAAGGGTCCAAGCCAACTAGTGGCCCGAACCCTAGGACCGCCGCACGCCTAAGGGGGCCGCGGCCTTGCTTGGCGCCCAAGGGAGGGGCGGGCGGCTAGGGTTTCGGCCCTAGTCCCCTTCCTCCTTCCTTGTTGCCCAAGCAAGGTTGTTTCCTTATGGATTTAATTCCATAATTTTGTTTCCATAATTGAAAACCCCTTTTCAATCATGTGCCCATGAACCCTAATTTTTCAAGAACCCAATTATTCACATCCTATGTGATTAAACTCACCAATTCTAACATCCAATGTTAAATTGGGTCTTGTTTGATTGAATCAAATTCAATATTGCATCTACTATGCCAATTTTTCAGTTTTCGCGTAATAAACAATAATACGGTGTATGAACTGAAATCGTAAACACATAATATCATGTTATGCTCTACGACCTGTGGCTCTGATACCACTGTTGGGTTTTGATGTAGGTAACGCAGCGGAATAACAAAAATTAATCCTACTCAAAGCCCACCAAGGATCACAGGAAGAGACATCATAACATGATTAAGGACATAGAAGATGTGTACCTTTTGATTTGTGAGATCACACGAAGAATGATGTCCTCGTCTCTACGGTTGATCCACGTCTAGAGGTGAGATCTAGATTCTTCCTTCAATCAAGTGCTAGCTTGAACCTTGGAGGAAGAGGGATGAAGATCAAAGCAACCAAGCAACAAGGCAACAAAGGAGGGGCGGCCTCCCTTCTTGCCGTCGGGTAGGGGGGCGGACGGGGCTAGGGTTTCGGCCCTAGCTCTTGTCTTGCTCTCTCTTTGCTCTCTCCCACTCTTTGTGTGTTATGATTAATAACTCATCTAGTGGGAAGGAAGCTAGAGCCTCCTTTATATACTCCAACAACTCCTTGTTGTTTCCATAAAAGAGTTTTCTTGTTCTAGTAGGACTAGAACTATTCCCTTCCTTGCAAATTAGTCCTACTAAGTTTGCAAGGTGTTGCACAATGATCCTTCTATTAATTAATCCATATTAATTAATCCCAAATCTAGCTCTACTCTATTTGACGTGTGACCCCATAGGTTTCTATATAGTTGGTAGTAACTATTACTAACATGGAGCGGTGTCTAGCAACACATCCATGCAACCCAACCAATAGAAATAGTCAGTGATCCCGACAAACCTTTGTGCCCAATATGTCATATTGCATTATCCCTTTGTCTCCATATCCGGATTGGACACGAGACATAAATAGTCACACTCGTATATCCAATCCATAGTTCCTCGATCCTGGGAATACGCTTATGCTTGCAGATAACATTAATATCTCCATATTAATTTATCTGAGTCTGGCCAGACATTCAATAAGCCTCATCCCTCGAGTGGCCGTGGATATTTACTCCCATTATGTGGGAGGGACAAATCCTATCTACATCACTACGATCTCTAAGCTTGCTTCCTATCACGCCCGATAGCCACCTTTATGATTACCCAGTTACGGTGTAACGTTTGATAACATCAAAGCGCAATATTTCACAACTAGAGTATCTAGTGACTTCAAGTCTAAGGATTGCAATAATATTAGCACTACGAAAAGCGATTGTGACTTCACATAATCTAATGTATCCTTTTCGTCGTGGGTCAATCCAGTATGCCATTACTCCTAATGCATACCCATGTGTTAGACTTGATATCTCCATATCAATCTACCCACATACTAGTCTATATTTGATTGTCCTATTAATCAATATAATTGACTAGGGATATTTAAGATAAATAACACAATTTATCTAAGGACTTCATTATATTAAATATCGCCATAAATAATAAATGAATATTCTAGCCAAAACATTGTTCATACTAAATCTACGATTGCCTCTAGGGCATCTATTCCAACATGCACAACCTGATCTTACAATCTCCCCCTTGATGAAAGACTAAACCAAATTCTGTTTGATCCTTAGTTTTTGCAAAAAATACTGGTTAGTTCACAAAATAACCCAGTAATTCCAAAAAGATCCAACTTATTCAATTACCAACATAAAGTAAACAGTTCAGCAAATAGCAAGCAGCAAATAGCACCTAAGAATAAAAACTAATTCCTAGAATTTTATCCCCCTTTTTGACTTTCATCAAAAAGATAGAAGATGTTGGATCAAGTGTCTGGAAAATTTTGAAAACTTAAAGAAAATTTTAAGAGAGATTTGGGGAAGAAAGAGTAGGCAAGATTAAGGTTCTTTATCTTCATCTTGATCTCCTGCTTCTTCCTCACTTTCTTCATTGTTGGCTTGAACTTCTTGTGAAACCTCATCTAGTTCCTCAATGAAAGAGCTAATCTTCTCAATAACACTGTTGAATAGAAAGGTGAGTCCTTCCAAGAATTTCTTCCCATGCTTCAGCTTCTTCTTTACAGCTAACCTTTTCTGTTGAGCAGAAACAATTTTGTGATCCTTATATCCTATTTTTGAAGCTTCTAAAGACTGGGATGGATCCTTCTCATGTTTCCCTTTGTTGGATATGGAGTACACTCCATAGGATCCTGAAGTAGTGTCTGATTCTGAGTCTTGTATGAGAATTTATTTTCCTTTGACCTCAGAGACTGTCTTTTTCTTGTCTCTCTTAGGGCTTCCAATATGGATTTCCTTCTACTTTTCTTGTGTAGATATCATTGTTTTTTTCTTCTTCCCTGGATCCTGATCTTTTCTCACCATCTTCTTGGGTGGTGAAGATTCTTGTTCTTCATCAGTAGAGCTCTTTGAGACAGAGTCTTCACTAATATCTTGAACTTCATCCACTGCAGCCTTTCTTTTCTTCTCTGAAGTGGGCTTCGATCCTCCAGCCATCTTGATTCTATCTGAGCCTCTCCTTGTGCTCATTAGGGTTTGGGAGAAGAATATAGAGAGGTGGAATGACACGAAGAGAGGAGAAGAGAAGAAGATAAATACTGAAAGAGTTTGAGTTTCAAAATGAAACTAGTATCTCTCTGATCTCAAAAGATTTGCAATAATCGGAGAGAATTCAAATCTTTTATGTCGTTGGAAAATAAAATATTCTAGTACTATTTTTGGCTAAAACGAATTTTTGAAAAAGGTAGGTGCTATATTAGGCAAATATCTATAGAGATATCACCCAACACAGAACGATCCAAGATTATTAACTATCAGTGTAGCAGACTCATTTTCAAGGCTTTGAAAATATTTTCAAGGTCTTGAAAGACTGTAACACTGCAACAAATAAAAGCCAAAGCTTTGAACTGATTTTCAAGGCTTTGAAACTCAGTTTAAACCTTTTAAAACACATAAAGCTTACCTTTCTTACCTGATTCTCCCCCTAAACCTATGCATCTTTATTTAGCATTCCCCATTCCAATCTTAGAGCTAATAATCTTTCATTTGCTAATGGTTTAGTTAAGATATCTACAGTTTGCATGTTAGTGGCAACAAATTCAAGAATAATATCACCTTTCTCAGCATGATCTCTGATGAAATGGTGTCTGACATCAATATGCTTGGTTCTTGAATGTTGCACTGGATTCTTTGTAATTGAAATTGCACTAGTGTTATCACACTTAATAGGTATGCTCCTGAAGTCAAATCCAAGATCTTTTAGCTGTTGAGAAATCCATAGTACTTGTGAACAACATGCTCCTGCAGCCATATATTCAGCTTCAGCTTTTGATAGAGCAACTGAATTCTGTTTCTTGGAGTGTCAGCTGATCAAGGATGATCCAATAAATTGGCAAGTCCCTGAAGTACTTTTTCTATCAACTTTGTAACATGCAAAGTCAGCATCTGAAAATCCATGCAAAGAGATGTTAGAATGTTTTGGATACCAAAGCCCTAAGTCTTTGGTACCATTGAGATATCTGAATATTCTCTTCAGAGCAGTCAAGTGTGATTCTTTTGGATCAGGTTGAAATCTAGCACACATACACACACTAAACATAATAGCTGGTCTGTTTCCTGTGAGATAGAGTAATGATCCAATCATACCTCTATACTCTTTCACATTGACACTCTTACCAGATTCATCCTTGTCTAAGGATAGTGTAGAGCTCATAGGAGCCTTGGATTCCTTGCATTGAGCCATGCTATATTTGTTTAGTAAGTCTCTTGTGTACTTGCTTTGATGTAGAAAGATCCCCTTATTAAATTGACGTATTTGAAGTCCTAGGAAGAATTTAGACTCTCCAATCATGCTCATTTCAAATTCCCTGCTCATAATACTTGAGAATTCTCTGCACAATTGATCATTAGTAGCTCCAAACAGGATATCATCAACATATATCTGAACTACAAGCAAGTTTTTCTCACGAGTCTTTATGAAAAGAGTCTTGTCTACTAAACCTCTTTTGAAATTATTTTCAAGCAAAAAATTTGACAATCTTTCATACCAAGCTCTTGGAGCTTGTTTCAAACCATACAGAGCTTTGTCAAGTTTGTAAACATGATCTGGAAAATTATCATTTTCAAAACCAGGTGGTTGTGCAACATAAACTTCTTCTTGTAAGTAGCCATTCAAGAAAGCACATTTTACATCCATTTGAAAAAGTTTTATGTTCTTGTGAGATGCAAATGCAAGCAAAATTCTAATTGCTTCTAACCTGGCAACTGGAGGAAAAGTTTCCTCATAATCAGTACCTTCTTCTTATTGTAACCTTGAGCAACTAACCTTGCTTTGTTTCTAATCACTTTGCCACTTTCATCCAACTTATTTCTGAACACCCATCTGGTACAAATGACAGACTGCTTTGTAGGTGGAAGAACCAGGTTCCAAACCTTATTCCTTTCAAACTCATTGAGTTCACTTTGCATCGAAATGATCCAGTTTGCTTCTTGTAATGCTTCTTTCACAGTTTTTCGTTCTACAAGAGAGACAAAATCATTAAAAGCACACAAGTTCTTGAATTGTGATCTAGTTTCTGTACCAGTGGTTGGATCTGAAATGATATTGTCAACTGGATGAGATGAGAGATATTTAAATCTCTTTCTTGGAGACCATGACTCAAGTTCTCTATAGATCTTCTCTGGTCTTGAAGTAGTGGATCTGTCACTTGTATCCTTCTGATCATCTTTTTCAAGGCTTTTGAGGCTTATTTTCAAGGCCTTGAGCACCATTTTCAAGGTATTGAAAATGTCTTCTGTTTTCTTCTGAGCATTTCTTGAATTTCAGTGGATTCTAAATCTCTTCCTCTGATTCATGCTTGTTCAAATTCAAGTCTGCAAAACTTTCACTCAAAGAACCATCATAGCTTTCATAAAAAATAACATGAATTCTCTCTTCAACCAATTTGGTTCTTTTATTGTAATCTCTATAAGCTTTGCTATTCAGAGAGTAACCAAGAAATATACCTTCATCACTTCTTGCATTAAACTTACCAAGATTGTCTTTTCCATTGTTGTGGATAAAACAAGTTTATCCAAAGGGTCTGAAGTATGAAATATTTGGCTTCCTCCCTTTGAATAGTTCATTGGGAGTCTTCTTCAGAATAGGTCTGATCAAGTACCTGTTCAAAATATAGTTGGTTGTATTCACAGCTTCTGCCCAATAATTTTTTGGCAGCTTGTTCTCAAGAAGCATTGTCCTTGACATATCTTCAAGAGTCCTGTTCTTTCTTTCAACAACACCATTCTGTTGAGGAGTTCTTGGAGCAGAAAAGTTGTGAGTTATACCATGCTTATCACAGAACAAATCAAATTCTAACTATCAAATTCTCTACCATGATCACTTCTAATTGAAGATACAGGTAGGTTTTTCATATTTTGAAGTTCTCTGCAAAGCTTTGGAAATTTTGAGAGTCCTTCAGATTTTTCTTTGAGAAACATAACCCAAGTATATCTAAAAAAATCATCTACAACAACTAGCATATACCTTTTACCTTTTGGAGTAGGAGTTCTCATAGGACCACATAGATCCATATGAAGCAGCTCAATAGGTCTAGTTGTACTTACAAATTTCTTTGGCTTGAAGGAGCTTCTGGTCTGTTTGCCTTGAGCACATGCTTTGCACATTTCATCTTCTTTGAACTTAATGGATAGAAATCCTCTTACCAAGTATTTAGAAATCAACTTGTTCAAAGTGTGCAAGCTGATATGACCAAGCTTCCTGTGCCAAAGATTTGAATCCTCTTTCAAGGCCTTGAGACACTTCAAGATTTCACCTGCAAATTTGTTAGTCTGAAAGGTATAAACATTGTTTGAGCTAGAGGCTGTGAGAATGCAATCTCCTGATTTCTCATTTTGCACCACACACTTCTCTTTATCAAAAATAACTTTGTTGCCATTGTCACAAATCTGAGATACACTAAGCAAGTTAAATTTCAAACCTTCAACTAGATTTACATCAGAAATAGAGTTTTCAGAATTTGTACCAACTTTACCAATACCAAGAATATTGAATTTTCCTTTGTAACCAAGTGTAATTGAACCTTCATATTGCACTTTCAATTCTGAGAATAGAGATCTCTTTCCACTCATGTGTCTTGAGCAACCACTGTCCATAAACCACTTATGTTCTTTGATATTGGTGAAAACCTGAAAACACCAATCACTGCCTTACCCAGCTGTTAGACCAAGTGTGGAATTTGGATTCATATTTAGGATCAACCATGTTAGGTGGTCTAACCCATTTAGGAACCCAAATCTGCTTAACTTGTCCTTTGAGTTGAAAGGGAAAAGTGTTCCTCATTATGTGAGGGTCTCTTCTTCTGAAAGGAAAAGTCATTTTAACATGAACAGTTTTACAGCAGTAATGGCATGTAGGAGAAGTTTTGTTTCCAGCCTCCACAAATCTGGTATTGTTCTTCCTTGGGAAATTTGGATAGAATCCAATACCAGCTTTCTAAACAAACTGTGAACTTCCTCCAAGAATCAAGTTCAACTTGTGTTCTGATCCAGCAAGCTTGACTTTGACCAATTCAGATTCTTGAAGTTTCAAAGTAAGAGTAGTATTTTGTTTATCTAATTCACCAATCTGATGTCTTAGATTGACAAGGCTGTTACTCATTAAAGAGTTTTCAGTGACTACTTCCTTGACTTGTGTTTTCAAGGCTTTGAAACTGGTTTTCAAGGCCTTAAAATCACTTTCAGTTTTCTTCTGAGAGATTTCAAGATTCTGATTTAGACAAACAAGTTGTAAGTTCTCTTTTTCTTGCTCATGAACTTTTTCTTTCAAAAGTCTGATCTCTTTCAGATAATCTTCCTCATTTAAACGCATTGTTCTGAGATATTCTGAAAGAGCTTCTTTTGGTTTTGAAATCAGACAGTTTACCATTACCTCAATGTTCTACTCTGAACTTTCATCATGTTTGGCCATGAAGCATAGGTTGGCATGTTCTTCTTCAAATTCAGATTCACTAGAGCTATATGAATCACTCCATGAGGCTATCATAGCTTTCTTTCTTCTGTCATGGTATTTCTTTTAAAAGCTCTTGCTTTTCTTGTGTGTACAATCTCTTATCAAATGTCCTGCATCACCACATTCAAATCAGTTCATAACTTTTGATTTATTTTGTATAGAAGACTTACCTTTGTAGTCCTTGCTGCTGGATGCTCTATGCCTTTCTCTGTTGGAGTCTCTATTTCCAAAAAAATTCTTCACTTTGAGAATTATTGTCAATGCTATGGAAATCAGAGCAATTGGATCTTCATCATCACCATCCTCAGTTTCGAGGATTTGATTTCTCTCATTCTCCTTGGCTTTGAGAGCTAGGTTCTTGACACTTTCTGGTAGCTCTCCATCAGCTTCATTCATGGATATTTCATGTGTCAGAAGCTTCCCTTGTAGGTCATCAAGTTGTAGAGTTGAGAGATTCCAAGCTTCTTCAATTGTTGTGGAATTTGGTTCCCACTTTTCCTTTGGAAGACTTCTTAGAATCTTTCTCACCTTTTCTTCATTAGAAAAATGTTTTCCCAATGAATCAAGGTTGTTAACAATGTATGTGAATCTCTTCATCATGTCTCTGATAGACTCATCTGCATTCATCTTAAACAGCTCATATTACCTGAGATAGATGTTGATCTTGGTTTTCTTCACTTGACTGGTTCCTTCAAAAGTAACCACAAGTTTATCCCATATTTCTTTGGCGGTAGTGCAGCCTGAAATCCTGTTGAATTCATCTGTACTCAAAGCAGAATATAAGATGTTAATAGCTTTGTAATTCTTAAAATATTGCTCTAATTCAGAAGAGGAGAGTAAGTCTTCACATTTTGGAGTTCTAATCCCATCTTTCTCTGTGTAGAAAGTGTGAGGTCCATTCTGAATAATGGTCCAAAGCTCCATGTCTTGATCAATAATGAACATTTTCATCAAGGCTTTCCTGTGATTAAAATTTTCTCCACAAAATAGAGGAGGTCTGTTAGCAGCTCTTCCCTGAGAGAAACCACCATCACCTGCAGTACTCATGATCACCGGATGGTTAAATATATACAGTGATACAAGATCTGATACCAATTGAATGTGTGAGTGTACAGGTGTTAAAGCAGCTAAGATACTCTAGAAGGGGGGGTGAGTAGAGTATGCCAACTTTTTGCAAAGCTTGCTAGGAGGATGAAAACTTGTGAAAAATAGTGAAGTTCAAGGCCTTGAAAACTAGTTCAAGCCCTTGGAAGCAATGAAGTTTGTATAAAGCAAGTAAGCCTTTTTCAAGGCCTTGAAAACAAGTTCAAACCCTTGAAAAACAGACAGTTTTGTATGCTGCAAATACTGAGAAAAATAATGAACTGTAAATGCAAGAGACAAATGATTTATAGAGTTCAGTACACTTGGACCTACGTCTCTACCTCAGGGATTAGATCCCTGCAGGATTTCCAACACAATTCTTATTAATCAAAAGCTAAGCCCTAGAATTCAAGCACAGAGAGTTCCCTTACTCTGTTACAGCTTGTGATTTTCCCTTACCTGTCTAGTACTTGCTCTAGATAAGTGATTAACTAAGAATTCTCTATTGTTCACTTTGAACAATCCTTGGGAATGAATGTAGAGATAGTACAGAAATGATCTACCAATGGAATACAATACAGAAGAACCCTTAGAGTGTAGAAAAAGCAGTGAAGTATGCAGTGATCTTCTGTGAATGGATTGGAAGAATGATGAACTTCTTTGATGCTTGTCAATCCAAAACTATTTCTCCGTTTTTCCCCGTTGAGTGTTGTGCCTTGTTGCTTCGAATTTGAGCTATATTTATACTTTAAACAGCTCTGCAAATCTCCCCAAATTTTCAGCAACAAACTTCCTATTTTGTAGGCAACAGAGTTGGACTGCTTTTGTGAGACCCCGTATTTGAAAATATATTAAAAAAAACGTCTGTATTTAAATTTTCGAATGTTTTTAATATGATATTATTTGCTAAAAATTGTAAATTTTCTTGTGGTATTTGAACGTGCATGTGTGCGATTTCTGTAAATCACCTCAATGTAGGCTCTACTAATGCAGTAGACGTTCTATGGTCATGCATGAATACATGTTCGTGTGTGTGTTTATACATAAATGTATTTTATATATTCATGAACATTGTTGTTTATTGTTGGTCATGGTATACTACTCTAAAAAAAGTAGTAACTTTAAGAAGCCTACTATTATTTATCAAAATTAGTATGTTTATCTCTATGTGTGTCATTTACACGTTTCTTGTCCAGCCATGTAGATAGGTGACCAATTCTCATTTGTTTTTCAGTAATACGCCACATGTCCATCACTTCACAATAATAAAGTGGCTTTCTACATTTAGTTATTACAATGTGTTTTAACTAAGATAGCTTTACAAGAAAGAAAACAGAGAGTTTGAGAAGTTCAGTTTCATGCAAGAGTAAGAAAATTGTGTGCGCCTGATTGTTAGAGAGGAGCTTTTGTGCTTCAGTGGGCTCGATCGGGCATAACTAGTTGGTTCTCAGTCTATTTTCAGCTCGGCTTGTTCTTGTCATATGTATATTTTTAACATTAGGTAGGGGAAATCTAATCTCTAAATTTCTGCAGTTACAGTCTATATATGTTTATGCTGCTGGTGTGATTTTTACAGCTTTTAAGCTATATATTGAATATCTGGTGATTGTTAAATCACATTGTTTGTCTGTTTGGTGCCGCATGTTGATTTCTAATAACTGCTGTGTGTTAAGTAGATTGTAGATTTCTACGCCAGTGGTTAGGCGGTACCTGCTGGGGTGTTTGGCTCACCCCTCTATTTTACAGGTTGAGCAGGTATGGACCAGATTGCAGTGTTGATTGCTAAAAATTAGACAATTTCTCTAAAACTATTGTTTTTAGTAATTTTTAGTGAATATCTGTAATTTGTTGTATTTGACGAGTTAGTTATAAAAACTGTCGTTTCTGGCGAACTGGTGTAACTTTTTAAATAATTCAGTCACGTACCAGTTTTTGATATATTTGACAAAAAATGTTGTTTTGGAGGACTGTGTGTCCTGCTGGTTGAGTTTCTGGACGTCTGAAAGTGTCAGACGGGTTGACAGTAAATCCGCAATTTTATCGTAAACTGATAATTTTATTGTTAAAAGTGTGACGGGTCGTTACAGTGGTATCAGAGCCTTACCCAACCGGAGGTACGGATAGTGTATCTGGGACTGGGCGGGTGTTTTGGCGGGTGTCTGTGGCGGGTGTTGTGCAAGTGGTACACACTTGTGAGTCACCACACTTGTGAGCCACCGCACTGTCGAGCTAGGGGTACACAGTCTAGTACTGCTTCGGTGGTGGAGGTGATGTGCTGTGTTTGGTACGTGACTTTTGAAAAAAAAAAAGTTTCGAATGAGATTTCCTTACATGGGGCAGATTGTAATATTTTGAGAATTCATTCCTTTTGTTCATGAAAGTGGTTGTCTGATGTGATTTTTTATACACGACTATATGTGATTGTGAGTTTTTTTCTCATGAATACAGTGGCTGAATGGGCTTACATATGTTGATATTTTTCAAAGTGAATACATAGTTTTTTTTTTCTTAAGCATGAAGGGTGAGTAAAACTAGTGTTATGTTAGAACTTGATTAGTTGACAAAGATTCGGTGGGTGCATAGATGTATCACCCTGGGTGAATGGATAAGTTACTTCGGTAGAATATTTGAACTCCATGAGTATGTATGCTAGTATGTTAAGAATATGTCCATATATGTGAAAGATAATGACTTTTGATATTTAAAGATCTTTGAGCTAGAGTGCTTGATATACTTAATATATGAGTTTAATTATCTTTGCTTGGAAGTTATAGTTTTTAGCAAATTTTAATAAATTTCGGGACGAAATTTCTGCAAGTGGGGTAGAATGTGAGACTCCGTACTTGAAAATATATTAAAAAAAAATGCTTGTATTTAAATTTTCGAATGTTTTAATATGATATTATTTGCTAAAAATTGTAAATTTTCTTGTGGTATTTGAACGTGCATGTGTGCGATTTCTGTAAATCACCTCAATGTAGGCTCTACTAATGCAATAGACTTTCTATGGTCATGCATGAATACATGTTTGTGTGTGTGTTCATACATAATTGTATTTTATATATTCATGAACATTGTTGTTTATTGTTGGTCATGGTATACTACTCTAAAAAAAAAGTAGTAACTTTAAGAAGCCTACTATTATTTATCAAAATGAGTATGTTTATCTCTATGTGTGTCATTTACACGTTTCTTGTCCAGCCATGTAGATATGTGACCAATTCTCATTTGTTTGTCAGTAATACGCCACCTGTCCATCACTTCAAAATAATAAAGTGGCTTTCTACATTTAGTTATTACAATGTGTTTTAACTAAGATAGCTTTACAAGAAAGAAAACAGAGAGTTTGAGAAGTTCAGTTTCATGCAAGAGTAAGAAAATTGTGTGCGCCTAATTGTTAGAGAGGAGCTTTTGTGCTTCAGTGGGCTCGATCGGGCATAACTAGTTGGTTCTCAGTCTATTTTCAGCTCGGCTTGTTCTTGTCATATGTATATTTTTAACATCAGGTAGGGGAAATCTAATCTCTAAATTTCTGCAGTTACAGTCTATATATTTTTATGCTGCTGGTGTGATTTTTACAGCTTTTGAGCTATATGTTGAATATCTGGTGATTGTTAAATCACGTTGTTTGTCTGTTTGGTGCCGCATGTTGATTTGTAATAACTGATGTGTGTTAAGTAGATTTTAGATTTCTACGCCAGTGGTTAGACGGTACCTGCTGGGCTGTTTGGCTCACCCCTCTATTTTACAGGTTGAGCAGGAATGGACCAGATTGCAGTGTTGATTGCTAAAAATTAGACAATTTCGCTAAAACTATTGTTTTTAGTAATTTTTAGTGAATATCTGTAATTTGTTGTATTGGACGAGATAGTTATAAAAACTGTCGTTTCTGGCGAACTGGTGTAACTTTTTAAATAATTCAGTCACGTACCAGTTTTTGATATATTTGACAAAAAATGTTGTTTTGGAGGACTGTGTGTCCTGGTGGTTGAGTTTCTGGACGTCTGAAAGTGTCAGACGGGTTGACAGTAAATCCGCAATTTTATCGTAAACTGATAATTTTATTGTTAAAAGTGTGACGGGTCGTCACAGCTTTAAAATCTTCTCCAACGGTTGGATGATCACAATATTCAGAGATTTTGTTGTGATCTTTCATATAAACACCATGAGAAGTTGTCATGCACGTCTGTTTGATCACATGATCAAAGTGTCCAGCTATTTTCAAATCTGCAGCAATTCAGTTTAGGAAACAATTCTGCAAAACTTAGAAACAAAATTTCCTGCAATATCAAAGTCAAACAGATGACATTCCATGTTCAAAAGTGTTAGAATAATTTGTCTTTCATCATCTAATAATAGTGAATCAAACAAATGAAATATAGAGAGGAAATCAAACTCAGAGAGTTTGCTGAAAACTCATCATGAGAATGTTCATACAGGTTAAGCAGTTTCAAGGCTTTGAATCCAGTTTCAAGGCCTTGAAAATAGCTAAGAACTGTTTCAAGGCTTTGAAAGCTGGTTCAAGGCCTTGAAATAGCTGCCTTGCACAACCTGATCTTACATCTACAATTCCATGGATGTAGTCATGATCAATTTAGAGTGCTCTAAATTCAAAAATATCAAACAGTCTCAAATGAATAATCTTAAGATGATAACAAAATATTTGAATAACACTTCACTTCACTGATACGATCATATCTACGAAAAGATGTTTCTTCTATCAGTGATGTTATTCGACTAATCTTTTTGTATTAGGAAATATTAAGGTACTTTAATATACAATTGTCACCATTATGTTAAAAAGACCTTAGGCAAAAAATGTCTTGCCTCAAATTTAGCATATAAGACAATCTCTCAATACTAAAGTTCTACCTTAAAATTCTCCCACTGCAAGAGTACCTAATCTCATAGCATCTCTTGTCATGATGTATATCTCTACACTACTAAATCGTCTACTTGTTCTGAAGCCTCAAAAGGAATTCGAAACATGATTAGTTTCTATCGTATTTACAAACCAGGATTGGTTGAACGAGTAATTAAACATGACATGACGAATAATGTAGAAGACACGAGTGAGTTGTTCATCATTGGATTAAATTGTTAAGTTGTTTCTTCCTGGTGTTTTTTCTGATAGAAAATAAAATTCTTCCCTTTCGGCTTTTATTAGCATCACCTATGAGGAATAAAAACAACAACCTTAATTGGATCTATAAATATATTTCTACTTCCTACTACCAGATGTTGAGAAGTAGAACCAACTTTCATTCACCAATATACTATTTGTACTCTTGACGAGTCTTTCACCCATAAATAATTCAATTAGCATTTTTGTCAATGAATAACACAACCTATCAATGTTGTTTTCATTCAAAATTGCTTAAAAGAATTATATGGGACCTCCTTATCTGACCGACCTAGTTTTCACTATCGATCTGAGATCCCTTGATCACATGCTCACTCAAAAGATGTAATATCCTTAGAACATGATTACGTGTGAGGCTCTTTCTCATCTATGCGTTCATTAACGCCCTTATTTACACTTACATTGCAACCCGATCTTGATGCCCAGCATCTTTACATGTTTGCACCATATCATATGCATATGACACCGGTTGATGCTGATGTTGCACTACAGTTGACATATGCCAAGATGTAATCAGCGACATCTCACCAACCTTATCCTACAATCGATAGGCCCGGGTATTTACACCCCTCCCCCTCATCACTAGGTTCTTAAGTGCAAAACTTGGTTAGCACACACTTGTATTTTTTCGCAGTTAAGACAACTTTTAAAAATCTCTTCCAACTATAGTAATTCTAGTTAATTTATATTATTCGAGAATCACATCCTGGGTTAAAACTTAGCATCTTTAATTATCTGAAAAACACGATAAATAAAAATATTTGTGTCCCAGAGTATCCTTAACCTTTAAATTCCACTAATATTAGAATTCATCGGCAATTCGATTTCCATTTCAACTCCCTGTGACGATGGGCCACTCGACTTTGAAATAAATCAAACAGACAACGTCACTTTAGATTTATTATATGGACATTTACCTGTCCAATAAAACTAAATAGCCGATTCTTAGGCCCAACAAAATTAGTAACAAGAACTCGAGGTGAGGATATTACCAACTTTATCGTTAAGTGATTCGACCATTACTTCGTACTGAACTGAATCTCTTAGTTGTCAAGAACAGCTCCGATGGGGAGACTTGTCCAACAAAACTAGATTCAACAACTATCCTTGTAAGGAGATTTGCCAAACAATCTATAACTAATCATGGTACCCATGGGGCACTTATATCACTTTTTCAAATCAGTAATGGAGGCCTCGGGCTTCATTAATTTGCCAAGGAAAACCCGTTATCCACTTAATGTTTTTGTTTGAAATAATTATTTTATTAATTGAAAAAAATACTCCTTATTTGACTTGACCCAAGTTTACAAATAATATCTATTTTAAACAAACAATTATTTTTTTGACCAATTTTGATCTCAAATGAGCGAATAATTTTTCATTAATAAAATTAAATTCAAACAAAATTAGATTGATATCGACATGCAAACATCCGTTTTAATATCCATGTTGTCCGTGATATCTTGATTAGTGACTACTAAAAATAATAAATCAATCAACACAACATAATAAGACATCCACCCACATAACAGAAATAACACATAACTGTTATTATGGCCATGTCTTCATCGTCTCGGTAGTCGCTTTCAATTTTTGAATGCTCCATCAGCTTCGTCCGATCTTTTGGGTCCACCATGTTCCTTCAATTTCTATTACATAGTCATATCCTACTACATGGATCTAGACTACATAAAATTGAAAAACAAGCTACTAATTAATTTACTATTCTCCACGAAGCGGAGACTTTACAATTAATTACAATCCAAAATAGTGCCAAAAAACACGGCAATAAAACCAAAACGACAAACATAAAATAAAATTCTAATATAGCCATAGTAACAGTAAAAACTGCAAAACAGTGTTAGCACAATGCAGTCCATTCCCACAATTACTTGAATACATGGCTAGATTAATCTAAGCATAAAATCAATGTTAGCTCTGATACCACTTGGAGGAAAAATTCGATGTGATTTGTCCCGGACCACGTGATTTATACAGAAAATTAATCATATGCATTCAAAAATTATTGTGGTAAGTTAGCTTGCGGAATAAAACTTACCACAGTCCATCAGGACTTGGACGACGCGAATCCCGAAACTTTGACCAGCCACTGACGAAACTATTCTCTCAATATGACACCGGGACCGGTGTCATTGCGTCTGCCTCGTCGAGATACACGATTTTCATATATAACTTGTCCTCATCCGCCATCTGTAGCTCTAGTTATGCTCCGAAAACTGAATTCACATCCTGCTGAAAATCAACTGCGGACCACAAACTTTGACCGGAGATATCTGGAGTTCTACAACTCCGATCGGCGCACCGTTTCTTCTTGCAACTTTCGTTTTTTACCTAAAGCGATTCAAGATCGTTATCTAGGCCTAAACACCCAAAAACGGAATCTGGTATGTCCAGAAGCTTTCCGACGTATGATCCAAGCTCCGATTCAAGTTCGATGGTGATTCGGACAAGAAAATCTCATGAAGGCACAGCTGGATTTTTCTCTCTTGTGTGTAAAAGATGTATGAACCATCTTCTTCACTTAAGAACTATGGTGGACTATTATCAGAGACATATTACTAAACCTAATATAAGGAATACCCATAATTGCACACAAGTCCCTTGTAGGATAACTTTACATAGTAAGTCCCTCCCTACAAACTTTAGCGTAGCTTGCAATCAAGTCCTTATCATATGGTTTATAGTAATACCTATCAACTTTAAAATACCAAACATAATCTCAATTTACATTCCACACACTTGAGACTCAAAAACACTCGTGAATCACATGATCACGCTTATGTTGGACTATGTCGGGGACCTCTGGAGAAAATAAATGAATCGGCTCCCAATAATATATTTGAACTCATAATTCCCTCAATTAAATTCAAAACTAATTATTAATTATAATTTACTCCACCATAAAACTATAATTGCACTCCGACATTTATTCTCATCATTATGTATGATCTCCTGTTATTAATATCAGATAACTCCCCACGTTAAGATTACAGATACCCGTTAATGCTGATCTACTCTTACTGAAAATTTAGATCTCATCAAAATCTTATGTATTCCCTGATCTAAATTGCTCAACCCTTATTGGTTATGCCTGGTTACAAATAACCAGCTGGCCAGACTTGACATAACAAAACCTAGTGAGCTCCCAGGAGGGTACATCATTCTCATACGAGACGTGGATTCCATGATTCGTTTAGCTTTCACCAAATCATAACAATCATTATCAAATATACCAGGATTGTTGACTCACATTTGAATCTCACTCAATATATCAAAATAATGAGTAATCAAGATTTGTGTCCACATAAACAATCATAGATTAAGCGTTTCCAATATTACCAATAGCAATGAAATATTATATTATCTCACTTCGGTCAGTCTGAGGTAATTATATTTCATATGGCGGTCATGTTCAACATACACAAAGTATGCTAGTGTTAAAATTTGAAACTATACCGTTTCCTTGACCGAGATGTCACTATAATGTTACACTACAGTCGTTTCGATGATTTGTCCAAAATCATCTAGACTGTGAACCCTTACTTATATTCCATAAATAACTGACGATCAATCTCGCGCATGCCCGAACTCGTCTGCATGTCTGATTGTCTTAGGTATGGATCATTGGACTTTATAATTCATATTTATATGGCAAATAATAAATAGCAATTGCATACTCACGTGTTTGCTAAATTAAGACGCGAAAAGTAATCAATTAAGAATTATCAATTCAACCATTAATATGGCTTTCTGAATATGATTCCTAACATGTACCTCACTCAGTATTTATTGTTGTCTTTCAAAACTGAGGTTCTTGTTATTTTCTTCCCACCGCAGGCCTAGCTGCTGGAGAATGGAATAGAAAGGGCGCGAGACACACTTAGACCGTAACGACACGGGTAGTCTATCTAGCAATGTTAGCTAACTATTGTCTAATAATAACCATCCTGTGTATGAGACATTATGTAGTTGTTTAATAATATAAATACGTGTTGTGGAATGTATTGCTTATGATCTCCGCCGCTTCTATTAAGCATCGCCCTCCAGTTCTTGTCCTGAGTCGGATAAGGGGTTGTCACAGCGATGCAAACACAAAGAACAAGAACACAAGATATAACGTGGTTCATTGGTGATTAGCTAGCTACCTCCGCGATCCCAGAACCCGATTTTATCAAGAGAACACACACTAATACAAGCCACACATGTAAACGCACGACCTAGGTTCTTTATACAGACATATATGACCGACTTTCTGCCCAGGACATCCCGAAAACGAACCAAGAATGAACTAAGAAACAACTACACCGCCCCAGCCGAAATCCCTAGTACCTTTCGCTTGAAAGATCAGCCCATTCGCACGAAAGGCATTCGTGCAAAAACTATTCCCATTCGCACAAATGGACAGTGTGTTCATGCTGCTTCCTGCGTCATCCGTTGGTCCGTCGCTTTTCCTTGCTTCGTCTCTAACTCCTCGCCAAGCTTCCACAGTCCCTTCAAAGCACATTCCAACAAATATCCATCTTGAGTACTTGAATCCCATATTTCTCTTGTGCATTGAATTAGCCGATTCCCACCAATTTCACAAATTGCTCCAACTACGCCGAGTCCCTGCTACGAGTGCCCCCAGGGATGCTCTAACTCCCGTCGAGTTCCCGAAATCGAAACTCTATTGATGCTCCAACCCCGGTCGAGATCTTAAAATATTATATTCTATTAGATTATAAATTAGATAGTTTTTTTTCATTTCTAGTAGTTTTTGCGTTTTTACATTTTAGGCTATTTAAACGAATGTAGCCCTTTAATTAAATTAATCTTTTTTCCACTAATAAATAAAGGGTGGGTTTGGAATGACTTATTTCCAATTTTAATCCACTTTGGAATTTTAATCTGTTTTGAACTTTTCTGAAAAGTTTGATATGACTTTTTATGTGTCAGCTTTGTTGGGTTTTTGTCTTGATTCTGCGTTTCGGTAATTTTGGGCATTTATCAGATTTGGAAACTAGTAGAATCCGAAATCTACTAGTATTCCGTATTGATTTATTTCCTAATATTGTTTCAGTTGGAATTACTTGAAGAGTAAGTTATGTGGCCTATTTATAGGCGGCTCTACAAGAAGTTATAATTGAGGAGCGAGTGAGTGATTCGCGAGAATTGGTGAGAGATCTCTTTGAGTGGATGTGTGAGGTTAGGGTTTCATGGTTGTAGGCCATGAGGGTGAGAGTACCGTGTCGACGTGATCTGCGGATTGAGTTGTCTCTCCCCTACGATGTATTCCCTCACTGATATGTGAAATTCTCCTCCTCCCGTGAATGTAGGCGGTTTTGCCGAACCACGTTAAATTCTTGTGTGTCGTTTTTCTTCTCCTAAATTGTGTGCGTGTGGTGCGTGATCGTGCGGCGTGTTTTTACTTCCGTTGCGGCGGGAATTCGGGTTGACGGATAATTCCCCAACAAGCTTTTGGATTTTGGCTTTTGCATTTGTAGTGTAAAACTCAATTCTGAAAAAAGTTAGGTTTCATAGATTTTTTTGGACTTTTTTCTTCTTAAACAATAAAAATGGTCAATTTACCATACTTTTTTTTGGATTAACATACTAAGACATCTAATTAGACCTACCATAATTTTACTGGTAAATATAAAAATGTAAAATTGTAGTTTTCACTAACAAACAAAAGTGTTGCATCACTAACTTTTTAACGGCATAACTTTTTTCACCAAATACATGCATCTTTTTCATGAACTTCTCTGTCTCGAATTTTTTCACAACAACTAAAAGATCGACTTAAATTTCAAAAAAGTCATACCAAACCTACCCAAAATCTTATATTCTCTTGCTTGAGAATTGTTTATTCAGTGAAGATTATCTATTGACTTCTCTTATCGATTTTCGAGTCCGTCAAGCAAGCATTAACAATAAAATAATTATTCCAGTACTTATCAAGTTTTTAAGTCATACAGACACAATATTTGCTATAATATAGGTATCCTCTTTCGAGAGAAGCTCAATTGCTCTCTCATCTCCATGAAAACCAATTGTGAGAAACTTTGTAGCACGATCAAATCTTTGCGAATTGAACGGACATTAATTGAGACTTTGAGCAACATGTAGGGAATATTACATGGTACTCTAATCAATACATCACATAACACGTCGGGAACATGTAAGAAATCTACTTTCTTTTGTCTGCCTCTCATTCTTTCTTCTTGACGTGTTCTGTGATGTATGGTTAGAGCAAAGCCACATCATTTGCTCTTAGAGCAAACAAAAATTTCTCGACTTTGAGAGGCTTCTCGATGAAGCTAAAAGGAAACTCATTAGTTCTCTATGTGGTCTATGTTTTACAATTGTAGAGTAAATAATACTCCGTTGACGCACAATAGCTAAATATGGGTCAAGACGAGTATGAGTATTGGCCTAGCAACGTTCCGAATTGGATCAAGCTCCTGGCCCATTTTGATATTTTTTTGTGAAAAGGAGAGAATTTTATTACAAGAACAACACAAAAGTACAGGAAATGGCCTGGAATCCAAACTTAGAAGAACAAAGAGAGCTTCCCCAAAAACTAAACAGCCAAAAAGAGGGGAGAACAACTCCTACTGAGTTCGACAACAACAAACCTAGCTAAATTGTAACATTGGCCTATTCAGATGTTATTTCCAGCAACAAAACGCACGCCAAGAGAACCATGCAACCATTGCTCAGATCCTGGGATTAAACTGCCCACCGTGTACTTGTTAGCTTCGCTCGGGCTCATCTGTATCCTCTCGGGGCCAGTGTGATAATCATGACCGGTGTTCCCAAATTCGCCGAAATACTCGTACCTAGAGGAGTTGGCAATAATTGGAGGCCCCAACGCGGATTGTATCGGGACGTCGAACTGATTACGGATGTAAACGGTCTTAGCCGCCGGGCCCCACGCTCGTCCTAAGAAAACATGAATATCCTTACCAAGCTTTACCTTTGACGAGATTCTGTTGTTGAGAAATACTATTATCCCCGTGGCGGGGTTCGTCGCGTGGCGATTTGAGGCGGACAAGTAAATTTTCCTAAAACCGGGGTGCTGTGGTGGTTTAACGTAGATTCTCGAATTCTGGATTATTATGTTCGCGTGAGTATCCGCAGATATCGTGTCTACCGACCCTGCGATTCTGCAATGCGAGAAGAATTGGGTCCCGGAACTCGCGTAGATGGTGTCTTGGTATGCGTCCAGCTCGACGCGCCAGAAAGCCGCGCGACCTCGGGTTGCGATTGCCGGAGCCTGCTTCGTGAGTGCCGTGTTTTGGAATGTCAAATTCCTAGCAAAGAATCCTTCTCCAACCACTGTATAAAGATCAAAATAAAAATATAAGTAACACGGACGTACGTACGAACAACCGAGAAATTTTTAGTTGCTCCAAGAGCTCCACCATGTTGGTACATAAAATTAACGGACAACATAAAACAAAATAGAGATTACTTGCAAAAATACGTACCGACAGTTGCAGCTTCCCATGTGGACGAATTTACGACCTTGTTGCCGGTAATAACGGTTTTTCCAATGCCAGCACCGATGAATGTGACGTTGTGGTGGCTTTCCAGACGAACGGTTTCATTATAGATCCCTGCTTCTATTTTAACTACGAACCGCTTTCCAGGAACTCTGTTGTTCAATTCGACGAGAGCCTCCTTAATGGTTTTGTATCCTCGCCCGTTTTGAGACACTGTCACATCAACTGTGTGCCTTGGGTTTCTTGGTATCTTGCCTTGCTTCGGCGGTTTATGTGCCACGTTTCTTGTACCCTGGGCTGTTATTGTAGTCAGGGAAAGGCTCAGTGTGGTGAAGAATAATGCGAACAGGACAAGGTTCAAAATCTTGGGGGTTTTCATATTATTTGTATTGTGATGGAGCTTGTGTGTTCGTTTGGTAAGAGATTTGTATAGGCATTAACTGAACTGTTGATGACATTATATATACTACTTCGTTAATCCATGTGAGTTTCGGTTTCTTACGAACGCCACTACAAGACGGATTTGGATTTGCCTCCACCAGCAGGGAGATCCTTTCGTATTTTTATCTAATTTGCATCAATATGGAGTTCCTTTCGTATTTTTGTCTAATTGCTTATCTGGTACAGGAACTCTTGCTATGAAGGTTTTCAGTTTGTGTCCAATTGATTCAAAGTGTCTTATGAGTGCCTCTTATAGTTGTCTCCAACCTAATAATGGTCTATTGTATTTTTTTAGTGTCAGGATGAGTGCACTCTACCCCGGTTTTTCTTAGTGTCATGTACCTTGAATTTTATGTACAGGTTGAGTTTGTTTTCGTAGTTCCCATGACAATGATAATGATAATGGTCTATTGTTTTTATCAGTTTCTCTCTCATCTTTGTTCCCAATTTGACTTTTGTCACTATTTAATGTGTCACTTTGACCTCATAGTGGCAACAGGCCGTTCCGTGCCGGGCCGTGCCTAAACCCGGCCGTGCCATGGCGCGACGGGTTGTGCTCGGGCCGTGTCGAGGGGTAGGGCGGGCCGGTCCGTGCTGGCTAGGGGTGGAACACGACCCGCTCGTGCCACGCGCTAGGCACGCCTTTGAGCGGGTCGTGCCGTGCCGGGCGGGGGAGGGGGTCGTGCTTGGGGCCTGCGGTGTCGAGGGCGGGTCGTGCCCGGCCGTGACAAGTGGCATGCGGGTCGGCCCGAATTGACACCATGACTTTGACCCGGTGATTTGAATAGCAAACCGATGTAATTTTTTGATTAATTTTTCATGGTGTTGTAGAGTAAAAGTTGATCTATAACACGGTGAAAAAATTATCAAAAAATCGTATTATTTTGCTAACCAAATCACCCGGTCAAAGTGACCCAGATACAGAGCCATGATTGAAATCAAGTCATGAACTAGACAGGGAGATACAGTGATACGGGTCAACCGTATCGGGTGGGTTCATCCGTATTATTATCTTTATTGATTATTTAGAATTACTCGTGAATTTGTTATTTATTTAATTAGTCGTTTATTTATTAATTAGTAGAGTGGGCCGAGCCCATTAGGTCAAGTTGTCTAATTAGTTTTCATTTAAACAGTTGTAGTCCTCATTTATTGTCATGGAATGAGAATTGTTTTTCAATTTATTCAATTTATTTTTAGTTTTATTCGTAGTTTTTCATAGTCTCACGAACTACTGGTAGAGATTCGTAGCCTCAAGCTACTGGTAACGATACTGGTTGTATCAATTTAGTGCTTTCATTGTTTTCACCATCCAGCAGGTGAATCATGACGAATATCGAAGATTGCATCATTCTCAAAGATCCTTAAGACTTTGAAGGACTCTGCAAGCAAGTGAATACAACAATAAATTATATCACCATGGCAGAGCTGGAACACCTACAAGCGCGTGGGTATCTTACCATGACGGAGCTGGACAACATCCAAGCTAGTGGGGGACGACTCCGAGCGGTGACCGCTGCGGAGTTGTATCGCATCCAGGACATGCTTACGGAAATTCAACCGCCGCCGCCGCCTCAAGAGCAGCATCACGATGAGCCTGTAGAAGATACGCAGGCAGATGCACACCCGCAGAATGACCAAAAGCCGCCAACCACGCCGCAACAACCTGCTGACTTTATGGCGACCAAGCAGCTCGCTGATGGTTTCCAGCCACCGACGGACCAGACCCCGTCGGACTTGCAGCAACTTCCAATCGCACTGGAGTCGTGCGCCGTCGCCTCCCATTTGGTCCAGTTGCAGCGCTCTTCACCGGAATCCCAATCCGACGACTTTCCCAAGGGTCCGCCACCCAAACCGCCCGATCCGTCGCTGCTCCTGAGAACGACCGCCGAACAAAACCTCAACCCTCTGCTGCCATCGCCAACTCACGGCGCACCTCCATCGCCGTCACAATCACCGGAGAAGCCTTCATCGAAGTCGCCTGACCCCCCAGCTCCGAAGCCACCACAAATCAGCGACCACTGTTCGACCACCGCACGCATCCAACGGCCTCCGATGATCTACGATCGGCCTTCCACCAGGTCGATTCCACCGTCGCGACCTGCGGATCCACCAGCGTTCCAGCCAAAGGGCGCCACCTCCACTTCGCCTCCGTTCTGCCGACCAGAGCTCCCGGCAATTCCACCGGAACCACCACCAATCACCATCCATCGCCACACGGCCAACTTCTCCGACAACCCCGAACGACAGCCATGCCCGCCACCTTCATCAGCTAGGGCTACGCCAAATTGGGCTCCTTCAACTTTGGGCTTCTATTTTTTTGGGTCTGTTCACAAAAGAAAAAAAAAAAGAAATGGGCTTCGTCCTCTATAGGGTCTCCTGCTCGTGGACCTCTTACGTTATATGGATTTGGGCACACATTGTTTCAATTTGACCCACTACAAATTTTGGGCAATATTTCGCATTCGGGTCATCTTCTCAATCCGCCTTGAGAACAAGGCGTTTTTCAACCGCGGGGGAGTTGATACGGGTCAATCGTATCGAACGGGTCATTCGTATTATTATCTTTATTGATTATTTAGAATTACTCGTTAATTTGTTATTTATTTAATTAGTCGTTTATTTAATTAATTATTAGAGTGGGCCGAGCCCATTAGGTCAAGTTGTCTAGTTAGGGTTAGTGTTAATTTTCTATTTAAACAGTTGTAGTCCCCATTTGTTATCATGGAATGAGAATTGTTTTTCAGTTTATTTAGTTTATTTTCAGTTTATTTGTAGTTTTTCGTAGTCTCACGAACTACTGGTAGAGATTCGTAGTTTCAAGCTACTGGTAACGATACTGGTTGTATCATACAGCCTTTGCAAATCGACAAAAAAACTCTGGTTATGATGAACTTTCATGAACATTTAGCGAGACAATCATTTTGATTTGATTTGAAGGGTTCTTAGAGCTTGATTCAAAAGAAGTACACAGGATCAAAGTTGAAGTAAGAAGTGTAGGGAACAAGAAGTTCCAAACCACAATAAAAAAACATCAAGTAATGATCCAGATATCATAGTTTTTACAGGGTGTATATTCCCGTCTGGAAAAGGACATGGTTGAGTATCAGACATGGTCCAAAACAGTATTAGATCAAGAAAGCATGACCTTAAATCGATCTACGAGGTCTATGGATCTCAATGATGAAATAATTACTGAAAATGATGAAGAAATGGGGGAGTTCACCCTTCTTCCGGCGATCCGCGAATTTCTGGCGGCAGTATCTGCAAAATTCGCCTCCGGCGAGCTGTTGGCTTTTTCGACGAGTTACGGTGAGTTATTGGTATCCCTGAGCTCGTCCCGGAGTGAGAAATACGGATCCACTGGTTAAACTCACCAATTCATAACAGGAAGAGAGAATTCGATGAAATACCAACCTATGGATATTACCTTCAAAGTCATTTTTGTCTCCCCAAACCCGAATGAAATCTGGAATTAGACTGGAGCTTTTGATCTATGAATCAAGGAGATTCTCCCACCAATTTTTTTTGGAAGAGTGGCAGTGAGGGTGGTGGTCAAGTGTTTTCACAATGGTAGAAGGAAAATGGAAGAAGAAGGTGATGACGAGGAAGGTGACTCGGCTGAATTGTTGTGAATTGGGAGTTCGTGAGGTCACTGCAAAAAAATTGATTGATTGCGACGATCTAAAGCCTTAAATTTCGTCGTTTGAAAGAAAAGACGACGAAAAACTTCATCCGAAGTGCGTCGGAATAGCTACGTCGTTAGTTCGACGGGGCGACGAGTACACCCAGTGGCCGGTTAAAGTTATTTACCAGCCACATATTCCGACCACACTTTGTCGTCGTTGAACTTTTGCCGACGACAGCCCGACCACCATTTTTGGTGGTCAAAATTTGGCCGACGACAATGTCTGACTAGATATTGTAGTCGTTGAATTTATGCCGACCACTATTCTAGTCGTCTTTTGTTTTTGGACGACTAGTTTTTTAGTCGTTATTTACTATCTATTTTGGTAAATTTTTGTGTTGTTTTCCCATTTTTTCTTGAAATAGACGATTATTTTACTTGTCGTTATTTCTTAAAAAGACAATTTTACTCGCCGTATACAGTCTATTTTGCTCACTTTTTGTTCGTTGAGAAGCGGTCGTCTATAAAAATAATATTTTTTATAAATAAATACTAAAATCATAAACAACTTCAAAAAATGAAATTTCTATTAATATCACCGAACCCAGTGTACCAAAAAATTGTACAATTACATCAACTACAACATCAAATCCTAACAAACTATATATCATCCAAAACAAAACTGCAAACTTAGCATAATCTACACTAGGTATGTAGTTGTGAGTAGTGAAGCTCCGATGTGAACGTGTATCGTGAATGGGAGGTGGAGGCGACCTTGAGTCTTGAAAGCTACACGGTCATGCAATCGTCGTGTCGGGAGTATGATTCACAAAACATGAAGACATTCACAAATTTCATATAAATTTTCTGACAGGTATATATGAACAAGAATTATGTTATGCAGTGAAGGTGCATGTATGCTAAGCTATACTCATCTAGCTAGCTATTCACCATATATACAAAATTCACATTCTTAAATCTGAACCACTGCCGAAAGAAGGCGCAACATTCACATGGTCAAATGCTATTTTAAGGTCTCAGGAAGCCTTCATCTCAATTCAACTATACCGATAAACCTCCATAACTTCTAAGCGCATACATGAGTGTACATATAATATTGTGCGTGCAGTGTGTGAATTGTATGCATGGTATCCACCAGGCAGGAGTCTCCACCCACACCACGCAGGGGTCTCGAGCGAGCAATATGCAGCATACAGTAGTGGAAGTGTACAACATATATAGTGAGTGTTTCAGTGCGTGTTCCATGCATAGCTTCCACCTGGCAAGAGCCTCCACCGACACCACACTGGGGTCTCGTTTACGATTTTCAAATGCGAGGAACAGTCAGATAATGTAAAGTATTGCAGGGTAATTTACCTCTATTGGCGAAGCAACTCGTCCTTCGACGAAATACTCTGAAAATATTTTGGAGATTTCTGGCCTGGTACTTTTTGGACATCACATAAGGCGCTAATATATACTACGAGTTTCAATGTTCTATAAAATGCAAATTGTACCTGCAACAGGTGATTGAAAAAAAAGTTGGTATAATTTTGTAAGGTTGCCACATTGAGGTGGTTCATGAGTCTATACCTACTGCACTAATCTCTAAAACAACAATGATCTCTCTGCAACCACATCTTTAAACCCATCGATGATTACTCTGGAACCACATTTTTGAACCAGCATTTATTAATCCATTAACCCCCCCCCCCCCCACCTCTCAATCTTCTGCTAACCCACAGGTTCCCCACTTTGTATAAAACCAGAGCATACAACCTTACATCCATGCAGATAATTGAAGTTTAGATTGTGGACAAGCATGTGGATGTCAAAAGTCAGTTATGTTCTCGCCCCCTTAAGGAAGCGTTGTGATGCATGGAATGGTCACACAGAAGCTTCTGGAGGGGGCAAGAACACAACGGATTCTACTGTCCATTTCACTACACCTATCATCCACCTATATAGAGTTTTGATTGTGGAAAAGCATGTCAATGTCAACAATCTCCACAAAGTTGATTTCGTTATATTAGGTGGCAATCATGCAAAATGGAGAAGGACAAATGACACTCATGCAATAAGAGGTGAATTTGCAAATACCACCAAGTTAGGGTATGAAAAGATTTAGATGAAAATTAAAGTTTCTAGAAATTTCATACTTGTCCCAATATTGTAGATTACTCTACAAGAGCCCCACAATTTATGTGTTACATGAAGGATTGCGAAAGTGGGTGAAAATAAACATTTTTCCAAGTCTAAACTGCATTATAAGAATAACTAGTTACCACACCGTCCTAATTTAGCCGAAATCATCTGTTTATGACTTCAAATCAACATTTTTACCGTTCTAAAAGTATTTGATTTAACTATTTCTCTTAGTATAAAAGTCTAATTGACATTCCGTCAGCTGAGTTGATCTTAAAATATTCTATTCTTTTAGAATATGAATTAGATAGTTTTTTTTTTTCATTTTTAATAGTTTTTGCGTTTTTACGTTTTAGGCTATTTAAACGATTGTAGTCCTTTGATCAAATCAATATTTTTTCCACTAATAAATAAAATGTCACATGTCTCTTGTTTGAGAATCTTTTTTTAATGTCTTGTATGAGAATCTTTTATTCAGTGAAGATTGTCTTTTGAGTTCTCTTATCGATTTTCGACTCTGTCAAGCAAGCATTAACAATAAAATGGTTATTCCAGTATTGTTGTTGCAATTTCGATCAAGTTTGTAAGTCATAGGGACACAATATTTGCTATATAGGTATTCTCTTTTGAATGGACAATGTGTTCATGCTGCTTCATGCGCCATCCGTTGGTCCGTTGCTTTGCCTTGCTTCGTCTCTAACTCCTCGCCAAACATCCGCAGTCAATTTAAAGCACATTCCAACATATATCCACCTTGACTTGAATCCTGTATTTCTCTTGTGCTTTGAATTAGCCGATTCCTGCCAATTTCACAAATTGCTCCAACTACGCCTAGTCCTTGCAACGAGTGCCCCCAGCAATGCTCCAACTCCCGTCGAGTTCCCGAAATCGAAACTCTATCGATGCTACAACTCCGCTCGAGATCTTAAAATATTATATTCTTTCAGAATATGAATTAGATCGTTCATTTTTTTTAGTAGTTTTTGCGTTTTTACGTTTTAGGCTATTTAAACGACTGTAGCCCTTTGATTAAATCAATCTTTTTCCATTAATAAATAAAATCTCATATTTCTCTTGCTTGAGAATATTTAGGCTGTGAAGATTGTCTTTTGACTTCTCTTATCGATTTTTTACTCCGTCAAGCAAGCATTAACAATAAAATGGTTATTCCAGTACTGGTCTAGTTTTTAAGTAATATAAACACAATATTTGCTATAATATAGGCATACTGTTTCGAGAGAAAACTCAATTGCTCTCCCATCTCCATGAAAACCAATTGTGAAAAACTCTGTAGCAAGATCAAAGCTTTGAAAAAATGAACGGACATTAACTGAGAGGCTTCTTGAAGAAGCTAAACGTAAACTCATTAGTTCTCCATGTGGTCTATTGCTTTACAGTTGTAGAGAAAATAATACCCGTTGCCGCACAATAGCTAAATATTGGTCAATCGAGAATGAGTATTGGCCTATAACGTTCCGAATTGGATCAAGCTCCTAACCCATTAAGTGTTGGGTCTCTTTTAATTGATTCAAACAATTCACTTAGAAAGTCAATGGGCTTTTACTTTTGTACGTGAGTAATGGATGAAGTCATTGGTTGGTATAGTGAGCTAAGGGCGGTGATAGTTTTAGGTTAGCAGCTTGGTTGGTCATAGGTTTTGGACATTGTTTTTGGAAACAATGTTAGGCGGCTGATTTTTTGTTTTGGCAATTGTCTTCTTTAGTCCGTGTGAATTCTTTTTTTTGTCTCGGATTTATTTCGGTCGTTACTTTCGGTCCAAGTTTTGTACTAGTATATAAGTAGATGCTAGGGTCAATACTTTAGTGTGTGCTTGTAATTGGTTTGGGTTCCCATCAATAAATTGGGTTTGGTTTGGTCGTGGATTAGCTAGTCTCAAAACTAGTGAACCACGTAATTCGTTGTGTTCTTGATTCTACTCTTATTTTTCTTTGCTTTCTCTTGTCTCTCACATGTTGGAATCCTAACAAGTGGTATCAGAGCCAGGTTCGTTGAGTATCAAGAGAAGCTATGCGAGTACGATGATCAAGTCGATCGTTTTGATGGGTGGAATAGTTTCAGCTTGTGGAAAATCAAGATGCGTGCTTCATTGAAGCAACAAGATCTGTGGTTGCCACTAGCTAACAAATCGGGCATTGACAAGACCACACCGGAGTTTGTGAAGATGGAGGAGAAGGCGCATTCGACGATCATGTTGTGCCTCGCGGACGACGTGATTACTGGGGTTGCAGATCAGGATACCGCAGCTGGATTGTGGGAAAAGTTGGAGGATCTCTACACGAAGAAATCCGTGGCCAACAAATTGATGTTGAAGCAGCGACTATTCAGTCTTCGGATGGTTGAAGGTACGCGTATTGGTGATCACTTAGACAATCTTAACACTATATTGCTTGAACTGCGCAATAGTGATGAGATTGTTAGTGATGTTGACGCGGCATTGATTTTATTATTTTCCTTGCCACCATCTTTTGAGGGTTTCGTTCAATCGTTCGTTATTGGGAAAGAAACGATAACCCTAGAGGAAGTTAGGTCGGCCCTTCATACAATGGAATTGAGGCACAAGGCGGTTGGGAATGATGATCATGCTTCTGGAGAGTTGATTGTTAGAGGAGGAAAAGGTAAGGGATATAGACGAGGTGGATCCGACTTACCTTCGGACAAATGTGCTTTTTGAAGGCAGAAAGGTCATTGGAAGAGGGAGTGTCCCAAGAATCGGACGTCTCTAGCTAACACTTCAGGGGGAGGAGGAGGGACAACACCCGAAGATGATGATGCTCTCTAGGTCCCGTTGGCGGTGCTTCGGGCTCCTGGCATGGAGCATGGGCGCGTGTTATTGGGCACACATATAGGTGGCGTGTTATTGGGCACGCGAATTGGTAGCGCGATTTGATCTTGGATTGGCGCGCATCGGTTATTTGGTTTTGCACATTGGTGCGGGTGGCGGCGCAAATTATCATGACATTGTTTGATAGAAACTTTTGTCACTAAGTGTAATTGGAGTGACATTGAGGTATGCATTAGTCATGGTGAATTAGCGGAGCGTTTATTGGGACGCATTGTCTTTGTGTTGAAGACGCATAGACTCGCTTGTTGGGGCGTATTAGGAGCGTGTTCAATTCCGCAAATTGGGAATACACTCAGATTGGGTTTGTTGGATTGATGAGAATAATTAGCTATGGGGTTTGAATCAAGGGGGAGATTTGTTGGGTCTATTTTAATTTATTCAAACAATTCACTTAGAAAGTCAATGGGCTTTTACTTTTGTACGTGAGTAATGGATGCAGTCATTGGTTGGTATAGTGAGCTAAGGGAGGTGATAGTTTTAGGTTAGCAGCTTGGTTGGTCATAGGTTTTGGACATTGTTTTTGGAAACAATGTTAGGCGGCTGATTTTTTGTTTTGGCAATTGTCTTGTTTAGTCCGTGTGAATTCTTTTTTTTGTCTCGTATTTATTTTGGTCGTTACTTTGGGTCCAAGTTTTGTACTAGTATATAAGTAGATGCTAGGGTCAAGACTTTAGTGTGTGCTTGTAATTGGTTTGGGTTCCCATCAATAAATTGGGTTTGGTTTGGTCGTGGATTAGCTAGTCTCAAAACTAGTGAACCACGTAATTCGTTGTGTTCTTGATTCTACTCTTGTTTTTCTTTTCTTTCTCTTGTCTCTCACATGTTGGGATCCTAACAAGTGGTATCAGAGCCAGGTTCGTTGAGTATCAAGAGAAGCTATGCGAGTACGATGATCAAGATCGATCGTTTTGATGGGTGGAATAGTTTCAGCTTGTGGAAAATCAAGATGCGTGCTTCATTGAAGCAACAAGATCTGTGGTTGCCACTAGCTAACAAATCGGGCATTGACAAGACCACACCGGAGTTTGTGAAGATGGAGGAGAAGGCGCATTCGACGATCATGTTGTGCCTCGCGGACGACGTGATTACTGGGGTTGCAGATCAGGATACCGCAGCTGGATTTTGGGAAAAGTTGGAGGATCTCTACACGAAGAAATCCGTGGCCAACAAATTGATATTGAAGCAGCGACTATTCAGTCTTCGAATGGTTGAAGGTACGCGTATTGGTGATCACTTAGACAATCTTAACACTATATTGCTTGAACTGCGCAATAGTGATGAGATTGTTAGTGATGTTGACGCGGCATTGATTTTATTAGTTTCCTTGCCACCATCTTTTGAGGGTTTCGTTCAATCGTTCGTTATTGGGAAAGAAACGATAACCCTAGAGGAAGTTAGGTCGGCCCTTCATACAAGGGAATTGAGGCACAAGGCGGTTGGGAAGGACGATCATGCTTCTGGAGAGTTGATTGTTAGAGGAGGAAAAGGTAAGGGATATAGACGAGGTGGATCCGACTTACCTTCGGACAAATGTGCTTTTTGCAGGCAGAAAGGTCATTGGAATAGGGAGTGTCCCAAGAATCGGACGTCTCTAGCTATCACTTCAGGGGGAGGAGGAGGGACAACACCCGAAGATGATGATGCTCTCTAGGTCCCGTTGGCGGCGCTTCGGGCTCCTGGCATGGAGCATGGGCGCGTGTTATTGGGCACACATATAGGTGGCGTGTTATTGGGCACGCGGATTGGTAGCGCGATTTGATCTTGGATTGGCGCGCATCGGTTATTTGGTTTTGCACATTGGTGCGGGTGGCGGCGCAAATTGGCATGACATTGTTTGATAGAAACTTTTGTCACTAAGTGTCATTGGAGTGACATTGAGGTATGCATTACTCATGGTGCATTAGCGGAGCGTTTATTGGGACGCATTGTCTTTGTGTTGAAGACGCATAGACTCGCTTGTTGGGGCGTATTAGGAGCGTGTTCAATTCCGCAAATTGGGAATACACTCAGATTGGGTTTGTTGGATGGATGAGAAGAATTGGATATGGGGTTTGAATCAAGGGGGAGATTTGTTTGGTCTCTTTTAATTGATTCAAACAATTCACTTACAAAGTCAATGGGCTTTTACTTTTGTACGTGAGTAATGGATGAAGTCATTGGTTGGTATAGTGAGCTAAGGGCGGTGATAGTTTTAGGTTAGCAGCTTGGTTGGTCATAGGTTTTGGACATTGTTTTTGGAAACAATGTTAGGCGGCTGATTTTTTGTTTTGGCAATTGTCTTGTTTAGTTTGTGTGAATTCTTTTTTTTTGTCTCGGATTTATTTTGGTCGTTACTTTGGGTCCAAGTTTTGTACTAGTATATAAGTAGATGCTAGGGTCAAGACTTTAGTGTGTGCTTGTAATTTGTTTGGGTTCCCATCAATAAATTGGGTTTGGTTTGGTCGTGGATTAGCTAGTCTCAAAACTAGTGAACCACGTAATTCATTGTGTTCTTGATTCTACTCTTGTTTTTCTTTGCTTTCTCTTGTCTCTCACATGTTGGAATCCTGACAAGTGGTATCAGAGCCAGGTTCGTTGAGTATCAAGAGAAGCTATGCGAGTACGATGATCAAGATCGATCGTTTTGATGGGAGGAATAGTTTCAGCTTGTGGAAAATCAAGATGCGTGCTTCATTAAACAACAATATCTGTGGTTGCCACTAGCTAACAAATCGGGCATTGACAAGACCACACAGGAGTTTGTGAAGATGGAGGAGAAGGCGCATTCGACGATCATGTTGTGCCTCGCGGACGACGTGATTACTGGGGTTGCAGATCAGGATACCGCAGCTGGATTGTGGGAAAAGTTGGAGGATCTCTACACGAAGAAATCCGTGGCCAACAAATTGATGTTGAAGCAGCGTTTATTCAGTCTTCGGATGGTTGAAGGTACGCGTATTGGTGATCACTTAGACAATCTTAACACTATATTGCTTGAACTGCGCAATAGTGATGAGATTGTTAGTGATGTTGACGCGGCATTGATTTTATTAGTTTCCTTGCCACCATCTTTTGAGGGTTTCGTTCAATCGTTCGTTATTGGGAAAGAAACGATAACCCTAGAGGAAGTTAGGTCTGCCCTTTATACAAGGGAATTGAAGCACAAGGCGGTTGGGAAGGACGATCATGCTTCTGGAGAGTTGATTGTTAGAGGAGGAAAAGATAAGGGATATAGACGAGGTGGATCCGACTTACCTTCGGAAAAATGTGATTTTTGCAGGCAGAAAGGTCATTGGAAGAGGGAGTGTCCCAAGAATCGGACATCTCTAGCTATCACTTCAGGGGAAGGAGGAGGGACAACACCCGAAGATGTGATGCTCTCTAGGTCCCATTGGGGGCGCTTCGGGCTCCTGGCATGGAGCATGGGCGCGTGTTATTGGGCACACATATAGGTGGCGTGTTATTGGGCACGCGGATTGGTAGCGCGATTTGATCTTGGATTGGCGCGCATCGGTTATTTGGTTTTGCACATTGGTGCGGGTGGCGGCGCAAATTGGCATGACATTGTTTGATAGAAACTTTTGTCACTAAGTGTCATTGGAGTCACATTGAGGTATGCATTAGTCATGGTTCATTAGTGGAGCGTTTATTGGGACGCATTGTCTTTGTGTTGAAGACGCATAGACTCGCTTGTTGGGGCGTATTGGGAGTGTGTTCAATTCCGCAAATTGGGAATACACTCAGATTGGGTTTGTTGGATTGATTAGAATAATTGGCTATGGGGTTTGAATCAAGGGGGAGATTTGTTGGGTCTCTTTTAATTGATTCAAATAATTCACTTAGAAAGTCAATGGGCTTTTACTTTTGTACGTGAGTAATGGATGAAGTCATTGCTTGGTATAGTGAGCTAAGGGCGGTGATAGTTTTAGGTTAGCAGCTTGGTTGGTCATAGGTTTAGGACATTGTTTTTGGAAACAATGTTAGGCGGCTGATTTTTTGTTTAGGCAATTGTCTTGTTTAGTCCGTGTGAATTCTTTTTTTTTTGTCTCGGATTTATTTTGGTCGTTACTTTGGGTCCAAGTTTTGTACTAGTATATAAGTAGATGCTAGGTTCAAGACTTTAGTGTGTGCTTGTAATTGGTTTGGGTTCTCATCAATATATTGGGTTTGGTTTGGTCGTGGATTAGCTAGTGTCAAAACTAGTGAACCACGTAATTCGTTGTGTTCTTGATTCTACTCTTGTTTTTCTTTACTTTCTCTTGTCTCTCACGTGTTGGAATCCTAACATTCAGATTTTTTTGTGAAAAAGAGAGAATTTTATAACTAGAACAACACAAAAGTACAGGAAATGGCCTAGAATACAAACTTAGAAGAACAAAGAGAGCTTCCACAAAAACTAAACAGCCAAAAAGAGGGGAGCACAACTCCTTCTGAGTTCGAGAACAACACCTAGCTAAATTGTAACATTGGCCCATTCAGATGTTATTTCCAGCAACAAAACGCACGCCAAGAGAACCATGCAACCATTGCTCAGCTCCTGGGATTAAACTGCCCACCGTGTACTTGTTAGATTCGCTCGGGCTCATCTGTATCCTCTCGGGGCCTGTGTATAATCATGACCGGTGTTCCCAAATTTGCCGAAATACTCATACCTAGAGGAGTTGGCAATAATTGGAGGCCCCAACGCGGATTGTATCGGGACGTCGAACTGATTACGGATGTAAACGGTCTTAGCCGCCGGGCTCCATGCTCGTCCTAAGAAAACATGAATATCCTTACCAAGCTTTACCTTTGACGAGATTCTGTTGTTGAGAAATACTATTATCCCCGTCGCGGGGTTCGTCGCGTGGCGATTTGAGGCGGACATGTAAATTTTCCTAAAACCGGGGTGATGTGGTGGTTTAACGTAGATTATCGAATTCTTGATTATTATGTTCGCGTGAGTATCCGCAGATATCGTGTCTACCGACCCTGTGATTCTGCAATGCGAGAAGAATCGGGTCCCGGAACTCGCGTAGATGGTGTCTTGGTATGCGTTCAGCTCGACGCGCCAGAGAGCCGCACGACCTCGGGTTGCGATTGCCGGAGCCTGCTTCGTGAGTGCCGTATTTTGGAATGTCAAATTCCTAGCAAAGAATCCTTCTCCAACCACTGTATAAAGATCAAAATAAAAATCTAAGTAACACGGACGTACGTACAAACAAACGAGAAATTTTTAGTTGCTCCAAGAGCTACACCATGTTGGTACATAAAATTAACAGACAACATAAAACAAAATAGAGATTATATAGAATTCACTGCAACTTTCCCACAGAGTTTTCACACATCAGCTTTCTAGCACCGCCACAACATTCCCAAACTAGCCCTAAACCCACTTAAACTTCGCCTTTATCTTTGTGTTTTTTTTATTTCTACTCGCCTACAAATCTGACTACCAAACTCTTAGTGGATGAAGTTCTTAATAAGATGAGTTCTTGGAAATCAAACTTTCTGAATTTAGCGGATAGAAAATCTTTGTTATAACTTGAGTATCGCGAGCTAAGACGATGCAAACACGAAGAACACGAACACAAGATATAACATGGTTCACTGGTGATTAGCTAGCTACCTCCGCGATCTCAAAACCCGATTTTATCAAGAGAACACACACGAATACAAGCCACACATGTAAACGCACTGTTAGAGTTATTTGTCTTATTTTACATATATGAGGGTAGTTTAGTCTTTTTCTATTTAGCCTATATAAGGCTCTTTTTCCTTCTTTGTAACATCAGACTATCATTCTGTTATGTACAGTACTGCAGAACCTACTTTTCTTCTCCTGCGATGAATTATTCTTCTCCTCATTTCACAGGAACGACATTGGTTCTTTATATAGACATATATGACCGACTTGCTGCCCAAAACATCCAAAAAACGACCTTAGAGTGAACTAAGAAACAACTACACCGCCCCGGCCCAAAGCCGTAGTACCTTTCGCATGAAAGGTCAGCCCATTCGCACGAAAGGCATTCATGCAAAAACTATACCCATTCGCACGAATAGACAGTGTGTTCATGCTGATTCTGCGTCTTCCTTTTGTTCGTTGCTTTGCCTTGCTTCGTCTCTAACTTCTTGCGAAACTTCCCCAGTCCATTCAAAACACATTCCAACAAATGTTCACCTTGACTTGACTCCCGTATTTCTCTTGTGCTTTGAATTGGTCGATTCCCGCCAATTTCACAAATTGATCCAACTACGCCGAGTCCCTGCAACGAGTGCCCCCAGCTAGGGGTGTTCGCGGGGCGGTATGGGCGGGTAAAATGTAAACTTCTCCCCCAACCCAACCACCTCGGGTTGAAAAAATCGCTACCCAAACCTACCCAAGTAATCGCTAAACCCAAACCTAACCGACTATTTCGGGTCGGCTCGATTCGGCTCGGTTTTGACCGGTATTTATTAAGAAAATATAGAATAATGAGAAAACGATGGATGAACCTTGAGTAAAAAGTCTTACTCGCTTAGATAATATTCAAATAATTTCTACTAGAACAATACGTTTCATTCAAGCGGCCTAATATTAATGTTTATGGGACATTTTGGGGGTATCTGACGACTTGAGAAAATAAAAAAGCTAAACGTTTAGGGTGATTTGCATATTAGATGTCCATATGATGAAAGGCTTATTGATGATTTTTTTGTGCACGAAGATATCACTATTGCGATCACAGATTACTATGTTATATTAAGTCATTATATAATTGGTTATTACTATAAATATGTTTGATTACAACTCTATAGCTACGAAAATATATATATATATATATATATATATATATATATATATATATATAAAGAGGATATTATGTTGGGTGGGGCGGTTCGGGGCTAAACGGCCAAATTATTTTGATACCCATAACCAATCGATAATGGGCGGGTTGAAACTTTATGAACCCAAAATCAATCGTTTAAACCAATCCTCTTTATATATTGGGTAGGTTCGGCTTGGGTCGGCCGGTTTGGGCGAGTCGCTCGGGTTTTTGAACACCCCTACCCCCAGCTATGCTCCAACTCCCGTCGAGTTCCTGAAATCGAAACTCTATTGATGCTCCAACCCCGGCTGAGATCTTAAAATATTCTATTCTACTAGAATATGAATTAGATCTTTTTTTTTTTCATTTTTAGTAGTTTTAAATTTTTTACGTTTTAGGATAGTTAAACGATTGTAGCCCTTTGAGTAAATCAATATGTTTTCCACTAATAAATATAATCTCATATTTCTCTTGCTTGAAAATCGTTTATTCAGTAAAAATTGTCTTTTGACTTCTCGTATCGATTTTCGACTCCGTCAACAACTATTCCAGTATTGATCAAGTTTTTAAGTCATCTGGACACAATATTTGCTATAATATAGGTATCCTCTTTCAAGAGAAGCTCAATTGCTGCTGCCTCCATGAGAACCAAATTGTGAGAAACTTTCCAGCAAGATCAAAAAGCTTTGCAAAATGAACAGACATTAATTGAGAGGCTTCTCGAAGAAGCTAAAAGGAAACTCTATCCATGTGGTTGATATGACCTTATGATCTGGGTCAACAACAACAACAACAACAATAATAATAATAATAATAATAATAATAATAATAATAATAATAATAATAATAATCGTTAATTAGATAATCAGTGGTTTATTTATTCAATTAGTTTAATCAGTTATTTATTAAATTAGTTAGTAGACCCGGCCGAGCTCGTTAGGTCAAACAGTTTAGTTTGGGTTAGTGTTCTTTTTAAACACTGTAATCGTTCATTTTATATATCATGGAATAAGAATTGTTTTCTTAAGTTTTTTCAGTTATTTTAATTTATTCTTCGTAACTTGTTTTAGTTTAATCTGTAGCAGGCTACGTGGGAGATTGAAGTTTCTCCAAACAGCTTCACAACGATACTGATTTGTATCAGTGGTCTATTGCTTTACCGTTGTAGAGCAAATAATACCCCGTTGGCGCACAATAGCTAAATATGGGTCAAGACGAGTATGAGTATTGGCCTAGCAACGTTCCGAATTGGACCAAGCTCCTGGCCCATTCAGATCTTTTTTTGGGTGAAAAAGAGAATTTTATTACTAGAAAAAACACAAAATTACAGGATATGGCCTAGAATCCAAACTTAGAAGAACAAAGAGAGCTTCCCCAAAAACTAAACAGCCAAAAAGAGGGGAGCACAACTCCTACTGAGTTCGAGAACAAGAAACCTAGCTAAATTGTAATATTGGCCCGTTCTGCCAAAGTGATTTTCACACACCAGCAACAAAAGGCACACCAAGAGAACCATGCAACCATTGCTCAGCTCCAGGGATTAAACTGCCCACCGTGTACTTGTTAGCTTCCCTCGGGCTCATCTGTTTCCTCTCGGGTCCGGTGTGATAATTACGACCGGTGTTCCCAAATTCGCCAAAATATTCATACCTAGAGGAGTTGGCAATCATTGGAGGCCCCAACGCGGATTGTATCGGGACGTTGAACAGATTACGGATATAAACAGTCTTAGCAGCCGGGCCCCACGCTCGTCCTAGGAAAACATGAATATGCTTACCTAGCTTTACCTTTGTCGAGCATTTGTTGTTGAGAAATACTATTATACCCGTGGCGGGGTCCGTCGCGTGGCGATTTGAGGCGGATATGTAAATTTTCCTACTATGGCGCTGTGGTGGTTTTACGTAGATTCTCGATTTTTGGATTATAATATTCCCGTGTTTATCCGCAGATATCATGTCTACCGACCCCGCAATTCTGCAATGCGAGAAGAATTGGGTCCCGGAACTTGCGTAAATCGTGTCTTGGTATGCGTCCAGCTCGACGCGCCAGAAAGCCGCGCGACCTCTGGTTGCGATTGCCGGAGCCTGCTTCGTGAGTGCCGTGTTTTGGAATGTCAAATTCCTAGCAAAGAATCCTTCTCCAACCACTGTATAAGATCAAAATAAAATTATAAGTAACATTGACGTACATACCAACAAACGAGAAATATTTAGTTGCTCCAAGAGCAACAATCCAAATTTAGACACATAACGAAGGTACAACATTAGGTAATTAGGTAAATTTAGACACACAACGAAGGTACTAAGATCATATCGGTACATAAAATTAACAGACAACAACATAGAGGTTACTTGCAAAATACGTACCAACCGTTGCAGCTTCCCATGTGGACGAATTCTGGACCAGCTCCTTGTGGCCGGTAATAACGGTTTTTCCAATGCCAGCGCCGATGAATGTGACGTTGTGGTGCCTTTCCAGACGAACGGTTTCATTATAAATCCCTGCTTCTATTCTAACTACGAACCGCCTTCCAGGAACTCTATTGTTCAATTCGACGAGAGCCTCGTTAATGGTTTTGTATCCTCCTCCGTTTTGAGACACTCTCACATAGTCAACTGCGGGACTAGGGTTTCTTCGTATCTTGGCTTGCTTAGGCGGTTTATGTGGCACCCTTTTTCCCTTCAATATTTGTCTCCCGGCATCAGATGCGCCGTTTCTTGTACCTTGGGCTGTTATTGTAGTCAGGGAAAGGCTCAGTGTGGCGAAGAATAATGCGAACAGGACAAGCTTCAACATCTTGGGGGTTTTCATATTTATTTATATTGTGATGGAGCTTGTGTGTTCGTTTGGTAAGAGATTTGTATAGGCATTAACTGAACTGTTGATGACATTATATATACTACTTCGTTAATCCATGTGAGTTTCGGTTTCTTACGAACGCCAGTACAAGACGGATTTGGATTTGCCTCCACCAGCGGGGAGATCCAGGCCATCCGTCGTATTGGACGGCTGAGATTCTACACGCACTTACACTCCACCTAAGCCCAGGAAAACGATCAATAGAACTAACGGCGTCTTCTTCGTCTCTAGCTTCTAGATTCCCTATGAGGGTTTTTTATCTGAGGTTGGGAGAATTTGGTTATAGTGAGCTGTGGATCTTCTTCGAAGTACTACTTATGCTTAGTATTTGCATTAATATGGAGTTCCTTTCGTATTTTTGTCTAATTGCTTATTTGGTACAGGAACTCATGCTATGAAGGTTTCTTCACTGATTGTGCACTGTAATTTGAGCTTGTGTCCAATTGATTCAAAGTGTCTTATGATTGCCTCTTATTGTTGTCTCCAACCTAATAATGGTCTGTTGTATTTTTTTAGTGTCAGGATGAGTGCACTCTACCCCGGTTTTTCTTAGTGTCATGTACCTTGAATTTTATGCACAGGTTGAGTTTGTTTTCGCAGTTCCCATGACAATGACAATGACAATGACAATGACAATGGTAATGGTCTATTGTTTTACTTAGTATCATCTACCTTGAATTGTATGCCATGTTAAGAACGTATGCCATGTTAAGAACTATATTTGTCACTTTGCCGATAGTAGAACAACATGTACTACTCGGCCAATATATTCTAGCCGAATGAAATAGAGCTTACCGAAAGCACCAATCTTTACTATCTTAAAAGAGTGAATAATCAAATTTGATTCCTAAGATGGTTTATTCTAGAAAGACCTCTCCAAAACAATATAATCATAAAAAGACCCCAAATAGATCAACTGTTTATACGTCTCTTTTTCCAAACACGGGCCCGTCGGTTGTCAGCTTGTTTTCTCACGTTGTTTAGTATCACAGGGACTTCCTCTCTTGGAACCCTAGGCGACATTTCTCTCTCTCTCCCTCTGCGTGTGTTGAGAATCCCCTTTTCTCCCTATGGATGTGTTTTCCGCGTTACTGTGCTGCTGGTTGTTCTTGGTATTTGTTTCGTATCATATATCTTCTCATCTATAAAGATCGTAGAGGATTGTTCTAGGGTTTATGTAATTGATACTATTGATTTTATCTGTACGGAATGTTGCATATCTGATGGTTTTATTTCAGAATCATGACTGCTGCACGACTCTTTGTACACAACTCCGCTTAATAGGTTCCTTCATAGTAGGACGATTTCTTCTGCAACGGTTGGATGAAAGAGGTACTTAATCTCCCTTCATATTCATATATTCTTTTCTGATTCTCTATGATTATGTCTGAGGCATGTTTTTGTTTGTTCTTGGTTTGATCTCCCTACATATTCATCCATTCTTTTCTGACGTTGATTAGTAAATCAATTGATGGCATCATATTCTCCTCTCTCTGTCTGTCTGTTTCTCCTGGTGCCCTATATTGGTTTGGTTTTGGTTTGTAGAGTGTTCTCCCCAGAACTTTCGAGCTTGGAAAGATCCCTTAGAAGCCTACTTCAGCGGTGTGGTGAACTTAGGGGTTACACCCTACCTCAAAACACCTTTGAAAAACAAACGGGTGACCTTGTGGGATGGTCTTGTGGTAACTATGACATAATTGCTAGGCAGCATAGTAACAACCACTTACAGACATATTTTACATTGTTGTATATTTTTGCTGGATAATGCTGGTATGTGAATTCAGCTTTGGTTATTTTTGTTGGATAATACTGCTATTATCACTATCCTCTTTCAGTATCAGTCGTTGATATCTAATGATGAAATTGGCGGAGATAGAGCAACAGTGAAGGCCGTTGGATGGGGATGGATGGGGATGCCACATACACGTCAAGAACTCTCTCCCCCTTCTTTTTCTCCAGAAAGTATTTACAATTATCACCCAAATCGTCACCTTTTAAGAGATTTTTTAAGTTCTTGGTTGCGGGGATTGTGGTTGCAGGAAAACATAAGAAGATGATGTGAGGTTTAAGATTCACTTATGTGGGATCATCCGCTCTGATCTTCAATGTGTCAAAAATGAATGGGGCATCACCACTTTTACAATTGTAACTGCGTAACATTCTTGTCTTTGGATTTGTCTGTTTTTTATTAGTCTAGGGTTCCATGGATTATGGTAACTAGAGATCTTTAGGTTTGTATACAACAAATTTATCAATTACGCCAATCATGTATGGAGGCTATTCCGATCATATGGTCGCAAACAAGCGATTCGTGGTCAAAATCGCCAATAACCTGTCTCTTGAAGCCGCCACTCCTCTCCTATGCACTGGGATCACAACCTACAGCCGGTGATATACTTTGGACTCAACAAACCAGGAATGAATGTTGGCGTGGTCAGTTTAGGTGGGCTCGACCACGCGGTTGTCATGTTTGTCAAGGCTCTTGGGGGCTAAAAGACTGTGATTCATACCTCCATTAGTAAGAAGAAGGAAGCTATCAAGACCTTGGGTGTCGATTCGTTTTTGCTCAGCTAAGACCTTTTCTCAGATGCAGGTAGTTACCCCCATTTATGTGGAACTTACCTCAATGGTGAATTCTTGAGGGTGAGAAAACATGAATTTTATCTCGACTGTTTGTGGTGATTTCAGGCACACTACAACAAATTCGGCCTCCGTTGACAAAAAAAATTGTCGCTAGAAAGGCCAAATATGTCGGTAGAAATTCTACCGACAAATAATTTTTTGACGGAAAATGGTCACTACAAGTCGGTCGTTAGTATTAAGGCCGACAAATCTCAATTACGTCGGCAGAAAAAAAAAGCGACAAAATTTTTTGTCGACAGTTTAAATCTAACAGCAAATTGTTTCTGTCTCTAGTTTAACTACCGACAAGTAATTTTTGTAGTTTATGTTCATAGGTGACAAATTTTGTTTGTCACTAGTAGACATGCTTTCTCACTTTTACATCTTTCTGGCGACATACATGTTTGTCGCCTGAATCACGACGAAATAAAAAAAAATTATAGAGATTTTTACATATATGCAGATCTGAAAGTCAAGATCAACCATATATGCACCCAAAATATAAACATAAGCAAACATTTATATGCACCACTGTGCTGAAATCTAAGAACAAGCCTTCAACAGTTGGTTTTTTTAACAAGTCTGCATACTTAGCTAGTTACCGTCCAGTACGGTCATTCTAATTCAAAATTCGTACGAAGGAAAACAGTACTACTTAGTTAAGTTACAAAACACTTAGTTTGCTGATTGTTTCAAAGTTCAAAAAGTTCATAAAACCCAAATTTGCTGATTGTTTCTACGATGTGTTGTACGATCGAACTGCATGTCCAGAATCACCGGCAAGTGGGTCCTTCGATGCCCTGAAGTTGTGCAATGCAACCGACGCTAAAACCTGCAAACAATGAAATAAGTAATCACAAACTTGTGGCTGTATGGTTTAACACCAGTGAATATCGGCTACGATACACGTCAACAGCCTGCCTAGTTAGGTATGTACTCATGCTGTCGTTGAATATATGTTTTCACACATTGGACTTACAATTACTGCATACGGCATATAGGACGGCTAATGTACAAGTACAGTTTCATCTAAGAATACCTCCTTACATATGCAGATATCATACAGTACGTTGAACTTATTTCGGCACAAAATGTGTTGAATAAAAAGCACAAAATGGTGGCTAGCACGACTAACATTCTGGAAAGAGAACTATTTCAAAATTTGCCTAGCAACCTAAGTTCATGTCAAATAAAGACCTGAAATACAGTTTCAGGTTGCTACCGTTTTCTGCGAATAGAGCACAACATGCATATGCATGATGTCAGAAATCATACTTGTCAAAAAACAACGTTATTAAGTATTGTGGAATTGAAGCAGCCTAGAACACTTATTTGAAAAGAAGCTGTTTTCAATACGTAGTCAAAGAGACTTTAATTCCGACGTAATAAAAAAAATGTAGAGACTTCAGCCATTGCAAAATTAACAATGCTGGAAATGGTGTGCTAGCATGGCTGACTCGTCGTACACATTCTCGAAGAGGAAGGCTTTTCAAATTGCCTAGAAACCTAAGATTAGGTCCTACAGTGGACGCATTCAATTGCAAGCCACAATCTACAGAACTGTGTAGCCCATTCGCATCCAGCAGCCATCTTAATTACCGTATTCAGTAGTGAATTTGGTAAAAGTACAGGCAATACAGGACACTGTAATCGAATTTATTAAAAGTACGATAATTGTATACGTATTAAGTACAGGCACAACACGAAACTGGAATCGAATCTCTTAATAGCACATGTGTTGTCTAAACTCAATTTCTTACGTACTAAAGGTACATTGTTGTCTAATATAAACTGGAATCGAATTTCTTACAAGTAGCCAATTAACAGCAAATATTTTGTCTAATAATTTATACATTACAGGTCCAGTCATTATTAAGCATGCTTGTTTCGTAACTGGTGAGGTTATGCATATACGTATATTATGTATATAGGCATATTGAAGTAATAACATGAAAGCATTCACGTCATTTAACGTATAAACATGTCATGTGTATATATATGGACAAGAAGTACACGCATTCATTATTTATCTTACCTCATTGACTTTCTGAACCGAAAGATTCGGACCCCTCCTCGGATTCCCTCTCAGATTCCTCCTCTGCATCTGTTTCACAATCCTCTTGAAGTTGCACGCCCTTCAAAATCAGTTTCTCGACATTGGATATCCTCTTCTCGAGGGCCTCATTACGCCTTTCTGCAGCCAATGCCCTTCGTCGTTCAGCTTCAGCTCTTCTTCTATATGCACTTGCCTTCTTTTCTGCTGCTTCAGCCCTTGCTAGCGATTCAGACACGCCGTCATCGTAAGTCCATGCAGTCTTTGGGACCTCACCTCCACCATAGCCAGCAACAACACCCGGCCTTCTTCCAAGTACCGCCTCCACAATCTCTTCTTCAGTTAGGTCATGATCCACGTCGTTGTCTCTCATTTCTTTCATTCGATTCTGTCATTTTACAACATTTCACTAAGTGTCAGATATAGGTTTGGAAAATAACATGTTTTCGTAAGAAATCAAAACCAAACTTACATATTTTTGCAAGGCTTCATGCGACAGCCAGACAGATGTGCCACTTTTGCAATGCGTGTTCTTGTAGTTTTCAATGAGTGAGGGTTCTTCCTACAAATTTATTTTCACTGAGTGTCACACGTATACGTGAATGCGTATTATTATAAACGGATGAGATCAAGTTAAACACATTACCATCTCATGCAGACGCTGTACAAATGTCTTCGAACCGGAACTGTGCAGATTCTTAACATGCTCTCGATTGGTAGTACCTCTTCTACTCTTAACCTGTGAATATATCGTAACAAAATTGTGAAAGGAACTCCATAACATAGAACATACATAAATTCTAGACCATTTATTATATCGGTTTTACCTTGCAGGGCTCGGACTGAAAGTACGAACACAAAATCTCCCAATCACTTTGGGTTACAAGCGGGGATGGATGACGCCTTGCTTCAGTATGGCTTTGGAAACTCTTGTAATGTCTATGCAGCTTGTATCTGTAGTCGCTGTATGCTCTGCTGCACATGGAATTAATGGCAAGAACGATATGCTTCTTCGAAAAATCCAGATTAAACATCCCCTTAAACGATAAAATACAGACAGTCAATTAAAACATGCGCATTTAAATTACTAATTCACTTTCAAGTTAAATCCAAGAACTTAGAGAGAACTAATAAATAAAGACATGGCAAATCATTGTAAACGTAAATAAACATGAACCATGCAATAGCTGCACTCACAAGTAGGTGATCGAAGATGGGTTTCCTGTGATGATCCTCCATTTTCTTCCATGACGGACATCTAGCCTGTGCATGCATGCGTACAGCAACACCAACCTCAGCCTCGAGCTCCAAACGGCCATCACCCACTGGTCTCCGCTTCCCCAGGGGAATGTACACATCGATCTTTCCTCCAATTTTTTTGGTCTTACTTCTGATACTTAGCCCACGCGTCACTCCTCTTCCAGTCCTAGTTTTTTGGGGAGCTACGTACGAGAGAAGAATTAATACATTTACGAAAAGCATCAAATTTCAAGTAAATAAAAATATTAATAACTCGTATGCAACCGTATTAAAGAATCAACATAACTTCTACGATACATACATTCGGCAGCCACGTTCTCAGCATGTCCCGCAGCAGTTGGTGGTGTTCGTTCCACTGTTCTGGATGTCAGACGACGCGACCTTCTAGACGAACCACAAGGCACCACATTCTACGATAAAACGTTAAATAAGACACAACCAAACAGTAGCTCACTGTTGAAAAGAAATACGTTAAACTACTACTTACATCACCAGCAATCTCATCGTCTGACGGATCTAACCCTTCCATTTCAGCATCTCTGGCGGATTTGTTCCGAGCAGTTGTCCTGGGGTTTGATGCTGCATGTTTTCTTTTCAGCAACCTCCTAGGCGTCGATCGGTTCGATCTTCTTACAACATCCTGTCTCGTAACATGCACAACATTCTACCATAAATTACACACATTGCCCGGGCACAAGATTAAGTTAAAAATTAAAAAAATAGTACTGCTACTTACAGCAGGGTCCATGTCATCGTCATAACGAATCGAGTCGACTTCAGCATTTGTACCATTGTTGTTCCTTGCAGTAGTCCTGGAATTTGACGATGTTTTTTTCCTGGTCAGCCTAGCAGGTGTTAACCGATGGGACCTTCTTTCAGGAACAACCCGTGTCGTAACCTGCGTCACAGTTTTAACAAAATTGCACAATAAAAAGTTAAGGAATGGACACACAGTTTGGAGATGATTATTAAGAAAAAAAAGGTTATATTTATACTTACATCAGGATCTACGTCATCCAAAGACAGATCCCACACTTCCCTTTCCACATCTGTTGTGGAGTTGTTACGAGGATTCGTCCTGGGATTCGACGCCGCTGCTGTTTTGTACACGTTCCTGTTTGGTCTCAATCGATGCGATCTTCTGATGCCAACATCCCTTCTCGTACCCTGCATCGCATATTCATTTAGAAGCGAGCAACTACAACTTTTGCCAAGTATGTTGAACAATAAATATTTCAGAAGCCGTATGAAAATTACCTCATCGCTGACATGGACATTTTCCTCTTCCATTTGAAGACTGGTAACCGTGTTCTTCCGAGACTTCTTCCTGGTTTGTGATGTTATGTCTGGTTCCTGGGAGTTTCTTCTACGAACTCTGCCCTCGGCACGTTGAGCTGCAGCTAGTCTCGCAACCAACAGTTCAGGTGGTAGCCGAAAGAATTCCTTCATGTCAAATACAGGACATTTGTAAGACAAGGTAAGGAATGAAATAGGATTGAATGCAGTAACAACATATGCATACGACAATAAAATCTTGAACATTACCTCATCGCTGTCATCATCGACGTTTTCCTCTTCCATTTGCACAGTGCTTGTAACGGTTTTCTTCTGAGATTTGTCGATGGAGTGTGTTCCCGCATTTTCTTTCTCCAGGGAGTTTCTGCTGTGAACTATTTGGTCACCACCCAACTCCGCAGGTACTGTAGGTGTCAGTCTCTGAGGTGTTGGTCGTATGGAGTCGTCTACTGCAACATCCTGTGGCATAACCTACGTCACATTTGGAACAAAGTGTTACACGTTTTAGCGTACAAATCAGCCAAAGTTTGAAAGCACTTGCAACTACCTGGCTACTTTCGGGTTCATTTTCCTCTAACCCTCCAATTTCAGGAGTCGCATCTTCCCTTGTGTCAGTAGTGTTAGCGCTGTCGGTTCTCAATCTAGGGGATCTTCTTATGCGCCTTTGGGAGTCAGTTACCTGTATGCGATATACACATATAGGATGTCATGTTATGAAAACTGTAAGGGACGGTCGTTTACATTTAACTTCAAACAACTACATACCTCAGTGTCCACCAGTACTTCGTCTGTCCTCCCAACATTATTGGAGGTCTTTGTCCTCGTCGGAGTCGCCATTGTAGCTTGTGACTGCTGGTCCTCCAAGCAGACATCATTGCCAGCTGCATCTCCAGAAGGATGGTCAGTTGGAACAGTTGCAACCACATTTTCATTCTTTTTTCCCTTCTTTGCAGTGGACATTCCTGTGTGCACGCGGTCAATATAAATTACGAAACCATTACATATACGTTCTGAAAAGATCGAATTTGATTACGAAGTATACCCATATTACCTTTATTGGCAGCCAACCATCCGGGGGGCAGTGACACTGCATATTTCTTATTTGTTGTTGAAACAGCTCTCGGATTCTGGGAATTGCCAGGCTTTTTCTGCATTACAGATCGCGGCGATACTACACCGCAATAAATAAGGCAATCATAAGCATTTAGACCGCAGTGTAAGAACAATTATATCAAAAATACCAATAAATACAAAATTTTGAAAAGTCGTACTGATTTCGTTGCGATTGTTGCTGGTCCCTGCCTCCAAAACAGTTGCACTTGGGACAGATTGCGCCTCCTGGATATTACGTGCTGCTCCAGTAGGCGTGCGTCGAGGGGACTTTCTTGCGCTAGTACGAGGGCCTGCATTCTGAGAACATGAACATACAAAATTAAGTCACTGATGTTCAACATACGTTAATGCTTAATTACATTGTTTTGCTTAAATGCAGAACCCTTACCTCCACCGTAATATCCTTTTCAGGATCTTGGAGTCCACGTACGCTGCTCGTAGACTTCGAAGGAGTTAACCGGAGCGAGCGTCTGACCTTCGCATATGTTTCCATGGCTTGCAGTAATCTACAAATTCAAGTGTAACAAAATGCTATGCGAAATAAATTTCGGGTAAGAATGCATACAGACAATAACGTTAATTCGTCCAAATATTGAAAAAAACTAACTATAATCCCAAATAACTGAAATCCAAGTAGCTGAAAAAATAATACCCAAAAAACAGAAATCCAAATAACCAAATACTAGTCAACAAAAATTATAGAAATGCAGTTATGTGAACTCCCCCAAATCTGTATCGTAATCGTCGTCGTCATCGCCATCATCATCATCACCTATGTGAGTACCGTCGCTGCTGTAGTCCTCACCACCTCCGTCATCACTGTCGTCGTCGTCATCGGCGGCGTCATCGTCATCGTCGTCATTCATATCTTCTTCTCCCTCACTTAGTAAAAAATTATCTTCAGCATCAAATTCAGTGACAGGACTCTTACCAGTCGAAAACGATTGTTGATATGCATCGGTCTCTATGTCACGATTACTTGTTTCTTCTTCGGTTTCAGAAATGTTGTACCAATTTCTAGGTTGAATCTTCTGAACTATTCTGTAGTTCTTACCTAGAATAACATCTGGGACATAGAACACTTGTTGAGCCTGCGACGCAAGTATATAAGGTTCCCCTTTATACCAAGTACGACTAACGTTCACGCTAGTGAAGTACTTATCTTTCCTAACTCCTGTCTTCGTATCTCCTGTATTAAACCAATTGCACTTAAAAATAAAAACACGATACCCTCCTACATATGTCAGCTCAATGATATCAGTTAAAACACCATAGAAATCAATTTCGGTTCCTTCATGGTCGGCTCGCACCAAAACTCCAGAGTTCTGAGTCACTCGTCGTTCGTCACGTGCATTTGTGTGAAATCTCATGCCATTAATAACACATCCCGTATACCGTTTAATATGTCTATCAGGCCCACAAGAAAGCGAGTAAAGGTCATCAGTGGCCTCTACAGACATGTCATTCGCTTTTTAACCATCTGATCAAACATATATATAAACGTTTCAGAACGTATTCAATATAAATTATATACTACAAAATGACAAGCTATGTAACAAGATCTCTTACAAGATTCTTAAACCAATCAGCAAACTCAAGCTGATGTGTTTTCTCGACATTCGAAGACTCCCGCAACTCAATTTCCTCAAGATGCTTACTGCGGCCATATGCATGTCAACAGTATTTAAACATTTGACTAAATTATTGACCAAGGTACATCAAGTTTTCCTAACAAAAATACTTACTTCATATATGTATCGATCTCTTCGCAGTTGTGTAAAACAAACCATCGAACAATCTCATATTCTGAAGGTGTCAGCCTTTCAACCTGTGAGGCACTCAAAGGCCGAACAGGACGAGAAAATATAGACAAGCTACTATTTCGGCTGATATTAACTCCTTCATGGTTTCTGTCCGCACGATTATATCTTGTTTCAACGCCGTCAAGATACATCGAACAGAAATTTAAACATTCATTGTCGATGTATGCTTCGGCAATTGAACCTTCTGGTCGTGCCTTATTTCTCACATATTGCTTTAGCGTATATAGAAATCTGTTTACACAACGTATATATGAATGATAAATTTGTTGAGGGATGACATAATGCAAAAACCTCATAAATTACGAAAGGCCTAACCTTTCAATGGGATACATCCAGCGATATTGAACTGGTCCTCCATACATTACCTCTCGAGGAAGGTGGACTGGCAGGTGCATCATAACATCAAAGAACGATGGAGGAAAAATCAACTCCAATTTACAGAGTATTAGAACGATATCCCTTTCTAATCCCTCCAAGCACTCGACCGTAAAAGTTCGCGAAGACAGTTCTTTGAAGAACATACTAAGGTCAGTTAATGCATCACAAATTTGTTTGCTCAAGTTCCCACGTATAGCAAGTGGCAACAGCCGTTGTAACAGTACATGATAATCATGGCTTTTCATGCCAATTATCTTGTTATCATTGCTGCTCACACAACGAGATATATTTGACGCGTAACCGTCAGGGAATTTAATATTTTTTAACCATTCACAAATATTTTTCCTTCCACCGACATCTAGACAGTAGGGTGCATGGGGAATGACATCCCCATCACCCTCGTTGCGTACATGCAGCTCTTTCATAATACCCAGTTCCGCCAAATCTTTACGTGAGTTTTCAGTATCTTTTGTTTTCCCATCAATACTCATCAAAGTCCCAAGCACACTCTCACAAACATTTTTCTCTACATGCATGACATCCAAGTTATGTCTGATCTTAAGTGATTTCCAATAGCTCAATTCGAAAAAAATACTTCTTTTCCTCCAGTTTAATTCTTTGTCGGGCCGTTTTCTCTTCTTGTTAGTTAAAGTCTTTCCAAACTTCAAATCTGAAGGAAGTGACTTTAACTGATCAAGAACATCATCTCCAGATAACTCCTTCGGCTTAGGATTAAGCTCAAATTTACCATTAAATTTTTTATTCCGTCGCCATGGATGATTGAGTGGTAAGAACCGACGATGACCCATGTAAACCTGTTTCTTACTATGCTTCAATCTTATATGGTGAGTTTCCTTGTTGCACGGTGGACACGCTAATTTCCCTTTGGTACTCCATCCGGACAACATACCATATGCAGGGAAATCATTTATTGTCCACAATAGTGCAGCATGCAACATAAATCTTTCACCAGAATAAGCATCGTACGTTTCTATACCTACTTCCCACAAGTCTTTCAAGTCATCAATTAACGGACGGAAGAAAACATCAATATCATTTCCCGGTGAATGCGGCCCGGGTATTAATAGGGGCATAATAATAAACGGGTCTTTCATAACCTGTGTAGCCCCGACATTGTATATAACAAGCATTACAGGCCACATACTATACGTGCTACTCATATTACTGAAAGGATTAAAACCATCACTGGCTAATCCCAACCTAATATTACGAGGATCTTGAGCAAACCATTCATGTTCTTTGTCAAAATCTTGCCATTGCTTAGCATCAGCCGGGTGCGCAATGACATTGCTGTCATGCACACGCCGATCCTTGTGCCAACGCATATCCTTGGCAATGTTTTTAGACATGAAAAATTTTTGAAGCCTGGGTTTCAGGGAAGTATCTAAGAACCTTCCGAGGAATTTTCTTCCCATTGCGACATTCCTTCCACCTAGATTCCCTACAGTCAGAATTGGGACAGCGATCCAAATTCTCATTTTCCTTCCAATACAGAGCACAATTGTTTGGACATGCATGGATATTGACATAACCAAGCCCAAGTTCACGTAAAATGTTTTTAGCTTCATAAAACGACTTTGGTACAGTGTGACCTGGCGGCAGTAACTCTCTAAGAAGATCTAACACCATGTTCACCGATTTATTACTCCATTTACAAAGCGTCTTAATATGCAGCAACCTTATTATTAGTGACAGCTTAGAGAACTTCCGACACCCTGGGTATGCCTCACATTGTGCATCGCTTAACAGCTTAGCAAATGTATCACCCTCCCCGTTTTTTAAATGTGTTCCATCGGATGATATATCATCCCCAACATTACCAGCAAACCTACCCTCTTGTAAGTCCCCTATCAAGCCCTCCACGTCAACGCGTGTCTCGGGTATGTCATCTACACAGTCACCGGACACATTCACGGCAACCTCACCTAATCCGTAACCCTCCCCATGAAATACCCAATTCACATAGCCTTCCAGCATCCCATTCTGATGCAGATGCTCTCTTACATCAGTAAGAGATCTGAAGGTTACGTTAACACACCTAGAACATGGACAACGTATCCTATTCATTCCATCAGCATGACGACTCGTAAACTTAATGAAGTTTGAAACACCATTAACATATTCGTCACACCATTTATCATTCAACCCAATCCAACTTCGATCCATCACTACCTACACGTCATATATATATAACTATCAATACTTTTATTAAAAAAAAACAAAAATAACAGAAACAGTTATGTCACCATTAACAAAGTTGACAGTTGAACAAACGCATGATTTTCAAACAAGACAAGAACGAGTAACGAGACTATGCAGTACATTATCCGTTACTGCTTCATAACAAAGTCATTATTTTCAATTCAGAACATTCTGTAAACACTGACACGTAAATAAAACACTACACTAAAGCAGCAACAAACAAGCACGTATCGGTTCGTACTCATACAACTACAGTACATGAAACAAGACAACCGCGTATCGGATGCTTTATTACGTAAAGTTATCGATAGCAGCAATGCAGATACGAAACAATACTGACAGTAAATACTTAGAAGATGAAATACCATGTCAATTTCTACAGGACACAGACAGATGAAACGAAAAGAAGTCACATGCGAAAATAACAAATGCAGATAGAATAATAATAAATGTAAAGTAACATACTAACAGAATGGAGGGCCGAAATTTAGAACGAGAACAGGCAGCCAAGTACTTGACAGTCCGACAAACTTCAATCGCCTCAAGCTTTACAGTCACCACCTGCAAAAAATAACTTCAACTGCTCAGAGCTGACAATACAGACATAAAGTAATATTAACCGCAATAAGACTCTGTAACAAAAAACACGTAATGATATGCACAACAGGTAATCCTATATGCAGTGCACCAAACATAAATACTTGTACGTATGCGTCTATTAGCTGGTGCTATATGCATAAGAGGTAATCCTATATGAACAATTGAAATGTTTAATTATCAATGTATATTCTGAGTTTGATCGTAACAGTTTCACACTTAATTTAATCATTCCAAATCACTGTAGTATCGACTTCAAGTTCACATAAGTACTTCTACGTATGCGTTAATCACATTCTCCTTTTTCTTTTTATGCTTTCAGATCTCGATAAGCTTGGACTGGTTTTAGCCAACAATGATTTTGTATGTCCTGCGATTCATTCATGAATCTATCAATTGCTACATGAAATTAGATTGATTGACAGTTAGTACTACAGTGCTTTTCTGATTTCTGTTTACATGGAGCAATTGAACTGTTTAAAGACATGTGTATATCACTATATATGCCGAGGAAGTCGATATCTCACTGTTTCAGGTTGCTAAGTAAATCAGGACATGTTTACGCAAATACAGTACACATTCCAGAAACAATAACCATAAACAAGGGAGAATTAAGCATAACCTTTCAGACCAATCAAAGCTGGAATGTAACGACCCATTCAATCAGCAAAAAATAATACATACATGACAGCAAACCCTAGAGCATGAACATACAGGACAGAACAAATTTAAAGAGGCCAAACCCTAAAACAGAAATTACCCATCTGCAGAAACCCTAGAACATGAACACATACATGTCTGAAGAAATTGTAAGACGACTAACCCTAGAACATGAACCAATCCGCAGAAAACCCTAGAACTTTCAATGGAAGACCAAATCACACACACATACGTCTCATAAATCACTAGCAGATGGAAGAAGACAACATAATCAGACACATCAACCGGAACAACACAGAATCGAACATGCAAATCAACACACAGATGGAACAAGACAAGAAATTGAAAGATGCCATCACAGAGATGGAACAAGAACATCAAACAAAAGAAGAAGAAGAAGATGAAATAGTCGATTACAGAGAGATCAAAGAAGAAGAAGATGAAACAGTCCCATACCTGAAATCGATTGAAGAGGCGTTCACAGCAACTCCGGCGAAGATTAAAGAGGCGTTCACAGCAATCTACGGCGAAGATTGTTGAAGGATTCGATCGATTGAGAGACTGGGAAGACCGATTCGATCGATTGAGGGTGAGAGAGGGTGAGAGAGTTCTGAGAGAGACGGAATTGGGAGAGTCGTGTGAATGTGAGAGAGGTGAGAGACTTCTGCATAACCTCGTAAAACGTGTGGGGGGAATTAATTTTTATTCCCTCCTTACAATTTGGGAGTGCAGGAAAAATTAATAAGTTACCCTCCAAATTTTTAAAGCAGGAGTTGACAAAAAAAAATGTCACTATGTAAGTAGATGTCAAAATCGGATAAATACTCACAATATATTGACCACATTATTGGGAATGATAAAATAATAACTAAAAGGTCGACAAAAAATATCATGAGCATCGACAAATTCTGATATTGTCAATTAATCGCGTAACCATCGACATAAAACCGTCTGTCGACAAAAAAACTGTCAACAAATGTCATATTTGTTGTAGTGGCAGTAGTTGGAACTTTGGATCGAACGATTGATACTGTGTCTGCCACACATGCTCTTGTGCCGCTGATTGGTTTGCTGAAGGCTTGTTCTTCATGGGGCACTGGAGAAATCACCAGAGCTACCAACCTTTCCGTTGCTTATGGGTAGGATATCTCTATTAGCCATTGTGTTCCACGCGTGCATTACTCTAAGTACTAAAATGATTGTCGAATTTAATTCCATTTCCTCAAAGTTGGAGAACATCGTATATTCAAGTTATATATGCTGTTATAAAGTTAAGAACACATAACTTGTTCTTTATTTATTTCATAAAAAAATTGCTATTTATATAAGAACTTCAACATAGATTAAATTCGAAAAAAACCAAAGGCCCATGAAAGTTCATAGTATCCCCAAAGGTGTCGTGGCTATTCATCATATCGGTAGCAAGTTTTCAAACATTTTTTTCCTTTGTTGGTTATATCTATCATCTTTATCATTTAAAAGAGTGAACAATCTCAATTGATTCCTAAGAGTGTTTATTATAAAAGTGCCTCTCTTCCCTCGTAACAACGCAAATATCAAATCACCCCAGTCTACTTCGCCCATCTCTTTGACCTATCTCTCTGATCGGAACATCTACTGAGAACCCACTGACCAGCGTCGCTGCGGTATGGGCTGGACCAACTTCATGGAGTTTTCTCCACGTCATGAGTTCAGTAACGCCCTTGTTTTGTTCCAGATATCAGAATCAATTGAAGATTTACTCTATTCACTTCAGCTGTAAATCAAAAACCCAAATCGAGTTCTTTGACTTGTTTCTTGTAATTAAATTCGTCTCGTCATTGTAAATGAATTCACTCTTCTGTTCTTCATTATGGCTTTCACGGAATTGATATCCTGTATGATCCTGAAACGGATCCTTTCAATGCTAATTCACTGCTGGAATACGTATAAAGATTTATTCTGGGTTGTGGTCTCTCGTTAATTGATCGGTTATTTTTCTGATCTTTAAAAATCATGAAAACCATGGTGGTTCATACCACTCATATCGTGTGTGCAGGAACTTCCAATGCTCTTTGAAGGGAACATCGGTGCTGCCAAGCACGCCCTCGAGAAGAGTTGCTTCGGTCTCCCACGTAACTCCGACTCGGCCAAGGTCGCATACGTGCTTCAAGCTATTGTACCAAACACTTTGTATGCGACTATATGATTGAATTTATGGAGTTTTGTCTATTGTTTGATTTGTCGGTCACTTAAAATTTCTTGAAGTTTTGTTTATCAATGCTTCTGATAATTTTTTTAAGGCAAAAAATCATATTACCCCCTTAAACTATCAACTTGAAGTCACAAATAACCCCAAGCTTTAATTTTGGTCATTTTCAACCCTGAATTATCATTCAATCTCACAAATACCATTTCATCTGCATCATCCGCTACTCACTCCATTTATTTTATTTATTATTTCACAAAAACCATGGCTCATTAACTAAATGACTGTTATATCCTCTATGTCTTGGATATCAATTTTGTATTGGATATCTGGTTAAGAATCTATTTTCGCTTTTTGTCCATTAAGAATCTATTTTGCTTCTTGCAGGATTATTTTGTGCTTTATGGAAAATAACACCAGAACAAATATCAAGGTCAGTAAAAATAACACATATGACTTTCACCTTTATTTATGATTGATTTATACACAGTATACAACTACATTGAATTCCCTTAAATCAAGAATTTCCTCGTCTATTTCTTCTCATCCGATTATGTATTTGAGTAACTTCTCATTTGCTCTTCTTTTGCAATTTAGAAAAAGTCATAATAAACGAGACAAGGGCCTTGTTGGATTCAAATTCGATCAACAACGATATGCAACTAAGTTTTCATTAGGATGTGATTAGGCCAGGTTTCACAAAATTATTTGATTTGATGTAATTGTGATGTGATTAGGCCAGGTTTCACAAAATTATTTGATTTGATGTACTTCACAATTTAAATATTGATATTCTCAACGAAATCATTGATCTGGACAGCATTTTCTGGTGAGTTAAATGGTATATAACTTGTTGCTTGAATACTGGTGGAACTGTGGCTGGATTAGACGAACAATCAGGTTGTCAACATTTGTCTTGCGGTAAAATAAAATCCTTGAGTGCATCTATGTTCATCCAGAAAGAAGCCTTAAGATAAGACACTTGCCCTTAATACTTAAAAATATTGTAGATTCTTTTTGAGAAGTTTTGTTAGCCGTAGTGTACGAGCCGGCTTGCGCTCACCTGGACTAATCCACAAGAACATTTGGTATACTTACAATTTCTATATATGGCCAATTAAATCCCCAGTGAGCTGAGATTGTAGAAACTTCACTTTAAAAATATAATGATAAGATATAATTTTACCCAAGGATTTCTTTTCTGGATTTAACACTAAAATGGGTAAAATTAGATGAATATGCAATGATTTTTTTTTTTTTTTGGTAAGAATCAGAATAAGAATTCATTTGCATGATCTAGCTAACATCCTGAGGTTTAGGCCCGAGGCAACATGATTCTACATATATGGGATCCCCACTTGTACATGCGCAGCTAAATCTTTTCGAATTTTAGCTTTCTACATATTTGGGATCCTCGCATGTATTTGGATTGTGTCCTGTGTGTTTTGGTGAACCGACGGATTTTGGATTAAGGTAGGTTTTTCAGATTTCATTTTGTTTAGCCATTATGGTTGGGATTTTCTTTAATGAGTTTGGTTTTCTTTAAAAATATAACGGTATTCCATCTAGGACTGCAACTCGGGTAGGCTGGGCGGGTTGACACCCTTGTCCAAGCCCGAGCCCGATTTCTGTCGGGGTTGCCCAAGCCCAGCCCAGCCCGGGTTAGGAGCATCGCCAACCCGTTCAAGCCCAAATTCGAACAAACCAATTCGGGTTCGGGTTGAATTCGGGCTAGCCCATTAAACTAAATAAATTAACATAATTATCACATTCAACTTAATCAAACTTGTCCCCTTAAAATAAGTTAGTTAATTTACATGTAAAAATAGATATCGAACGTAGACACTTCAATTTTTAATTTATATAAGGCTAAAAAATAACTATTATACATTGTTAAAGTGAATTAAAAAAAAATTATCCATTTATACAAGAGTATACTAAATATTTTGTGGAAAAAATATACAGTTACGAACATAAACATAATTGAAAATATCAATAATAATTAATAAAAAGATAATAGATTCTTGATCAGTATGCTATATAATACTCTCCAAATATAACATTTATAGGTAATGAGTATACAAATCGGGCAATTCGGGCTAGCCCGTTCATTAATATTCGTACCCAAGCCCGACCCTAATTGCAATTCGGGTTGGTAATTTTTGCCCGAGCCCGTCCATCTTACTCAAAACATGTGCCCAAGCCCGAATTTAGTCCGGGCTGGGTTCGGGTTGGTCGGGCTCAGCCCGTCCAAGTTGCACCCCTAATTCCATCTTATCAGAAGCGCTCCGTTCGTATTTGGTGTGGCAATTTTGGGTTCTAAATTGGAGAAGTCTCCATTGTTACAATATAGTTTCTCATTTTTCTTATCATATATAGTATTGAAGTGAATAATAAAACACATATTTCTCACGTGCAAAGCACGTGCACCTTACTAGCACACACAAATGGATGTATTTGGTATATTGCATTCCAGTCTCGGTTTAGGGGGTTTAGATCATGGTTGTAAGCTAAGAATGCATTATCAGTATAATCTCATGTATTTTTTTTTTTTGAAGGAAAAGAATTTCATTAACCGGCCAAAAGGCCGAGACTGTCTGAAGCCAAAACATCACAGGCCCATGATGGTGAGCGTGTATACAAACTAAATTGTGGGTTCAGCAGGGCCCTTTTGGCAAAAACGTCTGCCACCGCATTCAAGTTGCGAGACATTTTGGCAATCTGGGTATCTTCAAAGCCTTCCACTAGTTCAATGCACCTGTCCGCAATAAAGGCAATGTCCTCGGAAACCTCCACGCTTTCCCTTCGTCTTCTCCACTTCTCGAGAAGCTCCACACTATTCTTTGAATCCGTTTCTAGAATGATTCTTCGGCAATTTGCTTCTCTTCCCATTACCAAGCCTCTCTGAATTCCGATTAGCTCTAGCTGCAACACCGAATGGTTGAACGGAGTTCTCTCGCATCTCCCAGCCACAAAGACGCCACTTGAATCTCTCAACACACAGCTCGTGCCTGCGATGGTCAATCTCAGATCCAGAGCACAGTCGGTGTTAATTTTAACCCATCCTTCCGGTGGGGCTTCCCAACTCTCGACCTGCTTGGTGGTATTCCGAGAACTCTCCTCCACCGCTTCCGTGCTTGGTGGTATTCCGAACACACATAAGTAGTGATGAATTTGTTCAATTACTCTTTCTCCGGCGAACTCTTTGTCGTTAAATCTATCATCATTTCTTGCGAACCACTTACACCACACCACTACTTCCCATTTTTGTCTGTAAATTGATGAGTCCGAACTGAATAATGTTTCTATCCATCTTCTCGTATCTCGATTGCTTTTGGTGATGCCCAATATTGCTTCCAGACCTTCCCAACAACGGAGAATTGGGCAAACAGGTGATTGCTTGTTTCTGGACTATGGTGACATGCAGTACAATGGGTGGGAACCTGGATGCCCATTTCTTTGAGTTTGGTTGCTACCGGGAGAGCGTCGTGCCACAACTTCCAAATCGGGTAAGCTATTTTCTTCGGTATTGGCATTGACCTTAAATTTTTCATCCACGGTAAACCAGTACCCGCAGAAGTTTCTGGGAGGTTTAAATTTAGTCTTTGATGTAATTCGTATCCCGATCTAGTCGTGTACACACCTGTTTGTGTTTGAGTCAAAGATACATTGTCCTGTTGACTAGAACCAGGGACCGTAATTGCCATTATATCGTGTACATCTACCTCCCATAGGTAGGTCCGCAACTTGTTTTTGTTCCAATTTCCTTCTTGTATACAGTGGGAGACCCTCATACTAGCAACATCTGGGCTTGGAGTTATTGTTGCAGCTGTGTGACCCCTCGGGATCCATTTATCCTTGAAAAGGTTGATATTTTTGTGATCCCCCACTTTCCAAACCACGCCTTTTTTTTAGCAGCTCCCTCCCAGCTAGGATACTCCTAAAACCGAAAGAAATCTGATACTTTGGCTTGAAGTGCAGGAAATCCCCTTGCTTAAAATATTTGTCCCGTAACAACCTACTCACTAAACTCTGCGGCTTCTTAAGGATCCTCCATGCTTGCTTCGCGAGGAGTGACATATTAAAGGATTGAAAATCCTTGAACCCGAGACCCCCAATTTCGCTGTCCCACTTCAGTTTGGCCCAATTCACCAAATGAAGGGATCTTTTCTCTTTCGAATCCACCCACCAAAATTTCCTGATAAGCTTTTCAATTTCATGACAAATACCCAAAAGTAATAGGAAACAGCTCATAGCATAGTTAGGAATCGCTTGGATGACAACTTTAATGAGTATTTCTTTACCTGCTAGTGAGTGCGTCTTTTCCTTCTAGCCTTTCAACTTACTGATAATGCTTTCAATAATTTTTTGAAACATAACCTTCTTCTTTCTCCCAAATGCCACAGGTAGCCCCAAATAACAATCATGACTATCTATCGTAGGAATTCCTGTCAAATTGCTGAGTTGCTCTCTTGTGGGTTCGTTCACATTGTCCGAGAAAACCATCGTAGACTTCTGCACATTGAGAACCTGTCCCGAGGCTATTTCATATATTTGTAATAGCTGTAATAATTCAGATATCTCATTAGAATTAGCTTTGTAAAAATCAAACTATCATCCCTGAAAAATAGATGGGAGACCACTGGTCCTCCCCTAGAAGCTTTTGCTCCTATAATTCTGTTCTCCGTTGTTGCTTTTGTAAGGCCTCGGGATAAGGTCTCACCGACAAGAAGAAAGAGGTAAGGAGACAAAGGGCACCCATGTCTCAGGCCCCTCTTAGGTATGATATCCCCCTGCACTGCACCATTAATAATCAGACTGTATGTAGCCATAGATACGCATCTCATTACAACTGAAATCCACTTGCTGCCGAATCCCATACGGTTCAGCATAGCTCGTAGGAAACTCCACTCTACCCGGTCATATGCTTTACTCATATCTAGCTTAAGTGACACTACACCATCTTTCCCTTTCTTCATCTTCATTGAATATAGAAACTCTGATGTTGTAATAATTTTGTCTGAGATGAGCCGGCCTGGCACGAAAGCGCTCTGATTTTCAGAGATAATCTTGTACAGCACATACTTTAATCGATTGGCAAGACATTTCGTAATTATCTTATAGATCGTTGAGCATAACGAAATTGGGAGAAAATCAGATACCTTACGCACTTACTTTACCTTCAGAATTAGGGCAATGAGAGTATGATTAAAATCCTCTACTGCCCCTTCTTCATTCAACACTTTTAGGCACGTTGTCGTGACCTCCGCACCAATTGTAGGCCATAACTTCTGATAGAACAATGTCGGGAAGCCGTCCGGCCCAGGTGCCTTCTGACTTGGCATCGATTTAACTGCTTGCAACACCTCATCAGCCGTAAAAGGCTGTTCTAGCAAATGCTTGTTTTCTTCCGATATCAATCCCTCAATAGGACCCAGCAAAGGATCCATGTCCTGTCCCGAGGGGTTAGTTGTAGAGAAAATATCTTTAAAGTAGTTTTCAAAGACTTTACGTACTTGATCTAGTTCATCCACCCACTGAGCACAATCATCTTCAATCCAACAATCTTGTTTCTTGTACGACGAATACTTGATTTTTTGTGAAAAAAACTCGTATTTTTGTCTCCCTCCTTCAACCACAGCTCGCGAGAGCCTTGGCGCCACATTATTTATTCCTGCCGGAGCTATTCGGAAATTTTTTGCTTAGCTTGTCGTGTTTCTTCTAAATTGACTGTCGTTTGAGATAGTGAGCCCAGAACATGAATGCGCTGGCGAACCTGCTTGAGCTGGATCCGGACACTTCCGAACACTCCTTTCTCCCACTGTTTCAGATCACCTGCTGCTGTGGTGAGCTTCTCCGCAATCGAGCCCTGGCCCATTTGCCAACTTTTTTCTATTCCCTGAATGCAAGTAGGGTTTTCGAACCACATCGCCTCTAGCTGAAAGCGCCTAGGACGCCGGTCCTTGTTTGCTGTCTCACCTCCAATAAGGAATTCATTCGGCACATGGTCTGAAGTGTCAGCGGCGAGGTGGTTGACTCTCGCCCGAACGCTTATCTCAATCTAATCGTCTGTGACAACACATCGATCAATACGCTCCCGGATTGCCCTACGGTCTGATAGGTTATTGGTCCATGTAAACTGATTTCCAACAAAACCAGATCCCTGAGATCTAGCTTTTGAAGCACTCTGCGAAAGTCCTCAATTTTCCTCAAGGTGACTTCTCTTCCACCTTCTTTTTCAGCAGTTGAGGAGATTGCATTAAAATCACCCACTACAAGCCAAGGCTTCAAGCACGATAATAGTTTCCAAGAATTCTTACGTTCCCTTCTAACTGGTCCCCGTAGAACCCTGTAAATATCCACTCGTCTTGTGATCCCTCCAACGTTATCGACCCTTTAATGTAGTGTTTCGTCATATGAATTAGGGAGAACATAACATCCCTATCCCACATTAACGCCAAACCTCCACGCCGATCCTCACAACTCACAAGCGTGGGGGAGTTGATACGGGTAGCCGTATTAAAATATTTAGTTATTTAGTTTATTAGGTATTTGGTTATTTATTTATCTGGGCTTGGCCGTTAGTCTAGGGTTATGGTAGGCCAGTTTATTTATCTATTTAAAGGATGTAATCCCCAGCTTATGAATCAATGAAGAAGAATATTTTAGTTTATCAGTTTTATTATCGTGTGTATGCCCGATCGTTAACATACCATCTTAAATTTACTCTTGGAGCAAGCAGTAATGGCAATATAAATTTTGGACAAAACATTTGTGTGGTGAATTTGTTTTGGAAGTTGAGTGAAAATTTAAATAAAAAAATAGGCAAATTGCACCGAAAGTACCCACAGTTTACTTTAGTCGTGGATTCGGTACTTAAACTTAAAATTGTTGTAGTCACATTACCATAATTTCAAAAATAATGCAAATGAGTACCCGTTAGTCACAATCGTTAATCTTTAGGACAGAATTACACACATGGATTACACGAGACTTTTTAGTGGGGATAGTGCGGCCCTCTAAATATAATCCAACGGGTGAAAAAAAAAAGTGAAAAGAACCAATAATTTGACTACATTAAAAATACAAAACTACCTCAATTATTGGTTCTTTTCAATTTTCCACCCGTACGGTTATATTTAAAGTCCATACTGTACTCACTAAAAATCTCGGGCAAACAACGTGTGTAATCACGTCCAAAAAAGTTATGGCCGCGGCTAATGGGTACGTATTTGCATGATTTTTGAAACTATAATATCGTGACTACAACATTTTAAAATTTTGGTACCAAATTCACAGCTAAAATAAACTATGAGTATCTCTGGTGCATTGTGGTCAAAAAAATAAAAAATTATTCACAGAATATAAAATCCATCGAGAGACAAGGTTGAATTGAAAAGAATCTACAGACAAAACATAAACCCTTCGGGTGGTTTGGTATAATTTTTTAATTTACTTTGGACTTTTGATATGTTTCGAACTTTTTTGAAAGATTCAGTATGATTTTTGTGTGTCAGCTTTTGGATTCTGGTTTTTGACTATATTATATAAATCTGAAATTAAAAAATGTTTGATTTCACAAGTTTTTTTTTGGACTTTTTTCCTTCTTAAACAACAAAATATCAATTTACTCATGTTTTTTTTCATTAACATGTGAAGACAACTATTTTGACACATCGTAATTTTATTAGTAAATATAAAAATGTAAATTATAATTTTATTAACAAATAAAAGTGTGTTGCATCACTGCCTTTTTAACATCACAATTTTTTTACGAAATACATGCATCTTTTTCTCCAACTTTTCTGTCACGATTATTTTTTTCACATCGACTAAGGTCGACTTAAAACTCCAAAAAATAATGCTAAGGGTGAGTTTGAGAATGTTTCTGCTGCCAGCACATCTGCTTTTCAACCGCAGAAGCAGTTTTAGTGCGTTTGGTAAAAATAAGATTTCCGCTTTTTTTGGACAGTTTCTGTTGTCCCACAAAAAATTTCAGGAAGCAAGGGAGAAGATACTCTTCCAGAAAGTGCCTTCGATTAATTTTTCTACAACCGATTTTAACCTTATAATTTTTTAAAATGTCAATAGTTATCATTACGGAAATGACACGTGTCATATATTTTTGTCATTTTACCCTCTCACAGCAAGTTAACAATTAATTTTACCAAACATAAAATTACCACATCAATATTTCACATCATTTTTTACGTTATATTTACAAACAACATGTTATATAGAATTCACAGCAACTTTCCCACAGTGTTCTCACACAGCAGCTTTTTAGCACCGCCACAACATTCCCAAACTAGCCCTAAACCCACTTAAACTTCGCCTTTATCTTTTTGTTTCTTTGATTTCTACTCGCCTACAAATCTGACTACCAAACACTTAGTGGACGAAGTTCTTAATAAGATGAGTTCTTGGAAATCAAACTTTCTCAATTTAGCGGATAGAAAATCTTTGTTATAACTTGAGTATCGCAAGCTATGACGATGCAAACACGAAGAACACGAACACAAGATATAACGTGGTTCACTGGTGATTAGTTAGCTACTTCCGCGATCTCAAAACCCGATTTTATCAAGAGAACACAAACGAATACAAGCCACACATGTAAAGGCACTGTTAGAGTCATTTGTACATATATGAGGGTAGTTCAGTCTTTTTCTCTTTAGCCTATATAAGGCTCTTTTTCCTTCTTTGTAACATCATACTATCATTATGTTCTGTACAGTACTGCAGAACCTACTTTTCTTCTCCTGCGATGAATCATTCTTCTCCTCATTTTACAGGAACGACATTGGTTCTTTATACAGACATATATGACTGACTTGCTGCCCAAAACATCCAACAAACGACCTTAGAGTGAACTAAGAAACAACTACACCGCCCCGGCCCAAAGCCGTAGTACCTTTCGCATGAAAGGTCAGCCCATTCGCACGATAGGCATTCATGCAAAAATTATACCCATTCGCACGAATAGACAGTGTGTTCATGCTGATTCTGCGTCATCCTTGGTCCGTCGCTCTGCCTTGCTTCGTCTCTAACTTCTTGCCAAACTTACCCAATCCATTCAAAACACATTCCAACAAATGTTCGCCTAGACTTGAATCCCGTATTTCTCTTGTGCTTTGAATTGGTCGATTCCCGCCAATTTCACAAATTAATCCAACTACGCCGAGTCCCTGCAACGAGTGCCTCCAGCTATGCTACAACTCCCGTCGAGTTCCTGAAATCGAAACTCTATTGATGTTCCAACCCCGGCTGAGATCTTAAAATAATCTATTCTACTAAAATGAATTAGAACGTTTTTTTTTTCATTTTTAGTAGTTTTAATTTTTTTTTACGTTTTAGGCTATTTAAACGACTGTAGCCCTTTGAGTAAATCAATCTGCTTTCCACTAATAAATAAAATCTCATATTTCGCTTGCTTGAGAATCGTTTATTCAGTGAAGATTGTCTTTTGACTTCTCGTATCGATTTTCGACCGTCAACAAGCATTAACAATAAAATGGTTATTCCAGTATTGATCAAGTTTTTAAGTCATATGGACACTATAATATAGGTATCCTTTTTCAAGAGAAGCTCAATTGCTCCTACCTCCATGAGAACCAAATTGTGAGAAACTTTGTAGCAAGATCAAAGCTTTGCAAAATGAACAGACATTAATTGAGAGGCTTCTCGAAGAAGCTAAAAGGAAACTCTCTCCATGTGGTTGATATAACCTTATGATCTGGGCCAACAATAATAATAATAATAATAATAATAATAATAATAATAATAATAATAATAATAATAATAATAATTAGTATTGTTAATTAGATAATTAGTGGTTTATTTATTTTATTAGTTTAATCAGTTGTTTATTAAATTAGTTAGTAGACCCGACCGAGCCCGTTAAGTCAAACAGTTTAGTTTGGGTTAGTGTTCTTTTTAAACACTGTAATCGTTCATTTTATTCATCATGGAATAAGAATTGTATTCTTAAGTTTATTAAGTTATTTTAATTTATTCTTCGTAAATTTATTTTAGTTTAATCCGTAGCAGGCTACGTGGGAGATTGAAGTTTCTCCAAACAGCTTCACAACGATACTGATTTGTATCAGTGGTCTATTGCTTTACCGTTGTAGACCAAATAATACCCCGTTGGCGCACAATAGCTAAATATGGGTCAAGACGAGTATGAGTATTGGCCTAGCAGCGTTCCGAATTGGACCAAGCTCCTGGCCCATTCAGATTTTTTTTGGATAAATAGAGAGAATTTTATTACTAGAAAAAACACAAAAGTACAGGATATGGCCTAGAATCCAAACTTAGAAGAACAAAGAGAGCTTCCCCAAAAACTAAACAGCCAAAAAGAGGGGAGCACAACTCCTACTGAGTTCGAGAACAAGAAACCTAGCTAAATTGTAATATTGGCCCGTTCTGCCAAAGTGATTTTCACACACCAGCAACAAAAGGCACACCAAGAGAACCATGCAACCATTGCTCAGCTCCAGGGATTAAACTGCCCACCGTGTACTTGTTAGCTTCCCTCGGGCTCATCTGTTTCCTCTCGGGTCCGGTGTGATAATTACGACCGGTGTTCCCAAATTCGCCAAAATATTCATACCTAGAGGAGTTGGCAATCATTGGAGGCCCCAACGCGGATTGTATCGGGACGTTGAACAGATTACGGATATAAACAGTCTTAGCAGCCGGGCCCCACGCTCGTCCTAGGAAAACATGAATATGCTTACCTAGCTTTACCTTTGTCGAGAATTTGTTGTTGAGAAATACTATTATACCCGTGGCGGGGTCCGTCGCGTGGCGATTTGAGGCGGATATGTAAATTTTCCTACTATGGCGCTGTGGTGGTTTTACGTAGATTCTCGATTTTTGGATTATAATATTCCCGTGTTTATCCGCAGATATCATGTCTACCGACCCCGCAATTCTGCAATGCGAGAAGAATTGGGTCCCGGAACTTGCGTAAATCGTGTCTTGGTATGCGTCCAGCTCGACGCGCCAGAAAGCCGCGCGACCTCTGGTTGCGATTGCCGGAGCCTGCTTCGTGAGTGCCGTGTTTTGGAATGTCAAATTCCTAGCAAAGAATCCTTCTCCAACCACTGTATAAGATCAAAATAAAATTATAAGTAACATTGACGTACATACCAACAAACGAGAAATATTTAGTTGCTCCAAGAGCAACAATCCAAATTTAGACACATAACGAAGGTACAACATTAGGTAATTAGGTAAATTTAGACACACAACGAAGGTACTAAGATCATATCGGTACATAAAATTAACAGACAACAACATAGAGGTTACTTGCAAAATACGTACCAACCGTTGCAGCTTCCCATGTGGACGAATTCTGGACCAGCTCCTTGTGGCCGGTAATAACGGTTTTTCCAATGCCAGCGCCGATGAATGTGACGTTGTGGTGCCTTTCCAGACGAACGGTTTCATTATAAATCCCTGCTTCTATTCTAACTACGAACCGCCTTCCAGGAACTCTATTGTTCAATTCGACGAGAGCCTCGTTAATGGTTTTGTATCCTCGTCCGTTTTGAGACACTCTCACAGAGTCAACTGCGGGACTAGGGTTTCTTGGTATCTTTGCTTGCTTCGGCGGTTTATGTGGCACGCTTTTTCCCTTCAGTATTTGTCTCCCGGCATCAGACACTACAAGAAATTGAGCCTATAGCAGCGGCCGGAACCGCTGGCATAGCCTCTAAAAACTGTGGGTAATTGTTTCTCCAGCGGTTGTAAAAACCGCTGGCACAGAAATGACAACCGCAGGCATGTAGGCGTCGCTAGAAGTCTTACCCGCAGTTTTTTCGACCGCTGTAGCAGGCTATCTCTGTACCGGCGGTTTTAAAAACCGCAGGCGATAGGAAGCCAACCGCGGGCACTAATGAAGGCTTTACCGGCATTTGGAACCGTCGGTGTTTCCTACAAAACCGCGGGTAAATATTTCTCCGGCGGTTTAGACAAACCGTCGGTATAGCCTACAAAATCGATGGCGCATGCTGTGGCAACCATTTGAATGTAGGGGTGGCTAAAAGTCTTACCCGCTGTTTTCTTGGCCGCTGTAAGAGACTATCTGTACCAACGAATTTCGAATTTCGCATCGGTTGATATGAATGGTTAAAATAACCTTTGTGTGTACTTTAAACAATCAGATCAACATTATTCCGCAATTTAAAAAGAAATCAACAGTGAAGTTGGAGAAAGAATTGATGTAATAAAATAGTCTTAATACAATACTGTATGAATTCCATATATTCATTTTCTTGAAAAGAAAGACAAGAAAACAAACCCAAACAGATTAGTGAGACTACTTGGGCAAACAAGAAAACAAAATTACATAGATGTTGGTGTCAACCTTCAACCACATAGCTGAGCTAGTGGGGGAGAAAATGTAATCAGCCTTTGACAGTTCATTTCAAACAGGGACTTAGGAGAATGTAAAGTCAATTGTGGTGTAGTTCTTCATTCTCGGGCAAATAGCTCTACGGGTTGGCACAGCGCCTACAATAACACTCAACCCAGGTTCTGTAAGAATGATGTCAGAAGCGCTGCTAGCAGCATCAGTGGCATCGGCCACAGCAATACAAATGTTGGCCTTCTTCAAAGCAGGGGCATCGTTGACACCATCTCCGGTCATACCACAAATGTGCTTCCTCTCTTGCAGCATGATGACTTCATACTTGTGGTCCGTGTAACAAAATGGATTTAGCAAATGGTAGTAGCAATCTTTGCAAGCGAAAGATGGAATGCAAAATTCATGTTCATCTTCGACAAATAGGGTTAAACAAGAATGAAGACACACCTGGAAACAACCATCTGCCTTCTAAATTAGCTCTTCAACAGGAATAGAAGTGTTTGATTTATACTTGTGGTTACCAAGTAAAGCAACAGATGGGTACATGTTTCTTCAAATCTTCTTCCTGTCTCGTTAGCAAATAGCAATAGCAAGCTGGTCACCTGGTCATTACCACCTTCTCAAACCCCTGTGGTCCACCGAAGTAAGGATCAGTTTCACCAAGCTTCTTACAGTAAGATCATATCAACCGAACCTGCACTTAGATCAACAATCATTATCAGCGCGAATTTTTTGACCAGTATGGGCTGATCAGTTACCAGATAACTCTAATAATTTTTTTATAAGATCATTTCATTAAGAAGAACCTAACAGAAAGTTAAAAAAATCCACATCAGCTAGCTTCACCACCTCTGAATCAAACTCAGAAGGGACCAAACAAACTACTCTGCTTACTATCTAAACTCTAATAATTTTTTTATAAGATCATTTCATTAAGAAGAAACTAACAGAAAGTTAAAAAAATCCACATCAACTGGCTTTACCACCTCTGAATCAAACTCAGAAGGGACCAAACAAACTACTCTGCTTACTATGATTTATCCTAGCAAGGAAGTGACCAACTCTGTTGCACTTCCTATTACAAAACTGAATCCTACTACCAGAAGAACTAAGCCAATCACAGACACTAGCAGATCTTTTAATGAAGCTCCAATGGGCCTTCTTTCTATCCAGAATTTCAGCAACCAGATTCTGAGCATCTGATTCCAACACAACTCCAACAATACTATTCTGAGATAGATAAACTTAATAATCACTTCTTTAAGAATGGTATATGTCTGATTCTACTTTTACTAGGATGTCCTAAGTAGTGGCACAATCTACTTGAAAGGTGATTCCCAGCGAATAAATACCACATCGGGATTTCACCCTGTAATTTTAAGTTTCCTAAATAAGAAAATCACAGAAATCAAGGAGATCTTTTTTATACGTGGAAAATAAAAGATTCAAGATAAAAATAAATTGAAAACGTCAGAAGTACCTCAATACCCGGAAGGTTAAGCGTACATAATTCACAAAAGATGTAAGGTCCATGTGGAAGTTTCAGTGAGTTGCAAGCTTCATTAGCTGTTCTAACCCTCATTTTCTTTTCCTCGTCCTGAATCTGTTTATCCCCAGGTTTGCCTTGGCATTCTTCCTCGGCCTGGATCAGTTATCCCATAGTGTAGCTAAAGATCAGAGAATGTATTACCAGTATATTGGTACAGATATATTACCAATATTCAACATAGACTACGAGTCATTTGTACAGATGTATTACCAGTATTCAGCAATAGACCGCCCTGGTTAGTCCTGAAACTTAAGTGGATTCCTCTCCATATTTCTTGCCTTCATTACTGGAAATAATCAGAAATCTTTGCCTTCACCTCTGTCATGTATCTACTAAACTGAAGCACAAGCAACACAACAAGAATGAATGATCTGATAAGAGGCAATAGAAGAACCCTGAAGCGTAGAGCAGATGTTTTCTCGCATCCAAAAGCATAACTCGTGAAACAAAAAAATCAAACAAAAAAATATCTTACAAAAAAATTCAAGCTTCACCATTCTCGCATCTATTTGGTTTCGCTGCAAAAAAAATCAAACAAAAAAAGATCAATGAATCGATAACCCAAGTCTGTATTACTAGGTGGCTAGCTAGTAATAATATTTCACACCATGTGTATGATCGATCTATCAACAAGAAATCAAATCACATAATACTACTATCTCTTACATAATCATAAGTACTATCTCTTACACAATCTAGTTCCAAGTGCTTCTTTCGCTTTATGCTCAGATGTTGTAAGATAAATATTCCTATGAGCTTAAGAAGAACAATTTGTCCCAAACTGATTTGTTAACTTTAGTTGGAGCAATATACTGTATCTCAACTAGTGAATAGCCCGTCCTCAGGGCACGGCCAACTCACGGGAAATACACAGTTTTGAGCTTTGACGGATGAAATTACTGAGGGCACTACCACTTGAGAGGACATGCCACAATTTAGAATAGCGATAACAATTGAACATATAAAACTCATGGGAGGAACGGATATTTAGAATAGCGACAACGAATGAACATTTAGAATTCTCAGGAGGAATTCGATAAGCTAGTGCAACTCGTGCCCTCAGGACACTTCAGAGGACATACGACAATTTAGAAAAGCGATAATGATTGAACATGATAAGCCAAATATAGTAAAAACATGATAAGCCAATATAGTAAAAAGTAGGCAAAATATCAACTGTGTTTTCATCAAAAAGAATTCATAAATCTGTGAAAATATAAAAGCCCTAATCAACTTGGAATCAATGCTCCTACAGAACTCTATTCAAAACATGACATTCCAAATGAGCTTCCTCAGTCACCTATGATAGAATTTCTGTTAGGAAGATTGAATACCAGAAGTACTCGTGACTTCGTGTATACTTAAACGCTCCCAGTATTAGGTCCTGCATAAATCAAAGGATAAAGTTATAAGTAATATGAAAGTGAGAAAACTTTGGACTACACAAAGCAATTCTCACTTTGTACAGCTAAAGCATAAGTATTCTTCTAAAGAACCGTGTGTGGCCATGATTCTATACCGACTTTCTCAAAAGACTTGATAGATTGAATTTGTACAAGGGATAAACATGTCAGGGATGTCAACATTGATAAATTTTAGATACCCACCACGTAATCGAATAGATCTTATTCTTTAGCATACATCAATTTTAGAGGAACCAAAGAAAAACTCAGCAGCTACTGAGCGAGAAGAGTGAGAAGACGACACCACATAATATGAAAGTGAAGGCCAAACAGGATGAAGAGTGAAAGTGAAGGCCAAACAGGATGAAGAGTGAGAAGACGACACCAACAATGCCCAAATTATCGAAACCATGGTGAACACCTGAACAAAAAACATTGCTGGATGACTAAATTTGTTCGAAAGGAAATGAGGAAACGATGCGGTGGTGCACAAAATAGAAGATAATAAGAAGAAGATTTTTAAAAAGGGTTAACTTTTACCTGAACTTGTACCGGAGGTGAAGGAGAGATTCACTTCGCATAATATCAGTTGAAGATACCCTATTGAAGAGTTAATGAACAAAGAAAATCACACGTAACTCAAATAGTAAAGGAGTAGGTAGCACTGAGCGATTAACAGCAAGCAAACTAATATGAGCAATTTATAGTTTTCAAGGCAAAAATAGATAGAAAACCTGCAAACAAAAACTGCAAGTTATCTGTATGTAGGAGAAAGGACTATTAAACAACTTGTAAGGAAGAAGGACATCATATTACATTTTCAGGATACATAGAGCACATATGAGACGGTGCACTTATATTGTCTGAAAGTATGCTTGTGGAACACATTCAATAATGTGTAACTAAATGGATCGGTTAAGCACCAAATGAACTCCCCAATATAGGGACAAATGAACTCCTCATATGGAACCTTTTTTATGTACATCTTTCATTAAAAGGTCAATAGATAGCCCAATGAAGCTGATGTTTGAACTCTGTTTTAGAAGCAAGAAACTCAAGGATCTCAATTCAAAACAAACAATTCCCTTCAATGTTTTTCAGGCTTCTAAAAATTATATGCAACTTGCTCCATCCCATTACCAAGTCCATTAAAGAGGAACATGAAGATTCTTTGAAACAGACAATGGTTACCTATAGCTTTCAGATTCATTTGCTTTTCGTCAATCTCAATTTCATACCAGCCCTTGTGTTTCAAAGCTATATCTATTAGCACGCTGGGAGAATGGTGCGTAAAATTGTAGAGGCAGTGATTGCAAAATTATCAGTGATTCAGAAATTAAAAACCTGTTGGAACCTGAGCCAACACGCAAGATTGATGGTACTCCAGATTCCACAGCGCCTGGGCACAACTACAGTCAATAATAATACTAATAGATCAAAAAAATAGGGGCATAACATATTTGTATGATGGAAGCAGAGCGAAGGGCAAATACTTTGATGTTTACCTGAGCCACATCGTCGATGATGGGTAAAAACCAACTAAAATCAATAACCGACAGCTGCTAGAAGAAGAAAATCCCCAAATCAGAGTTTAACATAGGTGACAACAGATGGCCATTAGACGGAGGAAGGGAAAACAAGACAGTTAGAGCACCTTGTTGTTGAAGCTCCACCTGCCATTGCAGGGGAAGAAATCTTCCCCATTTCCTACTTTCAACTGCAATAAAGAATGATACCCACGTGTACTGGGAATATAATTAAGATAATTAGTATTATAGATAAAGAAACAAAGACAGGAAAACCAGAAATTAAGACAGACAAGTAGATTATAGGTTACCTTCGCCAAGTCAATCAAGAAGGGATCTCTCAAAATTCTGATTAGCAATCAGAAAGTCGACAACTGGTCCAGGTTGATTTATCATTACAGCTGAAACATATGCAGAGAAATCCAGCACATATATGAGCAAGATATAAAGCCATAAGAAAGAAGAGACTACGAGTGACTTGTACGGATGCATTACCTATGTTCTGCAATAGACCAACCTTGAGTGGAATCCTCTGCAGCCAAGGACACCGCCCCTCACATTGCAGAAGTTCCTTGGCTTGGTGTGAAATTACCTGCGATTTTACAGAACAACAGCAAAGAGCTCGGCGAGAAAAACCGATGCAGAATCGTACAGCATAAACAAAATACTAATACAAGCTATGCTTAAACTGTTATTAGGTAATCTTTCTTACCCAATCTCTCATGACACACATTTCAGCATAATATATTTACATTAACTTTTGAAAAGTTAAAAACAAATCATTAAAAGAATCCCCAAAAGCATTCAACTTCAATCCAAAAACATCCAACTCTGCATCAATCGATGTCTTTAACACTTAAACAAAAATAAATTCTTTCCAACTGAACTAAAAGATTCACTAAATGGAATTGCTCGTAAATGTTTGCAAATTGTTCAACGATTTCCTTCCAACGTCTGACTCCTGTAGCAAGGAACGCATATACGTGTTAAGGAGGATAACACCCTCATCTAAACAGATCAAGAAATCATAATTGTATTCTAAAAAAGAAAAATTCAGAATTGTATACCTGTGCTTCGAAAAAATACTTCTCCTTACTTAAACACCATCGAAGCCCTCATCATTTATCATATCCTACATTGTAGATAACTAATAAATTTAAAATATCACATAAAAACAAATATAGAGCTTATGATGTAACAGAAATGACCAACATATATTACCTCTGCACCATTTGAATTAGGTTCCTCTGTTGCCGTTTTCCCCCTCTCTCGTTCTAGAGCTGCCACTCTATCTGCCAGATCACGAATGGTTTCTTTGTCTCTTGCTAACTCTTCTTCTGAAATAGTGATTAACTTTCCGGATGCATTCCTTGAGGAACCAAACATTGAAGGAGTTGGACCGAATCCAACACCTCGAATACGACCGTGCCGTTCTTTGCCCAAGACTTGCGAGAAAATGTCATCCGAACTCCATATTGGGGTCTCAGAAGCACTCGATTCTTGATTTGGTTGTTCCTTTTCAAGGACATCAATCTGTGCCTGAAACATTCATGTCCAGTTTGCTTGTTAGCAGTTGACCGTATTTGCACCATTATTTAAAAAACGTCTAAATAAACTAAGAACTATATAAATCATACAATGTGCTCAGCTGCCTGTGTTGTAACTGGTGTTTTGTCCTTCTTGGTGCGAAAATCTTTGTACATGCTAGCTCTAGTTGGAGCTTTTCCTTTCTCAATCTACAATATTATAATTCATATTCAAAAGTTGTGTAGAAAACAGAATGGGATAGAATATACACCAAAAAGATAAATATTTCATACTAGTTCATCAGCATATTGAGCTATTGACTTGGACCCAGCAGTGTACACTTCCTTCTGGTTTGCACGGTTTGCTTTGTTTGTCATGCTCCGTTTCTATATTTGAAGATAAGGAACGATAAGACCAAGCAATTAATAAGTCATGAGATTAAAACAATTGAATACCTTTCCCTCGTCAGATTTCCAGAACTTAACAATGCGCTTGAACTGTTTAATATTAACAGTTGGCGGAGCCTTAGCCACAATTGCACGCCTTCCCAAAGATGGATCAAAGTACTTAGCCTTCAACTCAGCCTTATAATCCTTCCACAAGTTTCCCAACTTTTTCATGCAATAAATCTTGACCTTTCCTCTCACATAAGCATCAGTTGGAAATAAGAACTTGGACTACAAAATAATAAAGTTGAAGGTCACAATAGTTATTGAATTTAATATGCACAATAAAAATAATAAGACATTGTCTTGAAGAAAAGTAATAAGACAGTGAACAATAAGAACTATCACCTCTATTATGTTCCAGCATTCATCCTTTTTAGCTTCGTCCATCTTTCTCCAACTTTTGCAGTTAATTTTCAACAAATTGTGTTTTCTTGCCATGGTGCCTAGAAAGCGGTTCAGTGCACCGCCTTCTTTCTTGATTGGCTGAATCAAATCGTTGAATTGTACGACAACACGTTCTCCCGGAGGCAAATTCCATATGAAATTCATATGTGTCATTCCACGTCTCTTTTGATTACCTGGAACATCTGACACAAAAAAATACAATAACTTTTTAGCAGTAAACGATTCTGTGTATTCTCTAAAACAAATGATGCAGTGTCCTTATCCATATTTAAGATTTGAAAATGTACTATGGGTTTTGATATTAATTATTTTGACAATTAGGAAGCAAAATTACCAGCTACATGGTGTTCTTGTTCAACCATAGTTGGCACAGGTTGTTCTTCAGTTGATGGTGATGAACCATGAGTCTCCAGTGTTGAGGTTTCCCCTTGGGCAGTTTGTGTCTGGAGTCTTCTCTTTGCCATGGCTATAAATAAAATCAAATAATTACGCTCGGAAATTCCATGAATTATCAGATTGTAAGCATAATTTTATCCCCAAAAAATATGGTAGAGAGCATTCACAAAAAAAGACAGCATCAAATGTCTCTTGTTATACGCATTGAACAATAAAATAGATAAATTTAGCCATTTCAGGCACGTTTTCATTGCGATTTCATAGTTTGCATAAGCAGTACCAGTTCTATTCCACTTATTTGTCACCTCTAATGTAGAAGCCACATGCACTAGCCACAGGATTATAACACCCTCACCTAAACAAATCAAGAAATTCATAACAAGTAGAGTCTCAGGAAGCTGCATCATAACCAATCTCTACTAGACCATGACAATGAATGCATCCAAACCGGAAAATTCACTTTCACCAAATGGTCATGACTCATGAGTCACAACTAGAACAAGATAATACATGCTTATAAAAACCCGAATACTGTTTTTTTTCGAATCTATTGTTTGGATGCTATGTCACACTTCAGATTTGAAAACCCATTTTTCCATTGGGAATTGCTACAAATAGTTTGTCTGCATCCCAAACCATAATCATCTCAAACCAAATTAAATTGAGGGACAGACAAATGGAAACAACTTCTTTGGGTCTATCAATTCAAAAAGAAATCAAATTGTTTCAACTGAAGATGCCAACGTCCCCAAGACAAACCCTAAACGAAAGCAAATATCGAAAACAAAGAATGCCTGAAATAAATAAATCAAATTGACAACCCGACCTCTCAAATCACAATATACGTCATTGATCTACTCAATGTAAGCAATTGAACAAACATACTGACCTTAGGTAGAATCCAATTTGCAGCAAATAGTGTTCGTGAAAACCGCACAGGTGAAGGCTCGGTAATATATAGATCGTTTTGATCGTGGGTGGTTACGGCTTCGTGAGAGTGAGATTGAGAGCGCGGGAGTGATTTTGGCGGCAACAATTCGCTCATCTCTTCCATCTCCTCCACGTTCCCTCCCCTTTCTCTCTATCGTCCCTGTCCTACCGTCGGCGCACGCATAGCTTTCTGAATGGGAAATCGATAGGTTATGATAATATGATGTATACGAGTTGGTAAAAGACACTTTCACCCCCTCCGGTTTGACATAAGATAAATTATCTTCTCTAAGTTAAAGAAATGACACTTTAACCCCATCAGTGTGCGTGGGCCAAATTTCAGGTCACCAAAACTCCCTAGTTTAGGCGATGGTCAGTAGTCACTCATAGTAGCTTTGGATTTAAGTGACACAAATACAGCAGGAGTGTAAACGTTCGGCACACAGAAAAAGTGAAAGTGTCATTTACCAAACATGAAGGGGTTAATGTGTCCCTTGATATCAGACCTGATGGGGGCTAAAGTTCCCTTTTATCCATACGAGTTTATTGTAAAGTGTGAATCAAGTTACAATATATATTATTTTTAATCGTTTAGATAAAAAAAATAGGGAGCATTCATTTTATTCAAGGATAATGCTAATTATGTTTTCTTAAAAAAAAATGTTTGATATCTTTTTTAAATAGTTGTTCCATTTTTTATACAACATAGTCATAATTTTTGGTGTTTCCTTTTTTTATACTTTGTTGTTCGTCGTCTACTGGGTTCGAACCCAAGACTTCATGTATGGGGTTATTTAAACGCTCTGTCACTTGAACAATGGTTATAATATATATTTTTTTGGAATATAATAATAATAATAATAATAATAATAATAATAATAATAATAATAATAATAATAATAATAATAATAATAATAATAATAATAATAGAGGGCTTCATAAGGCTTCCTTCTTCAAATCTATGAAGTAAATAATTATGTGTTACAAGGAGAAACAAAAAACAAATATTGGTATGATGGAACAGTCACTCGGCAAAAGACGAGTAGATAATCTCATCGAAAGCTAGAGACACGATTGAAGAATCTGCAATGAAGAGGCTACTCTTTGAACGTTTTGAATTTAACTACCTAATAAGATAGCGACACACTATTTAGGGCCAATTTTGGGAATGGTTCAGCTGCCAGCACAGCTACTTTTTGACAGCAAAAGCAGTTTAGATACCAAAAATTATGAAACTGTCTATAAGCCACGTGGCGCCCCTGCATAAGGGACATGTGTACATCCATTGTGCTCCGCATAGCATCGAAACACGTCTTCTCCATACGCGTGTGCGAAGGACTGCGAGGCAGGGTCCTTCGCATATTCGCCTTATGCTAACGGGATTTGGGAGTGCGAGTGGCTTAGAGGCTAGAGTAAGGTTTGTCGTGCGGGAGATGCGTAAATAACATATGACCCTCATATGTTATTCAGAGACCCGCAAATGGAGTGTCACATCCCTGAAGACATGGGCCACGATCCCTACATATACGGGTCGCGAGCCGCTCAATTAAACGGACGTTAAGGCCACGAGAGACCCCATCATTGTCTAACATGCTAACACACGTTGTCTAATGGCATGTATATAAATTAAGGACCAGTCCCCTACACAACGAACAAAAGATCGATCATCGACACAGAGAGATAAGCTATCATTCAACTCACCTATCACTGTCTCACCTCTGGATATAACATACGTTGCCTTGCTCTTGTCTCAAACCGGCTCTCATATCGGTCACCCATACAGGTCAATCATGTGTCGTTTGTTTTGTTCTCTTGCTTGCAAGAACACGAAGGAACTGCCGCGACAAAGTCCCTCGCTTACAACTGGACAATTTGGAAGAGAAATCAATTAAGTACTATTCACAAATGTGCGTACTAGCTAATTGTTCTGTCACATGTCCATTCACACACACACATACTCTCCCTTACTGGTGATACGTTGGTAACAATCTCTTTAGAGACGGGGTATTATCTAGTCTATACACTACTACGTTGTTTCTTCTTTTTCTCCCTAGTTGACTTTTTTTGGAGAAAATGTTTTGTCGTCAACCGGATTTGAACCCGAGACCTCGTGCAGGGGCTTCCAACGCTATATCACTTGAGCCGCCATCCTAGTTGTTCTCCCTAGTTGATTTTAGGGGTCAAATTGACAGACTAATTTAACTTTTTCTCCCTTATTATTTTTAGGGGTAAAATTGACAGACTAATTTAGCTAATCATATGATACGAAAACATGATAATTTTTTCAAAACTTAGCATTATTTGTATAATATATTTAATTAAATTAGTGGGTCAATATAATCTCTAAAGTGAAACGGAGAGACAAAGAAAATAAGAGTTGTACCAGTCCGTCTCTGCTCTTTGTTTCCTTTTGATTTTTTTGACTCGTATGTGGGTCAATTTGACCGGGTGATTAGAAAGCAATATAAAACGATTTTTTTGATAATTTTTTCCATCGTATTATAGAGCAATTTTACTCTACAACACCATGAAAAAATTAGCAAAAAATTCGACGGTTTCTATTCAAATCACCGCGTCAAAGTGTCACAAAAGTTTTGGGAACAAAGAGGAGAGATAGACCGGTAGTTTTACTACCCCCGTTTCTGTTCTATCACACCGGTTTGACTTTTTGACTCGTATCTGGGTTACTTTGACCGGGTGATTTGGATACCAAAGGAATGCGATTTTTTGATAATTTTTTCACCGTGTTATGAATCAACTTTTACTCGACAACACCATAAAAAAAATATCAAAAAATTAGATCGTTTTGCTATCCTAATCACCGGGTCAAAGTGACCCAGTGAATAGTGACAAAAGTCAAACCTGTGTGATAGATAAGAAACTGAGGTAGTACTATTTATAAGTGTTGCTGGCCTCTTTAATAATAAACAAAAGTGTTGCTGGCCTCTTTTATAATAAGCAAAAGTGTTGCTGGCCACATCTCAATAGTCCGATTAGTAGAAGATCAACGGCTGTGAGTTGATGAGGGGGACAAGTGGGTTGGGCAGTACAGAAGTCTATATCGTCGAAACAAAACACACACTTCTGTACTCGTTTCCCCTCTCTCTGCCCTGAAATTCCCCAGCGAACAGAGGTTAGGACGTTCTGAAGCTTTGTTCGTGTCGCCTCGATTCTTCTTGGACCAGAGATTCCCGACCGAACCCTCTCAACTGAACAGAAATACCAAAGTCTCGCCACCAAGACACAACCGCGCGACGCAGGTAAGACAATCTCTCCGATCTGTCAAATCCTTATTAGTCGAACCCTCATTGATTTATATTTATACATAATTTTGTACTTTCATCATGCTTTTATGGATTCTTTGTCGTGTTTTCAGCGATTCCTCATTAATTTCTGGCTGCTGCCTTCATTGAAGTGAATGAAGATTGTTTCTCCATTTTGATCAGGTATTGTTATTGTTAAGTAGGTATAACCCGTGACCTGGGATAGATTAATTTTCAAGTGTATATATTTATTGATGTAGATATACTTCAGTATCAGTTCAGCAATTTCGTGTTCTGCTACGCTAGCTCTCTCAAATTGCAAGTAATTCATGGTTTGCCCCTGTGTTTACTTCTGGGGTTCAGTATCTCCAGGCTATCTATCAACTTATTCATGTATTAATTAGTTTTTTTTTATTATATATATATCATAGTTCCAAGGTAAAGATAGTTCCATGGTTTGTGTATTGCAGACAGCCATAACCACATTCGCAGTTGAACCATATTTGCCTTTCCCTTATACAGCAACTTCTAAATGTTCCATTGTGTTTTATCATAAGTATGAGCAATGTTAAAGGCATAACTGTTCAATGCTTGTTAAAAAATAATAGAGCTCCTCCAGAATGAACGATGTCTAAATCAATATTTTGAAAAAAAAGAAATAGTATGCAATGACGTAATCGCGGTAAAGCACCCATAAATTTATCTTGGGAGAAACCACAACTAAAGATATGTAATTCGATTCCATTTGAATAGCTTTATAAAGCATTCTGTCAGTATAGTGTATACTTCCATGTTAGTTATTACAAATGGATATTGTATTTGTTTTTTTTAAGAATAATACTGTATTTGTTTAGTGAAAAGGGATATAGACTTGACTTCGAACGGAAAGTGAATATATATCCCGTTATTTTTATTTGACCGTGATGAGTTGGCACTGTCTGTTCTTAAGAGTTTTCAACTTTTTTGATCTTCTTCTTCTAACCAGCCAGTATGAGTTTCTCCATTCTTCTCCATCAACATGGTTTTGCTTGTTTGCAATTTGTAGTAATATGTTTGGAATACATGTCATATACAGCACAATCGCTGCACAAAGACAGAATCCTATAAATAGGCTCGTCGCTCTTGGGTCTCTCCAACTAAGAACTGACTGAATCCTCTCTCCCTGAGTTGCTATATCTCCAACCACAGTCTGAATCCTCCCAGTCACACTCCTCAGCCGATCATACCTCATTCGCACTAAGTCATGTGGTTTTGAAGTAGGAAAAGTATCAAACACTTAATGATCTGTACTTGTTTTGTTTTTTTCATCCATGCTTGATTTTACTGATTGCTTTCTTGTATCTTCCCAGGTCATTTTCCTATTAGTCTTGGTTGCAGATTTTGTTATTGGTGTTCTATATCTATCTCCAGTGGCGCTGTTTTCTCTTCCATTCAGGATTGCACCTTACATCAGGGTTATTTTCTTCGTTCTCAATATTAGGTATAACACAGTGATTCTTTTTAACTGCCTGAGGTCTTCGATGCACGTTGCAAGTACAATATTAGGTATACCCCTTTTTAACTGCCTGAGGCCTTCTGAGCTTTTGTAACCTTCTCGTGTCTTCTGTCATCACATGAGGGAAATGATATGATCAGCACATTCATCTTTCAGATTTAGCGAAGTTGATCAATTAACTGAAGTTGTGAAACTATACAATGTATATAAAATTTCAACTACTTAATAATGTGGAAAGTAACTTGCGGGAGTAATATTGGCACTGATTTGCTCAAATTAATACTTAATAAGAGAGGAAATCGAATTTTGTTTGCAGTAGTCAGTGATAATTACTAAGTCTGATTAGCTTCTATCCAATTGTAAGAAAAATGGTCGTTGTTCCTCTTCCCGCACTGGAACTTGTTTATCTCTCGATACATTAGTCTCTGCGCCATCAATCACAGCATGGAAACCACCTACATGATTTCATATTACGAAAAAAAGCTCACATAGGGAATGTTTGTTCAAATCTCTGCTGCAGTTATGTGCTTCTATCGGCTTCTTGATTCTCACTAATTGCTTGCGGTAAATTTCACTTCTTCAATCCCTATTCACATTAATAATAGCCTGTCAGTATTAAATTAAAAAAAAACAATTTTTTTTATAGTAGTAGTGATATATTAACTATTTCACACTGAAGTGTTTTTTTATTTTATTTTTTTATATGATCAACTCCGTGGTCTGAATATCTTCTTGTTTATCATGAAGGGACTCTACATATTCTTTATATTTACTGGATTTATGGACAAGACTTGGGTAAAGAAGAACAGATGGACAGCAGAATACTCAAAAGGGGTGGCACAATTTTTAGATTTTGTCAGTGGAAATGTTTCACAAGATGGGTTAATTTCATGTCCATGTCTGAAGTGTTTGAACTCTTGCAGTTTTAGTAGAGAAACTGTGCAACTCCACTTGTTATGTCACGGAATCAACAAGAATTACTCCAACTGGTTTTTTTATGGGGAACCTATATCCGAAACCACCTCAACTAAATCTGCTGCAAACCAGACTTCCAAAGATTATAATGCACGTAGTGACATGCATGGTCTGTTGAGTGATGTTTTCCAAATGCATGATGCACCAGAAGACGAAAATGAATATGTAAATAACTCTTCCAATAACTTGGGTGAAGAGCCTCCTTCGCATGAGCAGTCTAGTCAAGGCCCAAGTGGAGATGCGAAGTCTTTCTTTGATTTACTGAAAGATGCTGAACATCCGTTGTACGAGGGATGCAAAGAATTTAGTACTTTGTCAGCAATTGTGACTTTGCTTCATGCTAAATGTCTTTATAAATGGAGTAGTAAATCATTCACTGGGTTACTGGACATACTGAGACGGATGCTTCCCTCTGATTCAACTTTGCCGAAAGATTATTATGGTGCTAAGAAGTATTTGAAAGATTTGGGACTTGGGTATGAGAAAATTCATGCTTGTGAAAATGATTGTATTTTGTTCTGGAAGGAGGCAGAAAGTTATGATGAATGTCCTAAGTGTCATGCTTCGCGATGGAAAAAAAATGAGCCGAAGGAGCAGGGCGATGAAGAAGTCCCTGCTAAGAAGAAACCTGTCAAAGTTTTGAGATGGTTTCCTTTGAAACCGAGATTGCAGAGACTTTATATGTCTTCAAAAACAGCATCTCTCATGAAATGGCATGCTGATGGCCGACAAGAAGATGGATTGATGAGACATCCTGCTGACTCACCTGCATGGAAAAGTTTTGATTCAAGGTATCCAACGTTTTCATCCGACCCCAGAAATGTTAGGCTCGGATTGGCAACAGACGGATTTAACCCTTTCGGACACATGAGCACGAGTTATAGTATTTGGCCAGTTATGTTGATCATATATAATCTTCCGCCATGGTTGTGCATGAAAAAATCTTTCTTCATCATGTCCTTACTTATTCCAGGACCGAGCTCACCAGGAATGAATATAGATGTGTACTTGCAACCCTTGATTGAGGAGCTAAATTCCTTGTGGGAGGATGGGCTTATTACTTATGATGCATCAACGAAAGAAACATTTAAAATGCGTGCTAGTTTATTATGGACAATTAATGACTTTCCTGCATATGGTGATTTATCTGGTTGGAGCACTAAAGGTGAACTCGCTTGTCCGGCTTGTAACTACGATACTCATTCACGATGGTTGACGCATGGTGGAAAATATTGCTTTATGCGTTCTAGGAGATTCTTGCCTCAAGACCATAAGCTTCGGAAAAATAAAGCAACTTTTGACGGTACAGTAGAAAAAGATTCAGCACCTGAACCATTAACTGGTCTTGAGGTTCTACTCTATACAGAAGGAATTGAATGTTTATCAAAAGGGAAAAGGAAAAGAAGTGATGCCGAGGAAGATTCACCTTGGAAAAAGAGGAGTATCCTGTTCAAGTTGCCTTATTGGGAGCATATTATGTTACGTCATAATCTTGATTTGATGCACATACAAAAAAATGTTTGTGATAATGTAGTTGGGACATTGCTGGATATGAAGGGAAAAACTAAGGATAACGTGAAGGCGCGTAAGGATCTCGAAGAAATGGGTATAAGGGAGGAGCTCCACCTTATAAGTGCAGGCGAGCATGAATTGTATATCCCGCATGCTTCTTTCGTTATGACTAATGCAGAGAAAGATGGGTTCTTGAAAGTTTTAAAGGACGTTAAGGTGCCTGGTGGGTATTCTTCAAACTTGTCCCGTTGCATTCATCTGAAGCAACGAAAGATTATGGGTATGAAGAGTCATGATTGTCATGTGTTGATGCAACAACTTCTTCCAATAGCCCTTCGTGGTGCTTTACCCAAAAAGGTGGTCGCACCTTTGATTGATTTGTGCTGCATATTCAGCGGGTTATGCTCAAAGGTGCTAAACGTCCAAGATCTTGAGAAACTGCAAAGTAAGTGCGCCGAGACATTATGTTATCTCGAACAAATATTTCCACCCTCATTTTTTACCGTAATGGTGCACTTGGTCCTTCATTTGCCCAATGAAGCCATGATTAATGGGCCCGTTCTCTTTCGATACATGTTTCCTGTTGAGAGGTTAGTCATTACAAAAAATATCATTTTACTAAGTAGCCTAGATTGACATTACAACACATTCTCATTTTCTACACAAGTAATTATTTTTTCAATATAGGTACCTGTATGAGTTGAAAACTTTTGTGAAAAATAAAGCCCACCCTGAAGGCTCAATTGCAGAAGGATATCTAGCAAAGGAGTGTGTAACATTCTGCTCTAGGTACTTGGACTCTGAAGAAACACTATTCAGCGAACCATTGAGAACTAGTGGCGAAGAAATCGGTTCAGTAGGCACAGTTGAACTTGATTATAAATCGTGGGTCCAAGCCCATCGATATGTGTTATTCAATACTGACGAAATCAGCCCTTTCCGTACGTAAGTATTCTCTAGAGCATTGCTAATATTATTTAATTAGACGATTTTAAGAACTTTGAGTGTATTTTCCTTTATGCAGCATCCACAAAGATTCAATCAAAAGAAAAAATAGGGGATCTCGCTTGAATGAGGCAACCTTGGAAAGACTTCATCTGGAATCATTTGTGGATTGGTTCGAAGCATATGTAAGTACATATTTTTTGTTTTTTTAATAATTCTTAATTTATTGTTTTAATAAGTCACTACTTCACTGCAGGTTACCCAATCTGGTGAACATTTTACCGATAGAATCAAATGCTTAGCCCGTGGTCCAAACACGTCATGCAGAAGGTTTAAGAGATATTCGATCAATGGTATTCTGTTCCGCACCAAAGACTACGAGGGGAATAAAAAAACTCAAAACAGTGGAGTTTATGTGGACACTGAAGGTGACATTACTTACTATGGGATTTTGCGAGATATAATTGAGTTGAATTACTTTGACCAGTTCAAACACGTTATTTTCAAGTGTGATTGGGCTGATATCAATTTAAATAAGGGTAGACGAGTAGATGAGTTTGGATTCACATTGGTCAACTTTTCTAGATTGATGCATACTGGAGCACGCATAACTGATGAACCTTTTGTATTAGCTAGTCAAGCTAGACAAGTTTACTTCGTAGAGGATGAGAGACACAAAAATTGGTCAGTACCCGTGAAAACAAAGCCTAGACATGTATTTGACATGGGTGGTAATGGTGCTAGTGAAGACTCCGATGACCCTTACTGCGATAACGAGCCATTCAATTTGGAGTTGCGGCATATACTTGAAAATGAGCAAGACACAGTTGGCTGGAGCAGGAATGATGTTGAGGGAACCATTGTTGATGAAATGCATGTTACGGATAATACACCTCATGAACAAGGCAATGCGGACGAGTCTGATGACGATGATCTCTAGTGTCAAAACTTTGGCTGGAAGAACCTGATTCCATGCTACTGAGGTAGTGTCAAATAGCTATATTTGTAAGTCAAAATTATGATTTTTTTTTTCTATTTGATTTACCATTGATTTTCTGTTCATATATCTAAAAATAAAATTTTATGGCATTTTCTACTTCGAATTACATGTGATCAGTAGAAGAAGGAAAAGTTGCAACCTTTCTTGCAGCCACCACTGGGATGATTAGCCTACGACATTCTTTAACAAAAAATACGTTGCAAGTGGAAGTAAGAATCTTACTCTAGAAAATCTCTCTCTCTCTCTCTCTCTCTCTCTCTCTCTCACTCATGATACTACTTAAGATAATTCGCTTCCGCTAATTTTGTTATTATCTTATCTGCAGGCTGTGGGATTCCTATTTATAATTTCCATGATCAGATTCGCAATTGAACTTGGGCTTTCCAAATAGGCTACCAGTTCAGTTTTACTGAATATATGCCCTTCATGGATGCACATACCCGAACTCTTGCCTGTAATAGTTATGATTATGTTAGCATTCTTGTTGCATAAGGTTGTCCTTCGTGGTTATTGTCAGGGAATCTTGAAGTATGTTATTGTAGGAACCGTATTTAGCTATATCCTCATATCTGTATTCTGGGCTTCAGAAAGTGAGCTACTAAATTTTCATGTCCTTATCAAAGGCGAGCATAGAAACATCATTCCCAGAGTTGTTTACATTCTTGGGGTTGCCCAACTATTATTCCTTGTATTGTTTGGATTTCTAACAGATGAACAATCCTCGAATTCGGAGGAAATCTTGCATATTAAAATAGTGGCGATGCTATCTGCATGGAGTTCAACAATTATTCTTCTATCTGGAAGACAAGGCCCTTTTGTTGCTGTAGCATCTATAGTTGGAGGTGCTTTCTTTCCCTTGCACCATTTCAAATTGCAGTTCTGTACTTGGATTACAGTTCGATATTTTTAAGCTCATAATGTTAAGCTTCTTTGTGAAACTCTAAGCTTCTTTGTGAAACTCTAACTTGCTTTGCCGAGGCGAAGTTAAAATGCTTTAAATCTGCTAAGCTTTGAAGTCTTTTGCCTTGACTGTTTATGCCTACATCTTTTTCAGGTTGGTGCATAATGAGGTTGAAAGGTGTGGAGAAGGATTGTAAAGATGACTTGTGTAATTCTTACCCAGTGACACAATGGAGCATTGTAGCTATGTCCCTGTTTTTCTGCACTGGCCACTGGTAAATTTCCTATTGTTTAAATGGTTGTTGGATCTCTGGCTAGGTGAGTGGGGAACACCGGATGTGGCGATTAAGGTCAGCTGCGTTAGGTTATGACTTTGAGCAGGGGTTCAATCGTACTCTACAGAATTGGGGTTTCAATTTTACTCAAACAAAAATTTTGGGGTTTCGATAGCGGATAAGGATCGGGTGGGCTGTGGCGCCGCTGTTCACAATCTCTCAGGTGAAAGCATCAATTATACCTTCTGTGCCGCTTCTGTTTTTTTCATATCTTAATCAATTGATCATTGATTTGGGTTGTTGTTGTTGCCACTGTTGTTGTTGTTGTTGTAGCTCAAGTGAAAACAACCAACTTTACTGCTGGATATCTTGCCATGGTATTAACTCAATTTCTACTTGATTTCTTCCCACTTAATTATCTAATGTTATGTTATTTAATTTGTCTAATTCTTTCATTCCTCTCATAATTTCTAATGTTAATCGGTTTGGTATGACTAACTTCTCCCGAAATTTTGAATCAATAAGTGTTTTATTGGAGGAACAGTTGCCGATCCCCCTCCCATACCATCAATATTGACCTGCTTTGTGTTTCCTCAATTAGTTGGATTGCTTTCTTTGTCTTATCTACAGGTGTCCCCTAAACTTATTGCTTGATCATGTGAAAAATCATCTTAATTGTTTGCCTTTGCCTACGACAAATTCATCTACATCTTCTCCCCTTGATTGCAGCAGCCTTCAAGGAAGATTTAAACTAATGAACATGATTTCTTCTTCTTGGCTAAGCTAAGTTTATGTACTAGGAACAAAGAATGGGATGAAATTTTGAGAAATATAAATGGGTTCAAACCAGCTATTTTGCCTTCATCTTAATTGCTACATGTGTTGCCTGATAATCCACTTTTTTACTTCTTAAAGCTATTTGGTAATTGGGTGTCTGTAAAATGAATAAAATTAAGCTAACGTGTTAAGACCAAAAAGCACATGGGGTCACGTTCCACTACCTAAAACTATTGATTTCACAGCTTCTCACTTCATTGTTAAAGTTATGCTTACAACTCGACCGCTTAAGTATACTAATCGAGGTGCTACTTAAAAAAAAAACTTGAACATTGTCAGAGTTACTCACCCGAGCACAGTGCCATTATGAGGCAAGTGATGTAGCTATTTTTCTGATGTAGACATGTTTCGTCATACCTACTGATTGTTTAGACTCTTAGAAAATCCCTAATCTTTGTTAATAATAGGGGACAATAAGTTTGGATCAAGACAAACTAACGTACCGTTCAAATGCAATAGGATTCCAGTGATAGCTTGCTGCTAGCCAGCAGCGAGTGCAATGGCGTGTGGGTTGTATTCCCTATTATATTTGAGCAATTTCTGTATTGCTGTTTGCATTGCTTGCTGGGTTCCTTAGGGACATGGGCTGCTTTCTGTGCTCAAAAATCTAGGGGCAGGCTTGCGCTCTTAGATGTACAAGAAGGTATACAAGATGAGGAGGATTGTTCAATTCAGGTAGTCCAGTTTAGTCTATGTCTTAGTTCAGTCCAGTTCAAAAGATTGATATCATAAGGTTCTTTTTATGTATTTTTTTTTTATAAGGAGGTTATTTTTGTTTCGGACGTAACTTTAGTTATACTTAGGAATCTGTCCGGGAATCTAAGGCAGGGTAGCTTCTCTATTCATTAAGGTTGTTTCCACCTCTTTACCTAGACGCTTGATTCACTATTAATGCTACTTGGAACAACCTGAATGTGTATTTTGTCTTGGGTCCAAGGTTTATGTGATTTGCTAGGTGTTTGTAACCCAATACGTTCCTTTTCGTTATTAAATTGTTTGTTTAGAGGATCAAATTTTAAGTATGCCAGTTTAGATATACTACATGAAATTATCCGCAAAATTGTTCTCTAAGAAAATTCTTATCATTTTCTCTGTTCTGGGAATTCAGTCAAGTTAGTACTTCTGAAGGTTTTGAAATGCTGTTTAAATTTACAAGGCTTTCAATTTCACTTTATCCCCTTTGGGTTCCAGTTCTTTCTCTCCTCAGCCGTTAGATTGATAAAATCTAATATGAGCCCTTAGATCAACTCTTAATTAGTTGCGTAGAAAACAAATCGTGTATTTCAAATCGATGGTCGCCGTTCATTACTCTTGACCTCAAGTACCTCAGACTCTCATTGTGTCCCTATCTTGCTTCGTCTCCTCATTGTGTGTGTCTATCTCTCTCGCTTCTGTGTGTCTTTCTCGCTTTGTCTAGCTTCCTTTCCTTTGTCCATCACCATTGGATTGGTCAACTTACTTCATCTTTACTTCTTTACTCATTCTACATTTACAGGCACTTAGACTAGAGATTCATGGAAAATATAAGTAGTAATGATGAGGTAAGTTTACTGTGAGCAATCTACATATATTTACTTTCATAAATTTTTTTCCCGACAATTAGTACCCGTACATTGTACATAGTTACGTCGGAATGACGTGATAGTTGAGTTTATTCAGTTAAAAATAATTTCATTGTGTCGTCTGGGCGTAACAATGTGAGAATTTATAATTTTCATCTAACAATCCGTTTATCTTTTTCAGGTTGTTGTATATTCTTCACCAAGTACATATGCAGGGATACGAAAAGCTTTCTCAATGAAAATTGACACTCCAATATGAGACGTGAAGCTCAAGCTGCATAGCACGCTTTTAATTGGCATATTTTTTCCCTCTTTTGGTGGCTTACGTGTCCATTTTTATCAGGTGTGTTCACAGAGAATGTATTTCTAACTATAATATAGAGAATAACGAAGTTAGTACCATCATGCTTTATGAGATGTCTATATTGCTTTTGTTATATTGTTGCATATAGGTTCAACAAATTTTAATATCCAAATCGAATAAAAAATGACAAATCATGTCGATTTTTTTACTCGACCTGACGAAATGGCTGTTTAAATTTGGTAGTGCCCTTAGGGCACGGGTCATTCCCTAGTTGATAAATAATTTAGGATCTTTTCCACTACATGTAACTTATTGCTTTCTATGTTATACTGATGATTACATTTGTTCAGGTGTGCATTTGATGGCATCCGTTATGCTGCTGCTTTTGTCGGGTTAGTGTTTCTCTTGGCGATTGATATATTATAGGCACGTTGGTTTCAGAAAAAGGAAAAAAAATATCACCTTGGAAGGTTCAGATGTCTAGTTATGTTAGAATAGACTTTCATTAAAGCTGTCCTGGATTTCAGGTTTGAAGAATTCATACTCATTCCCCAGGCTATTCTTCTTACTATCGATACATTTGGCTTCTCTCACATTCTTCCTATATTTGGACTTCCATTTCTTGTTAAACAACTTCCACCTGGTAAAGAGGTCCCGAGAAAGCGGTTGTTCTTCATTCAGTTATGTCAAGTAAGTCGATAAAGACAGGCAATTTCTGTAGCTCACTAATACTTGAACCTAGACGTAAAACCTAATCTAAAGCCGTTGATTTTTCTTCTCCCATAGGCGTACTTAATCTACGGGCTCATTGCAGCCACCACAGCCACGGTGACCTTGATGTGTGTCACAATTCACCGGCGTCATCTGATGGTACTTATCCAACCCCATAGTCTTAACTCTTTGCACATGGAATTAGAATGTTGTGAACCACTTCTATTGTCTTTGCAGGTATGGGGATTATTTACGCCAAAATTTGTTTTTGACGCCCTGGGCCTCATTTTTACTGATGTCTTGATACTCTTGGCTCTGCTTTACTACTATATCCGGAGGGAGGTGGATGAAACAGAAGGCTAAACTGCTGATAGCATGAGTTATATGTAAAGTGTTGTTTAGGAGATGCACTTCTAGATTTATCATTTGTATTTGACACCTATTTCACACAGCAGTTACAGGTTTCCCTTATGGAAAGTTGAAAAGTCCGTAGCTCAGAAGCAAAAGTTCGTTGCGCGTTTTTTACAGCGATCATGTACTAAATATGGTGTAATTATATTCTTCTAGTTCGAAAACAAGTTTTGGAATGTTTTTATTGCAGTTAATATTCTGTTATGGAATGGTTAGAACCTCAGAAGTGCTTCTTGACCCTTGTTTCTATGCTTTTGGAAGTTGGTTTTTTGTACTTTATCTTGGCGGCATTTGAGGCATAAGCATTGTTCTATTATGCGTTTACAGTATTTGGATATTGATAATTTGCAATATCAGAATTCAGAAAATGTGACCCGTGGATGAACCCTTTACGAACAAAATTGCAACTGTCACCAGTTTGCAATGCAGAAACTCAATCTGTTGGATATTCAAGACTACAGGGCAAATGTTTCTCCATCTTTATATAATTTTGCAAAATCTAATTTTCCTTTAGGTAGAAAAAACTATGCCAAATACTTGTTGCGGATAGAAAAAATATGTGCCAAATACTTGTTGCAGATCGAAGACGAACACCATGCTGAGCATATGATACTTTAAGGTTCAAAATCATATTAACATGTCCGAAAAATGCCGGTTACACGTAACCAGCGACTTAAGGATTTGCGGGTGCTTATGTTACTTTAGCCACAGTTACTCTTACATTTACCAATAGGTTGAGAAACCGTTGGCATTGGCATCGCTTATTGCAGCGGCCGAGAACAAGCTGCTGGTATATTTTTTTCTTTACCCGCGGTTTTTAGGAACCGTGGGCAATGCACTACGTTTAGCTGCGGTCACAACTGCGGGTAGAAAACTGCTGGTGTATGAGCTCTATACCAACAGTTTTTAACAACCGCGGGCAGTAAAACCGCTGCTACATCTCCTGTTTTTTGTAGTGAGATGCGCCGTTTCTTGTACCTTGGGCTGTTATTGTAGTCAGGGAAAGGCTCAGTGTGGTGAAGATTAATGCGAACACCACAAGCTTCAACATCTTGGAGGTTCTCATACTTCGTGATGGAGCTTGTGTGTTCGTTTTGTAAGAGATTTGTTCAAGTTTTATATGCCTTATATAGTACTTGGGAAATTATTTGACAGCTTCGGTAATGCATGGGAGTTTCGGTTTTCTTACGAACGCCAGTACAAGACGGATTTGGATTTCCTCCAGCCGCCTCCAGTGGGGAGATCCAGGCCATTCGTCGTATTGGACAACGATAAATGGAACTAACGGCGTCGTCTCTAGCTTCTAGATTCGCTATGAGGGTTTTTAATCTGAGGTTGGGACACAATTTTCTGATCTGGTAATTTCCCTATTTTCCACAACAATTGTTTATTAGTATTTGCATCAATAGGGAGTTCCTTTCGTATTTTTGTCTAATTGCTTACTTGGTACAGGGATTATGCATTGTAATTCAGTTTGTGTCCAATTGATTCAAAGTGTCTTACGAGTGCCTGTTATAGTTCTCTCCAACCTAGTAATGGTCTATTGTATTTTGTTAGTGTCGGGATGAGTGCACTCTACCACGTTTTTTATTAGTGTCATTTACCTTGAATTTTATGCACAGGTTGAGTTTGTTTTCGTAGTTCCCATGACAATGGTTATGATAATGGTCTATTGTTTTACTTAGTATCATCCTAGTTAGTAAATACTTCGAATTTTTCCGTTTAATACCCGTACGTACGTATAAATGAAAAATACTTCCGAATTTCGTACTATTACTAGACCTAATGAAAAATACTCAAACTTTTGACCGAAAAAGTTTAATACTCGTATTTAACGTTTTAACGTATAATACTTCCGAAAAAAACTTCTTCCATACAAAATTACAGCGAATAAATTGTCATCCAAAATATTATAAGTTATAGTAATTAGGTATTATTAAATATTTTCTTACTATTTTCTTATTATAAGTATTTTTTAAAAGAATAATAGTGTAAAGAATACTATATTTTTTGTATTATAGATATTATTAGTATAAAGTTTACAAGTATTTATTATAAAAATGTAAAAATATTTTTGAAATAGCTATATATATGAATGTATATATATGTACATGCATCTTGAGTCTTAATTGTTATACTATTAATTTTCAAAATAAATAAAGCTTAAGATTAGGGAATGCGCAGTAGCTTTTTTTATAGAAGTTTTGATAAAAAAATAGGTTGATATTATTTTACATAAGTAATGTGTTAGTCATGAGTAAATAGTGTATTTATCAAAAATGATAAACAAATTAGTACATGTTTTACAAATTATTTTTAAATATTTGATAAAAATATGAAAAGATCGCAATGTGGGACACAAAATAACTCATTAGATATGCTAAAATACTAAGAAATGCACCCCTATTTTTTATTCCGAATAAATAACTAGTATACAAATTATACACGTACGTATAGAATACTCGAATTAATCAAATCTCGTATTTTTAAGCCGAATTTTTACTAACGTATTTTTGACATAAAATCGTATAATACACGTACGTATCGTATCACGATTTATTTCCGTCCCGTATTTTACTAACTCATCTACCTTGAATTGGAGAAATTTTTGTTTGCTCTAAGAGCAAATACACGTGGTGCTCTAATCAATACAGCACATGACACGTCAGGAAGAAAGAGAATGAGTGGCAGACAAAAGAAAGTGGATTCCTACATGTTCCTGACGTATCCTGTGATGTATTGATTAGAGCACCACGTCATATTTGCTCTTTGAGCAAGCAATAATTACTCCTTGAATTGTATGCCGTGTTAAGAACTATATTTGTCACTTCGCCGATGGTAGAACACATGTACTACTCAACCAACGTATTCTAGCCGAATGAAATAGAGCTAACCGAAAACACCAATACACACAAATGGATGTATTTGCTATATTGCATATCAGTCTCGGTTTAGGGGGTTTAGGTCATGGTTGTAAGCTAAGAATGCATTATCAGTATATTCTCATGTGCGTTTTGATATACGGCTAAGTTTCTTTTGTAGGTTTAGTCCGAAGGTTTTTCAAGTTGTGCTTTGTGTATTGTAACTTCCCTTTGGGACCTCTCGATATGGATTTTGTTAATGGACTGATACAGAGGATATTCGAAATGATTATAGGTGATTCACTCACATATCAGAGTAGTTTATTTGTTTTTTTGAAAGACTACAAACTCATATCGTAATACATGTTTGAAACTGATCGGTTTTAATGCAAGAACACCCTTGTTGGGTGCGAGTAGGCTATTTGTTAAAAGCCCTGTATAGCCAAGAGTTTGACTTTCTTCTTCAAGCTCGGGCTTATTTTGAAAATTTAATTGAATTTCTTCAATTATAAATGTTCTATCTTCCCTGAGTAGAATCTTGCAAAAAGTGTAATTCTTTCCCTCTTGAATTATGAGGTTATGAAATTGTTTGATTGATTTTCTAATGTTTTGTAGATTATGCAATCATCAAATTGGCTTAGTTTTACCTAGGAAGGTCAAGCAGAAGAAAGTCAGAGTAGATGTATTGAGTTTATGTTTGCCATGTTATTGGATCTCATTAATTTAGCTGCTTTCGCAAGAACTAAGTATTGGATTGCTTGCTACCCCCAAGGTTATTTTCTTTGCTTCTGCAGATCCTTCTGGTGCCAATGCTATTAGCCGGCCAAATTTTAGTCTTCCTGGTCTGGAATTCTGTTTGCTAAGCCGCCCACGCAAGGAACTAATTAAAGTTCGACTTAAAGCTATACCACTGGAAATAGTATGTAAGCTTTGATGATGATCTTTGATTCGTTTGTTGACTTTCATACTGGTTATTTCCTCTCCGAAATTGTTGTCCTTGAAATTTAATAGCCAAGCTTCCAGAATTTAAACTGGTTTGTACTGTAGCACTTTATAGTTGGGAAGTACCAGTATATGCTTTCTCAAGCCTTCAAGGTTGTGCCATATCATCAGAATTTCATTGGTAAGCTGAAAACAACCATATTATTTCTGAGCTTTGCTAGTAAACACTATTTCCCATTTGTCACCTGGACCTTTTCATAGTGTTTTCAACCATACGAGTTGGAGTGCATTTGAAGATTTATATGTGACATTCAGTTTAAAATTATACTTTATTTTTGTTATGAGTTTGTTATATAAGAAGGTTAAAATGAGGATGATCGGTTACCTCCTTATGATAGGAAAAGATAGCATAGAGACACTACAACAGATATTGTCTCTAGTGACAAAAAAAAATTGTCACTAAATGGTCAAATATTGTCACTAAAATTTCTAGTGACAATAATTTCCTTGTCACACCGCTGTCACTAAAAATGTGCCACTAAACATCCTAGTGACAAAAATTGTGTTGTCACTAAATTCCTGGGTATTCAGTGTCAAAAATTTACCGTCAGTAAACCTAGTGACAAAAATAATTGTTGCCACTTAAGATAAAAAGTCAGTGACAACGTTTTTTGTCACTATCAGTCAGTAGTTAGTGACAAAATATATCGTCACTAACAATAACTGATTAGTGGCGATCATATTTGTTGTCACCTCAATGAAAAAACCAGTGACAACATTCGTTTCCATTATGTAAACCTGTTAGTGACAACAAATGTTGTCACTTTCATATTCTCAATATCATCAAAACAAATAGGAGACGAATATATACACCAAAAATATAAATATATATATATAAATATATATATATATATATATATATCCAAAGCGGCCACATATCCTTATACAAAAGAACGCTTCATCAGTAGAAGTCATCAAATCTGGACCCGATTACAAGTCCAAATGATTGATCGCCATGTCTTTTTCAATCACCTTACAAACATAATCTAGATTTCCCAACCCCATCATGTTTCCTACTCCGTCTACGTTAATTTACATAACCAAAACATGTCAACAAAATGATAACCCCAGTAACTACCGTAGTTAATTGTACAAAAAGTAGTCCAGGAGCTCAAGTTCTTGCAAGCACCAAAACGACGTCAAGGCCACCACAACTCAATTGAACCTGCCAATTTCATCAAAATTTAGCTAGTGTCAGATATCAATAAGTTAAGTAATGCTACTTCTTTGCACAAGTAATCCTACACATTGTACTTTGTACAATTCTACTGCTTGCAGGCCAGTATAACGCATAGAAATCCTTGTTACATTTTTTTTTGTTTCCATAATAGTTTCTGGACTAGAAGCATATATCACTATAGAAGAATATAATGAAAATATTGTCTTGTATTATGTTCAGGCAGTCAGTACTTTTTCCATGGCTTAGAACTTAAGTATGGAATCATGTATACTTTATATCAAGTACGTTTTTAATATCAGGCGTACAAATAAAACAAAATATTAAATTATCCGGAGATGAAAGTAGCTTACATGGAAGAAGAAGAAGAAGAAGAGCTTATCATGATCCCTTGCGTCTTCATTTGATCAAACATCCCCTTTAGAAAAGCCTCAGTTTCTGCCTGCCGAGCTTTCATCCCTTGAATTTCTGCTCCCATCACTTTATTATGCTCTACTGCTTCCAAAGCCCTCTTTGTAGCTGCTTCCAACTCCGCTCGATTGACATTTGTTGATGAAGACTTGAGCGGTTTAGGGCCTGGACCTCCTCCCCTAATGTAACCAGATTTGACTCCTAAGACTTCAGAGCAAATGTCATCGTAGTTCTTGGATTACCTTCATCTATTGCCTTCATTTGAAGCTCCAACATTTGATCCTAGAAAGATTAACTTCTCTGCATCAGTTCACCTAAAAACATTTCGAAGTCTACACTGATGGTATTGTCAACTAAATTTGTCACTTACATAGAGTTCCTTTGAAGGTGAATCCACCCATTTTCCAGTTGTCATATTGCAATGAGTGCACTCCCAGAGTTTTATTTGTCCGATGGCCAAACCGTTACTTGTGTCCATCTGTTGAACAAAATTACCTTATTACATATGTGAAATATACATCACAAAAATCACATGGCTTATAAATTGTACCTGTTCATGGCTTATCCTCGCATATGATTTCGTTCCGGTGGAATGTGAAACTACCTGTTTACCAAGATTCTTGCCATTTCTTTTGCTCATAGCCTGTATTTATCAGTTGAAGTTATTACAAGACATGTACATTATATAAATGTAAAACCAACTGGATAAAGGAGAACAAACTTTGAACTTTTCTTCGGAGAAGAAGCTGCACAGATAAGCCCAATCAGCAGTGGTCACTTCAGGATGTTTATCTTTCAAAGCTGCTTGGATTGAACGATGCTGTCTAAAATGAACATGTAGTTTATGCCTCCAGTTTCGATATTGGTTATTTAGCTGAGCATATACAACCCTACGGACCTCAAAACAATCTTCACGATTGAACTGAGTCTGCAAAAAATAAAAAGGAATATGAGTAAGTTACGATGACACTTCAAAAAAACACGAATATAGTTTAGTAACGATATCATACTTGCAGTGCTTTCCACAGAGTTTCTTTGGTGCCCTCCGGAATTTCCTTCCATTTCTCAACTTGAAGGGGTGCACGCTTTCGGACAACTATCCCTGACTGAGTGATTAGAGCTTGTGCACTCTTACCAACAATTCGTTTCAACTCTTCTGGGACTTCAATGACATCAATATCTCCAACTTTCCTTCTCTTAGCGCGTCCAACCCCACGAGTTTTACCACGCTTCTTCCTTGGCAATATTGGTTCTGCATTAAAGATTTTTTTGGCTGGTTAAACAATCTGAAATGTCTCTTTAACTAATAATAACATATTTGGCTCACTAACCGTCGATATTGAAATTTGGACCTTCAGAAGCAGGCTCATGGAAAGGATCAAGCTCGCTCTGAGTTTCACTACAGGAATTATGCAGCCTATTACTTAAATAAGGGTTCGTTGTCTTGGAAAAGCTTGCCAATGCCTGCTTTTTGGCTCTCAAGTGATTTGCAAATATATGTGAAGTTGATTGTTGTCCTGGTCCAACCATCTGAAAAAGTAAACAAAAAAAAAAGGTGATTCATTAAATATCTTATGCTAAAAGAATAATATATTAAATAAATTGTTTGAAGAAGACAACAAAGAAAACATGTTATACTAAAAGAATAGTATAACATTTCATTAAATATATGACAATTTTTCAGTTATCCACCTACCTACAGCCAAAGAACAAAGGAAACTTGCACAAAGAAAATCACACTTAAAAACATACCAGAATGTGGTGACTACTTGATGACACTACACATAAGTCAAGAATCTGAGTCGTCATTTGTGTTGTTGAATTCGGGTTCACCAATTTGTCCTTCGTCATTTTCATCATCTACCCCATTGTCCTCTTCTTCACTTGTATCTTCAAAATCATCACTTAGTAAGGTTTCTAATTCAGCAAACACTTCATCACGTGATACAAAATTTAGATCAATATGTATCCCTGGTTCCTCAACCACCCTCGCTACATTGATTTCGTCATCCACATTTTCTCCCTCATAAACAAAACTTGGGCCACTTTGTTGGATCGGTTCATCATCACTTAAGGACCCCTTATCCAATTCTTCTATAGCATTATATGTATTTCTAGGACGTACTCTCTCGACGACTCTCCAGTTACCACCAAGGCTCATGTCATTCACGTAAAAAACTTATGAAACTTGAGATGCTAAAGCGTAAGGTTGATCCTTATACCACGTCCTAGAGGTATTGACACTAGTGAGCTTATATGCATTATCCACGCGAACCCCGAACCTCTTGTTTCCCACATCCCACCACTTGCATTTGAACAGTACTAATTTATTTCCACCAATATACTCCAACTGTATGATATCAGTCAACACGCCAAAAAAGAGAATATTTTCTCCTAAATGTTCACCACTGACTACTACACCACTATGCTGTGTTTTACGATATTGCTCAAGGCATTCAACGTGATACTTGAACCCATTTGTGTTACATCCTTTGTAACGAGCAACATGGCTATCCGGACCTCGAGCTAATGAAAGGAGCTCAGAATCCACATGGGCCAAAGATCCCTGATCCTGTTCAGTAATCTATTCAAGAGAAATGTATTACTTTTAAATTTAAACATAATGGATTTACAACTATGGTATATTATTTCAACTATGTACTATACTTACACGTTGCTCAAACCATTTAGAGAACTCATTCTCATGTCGTTCTTGTAGGTTTGCCTCACTTTCTTCAAATAGTATCTCCATGTGTTTCCTAAATCAATATACACACCAAGTATAATATATGAAAATTCATTGCTACATAAAATATGTACAACCACTAATATTAATGATAGATTAACGAATATAAGAAATTGTGAATACTACTCACCTAATATATGGAGTGACCTTATCTGAATTATTCAGCACATACATATGTGCTTTCTTGCACTCATCAAGTGTCAGGTCAACATAAGTTGAACCACCGAGTAGCTTAACTTTATTTGAAAAAACTGAGAAGTTCCCATATTTTGAAGAAACTCCACCATCAGAATTTCGCTCAGGACGATTAAATACTGTCTCGGTATCACGCAAGCACATTGAACAAAAGACTAATCATTCATTATGGACATATCCTTCCGCTATTGATCCTTCTGGCTGAGCTTTATTACGCACATAGCCTTTCAGTTTCCGCAAATACCTAGATTACTACAACAGTTAATAAATAACAAAAATAATACATAAGATATAAAATGCTCAATTTAAATTTTTATACATATAAGCTGACCTTTCAATAGGATACATCCAACGAAATTGGACAGGGTCTGCTATTTTCGCTTCAGCAGCTAAATGAACAGGTAGATGCACCATTACATCGAAAAATGAAGGTGGAAAGATCTGCTCAAGTTTGCAAAGTGTAATAACGATCTGCTTCTGAAGGTTCTCTAGAATATCCAAGTGTAAGGTTTTGGCGCATAATTCTTTGAAAAAGTTACTTAGCTCAATCAGGGCTAAGCATATATCTTTTGGTAGTATTCCACGTATCGCCAACGGAAGCAAGTATTCTAAAAGTACATGACAATCATGGCTCTTCATTCCTCCAATCTTACACTCAGGCATTTTTACCCATCGAGTAATGTTAGAAGCAAAACCATCTGGAAACTTAACTGTCGTCAGAAACTCACACAATTTTCTTCTTTCGGCACGAGTTAAAGTGTATGGTGCAGGAGGAATATCAAAGGAATCACCATTTGGCTGCAAATGTAGGTCATCCCTTATGCCCAAAAACTCAAGATCTTTGCGTTCTCTCCAACTGTCCTTGGTTTTTCCATCAATGTCCATCAATGTACCAAGCACATTATCACACACATTTTTCTCTATATGCATGACATCAAGATTATGACGCAACTTAAGAGTCTTCCAATAGGGAAGATCAAAGAAAATACTCTTTTTTGTCCAATGTAAGCATTCTTTTGGACGTTTTCTCTTCTTCTTTCCTGGTGTCTTACCGAATTCAACAGTTTTAATGTTTGAGACTTGGTCAAATATTTCAGTACCGCTTAATGGTGGAGGTTTTTCCTTAATTTCAGACTCTCCGTCAAATTTCTTTTTATTCCTTCTCCATTTGTGATCCATTGGTAAAAATTGTCGAGCACCTTGATAACATAACTTCTTAGAATTTGGGAGGTACAGGTACGATGTCTCACCCATACAAACTGGACACGCTAGCTTCCCCTTAGTACTCCATCCTGATAAGTTAGCATATGCCGGGAAGTCATTTATAGTCCATAAGAGAGCGGCATGCAAACTGAAGGTTTGTCTTGAATAAGCATCGTATGTTTCAACACCAACGTCCCAAAACTCAATAACTCATCGATTAGAGGCTGTAAAAAAACATCTATATCATTTCCTGGACTTTTTGGTCCGGGAATTAGCATAAACATAATAAAGAATGGATCTTTCATGCATTTGCAAGGAGGCAAGTTATATTGCACCAATATCACGGGCCACACACTATATGTACTGCTCATATTTCCAAAAGGGTTAAAACCATCGGTTGCCAAGCCCAACCTTATATTACAAGGGTCTGATGCAAATAAGGGATGCAGCTTATCAAGTTCTTTCCAAGCCTCAGAGTCAGCAGGGTGACTCATTACGTTCTCATTGTCTTTACGCTTCTCCTTATGCCATCGCATATCCTCGGCTACTTCTTTATTAACAAACATTATATGAAGTCTAGGTTTCAATGGGAAGTATCTTAAAACTTTGCGAGCCACTCTCCTTTTTCCTTCAACTTTCCACCTAGGCGTATTGCACTTAGGACATTCGTTTAAATTCTCATATTCTTTCCTAAAGAGAACACAATTATTTTCACATGCGTGGATTTTAATATAACCTAAACCAAGATCATGAATCATCCTCTTAGCTTCATCATATGATCCAGGGATATTTTCACTACACGGAATAATTTCCTTTAAATCTTGAAGTAACTCATTGAATGACTTGTTGCTCCAGCCATTAGTTATTTTCAAGTGAAGCATTTTAACGATGAAGGATAATCTTGAGGCTTTCTCACATCCGGGATATAAATTTTCTTTCGCATCTTTAAACAACTCAAGAATGGGTTATTATCCTGAACGTTAAAATCTGAGTCATTGGTAACAGAATCATTCCCATGCCAATTGTCACCAAATAACCCTGCAGCAATATCATTTATCATTTCTTCCATCTCATCCTTCTCCGAATCACCATCACTATGATCCGTCTCCGAAGTTGGGCTATTTTCATCCTCCCCATGGTGTATCCATGTAGTGTAGCTCTTAACTATCCCATGAACCAACAAATGACTACCCACTTGCACCCGAGATCTTCTGTAGTAATTTTTGCATTGCGCGCATGGACAGGGGATCTTGTTGTCTAAGTTATTTTGAGAAAACGCAAAGTCCAAGAACACTTTAACCCCTATCTCGTAATCAGGATGTAACCTATCACTGAGTTGCATCCACGTCTTGTCCATTTCTCCCTAAAATGAATTTCCTTCACATACACAAATAATATTAGTCGTACAAATGAAAAGTGAAAGCTCATTAACTAGTCCATATTTTCATTTTATTAAATTAAGAAGACTTAAATAATAGCACAAGGTAGCATACAACAGGGCACATACAAAGCAACAATGCTACACTTAAAGGTGATATATTTTTCTCATCCATAATAAAATACAACCCAGAGAAGGAAACAATATGGGAAATAGTGAGTAGGACAAATGATGTGTCAGTTAAATTCGTGAACTACCATCTCTAGCTACTATGGAAAAACATAAATTGCAGTGGAACATGAATGTAAACTACACACAAGACTGCATATATGTAAACACAAATTAGAAAAAAAATAACTCTTTAACAACCAACAAGTACAATGAGAGATAACAGAACATTTTTAATTGAATGTATACCTCTTGGTTAACACCACAACTATAGCTTAACGCGCTTGATTTTTCTGTAAAACAGCAACAGAGAAGACAAGTCAGATATATTAAGGAAAAACAGTCCAAAGGATACAGAGAGTTGTGCACAAGAGATTCCGGCAGGGAGACCTCCGTGTACACCGTACGTAGTGGATCAGGGATCGCACAGGAAGAATAGGGGTGTGTGTAGGGAGAGAGTAAGTCAGTAGCAATGTCTGAGAGAGAGACAGAGGTTTGGCAGAGCTTCCGCGTATGGCAGTGTGTTCCTCCTTTGTATGGAAAGAGTAACGATATATATATACTGGAGAACATGACCGTTGTAGTGTGGTTAATGCGCCCATTAATGGCGGCTTAATTAGCTTAACCATAACGGCACGTTCGTCCGAGTATATAGGAACCGTTAGAGCACGTGGTGCGCGAGTACCGGAACCGTTACGAGGTTGACCGGGTTTGACCGGATTGACCGGGTCTAGGGAGCTCGTGCCATAGATCTCTCAAAACAGTTACTAAAGGTCGCGCGCGGGCTTGGCTCGCACGCGACAGGGCTTACTCTAGCCTCCAAACCACAAAGTCCCTACAAGTCCCGTGCAGTGGTATGCGAGGGCTCTGTCTCGCAGCCCCCACATGGATCAGCTCGGCTGGTGATCCTGTGTGTGTGGAGCACAATATGGTGTGCTGGATGGTTGCCACGTGGCCAAGATCCGCCATGTCAGAAAGCAGTATCTACATTAGCCCCCTTTCTGCGCGTGAAGGCTCATAGCTGTATAGGCTTCCATGCGCGGAAACCAACATGCGCGTCGTCGCCACGCACCAATTCAAATACGGGTAAGTTCAGCCCCCGTGCGTGTCATTATGACCTAAAACCCCTAGAGTCGTGCCATCTGACCTTTAGGGTTTTAGGCGTGACGTCAGCCCGTCCTGTGATTGCGCGATACGACGGTGACGGTTGCGATTCGACTACTGAAGGGACGCAACCCCTCATTCTTTTGGATAAATACCTTGTATCCCATTATTGCAAAGCATCACTTCTTTCTCAGAGTGAATGGTACCCAGAGATCTTCGAGAGCAGATCCAGATAATCAATCACCAGTTCAAGACTGCAAATCGTATTCTCCAACTGTGTATATCCAAGCAAGCTTCAAGGAAACAAGGTTGGCAGTGTTTACTTTTGATTTGAAATACCGGTGTTTGCCTTGAATTGCGTTGGATCTGTAAACCCATAAAAATTGTGAAGAGGCTTTGATCTTTGAACCCGCTTCGTCTTTAATCTTTCAACAATATTGGGTCTTGCAACCCCCAATTTCTGAAATCGGTACCAGAACTGTTTGCTTTCCTTTGCGTAGATCTTGAATTCAAAATTCAAACTGAAGTGTGGTATTTCTCCCCCCCTTTTTTTGCCCTTTCGCAGGAATGGCCAAGACAAGAGTAACCAGACCCGTCAGGGAAGATGAAGAGATACCGGAGCTTCCGCAGACTCTGTGGCGAAAAGCCCCCTTTCTGGGTGGGAAGGATTTTTATCACGCGAGGGTGAAGGCGAAGAGGATGCCTGATCCTGTTCCAGTTGAGCGGTTGTTGACACTGACTCGCCCAGTTAACTCAGCCTTGCTCGAGTTGGTTGGTTCCGAGGATGTGTTTCGATTGGGAATCGAGAATGGGCACTTCCCATATGCTGCGATTTCTACTCAAGCGTTTGTCCAGAAATTGGACTATATGGACGAGTGGATCGACCACGTGTTGGATAATTACGCCGAGACTCTCGATGAAGCCGGCATTTTCTTTGCTGTCCGTGCTATGAAGGGTGCTGCCGTGAAGTTGGATCAGTCCATGCTTCTAGACCTTCTGTCTCGTTACTCGCCTGCGACTCACACGTTTCATTTTGCTGAGTTCGAGGCTGCCCCCACGCTTGAGGACGTTCAAATGCTGTATGAGCTTTCCCCCATGGGCGAGGTGGACCCTTTGAGTCACTTGAGGACATCTGCGGAAATGGCCTTGTACGCGCAGATGGAGGAATGCCTAGCAGAGGTAAAGAAAATCTCCACTCGGTGGACCACTAAGAAGCCTCTTCCGAACTGGCAACTGGTTGATACGTCTGCGAAGAATACCTGGAACAAGTGGTTGCAGTACTTCTTCCGAGACTATGCGAGCAGCAGCATTACTAAGAAGCTTTTGAGCGAGAACCCGGAGGCCGAGAATTACGTAGAGGGCAAGGGTTATCACCTGACCCTTTGTGCCTTTCTTTGTGCTTGGTTGTCGAGGTATCTGATTGATGGTCACCCCCATGACGGGGTCTTCTACCATGTGCTGCCACTTGCCGTGAGGCTCGCTCTTGGCCAGAGAGTCGCACTCGGACCCTTGGTCTTGGGTACGTTATATTACAGGCTGGATCAGCTAGTTCTGGCGATGAGGGAATCGCGTGGTCGCCTCGATGTCCTGACATTTGTCAATATCAGCTTTTTGACAATGTGGGTTTTCGAGCGTTGGCCGTCTTATGCTCCTACTCCCCTCCCACTTGATAAGTGGTGTCCCCCAGGCGAGACGGAAGCGCGCAACAGTGGAAGAGCTGCGAGATGGTTTGGAGCAAGCAACACCAAGTGTACTTGGAGTTTGATATGCGACAAGCGAAAGGAGTTTACTGCCAGGCCCTATGCCACACGTGTTGAAAATGTGCGGTGGTTTCCAAAGCTATACCCTTCCAAAGGTATGGTCTTGTCAGAAGACCTTCTCTTTGAAAAGGGGCCGCATTTCCACGAACGTTATCGTGAATTCTTTTGTTGGTGTCTGCGAGGTTCTCTTCCTGCCCTTGCAGAGCATATTCGTGAGCTCGCGCCACGGTATGAAAGACTTACAGTGGATGTTGACCCTACTCGGGTCTCTCCTCAGTTTGGTTTTGATGCGGTGGCCCCATCGATCTGGCCCCAGTCTATTATCAGAGGGTGCTACAAGCGTTTGCTGACAAAGGAGTGCAAGACGGTCCTTATGAGCAATCTTCCCTTCGAGCAGCCTGCAGGAACTCGCAAGGGTGGTTGTTCCCAGAACTGGATCGCATACTGGGTTGCCCAGCAAACGAGGATTGAGACGGAGGCAGCAGCGCAGCCAGGAAGAGCCCCCTTGATCAAGAGAAATTCTTTTCCGTTTCGCCCCAATTGCAGTTTGAGCGAGTCTGAATATGGTTGCTACTCGCTGTGGGACCGCGAGAACCATTTGTGCCCCGATTTCATTCTGAAGGAGCAAGTCGATGCAATCAAGAAGGGTGACACGCAGGTCATCAAATATAGCAAGGCGTTTGCTGAGGTAAGCAATTTCCTTGTGTGCTTTAAGCTTTTTGATTTCCTTGCACTGATGCTTTTCGTTCTGTATTGTTCAGTGTCATGTGCGGAGGTTCGCAGCTGGTGATCGCTCCAAATCGCTGGTGGACACCATTGTCGCCACCAGAAGGAAGGGGGAGTCGTACCGGCTAGCATGGAGGATGGATGCCGAGGTCGAGACAAAGGTTCGCGCAGTCATGAATACTTTTGCTGACTCGCTGATAGACAACCCTCCGGTTCCGTCTCCTCCTAGAGATGACCCGTCCCCTCCAGCGACTGCGGCGCCGAGAGTGAAAAGACCTAGGCAAAATGGAATTACGATTTCTTCCCCTAGGAGCGCTCCAGCTTCGCCCCCAGTGAGGTCCCTTTCTGTCAAGGACAAAGGCAAGGGTCGTATGCCCAGCAAAGTGCGAAAAGATCTCGCAGTTGAAAATTTTGTTCCAGTCCACCAAGAGGAAGAGGAAGAGAGGCAGGAGCCCCAGGCAAGTAATGAAGAAGAAGAAGGAACAGTTGTGATGCGCGAGGAGGAGTCAGGAGGTACTTCCGTCGCATATCCTTGTCATTTATCATGATTTCTATGCAGTTCTTTTCTTTGAACCAATTACGTATTCGCAGATGATGATGATGAAGCCGTTGGTGGCCTTGTGGCCAAGAGGCAAAAGAGAGATGCCCATTCTGGCATTTCGGATGATCCTATAAGCGAGGATGTTCTTGCTGAGTCTCGGAGGACAGCCGCGGAGGCTGCTGAAAGAAGAAGGCAGCGAGAGGAAGAGGAGCTCGAGCGTGTGAAACAGCGGAGCCTCGAAGATCAGCACGTCGACGACTTAGTGCGTCCAGTTGGCGAGGAAGACGAGCTTCCCGAAGAAGTGGCTCCTCATGTGGAGGAGGAAGATGAGGTTCCCGGAGGGGATGCAGCAGAGCTAGAGCAAGTCCAAGCGGACTTCGCAGAGATCGCAGGTGGCGATAAAGGTGAGATCTTCAATCTCGCAGTTACTTATAGAGATGTAATTGTGGGTGCGTTAAAGCACGGTGTGTCAAAGCCTGACATTCGCCGTTGGTTGGTAAGCAAATGCGGAGAACCCTCAGGTAACTGTTTTGAGTGATATGCGCATACTAGGCTGTAGCCACTTGAGGCAAAATCATGACTGGTTTACTCGCATCCCAGGTCACGCTTCCCTTAAAGATTTGCTTAGTGAGGATACATTGATAGGGCACGGTTCCACGTCCCTAGTGTACGATGAGGATACCTCAATCCCACCTTCGCGTGGAGGTGCTTATTCTTAGCTTTAGTAAAGATAGCGAAATAACTTATAACACAAGTTACCTCACATCATCGCATTTGGTATCGCAGGTCATGCTGAGGAACCTGAGCTGGAGCAGAGAGGTCAGCCTTCTGCATCCCATGTTCCAATTTCGAGCTCCCATACCGAGAAGCCCGTCGCAGCTGCTGGACACGCAAGTGAGCATCTCGAGGATGTCATTGAACTCTCCGATGATGTCGAAGCTGATGCTGCGCCGATGGACGAAGGTGTCCGTACCGGTGGTGAGGAAGAAAGAACAAGTAATGCCAATGTTTTCGCATCTGGTAGTGTCCTCCGCCCAGCAACTTCGACTGTCCCTTCGCCTCCGGCGATGACTGAGCCAGAAGCACCTATTCCTGCGTGGAGCATTTGGGGCTCGCAGGTTGGGAACGTAGTCGCAGCTGGTGCGGCCTACACTCTTCCTCCTGACTATGAGAGGTTGGAGCTCGCAGCTGATAGGAGAGCCATGGAGCGAGGGCAGTCTTCGAACAACCCAGTGGCCCGCATCCCTTCTCTTCATGAAATTCTGGAAGGCACTGGTAAGTAAAGATTTACCGTTCGCACGCCGCATTATCTGCTTGCGAGTTCTGACCTTATAACTCATTTTTGATGTCTCAGGTTTGAAGCAAACCGATGTAGACTGGGTGGTTCGAATGCGTCTCAGATACCCTCGATCGTTTGTGAGATCTCTGGAGATCGGACCTTTTGACAGGAGGCTATTCCTTACTGAAGCCATCTGGATATTGGAGCAGCTGTGTGCGGCTACACCTGCGACCATTTCGGCCCAGAGTGCTGAATTGCTGTGTGGCATGTGCCAAAATCTCCTGTTCAAAGTCCAAGGCAGACTTGGTTTCAAATTCCTCAAGGACAGAGTTACACTGATTCGCGCAGCTGTAACTTTGAATCTCGGGCACCAGAATCTCGCAGCTGAGATGCAGAAGGTGGAGCAGCAAAAGCAAAAGGTTGATGAAGCTCTGAAGCTGTATCACGAAATGAATGCCAAGTGCGAGCAACTGAAGCAAGAAGTGAAACAAGTGGAGAAGCTGAGCGAGCAGTTCGGGCCCCAAGACTCCTTAATCAAGAATTTGTTTTGACTTTTCGAATTTTGAAAAGAAAACAGGAAAATGGCTAAGACATTAATGTAATGTTTTGAAACATTAATGTAATGTTGCTAGGGTTTCTCCCCCTCTTTTTTTAACAACAAACAATGAGTTTGCCTGTTTTGCCCTTTCTCGGGATTTGATTGGACATTTCTGTGCATATCCAATTATGACATCAGCAATTGATTCTTTGCTTGATTTTCGCGCTAATTTCTCGGCAGATAAGCACGCTTCCGTTGGGAAGTCCATCCGAATCATGACTATCCGTCATTTATTAGGATACGCAACTGAATCGTCGTAGCCTTTAGTAGGGTAATTGATTGTTACCGCTTTTCAAGGCGTAAGTGATTGAACTTACCCTCTTTTTGAATTTGCTGACTCATCTCAAGCAACCGAAGAGTCTCCACAGGGTCTATATAAACCCTGTCTTTGCTATTTGGGTTCTTCATCCCCAAACATGTGCTCTGCCGTGAGTCCTTACGACTGCTGGCTTCAACGCTTGTTTTTCGTTGATTCATGGCAACTTCAAGTCTTGAATCCTGAGTTTGCGCTTTGTGCTATAGAAATAGTTTCCAAGATCCACTTTATGAGGCTTATTGCTGTTTATAACCATCATAAAGAGGATGCAGATAATACCTCATGTGTGTTCGAAGAAATTTCTTCGTGTATTATGTGTGCAGGTCATGTTTCCGGCCGCCTCGTGGCGAGGTGCAGCGCCGAAGTGACCGTGCTACCGTCTCGTAATGAACGGCGTGATTCTCCTCCAGCATCCCTGGAGGAGAACTCATTGCCCCCACGTTCGTGAGCCCAGGGTGGCGAACCACTGTGTTCATCCCCGTCTACAAGGAGCCCTTGCCCTTTGGAGCTTCTGCTTGCAGTTTGATCGCTGGAACCGGTGGTTCCTTGGGCAAATGTTATGGGGAGCATATCTGACAACGGTCTTGTCGGATAGCGGAATGTCGAGCGTATGGCTTCATGTGGCTCTCTTTAGAGCGAGATCCCCCTTGCTACAGATGTTCACCCACAGATCTGGGCGTTGTGTAGCCGGCGTTTGAAGCCAGGGCGGTTCATTCTTTGCAGTCCGGATTTCCGTACCGTGTCTCTGCTGACTTATCAGCCATTTTTCGAATGTATTGTAAGCCATGTTGGCTGTGTAGTTAGATGCGAGCTTTTCGCTTGTAAGCTGCTATCTAGATAGATAAATTGTAAGTCATTTGACTCATAATGGTAAATAGCTTTTGTATTATCTGTTCTTTGCAACAAAATACAATTTCGTATGCGTTTCGGCTTGTTTTGCCTTGCAATGTAATGATTCCACATATGCGATGTCAATTCGCAGATATTTCGTTAGATCATTCGAGATCGTAATTTCGCAGCTGTGCCATCTTGACGGACGAGCTTGTAGTTGGTCGTTGTAAATCGTATGAGATCACGTTCACAACTTTGCTATCGTTTCAGATAATTTGCCACAGATCAATTGAGATCATTGAGCGGTGCGAATTGCTATCATAGAAGATAGGCTTTATTAGAGAATTGTTTGAGATCGTTTCTCGCATAAACTGCTATCACAGCAGATAGATCTTTAGAAGATCTAATAAGATGATTCCGCACTTACGTTGCCATCATAACAGACGGGCTTGGGTGATTAACCAAAATTACTTTGCGTATAAATTGCTATCGTAACAGATAGGCTTGAGAAGATCATTATAAGATCGCATCTGTATAACCCGCTATCTCGAGAGATAGGCTTTAGATGATCGATTGAGATCGTTTTTGTACTTCGCTGCTATCGTAAAAGATAGGCTTTGGACGATTATTTAAGATCGCATTTGCGTTTGGCTGCTATCGTAAGGGATAGGCTTCAGATGATCACTTAAGATCGTATTCATGTGGACTGCTATCGCGAGAGATAGGCTTTGACAATCACTTAAGATCGCACTTGCGTTTGGCTGCTATCGTAAAAGATAGGCTTTAGATGGTCGATCAAGATCGCATTTTTGTTGACTGCTATCGCGAGGGATAGGCTTTAGATGATCACTTAAGATCGCATTTGCGTTTAGCTGCTATCGTAAGAGATAGGCTTTAGAAGATCGATTGAGATCGCGTTTGTATTGGCCGCCATCGTAGGAGATGGGCTCTGATGACCAATTAAGATCGCGGTTGTGTTTGCTGCTATCGTAAGAGATAGGCTTTGATGATCAATTAAGATCGCGTTTGCTTTTGCTGCTATCGTAAGAGATAGGCTTTGATGATCAATTAAGATCGCGTTTGCATTTGCTGCTATCGTAAGAGATAGGCTTTGATGATCAGTTAAGATCGCGTTTGCATTTGCTGCTATCGTAAGAGATAGGCTTTGATGATCAATTAAGATCGCGGTTGTGTTTGCTGCTATCGTAAGAGATAGGCTTTGATGATCAGTTAAGATCGCGTTTGCATTTGTTGCTATCGTAAGAGATAGGCTTTGATGATCAATTAAGATCGCGGTTGCATTTGTTGCTATCGTAAGAGATAGGCTTTGATGATCAATTAAGATCGCGTCTGCATTTGCTGCTATCGTAAGAGATAGGCTTTGATGATCAATTAAGATCGCGTCTGCATTTGTTGCTATCGTAAGAGATAGGCTTTGATGATCAATTAAGATCGCGTTTGCTTTTGCTGCTATCGTAAGAGATAGGCTTTGATGATCAATTAAGATCGCGTTTGCATTTGTTGCTATCGTAAGAGATAGGCTTTGATGATCAATTAAGATCGCGGTTGTATAAATTGCTATTGCAGCGAATAAATCATTGTTAACAGTGATACCAAATAAAATAGAGCAATATAAGCGGCTAGAAATATGAACTTCTCATTTGGGAGAATTCTTTTATTATAGCGCTCTCATATGGGAGAGATAGAATTACAATCCTCTCATATGGGAGAGGAGATTGCGAAAATCGTAGCCACATGAGACATTAAGCAACGTTATCATAAAACGTATGAAATAAGAGAAGTCAAGGATAGTACTTCTTGATCCAGCGCATGTTGACTGAGCTTGGAGTTGAGGTTGTGCCGTGCAACCTTCTTATGCTGCAGTAGCCACTATCGAAGACTTCTGTGACTTCGAAGGGTCCTTCCCAATTAGCTGCGAACTTTGGGTGAGTTGCTTCTCGCATGCAGTGGTCGGATGCGCGCAAGACCAGATCGCCAACTGCGAAATCCCGCCGCTGGACTGTCTTGTTATAGGCGCGAGCGATTCTTTCTTGGTACCGCTTGTTGGTCTTTCTGGCTTGTTCTCGCTTTTCCTCCAGCAAGACTAAATCATGATCGCGTTGGTTTTCATAGAGTGCGTGGAAGGCCAGCCTCGCCGAATTGATTCTCACCTCCGCGGGTACCACGGCCTCGGCCCCATAGCATAGTAGGAATGGTGAGGCCCCTGTGGGTGTTCTTGGAGAAGTCCTGTAGGCCCACAGAGCTATGTTAAGAGAGTCGGCCCACTTCTTGTGGTCATCTGCGACCATCTTGCTCAGAATTCTCAACAGCGTTTTGTTAGTCGCTTCGGCTTGTCCGTTTCCCTTTGGATAATAGGGGGTAGAGCATATCTGCCTGATATTGTACTCCGCAAGTTTCGTAGCTACCTGGCGATTAACAAAAGGAGTACCATTATCCGAAAGAATGGTGTTTGGGATTCCGAACCTGCATACGATGTTTTCCTGGATGAAGTTAACCACAGCCAACGCGTTTGCTGTCTTCAGTGGTATTGCTTCCACCCATTTGGTGAATAGCTCAGTTGCGGTGAGGATGAAATGGTTCCCATGTGACGTTGGTCGGATGGGGCCAATGAAGTCCAAAGCCCACGTGTGAAATGGCCATGGCGTTCCTAATGCGTGTAGGTCCACAGCGGGAGCGTGCACTAGGTTCCCTTTGAATTGGCATTCTTGGCAGCGACGCACCTTGGTGCGGCAATCAACTTCCATCGTGGGCCAGAAGTATCCAATTGAGAGGAGCTGTCTGCATAATTTCGCACCTCCTTGATGCTCCACCTGATGAGAAAGGTCCATGACTTCTTGCGCTTCCCTGTCGTCTAGGCATCGCAGCAAGTTGCCCTCGTGACCTTTTCGCCAAAGCAGGTTTTCCTGAACCACGTATCGAGAAGCTTTCCTCTTCAATTTGTCGGCTTCTTTTCTTGATTCGGGCACGGTGCCCTGGGTGAGGAATTCGAACAATGGCTTCCTCCAGTCTGTGTCGTCATCGGTTAGAGCGACAAGTAGAGAATCTTTGATCAGTGCGCAACTTTCGCACTTCCCTTGTATTAGGGCTGCGGCTGTAGACATGTCTGGCCAATGAATGCCATATCTCTGAGCTTTCCTGTAGATTGACACCTCGCCTTCTCCGCAAGCGTGTTGGTGAATCTTTTCTAACAGCTGTTGTCCCTCTTGCTCGGAGACACACCGCATGAGTATTCCTCCAGGACCCTTGTAATAAAGGGTATTGTCGTGGATGCAGTATCCTTTCGTGAGTGCCCAGCTTTCGCTGCTGGTGCCTTTCGCAATAGCTTGCAGGATTGATTTTCGCCAGTCTGCGTCATCTATGCGTTCGCCGTCGCACGCATCTTCTGTTAATGCCGACGATGTTCGCACTTCGATGGAAATCCTTGCGGGGCATTTGTCTATGCTGACCTTAGATCCTAGAGTTGCTAAGGCGTCTGCATGCCTGTTGTCCGCTCGGGGCTTGTGCTCGTATTTCACGTCGCAGAATTGCTGCATCAGCTTTTGCACTAGGGTGCGGTATGACAGGAGGTTGATCTCCTTCAAACCATATTCGCCCGAGGCTTGCTTAACAATCAGTTTGGAATCTCCCATGACCGTTAAGTTGCTCACTTCCAAAGCTTTCGCCGCACGGAGCCCCGCGATAAGAGCCTCGTATTCCGCCTCGTTATTCGTGACTGCGAAGTTGAGTTTTGCGGACATCTGTATGACTTCCCCGTCGGGCTTTGTCAAGACTATTCCAATGCCTCCGCCTTTTCTGGTTGACGAACCATCGAAGTGGAGGGTCCAATAGGGCACGTCGATCGCGTAGATTTCAGGGCCTTCGAGCTCTTCCTCGATCACGGGTTCGTGGCTGTTGTCGGGAAACTGTGCCAACAGATCTGCTACCGCCTGCGACTTGATCGCTCTCGGTTTCACGCATGTGATATCGTATTGAGAGATGGTCATGTACCATTTCGCCAATCTCCCGCCCGGAGTAGTGTGAGTTAGCAAGTATCTTATGGGGTCGCTTTTGGTGACCACCACTACTTTGTGCGATGCAAAATAGTGTCTCAACTTCTCTATCACAAAGAATAAGGCAAGGCAATGACGTTCGATGTCTGTGTACCTTGATTCAGCAGGCTGCACAATGCGAGAGATGTAATAGATAGGCCTCTCTTGGCCTTCATACACCTGAGCCAAGAGTGCTCCTATAGATCTCCTTGTTGATGTAAGATATAGCAGAAGCGGTGATCCCAGTTGAGGCGCGATCATAATCTTTGGGGATGTGAGTAGCTCCTTTAGCTTTTCAAATGCGGCTTCGTGGTCAGGAGCCCAGTTGTACGCGGCGTCCTTCTTGAGAAGAGTGCTGAAACAGCATGTAATTTCCGCGATTGCTGGGATGAATCTCCGCAGATATGACAATTTTCCCAAGAATGTTTTCAAGGTACTTTGGTTGTGAGGTGGCGTCATGCTGGTGATGGCTGACACTTTCGCAGGGTCAGGCTCGATCCCTTGGCGATGGACCACGCATCCCAAAAACTTCCCCGAGGTCACGCCGAATGCGCATTTCATGGGGTTCATTTTCAGTTGAAAGCTCCTGCATCTGTTGAACACCTTTCGTAGGTCTGCAAGATGGTCTGCTTCATGCTTGGATTTGACTACCAGGTCATCCACATAGAATTCCACCTCTTTGTGCATCATGTCGTGGAATAGAGCCATCATGGCTCGCTGATAAGTTGCGCCTGCGTTCTTAAGACCGAACGGCATTACCGTGTAGTTGAATACCCCCACGGGAGTGATGAATGCAGTTTTCTGTGCATCTTCGGGATCCATCTTGATTTGATTGTACCCGCTGAAACCGTCCATGAAACTGAACATGCGATGGCCTGCCGTCGAATCGATGAGTAAATCGATGTTAGGCAGTGGGAAATCATCCTTAGGGCAGAAGCGGTTGAGATCGCGGAAGTCCACGCAGATGCGGAGCTGTCCGTTCTTCTTCACCACCGGCACGATGTTGGCTAACCATGTGGGATGGTGATTTGGTTCTATGAACTTGGCGTCTAGGAGTTTAACGATCTCCTGCTTGATCTTCACGTTGAGCTCTGGCCTGAAACTTCTGGTGCTTTGCTTGACCGGTTTAGACCCTGGGATGATGTCTAAACGGTGCATGGTGATGCTCGTGTCCAGACCTGGCATCTCATCGTATTCCCATGCGAATACGTCCTTGTATTCAGTTAGGAGCTGCAGCAGCCCTTGTTCCTCTTCGTTTGTGAGGTCCGCACTCAGGAAGACTGGCCTTTTCTTTTCCTCGTTCGGGCTGAGGAACACCTCCTTTAGTTCTTGCTTTTGTGGTCGTGGCCTGTCTTCCATGCATTCGGGCGCTTCTTTGAGTTTCTCGTCTGAAATGATTTGTGTTGGCTCTTCTGTCAGCGCAACTTGCTCGATTTGATTGATTTGCCCAGGGACACCCCCATGCCCGTGTGAGGACGTCCCCGCGCACCTTCATATGCGATAGCATTTCTTCCCGTTGGCGTAGAAGCTCTCTATCTCCTTACCCTCGGGGTCATGCTTTGCAATCCTCTTCAGAGTGTACACATTTTTCCGATGATATGCGATACGCGGCGCCTCTTCGTACGTAGGCGGCTTCTCCTTGGCATCTCCCCTTGTTACCATCACGCCTGCAGGTGACTGGTCCTTGATGTCCTCCCAGAGAGGTAAAGGAGTAGGGTTGAATGGTCCGGGTGTTTGCTCGTCCGCCATCTCGGTGAACCACACCGCCTCGCTGAGATGTGCTTCGTCCAAGTTGAACGGGTTGGTCGAGGCCGGTATTTCGACAATCCTGTCGTTCCAGATAGCTTTCATCACCTGGTGAGCCGTCGAAGGGATTGCGTCGAAGCGATGAATCCAGGCTCGACCGATGATCATGTGATATGTGGTGTTCGCATCTATGACATAGAACTTCGCCGAACACTTGATCTTACCAATCTGAACGCCTAGGCGGATCCATCCGATCGTCATTCTAGAGTCGCTTCCGAATCCTACCAGCGGGGATGGACGCTTGACCACTTTGTGCTCGGGGATCCCTGCTAGCTTCAGTGTGTGGAGTGGAACAACATTGACTGCTGCTCCTCCGTCGACGAATGCTCGCTTGAATTCGACGCCGTTGATGATGGCGGTCACGTACAGGGGCCTTTGGTGGCTCGCATCTGTCTTCTTGTCGCTGGCAGAAAAGGTCATAATCTTTTCTGCGGAACGGGACGCCCTGATGACTTTCCCGTTGGAGACCACGAGCTCCTCTTCGTAGTCCTCCGCTATCCTTAAAATTGCTTTTGTCATATCCGATCGGCATTTTTCGGAGAAGTTCATCTCGTCGAAGAATTTGTTGAAGCCGTGCGACCCCTTCATGCGGTCGGCACGCTCATCCTCCGTATCCATGCTGTAGTCTTCCTCTTCATGGACTTCAGCAATGATGGGTAGACCATCCTCTGCGACTTCTTCCAAGTCCACTATCGAGATCATGGCGACCTCCTTGCCCTTTGAGCCCGAATCTGTATGGGCAGGCAGCGGGTTGTTGCGCACATCCTTCCGGTGGTCGCTGACGATGAGTTCGCCGTTCTTCATCTTCTGGTCGAACGCGAACCTGAGCTTCTTGCACTCGGCCGTGGGGTGCATGACCTTGCCGTGGTATTCGCACCATTTAGGGTCCCTCGTCATCTCCTTGGAGGGTGCTTTCTCAAGTGGTGGCAGGACGCCGTCCTTACGCCACTGCCTACAGAGATCGCTCGCTTCCTCCACCGAGCATGGCAGAGGTGGTGCATCGAAGTTTGCGACTTTTGCTTGCTTCTGGGGCGAAATTGCATTGACCTCAGCTTCGCGTCCTCGCTTGTAGCCGAATCTGCCGATCTTGTAGGTGGTGCCGCTCGCAGGTCGTTCTGGAGCGCTCTTCTTTCTCTGTCTCTCAACGATGGGCTCGATGTTCATCGTGCACTCGATGAGCTTTGAAAACGTGGGTGTTTGCAAATTGATTAGCATGCTCTTGTATTCATCTCGCATGCACTGCAGGCATATCTCTACAAGTCGGCTTTCGAGCATGGGATCCTTGCACTCCAAGGATTTCACTCTGAATTTCTTGATGAAAGTGATCCCATCTTCCTCGCGTTTCTGATACATCCGCGAGAGATGGATCATCGTCACCTTTTCTTCCATCTGGAAGAACTTGGTATAGAACTTCTGGACCATGTCGTCCCAAGTCTTCACGGATCCGGCCTCCAATGTTCGATACCATTTGTATGCTACATTCCCAAGTGTCTTTGGGAATTCCCGCATCAGCAGTTTGGGATCAGCTCCGTATGGACCCATGACATCAATGTAACGCATGACATGCTCATGAGCGTTTCCATTGACGTCTTCGAACTTATCCCATTTGGGAGCCTTGTACCCCGCCGGGTTAGGCATGAGATAGATCTCTCGTGGAATGGGTGGATCGTTGTCTAGTTTCGGGATGATGGTATCCGCGAGCGACTGATGAGCCAGGATGGAGTCTACGCGCTTCTGCAAAGACGTCATGCATTCTGGAATGCTTCCCTCGGTAGCTGGCGGAAGGGTCGCTGTAGGCGGTGGCGACACATATGCCGCCGGAGGATTGGGAGTGTATTGACTGCCCGCGTTTCCCCAGATCGTCGCTGGTGGAGGCAGAGTGTACTGCAGAGTTGGGTTAGACGCCAAAGCCGTGGGCTGAGAGGCGTGAGCAGCAGGGGGTAGCATTTGCGCCGTTGACCCTTGGACCGAAGGCAGCTGCGCGGCTGACGGTGGAGTTTGCAGATGAGGGTTGGGAGGCGTGGCTGATACTCCCAATCCTGGAGCGGTAGGGGTACTTCCTCCCTGAGGGATAGCGGTAACTGGTGGAGGATTTGGCGCAAGGGTGCCCAGGACGGCCAAGATCCGTTCCAACTGCGCATATTGAGACTTGAGAGCTTTTGCCTGACTTTGGACAGTGGCGTCCAAAGACTCTAAAGTTGGTGCCTCGCCGGGAGTCGTCGGAGTACGGCGGACTTCGTCTCCCGAGGGAGTTTCGGTGGAAGGCGATCGATTGCTGACATCATCCTCCTGAGACATGGTTGCTTTTGCTGGTAAGTTTCACGTCGGGTTCACCAAAATGTGCACAAGAGATTCCGGCAGGGAGACCTCCGTGTACACCGTACGTAGTGGATCAGGGATCGCACAGGAAGAATAGGGGTGTGTGTAGGGAGAGAGTAAGTCAGTAGCAATGTCTGAGAGAGAGACAGAGGTTTGGCAGAGCTTCCGCGTATGGCAGTGTGTTCCTCCTTTGTATGGAAAGAGTAACGATATATATATACTGGAGAACATGACCGTTGTAGTGTGGTTAATGCGCCCATTAATGGCGGCTTAATTAGCTTAACCATAACGGCACGTTCGTCCGAGTATATAGGAACCGTTAGAGCACGTGGTGCGCGAGTACCGGAACCGTTACGAGGTTGACCGGGTTTGACCGGATTGACCGGGTCTAGGGAGCTCGTGCCATAGATCTCTCAAAACAGTTACTAAAGGTCGCGCGCGGGCTTGGCTCGCACGCGACAGGGCTTACTCTAGCCTCCAAACCACAAAGTCCCTACAAGTCCCGTGCAGTGGTATGCGAGGGCTCTGTCTCGCAGCCCCCACATGGATCAGCTCGGCTGGTGATCCTGTGTGTGTGGAGCACAATATGGTGTGCTGGATGGTTGCCACGTGGCCAAGATCCGCCATGTCAGAAAGCAGTATCTACAAGAGTCAAACTTCCAAGGAATATTTTTTTCAAATTTAAACTCAAAACTAACCAGTACAATGCTGCAGCTGCTCAAATTTAAACTCAGAGCTATATTGCATATGCTACTCCATACTATTAGATGCTTTCAGATTGTTAAATTGGAATTATCAATCAAACTATATGCATGTATCAGCACCGAAAATAACAAAGGAGCAACATGCAAGGAATATTTTTCTCAGAAAGCTTCTATTTTTTAATCAAGATGACAATGGGAAAATAAAATCAGGCAAATAGAGAAAAAACATACAACAAGAAGTAATCCAGATAATGAGATTGTTATGATTTCACAAAAAAAACTTTCAAAGATACACCTATATTTGCTGCCGACCAAAGTCATAGCATACCCTTCTCTACCAGATCTTGCAATCGGACCAAAAATCGGTCAGAACTAATAAGATTTCAGTTGATAATTGAACACCCAACTTAATTCACATCACTGAAAAAAAGACATAGAGACGTACCTGATAATCGTTTCACGATGGGTGGATCCGTTAGAGAATTCGTATAACAGATCAGCTCATTGTTGAATTCTGTTTCAGTCAGCAACCCTCTTGTCGAGCGATTGAGAACTCCTGAACTGAACTGGAAAGGATCGATTGAGGATTCTTGCACTCGAAGACGAAACGAGGGTTTTGAAGGCTCTCCAGAGGTCTCTCTGATATTTCTCTCTACTCTTTGATGTGGCTTTAGAAGAAGGGATAATGCTTAGTAATTGATTTTTTTATTTCAGTGGGTCCCACTTGTCAATATTATCTCATTAAATTACACATATTATATTATTATAATAATTCACCCACTACTTTTGTGGCAGGACTATCTACAGAAATTGCGCGCCCACACATTTTTATTTCCCCCTCTACCTTTTCATGTGAAAACATAGTGCCAAAATTATATTTTCGCCACATATGTTTACAACTTTTTCATTTAGTACCAACATTAGTTATTGTCACGTACTATTAATTGTTAGTGTCAATATTTGTATTGTCACCCAGTATCTTGTCATAGATAACCAATTCTGTTGTAGTGAGATCTCTTTGGTACTACAGTTTTAGTATAACATTTTCGCAATTTGTGTTTGTTAGTCATCTGCGTCAAAACACACATCACAAAATCAATGATTAGTCTTGTTAGAAATAATTTAAATAAGTCATGAACGAAACATATATTGTTAAACATGATAATTGGAAAATATGATGTAAAGTAGATTTGCTGGCCTGGGTGTGAGAGGCATGTTATGTAGGACATTGTCCTACAACTGACAGCGTAAACCTATCTGCTTTTTCGCAAGTGTACGATCAAGTAATATAGAGTATGTAATTGTGACTCTGGTTGTCGAACCCTCGAGAACAGTTTAAGTTGTTGTTAATTAGAACTAGAATTAGACACAAAGTTTGTAAAAAGGAGGAAGGTCGGGATTTGACTCTACTAAATTGCAGTAAATAAAACAGTATTTATAAAAGCTTATTTTATTTTTCTGTTGAATATTTTGCAGAAATTATTGTAGTTGTAAAAGTTGATAATTCTAAGAATCTAGGTTCCAGGATCCCCTAGGGTTACTCTCCAGTTTTCATAGTATATTCGATTTCAGAAACACACAATGGTTTTGTTTATGCCAGTATACCAATAGTACAATCTCCTCTCGGTCTCATGCACCTATCACTCTCCTGCAGATTTTCGGGTCCTCTCGGTCCTCCTAAATCTGCAGGTTCGTTCTAAGTCTGCTAGGGTTACAGGTTCTCCTCTCGGTCTCCCCCTAAACGTCTAACAGTTGGTCTAATGCTTATGGGCTTGTCCCCTGATTCTCTTCACCTCTCGGTCCATCAAGGCAGAGTACTAAATCCTGTCTTTTCTTCCTAACTTTCACTGGTCACTCTCGTGCACCAGATCCTGGCTGTAACACTCCTGGGTGATCAAGCCATTCATGTATGTAAATAATAATCAAAGACAGAATAATAAACAATCCATCCTGTATTAAGGCTTAGCTAGCCATGCATCTGAAAATCAAACAACCAAGTCTGCTGAATTCATAAACCCTAGGTTCAGCGAGAACCTAGGCAAAAGGTCTAGCTAGCTTGCATTATTGAAAAGCAACGTTTCATAAAGAGAGAAAAGATCAAACTAGTTATTGCTGAAATACTGGAAAACTGCTCCACTCCTGCTCTGCTCCAACCCTGGCTGCTGAGAAACTGGCTGCTGTGATGATGATGATAGATGTGTGAGTGTGTATGCGTAACCCTAATTCAGTGCTGGGACACCTCCTTTTATACTGCCACAGTCTCCAAAACTGATGCACGAAATTCCTGTTTTACCCCCGAAAAGACCCGTCCTGGAAGCTTCTGGAAACCTTCTGTGCGTTCGAACGCAACTTTCCTGCGTTCAAACGCAGTGCGTCTGAACGCACACAACCTGCGTTTGAACGCAGGCCTTAACCATTTTTCTTCCTCTGGCTTCTGACTTCTGGACACGTGCGTTTGAACGCAGCTCGCCTGCGTTTGAACGCACCCCTTGGCCTTTTTCTTCTTCTGAGTGTTGAGTCCTGCGTTTGAACGCAAGAAGTGCGTTCGAACGCACCCCTTAACTTTTCAGCACTTCGGCCTCTGAACCCTGCGTTTGAACGCAGACTGCCTGCGTCTGAACGCAGGACTTAGCCAACTTTTCCTGCCATTTTCCTGCTGCTCCAATCTTGTGCGTCTGAACGCAGGTACCCTGCGTTTGAACGCACCACTTAGCCTTTTTTTCCTCTTTTTTCTGCTCAGCTTTCCTGACACGCTGCCTCCCATCCGAGTTAATCTCATGCATTTCTCGGCACCTGTTACCTGCACATCATAACACGTACCCGCGATCATATCCAACAAACAAAAGTATGCATAAAATTACTCAAATTTTGCAGTCATGTTCTATAAATCTCTGCCTAGTATCAGGTGGAAAATAAGCTGAAAATGACCAAACTCAACTCTCACAGGGTTAAAACCAATGGTAAAAAGACGTCCCAGACTAATACATTTTCAAGCTGTCAAAATACCCCCACACTAACTTCTGCTCGTCCCGAGCAGACCCTTGCATACTGTCTTGCAGACCCATTTTTGCATACTTTAATTGCATACTTCCCCTTTTTCACAGATTCAAGACATAGACCAAAACACTCAATAGATGACTGACTCAGATACAGAATATACACATACTGACTCAAGACACAGCTAAATTTTATTATTATTTTTTATGAAATTGGGCAACCTCTCTATCATAAACTGAAATCATCAAATCCTCACAAGCTTATTTCGAAATTCCACAACACGCAACAAGAAATGATATAAACTGATCCTGTGCACAAACTCACTAAGGTATCCCCAAACATCCACCAAACCAACCAAGATAAAGCACGTCTTTTGACTTAGAGGGTCCAGGCATCTACAGTCAACAGATAAATTTTCTTCGCCAAGTCATTTGAGGTTTTCAGACCCTCTTAGCCGTTATTGCGTTTGATTTGCAAATTGTCCCATTGCTGGGAGACACAACTCCTGTGTAATACGGCTTGACTTTAATTTCCATCTTAAGCTCTAAATTGGATTGAATCCGAATTTTCCATGTGAATGGAAGCACATTATGTTGTTTCTCCTTTAAGCACAAAATATTATTCATTTATTTTTTCGAATTGTTTTTTTTTTAAATAAACACCTCTGTTTTTTACAACTGCGCAGTAGAGCTTTAAGAGTGCGGGCTTTTTAGGATTTTCTCTTGGAACCACCTTAAGGGATGGTGGTGTACATTCCCCAACTTCGCCTAGGCCAAAGACTTGTACCACATAAAACCGACTCTACACGAAGGTCCACCCCAGATTCCAAGAATCCACCAGTTTCCACGGGAAACAGAATATTCAATTATCTAAGGACCAAATCTGCCTAGCACACTAGAGAAGTCAAAAGCGTGCCTGTTATCTACTTTCCACATTCCTGAATACCCGGGATAGCCTGTCGTGAGAATTGTGCACAAAATACTAAAATTTGAATTATCCCTGCTACGGTGCTTCCTACTCTCATAAGCTCTTTCATTGGATTCTCTTCAGTTTCTAGGTCCTAAGTTGCCCTTTCTCAAAAGTTTTTTTAATTTATTTATTTATTATTTTTTTTATATGATTTTTTTTTTATATATATATCATGCAAGGTCAGAAAGGTTGATGGGTAGACTCAACATAAAAAACGTGCTGACTCAAAAAATGAAAATAAAATGAAAAATAAAATTGACAAAAATATGCTGACATGGCTATGCAGGAGGACACGATTCCCCACCCCCACACTAGAGGTGGCGCGTCCTCGCGACTCTACTGATCTGGTCTGTAACTAGAATCTGTGTTCTCCGGAGTAGACTGGTCAGTCGGCTCGGGAGATGGTGAAGGGGTTCGCCCTCTGGCGCGTTTCCTCGCAGCATCGCGTGCTGCGGCAGCGGTACCAGCGTGGCTGGCACCGGGATGGGCACTGCTGGCCCCTGGGTCTGCATGCTCTCTCCTAGGTGGGTACTGGGTACCGGGTCTGCCGGGGTCACCTACAATGTCTGCATGTTCAGGGCTCGGTGTGGGGTCATGGCCAGAGAAGCTATCATATGGCCGGCTATCCTCCATTGTCCAGCTGGGACAATTATCACTCGAATAGCGGTCCGGGAAATTAAACCTCTTACCACGCATGTTGCTCTGAATTTCAGCGAGTGCCGCCTCATGAGCTCTCATTGCGGCTGTGTGAGCGTGGTATATATGCTTCTGGGTCTTGAACAATTTTCCAAGACCCCTGGCCATTTTCTTGACCGTCCTTACCAGGTAGTTCTGTACTTTTTCTTGGGCCTTAATTTTCTTTCTGACCCATTCCTCATGCTCAGTCCTCTCCAGGCGCCCAAAAGAGCTACGCCTGGCCCCTCTGCTGGACTGCCCCAAGTCAGGGTCGGCCTGCCTGTGTTCACTGGAACTGGCAGATCGGGGCAGTTGGAAGGGACCTGGTAAGGCTGGAAAACCCCCATCACCGGGAGGAGGTGGTGGTGGCATGCCAACACCCCCACCCTGAGGTGGAACATCATCATCATCATCGTCCACTTGGACAAACTCTGGAGGCCCGTGCACGGCCTCATGCAACGCACATCTCATGTTTTTGTACTTTCGTACCTGAATTGGTCGAATATCTCTCAGGTCGCCAGGAATGACCACCAGATAATCCTGTGCCATTTTCGTTAACATCCCCAGGAGACCCAAACCCTTCTTGCTGTGAGTCTCTCTTCGTTCCCGGAAAAACTCACAAATAATCTCCGGGAGGCTGACAGGCTCTCGGGCCATCAGACAGTAGACCAACAGGGCAATATTATAATCAATGCGGGTAAAGTGTTTTATACCCACAACTCTGTTGTTCACCCACTCGGTCCACCATCTCGCCTCTCGAATCAGGTAGGTCGCAGGGAGTTTCCGGTAGGAAGGACTCCGTTCAGGGTAGTACCAAGCAGCGCCTGGTACACCAGCACACAGGGTGGTCAAGATCTGCTCACTCAGCTGTTCAGATGGATGACGCCTCAGTTCCTGAAACTGACAGTCATCCAACACTAACTCCAGACCCAGACTCTCTCGGATACTCTCTGGGGTGATTCGAATCCATCTCTTTCTGCAGTAAATCCAGTCAATTGACTGGGCTTCACTGTTCATGCACTGCAGGAGATTGCTGTAAATCTCCTTAGCCAGCACAGAACTGGCCTTGCAGATTGGTAAAACCAGAAAACAAATCCCCAAAATGATCCTGCCCAGTATAGTTGAACAGTTCATCCCCCATTGCTACTCTATCACGGGGAAAGGTCCTCTCAGCAGGTATGTCATACCGAATCTTTTTGTCTTGCAGAAAGAAACGGTGAGCCTCCATGTTAACAAACATATGGTCGCAGAAATGGTCAACCCTAAGCAATCGGCAGTCTATGATGTTCAAAGGTGCAATCGCCCTATCAGGCCTCATGTAAGGAATATCCTCATCCATTTTAAGATTCAAACAGTAAAAAAAATGAAAATATTCAAAGAGAATGAAAAGATAGAACCTGACTACCCGGAGTGAATCTTACGGGTACATATCTGGAAATTTCTCTCTGAAGTGGATCTGTCGGTGTTTGGATCGGATGAGTTTGACCACCCCCACACTGTTCCTGACCTTCTGTTGGTCCTGCGGTGGTCGTCGGAGGTTGCTGGCGGCAGACTGCTCTGGCGGCTGCTAGGGCAGAGAGAATTTCTAGAGAGAGAGTTGAAAACTGGATGACTTGGGTGAAAATGAGTCACTGTCATCCGTACAGTATATATAGGCAAACTTTCAGAAATTGCAGAATGGCCCCAAAATTTCAAAATTTTTCAAATTTTTCCGAAATTTCTGATCCCGCTCAAATGTGCGTTTGAACGCAGCTTTTGCGTTTGAACGCACAGCTTAAACTTTTCTGGAAATTTTGAAGATCGTATGATCTGCGTTTGAACGCACAGCGTGCGTTTGAACGCAATGCTTGAAGGTCCATGAATTTTCTGGGTTTGTTGAGTTGCGTTTGAACGCACATGAGTTGCGTTTGAACGCAATGCTTATCTTCTGCAATCTCTCTGATGAGCTGCGTTTGAACGCACATGAGTTGCGTTTGAACGCACTCCTTTGTCTCTAGAAATTCTCTGCTGATTGGGCCTGCGTTTGAATGCAGGATCTGCGTCTAAACGCACGTCCTTAGATTTTTCCACCTCATCTCTGTCTTCTTGCGTTTGAACGCACATGCGTTGCGTTTAAACGCACCACTTGGTGGCTGGAAATTTTTACTGCGTGATCTGCGTTTGAACGCAGCTTTCCTGCGTTTGAACGCACAAGTGTTAACCGTTTCCAGTGCTTCTTCTGTCGTTGGTGGGGCTGCGTTTGAACGCAGGGTGTCTGCGTTTGAACGCACACGTGCGTTTGAACGCATGTCTCCTGCGTTTGAACGCACTCCTCCGATTCCTGAAACACTGAGTTCAACATTAAATCCCTCTTTCTCACTTTTATCTCAAATTATGAACATTGTAAAAATTATATAAAAACAACTAATCTATGTTGGGTTGCCTCCCAACCAGCGCTTGTGATTTACAGTAGACAGCCCGACTTTGTTACCTCTGCTGTAATCACGGAAGTTCGAGGTAGAGTGCCTCTACCTCCATGATCTCCTGAGGATCCCTGTATGGCTTGACTCTGTTCCCATTCACCTTGAAAACTGTATTATCCCTCGGGTTCTCCAGCTCCACCACTCCCCATGATGTAATGTCCTTCACAATAAATGGTCCAGACCATCTTGAGCGCAGCTTCCCTGGATAGAATTTCATCCTTGAATTGTAGAGGAGAACCTTCTGCCCGATTTCTATCTTCTTTGGTAGAATGCGGTTGTCATGCCACTTCTTTGTTTTCTCTTTATAAATTTTGGCACTCTCATATGCAGTTTTACGGAATTCCTCCAGTTCAAGGAGTGCCATCTTTCGTTTGTTTCCTGATAAACTGTGATCCATATTCAGCTGCTTGATTGCCCAGTATGCTTTGTGCTCCAATTCTACTGGTAAGTGACATGCTTTTCCAAACACCAGCTGGTACGGGGACATCCCCAGTGGGGTTTTATAAGCAGTTCTGTATGCCCAAAGCGCATCATCCAGCTTTAACGACCAGTCCTTGCGTCCAGGATTCACAGTTTTTTCCAGTATGCTCTTTATCTCTCTGTTGGACACCTCTGCTTGCCCGTTTGCTTGAGGGTGATAAGGCAGTGATACCTTATGGATAGACACCCCGTACTGCTTTAGAACCTTGGCAAAGACTTTATTGATAAAATGAGAACCTTCATTACTGACCATGGCCCTCGGTGTTCCAAATCAGGTAAAGATGTTACGTTTGAGGAACCTTTCCACGACTGACGCATCGTTCTTCTGACAGGCTGTTGCTTCCACCCATTTTGACACGTAATCTACTGCCAACAAGATGTAGAGATTTCCCAGAGACGAAGGGAAAGGACCCATAAAATCAATACCCCAAACGTCAAAAGGCTCGACTTCCTGCCAAAGTGTCATGGGCATTTCATTCCGCTGGGAGATATTTCCTGTCCGTTGGCAGCGATCACAACTCTGCGCATAATCATGGCAGTCCTTGAAAACTGTTGGCCAGAAAAATCCTGACTGCAGCACCTTATGAGCTGTTCTCGGTCCGCTGAAGTGTCCCCCACACTGTGCTGAGTGGCAGTGCTGAATTACCTCCAAAATTTCGTGACATGGAATACATCGACGGAGAATATTGTCTGCCCCTTGCTTGAATAGATAGGGATCGTCCCAGAAATATTGCCTGCAGTCTGAAATAAATTTCTTTTTCTGCCAAGGGGTGATGTCTTCAGGGAGTGCTCCATTGACCAAATAATTGGCTATGGCATAGTATCAGGGTCGTCTATTGGTCTTGATTTTCATAATATGTTCATCCGGAAAATTTTCTTGAATGGGCACCACTTCTTCTGTAGGCTTTTCCAGACGAGATAGATGATCAGCTACCACATTTTCAACTCCCTTTTTATCCCTGATTTCGACATCAAATTCCTGCATCAGCAGAATCCAACGCAGCAGCCTTGGCTTTGCGTCCTTCTTCTCCAGTAAGTATTTCAGTGCACTGTGATCTGTAAAAATAATGACTTTAGAGCCTACCAGGTACGATCTGAATTTATCCAGGGCAAAAACGACTGCCAGCAGCTCCTTCTCTGTAGTCCCATAATTAATCTGTGCCTCATTCAGGACCCTGCTGGCATAGTAGATGACGATGCACACCTTGTCCTTCCGCTGTCCCAGTACCGCGCCCACAGCGTAATCACTGGCGTCGCACATCAGCTCGAACGGGAGGGTCCAGTCTGGTGTTGTGATAATGGGTGCAGTCGTCAGCCTTTCTTTAAGCACGTAAAAAGCTTCTTTGCAGGCTTCATCAAATACGAAGGGAACATATTTTCCCAACAAATTACATAGTGGCTTTGTAATTTTTGAGAAATCTTTAATAAACCTTCTGTAAAATCCTGCGTGGCCCAAAAAGCTCTTGATTGCCTTCACTGTGGTTGGATACGGCAGCTGCTTGATCACCTCTATTTTTGCCCTGTCTACTTCCAGCCCTTTACTGGAAATCCTGTGTCCCAGCACTATTCCTTCAGTAACCATGAAGTGGCATTTTTCCCAGTTGAGTACCAGGTTTGTTTTTCTGCAGCGAATCAGAACTCTGGCCAAATGGTATAAACAATCTTCGAAGCTGTCTCCGAATAACGAAAAATCGTCCATGAAAACTTCCAAATTTTTCTCTATCATATCAGAGAAAATAGCCATCATACATCTCTGGAATGTTGCTGGAGCATTGCACAATCCAAATGGCATTCGTCTAAAGGCGAACGTTCCGTATGGGCAAGTGAACGTCGTCTTTTCCTGGTCTTCTGGATTTATATAGATCTGGTTGTAGCCAGAGTACTCGTCAAGAAAGCAGTAATAAGCATGGTGCGCTAGTCTGTCCAACATCTGGTCCATGAATGGCAGCGGAAAGTGGTCTTTCAGTGTGGCATCGTTCAGCTTCCGATAGTCCATACAGATTCGCCAGCCAGTGACAGTTCGCTGGGCGATCTGTTCCTGATCAGCATTCTGTACTACTGTAATACCCCCTTTTTTCGGTACACACTGGACAGGACTCACCCAGGTGCTGTCTGATATGGGGTATATAATTCCTACTTCTAGCCACTTCATGACCTCTTTACGTACCACATCTTTCATAATTGGGTTTAGTCTTCGTTGAGGCTGGATAACTGGCTTCTTTCCTTCTTCGATTCTTATTTTGTGCATGCAATAATCAGGACTGATTCCCTTCAGGTCGGCAATTGTCCATCCTATGGCTTCTTTATGCTCTCGGAGTACCTCCAGTAGCTTTTGTTCCTGTTCCTGAGATAAAAGAGAAGAAACAATTACCGGCAGGGTATTATTTTCACCAATAAAAGCGTACCTGAGGTGGTCTGGCAATTGTTTTAATTCCAGGGCTGGTGGTTCCTGGAGTGACGGGACCAGTGTCATTTTCTGCTCGCCTCCTTCATCCCTGTATAGCTTGACCCAGCTTTCTGTTCCCATGATCTGCTGTTGCTCTTCTGTTTCCTCTGGATACATGTCTTCAAATTCCTCCCATAAATCTTCTATTTCATCGCTTTCCAGATCATCAATTACCTCTACTGCAAAACAGTTTTCATGCCCATAATGATCGGGAAGCTGGAGAGATTTGAAAACATTGAATTTCACTTTTTCTTCATTGATTTGCATGGACAGCTCCCCACTTTTGCAGTTAATAATGGCTTCACCAGTCGCCAGGAAAGGTCTGCCCAGGATTAGCGGGACCTCTCCGGCCTCCATATCCAGTATCACAAAATCTGCTGGAAAAATAAGCTCTCCCACTTTCACCAGGATATCTTCAATTACTCCATAGGCATGTTTCACAGATCTGTCAGCCATTTGAAGCATAATTCTTGTTGGACGTGGTTCTCCGACTCCTAGGCTTTTGAAGATGGTCAGTGGCATCAGGTTGATGCTGGCACCCAAGTCGCATAAGGCTTTTCCTGTGTATGCACTGCCCAGGGTTACTGGAATAACAAAGCTGCCAGGGTCTTTCTTTTTCAGTGGTAGACCATTTTTTACACAACTGCTCGCTTCTGCCGTCAGATTCACTGTTTCGAAGTCACTCATTCGCCTTCTACCATACAAGATGTCTTTGAGAAATTTCGCATAAGTAGGCATTTTGGCAAGTGCTTCAGCAAAAGGTATGTTTATCTGTAATTGCTTGAATACTTCCAGAAATCTGGCGTAGTCTTTGCTGTCATCTCTCTTACGTGTTTTCAGAGGGTAAGGGACCTCCTTAGAAATTGGCACTGTCTCTGGATTACCCTCATTCGTCTGCTCTGCTTCCTGCTCGACCGAACCCCTTTTCTGAGGGTTAGCGGTTGAACTGTCTTCCCGGTCAATCATTTCCTGTTCAATAATATTTGACTTTTCTGCGCGTGCATGACTGGGATACGGTGGATCCTGCAGTGCAATTCCACTCCGAGTTGTGATAGCATTGATTTGAGCGCGTGGATTGTTCACTGTGTTTGATGGTAAATTCCCTGGGGCTCGTTCTGCCTGGTTCTGTGCAAGCTGTCCATTCTGTACTTCCAAGTTGCGGATAGCAATCTTCATCTGGCTTACATCAGCAGTTAATGAGCCCATCTGCGCGAATCTAGTTTCCCACTACTTATTGAATTTCTCCATATAGGACTCAAAATGTTGCTGTGACAGATTTAGCTGTGGTGCTGCTTGTGCGGGCTGCGCTGGAGCTGTCTGTTGTGCCAGTGGCCTGTGCTGGAATCCTGGTGCATATACTGCTGCATTGGGATTTCCGTAGCGAAACCCTGGATGATCACGTGTGCCTGGTCTGTAGCGACTAGGATCCCACTGCTGCTGCACATAGTTGGCATCTTCGGTCTGAAGCTCCAGAATTGCTGCGTCAAAGTCAGGTTCATCTACTGATGCCACCGGCTTCTTTTCTGTATAAACCTTCTTGACTAAGTCCTGTACCAATTTCGTGAGATTGTCAATCCTGTCATCAACCACTGGTTCTGCTACTGCTGTGAGCCTGCGGTCATCAAACAGGCGAGTATCCTGTTTGGCTAATTGCTTCATCAGTTCGTATGCTCCATCCTTATCCACATGGTATAAAAAGTTACCCCCAGCTTCCCTATCAATCCTGTCTGCATTCTCCCTGTCAAGTGCATGGTAGAATACCTGCAGAATTTTCGCGTCCCCGAAGCCGTGATTGGGGCATTTTTTAACGAGTCTCATCAACCTGTCCCATGCGTCTACCACTGTCTCCCCCATCTGCTGTTTGAAAGATAAAATCTCACTCTGCAGTTTGATAACGCGAGATGCAGGGTAGAATTTTGCCAAGAAATCAGCAACACACCCCTCCCAGGTAGTGATAGACCTCGGTGGTCTTGCCTCCAGCCAATCTTTTGCTGTTCCGAACAAACAGTATGGGAATAAAATCAGCTTTAGCGTGTCCGCTTCGACTCCTCTATACTTAATCTTGTTGCAGTAATCCTCAAATTTTCCAAGGAAGTCGTTTGGATCTTCATCTGCCTTCCCATTAAAAGGACAATGAGTCTGGGCGGTCTGAATGGTAGATGATTTCAGGTCGAAGTGCTCTGCTGTAATGGGAGGCACTACAATAGCTGGTTGATGTCCTCCGGTTGGGACTTCAAAGTTTTCGACTAACGCCCTTCCAGACCTGTTATAAGTCCTCTGATTGTTCCTGGCAGCAAAGCATGCTGCTATCAGCTCTTCAATGTAAAGAGCCATCTGTGCTGGAGTACGTTGCTGCTGTCCTGTCGGTGTTCCTGTTTCAGTTGTGGTGTCTTCTCCGTGCTCAGACATCGCGGCTCGGTGTCTGCGTCTTTGCTCTCTGAAAAGTTTTTCGGGATCTTCGAGTGGTGATACCAGTTTGCCGGGCAATCTAGGCATAAACTAGAATATCCTGAAAATCAGATTTCAAGAGCAGTAAGTCGAAAGAAAGTAACTGTAAAAATAAAAGAAAAAAAAAACTCTGAGACTTATTCTAATGTCTCTTTAACAAAAACTGTAACCGTTCCCCGGCAACGGCGCCAAAAACTTGACAGCGTAAACCTATCTGCTTTTTCGCAAGTGTACGATCAAGTAATATAGAGTATGTAATTGTGACTCTGGTTGTCGAACCCTCGAGAACAGTTTAAGTTGTTGTTAATTAGAACTAGAATTAGACACAAAGTTTGTAAAAAGGAGGAAGGTTGGGATTTGACTCTACTAAATTGCAGTAAATAAAACAGTATTTATAAAAGCTTATTTTATTTTTCTGTTGAATATTTTGCAGAAATTATTGTAGTTGTAAAAGTTGATAATTCTAAGAATCTAGGTTCCAGGATCCCCTAGGGTTACTCTCCAGTTTTCATAGTATATTCGATTTCAGAAACACACAATGGTTTTGTTTATGCCAGTATACCAATAGTACAATCTCCTCTCGGTCTCATGCACCTATCACTCTCCTGCAGATTTTCGGGTCCTCTCGGTCCTCCTAAATCTGCAGGTTCGTTCTAAGTCTGCTAGGGTTACAGGTTCTCCTCTCGGTCTCCCCCTAAACGTCTAACAGTTGGTCTAATGCTTATGGGCTAGTCCCCTGATTCTCTTCACCTCTCGGTCCATCAAGGCAGAGTACTAAATCCTGTCTTTTCTTCCTAACTTTCACTGGTCACTCTCGTGCACCAGATCCTGTCTGTAACACTCCTGGGTGATCAAGCCATTCATGTATGTAAATAATAATCAAAGACAGAATAATAAACAATCCATCCTGTATTAAGGCTTAGCTAGCCATGCATCTGAAAATCAAACAACCAAGTCTGCTGAATTCATAAACCCTAGGTTCAGCGAGAACCTAGGCAAAAGGTCTAGCTAGCTTGCATTATTGAAAAGCAACGTTTCATAAAGAGAGAAAAGATCAAACTAGTTATTGCTGAAATACTGGAAAACTGCTCCACTCCTGCTCTGCTCCAACCCTGGCTGCTGAGAAACTGGCTGCTGTGATGATGATGATAGATGTGTGAGTGTGTATGCGTAACCCTAATTCAGTGCTGGGACACCTCCTTTTATACTGCCACAGTCTCCAAAACTGATGCACGAAATTCCTGTTTTACCCCCGAAAAGACCCGTCCTGGAAGCTTCTGGAAACCTTCTGTGCGTTCGAACGCAACTTTCCTGCGTTCAAACGCAGTGCGTCTGAACGCACACAACCTGCGTTTGAACGCAGGCCTTAACCATTTTTCTTCCTCTGGCTTCTGACTTCTGGACACGTGCGTTTGAACGCAGCTCGCCTGCGTTTGAACGCACCCCTTGGCCTTTTTCTTCTTCTGAGTGTTGAGTCCTGCGTTTGAACGCAAGAAGTGCGTTCGAACGCACCCCTTAACTTTTCAGCACTTCGGCCTCTGAACCCTGCGTTTGAACGCAGACTGCCTGCGTCTGAACGCAGGACTTAGCCAACTTCCTGCCATTTTCCTGCTGCTCCAATCTTGTGCGTCTGAACGCAGGTACCCTGCGTTTGAACGCACCACTTAGCCTTTTTTTCCTCTTTTTTCTGCTCAGCTTTCCTGACACGCTGCCTCCCATCCGAGTTAATCTCATGCATTTCTCGGCACCTGTTACCTGCACATCATAACACGTACCCGCGATCATATCCAACAAACAAAAGTATGCATAAAATTACTCAAATTTTGCAGTCATGTTCTATAAATCTCTGCCTAGTATCAGGTGGAAAATAAGCTGAAAATGACCAAACTCAACTCTCACAGGGTTAAAACCAATGGTAAAAAGACGTCCCAGACTAATACATTTTCAAGCTGTCAACAACGTAGATCCTCCCCACGTGAGGGTGCTACGGTATGCTACGAAGTAGGATTCAACCCACACTCGAGCCAGCTCCTACAAGCGTCACGCCGGTTGTAGGACTTGTGAACCGTCACGAAGCGTTGTTGCCCAAATATATAAGAAAGTACTCAAGTACCATATATATAATGTGTATATTGGAGAGTCACAAACACATATTTTCTCTCATGTCACCATGTTATAGTTCTTATTTTTCCCATCCATCATCTCCACACAAAATGGTGCAAGTATATATACACGTTCATAACAAATAGTAACTCCCTAGTAATAATATTAGTATTATGACCATAGTTAATACCACCCACTAATTCTAATTTACACCAAATATTTCATATTGAATACCCCAATAATACGGGAGTTACAAATAGGTAGTAACCAACATCTTTAATACTATTTCGAAATATAATTATAATAGTAATTTATAATAAAGTTTTGGAATTTTCTCAAAAATCCCTTACACTGTTGTCGTTGAGATACCTTATGAATCCGTCATGATTTGATTGAATGTTCAGTGTATCCAATTTGTATTTATTTGCATGTCAATAACTAACCAGAATATGAACGCGGTGTCCAGAAGGTTTGTTCTAAATTTTACTTTCTTCGTCAGTCTTTGCTGATTCCTATCACACATTTTTCCTACTGCTTATAAGTTCATTGAAATACATCCAACTGCAGTGCGCATATTGATTACCTATTGTTACGAAATTGATACTTCTATTTCTATTCAGATGGAAGTTGAAGAGCTAATCTGAAACTATACTTACTCTCTCAGTAGTTTAAATTTAATTATCTTATAATTATCTCAGTAGTTTAACTTTGTTAGCAACCTCGCATATTAGGGAGTCAGATTGAATATCATTACTTTCCTCTATTGACAAAATGAAAACATAAGCACAAGTGTTTAAAGTCCATACTATTCTTACTAAAAAGACTCGTGCAAGCCACGTGTGTAATCACGTCCAAAAATTAATGGCGGCGACTAATGGGTACAAATTTGCATGATTTTCGAAACTATGGTATCGTGACTGCACCATTTTAAAGTTTTATTACGAAATACACGGTTAAAATAAACTAGGTGTATCTCTGGTGCAATTTTGTCAAACAAAATAAAAATTTATTCACAAAATATAAAGTCCAATGAAAGATAAGGTGGAATTGAAAAGAATATTTTTTTTAGGGAACAATTTCATTAAAGCATGTCAGAAAGACCGCACAAATCAATCTCAAGTACATCTTTTGCCCACTCTGGCGGACGGGTGTAAAGATATACTGAGGATAAGAGAACGAACGCCTAGCAAACAAATCAACTACTCTATTACAGTGGCGTGGAATATATTTAAAAACGACATCTGAAAAGAAAGAACATAGCTCTAAGCATTTCACACTGTAGACATTAAATATGCGCTAGAATTTCCGGGTGAGCCTCTGCCTTGCCGCCACTCCGTTAGTGTCTCAATGCTGAGATGGGAATCCGATTCAACTATAATGCAACACCTAGCCGATCTAGCCATTTCCAGTCCATTTAGAATTCCCCATCATCTCATCGTCATTACTGAGGAGTTGATCGGGATCCTCTCATATCTGTCAGCCACGAACTCGCCTAGGTGATCCCTTATCACAGTGCCCGAACCAGCTATTCCTACCTCAACCTTCGTTGCGATGTCTGTGTTCACCGTGAGCCATTCTTCTCGCGGAGGGTTCCATTTGGTTGGCTCCTGGGTCGCCTCGCTAGTTTCTGGCGGAGAACCCTTGAAGGCTATGAAGAAGAACTTTGCACGTTTCACTATTTCCTCTGCAGTGTAGGGGACTTGGTTAAAGCGAAAGTTGTTCCTACAAAACTATATGCACCATATCATAATAGACCATCTCTCTCGAAACTCTTTTCTGCCTTTCGAAAAAATATGTTCAATCCATACGCCCACTGAATTTCTCCTTGATTCTAGAAAATCCGAACCAAAAATTTCAGTCTAGACCCGAGTAGCAACCGAGCATCGCAAGAAGATATGGTCGGCCGTTTCAACCCCATTGTTGCATCCACATCACGCCATTGAGAAAGAAATCCCCCTACTTCTTATATTGGCTGATGCGGGGAGGGTGTTGGTCCACACTCGCCACACATGGTGCAAAACTTTCTTTGGCACTGCCACCTTTCAGAGATTTTTGAGACAAACATTAGAGTTACCCGTAGACGACTCTGGACGCCCAAGAACTTCATCTATCAACACCTTGTATCCTGAGGCCGTTGTGTAGGTACCATGCTGCGTATAACTCCATTTAAAGCTATCCCGGGACATTGGCAGTGATGGGAATTGCTAGAATATCCTCTATGTCTACATCCCAAAGGTAAGTCCGTAGTCGTCTAATATTCCATTCGCCATTTTGAACACAGTGGGAAACCTGCATACTGGCATGACTGGTACTATGCGTGATGACCTTAGAGTGAAAGCCTCTATGGACCTACCGATCCTTGAACAGATTTACTTGTTTGCCGCTGCCTACTTGCCACTCCAGCCCCCATTTCAAAAGTTCGCGTCCAGCAAGAATGCTACGACATGCGAAGGAAATTTGAGATTTGGGACAATTATGTAGAAAATTACCTTGTCTGAAATATTTTTCCATAAAAACTCGACTCAATAGACTTTGAGGGTGGAACATAATCCTCCATGCTTTCTTACCTAAAAGGGCAATATTAAATTGCTGAAAGTCTTTGAATCCAAGCCCCCCTTCTTCCTTGTGCTTCTTCAGAAGTTACCAGTTTGCCCAATGCATTTTTCTCTTCAAATCTGAATCACCCCACCAGAATTGTCTGATAAGCTTTTCAATATCCTTGCAAATGCCAATTGAAAAGAATCTAGAGGCAAAATATAAACCCTTTGAGTGGGTTTGGTATAATTTATTTCCCGCTTTTTAATTCACTATGAATTTTTAATGTGTTCTGAACTTTTTTAAAAAAATTGGTATGATTTTTGTGTGTCGACTTTTGGATTCTCGCTTTTGACCTTATTGGTTAAAATGAATTTTAAAAAAAGTTAGGTTTCACAAGCTTTTTTTGGACTTTTTCCTTCTTAAACAACGAAATGATCAATTTACCCATGTTTTTTTGTATTAACATGCTAAGAAAACTAATTCGACCTACCATAATTTATTAGTAGATACAAAGAATATACAATAATAATTTCTACTAAACAAATGCATCATTATTTTCACTAATTTTGGTGTCACGGATTTTTTTCACAAAAACTAAAAGGTCGACTTAAAAGCCCCAAAATTCATAATAAACCCACTCAAACTTCGCCTTTATCTTTGTGTTCCTTTGATTTCTACTGGCCTACAAATCTGACTACCAACACTTACTTGATGAAGTTTTTAATAAGATGCGTTCTTGGAAATTAAACTTTCTCAATTTAGCGGGTAGAACGATTTTGTCATAACCTGAGTATCGCGAGCTAAGACGATTCAAACACGAAAAAAGAAGAACATAAGGTATAACATGGTTAACTGGTGATTAGCAACCTACCTCCACGACCCAAAAATCCAATTTTATCGAGAGAACACACACGAATACAAGCCCTGCATGTAAATGCACGACCTAGATCTTGTATACAGACATATGTGACCGACTTGCTGCCCAGGACATACCAAAAATGACCCTAGAACGAACTACGAAACAACTACACCGACCCAACCCAGAGCCCTAGCACCTTTTGCATGAAACGTCAGCCCAATCGCACGAAAGGCATTCGTGCGAAGGCTGTTCCCATTCGCACAAATGGGCAATGTGTTTAAGCTGCTTCATGTGTCGTCTGTTGGTCCGTATCTTTGTCTTGCTTCGTCTCTAACTCCTCGCCAAGCTTCCGCAGTCCATTCAAGGCACATTCTAACAAAAATCCACCTTGCCTTGAATCCCATCTTTCTCTTGTTCTTTGAATTAGCTGATTCCCACCAATTCCACAAATTGCTCTAACTACGCAAGTTCCTGCAACGAGTGCCCCCATCGATGCTCAACTCCCGTTGAGTTCCTGAAATCGAAACTCTATGGATGCTCCAATCCAGGTCGAGTTCCTGCGATCAAATCCCCTGTTTGTTGTTCCCAATCCCACCGAGCTCGTGCATCAAAGCCCCCAATACGTTGCTCTAATTTCCAACGAATTCTTGCAATGTTTTGCGAAACTGCTTCAATTCCCATAGAATCCTTGCAATATTGCCCCCTTGCACGCCTCATACGCCCCCTTGCACGCCTCTTGCGTTATGTGCCCCTCGTCAGAGAATCCGCCTCCTCGTCAAGAGCAGGGCTTCATGCCCCCAACGGGTCCTAGAGAATGAAGTGATCCTCTGAAGACCGCGCGTGCAGCTAGATCTGCACATGCCTTTGCCTTCGGGCACTTCCTCTTCCAATGATGATTCTCTTTACACAAAGCACAAACGTTGTTTGGTAATTTAGAACCCTTGTTCTTCCTCTTACCATAACCTCCTTTGGATGCCATGAATGTGCCGGAAAACGGAACGTCTGAAGCTCCATCCAACCCGTCATTGTTCTTCCTCTTCCAAGGTTATAGTTTGTTTCTAGCAGACTTCATTGTGGCAAGATGGGCCGACCCACGTGCCAATTGGGCACGGCCCACCCCGGCACGCTCTAAACACTGTTGGGTTTTGACGTAGGTAACGCAGCGGAATAACAAAATTAATCCTACTCAAAGCCCACCAAGGATCACAGGAAGAGACATCATAACATGATTAAGGACATAGAAGATGTGTACCTTTTGATTTGTGAGATCACACGAAGAATGATGTCCTCGTCTCTACGGTTGATCCACGTCTAGAGGTGAGATCTAGATTCTTCCTTCAATCAAGTGCTAGCTTGAACCTTGGAGGAAGAGGGATGAAGATCAAAGCAACAAATCACCAAAGGCACAAGAGAGGGGCGGCCTCTCTTTGCCGTCGGGTAGGGGGCGGACGGGTGGCTAGGGTTTCGGCCCTAGCACCTTGTCTTGCTCTCTCTTTTGCTCTCTCCCACTTTTGTGTTATGACTAATAATAACTCATTTTTGGGAAGGAAGCTAGAGCCTCCTTTATATACTCCAACAACTCCTTGTTGTTTCCATAAAAGAGTTTCCTAATTCTAGATGAACTAGAATTATTCCCTTCCTTGCAAATTAGTCCTACTAAGTTTGCAAGGTGTTGCACAATGATCCTTCTATTAATTAATCCATATTAATTAATCCCAAATCTAGCTCTACTCTATTTGACGTGTGACCCCATAGGTTTCTATATAGTTGGTAGTAACTATTACTAACATGGAGCGGTGTCTAGCAACACATCCATGCAACCCAACCAATAGAAATAGTCAGTGATCCCGACAAACCTTTGTGCCCAATATGTCATATTGCATTATCCCTTTGTCTCCATATCCGGATTGGACACGAGACATAAATAGTCACACTCGTATATCCAATCCATAGTTCCTCGATCCTGGGAATATGCTTATACTTGCAGATAACATTAATATCTCTATATTAATTTATCTGAGTCTGGCCAGACATTCAATAAGCCTCATCCCTCGAGTGGCCGTGGACATTTACCCCCATTATGTGGGAGGGACAAATCCTATCTACATCACTACGATCTCTAAGCTTGTTTCCTATCACGCCCGATAGCCACCTTTATGATTACCCAGTCACGGTGTAACGTTTGATGACATCAAAGCGCAATATTTCACAACTAGAGTATCTAGTGACTTCAAGTCCAAGGATTGCAATAATATTAGCACTACGAAAAGCAATTGTGACTTCACATAATCTAATGTATCCTTTTCGTCGTGGGTCATCCAGTATGCCATTACTCCTAATGCATACCCATGTGTTGGATCATGATATCTCCATATCAATCCAACCCCATACTAGTCTATAGATGATTGTCCCATTAATCATTATAATTGACTAGGGATATTTAAGAATATAACACCTTATATTCTAAGGACTTCATTCATGTTAGCATATCTCCATATCGATAACATAATGAATCGTAAATCCATATATTTGTCACAATTAATTGATTGCCTCTAGGGCACAATTCCAACAAACACGGCCTGCTCAAAGGCGTGCCTAGCCTGTGGCACACACGTGTCATGTTCCTCCCTTAGCCAACCCCCACCCCCCGGGTCGTGCACAACCCGCACAAACACGGCCCCTCTAACACGACCTGTGCACGCCCCCCCCCCCCCCCCCCCTAAAACTCGACACGTGCCGAGTTTCTAAAATTTTTGACTCGGGCACAAACTGACCTGCCCTACCCATGTGCACGGCCCGGCCCCAGCCCGCTCTAAACCTGGCCCATCCCGGCCCACTGCCACCATGAAGCAGTCTTCACAAACCCCTCATACAATGGTGGCAGCGACACAACAAGATTAATGCGGCATCCTCATCCCTCATTGTCGCGCCAATATCTCGTAACTCGAGCAAAATATAATTTGGACGATCTAAGTGATCTCTAAGATTCGTACCTTTCGTCATTCGTAGACCAAACATCAGCTGCTACAACATCAACTTGTTGGTGAGAGATTTCGTCTTGTAGTTGTTCTCCAACTTGACCCATAGCCCTTCACTTTTCTCTTGATCTGCAAGACTCAACATGATCGTTGTGTGCGCCCTTTCTTTCATCGTCTCGTACCCTGCGGTGGTTGTAATAGCTCCCTTCTTATCTGTCGCCAATGGCAACCGAAGACATAGTTGCTTCAACAATGAATGCATCTTGATCTGCCACAGATTGGAGCTTTTTTTCCTCTCCGTAAACTTGTCGATTTTGATCATACCCCCGGACTTCGTCTCCTCAGCTCCGGTTACCCCTGAGATCATGCTCTCCACCTTGATCGCGAAAAACCTAACTTCGAAGTTTACCCGATTGCGAAAGCCGAAACTCTTAGCTCCACCTTGAGTTTGAATCAAATAAACCATAATAGTGCTCTTCACCCCTTCTTTAAATTGCAACATGTTAATTGAGCCTAATTAGTATTTATACAATATTCATACTTTTGGTTAGTTATTTTTCTCCTATTTGGTCATAGTTCTCCTTTCCTCAATCGATACTAAATTCTTAAATTTGTAATATAGGATCTTTATTGGGCAAAAATTGAAGAAATAAAACCCAAATTACATTTCTTTAAAGAAGAAAAAATAAACCCCAGGTGTCGACGACAAAAAACATTTTTTTTAAATAAAAAGAAGAAGAAAAACAAAAACAAAAGCACCCAACTAAGCCCAGCCCAATACCAGACGCACACATAACAGAAGCCCAATGGAATAACAAAAACAGGGATTATTCTTCCATCATTCCCCTATAACTATCAAACCTAAATCCGAAATCGCATCTTCTTCAGGAAACAAAAGCTCAGCACGACAACTATCATCAATCAATCAATCCTTAAATCCCCAAAATTTAACGTTTCCGGAGTCTTCATCTCATATACCCTGATTGGTTCTGGTCGTGCAGATTGATCTCACAACTCTAATTCAAGAAGTATCTCTCACTTGAAGGTAATTTTTTCGACCTCTTTCTTTGTTCTGTTATTAATCCGAAGAAGCAACAAAATTCTACGAATTGATAATGAAATTTTACTGGGTTCTCGTCATAAATCCGAAAGAACTCTATCAATTTTACTGGGTGTAATTGGTTGGATTGTATGATTGTGATTGGGATGTAAATCTCTTGGGCAATGCTTTTGGAGGTAGCATGGGTTTTTCATTCTAATTCACGATGATTTCAAGTATAACCCTCTTTTTCAGTGAATTTCAGTTGTTTTGGGTGGTTGATAGATTAGTTCTATTCAGAAGTATGCAACATGGTTTCAAAGATTAGTGTTCATAGACGACTATGGGTGATTGATTGTTCATGGGCTTCAATGATTCAATGAAGTTCCTGTTAGTTTGTTTTGCATCCTGATGGTTTTGACAAATTTGGGCTAACAAAAATTGGTCTTTCTGTTGGGTGAGTTCTGTATTGATTCGATTCATTTTGATCCCTTTAGGGAGATGTATGCACAGAAGATGCAAAACAACCCTTTCAAAAGTCTCAGAACTCACAACACTATCATTCCTGCTTTTCTGATTCTTAACTCACAATCCCATATTTTGTCCATTCGATGTTTTTCATAATTCGTAAGCCCCTTTACTAATGGTTCCTTGAACCTAATGGTTGTTCTAATGAAGCTGTGTTTCTTGTAAACCTATTTCGGCCAGCTATCTTTGTTGCTAACTCCTTGATATGATTTGTCACTGAATTTCACAACTGATGGTGGTAGTGTTACTTTCTGTTGTTTCAGCATTATTATCCATTGGAATGGGAAGGAAAAAGTCTGACGAAGCAGCCCCATCTAAAGGTAAGCCAAGCACCAAAGACACTGCTAAAGACGGAAAGAAAGAGAACCTCTCTGTATCTGCCCTTCTTGCTAGCATGGACCAGAAACCTGAAAAGCTCAAGAAAGGTTCGAACGCGACTTCGAGTAAGCCCAAATCTAAAGCACCATTGAAGTCATCATACTTCGATGGCGTTGATCTCCCTCCCTCAGATGATGATGATGAGGATTACGACTCTGAAGAAGAGCGTAAACAGTTAATTCGGAAGCAAAAGAGCGATCAGAAAAAGTCTATCGACGTCTCTGTCACTGAGAAAGAATTGAAAAAAAAGGAGAAAAAAGACATGGAGCTTGCCCACGCCGTCGAGCTAGCTAGACGCGAGGCTCTGAAAGATGACCGTGATGCCTTCACTGTCGTCATTGGAAGCCGTGCCTCGGTTCTCGAAGGCGAGAACGAAGCTGACGCCAATGTGAAAGATATATCCGTAGATAGCTTCTCCGTATCAGCTCGCGGCAAAGAGCTCTTGAAGAACACGGCGGTGAAGATATCGCACGGGAAGCGGTACGGGTTGGTGGGACCTAATGGGAAGGGGAAGTCCACCTTGTTAAAGCTCCTGGCCTGGAGGAAGATTCCAGTCCCTAAAAACATCGATGTCCTCTTGGTCGAACAAGAGGTGGTTGGTGATGACAAAACTGCCCTTGAAGCAGTAGTTTCTGCTAACGAGGAGCTTGTAAAGATCCGCCAAGAGGTTGCATCACTGCAAGAAAATGGGGACGATGATGATTCTGGAGAGAAGCTTTCCGAATTATATGAACAACTGCAGATAATGGGCTCAGATGCGGCGGAGGCTCAAGCTTCAAAGATTCTAGCTGGTTTAGGGTTTACAAAAGAAATGCAGATTCGCTCTACAAAGTCATTCAGCGGCGGCTGGAGGATGAGGATTTCATTAGCTAGGGCGCTCTTTCTGCAGCCGACTTTACTGCTGTTGGATGAACCCACCAATCATCTTGACCTCAGGGCTGTACTCTGGCTTGAGGAGTACCTGACCCGCTGGAAGAAAACTCTGGTGGTCGTATCTCACGACCGCGATTTCCTCAACACTGTTTGCAGCGAGATCATTCACCTTCATGACATGAAACTACAAGTCTACCACGGGAATTTCGACGATTTCGAAGGCGGGTACGAGCAGCGAAGGAAAGAGATGAACAAGAAGTATGAGGTCCACGAGAAGCAAATAAAAGCCGCGAAGAAGTCTGGAAACCGCAGGGACATAGACAAGGCCAAGGATCGAGCGAAGAGAGAAACCTCGACAGGAAAAGGCAAGTCCAAGGTTGTTGATGAAGATGATCCCAAACCAGATGCTCCCCAGAAGTGGAAAGATTACACTGTGGAATTCCACTTCCCTGAACCCACTGAGCTGACGCCCCCGCTTCTGCAACTCATTGAGGTCAGCTTCAGCTACCCGAACCGGCCCGATTTCAGGCTCTCAAATGTGGATGTGGGTATTGATATGGGTACCCGTGTAGCTATAATCGGGCCAAACGGTGCCGGAAAGTCCACTTTACTGAACCTTCTCGCTGGCGATATAGTCCCCTCCGAGGGGGAAGTAAGAAGGAGCCAGAAGTTGAGGATTGGGAGATATTCGCAGCACTTTGTTGACCTTCTGACAATGGATGAAACACCAGTACAATACATTCTTAGGCGTCATCCAGATCAAGAAGGTCTCAGTAAGCAAGAGGCCGTGCGCGCAAAGCTTGGGAAATTTGGTCTTCCAAGCCACAACCACCTCACCCCCATAGCAAAGTTATCCGGTGGGCAGAAAGCACGCGTTGTGTTCACTTCCATATCGCTATCGAGGCCGCACATTTTGTTATTGGACGAGCCCACGAATCATTTGGATATGCAGAGTATCGACGCGTTAGCGGACGCGCTCGATGAGTTCACCGGAGGGGTTGTTTTGGTAAGTCACGATTCGAGGTTGATTTCTCGGGTTTGCGATAATGAAGAGATTAGTGAGATTTGGGTGGTTGAGGAAGGGACGGTGAGGAAATTCCCGGGTAGTTTTGATGAATATAAAGAAGAGCTGCTCAAGGAAATCAGAGAAGAGGTTGATGATTGAAGGTAGCTTGTGTGATATATAGCTGTTACTAATTAGTTATGTACACAACGAAGATGGTCAGTTTTCCTTTCGAGTTGATTTACATTTGTCGGGAATTAATCTATAATAACATTCTAGTTCTGGTTGTTCAAACTTTCGCTTGTATTTTCGGTTATTTGTTGAGTTTGTTTGAGAATTTCTGTTATCCATCCAGTAATATACTCACGTTTTATTTTGTTGAAACTGTTCTCTGGAAGCTTTAGCTGCTTGTAGTTGAATCGTTCATCTGAACTATAGAGTTTAATTCCTGTTAGAGCATGTTCACCCGCGACTGGGCTTCTGGAAGATTTGCTTCTGAAAATCTCCTTTTGGAAACAAAAAACGGCGAGGATTATGGTTTTGCCACTGTGGATATTCCCCAAAATGTTATGCATACGATGAACAGAGCTTTCACAATGAAGCTGTATCTTCCACATTTTAATTCATGATCTATCGATGTTATCAGTGAAGACACCAGTATACACTTTCTCAGTTAAGTTCTATGTCATTTTTATGAATTTCTATCTGGCTTGTTCCTTCATCAACTTCCTTCAGTTTTTACTCTACAGGAGCCTTTTAAGCTTGACAATGCAGGTCAAAGAACGGAATGTAGCGGTGGCTAGATCCTTCACTTCTACTATGACATTTGATTTTATTTTGACGGAGCCATCTCTGAAAGTTCTTGATGATTCTGTAAGGAAACTTTTGTTCCTGGGGTTCCATCTTCTTCCACTTGTTTCGTTTATTGGACTCTGAAAGTGTTATCTAGATGTTTTCTATTGAGTGGTAGTCGCGAACTTACCCAATGTTTCCCTTTGCTTCTGCAGCATAGCCAGCACCTTCCTTTATCTTCTCCACGGATCTATCATTTTAGCGCAGTAACTCTTCACAGACGGATCAGTTCCTTTGAGGTAAACCACCATTACATAGACGACGAACTTATTTATGGTAATTCATATTCAACATTCATGAAATATTAGCTGCTGAAAGTAGGTTTGCAAACGAGCCAAGCCACTCGCCAGTTCGTGGGCTCAACTAGCCGAGCCTATTTTTGGGCTCGCCGAGTTAATAGAGCCAAGCTTTTAATATGAAGTATAATAATATAATATTATTATATGTATATACCCTACGTATTATTATTATATTTTATCTGTAGTTTATTCTAAAAAATTAGCTGTAATTTAATTTGTGCGTTAAATCAATCAATTGCTTCTAATAGTTTGTGATGTGTGATACTATATAATGAACGAGCCGAGCCCCTAGCTTAACCGAGCCGAGCCCCTAGCTTAAAGTAGGTCATTTGTTGTTTTATGCTAAGGAAAGCGTATGGAATCAAAAAAGTCATTTCATTTCTGAAAATTAACAAGAGCCACGAGCTCTATTTATTTTCTCCAATTAGCATAAAAGAATTGATGAATAATTGAAAATTAAATATTATTCTACATCACCTACGATTTTCACTACAATTGTGTTATCACCCCCCAACCGCTCATGTTCACAGACCAGAGTCGAAAGGCACGCCGATGCTCGACAGCCAAGACTGACATTTGAGGAAATTCTTCACGGTAAACTTCTCTGCCTCGTTAGGATCCATCTCGGCCTTATAACCCGCCCATTTCACTCTGGATTCAGTCGTCGTGTAACCACTCCCATTATTCCTATATTCCCGGAGATAAATCGTACTATGTGGAGCTTCCTTCCCCATGGGCAACCACCCCTTGGGATCTATCGCGACCTCAAATTGATTCTTGATGAAGATTGCCCGGGCACAATCCCCCCAAGGCCGTCCCAGGAAAACGTAGTACTTGCTCATCTCCCGTCTCAACTCGTCCGTGGGGAACACCTTGGAATTTTGGATCACGAGCCCCGTAGGCGAGCTCGTCGACTGGCGTCCCGAGGCAGTTATCGCCATCTCGTTCCCCGTGCGAGATTTCCTCACGTAGATGTTACAATTCTGGAAGATGGCAGCTGCGTCGCCGAATATGAAGTCTACCGTGCCGTAGATGTCGCATTCCTTGTAGAACTGCTCTCCGTGTTCTGCGTAGAGCGTGTCGTGGTACCCCTCGAACCCTACTCGGTAGAAGGCCGCTCGGGCTTGAACCGTGATCGCTACCGCTTGTGGGCCTTCGACCGTGTTCTGGAACGTCAGGTCGCGAGCGTGGAATCCTTCTCCTTGCACCACTGTCATTTTACCGAAGAAAACACAATACTTGTCAGCTAAAAGGATAGTGTGTCAGTGATGACATTAGAATGACATGAATTGTGAAACTTACAGACAGTTGCAGTGTTCCATGTGCCTTTTCCTGTGTTCCTATGGCTTCCAGTTATAACTGTCTTTCCAATTCCGTCTCCAATAAAAGTAATATCTTTCATGTTTTCATCAATGATCAAATATTCATTATACACCCCTGCTTTTATGCGAATTACAAATCGCTTCCCGGAAGCCCTCTTTCTCGATGCATCGAGAGCCTCCTTAATGGTATAATAGGTTCCGGACCCGTCTTTGGCCACGACCACCTCCTCCGTTCCATTTGTCGGTAATATCGGGCTCGGAGGGGGATGTTTTCTATGCCTCCATTCCAGTATTGTTCTGTTGTCAGGTGTCACATATGGACTGGAAAACCCTACATCGGTCGGTTGTAAACCGGAGCTGGTATTTTGAAGAGAAGAAGAGGTGTTTACTATAGTGAAGAATGCTAGTAAGAAAAGTTTCAAGATATTTGATGCTTCCATTTTTTCTTGGAATAGCTTGGGTGTGTGAGTTTTTGTTTGTGTTTCTGTTAACTATTTATAATCCAAAATGTAATAATGTCTTGAGACGTTATGGGTTTTAGCTATAATGACTCTAGAACATAAGCATCAACAGTTTTGAGAAGTTCAGTTGTTGTAATTGATTCCATTACTTTCCTGAAACATAGTCATCTTAATTTGTATTCATTAATTACATATATTGTAACTCAGAAAAAGAAAAATGCATCATATTTAGGAGTACTACTACAATTTTCATTTTTTACATGCATTCTAATCTAAGTCAGAAAAGAAAAAGATCCGTATCTAATAGATTTTCTGTAGAGAGTGACAACGGGATTCTGTATTGACTAGTGCGAGTGGCTAGTACGGGTGGTAAAAGATCCTTAGGTTCATCACAGAAAGTTCATAACTTAGAATATCCATCTCCTTTAGCCGGAAATATGCTAAATAGTTTTTTACTTATTTTTACAATGTAAGCACCTTAACTAATCAATAGATATAGATAAATTTTATTTATAAGTGTTTGGGAAATGAATTATTGGTTTAAGTTATGATTTAGGTCACTCAAAACTTTTCATACATAAAAAAACTTGCTCTCTCTCTAGAGCCTCTTCCCATTGCTCCTCGAGCCGTCCCTTCCAACCTTGATCCAAGCACTTCTGCTCTTCCAATTTCTCTCCCCAATTGTTGCTCTTCTCCATACCACTCAGCGGATCATCAACCAATAGCTGCAGAAGCTCTTTACTTTGTTTAGTTTTGTTTAGTTTATTCTTCTATATCTTAATCTTCTCCCTACCTCTAATCTTAATCATCACACCCTAGTATCTACTAACATGATTTTTGCAGGTTTTCAAGATCTCTTGAGGATGTTTTCTCTAGTGTAACACTCCTCCTTTCTGCAGCCACCGCAGTCATCATCTCCTTTTCTCTACATGCATTGGCTTGTTACTTTTCATGTTTCTTGATGCATTTGTTTATAATCTAAATGTTCACTATATTTTGCAGGTTCCAAAACATCTAGCTCCATTCTAAACTTAATCTTTTAGTGTCTATTTACCTCCTTTCGTTCTTCTGATTCTCTGCATTTGAGTTTCAAGTCCTCCTTCATCATAATGTCTAAAGCCTACCAATTCGATACTAACAGCCCCTCATCAAACGATTCCATGGAAGAAAGGCTTGACGAACAGGGTTTTGTGCTCTCTCTCAACCCCTCAAGAGCATTCACTTTCAGAGAGATTCGGAAAAATACGTTGATTGCGAAGTTCTTGGGGAAAAACTTTTTGTCACCTGCAGTCATGCAAAAGGCCATTAGTAAAGCTTGGAAAATATTTGGTTCGGTATGGATTGAAAAAAAGAATGTTTTTTACCTCTTCCATTTTCAAAACCCAAAAGATAAAGAGTTTTTTCTCAATGAATCCTTGATTTCTATGCATGGCCTCTCACTGGTTTTCAAAGAAAGGAAGAATAATCAAGCCCTATCAGAAATTGATTTTACAAAAGCTGATATTTGGTTTCAAGTCCCTAATGTTTCATTTGAAGGCTTTGATTTTGAAACAGCAGAAAGAATGGGAAATTTAGCCGCGGATCTTATTGTTGTTAACTGGTCTTTTAATAGAGTCCGTAGCATGCAAGGGTTAAGGATCAAATCTAGGGTGGCTCTATAACACCAGGAGTTTACATCAATGTGCCCGGGGAAGATGAGTTGAAATGGGTGTTTTTCAGTTACGAAAGAGTGTTCAAAGTATGCTATAGATGTGGATGCATTGGGCATGATAACAGGCATTGTCATACTAACCTTGTGGCTGTTTTGGAGAAGCTAGAGGCTCGTTACCTACAATCTCATCATCTTTCTGCTTACCCTTTTGATGTCAACCCCCAACGAAAGATGTTCACACACTTGCTGAAATTTCACTCAAAACATGGACCTTTCCGTACCATTAAGCTTGATACCAGTGTTAAGCCTATCTACACTTTTCAAGACCTCTCTGTCTCTCATGATCCTAACCAAGGCCCCCCTACCACCACAACAGCCCTCTTCTGAACACTCCTCCTCCTCCAATGACTCTGCAATGTTCTTTACACCACCTTCCCACCCAGAACCCACAACCTCCAATCAAACCTCAATTATGGATGCTACCTCTTCTTTTATAAGAGATTATTTCCCCAACATTAGGCATTTAATTCAGCAATCCCAAACGTTCCTTATTCCTCTGCAGAATGCTTCTTCTTCCCTTCCAATGCATGCACACGTTCCCGAGACAGTTATGACAGATTCCCACTCTCAGCCACCCCAACCGTCTCCCGTGAATGTTGGTTCAGTTCCAGAGAACCTATTCAATAGAAACATGCATTCAAATTTTGAAACGGGTGACTCTTTACTTCAGGAACTGAAACGCCTCCCCCCTATCAACACTATAAATCGCCACAACCAATCTCCGGAAGCCCTTTTCCAAAAATTGCCCTCTCAATCTCTCTCTTGTCCCAACCTTCCCCATCTTCCAACAAACACATCTCAAATGAGGCAACTTCCCACCACTTATAAGATGCTCTCCTCTCGTGTTGGCTTCTCCATCAAAGCTCCTGAGTTTACTCCCTCAAACACTTCAGAAACAGAGATTGATAGGGACCGGAGAAACCAAGATCTCGTTGACATTGATAAGTTACTCAAAGAAGTAGGCCCTTCAATACCAAAAAAAGAGCAGAGGGAAAAGAGGTGAGAACAAAAAAGAGATGGGAGTTGTGCAGAAAAAGGGGGTCAAGAGGAACTTGGGGAAAGGCAAAGAAAAGATCAGCAGCAAGCCAAGAGGGGCACTGCAGATCCCAGCGCTGAAGAAGGTGACAAAGAAGAGGGAAGTTCATGTGGTTCTTGTGGCTGATCACAAGGGGAAGGGAAAAAAGCAGAAAACCACGTCCAAATTGGAGGCTCAAAAAGGTACCCTGCAGTGTTTTCATGATATTTTGCAATCCCTAAATTTTAATCCCTTTTCAGATCAATTCTTCAAAGTCAAGTTCAAAAAGAGATTAAAGAGTATTTAGTGACACTGTTTCTAATGAGTTGCATGTAAACAAAAAAATAAAATCTGGGTTCAGGGTGGTTGTCCCTCAACAACCCCCAAGAGAGCCATGAATATCATTAGTTGGAATTGCAGAGCCTTAGGGCAGGACTCTGCAATTCGTGAAGTCTTTTCCCTGACCCGTAAATTTAAACTTGTTCTTCTTTTTTTATCAGAAACCAAGCAAAAAAATTGTTTTATTCAAAGAAAATTCCGTAAACTGGGGTTTGATCAGCACTGCTTTGTTGATCCCATTGGATCTAGTGGTGGTCTTTGGTGTGCATGGCACTCCTCCCTTCTTCCTGCCTCTTTGAAATGGTCTTCGGAGAATTTAATACTTCTTGAAATCTCAAACTCAAATTCTTCACTCCCTTCTTGGTTTTTAGGTCTTGTGTAGGTAATCAGAACTTTGATCATCGTCTTCAAGTCTGGAATCTTTTAGATTCCATCCTACCTGTTAATAGTCCTCTGGTGTTAATAGGAGACTTTAATCAGGTTCTCTTTAATCATGATAAAACTGGACCTTGTGCCTCTAATATCAGGGGATCTGACTCCCTTCTTAGTTTTCTTAACAACTGGGCTTTATTTGAAGTTAAAAATGTTGGCCCCCAGTTTACTTGGACTAACAATAGGTTAAGTAGTTCTCCCACTTTTGAGAGGCTTGACAGGGTTTGGTGTAATGTCAGTTTGATAAACTCCTTCCCTGAGATTACTATTCATAATTTAGGTATTAGTTCTTCAGACCACTCTCCTATGGTCTTGAAATTCTCTTCACCTCCTAACCGTTGTTCCCCCCCCCCTAGGCGTTTTGAAATTTGGTGGCTGAATGCCTCCGAATCTAAGGAGTTTTTAATTTTCATTTAGCTTCTTCCCATCCCAGGATCTCCCTGCTTTAGAGTGGCTAAGCTTCTTGAAATCACTCTTAAAGCTTTTAGAGCCTGGGCCTCTTCTAGGCCCTCACTCTCAAACCAGATTAATAGTATTAAACATCAGATAGCCACTCAACAAGCTCTCCTCCCTGATCCTCAAGCAGCTTCCACTTTTATTGATCTCCACAAACAACTACAGGATCTTCTTGCCCAGGAGGAGCTTTATTGGGCACACAGAGCTAGGTGTAAATGGCTCAAGGAGGGAAATAAAAATACAAAAATTTTTCATGCTTACACCAGAATTAAAAAGACCTTTAATGGAATTTGGAACATCCAACTCCAAGATGGTAGTTTTGTTAATGATCACAATGAAATAATGAATCTGTTTCTTGAGCACTACCAAAATATTTACTCTGAGCCTACACCCAGCTTAGCTGATCTTTCAGCCCAAAATGATAACTTGTTTTCTTTCTCACTTCTCTTCAATATCACTAAATTTCTGTCTCCTGAACAGCAAGATCTTCTTTCTAACCCTTTCACTGCTCACGAAGTTTCGCAAGCAGTTTTTGAAATGCCTCCTTTAAAAGCTCCAGGTCCAGATGGATTCCAACCGGCTTTTTTCCAAAAAAAATGGACTCTGATCTCTACCACCATCACAACTGCGGTACTCTCTTTTCTCAACTCGGGTCATCTGCTTAAAGAAACAAACAAGACTCATATCATCCTCATTCATAAATTCCACAATCCTCTTAGAGTTGGAGACTACAGACCTATCAGTCTGTGCAATGTTTTATATAGAATAATTGCTAAAGTTTTAGCTAATAGACTTAAGAAAGTTCTTCCCTCTCTTATATCTGTTAACCAGAACGGTTTTATCCCTCATAGACTAATACAAGATAACATTTTCATAGGCCAAGACCTTGTCCATACTATTCACAAAGCAAAAGCCAATAACCAAGCCAAATTAGGGGCCCTAAAGCTGGATATCTCCAAAGCTTTTGACCGTATAAGATGGGACTTTCTAGAGCATGTTATGGTGCAAATGCACTTTCCTTCTCATTTTATCAAGCTTATTATGCAATCTATTACCACTGTCTCATATTCCATCATTCTAAATGGCTCCCAATCTAAGTTTTTCAAACCTAATAGAGGCCTAAGACAAGGAGACCCTCTCTCCCCCTTTCTTTTCTCTCTTTGTGCTGAGGTCCTGTCCAACTCACTGACAGCAGCTGAAGAGGACGGTTTAATACAAGGGATCCCCTTCTCTAGAAATCAAACTATTTCCCACCTTCAATTTGCTGATGATACCCTGCTCTTCTTCAAAGTAAATCCACAAACTAGTGCAAACATAAGACTCATTCTTGACCTCTATGCTTCTCAATCAGGACAGTCTATCAACCTAGATAAGTCTTCCCTGGTTTTTAGTCCTAACTGCTCCCCCTCAGATAAAGATCACTTTTTGAGTTCTCTAGGTCTTACTCCTAATGACTGTATAGGGAAATATTTAGGCATCTCTCTTGACAACAAAGGAACTAATAAGGCAATTGTCAAAAATACAGTGGACAAAGTAGTTAATAAATGTGCAAGTTGGCGAGGTCTTCTGCTTAATTCCCTAGGTAGAGCCACTTTGATTAAATCTGTCCTTAACAGTTATCTAGTCTACCCCATGTCCATATGCCTCTTCCCTAAGAAAGACTGCAACACCATCAAATCTTTCCTCTCTAAATTCTACTGGTCAGGAGACTGTAATAAAAAGCGCATTCACTGGCTCTCTTGGGACTTCCTATGCAACAAACCTAATAATGGGGGGCTAGGTTTTAAGAACTTGCAATGTTTTAACAATGCTCTCCTAGCTAAAAGTAGTTGGAGAATTCTCAAAGATCACAACTCTCTTTTTACAAAATACTTTACTGCCAAATACTGCAAAAGGAAAACTTTTTTGAGCCTCAACCCTGCTACATCTTCCTCTTGTGCTTGGAAAAATATCTGCAAAGGTAGAAGCACTCTCAGCCTTGGACTGCAATGGAAGATTGTTAATGGAAATTCCATAGGGCTGTGTACGGATGGATGGATTAAAGATGTCCCAGGGGCCTCCATTAAGGAATGTTTAAGTCAAACAGACCCCCATCACACCCTCTCTAAGGTTGGCCAGTTGATTGATCAGCAAGACAAATTGTGGAAAACCAGTCTGCTTAACACCCTCTTCCCCAACTGGTTAAGGGATAGAATAAATGGAACACCTGTAGAGAGCTTAGAGGGCATGGATACCCCCTATTGGAAAGCCTCCTCTAATGGAATCTATTCTGTTAAATCAGCTTACTTCCTTCAAAACTATAATAACTCTTCCCCCCTTTCTGTAGCTGCCAACATCCACTTTAATCCCCTTACTCTCACCTACAACTGGAAAAGGCTCTGGTCTTCAGGCCTGCCATCAAATGTTACTCATCTCTTTTGGAGAATTTGTACTAACTCGCTGCCTTGTCTCTCTAATATTAACTCTAGAATTAACTCTTCCAGCCCTTTCTGTCCTTACTGTTTTAATCAAATTGAAGATTCAAATCACATCTTTCTCTACTGTATTAAGGCTCGAGAGCTTTGGGACAGAGTTCCTCTTCCCCCTTTCAAAAACCAACATATTACTCTTGTAGTGTTAATACGTGGCTTTTGAGATGGCTAAGAAAAAAAAGAAACTCCACAACACTAGTAACTGGCATTGGATTCCAGCCATCTTCTGGATTCTATGGATTACCAGAAACAAGCGATTATTTGAGCATCAACATACTTCAGCTACCAATATGTATCACCAGACAGAGGCACTTGCAAATTTCTTATTAACTTCTTGATTAATTTCTTGTGAGCTTGTCTTAATTCAGTTAATGAAGGATGGGTGGAAGTTGAAGTCAAGAAAGGAAGGCCAGACAACTCTATCCCGAAGCGCTAGTGGAAGTTTCTCAAGCTGTTCCTCTTGCTGCCCTGCCTCCTGTCCAAGGCTCATATGTTTTCAAGGAACTGTTTGCTGCTGAAGCCTCATTTAAGGTCTCTCCGGCTGGAGAAGGAAGCTCTGATGTGCCTGTAATCCAATCTCATGATGCATCAAGTGTCAGTGTCCCTGTAGCTACTTTTGGAGGTGACCTACCTCCCATCCCATATGATGATCTTATGTCAGCAGTAATCCCCTTCATTGATGCCTGAGGAGAGCTAGTTTGGAGCTGGTTGGGTTTAAGTTATGTTAAGTTTCAGTTTTCAAAGTTTGTGAATTATGTTTCCATGAAATTCCTGTAATTGCTACTCTACTTGTCTTGCTGTTGGGGTCTTCTGCTGGTTCTGCTGTTTGGCCATTGCTAGGTTCTTTCAACTAGCTTTGGTTATTTGTTTTTGGATTCGTTTTGGGGTTTGTTTTGGTTTCGACTTAGTGTGCAGCACTAGATTTGGTATGCTCTTTTAGTGCTTCTCGTTTAGTATTTATCGTTTGTATCTATCGTTTGTACTTTCGCTATGATATCAATGAAGCTCTTCTTTATCCGCAAAAAAAAAATGATTTAGGTCACTCAAGAAGCTGAAACGAAAGCCATAAAATAATGGGTTAATTGCATTTTATCCCATGTGGTTAGGGGATTTGTGTCAAATACCCTACGAGATTCCAAATGTTTTAGAAATACTTTCCATGGTTCATCTTTGTGCGACTCCGTCAAAATTAACATAATTCTAAAAAAATTGGCTTGAAACGTCTAGTATACCATTGCACGCGAATATATTTAAAACAACTTTTACATTGAAGAAGAGAAGAAAAACGAGAAAATCCTTCATCTGGTAAAGAGAAAAAATAATAATTACAACTTGTGTAAAAGTCCTTATACTACTAGCTAATTGTTGACAAGGTGCTATAACTTGCACAAAACCTAGACTGCCCAAACATAAAAGGTAATTACAAAACCACCCCAGTTGTTATATTCTAATAGCCCCCTCAAGATGGAGAGTGTACTCCCATCTTGCTGAGAAGAAACTGTAAACTTGAGGAGTTACAACCTTGGTAAGTAGATCCGCAAGTTGATGTCTGCTAGCGACATGTAAAAGTCTGAGTTGGCATGCTTGAACTTGATCCGTAATGAAATGGCAATCTAACTCAACGTGCTTCGTTTGCTCATGATAAACTGGGTTTGATGCAATTTGAATCGCAGACTTACTATCACGGATGATAACTGGAGGATGAGATGTGGAAACTGGCAAGTCTTGAAGAAGATACGTCAACCATTTCAGTTGACAAGCTGTAGAAGCCAAGCAGCGGTATTCTGCTTCGGCAGAGCTTCTGGATACTACGCTCTGCTTTTTGGATCGCCGACATTTTAGGGAATCACCCATATAAATGAGATATCCAGAAGTAGAGCGTCGAGTGTCAGGGCAACTCGCCCAATTAGAATCAGAATAAGCCTTCAAAGCACAAGTGAAATGCTTAGAAAAGAACAATCATTGGGTAACGATACCAGCTATATACCTGAGAACTCTACGTGCGGATGCAAAGTGCAAAGAGGTGGGAGCAGACACAAATTAGCTATGTTTGTGTGTTGCGAATGTGAGATCGGGTCTCGCGTTGCACAGATACAAAGGTCAGCCAATGAGTCGTCTATATGAGGTCGCCTCTTCTGGAGACAAAAGCTCTCCTTGAGTAAGGCTGAGTTTGATATTAGCTTCCATAGGGGTACTAGCTATCTTGACTTCAGTAAAACCAGTGTCTACCAGAATATCAGAAGAAAACTTCTTTTGACAAAGGCTAATACCAGCAACAGATCGATCAATTTCAAATCCCAGAAAAAAACTCAAATTCCCCAAATCTTTAAGCCGAAACTTCGCATTCAGACTTGCCTTTAATTTTTTGAGAAACGCAAGATCGTTCCCTGCAAGTACTATGTCATCGACATAGACTAACAATCATGTAAAGTGACCACCATTAGCGAGTTGTAATTATTAATTTTTCTCATTACTAGATGAAGGATGTTTTTCTTCTCTTCTTCAATCTAAAATGGTATCAGAGCCTCACCGAATTGGGGCAAGATTGGGAAGGTTGCGATCGATCAAATTTTCTTAGGGTTTCGGTTTCAGTAGTTCATCACAGATCAGAGAAGGTCTTGTTCTTGTTGATGCTTTTGGATCGATATTTCTCTGTTTCGCCGTTTTCCTTTTTGCTTGAGAGTCTTCGTGTTCCTCGATGACAACTCCTCTAGTAGCTCCGACGACCGTGATTGACTCTTCATCTTCGTACTTTCTCAGTAACGGTGATCATCCTGGTATGGTTCTCTACTCTTCAATTTTGGTAGGCGAGAATTGTAATACTTGGTACCGATCTATGCTTGTTGGTCTCAGGGCTAAGAACACGTTAGAATTTGTCGAGGGAGTGTTACCAGAACCTCCTAGTGGTGATTCGATGCATGAACAATGGATTTGATGCGATAACATGGTTATGGCCTGGCTATTGAATTCTGTATCTAAGGAAATAGCTACCAGTGTTGTTTATCGCTCAACTTCGTGTGAGACTTGGTCTGATTTGCGGGAGCGATACTCATAGAAGAATAGGCCTAGTGTGTTTCAGTTGACAAGGTTCTATAAACTTGCACAATACCTAGACTGCCCAACATAAAAGGTAATTACAAAACCACCCCATTTGTTATATTCCAATAACAACCAAGAACCATATTAGAAAAAAAAGATAATAGAAGAATGATGAAGGATAAGGAACTCCTCAAAAAAATGAAGGAGAAAGAAGAACATTGTCGCTCCTCCACCGCCTTCGCTCTCGGTCGACGTGCTCTGCCGCCACTCACCCTCAAACTTTGATCTGGTACATACACACACACGTATATATATATATAGAGAGAGAGAGATGAGGGATAGCTGCTCAGGAGGAATGATATGAGAAGAAGAAAGTGAAGAGAGAGAGAGAGAGAGAGAGAGAGAGAGAGAGAGAGAGAGAGAGAGAGAAGCGAAGGTGACGACGAAGCCTCCGTGTTCAGCTGCCCAAAACCCTCCAACTCTAATCTAATCCTCAAATCCAGATCTAGTACATTCAAGCACACATGGCAAGAAGGGGAGATGAGAGATATGAAAGTAGACCTGGAGGAGAAGAAGAAAAAGATGAAGAGATAGAAATAGAGAGTGTGTGAGGGTGAAATTAGTAGGATGACTGATGAGTGTAAGCAAACGAAGGTGTTTTTGTCATTTCACACTGTTTCTAACAAAAATATCAGCTGGCGCACATAGACGAAACCACAGGGGGTATTTTTGTAATATTTGGAATCCCATTGAGTGTTTCCGTACAAAGTGCTAACAAGAGAGGGTAAAATGCAACTAACCCTAAAAGAAATCACAATGTCTAGCTGTTTTTTCATCATGATAAAAAAAAGACTCCCGTTCTCACAAACTCGTGTTCATTGATACTATCATGAGAACGTGACGTGGCATCCTCACAGCCACAAATTTCATTTCATTAATGAGAGAGATGCACATTTATTAAGAATCTAAATCTTAAAGAATATGTTCGTGTGATTTCTCCTTCATTAATGGAAAAAATTTGTGACTGTGAGAGTGCGAGGATGCCACGTCACGTTCTCATGATAGTATCAATGAACACGAGTTCATGATATCACCACTCTAAAAAAAGGGGTAAAAGGCACTTCCATCTCTTTTTAGTTTAGGCAATGACACTTCTACCATTTCAGTGTGCCAAATTTCATGACACTTGCATTCTCTAATTGTGACGCCCTTAGTTTGTGAATGAGTGTTCGCCACCATAGTAGTTGTTTGGTAATAATTTTCCCTCTTAGGAATATGAAATGAGTCAATGACACAATGAGTAATGAATTGATGTAAACCGGCTACGAACTTGTCTTGCCAATCTACCCTCGGGGAATAAGACAACTTATCCTCCGCTCACAATTGAAAGGTAGATTACGTGAGTTCAACCAAGGGTAGAATGTAAAGGGTATATGAGGGAATGGTATATAACCGATTTACCCTCTTATTTGTTACTCTATTAATATTTCGTCATTTATAATTGTGCCCTCTTAAGTCTTGCACCCAGACATTTTCCACCCTCTTCTTTCCCAAGAGCGCCATTTTGGGATTTTCCGGTCTTCTTCTCCGTCACGGACTCCACAAAATGCCCGACGCTACTGGTACGAGTTTCGAATTCCCGATGTTTTCCAATATATGTGCTTTAATGTGGTGCCTCTACTTGAACCCTAACTCTAGTCAATTTTTTCTGCTCTCAATTGATTTTTGTCAAACTAGGGTTTATGAATTTCTTCTTCTGCTTTCAATTTCCCTGAATGATTTCGTTTTCTTACTTGTTAAAATCGGTTGAATTGATGAGGGTGTATACATGATTACCTGTAAGCACTACAGAAAGAAGATAATCCCCCACATGAGTAATGTGGATAATAATAATAATACTGAGAGAATTCCTGAAAACAAAAAATTACATCCTATAAGAACACAATGTGGAATTAGAGCAGCTATTAGGAAGATTACCCGGCTTCCCTTCCGACAAGACGCTCCCGATGTGGTTTAAAATGGTCAGATAGCAAATTGATGCTTCTGCTCCATCTCCCTCCCTTGCCCCCTCTGTTTAACATCATTGGCCGTCAGTTGGTTGAGAAGTTACTCAGTTGAAGGGGAAGTTTCTTTTATATAGATGTGGTTTAAAATAAAATGGTCTCTGCCTTGTTCAAAGTTGTTATTGGGGTAGTAATTATCTTAATCTTGTCAGTCGATCTGTCTTTTCATCAATAAATGAGTCGCAGACACTCAACTCTGAGTCTCAGAAGTCAGAATCTTCAATTTCAGTAAGCAGGCAACTTTCCATCTCTCGGACTTCTTTATGCATTTAGGATTTGGGAATGATTGTACAAGGACGGAATTGAACAAAGAAAGGAGTTCAATGAAAACAATGAATCAACCAAGTTTTAGGGCAAGGAGATATTGTGTGAGAGAGGATGTGGCTGAGTGTGTCCATTATGCATTTTCATTTACTGGTCATATGGACATAGAAATCAGCTTTCAAGGTTATGGAGTCGTATCTTTTATCAATTTATTGGGATATTTTGGTTTATGATGGTGTTCTTAGGTCAAAGAATGGTGCAGTCCTATTGCGAAAGTTTTCCTAATATTGTGGTAGAAGATGATTTACGATGTTATCTCAAAAGAGTCGGAGATGAGTATAAAAGAAAGGAAGGAAAAAAATGAGACTGAGAGTTGTGGAGGGAACTCAATTTAGTTAGAGGAGGTATATATGCTTGTTGCTCCACTTCTGCCTTCTTTCAACAAAATAAAGGGATATAATTGGAAAATGACAGAGTGAAATGATGTATAACTAGAAGGTTGTGGTTTGAGCAACAATCTTTTTCCGACCGGATGATTACGTTGGCAATCTTATTGCAGAGAACCCCACTCATCATTTTATGTAAATGTGTTTTCCAATATTTATTTTCCATCTAGAATCTGTCAGTAGGAGTCGTCATCTGCAAATTGAATCAGCCTTGTAAGTTCTTGATTTGGCAATTTTTACATTTCAAGCAATATTCTCTTTTTAAAATTCGATTGGACCAAAGTGTGCATTTTTTCCATCTATTGTAACTTGTATGATTGAACAACAATGAGTCAAATTGGCCATGGTTCACTTCCTCTTTAACCGAGTCACTTCTCTACCTCTTTGGCTTCAAAATATCATTTTGATATCTTTATAAAAGAAATCATGCGTTCATTGTTACTGAAACAATTAGAATTGGTATCAAAAAATGAAATTGTTGGAGAAACCTCCTGAATTACTCTGTTCTTGTTTCGTCATCATTCAATTTGTCGGTCTCGTGATTTTGATGTTGCTGTTTCTAGCAAGGAAGCAGCTGTATGAAGGAAAAGAAAATTGTGATGCATGCCTGCTGATGTTGAAGGATAATAAATGCCTTACGCAAGCAGAAATTTCATTCTTGTTGACGCTGGTGTTTGGAAGAAATACTTGGATGTTAAAGTGTTTTCTAGTCTGTAAACTCTCTCTTCAGCGAAAAAGGTGAAGGAAGTTAACAAATTTATGCCAAAGCATGATCAGTGCAGCAAATCAAAACACAATTAGATAAGTTAAGCTCAAGAAGAACCATGGTTACATCTTCGTAATTAAGTTTAAAATGAGTGATGCTTAATGGCAAAGGTACACGGTGAATAGAAATTGAGCCTGGTTAAGAAAACCTGTCAGAACAAACTGCTACTGTGTCTTGGGCAGGATAGTGGAAGTAAAGGCGAAGGACAAGGCCATACGACGCCGAACCCTGGTCCTTTGTCTCTTGATAGGTCATGTTGGTCTAGTTGCTTATAGTTGGATATGTTCGTATGCAACACTTGAGGCCTGTTTGCCTGTAGCCTGTGGGGGCTCTAGAGCAAGACATTGTTTATGTACTTTTTTGGTGCGTGTTTACCGTTGGGGCAGGGGCAAGGACACGGTACTGTTCATAACGGGTGTTTTCTGAGTGTTTGTACAAGTGGACACCCATTTGGCAAAGGGTTGATAGAGGGGACACTTGAGTCCCAGCTGGTATCTGTGGGGCTCTTCGTCCCTAGGCACCCCGAGCTCGGTGGAAAGATGAATAGTGAGTTTGCTAAAACATCCCTGTTGCCAAGATATAAATCATTTATGGCATGTTTGGATAGCATTGGATTTGTGGGTGGATTTGGATTTGGAGTGATTTCGGATGAAATCCAATGTTTGTATACATTTTAGGGGCTTGGATGTTGATTTGGAACAAATCCATCTCCTCAAACTGTGAATAATTTGAAATTCCAACTAATAACTTGTCATTTGAAATTCCCATGTGTGGAGAGTCCCATAAGTGACGAAGGTGAGGTTTCGTCATGTTGCTTTATGAAGCCAACATTTCAACGGATTTTATAAACACTGCAAATTTGGGGAGTTGAACCCCAGACCTCTGCCTCTACCACCCTCAGACTCTTACGGATTAGCTAATTACCGCTGGGACAACACCACGCTTGGCTAAGTTTTGACATTGAATATTTAAAAATGAATATCGATTCAAATTAGAAACTTCAAATTCTAAACTGTTAATAGCATCCAAACGGAGGAATTCATATCTCGCGGTATTTTAAATTTTAGGATTTGAAAGTTTTCATTTGAAATCCAAATTCAAATCATGGTTGCTAAACGCAACCTTAAAGAATGATAGAAAGAACAAAACAATGTAGTAACAAATCAATTATGTATACACAATCCACACAATTTTACTGTAAAAAAAGAATACATAGTATCAAAGCCCAGCAGTGAATGGCACCCCGGTGGCCGGCAACCAAGCCTTGCCAGAAATCAAGTTAGCAACAGAAAACTGCGCCGCGGTATCATTTCCCAATATATGTAACCCCTTCCAGTTTACTCTTCCGTCAGTAACAGCAGATGGCCCAAAGTTCTCATACTCCCCAAAGTACAAAGTATCTTGAGCGAAATCCGAATTGTCCCATGCCAGCCAACCTTCAGGACTCACCACAGTATCTAAGTAGGTTTTAAGGTACACAGTCCTAGAATATTGCTGCCATGGTCTTCCCAAATAAGTCCTGAAATTGCCAACCACCGGCTTAAGGTCAGGCGCCGCCAAGACTCGCGAATGATGGATTGAGATTCCAGTGTTCTGGAACGGATCGCCCCTTCCCTGAGCAGTTATCACGTTAGCTTGACCGTCTGAAGGCCTTCGTACGTAGATGATGCTGTTTTGGATGACTATGGCCGCGTTCCCAAATATGAAATCTATTGTGCCGTAGATGTAGCATGATTTGAAGAACTGTCGTTGAGCGAGGGCGAATAGTGTGTCTTGGTAGCCTTCGATGGAGCATGCGTAGTAGACCGCGAGATCGGAAGCGGATCGGAGCGCCACCGCTTGACCCTTCTTTGGGCCCGCGGTGTTCTGGAATGTGATTCCACGGGCCATGAATCCGGGACCCGTTACCCCTGCAAATTGTTTTAAAAAAAATTTGTGTTAAGTCGTCGTTTACGTTGATAACGATGTTTTCAAGTAAGAAAGCTAATGAAGCCACTTGATGACCCTTCTAATAGAATGCATTGTGGTGGCTTCAGTTGAAGATGTCCCTGTGTTACTTAAAGTTTATACAGAAGTAAACATGGCTTTGAAATAAAATTATGTGCTTTGACTAAATATGCAGAAACCTTAACAATGTTTTTTCTTTTTCTTTTCTTATTTGCAGGGTTTAGTCGTCTTACCAACTGTCGCCGAGCTGTATGTTGTGAAGCCGTCGGTGGTACTCCGGCTACCGGTGATTTTCGTTAACCGCAAGCCGTCGCCGACGAGAGTGATCATGCTCATGCGATTGGTGATCTCGACGTTCTCATTGTAAACGCCCTTCTTCACGTAAACGATGATCCTCTCATTCCCCTTCCTATTCGCAACAGCATATTCAATCGCTTCCTGGATGGACTTGAAATCCGTTGAACCATCTAGTGCAACGACTACATTCGCCTTGGAAATCAAAGAAGAAGTCGACTGTAACAGTCTCCGGTCGGCGGCGGAAACCCAACTCGGGTACCCGCCTTGGGTATCATCTAGGTGATCTAGAAACATCCCATTGATCGCGAGGCTGTTGCTTATCAGCTCGGAGACATTGTTGGATATCAAAGGGTTGATGAAATGCGAGACATTGAGCTCCATGGACCCACCACGGCACGTCTCGAGGGTGGTCAACGCCGAGCTCAGCCACGTCTGGGCGTCGAAGTCGCTGCAGCTGAGGCTCGTCTGGTTGAGTCCGAGCAAGGTTTGGTTGAGGTGGTAGACGGTGTCGTCAAGGAGTTTTGAACAGTCCAACCATGCCAGCTTCTTGTGCTTGTTGTTCTGGCAGTGGAGTTCGGCTTTCTTTGAGCGATCGCGGGCCTCAAGGGCCCGGTCCATCGCGACCTGGACCGCCATGGTGCGGAAGTCGGCTCGTTGCTTGGGGATGAAGCTATGGTCGTGCCCGCCCATGAAGATCTTGCACGGCTCAGGATGAGGCGTGGTGCTACACCAGTAGTTCAGGTCGCCGATCGTGTCTTCATCTGACGCGTAACAGAACACGACCAACATGAACGACAAAGAAGCTAAGATCAAGAACGAATCAATCTTCATCGACATTGTGAAATGTGAGTGTTCTTTTGTTCTCTGTTTATGCTTTGCTTGCTTGATTGATTCGATTTCTGTGTTCAACTCTGTGTTTGAAGGGTTTTGTGTGGGGGTTTGTGTTTATATAAAGGGGAATTAAGAGGTTGTGTGAGCTTGAAACTAGGAAATGCTAATGCACGATATCTAAAAGGTATTATGAAGTTAGAGGGTTAAACTAGTACTAATTATTACTTGGTGAATGTTCAAAGTATGATATTGTTTGTTCCGTGAATCACTCACTGAATAATTATATGTTGAAATCATTGCACAGGAAGAGCAAGAAAGAGCGTATGTATTGCTTTTAGTTTTGAATGTTGGTGTTGTGTGTGTTAAGTCATAGGAAGCAGCCAATTTAGTCAAATGAAAACACAGTTTGTTTATGTTATTGACTAAGTTTTAGATTTTGATCCTAAACAATTCCCATATGGGTTAAATCAATTGCCACCAATGGGTTGGTGTTTTCTTATAGACTTGGGTACTAAAGTAGGAGGTTGAGCTTTGAAAAACTCTTCCAGTGTCGCATTAAATGTAAGAGTTAATGGTAAAAGTATTACATGTTCATTATAGAATAATAATATCACAGTTGACTCTTCACCAAGGATTCACATAACGGTGCATATCGTAACGTATCGGGCGATACGGAACGGTATCGGTAGGCACCGGAACCGGGTCACCCAATACGGTACGTGTGAACCCGATTCACGTACATAACGTCCGATACGGACCGTTTTGCTCGGATAACGGGCGATACGGTACGTTTTCGGGCGATACGCCCCGGTTTTTGGGCACCACGTTCCAATACCCTCGGTTTTCAGGTGATACCCTTGGTTAACATTCACGTGTTTGGTTCCCGATTTCTGTTACTGGTGTCCGATACGGGCTGATACCGTTATCCGCAATCGAAACCGATATGTCGACCGATACCGATATTCAAATCCTTGCTCTTCACTCATATTCAGGAAGTAATTTAACCTGTATAATACACTAAAATGGTGCAAAACTTGTCAATCTTTTCAAGTAGTCGTGCAAGATAAGAGTGCGATACTACAAAAGATTAACAAGCTTTTGTGTCCTTTTAGAAGTCGATTCACTTCCTGAAAGCTTCTGAAATTGCCCCGGATTCTAAACTCCGTTGATTGAATCGAGACATATTTTGATACTCAAAAGATTAACAAGCTTTTGTGTCCTTTTAGAAGTCGATTCGCTTCCTGAAAGTTCCTGAAAATGCCCAGAATTCTAAACTGTGTTGATTGAATCGAGACATATTTTGATACAAATGACAGCAGAAAATGTAAAGAAAAAATTAAGATGATCAAGGCCAAGTATGCGTTGACAAAGTGGATGATTAACCCTAAAAATAAGTAACTTAACCCCGCTGATTTAAGATAATACGTTAACTAAAGCTTCAATCCAAATGATTAATTGCTGGTTATGGCGGCTATTTTTGACGAAGGCTCTTATCTCACTGTTTTAACCGCACTTCTAATTTGCTTGAACTCTCCGTACACAGATGGAGTATTATGCAAGCCATGTACCCCAAATGTCCAAATACCCACAATTCCTGGTACGATGCATGTGCCAGCCCCTAGTTTGTAGCTCAAGCAACTTCAAAATTCTTCTGCGTGTGAACAAATATCTCTAACGTGGGATGCAAGTAATTCGAATTCGGTTGATTTGTCCTCCAATCAGAAAACCAATAAATCAAATCCTGTAGAAGTAGGAACTACTCAAACTTGGTGAAAGTCAAGTTTTCAGTAAGCTGCTCAATGAAACCAGCTGAAAACAGAACTATTTCTGATTAATCTATGGTTATTTTTTTGGGCGTCGTCGATGCAGTGACTCACAGCTTAGTTTAGTGCTGTCAGACCAATGAGATCTCTGGGTTAACAAATTCTTCGAGTTGGATAGGACTTGTTTCATGTTGAGTATTGTTGTGTTTTGTAGAAATTTTTTGAGAAACTAGTTGACCTTTAAAGCCAGAGGATCAGAGGACTCGCTCAGAAGTGAAGTTCATTAGGTGGTCGACAACCGACTCTGAGATAGAGAACAAAAGATAAATCTTTAGCACGTCGTTGATGGTTCCAAGTTTTCTGAGGAGAGTTATCGACAAGGACCAAAACCTTAAAATTAAAAGGCCAAGAGCATAATCTGATTCGTGAATGTGTGATGATTAAATTATATGTTGGTTCAAATTTGACCATATTCTAATCAGATCTAGCCAATTTTTTAGACGATTTATCTAATTCTGGAAATTAAGTGGGTTCCTAATCATGTCATCTGGATATAGTATCTTAAATTGTATGCACTATTTGCTGCTAGTTTAAGATACAATTTTTATCACTAAAATAATCCAAGCCTTATGAAAGCTATAAGGCCATGTTTGTGTTGGAGATAACAAATGACGGGATATGAATATCATTGAGATTTGATTGTAGGTGGATAAGGCAGGATATGAAATGCCGTGTTCATGTTTTTGGTTATTATATTACGGCAGGATATGATACGTGTGTATATGTATATTTAATACTAGAATAATGTAAATTTATTTTAATTTTCTTTCCTAGCTTATAAATTTTTAGTTCTAATAGGAGGGGTGGGAGGATTTGATATCTCAGTCTCATATCCTGGCCAAAACACCGGATTTAAACCCATATGTATAGCAAACCTTATCCTCCATCTTCTTCTACCTTATTCGAGCATGGCCTAAAAAGTCATTCGAGCCATTTGACTTTGAAAGGCAGTCGAGATATTTTTTCTTAGGAGGCTAATGATTATGAACAATAATGTCAAGTGCTGCCTCTGACATCATGGCTGGAAGTGTCCCATGTCGCAAAGTTTAATGAAATAATGACTAGCTCTACACGCGAAGACCAATGCCCTTGTGGCAAGGTTTTGTGCTACCAATTGCTCTGATACCAGGTTTTGAGAACTTATTTTGTATCACTGTAGCTGCAGCACCACTTCATCTAGATTCAGGCTCTTCCTATAGTTTGACCTATTCGCCCGTGTAATACTGAAAAAACCCACATATTGAAGGAAATGGCACTATGGGTTTATGACATGGTTCGGTCCTAGAACAACTTAAGCTTGCAGTGTGAGTGTTCGCGGCAAATTTCAATGAGTCACATTGAATCTTTTGTTAAGACATCCTCGTGGTGCTACGCCACGTGTGAGTTGTATACAGTGGCGGATCTATATACACCCAAAGTGGGGGCTATAGCCCCGACTCATTTCTTGAAAATAGAATTCTTACCCTTGTTTTTATTAGTTTTTCCAGCTTAACTTCACAAAATTTTCACTATAGCTCCCACTCAACTTTACAAAGTTACTTTTATACGTTTTCGTCTAAATTTTCAATTTAGTCCCCACTGTAACTAATTCCTGAATTCGCGCCTGGTTGTATAGGCTCTTCAAGTACCTTCCAGAATCACTGCAATCATGGTACTTCCGCAATGAGTGGTAAGCGACTAGTAGTATTGTTTAGTTGAGGTTGTGAGTTTGATTCCTGCTGGGGCCATCACCTGACCTTAGTGAGGGACTTCTCACTGCACTGCACGACCAAACCTGGAATTGCAAAAGCAATATCTCCCTTTGGGTTTGGTAAAGAGTTAGGAGGGGACTTTTATCAAGTAACAGTATACCTGTACATTCTATCTATACCTAACTTGGAGGCACTTGTAACTGTACTCCCAGAAAATTATTGAGTTCACGTGTATCTTTCCCCTAGTAAAGAGTGTTGCTTCATCAAAAACATGAAAACCAAGAACATGGAAGACATCGTACTGGTGAGGGTTGTTGCTTCATGAGCCCACATTTATGCCATGTCCACCAGTCATATAATAATAGATGAAAAAAGCAGATATATGATTGCGTACTTCATTGAATCACATACAATGAATAACAACAGTAAATGATATTATTTTAGGCCGGTTAACACTGTGGTACATGCAGTATTAAACTGGACATTTAACTGCACGCATCGCGCTCCCAAATTTCGATCTCAGCTACCGAAATGTTGTTGCTCGACGTCAACACTTTCAATGGTGCGTGGACTTAAATGTCACATGTATAGTAGTGTCAACTAGAAACTGCAAGGTATTTAAATTGTGAAAGTTCTAAATGAAACCAGAGCTACAAGAATTCACTCAACAGGGTGCGATCTGCGATCCAAGTCAGGAGTCGCAATCTAGATAGTTGATTATGGCAATCCCTTATGTTTCTACACATCGAGCTAAAATTATAATTTTTTACACATACACCAAAAATTGTATCAAATAATTCACGTCTTCTTCGATCTTTTCTTTTTTCTGATGCAAGGCCCTACCAAATTTTACCCGATAACAAAAAAATGACTAGGAAATGCTAATATGAGTACGTTTTTTACTCGACAGTCCTACAAGGCATTGTTCGAACTAGATATATGAATCTCGTTCCAATTAATCGACCTGAAGAAGCTTACCCCTGGTAAACCGCATTCCTACCAGACCGCGTATCGCGTTACCGATCCCGTTCCATGTACCACAGAGTTTCACGATCCCGATAACCTTGAATGAAACCAGTCCACCAAATGACAGCTCATTCGGTAGTGTTAAGAGCAGCTAGTTTTCTTTTGTTTTCATAACTAGATGGACTTGGCTGTAATTGTAATAGTGATAGATCTCAGGGACTAAAAGGCAATTATGTTTTCTGTTAAGATCACTATTAATATCTGTAAGGCTGGTTAAGTTTGTTAAGATTGAAATATTAGAAATCGTTCCCAATTCTCAGAACCCTAGTTTTGTACATTTCTTCTCAGGTAGAACACTTATCGATGCTGTTGTTTTCTCCAACTGATGGGGAATTAACCTTGATGGAGTTGAACTAACTTGTACAATTATTACAAAGGCATTACATATTACACTCTCTCATATGCTATTCACACACTACTGACTCAAAACAAGACCTAACCAGGGCATTGCAATTGCCCCCAGGACATCATGTTACAAAACCACTGCAACCTATTATCCAATCATAATACTAACACAATGGAAAGCTTAGTGTAACGCCTAGCACCACATGTACGATGACATGACATTACTACTAGTGCAGAGAAGCAACATAACTGTTGATTAATGCTAATGCATTGCTAGTAAGATGTGTTATCTTCAAGATCTTGCTCCTCACCATGTCCTTCACCTCGCCGTTCATCGAGTCACTTCGGAATCCTTCCATACAAGTGTCGTCGTCCGTCAAGGCGGCGCTGACCCATGTCTCAATGTCACTCACAACCAGGTCGTATTTTGTGCCCTTTCCGAGTCGACTCATTTCTCCAAGCGATTTCCTCAACTCGTCAACTGAGTCACGCACCTCCTCGACGCAGTCCCTCATGGCGGAGACTGTTGCCGGGTTCAAGCCGTGGGAATGCGACAGCTTCAGCATCATGTCAGAAGTGGACCGGGCGGTGTCGAGTGTCACGGAGAGGGCGGCGTGGGTGAGGAGCTTAGGGCTTGTTTGGATGGCATTGGCATGGCTTGAGAGGGAGGTCACGCAGAGCTTTGGGTAGGTTGTTACACTGCATGATGTTTTTATGAACTCGGTGGTTTCTTCACCGGTGGTGGCGGTGGCAATGGTGGTGCCGGCTACTGCAATGAGAAGAAGGGTTGTGAAGAAACGGTAGGAGGATGAGGATGCCATCTCTCTCTCTCTCAAATGGAAGTGAAGTGTTGATAAGATGATTGTTTAGTAGGTTTGAACCTATTTATAGGAGGGGAATATTTGATTTTAGCTGCTTGATGAAAATGTCTATATACTAATGGTGATTAGTGTCATGTTTTCTCATACTTTTCTTCGAAGGGTGCAAGTGCACTTTGGAGACATGTGATGTGGACCAACTGAGAAGCCATTAGTTGGTAATCACACTCAACCAAGAAAGAAATGGGGATCTTCTTTTTTTTTTTTTTTTTAGAAATTGTTTTGTAGTCAACCGGGTTTGAACCCAAGACCTCATGCAGGGGCTTCCATCGCTCTACCACTTGAGCTACAACCGTAGCTGCTAAGCGATAAGAGTTTTTCATACAGCGGAGAAAAAAAAGTGGCGCATCACCGCTTTTTCCGTACTATTGAAATTACTGCACAGTAAAAATCCTACTTATGTGAAGCAAAGCCATAGAGAGATGCATATAATATCTGTCAAAGGAATTGGTTGACACTCCTTGCGCATGCAATGAGGAGAGGATCATTGAAGTGGGTATCTTCTTGACATTTTCCTAGCCTTAGGAATATGATAAAACTGGTCTATGTACAACTCATCCTGCACTCATATAATATCTGTCAAAGGAATTGGTTGACACTCCTTGCGCATGCAATGAGGAGAGGATCATTGAAGTGGGTATCTTCTTGACATTTTCCTAGCCTTAGGAATATGATAAAACTGGTCTATGTACAACTCATCCTGCACTCAAATTGTGAACAATTTTGATTACCCAAGAGAAATTCAATACATTTATTTTAGCTTTTGACATATACAATACACGTTCCCTAGTTGGCGGATACATGCACTATGATAATTAACATATACTATATTAATTTTAATGATATCGTGCATCAATAATTTTGATTTTATTGACATCGCGCACTACTAGTATTGACAATGGCTGTCTCCGTTTTAGGGCGCGAGGCCAATGAAATCACTACTGCGTGAAGTTTATCAGTCAATTGTCACAGTACATGTACTGTTAGTGAACATATATTGAATGAAGGTTATATTTCAAAAGTTTCATCCCAAAAGTCATACTACTATGTATTAAGCCGAAAGATTTCTTGAATAACCACCAAGGTAGTTGATTTTCTGAATTTGACCTTTACTAGTGTCGACCCGGGTTGGATCTTAAACCCTATCTACTAGTATATGCATTGAAGATAACTATGGCCAGGGCTAAGGTAGTTAATCTAATGTCTTGTTATGAGAGAGCAAAATAGTAATGCAGGTAGCAGAAAACGATTGAGATGAGCCATGTGGGTTGGGCCCGGAAGTGGTACCAATAGAACTAACTGGAAAAGAATGGAAACAAAAAACACTTTAAGGATCCAGTTTAGTGCCTCGTCTTCGAGTACAGAGTATGTACACATTAAGGGAGGAGCCAAAATTGAATCGTCGTGCTTGTAGACTCCACTCAGTTTTTTATTTATTTTAGTATTTCTCTTTTTTGCAAGGCTTCTTGACTCGGGTAAGGGGCGGAGGCAGCACATTGCCGGGTTGGTTCTTAAGCCCCCCTATCTAATCTATGCATTGAAGACAACAATGGCCAGCAGCTAAGGTAGTTAATAACGTCTTGTTATGAGAGAGCAAAATAGTAATGCAGGTAGCAGAAAATGATTGAGATGACTTATGAGCCATGTGGGTTGGGCCTGTAAGTGGTACCAATAGAACTAACGGGAAGAGAATCGAAACAAAAAACCCCTTAAGGATCCAATTTATTGCCCCGTCTTCGAGTACAGAGTATCTAGCTAAATCTGAATCTCGTGGTTGTAGACTTCACTCAACTTTTTCATTTATTTTAGCATTTCCCTTTTGGCTAGATTTCTTGACTCTGGTGTTTCATATAATTAAATTTTTTTTGTGAAATTTTCATATAATTAAATTTATGATGATACATTTAAGCATGAAATAATTCAGTCTAAAAACTAAAATGTACTTGTTTCTCTATGCGAATCAGATAGCCATTGTGGGGGAACAAAGAGAAAACACAAAAGGAAAAAAAAAGAAGCTCAAAGAGATCTCATTAATATTCTTTAATATATTGCATTTATTCACTTTGTCTTTTATGATGGAAATATCAGTATTTTGTATATCAATTATTGAGAATAAGAAACAGAATACTTGCGATTAAATTCAATTCTTTTATTAATATTCACAATTTAGGCCATATCTGTTTTATGGAATCCGTTTAAGTCAGTGACATGACAGTTATCTATCAATTGGCATACATTATAAATGAATAATTTGATAGTTACAATTTGGACGAGGACGCCATGGTGTGCTAACTGCTAAGTGAATACTTCGCCTCATCATCCACTTGCGATGGATTGGATTGTGACTACTCGGTGTTACATGAAAGTAACGTGAGTTCTAGCCCGACAGTGTCAAGGCTGACAATCAACATCATTTTCAAAAGGATGTGATCAAAAGTAGTGCAACTTGACATTCAAAGATTTTTTGTTTTGTTTGCTTGTTTGTTTTACAGTTTATTACCGGTGATATCAAATGATTTCTTTGAGTCGGGTCAATTTTAGAATTCATCTGCATGATCATTATACAACACCATGAAAAAATTACCGAATTCTTGCATTGGTTTGCTGATCAAATCACGGGTTAAAGTGACGTTCAAAGCTAAATGGAAAGAAGCAAATGAAACGGATGTACTACTAATGCTCTCCGCTATTTCTTTTTTGAGCAGGTGTTCTCCGGTAATTGAAAATCTTCTGAGGAAGGCAAATGGGAAGAAGCAAATGAAACGGATTTGGTACTAATCTCACCCTCAACCTAATAATGGATGACAACGTTTGTTTACGTCCCTATTTCTCTTCTACTTGCTCTATCTTCATAAAACTTGCTCCTAAGAGCATCTTCAATGAATTAGGCATACTTGATTTGTTAGAGAAAATAAAAAGAAGTTGAGTAAAATTACAACACCAATGAATTAAGCATTCTTATGCAAAATACAAAATTTGTTTTCTTAAAGAAGCAAAACAATATTTGCGTCCTCATCGCCAAAATAGGCGAAGACTTTTCATTCGCCACCGTTGTTTTGTTCAAACTTTTTAGGTGTCTATAACTTTCAATTAGGGAAGGCAATTGGATCTGATCTGATAGGGTATTCTGCATGGTCTGACCCTGATGGAGCAGATCCGATTTGATCGGTTTACAAATGGATTTGATATGGATCACAGTTTTTGTGATAAGGGAAACTCGGTCCAATCCGATTAGGTATCATACCTAATAAGTTCAATAATATACATATATTATTACTAATCATAAATACAATATATCTTATCTTTACTTAAACTAACACCGTTTTTAAGTTAATAGGATATCGCTATGTTAAAATTGATGAATTTATATTTGTAAAGTGAAAATTAATGTAATTCGATTGAATTAGGTGAAATTTTTGTGGTTTAGATTTGAATATAGACTGATTTGATCCGAACTGATATGATCACAAGTGGCAAGTGTGTTGTGAGACACTTTCCAAATGAAGTTCTCAACTTTAAGAGGGATTTTGATGATCCAAATTAAGTCCCATAAATTCTTTTCTGAAAGGAAAATGGCTCCCCACCACAACAACTGCACCAAGATGGGTATTAGTCCAAACCCTGGAGACACTTTCCACATTGAACACACCAATTTTGGTAACCATATAAAAGCATATTCTTGCGGAGTCATGGGGAGATGAATAGTAAGAAGTTCCTCTTTTAATTCCTCTTCAAACATAGCATCCAGTAACACCTGATTCCACCTATGTATGGGGCTTGTGTGAAATAAGTTCAGAAACCTTAGTTGATATTTTGATGAAAAGAAGCCACATGAGAGACTCTTGTAGGTAGGAACTCTCTGCGAGGTAATTGATACTACCTCTGTTTCTTCTCTTTCCCATGCGATTGACTTTTTTACCCGTATTTGGGTCACTTTGACTCGATGATTTGGATAGCAAAACGATGTAATTTTTTGGCAATTTTTTCATAGTATTGTAGAGTAAAGTTTACTCTACAAGATCATGCAAATATTACCAAATTCGTGTATCGTTTTGCTCACCAAATCACCGGGTCAAACTGACCCAGTAAATAGTATCAAAAAACTGAAGTAAGGTGAAAGAGAAGAAACCGAGGTAGTATAACATATCCCTGCAATTTATCATATCTAATATTCTGCTCTAACAATTACTCAGAATAAAAAATTGCTTATCCCGCCTTATCTCAGTACAATCAAATTCTAATTAACGCTTATCATTATGATTTTTATCCATTGCCAAAAGGAGGCCACATTACTAAGAGCCAGTTTGGGAATGTTTATGCTGCTAGCACAACTACTTTCCGACAGCAGAAACAGTTTTAGTGCGTTTGGTAAAAATATAATTTTATTTTTTTGGACAGTTTCTGCTGTCCCACAACAGTTTTTTCACGAAACAAGGGGGAAGATGCTTTTCCAGAAAGTGCTTTTGATTAATTTATCTACAACAGATTTTAACCTTTCAATTTTTTAAAATATCAATAGTTATCTTTACGAAAATGACACGTCTTATATATTTTTATTTTATCATCTTACCCTCTCACAGTAAGTTACCAAACACAAAATTATTATATCAATATTTCACAGTAACTTTTACGTAATACCAAACGACATTTTATCTGGAACAACAACTTTCCCACAATACTTTTTACATAACAACTTCTTGCACCGCCACAGAATTCTCAAACTAGCCCTAAGCAGGGAATTACAAGTGCCCCCATGAGGGCATCACACAAAGCGGCTGCAACCTACTATCCAATAACAAACAACACACACTAACACTATCGTATATTCATAATCTACTGCTTGGCTCGTTTTCATGACAAGAAAGCTTAGTGTAACACCTAGTACCACATGTCTGTGCTGACGATGACATGCCATTACGTACGTACTGCTAGCGGAGAGAAGCAGCGTAGCTGTTGATCAATGCTAATGCATTGCTAGTAAGATGTGTTATATTCAAGATCTTGCTCCTCACCATGTCCTTCACCTCTCCGTCCATCGAGCCGCTTCTGAATCCTTCCATACAGGTGTCGTCGTCCGTCAAGGCTGCGCTGACCCATGTTTCGACGTCGCTCATAATCACGTCGTATTTCGACCCCTTTCCGAGTCGACTCATTTCTCCAAGCGATTTCCTCAACTCGTCCACCGAGTCACTCACCTCCTCGACACAGTCCCTCATGGCGGAGGCTGTTGCCGGGTTCAAACCGTGGGACTGCGACAACTTAAGCATCATGTCGGAAGTGGACCTGGCGGTGTCGAGGGTCACGGAGAGGGCGGTGTGGGTGAGGAGTTTAGGGCTTGTTTGGATGGCATTGGCATGGCTTGAGAGGGAGGTGACACAGAGCTTTGGGTAGGTTGTTACACTGCATGATGTTTTTATGAACTCGGTGGTTTCTTCACCGGCGATGGAGGCGGTGGTGGCGGCAATAGTAGTGCCGGCTACTGCAATGAGAAGAAGGGTTGTGATGAAATGGTAGGAGGATGAGGCTGCCATCTCTATCTCTCTCTCAAATGGAAGTGAAGTGTTGATAAGATGATTGTACCTATTTATAGGAGGGGAAATATTTGATTTTAGCTACTTGATGAAAATATCTAAATACTAATGGTGATTAGAGTCATGTTTTCTCATAGTTTTCTTGCAAGTGTGCAAGTGCACTTTGGAGACGTGAAGTGGACCAAGCCACTAGTTGAGAATCACACTCCACCAAGAAGAGAAAGAAAAGCCACTTGTGACAAAATGGGGATCTTAGCCATAGAGAGATGCATATAATTTCTGTCAAAGGAATTGGATGACACTCCTTGCGCATGCAATGAGGAGAGGAACGTTGAAGTGGGTATCTTCTTGACATTGTCCTAGCCTTAAAAATGTGATAAAGCTGGTCTATGTAGCAACTCATCCTGCACTCAAATGGTGAACACTTTTGATTACCCATGAGAAATATTTCTGTCAATACATTTATTTTAGCTTTTGACATATAACTCTAATACAATACATGTTCGCTAGCAGGCTGTCTACGTTTTAGGGCGCGAGGTCAGTAAAATCACTTATGCGTGGAGGTTATCAGTCAATTGTCACAGTACATGTACTTTAAGTGAACATATATTGCATGAATGTTAAATTTCAGAAGTCCCATCTCAAAAGTCATACTACTATGTATTAAGCCGAAACTTTCTTGAATAACCGCCAAGGTAGTTGATTTTCTGAATTTGACCTTCACTTGTGTCGACCCGGGTTGGATCTTAAACCCTATTATCTTCATTATGCATTAAAGACAACAATGGCCAGCGGCTAGAGGTGCGATTTCGGTTCAACCGAACCGGAACCGAACCGACCGAAGCCGGAACCGGTCGGTTTCGGTTCGGTTCGGCGGTTCAAAGCCGGAGTTCGGTTCGGTTGAACCGGAACCGATTAATTGTAGATGCTAGAACCGAATCCGACCCGGTAACCGGAACCGGGTCCTTCACCGGTTCGGTTCGGTTCCAGAACCGGTCGGCAATTTTTTTTTTTTTTTTTTTTTTTGTGTTGATATTTGAATAAATGTTGTAGTTTTAATTAATAAGTGACTAAGTGTTAAGTATACATTAACAAAGTTAGGGTTAGCCTTAGGTAGGGTTAGGTATTAATTAATAAGTATTAAGTATTAAGTATTAATTAAATTAGGGTTAGGGTTTAGGAATTGTTATTAATTAATACTAGTCTTTTTTAATATTAATGTATTTAGGGAATGTTTTCACAAATATTTTAAAAAAAACATCAAAACTTGACAAATAAGTGGAAAAAACAAAGTAAACTTTTATTATTGATTAAAAGTAAAAACATCAAATGTTAGAAAAAATTGCATCACTATAGTTTAAGTACATCCCAACTAGGTTGGCACCTACTTAACAAACAATCATTTGCATTTTTTCTAACTTACATACAAACTTATTGAAATTAACAAAAATACCCAATAATAGTCTTCATTTTTCAACCCGTCGTCTTTGGCAATTGGTCTACATCAAGGGGAGTGTCCGGGTCTATTCCCAATTCTTGGTAAAGCTCGTTGACCATAACGTCCAAAATGTGTATGTGTTGTGTGCGTTTGTTGGCGTCGCTCCAATCCTTCGAGCATATGAGTACCTCCAATATCTCCGAGGTTAGGCACGATCTTTTCTCCGACAAAACTCGTTTACCTGCACTAAAAGTAGATTCGGAAGGGACTGTAGAAGCTGGAGGGGTTAGTAAATCACGTGCCATTTTAGAAACAATTGGATAAGTTCTTTCATAATTTTTCCACCAATCAAGTATATCAAAATTTTCTATGTCTCTCTCCGACACGTTTATGAAATAATGTTGGTTGAGAAACAACGTTAATTCCGAGACGCAACTAGTCCCGGTGGGTGTGACTTGTGTACCCTTAAATAAAGAACCAATAGCGTACTTACTCTTACCCTTGCCCTTACCCTTCGGATCGCTCGATGATTTTTGAGAACCACCACTAACACCAAATTTAGCAAGATATTTATCGTACATAACATTAAGTTCTTGTTTAACTTGTTCAATAGTTGGTGATATCACTACGGGTCTATATGTGGTAGTCATGTTTTCTTGTATTTGGCTTAGCATAAAACCTACGGAAGCATCCTTTTGTCTTGGGTCCAAAATACTTGACAAACAAAAAATCATAGGGATCGTTTCAAAATATTTGAGAAATTTCTCTTCCATGTCGTTAATTGCCTCGTATAAAAATTCATTCTCCCTATATTGTTGAAAAGCCGACGTTAAAAACAATAGTTGTGGAATAACGTTGTTAGTAGTAGGATAATAAACACCCGAAAGAATAGTAGTGGCGTCATAAAATGGTTCAAGAAACTCTCTTAAGACACTTGCGACGTTCCAATCATTTTGTGTAACGGATCCGGGATTGCCATTTTCATTCAAAAATCGTGTGATTGTGGTCTCATAACCTTCAACACTTTTTAACATCAAATAAGTGGAGTTCCATCTAGTCCTACAATCTCCCCCAAACCTTCTTTTTTTCTTGCCTATTTTAGCACAATAATCCCCAAAAAGTTTTTGTCTTTTGTTTGAAGACGCAATAAAGAGAATGGCATCACGAATAGGAGAAATATACTCTTCTAGTTTTTTCAAACCAACTTGTACAATTAAATTGATAATGTGACATACACAACGAACATGTTCGATTTCTTCGCGAAATGGTGTTTGTATCAAAGTTCGAATATGATCTATCGCACTATCACATGCCGATGCATTGTCAAAAGTAATTGATGTAATTCGTTGATCAATTCCCCACTCTTCAACAATATCGATTATGGCTTCTCCTATGTTTACACCGTTGTGAGGATAGGCAACTTCTTGAAATGCAATAACACGTTTTTGTAAAGTCCAATTAGTGTCAATGTAGTGTGCGGTAACGCAAATATATCCCTTCTTATTTCTACCCGACCACATATCCGAAGTTAAACCAACTATGAAATTAGAATCAAAAAATGTTTGCATAAGTTCCGCTTTCCTCTCACTATATGTTCCTATTATATTTTTTCTAATAGTGTGTCTACTAATATGCTTATAACCCGGACAAAAAGCGGTTTGTACTAACGTGTCAAACTCGGGTTCGTCGGTCATATTTAGGGGTTTTTCGGTGGCCATGATATAATGAGATAATGCTTTTATTGCCCTTTTTTCATCGTAGACAAAAGGAACTACGTTGCCTTGTGCGTCGAATCCTAGTTGGGTTTGGAGCATCGCGTCCCCTACGGCGGGTGTATCTTTCAAAAGTCCGTGTACATTTTGTAAGTGTTTTCTAAGTGATCATAATCCACCGGTTTTATCCAACACAAAACTTTTTTGACAATGTTTGCATTTAGCCCTAAATTTTGGTGTACCGTTGGTGTCTACACCATCGGGTATTTTATCCATATGTTCCCAAACGGGGCTTTTTTTAGGTTTTTCCGCCTTACGTGTTCTTTTATTACTACCTAAATTCTGATCATTTTCCTCTATACCGTCAAAAGCGTTAGCGGCACCTTCGCCAAATAAAATGTCCATTTGATCATCAATATCAATTTCTTCGATTATGGGTACGTATTGGTTGTTTTGGTCATCAAAATTTGCACGAGAAGAAGAAGCCATTTTTTTCTTATGGAAATGTGATTAAAAAAATTAAGTTTTACAACTAAAGCGCAAATAATAACACAATCAAATTAAAAACAACAAAAAATAAAACTTACAAACTCCAAGAATAATTCTTGGAGGTGAAGCGAAACGTCGAAGATTGAAGATGCGTTGCCGAATATGGAAGATGCGTTGCTCTTGCTTGTCGAATTTTGAACACGAGAGCGTATGACGATTTTTGAGTGATTTTGATTTTTGAGAGTGTGTGTGTGGAAATTGGAATTGAGGATTGAGGAATATGGAGATTGGAGAATGAATTTTGGAGAGTGTAGGATGATTTTGGAGTGAAGAATTGTGAGAAGTGTTGAGAGAGTTTGTTGATGAAGTGTGAAAAAAATGGTAGTGTGGGTTGGGTATTTATAGGTGTAGAAGGAAGAAGAGGGGAAGTGAAAAAAGAAAAAAAAAAAAAAAAAAAAAAAAAAAGAAAATCAGCAACGGTCGTTTCAACCGTTGGGAAACAAACGGATAGTTTTTTCAAATTTCCGACCGTTCGGTCGGTTCTCGGGTCGGTTCCGGCCCGGTTCCGGTTCCGGTTCTACCGGTTCCGGTTCCGGGTCGGTTCCCGGTTCCAATATAACACTAAACCGAACCGGAACCGAACTACCCACGGATTCGGTCCGGTCCGGGTAGTCGGTTCTCGGTTCGGTTACGGTTTCCCTCCACCCCGGTTCCCTTTCTTCTCGGTTCGGGTCGGTTCTCGGGTCAACCGACCCGAATTCGCAGCTCTACCAGCGGCTAAGGTAGTTAATCTATTGTCTTGTTATGCGAGCAAAATAGTAATGCAGGTAGCAGAAAACGATTGAGATGAGCCATGTGGGTCGGTCCCGTAAGTGGTACCAATAGAGCTAACTGGAAAAGAATGGAAACAAAAAAACACTTTAAGGATCCAATTTATTGCCTCGTCTTCGTGTACAGAGTATGTACACATTAAGGGAGGAGCCAAAATTGAATCGTCGTGGTTGTAGACTCCACTCAATTTTCTTATTTATAATGCTACATTAAGCATGAAGTTATTGAGTCTAAAAACTAACATGTATTTGTTTCTCTATGAGAGTTGGATGGCTGGTATGCGATTGTATTCAATTTTTTTTATTATTATTATTGATAATTCACAATTTAAACCATATCTCATTCATGGATTCCATTCAAGAGACATGACAGTTATCTATCATTTGGCTTACGCGATAAGTCAATAAATTGATAGTTTTCTATTTTGGCTAGGACGCCATGGTGTGCTAAGTGAATACCATGCCCCATCCACTTGTGATCGTTGGTTTGTAACTTGAGTTTTAGCCCCCCGACAAGATAGTTGCCAAGGCAAGACAGTTGACAGTTTCAAGAGGATGAGATTAAGAAATTAATGACATGATAACTTAAGTTTGTTTGTTTATGCAGTTTATCATTGGTGACATTAAATGATTTCTTGAAGTCGGGTCAGTTTTGGAATTCATCTGCAAGTTCACTATACAACATCATGAAAAAATTATTAAATTCTTGCATTGTTTTACTAACCAAAATACCGAGTCGAAGTGAAGTTCAAAGTCAAATGTGAAGAAGTAAGTGAAACGGAGGTAGTACTAGTGTTCTCCTTTTTTTTAGCAGGTGTTCTCTGATAATTGGTAAAAGTATCTTAGGAAGAAAAATGGAAACAAACAAATGAAACGGAGGTTGTACTAAACTCTCAATCTATTAATGGGATGATAATGTCTGTTTACTCCTGAGCATCTCCGCAGGGAAAAAATAAAGAAGTTGGGTAAAATTAAAACTCCAATAGATTAGGCATCTCACTTACGTCCTCATTGCCAAATTGGCTAAAATAATTCATTCGCCAGCCTTATTTTTGTTCATACATTTTAAGTGTATGTAATTTTCAACCCACTATCCTTTTAATTTTTTAACAATATTCCATCTTTTTAATGATGAAAACTATTTCTTAAAATTGCTCTCCCATCTGTAGTTTTTCAAACGCCATGTATATATATATATATATATATATATATATATATATATATATATATATATATATATATAGTGTACCTCAACTTTTGTCTAACTACTGTAGGAGAAGTAAAGCAAAATTCTCATTTTATAAAATGTAAAAGATCAATTATAATTATAATTTGTATCAAAAGCATGAAAGTACATGGTGGACGCATGACTGGTGGTGGGTAGTTGCTTCATGAGCCCACAATTATGCCATGGCCCCCATCAGGGACGGAGGGAGGATTACAAATAGGGTAGAGCCTTTTGTGATTTTAAGAAGAGATAGGGCTTTTTTATAATTTTACGTATGGGCAAAGTTGTATTTTATCCTAAATACTAGGTATATAAGTCTAGTTTTCCGAGAGTGAGGCACGTGCCTTACCCGGTCATGTGCTACCTCCGCTCCTGGCTCCCATTCATATAATAGAACTTTCGTAACTTGTAGTTTAGGCCGGTTAACAGCGAGATACATCCAATATTTAAATAGATATTTGACTGCACGCATCGCTCGAAACTTTGTGCTTCCAAATTTTGATCTCAGCTGCTGAATTGTTGTTGTCCGATGCCAACACTTTCAATAGTCCCCGGCCCATTGATCTCAGTTGCCGATATTTAACGGGTCGGGTCCTTATTGGGTCAGGGCCATGTCGGGTCAAAACCCGACCCATTGACAGTTCTACTTTCAAAACTGTGTAGAGTTAAATGTTAATTTTGATACTCCATGTATTGTAGTATCAACCAGCCTAAACTGTAAGGTAATTAAATGGTGGAAATTGTAAATGAAACCATTCCACCAAAGTGACAACTCATCAGTAGAACACTTATCGATGCTGTTGTTTTCTCTAACTGATGGGGAATTGATCTCAATGGAGTTGAACTGAACTTGTACTATCATTACAAAAGCATTACATTACATGTCACACTCTCTCATATGCTATTCACACACAGTACTGACTCAAAACCAGACCTAACCGGGGCATTGCAATTGCCGCCAGGACATCATGTTACAAAGCCACTGCAACCTAGTATTATCCAATCATAATACTACACACACTTGAAGCTTAGTGTAACGTCTAGCATCACATGTCTATGCTGACAATGACATACCATTTACTGCTGGTGGAGAGAAGCAGCGTAGCTGTTGATTAATGCTAATGCATTGCTAGTAAGATGTGTTATCTTCAAGATCTTGCTCCTCACCATGTCCTTCACCTCTCCGTCCATCGATCCGCTTCTGAATCCTTCCATACAAGTGTCGTCGTCCGTCAAGGCGGCGCTGACCCATGTCTCGACGTCGCTCATAACTATGTCGTATTTCGAGCCCTTTCCGAGTCGACTCATTTCTCCAAGCGATTTCCTCAACTCGTCCACTGAGTCACTCACCTCGTCGACGCAGTCCCTCATGGCGGAGGCTGTTGCCGGGTTCAAGCCGTGGGAATGCGACAGCTTCAGCATCATGTCGGAAGTGGACCTGGCGGTGTCGAGGGTCACGGAGAGGGCAGCATGGGTGAGGAGCTTAGGGCTTGTTTGGATGGCATTGGCATGACTTGAGAGGGAGGTGACACAGAGCTTTGGGTAGGTTGTTACACTGCATGATGTTTTTATGAACTCGGTGGTTTCTTCACCAGCGGTGGAGGCGGCGGTGGTGGCAATGGTGGTGCCGGCTACTGCAATGAGAAGAAAGGTTGTGATGAAATGGTAGGAGGATGAGGCTGCCATCTCTCTCTCTCAAATGGAAGTGAAGTGTTGATAAGATGACTGTTTAGTAGGTTTGAACCTATTTATAGGAGGGCAATATTTCATTTTAGCTACTTGATGAAAATATCAAAATACTAATGGTGATTAGAGTCATGTTTTCTCATAGTTTTCTTGGAAGGGTGCAAGTGCGCACTTTGGAGACATGTGATGTGGACCAACTGAGAAGCCACTAGTTGGTAATCACACTCCACCAAGAAAGAAAGAAAAGCCACTTGTGACTAAATGGGGATTTTTTTTTTAGAAATTGTTTTGTCGTCAACCGGATTTGAACACGAAACCTCATGCAGGGACTTTCAACGCTCTACCACTTGAGTTATCACCCTAGCTGCTATGCGACAAGAGTTTCTCATACAGTGGAGAAAAGAAAGTGACGCATCATTGCTTTTTCCGTACTATGAACAGTAAAAATCATACGTAGAATGCGGCATAAACGTGTGAAGCAAAGCCATAGAGAGATGCATATGATTCTGTCAAAGGAATTGGATGACACTCCTTGCGCATGCAATGAGGAGAGGATGATTGGAGTGGGTATCTTCTTGACATTTTACTAGCCTTGGGAATGTGATAAAACTGGTCTATATACAACTCTTCCTGCACTCAAATGGTGAACAATTTTGATTACTCGAGAAATATTTCTTTCAATACATTTATTTTAGCCTTTGACATATAACTCTATTACAATACATGTTCACTAGCTGGGGGATACATGCACTAAGAGAATTAACATATATTTTCACCGTTTTCTCTGAATCTTCACACTTTCTATTTTCGTCCGTTCTCTCTGAAATCCTATATTAATTTTATTGATATCATGTACCAATAATTTTAATTTTACTGACATCGCGCACTAATAGTATTGACAATGGCTGTCTGTGTTTTAGGGCGCGAGGTCAGTAAAATCACTACTGCGTGGAGGTTATCAGTCAATTGTCACAGTACACGTACTGTTAGTGAACATATATCGCATGAAGGTTAAATTTCAAAATTTTCATCCCAAAAGTCCTACTACTATGTATTAAGCCGAAAGATTTCTTGAATAACCGCCAAGGTAGTTGATTTTCTGAATTTGACCTTCACTTGTGCCGACCGGGTTGGATCTTAAACCCTACCTACTAAATGCATTGAAGATAACAATGGCCAGCGACTATGGTAATTAATCTAATGTCTTGTTATGAGAGAGCAAAATAGTAATGCAGGTAGGAGAAAACGATTGAGATGAGCCATGTGGGTCGGGCCCAGAAGTGGTACCAATAGACCGAACTAACTGGAAAAGAATCGAAACAAAAAACACTTTAAGGATCCAGTTTATTGCGTTGTCTTCGAGTACAGAGTATGTACACATTAAGGGAGGAGCCAAAATTGAATCGTCGTGCTTGTAGACTCCACTCAATTTTGTTATTTATTTCAGTATTTCTCTTTTTAGCTAGACTTCTTGACTCGGATAAGGGGCGGAGGCGGTACATGGCCAGGTTGGATCTTAAGCCCTATCTAATATATGCATTGAAGACAACAATGGCCAGCGGCTAAGGTAGTTAATAATGTCTTGTTATGAGAGAGCAAAATAGTAATACAGGTAGCAGAAAATGATTGAGATGAGCCATGTGGGTTGGACCTGTAAGTGGTACCAATAGAACTAACGGGAAGAGAATCGAAACAAAAAACCCTTTAAGGATCCAATTTATTGCCCCTTCTCCGAGTACAGAATATGTAGCCAAATTTGAATCCTCGTGGTTGTAGACTCCACTCATTTTTTTCATTTATTTTAGCATTTCCCTTTTGGCTAGACTTCTCGACTCTGGTGTTCCATATAATTAAATTTATGATGATATTTAAGCATGAAATAATTCAGTCTAAACACTAAAATGCATTTGTTTCTCTGTGAGAATAAGATAGCCTTCGTGGGAAAAAATGAGAAAAAACAAAAGGAAAAAAAAAAAAAAAGGCTCAAGGAGATCTCATTAATATTCTTTAATATATTGCATTTATTCACTTTGTCTTTTATGATGGATATATTAGTATTTTGTATATCAATTATTGAGAATAAGAAAAAGAATACTTGCGATTAAATTCAACTCTTCTATTAATATTCACAATTTAGACCATATCTGATTTATGGAATCCGTTTAAGTCAGTGACATGACAGTTATCTATCAATTGGCGTACATTATAAATGAATAAATTGATAGTTTACAATTTGGGCGAGTACCCCATGGTGTGCTAACTGCTAAGTGAATACTTCGCCTCATCATCCACTTGCGATGGATTGGATTGTGACTACTCGGTGTTACATGAAAGTAACGTGAGTTCTAGCCCGACAGTGCCAAGGCTGACAATCAACATTTTCAAAAGGATGTGATCAAGAGTAGTGTAACTTGACATTCAAAGATTTTTTGTTTTGTTTGCTTGTTTGTTTTACAGTTTATTACCGGTGATATCAAATGATTTCTTTGAGTCGGGTCAATTTTAGAATTCATCTGCATGATCATTATACAACACCATGAAAAAATTACCGAATTCTTGCATTGGTTTGCTGATCAAATCACGGGTTAAAGTGACGTTCAAAGCTAAATGGAAAGAAGCAAATGAAACGGATGTACTACTAATGCTCTCCGCTATTTCTTTTTTGAGCAGGTGTTCTCCGGTAATTGAAAATCTTCTGAGGAAGGCAAATGGGAAGAAGCAAATGAAACGGATTTGGTACTAATCTCACCCTCAACCTATTAATGGATGACAACGTTTGTTTACGTCCCTATTTTTCTTCTACTTGCTCTATCTTCATAAAACTTGCTCCTAAGAGCATCTTCAATGAATTAGGCATACTTGATTTGTTAGAGAAAATAAAAAGAAGTTGCGTAAAATTACAACTCCAATGGATTAAGCATTTTTATGCAAAATACAAAATTTGTTTTCTTCAAGAAGCAAAACAATATTTGCATCCTCATCGCCAAAATAGGCGAAGACTTTTCATTCACCGTTGTTTTGTTCAAACTTTTTTGGTGTCTATAACTTTCAACTAGGGAATGCAATTGGATCTGATCTGATAGGGTATTCTGCATGGTCTGACCGTGATGGAGCAGGTCCGATCTGATCGGTTTACAAATGAATTTGATATGGATCACAGTTTTTGTGATAAGGGAAACTCGGTCCAATCCGATTAGGTCTCATACCTAATAAGTTCAATAATATACATATATTAATATTAATCATAAATACAATATATTTTATCTTAAACTAACACTGTAAATTTTAAGTTAATAGGATATCGCTATGTTAAAATTGATGAATTTATATTTGTAAAGTGAAAATTAATGTAATTCGATTGAATTAGGTGAAATTCGATCCAAATTTGATATGCTTCGAACCTGTGGTTTAGATTTGAATATAGACTGATCTGATCCGAACTGATATGATCACAAGTGGCAAGTGTGTTGTGAGACACTTTCCAAATGAAGTTCTCAACTTTAAGAGGGATTTTGATGATCCAAATTAAGTCCCATAAATTCTTTTCTTTAGAGAAAATGGCTCCCCACCACAACAACTGCACCAAGATGGGTATTAGTCCAAACCCTGGAGACACTTTCCACATTGAACACACCAATTTTGGTAAGATGCCATATAAAAGCATATTCTTGCGGAGTCATGGCGAGATGAATAGTAAGAAGTTCTCTTTTAATTCATCTTCAAACATAGGTAGGAACTCTCTGCGAGGTAATTGATACTACCTCTGTTTCTTCTCTTTCCTATGCGGTTGACTTTTTTACTCGTATTTGGGTCTCTTTGACTCGATGATTTGGATAGCAAAACGATGTAATTTTTTGACAATTTTTTATAGTATTGTAAGTTTACTCTATAAGATCATGCAAAAATTACCAAATTCGTGTATCGTTTTGCTCACCAAATCATCGGGTCAAACTGACCCAGTAAATAGTGTCAAAAAGTGAAGTAAGGTGAAAGAGAAGAAACAGAGGTTGTATAACATATCCCTGCAATTTATCATATCTAATATTCTGCTCTAACAATTACTCAGAATAAAAAATTGCTTATCCCGTCTTATCTCAGTTCAATCAAATTCTAACTCATATCCTAGTATAACTCTTATCATTATGATTTTTATCCCGTGCCAAAAGGAGGCCACATTACTAAGAGCATCTCCAGCAATACTATGTAAAAGAAATGTAAATTATACATAAAATCACATGTTTGCCTTTTACATGTCCACAAATTTTATTACGAACTCCAGCAATGCAAGCTAAAAGATAGGCATATTAATTTTGTGAAATTATTTATTATTATTATGATATTATGACAAGTCTACTAAAAAGTAGGAACAAAACAAAAAAATAGGAATCCACCTATAAAATAGGAAAACAAATAAGATGGCGAGGGATGATTATCGCCAAACTTGGGGATCAAGATGCATGACATCCATTTTGCATGAGGGGATGCATGTTCTGCTGGATCGCATTTTTCACCCAAGTTCTTTATATTTTGCATAATAAATCGATTTGCATTGCCTGCTGGAGATGCTCTAAGAGCCAGTTTGGGAATGTTTCTGCTGCTAGCACAACTACTTTCCGACAACATAAACAGTTTTCGTGCGTTTGGTAAAAATATAATTTTTATTTTTTTGGACAGTTTCTGCTGTCCCACAACAATTTTTTCACGAAACAAGGGGGAAGATGCTTTTCCAGAAGTGCTTTTGATTAATTTATCTACAACAGATTTTAACCTTTCAATTTTTTAAAATATCAATAGTTATCTTTACGAAAATGACACGTCTTATATATTTTTGTCATCTTACCCTCTCACAGTAAGTTACCAAATACAAAATTATTATATCAATATTTCACAGTAACTTTTACGTAATATTTACCAAACGACATTTTATCTGGAATTCACAGCAACTTTTCCACAATACTTTTTACATAACAACTTCTTGCACCACCACAAAATTCTCAAACTAGCCCTAACTAGGGAATTACAAGTGCCCCCATGAGGGCATCATACAAAGCGGCTGCAACCTACTATCCAATAACAAACAACACACACTAACACTATCATATATTCATAATCTACTGCTTGGCTCGTTTTCATGACAAGAAAGCTTAGTGTAACACCTGGTACCACATGTCTGTGCTGACGATGACATGCCTTAACTGCTAGCGGAGAGAAGCAGCGTAGCTGTTGATCAATGCTAATGCATTGCTAGTAAGATGAGTTACCTTCAAGATCTTGCTCCTCACCATCTCCTTCACCTCTCCGTCCATCAAGCCGCTTCTGAATCCTTCCATACAAGTGTCGTCATCCGTCAATGCGGCGCTGACCCATGTTTCGACGTCGCTCATAATCAGGTCGTATTTCGACCCCTTTCCGAGTCGATTCATTTCTCCAAGCGATTTCCTCAACTCGTCCACCGAGTCACTCACCTCCTCGACACAGTCCCTCATGGCGGAGGCTGTTGCCGGGTTCAAGCCGTGGGAATGCGACAGCTTCAGCATCATGTCGGAAGTGGACCTTAATAGTAAAATAAGGATTTGATACCAAATCAAATGAACATAACATAAACTGAAGATAATGAAACGGCAAATAGAAAAACCAAACGGTGTATTGATTCAATTAACCAGCAAAGGGATCAGCACCACATAAATACACAAGACTCCAACGGACGGATACAATGATCCGTTAGAAACACAAACGGTAGGGAATGAACCATCTAGAAGAAAGGCAGTTGTATGGTTTTAGGGTTACAACTGGACCATCACTATGGTTTGGGCTTAGAACATGTATTGGGCTTGACTAACAGACTAATAGCAAGAGCCCAAATGAATTTGAGAAGCCCATTTAGTTAATAGCTCCCCGTAAACTCATGGTGGTTGAACTTGAACCATGAGTTTATTCTTTAAGGCTTCAAAATGAGCAGGTTGCAAGCTTTTGGTGAACACATCAGCAAGTTGATCTGCACTTGACAAAAAATCAACAATAAGTTCACGATTTAAGACCTTTTCACGCACGTAATGATAATCAATTTATATATGTTTTGTACGTGCGTGAAATAGGGGATTAGAAGTAAGAGATAGAGCTGATAAATTATCAGTCCATAAGATAGGACATTGAGGTATAGAAAATTTTAAGTCTTTGAACAAAGTTTTAAACCAAGAAAGATCAGCAGCTGCTGTGGCAAGAGCCCGGTACTCTGCCTCTGTGGATGAACGGGCCACAGTAGCTTGCTTTTTGGAAGCCCAATGAATTGGGTTTGGGCCTAAGAAGACCACAAGCCCAGTGGTGCTACGTCTGTCTGATGGGTTTCCAGCCCAATCTGCGTCTGTGAAGACTTGAATTGGTAGATGACCTTTTTGATATAAGATACCCTGAGATTTAGTTCCTTGTAGATAGCGTAAAATGCGTTTGGCACCCCCCAAATGATTCTCAGTTGGAGCATGCATGAACTGGCATAAGTGATTAACAGAAAAGGCAATATCAGGTCTGCTAAATGTTAGATACTGCAAAGCACCAAGTAACTGTCGAAAAATAGAAGGATTTTCTAGCTGTTTGCTGTCAAAGAGATGATATTTTATACCAGCAGCTAGAGGAGTAGAACAGGGTTTGCAAGTAATCATATTGAACCTTTGTAAGAAATCAGTAATGTATTTTTCCTGATGTACAAAGATACCAGCAGAGGTTCTCTTGATTTGCAGACCAAGAAAATATGTAAGGGGCCCCAAATTGGTCATTTCAAACTCTTTATTGAGTTTGATCACAAGAGCACTAAGAAACTGAGAATCATTTCCAGTAAGTATGATATCATCCACATATAGAAGTAAAATTGAAATTTTGCCAGCATAGTGTCTAACAAATAAAGAAGAATCAGCTAAAGATGAAACAAAGCCAAGAGAAAGTAAATAAGTAGTAAACCTTTCAAACCATGTACGAGGAGCCTGCTTGAGGCCATAAATAGATTTCTTGAGAAGACAAACATGATTAGGAAAAGAGCTGTTAACAATGCCCTGAGGCTGTTTCATGTAAACAGTTTCTTTAAGAATGCCATGGAGGAAGGCATTCTTTACATCTAACTGAGTTAAGGGCCAAGAAAAAGAGGCAGCAAGAGCAAGAATACAGCGTACAGTGGCATGTTTGGCCACTGGACTAAATGTTTCTTCATAATCAAGGCCAGGGGTTTGGTGAAACCCCTTAGCCACAAGTCTTGCTTTAAAACGTGAAACAGTACCATTTGGGTTATATTTAGTTCTAAAAACCCATTTGTTGCCAATGATATTGGCATGGGGAGGACAAGGAACTAAAGTCCAAGTTTGCTGTTTTTGAAGACTGCTATACTCTTCAGCCATAGCAGTTTGCCACTGAGAGTATTTAGCAGCTTCTGTGAAAGTATGAGGGTCAGCAAGAGAAGAAAAAGCAGTGACAGTAAAACCTGAATGAGTAGTAGCAGTGCCAGTAAATGGAAGTTTCTTCTTGACAATCCCAGACTTACTCCTTGTCCTCATTGGATGAGGAGTTGGGTGTGAAGAAGAAGTCATCACTGGGCTAGCTGGAGAAACTGCCAAGCCTGGACTGGAAGAGGTCTCAGGTGATGTATCTGTTCTTGTAGTATCTGATCTGGGTGTGAGTACCTGTGTTCCAGCAGGCTGCAGTTCTACAGAGCCCTCAGACACAGTGTTATGGGGAAACACTGGAGTAGAAGTAGAGGGGATAGAGGGGGGAGGGACATAAGCACCTGAAGAAAACAAATCAAAGTTAGTTTGGTGAATAGAAGAAGTAGTAGAAGTGTTATGTTGTGTGCTGGTGGAATAGGGAAAACAGGTTTCATCAAAGATGACATCTCTACTTATATAAAATTTTTGAGTTGATTTATCATAACAAAGATAACCTTTGAAACCATCTGCATAGCCAACAAAAATGCACTGTTTTGTTTTAGGAGACAGTTTAGATTGAGAGTATGGAGTCAGACATGGATAACAAGCACAGCCAAAGATTCTAAGTTTTTCATAATCTGGAGATTTGTTGAATAAAAGCTCAAATGGAGATTTATTAGAAGTATTAGCACTAGGCATTCTATTAATTAAATAGACAGCAGTAGCAATAGCATGATACCAGAAATGAGTAGGTAAAGAAGCATTATGTAAGAGAGTTGAAGCAGTTTCAACAATATGCCTGTGTTTCCTTTCTGAAACACCATTCTGCTGTGGTGTATGAGGACAAGAACGTTGATGTATAATGCCATTAGTGCTCAAGTAAGTTTGAAAGACAAATGAGGTGTACTCACCTCCACCATCAGATCTAAACACAGATATGGAACAGTTTAGTAATTTTTCAACAAAATTTTTGAATTTAGGAAAAGTTGTTGCAACTTCAGATTTGTTATGCAGAGGAAACAACCATGTAAATCTAGAGTACCCATCAATGAATAACACATAATATCTAAAACCATGAAATGATTTTAAAGGTGCAGGACCCCATACATCAGAATGAATTAGTTGAAGAGGTCTCTTAATAACAGTAGATGATTGTTCATAAGGCAGTCTTGTAATTTTACCAGCTAAACATGATTGACATATAACAGAATTAGATGAAGAACAAGCAACACATTTTGACAAAATTTCATTAGATGGATGTCCCAGTCGATCATGCCAGAGTTTGGACTTGACTTTTTGACCCAGAAAAGCTTGAGGAGAACTCTTGACAGAAGACTTGACAGAAAGAGGTGTAGATGGAATAGGGTAAAGCCCATTTTTACTCAGACCCTGATAAAGAACTCTGCCCGTTGCAATATCCTGAATACAGAATGAGTGGGCATCAAAAATGAATCTAGCATGGTGTTCTTCACATAACTTATGTACAGAAAGTAAATTAGCAGTTAAATCAGGAACATGCAAGGTTTTAGACAATTTAAACATATAATTAGGAGTGGGTAAAAGAGCAGTACCAGAATTGTTGATTGAAAGAGATGAGCCATTACCAACAGTAACATTGTCTGATCCAGAATATGGTTCAGAAAGAGAAAGATTTCTGAGTTCACCAGTCATATGTGCAGAGGCTCCTGTATCAGTGAGCTAATAATTGGGAGAGATAGCATGATTCTGAGAAGCAGCAGCCATGGCAGAGAGTTGCTCAGGTGGATTTCTCCCCTGATAGGCATAATCCATACGATGCCAGCAGTCAAGAGCAGAGTGGTAATCTAGGCCACAGATTTGACAAGTTACAGGTGCCTTACCATTCTTTGAACCACCATAAGAACTGTTAAAGATGGTGTTATAAGAAGGAGATCTACCACCACCTCTGTTGTTTTGACCAGAACCTCTATACCCAGATCGACCCCTGTTGTGGTCAAAACGACCACCACGAGCGCCACCAAAACGACCATTTGTCCCATTGAAACGACCAGACTGACCCCCTCCTCTAGGGTTTTGACTGTAGCCGCCACCACGACCACGAGAAGAAGAAAAATTGTTTGACTGAGTGTAAAATGCAGTAGGAGGAGTGGGTTCATTTGAAACATGTTGAGATTCAAGCATTTGTTCTTCAGATTTTAAAAAAACATATAGCTCAGTGAGAGAGAGAGGAGTTGAATGGATTCGAAGGGAAGATCGAAAAGAATTGTACTCAGTGGGAAGACCATTTAAAGCATAAAGAATCATATCTTCATCATCGATTTTGACGTTTGAAGCAAAACGTTTATCACGAATAGATTTAAGTTTCTGCATGTATAGATCTATGGAGTCTGAGCGCTTTTTGATGGTTTGAAGGTCAGATTTTAACTGCAAAATATGAGATCTAGACACAGAAGCATAATAAGATTCAAGAGTTACCCAGGCGGTGTGTGAATCATCCAAACCAATAACATGAGACAAAGCTTCAGAGGAAAGTGTAGCGTTGATGAGTGTTAGAATAGCTTGATCTTGGATCTGCCAGGCGGTATATGCAGGGTTGACCATCTGTGAGGGAGATCCATCTGTGTCGGCGATGAACTGCGGTGGACAAACAATAGAGCCATCAAGAAACCCAAAAAGAGATTGGGTTTTAAGAATCGATTGGAGCTGATGCTTCCAAATCACATAGTTGGTACTGTCTAATTTGTGAGTGATGAGGTTATGAATATTTGAGAGAAGGGCAAGAGGATTTGCAGAGGGAGAGGCCATTGTTGGAGACGATCAGAACAGGAGAGGCTCTGATACCATAATAGTAAAATAAGGATTTGATACCAAATCAAATGAACATAACATAAACTGAAGATAATGAAACGGCAAATAGAAAAACCAAATGGTGTTTTGATTCAATTAACCAGCAAAGGGATCAGCACCACATAAATACACAAGACTCCAACGGACGGATACAATGATCCGTTAGAAACACAAACGGTAGGGAATGAACCATCTAGAAGAAAGGCAGCTGTATGGTTTTAGGGTTACAACTGGACCATCACTATGGTTTGGGCTTAGAACATGTATTGGGCTTGACTAACAGACTAATAGCAAGAGCCCAAATGAATTTGAGAAGCCCATTTAGTTAATAGACCTGGCGGTGTCGAGGGTCACGGAGAGGGCAGCATGGGTGAGGAGCTTAGGGCTTGTTTGGATAGCATTGGCATGGCTTGAGAGGGAGGTGACGCAGAGATTTGGGTAGGTTGTTACACTGCATGATGTTTTTATGAACTCGGTGGTTTCTTCACTGGCGGTGGTGTGGAAATGGTAGTGCCGGCTCCTGCAATGAGAAGAAGGGTTGTGAAGAAATGGTAGGATGATGAGGCTGCCATCTCTCTTCCTCTCTCTCTCAAATGGAAGTGAAGTGTTGTTGATGAGATTTGTTTAGTAAGTTTGAACCTATTTATAGGAGGGAAACGTATTTGATTTTAGCTACTTGATGAAAATATCTAAATACTAATGGTGAGTGATTAGAGTCATGTTTTCTCATAGTTTTCTTGGAAGGATGCAAGTGTACTTTGGAGACATGTGATGTGGACCAAGCCACTAGTTGAGAATCACACTCCACCAAGAAAAGAAAGAAAAGCCAAATTGTGATGAAATGGGGATTTTATTCGGAAAGCGATTAGAGTTTTGATAATTCCATCAAAAAGATTAGAGTTTTGATAAAGTGGAGAAAAGGAAGTGACGCATCACCGCTTTTTCCGTACTATTGAAACTGCTGAACTGGAAAAAACCTATTTAGACATAAAAGGGTCCATAGAGAACTGCATATAATTTCTGTCAGAAACACAACCCTTTTGGGTGTAGTCGAATTGATCGGGTGCATTCTTAAGACTTTAGACATTTGTCTTGAGGTCTTGACTCTTGAGTTCAAACATTAGGGCAACTCAAGGACTGACTATTGACATTCTCAATTGCAAGTCTGTCAGTCCGGATTTTCTCAAGACTGATTTGCCTCTTTAGTGCGATTTGCAGGCTATTGCACTAGAACGGGAGTTTATCCAGTGCACACCTCAAAAGTAGCGGCTGCGGGTTTTCACGTCACCAAAAAAAAGAATTAGAAGACACTCCTTGCGCATGCAATGAGGTGAGGATCAGTCAAGTCGTTTAATATCTGACTTTGTATGATGCCCTTACTTTCAACACTATCGTTTTGGTTTTGTACGAGACAGTGCCGGTATCCAAAGTTAAATCGTCCAGAACAGATCATTAAAGTGGGTATCTTCTTGACAATAAGCTAGTCTGTGTACAACTCATCCTGCATTCAAATGATGAATACTTTTGGTTACCCAAGAGAAATATTATTTTCATTTATTTGGACTTCTGACATATAATTCTCATACGGGACATGTTCGCTAGCTGTGCGATACATGCATACATGAACTAAGAGAATTGACAGCTAATTAACGCTTTGTATTCATATTACTGATATCTTGCACCAATGATTTTGATTTTATCGACATCGCGCACTAAACCGTTTTGGCAATAGCAGTCTGCATTTTAAAGCACGATGTCAATGAAATCACTAAATCGTGGGAGTTGTTGTCGGTCAATTCTTATAATAAATCGCACTGTCAGTGAACATACATTGCATGAAGTTATACGTCAAAAGTCTTATGTATTAAGCCGCAAGATTTCTTGAATAACCGCCGAGGTAGTTGATTATCTGAATTTGACATTCACTTGTGTCAACCGGGTTGGATCTTAAACCCTATCTTCTATATGCATTGAAGATAACAATGGCTAGCGGCTAAGGTAGCAGAAAATGATTGAAATAAGCCATGTAGTGGTACCAATAGAACTAACTGAAGAATCGAAACAAAAAACTCTTTTAAGGATCCAATTTATTGCCCCGTCTTGGAGTACAGAGGTATGTATATGGATGAGGAGGAGCAAAAATTGAATCGCCGTGGTTGTAGACTCCACTCAATTTTGTCATTTATTTTACAGTAGTATTTCCCTTTTTGCTAGGCTTCTTGACTAGTTCTATATAAGTATTATTTATAAGAGAAATGTTAGGGAATTACCCAATATCTCTCACTCATTTCCCACATTCTTTCTAGATAGATGCAATCATGCCAAATAAATATTCCTGTAAGCCAAATAAATATTCTTGTTTGTCAATTTTGCATTTGAGTGGGAAATATTGGTTGGTTCCCTAACATTTCTCTTTTAGGAAGCTTCTGTATAAGAGTTGGATGGCCGACATGGGAGCATAAGAAAGAAGAAGAAAAATAAAGCGTAAGGAGTTTTTATTCATATTCTTTAATATATTGCATTTATTCAGTTTGGCTGTTATGATGATATACAATTAGTATTTTGTATATCAATTATTGACAATGAAATTAAAAAAATAAAAAATACTTGCGACTGTGTTCAATTTTTTTATTTATTAATATTCACAGTTTAGACCGTATCTGATGCATGGATTCCGTTCAAATAAGACAGTTATTTATCAATTGTCGTACTACCTACGTTCTCTCTGAATTTTCACATTTTGACTTTTTCTTCCGTAATCGGGTCAATTTGACCAGGTGATTTGAATAGCTAAACGATGAAATTTTTTGATAATTTTTTACGGTCTTGTAGAATGAAATTTACTCTACAACATCGTTGTCAAATTATTGCGTCGTTTTACTAATCAAATCACCGAAGTAAAGTGATTCAGTGAATAGTGGTAAAATGAAAATGGTGAAGATTCAGAGAGAACAGAGGAAGTACATGATAAGTCAGTAAATTGATGGCTTTCAATTTTGGCTCGGACGCCATGGTGTGCTTAGTGAATTCGCCTAATCATCCACTTGTGATGGTTTGGATTGTGACTGTGGTATATGAAAGTAACTTGAGTTTTTTTTTTTTTTTTTTTTTTTTTTATATGAAAAAGTTTAGGGGGAGGGGAGGATGCCCCATCATAGGGTCAGGGCAGACCTTAGACCTCTTTGAGAACGTCCGTGTGCTAAGTAACTTGAGTTTTCGCCCCCACAGTTGCCAAGACAAATATATATCAACATTTTAGAAGGATGTTTTTATAATTTGGGCATAGCTTAGAGAACGATGAATTGGACAAAACAAGAATATGAGAACACACACGATATAACGTGGTTCACTAGCGATGAGGTAGCTACCTCCACGACCCGAAAACCCCCAATTTTATTGAGAGAAACCCACAAATATGTTAAGGTACTGATTACATTGACTAAGTTGTGAGTATACACAAAGTGTTAGGGTAGAATGGTCCTTATTAGCTGAGTTTGTTATAATTCAGATTAGGTATATAAATGTAATTGTGGAAGTGTTATTCACTTAATGAGAAAATTCTCTTTCCTGTATTTTTCCCTCCTCCATCTTCTTCTCTCATTTCTCTAAACCCTAGAAGTTCTTCATGGTATCAGAGCCACAAGGCTCGTCGCCGGTGATTCTCTAAAGTTTGTTGTTAGTCGTCTCTGATCTCTCCTCTCTGATGGCGACTATTGATTCTTCTTCTTCAACCTCACCTGCTATGTTTGGTTCTGGATCTCAGTCGCTTCCGCATGGCCTGCGTTTTCTCATTTCCAACCTCAAATCACTGCTCAGGTCAAATTAGATGCGAACAACTACTGTAGTTGGCGTGTTCAGATGGAAACGGCACTTCAGGCCAATGATCTTCAATTTGTCATTGGTGAGGATCTTCCTCCTTCGCTTCATGTTCTTGATGCTTCTGGTGCTTCAATTGCAAATCCTGAGTTTCAGCGGTGGAAGATGATTGACCAACACCTGAAGAGCTGTTTAATTGCTTCAATCAGTCCATCTTTGCTTCCTTTAATTCTTCATTTACCTCATGCTTCTGCTATATGATCCAACCTTGAACTTTTGCATCCCTATCACGGTCTCATATTCATCAACTGAAACTCCTACTCTGCACAATTGAGAAAACTGATATGACTATGGATGAATATCTGAACATGTGAAGTCTCTTGTTGATAGTTTAATGCAAGTCAATGAGATTGAGGCTGAGGAAGATACTATGTTGTACATATTGAAAGGATTGACACCTGATTATGAATATTGGTATTCATGTGAGATCTACATCTATTATTGTGGCTGAGTTGTCCTTTTTTGCTTCTCACTGAAGAATTACATAAGAACATGAATAAGCTGCATCTTCATTCTCCTTCTCCAGTATGTAATGCAGCTCAATTTGAGTCTTATTCTCAAGGTGCATATGCTTCTTCCTCCACTTTGAAAGCTTCACAGTATAATCCCTACAAGCAGTCAAGAAATGTTTTTTCCAGTTATGGTTCTGGTTCTTCTACTTCAGCTGGCATCTCTCCTTATATGTCTTCACAGCCTCAGTTTCATCAAGGTCTTAGCCTCAAGGCAGAGGTAGAGGATCCTTTGGTTCTAGCATTGTTTGTCAAATTTATGGTAACGGTAGACACTCTGCACTCAATTGTTGGCAAAGGTTGAATGTAACTCAATTTGCTGGTACTAAACCAAGACCTCCTCCTAGAACACAGACCTACTATGCTGCTTCTTCTGAAGGCTCACTTCTTAGTGCCTATCCATCATGGGTTTCTTATCCTATTCCATTATCACAGGGTGCAGTGAGTGGTTTCTCTGGTTATGTACCACCTCTTCCTTGCACATCTACACCTTCAGCTCCACAACATTCATGGTTACTGGGTAGTGGTGCTAACAACCATGTTACAAACATCATGTCTTCACTCAACACAGCTCAGCTTACATAGGTTCAGATGCAGTTACTGTTGGCAATGGTGCTTCTGTTCCCATTTCTCACACTGGTTTTGGTATACTCTCCACTCCTACCCACTCTTTTCATCTTCATAATGTGTTACACTCTCCTACTTTTTCCTTCAATTTTCTGTCTATATCAAAGTTCACTCAAGACAATAATTGTAATGTCATGTTTGATGCTCTTGGTTATGTTATTCAGGACAACATTACCAAGACTATTATGTCTCGGGGCCCTTGTGAGCAAGGTCTCTACTCTGTTCCTCTGTCTTCACATGTCTCCAGCTCTCCATTCAAAGCTTATTCAGTCTTACAGCCATCACACTGTCCTTCTGTTTTGCACTTCAGACTTGGTCATCCCTCTCAAAAGGTGTATGGTCATGTAGCTAGGTTATTACATTTCCCTTTACAATCTAAGCATCACGTGTGTGAGCATTGTCCTGTTTGTAAAAGTCATAAACTGAGTTTTTCTTTGTCTATGTCTAAGTCTACACATACTTTTCAGTTAGTTCATGCAGATGTGTGGGGTCCTTCCCCTGTTTCTTCTTTCAATAAATACAATTACTATCTCATCTTTGTGGATGATTTTAGGAAGTTTTACTGGCTTTATCCATTGAAATTCAAGTCAGAAGCTTACAATTCTTATGTTCACTTTTCAAATCTTGTTGACACTCAATTTCACTCTACCATTCAGACATTTAGAACTGATAATGGTGGTAAATTCTCAAGTACTGAATTTTCTCAGTATCTTCTTAATCAAGGGACTATTCATCAATTAACATGTCCTCACACACCTGTCCAGGCAGGCAGGGTTGAGAGGAGACACATGTACGTTGTAGAAGTGGTTGTTGCTCTGCTTCATCAAGCCAATCTTCCTCTTTCTTATTGGGTTGAAGCACTATCCACTGCTAATTTTCTTATTAATAAGTTACAAAGTCCACTTTACAGTTTCAGTCTTCTTTTCAAGTGTTGTATAATACTCTCCATGATTATACATCTATGAGAGCTTTTGGGTGTTTGTGTTTTCCCTGGCTCAGACCCTATGTCTCCGCCAAATGAATGCCTAGATCCACTAAGTGTATCTTTTTGGGTTATTGTCCAACTACAAAAGGGTACATGTGTCAAGATTTGCACACTCACAAAAGTGTACACTTCAAGACATGTCCTCTTCTATGAAGAGATTTTTCCTTATAATTCCTCTTCTCAGCAAACTTCTACTACTCATGGTGACACTCCTTCTGTCACACAATTCTTTCTCAATCCTTCTTTATCTCATACCACTTATCCTGTATCACCATCATTTGATATCTCTTCCTCTCTCACATTTTCAGTTATGTCCTCTCCTTCTTCCTCTTCTACATCTTCACATTCAGTGTCTCATTCTACACCACCACCTTCAGTTGCTGTACATCCAATGACTACAAGGTCAAGAACTGGTGTGCTCAAACTAAATCTGAAGTACTTTGCTGGGTTGGATGCCACTGAGTTTCTTACCACAGAACCTAGTACATTTGCTCAAGCAATGTCTACTTCTCACATGAGACAGGCTATGGTAGAAGAATATCACGCTCTTGTTCAGCAACAGACTTGGTGTCTTGTGCCCCCACCTTATTCTAGAACTCTTATTGGGTCTAAGTGGGTTTTCAAGATTAAGAGAAGTGTATATGGACACATATCTAGATATAAAGCCAGGCTAGTGGCTAAGGGGTACTTGTAAGAGTTTGGTTTAGCTTATACGGAGACATTTATTCTTGTAGCTAAAAATACATCTATCAGAGTAGTTCTTATATTGGCATTGACAAGAAATTGGTGTATCAAGCAGCTAGATGTGTCAACTGCTTTCCTTCATGGTGATCTTCATGAGGATGTCTACATGGTTCATCCAGAAGGTTTTGTGCACCCTGAACATCCCACTTATGTGTTTAAGCTCCAAAAGTCTCTCCATGGACTTAAACAAGCTCCTAGAGCCTGGTATCATAAGCTTTCTACATTTCTTACAAGTCAGGGGTTTGTCATGAGCGAGCTTTGCAGATGCTTCACTATTTTTGCTACAATATCCTACTACTATTACCTTGGTTTTAGTCTATTTTGATGATATATTGGTAACTGGGAGTGATTCTCTATTTATTCAAGGTCTCATGAGCTCTATGAAGCTGCAGTTTGCTCTAAAGGAGCTTGGAACTTTGCATTATTTCTTGGGAATTGAAGTTTCTTATTCTAGTCATCATGTTAAACTTCATCAAACCAAATATGCACAAGAGCTACTACAAAAGGCATGGTTGCAAGATAGCAAAGCAGTGCCTACTCCAGTTGTGGCTCCTAGTTCTGCTAAGAGTGGTGTCCTTATAGATGACACTCGTCCTGTTACACCTCAAGATGACACCTTCTTTCAGCAGTTTAGTTGGAGCCTTACAGTACTTGACTATCACCAGACCAGATCTTCAGTTTGCAGTAAATGTGCTCTGTCAACATATGCATTCCCCTTCAGTTCAGGACTTTCAGGCTCTTAAAAGAACTTTGGGGTATGTGAAGGGTACCTCAAGTGATGGTTTACAGTTTCTTGAGTGTGCAAAACCATTTCACATCACTTCCTTTAGTGATGCTGATTGGGCAGGGTGTAAACATGATAGAAGATCTACCACTGGCTACTGTGTGTTTCTGGGGGAGAATCTGATTTCATGGAGTTCTAAGAAACAACCCACAGTAGCAAAGTCATCCTCAGAAGTGAAATGGTTGACTTATTTGTTGAGAGATCTGAGAGTTGTGTTAGCTCAACCACCCTTGTTGATGTGTTACAATAGTTCTGCATTGCCTCTTGCTTCAAATCCAGTATTTCATGCAAGAACCAAACATATAGAGATTGATTATCACTTTGTGAGGGAAATGGTTGTAGCTGGAATGGTCAAAATTGCCTACATTGCTTCACAATATCAGGTGACAGATATTCTGACTAACTCTGTTTCTCATTCTCAGCTTTATGTTTTGAAAGCCAAACTAAAACTTACCAATTCTTAATTGGTAAAGCTTAGTTTGAGGGAGGCTGTTAAAGTACTGAGTACATGGACTAAGTTGTGAGTATACACAAAGTGTAAGGGTAGAATGGTCCTTATTAGCTGATTTTGTTATAATTCAGATTAGGTATATAAATGTAATTTTGGAAGTGTTATTCAGTTAGTGAGAAAATTCTCTTTTCTGTATTTTCCCCTCTTTCATCTTCTTCTCTCATTTCTCTAAACCTTAGAAGTTCTTCAGAATACAACCAACACCAGTAAGCCACGACCCTAGGTCCTTATATAGGCCTAGGATACAGACTTTGTGTCCAAGAAACAAAGAATTTACCAAACGAACAAGGAAACAATATTCAGCCGCCCTATCGAACTATGCGGACCCTTCACTATCGAACTGTTGTCAGACCCGTCGAACTGTTCCAGACCCGTCGAACTGCTGCTTCTTCTTTGACTTCCTTTCCTTCGTCTTGATCCTCCGCTTGACCTTTGTTTCTTTTTTCCCTCTTCGTCGCCTAACACCTCGCCAAGCTTCTCGAGCCTATTCAAGGCATATTCCGAACATATGTGATTAAAAAACTAACAGCATTGATAGCGGCTAGCTACATTTTAGGGCGCGTTGATAGTGAAATCACTACTGTGTGAGGGTTATTTGTCCGTTGTCATAGTATATATATATCGCACTGTTAGTGAACATATATTGCATGAGATTTATATGTAGAAAGTTATACTAGTACCACTCTGTCTCTTCTCTTTAGCCCCATTTTTACTTTTGTCACTATTCACTGGGTCACTTTGACCCGGTGATTTGGCTATCAAACTGATGCAATTTTTTGATATTTTTTTCATTTTGTTGTAGAGTAAAAGTTGCTCTATTACACGGTGAAAAAATTATTAAAAAATCGCATCGTTTTGTTGTTCAATTACCCGATCAAAGTGACTCAGATACGAGTCAAAAAAGTCAAATGAGACTAAAGAGAAGAGACAGAGTGGTATGTATTAAGGATTTAAGTCGAAAGAGTTCTTGAATACCGCCTATGACCGCCAAGTTGGTTGATTTTCTGAATTTGACATTCGCTCATACTGATGGGGTTAGATCTTAAACCCTATCTTCATGTATGCATTGAAGACAACAATGGCTAGTGGCTAAGGTAGTTAATTATGTCTTGTTGTGAGAGAACAAAATTGTAATGCAGCCATGCAGGTAGGAGAAAATGATTGAAATAATAACCCATGTGAGCCGGGCCCGTAAGTGGTACCAATAGAACCAACTTGAAGGGAATCGAAACAGAAATCCTTTTCAATGACCCAATTTTTGCCCCCATCCAAGTATAGAGTTTGTACTCAGATAAAGGGGGAGCCAAAATTGAAGGGTCGCTCTTGCAGACTCCACTCAATTTTGTCATTTGTTTTAGTATTATCTCTTTTCTTTTTGTTGTTACACTTTCTCGGGACACCCATTTATTTAAGCATGAAATAATTCGTTCTAAAAACTAAACGTAATTGTTGACAAAAGGAGATCTGATTTATGCTACATCCGTTTCTTCTCTAAGTCCACATATTAACTTTGTAACCCGTAATTGGGTCATTTTGACCGCGTGATTTGGATAGCAAAACGTTGTAATTTTGTCTGTTTTTCTTCATGGTGTTGTACAGTAAAAATTAATCTACAACAGAATAAAAAAGATAATGAAATAATTGCATTTTTTTGTTATCACCGGGTCAAAGTGACCCACTCCATAGTGGTAAAAGTCAAAATGTGGACTTAGAGAAGAAACGAAGGTACTACCTCTGTCCCGCCTGTTAAGGAGAAGAACAAGAATGGAGTTTCAATCAAACACTTCCTGGGGTCTATTTGTAATATTCAGAAACTCAGGGCATTAGCAGTATTATGATTAAGTCTTTTGTACCGTTTTGTAACGGTAATACTACAGCTGTCCTAACCATGGTTATCCTACATAACCATGGTTTAGCTCTTCCTTTATATTCACTGTATTTGGGGATTAGGGTTATGATGAATGAATCAATTTATTTCCAGAAAGCTTCTCTTCATCTTCCTCATCTATCACGATGAGTTTTATCTTTTGATTCATTTACTTTTCATGGTATCAGAGACTGCGATTCGGCTCCTGTTCATCCCCCGATGGCTCTCACTCCGGCAAACGCCGTTCCATCTTCAAATCCTCTGTATCTCGTTTCCAATATAAATAGTCTTATGCCCTTCAAATTAGACGGTTCTAATTACATTCTCTGGAAACATTAACTCACTGCTATCCTTCGCACACAAAATCACTTTGGTTACCTTGATGGCTCCACCGTCACTCCACCGCAGCTCCTTCCTCCCACGGTGGCCGGCGAGGAGGCGCAACCCAATCCGGCCTTCACTCAATGGCTCACGCAAGATCAGGCGATTCTTACACTTATCAACGCCACCCTCACACCAGAGGCCCTTACTCAGGTTATCGGTCACAACTCTTCTAGATCTGCATGGTTAGCCCTAGAACGCCGATATGCTTCTTTGACTCGATCCAATGTTTTACAGTTGAAATCTGAACTTCAATCGATTAAAAAGGGATCTCACAGTATTGATTTATATTTTCAAAAACTTCGCACTATTAGAAACAAACTTGATGCTTCGCTTGCTCACACGTCTGATGAAGACATGCTTTTGTTTACCCTAAATGGTTTACCTCAAGAATACAACCCTTTTCGTTCCTCTTTTCGTCTTCACTCTCAACCTATCTCCTTTGAAGATTTACATGTTTTACTCAAATCTGAAAAACAGATGCTTGATAGCCAATTGATTTCAAACCCTACTGCTTTTATTAGCCAATCCCAATCCTCTACTAGCTTTCAGAACCCCTCTGCTAATTTCTCTACTCGTGGCCGTGGCCGTGGCCGTCATAACAACTATGGCGGCCGTTCTGGTTCTATTCGGGGTGGTGGCCATTTTTATGGTGGATATGGGCGTACTGATGATGGTTTTGACCAGTCTAGGGGTCGTGGTAACTCTAGCTATCGAGGTGGTGGTTACTCCCGAGGCAGAGGCAACCAGACTTCTCAAAACCCTAGGGGGGTATAACTCTGGAAATCCTGTGACTTGCCAAATTTGTGGTGTTAACTATCATACTGCCTTAGAGTGTTGGCACCGTATGGATTACTCATACCAAGGAAAGCCACCACCATCCCAGCTATCTGCCTTGAATGCCTCCACTAGTAACCATTCCTCTACTGCAAGTCAAGACTTCTGGATCTCAGACACAGGTGCTACAAACCACATGACATCCAACTTCAACAATTTATCTCTTGCTGAACCCTACAATGGATATGATCAAGTTATAATTGGAAATGGTCAAACCCTGCCTATAAATCACTCTGGTATGGCCTATCTTACTACTTCATCTTCTCAATTTAGTCTATCTAATACTCTTCATGTACCTAGTTTGTCATCAAATCTGTTATCTGTGCATAAGTTTTGTGTTGATCACAACTGTCAATTTGTTTTTGATGCTAAGTCCTTTTATATTCAGGACTTGGCTACGGGCAGAATCATGTACAAGGGTCAGAGTGAAAATGGGTTATACCCAATTCACTCACAGTCTATTAAGTTTAATCAACCACAAGTTCTGTTGGGTCAGAAAGTTGCAGATCCTGTATGGCATAGTCGACTGGGCCACCCAGCCAATGATATTATATCTAAAGCTCTCAAAACTTCTTTTTCATTCAGTAATTGTTCTTCTGTTTGTCAGTCATGTATGTCTGGGAAAATGTCAAGACTTCCATATTGTCACGCCCGTAAACCGGGGTGATTTTTTTTTTTTTTTTTTTAAGTAAAACTAAAGGAACTAATCGAACAAGTGGTGAACTGAACAACTCAAACTTTTATTACACAAACTGAAATATGTTACAGAGTAGTCAGAGCTACTAACGGTTCCCAACCCAACTATGTTACAAACAAAACGAGTTGAGACTCGTCTCAAAAGCTACAGATAAACTAGCACTCCAAGCAGCTAAGACAACTCAGGGACTGAACCGTCACCACCACCATAACTTGTGCCTGTAAAATGTTAGGGGTGATCTTACTGCAAGCTCAGTAGAGAACATCAAGGAAACATTCCAAGCACGTATTGTTTCATGGTACACGTATCACATCAGCATGCTATCGCAGTTCAATATAGACATGTATGTCAAGTCATGCATATGCAAATCTTTCATCGTTTTATTATCTTCATGGAACCTGGGGTGCTCACATGCGCGGTCGCAGCCCGGAGTGAGTCAGCCGCCCTCCGCATACGTACTCTCAACTGGGAGCGGAGTGCCCCACCTGCCATCAAGCCGGCAGTGCTTTCTGCACCAGGCCTCGGGTGCAATCAGGGTCTTTGACCCAAGGGATGTACAATCCCTAACCCCGTCCATTTATCTTTCCACTTTCATATTTAATTTCACATGCAAACCGTGCATGAGCATCAATATCGACAATATCATGCTAACAGCATATCAACAATCAACACAGTTGATAGCATGTATCCAGCATAGTCACGAATATCAACAGTATAATCGAATAGCAATTTCAGCAGTATCTCTGTATGATTCAGATATTCAAATAATAATTGGACAGCACCTCCACATGAATCATATATCAACTTACAATTTCACAATAATCAGGCATAACATCGACACAGTAATAACAATTCGATAATTCTAACAGTTATATAGAAGCAGTACAACGACTAGCATATAAACAGGCAACGCAATACGTTTAGGGCTATAACGTTGAGATTCCCTACCTCGGTCCGACGAAGCTGCTAATATAATATTATAGTACCTCCAGAACCTCCGAATATAATATCGAGAATATCCTCCGCTAATCTTTCTAGCTCTCTCTCTCTAGTGTTTGACTGAAATCTGGAATGAGAATTAACTATAACGTCGGGTTCTATTTATAGGAGGGGCCGACGAGTAGCGTCGCGACGTGCAAGAGGGATACGTGTCGTGTTCCCACACTGCTGACTCGTCGTGCGAACACGTGTCGCGAGGGTGGAACGTGGGGTCCATGCATGACTATGCATGCATGGGCTTTCTTAGCCCTAAAGTCTCCTATGCACGTAAGTAACTAAATGGCTATGGATAGCCATGTGTACCTAGCCATTCAAGTTGTGCCACATAAACCATTTCACATGAAACCCCATGCTAAGCCTTACTCCCACGTACAAAACAATGGGGAAATCTCCTTCTTCCATGAGTAAGCCAAAAGGAACAACACACCCCATTTTTGATACGGCAACTCAAGCCACGCCACATCTACACTAGCAAGTGTTCAGGTCTCTCTTTTCTCTTGCTCATGGAAAAACGTGGGTGGACTTTGCTCAAAGTTTCATACTAATTATAGAAACCATTCAAATAACTTTACCAACTTTATTTTGTTATTTTATTTCATTTTATTTATTACCTCATTTGTCGTGCCTACGCACTGCTAGAACCATTGATAACATCCAACTTTATTAAGCACTATCAATCTCCTTGTTGAAGCTCTATTATTTTCCTTAATATTTCTACTGTGATCCAACAGAAGATTTATGCAACTCTAAGCTATATATTATTATTTTTATTTTTATTTTTGTAATTGTTGAGGCAATAACTTCTTGTCCAAAGAGAACATATATATTCACATAAATATATAAAAGCCAACATCATTATGCACATACCCAGATAATCCTCTTCCTAAAGAAGGGTTCAACAGATTTAACAATACTACTAACTTTACACAAAATTTTAGCTAAACCGATTTCAAAAAAAAAATTGCAACTAAATAGAAGTCTATAAATTAGCAATTTCATGTGACATCCAAATTTACCATACAGTATAGTCTCCTAAATAAATAAGGTTCATACTAAAACTAGCAGTATATTTACAAATTGACTTATAAATAAAACTACTAAGGTTATGCCACAAATATTATGAATTACTAGGCCATGCTTCTTGGCAAGTTTGTTCTGTACAAGACAAGTGAAAATATTGACTATGTCATTTGCAACCTTTAAATACTTTACTCCTATACGAAAATTTGCCATATAACAAAAAATGATAATTCATAAAAATATAAGACTAATATGGCTTCCAGGGATAAAAAAACAATACTTTCACGTTCTAAGAATTCTCATAATATTACACATATAATGCATCTGAAATTGTTATTTCTACTCCACTCCAGTTAATTCATAGTGATGTTTGGGGTCCAGCTGCTACAAAGTCATATCATGGATATAAATTTTATGTGCTTTTTATAGATGTCTTCTTTAGATATACCTGGATCTTTCCTTTATGTCATAAATCCGAAGTTCCTTCTGTTTTTAACAAGTTCAAATTGCAAATTAAAAATACTTTGAATCACAGCATTAAAATCCTGAGAAGTGATGGTGGTGGAGAATACATGTCATTTGTGTTTGATAAATATCTCTCTGATTCTGGTATAACACATCAAAAGTCTTGTCCACACACTCCACAACAAAATGGAGTGGCAGAAAAAAAACATAGACATATTACAGAAACTGCTATTACTCTTCTTCAACATGCTTCTCTACCTAATTATTTCTGGTTCCATGCATTTGAAACTGCAGTTTTCTTGATTAATAGAATGCCTAGTAAAGTAACCAATTATGTTTCTCCATGTGAACTTTTATTTGGCACAAAACCTGACTATAGTGGGCTAAGAGTTTTTGGTTGTGCTTGCTATCCCAATCTAAGAGCTTATATGCATTCCAAACTTGATCCTAAAACTGTACAATGTGTTTTTATGGGATATGCAACAAATTATAAAGGTTACTTATGCAATGATAAAAATGCAAAGAAATTTTACATCAGCAGAGATGTTATCTTTGATGAGAACAAGTTCCCTTATGCTGAAGTTCAAACTCAAACAGATCACAATACTGCATCTCATACTTCTGCTTCAACTCACAATTTCTTTGATTTTACAGGTTCAGCTAAAAATGCATTTCCAAATGCTCCCTTGTCTAATTCTGGTTCTTCCAGTGACCACTTGGAGGCTCCAGTGACTGGCTCTGAGTCTCAGATCAACAGTGAGGATAGCCACTCAGAAGATACTACACAAGATACTACACTGATCTCTCCTCCTGTTGGTGCTGAGCCAGAGCAGCAAAACACTGAGCAGCAAACAGTGACCACTTCTAGACACCATATGCATACAAGAAGTAAGTCAGGTATCAGTAAGAAAAAGATAGGGTTTGCTGCTTCTACTTCTTTACTTTCTGAACCTACTTGCTTCACTGAGGCTCAAAAACACTCTCAGTGGCTCAATGCTATGACTGAAGAGATTAAGAACCTCAGAAATCAAAACACATGGACTTTGGTGGCACCTCCACCGTTCGCAAATATAGTAGGAAACAAATGGGTCTATAGAATTAAACACAACCCAGATGGTACTGTTTCTAGATACAAAGCAAGACTTGTTGCAAAAGGTTTTCACCAAACACTTGGGTTGGACTTTGATGAAACTTTCAGTCCTGTTATTCAACACTCAACTGTTAGAATAATTTTAGCATTAGCTACTACTTTTAATTGGCCTTTGCAGCAGTTAGATGTCAAAAACGCTTTCTTGCATGGAAATCTCAAATAAACTGTTTTTATGCCCCAACCTCAAGGTTTTGTTGACCCTCAGTTTCCTCATTATTTGCAAATTAAACAAGTCCATATATGGACTTAAACAAGCTCCTAGAGCTTGGTTTGAGTGCTTTACTTCACATTTGTTTTCTCTGGGTTTCATGACATCTAGAGTTGATCCATCTTTATTTATCAGACACTCTGGATCTAAAATTACTCTACTATTACTTTATGTGGATGATGTGATAGTAACTGGAAATGACACTGTTTTCATATCAAACTTAGTTCATCAATTGAACAAAAAAATTGACATGAAAAATTTGGGTCCTTTGACATACTTTATGGGTTTGCAAATCAAAAGAGATAGTGATGGTATCTTTATACATCAGACAAAATATATTGAAGATCTTTTGGCAAGATTCAATATGGCTACATGTAAGCCTTGTCCTACCCCTCTTGGTGCTGGTATTAAATATCACACCACAGATGGAACTTTACTTCAAGATGGCACTATTTACAGACAACTGCTTGGTGGTTTACAGTATATAACTTTCTCTAGACCTGACATTGCCTTTGCTGTAAATCACATCTGCCAGTTTATGCATTCACCTTCTGATGTTCATCTTTCTGGTGCTAAGAGAATATTTAGATACTTGCAGGGTACTAAGCATCATGGTCTATATTATCAAAAAGGGCATCTTCCTATCCAAGCCTTTTCTGATGCAGACTGGGCTGGAAATCCCTCTGACAGAAGAAGTACCACTGGCTATGTAGTTTTTATTGGTCCAAATCCAATACATTGGGCTTCAAAGAAGCAGCCAACAGTGGCTAGATCCTCAACTGAAGCAGAGTATAGGGCTCTGGCCTCTACTGCTGCTGAAGTTAGTTAGACCAATATCTGTTTAATGATCTGAGAATTCCCATTCTTACTCAACCCTTGCTTTGGTGTGATAATCAGTCAGCAATAGCTATGACTGCTAATCCAATCTTCCATGCTCGAATGAAGCATATAGAATTGGATTACCACTTTGTTAGAGAAAAAGCACTAAGACAAGAAATTGGTGTTTCTTTGGTTTCAGGTTCTGAGCAGCTAGCTGACATATTGACCAAAGGGCTCTCAATTGCTGATTTCAACCATCTCAAGGACAAGCTCATGGTGAGATCTTCCCCATAAGCTTGAGGAGGCGTATTAAGGAGAAGAACAAGAATGGAGTTTCAATCAACCACTTCCTGGGGTCTATTTGTAATATTCAAAAACTCAGGGCATTAGCAGTATTATGATTAAGTCTTTTGTACCGTTTTGTAACGGTAATACTACAGCTGTCCTAACCATGGTTATCCTACATAACCATGGTTTAGCTCTTCCTTTATATTCACTGTATTTGGGGATTAGGGTTATGATGAATGAATCAATTTATTTCCAGAAAGCTTCTCTTCATCTTCCTCATCTATCACGATGAGTTTTATCTTTTGATTCATTTACTTTTCACCGTCAGGTTCGTTCTGGTTGGACTTTTTTACTCGTAACCGGACTACTTTGACCCGGTGATTTGGATAAAAAACAATGCAATTTTTTGATAACTTTTTCAGAGCGTTGTAAAGTAAAGTCTACTATACAAGACTATGCAAAGATTACTAAATTCTTTTATCGTTTTGCCAACCAAATCAACGGGTCAAAGTGAGGCGGTGAATAATAGTACAAAGCAAAGTATGAAGAGTCTAGCGGGACGGAGTTAGTAGTATTTATTTATATTTTGTATTTATTTAGTTTGTCTTTTATGATATTGAGATATATATATATATATATATATATATATATTGGAAATATTAAGTTTAGGACTTATATGCTTTTTACTCTACAGTTGAGGGGTCATAATGTAAATAAACAAGTCTTAGACTTGTTGACCATATAAGTCTTCTTCTCTTTCTGTATTTGGTATCAATTGATTAATGAAGAATTTCTCTAATTTTTCCCTCCAATTTGTGAGGCTTTCTGGTTTCTGATATGGTATCAGAGCCATCCATGGCTCGTCGCCGTTTTTAGCTTCGCCGCAGTCGTCGTCGTCGCCGCCGTCGTCTCCGGCTAGTCACGGCCTTCTCCAGCTCGTCTCTCTCATTCTCCGGTATTCCATTTCTGGTATTTTCCTCTGATTTCTTCATTATTTTTACCCCGTTCGACTTCGTCGCTTCGATTCCTGTGGCCGTATCTTTGTCTGCTGTATGAATTGCTTTCTTCGAAGATTTGTCTGCTCTTTGCTCGATTCTCTGCATTTACTTCATCTCGATCCTGATTTCTGAGTTGGATTCGAGTTTGTTGACCGAGTTTTGCCGAGTTAGGTCTTATTTGTGCCGAGTTTTGCCGAGTTCACGGTTTTTTGTGCTGTTTCTGCACTGAGTTACCGAGTACTGCACTGAGTCACTGTATTTTGGCACGAGTTTGACCGAGTTTAGAGCACAATATGGCTGATTCACCTCTGCATTCTACATCTTCCTCCTCCATTGATGTTTTCTCACCTTATTATCTGAGTAATGGAGATAATCCAGGCACTGTTCTCGTCACACAGCTTCTTGTTGGGGATAATTACAATACCTGGAGCAGATCTATTCTAGTAGCTTTGAAAGCTAAAAACAAAATAGGTTTTCTTAATGGCTTCTTACCTATGCCTCCTGATACTGATCCTATCTTTGATCTATGGATTCGGTGTGATAATATGGTTATGTCCTGGCTTCTCAATGCTGTCTCCAAAGACATAGCTGCTAGCATTGTTTACAAACAATCTTCTCTTGAAATTTGGTGTGATCTTAAGGACAGATTCTCCCAAAGAAATATACCCCGGATTTATCAGCTAAAGAAGGCCATCTCCACTCAAAGACAAAATGATCACTCAGTCACTGCTTACTTTACCAAACTCAAAGCTCTTTGGGATGAGCTATCTAACTACAAGTCTATACCAGTGTGTTCTTGTGGTATTATGAAAACCTGCACTTGTGACATTCTCAAGACTTTGGATCAAACTTATGAAGAGGATTGTGTTATTCAATTTCTCATGGGTCTCAATGACAATTTCACTGCTGCTAGAGATCAGATCCTACTTCAGGATCCACTTCCTTCTTTGTCCAAAGTTTTTGCTAAGATCACACAACAAGAGAGACAGTCTCAGATCACTTATGATGTCTCTCCTATGGCCATGTGTACACCACCTCCCTTCATTGAAGACACTCCTACACCACCTCTGGCTTGTTACAGTAACTACAATAAACCTTCCATCAATCCTGCAATTAGGAGAAATAGACCTATGTGTACTTACTGTGGTTGGCCTGGTCATGTTAAAGACAAATGCTATAAACTCCATGGCTATCCACCTGGTTTCAAACCAACCTCAAAGCCATCTTCTCAAGTTGGACATACAGCCAATACATTCTCCTCAGACACTCACAATACTCAACCTCCTCCACCTGACAATGCTGCTTTCCCCTTCACACCTACTCAATGTGCTCAACTGATGGATTTACTCTCTTCAAGAATGGCTAATATGGGACATGTTTCTGGAAATGTTTCACCTGCATCAACCTCCACCACTACTCCTTTCCTGGAGTCCCCTTTTGGTCCTCCTTCTTTTTCAGGTGCTTCTTTCACTTCTTTTACTTCTCTAGCTCATACTATTCCACCTACTTCATGGATACTTGATAGTGGGGCTACAGATCATATGTGCTCCTCTTTGGATCTCTTTACCACATATACCCCTTTCATAAATGTTTTTGTTCATTTACCTAATGGTGCTGCTATACCAGTTCACCATATTGGTTCCATTAAGTTGACTGATCAACTCACTCTCCATGATGTACTCCACATACAATCTTTTCAATTCAACCTTATTTCCATTTCCAAATTGCTTAGTTCTTTATCTTGTGTCTTTCTCTGTCATAATGACATTTGTTTTATTCAGGACCCTACTAATGGACACATTCTTGCCCAAGGCATAAAGAATGGTGGTCTCTAATTACTTCCTGCTTCTTCTATGGCTCAGTCAGCTGCATCTTGCTCTTTTCCCTCTGTCCCTGTCCATGCTGCAGCTGCCATGTCATCTCTTACTTTGTGGCATCACAGATTAGGACATTTATCACACAAGAAACTTCAACATTTACTTTCTGAGCTTCATGTTTCATCTTGTAAGCTAGATAAACTCTCTTGTTGTGATACTTGTCATTATTCTAAGCAAAGAAAACTGCCATTTTCTTCTTCTTCTATTAAAACCACAAAGCCATTTGAATTAATTCATTGTGACACCTGGGGTCCTTACAAAGTTGAATCTCATGGTGGTTTCAGATTTTTCCTTACCATTGTTGATGATTTCACTAGAACTACATGGGTTTATTGATGAAGCATAAGTCTGATGCTTCCACAATATTACCCACTTTCTTCACCTTTGTCAAAACTCAATTTCAGAGTTCTATTCATGCTATTAGAACTGACAATGCCCCAGATCTCTCTCTCTCCCAATTTTTCCAATCTCAGGGCATCATTCATCAACACTCCTGTGTTGAAACACCACAACAAAACTCTATTGTTGAAAGAAAACACCAACATCTTCTCAACATTGCTAGAGCCTTAAGATTTCAATCAAACATACCACTATCTTTGTGGGGTGAATGCATTCTCACAGCTGCATACATCATCAATAGAATTCCCCACAAGACTCTAGCACACAAAACTCCTTATGAAATTTTATATCATTCTTCTCCTACATACACTCACATGAGAGTCTTTGGTTGCCTTTGTTTTGCTTCCTCTCTCACTCAAGGGAGAACTAAGTTTGATGCTAAAGCAATCAAATGTATCTTTGTAGGATATCCATTTGGTTATAAGGGGTACAAACTGTATTCTCTTGAAACACACACATTTCTTATCTCCAGGCATGTTGTGTTTTATGAGCACCACTTTCCTTTTCATGCCTCTTCTCCCCCTTCACCCATCTTACCAATTCCTCTTTCTATTCCAGATTTCTTTTACCCTCCCTCACCATCATCATCTTCTCCACCAACACCCACACCATCACCACCATCACCACCATCATCACCACCACCCACACCATCTTCTCCACCACCAACCCCCCCATCACCACCACCATCACCACCACCACCACCACCACCATCACCACCACCACCACCTCCACCTACCAGACATTCCACAAGAACCCAGAAACTTCCATCTCATTTTAAAGGCTTTGTTCTTACTAACAAAGCCAATAGTGTTGTCACTCCTTATGACATTGGTGCTTATTGCCACTCTCCTTTTTTGGCTACTGTCAACACTCCCACTGAGCCTAAGTCTTACCATGAGGCTCTTACAAATCCTAACTGGGTCCAAGCCATGCACACTGAACTAGCAGCCCTAGAAGCCAATCAAACTTGGGATTATGTCCCTTTGCCACCTGGTAAAGCCACTGTGGGTTGCAGATGGATTTTTAAAATAAAACATCACTCTGATGGCACCATAGAAAGATACAAAGCCAGGCTTGTAGCCAAAGGTTACACCCAAACAGAAGGACTGGATTTCTTTGACACTTTTTCTCCAGTTGCTAAGCTTCCTACAGTCAAGTGTGTTCTAGCTGTAGCTGCAATCAAGAACTGGCATCTAATGCAGCTAGATATCACCAATGCTTTTCTCCATGGTGATTTAGAGGAAGATGTATTCATGGATGTTCCTCAGGGTGCTTCTGTCCCTGCTTCACCTCATACTCTTGTTTGTAAACTCAAGAAGTCCCTCTATGGTCTTAAACAAGCCTCAAGGCAGTGGTTCACCAAATTTTCTCATACCTTGCTTTCTCTGGGTTTCAAACAATCCAAGGCTGATTACACTTTATTCACCATCACTCAAGACTCCCATTTTGCTGCTCTCCTGGTTTATGTGGATGACATCATACTCACAGGGGATCATCTACCTACTCTTGACAACATCAAGACATCTCTCCAAGCTCACTTTCAGCTCAAAGATTTAGGAGACTTGCATTTCTTTCTAGGTTTTGAGGTGTCAAGATCACAGGAGGGCATTCACTTATGTCAAAGAAAATTTGCTCTTGACATCCTCAAAGACACAGGTTTTATGGGAGCTAAACCTTCTTCCACTCCTAGAAGTCAATATCAAACTCAGAGCTGAAGATGGTGAGTCTTTGACAGCTGATGAGGCATCAACATACAGAAGATTGGTGGGTAGACTTCTTTATCTTTGTCATACAAGACCTGACATTTGCTACTCTGTTCATAAGCTCAGCCAGTATGTAGCTTCTCCCAAAAAGCCTCATTTGGATGCTGTTTATAAGGTTTTGAGATATATAAAAGGCACTCCTGGACAAGTGAACTGTTATTGAGCTGAAAGCTTTTTCTGACAGTGACTGGGCTGGCTGCCAAGATACAAAAAGGTCAACTACAGGGTATATGGTGTTCTTGGGTGATTCTCTGATTTCATGGAAGTCTAAAAAGCAAGACATAGTGTCAAGAAGTTCTGCAGAAGCAGAATACAGAGGCCTAGCTGCTACCAGCTGTGAGTTGAAGTGGCTAACTTTCATTTTGAATGACCTGCAAGTACTGCTTCTTGCTGCTCCAGTTATTTACTGTGATTCCCAATCTGCTATACATATTGCCAACAATCCAGTATTTCATGAGCGTACAAAGCATATAGAGCTGGATTGTCACCTCATCAGGGATCAGTTGCAGAATGGAGATCTCGGATTGCTGCATGTGTCCTCCAAACAACAGCTTGCTGATCTCCTAACCAAGCCTCTAGGTGTAGCACAGTTTCAGTTCTTGCTTAGTAAGTTGGGTGTACATGATTTGTACTCTCCAACTTAAGGGGGCGTATTGGAAATATTAAGTTTAGGACTTATATGCTTTTTACTCTACAGTTGAGGGGTCATAATGAAAATAGACAAGTCTTAGACTTGTTGACCATATAAGTCTTCTTCTCCTTCTGTATTTGGTATCAATTGATTAATGAAGAATTTCTCTAATTTTTCCCTCCAATTTGTGAGGCTTTCTGGTTTCTGATAATATATATATATATATATATATATATATATATATATATATATATATATATATATATAAAGAGTAGTCACACTCGAAATATCAAAGTTTAGTTCATCTTGCGTCTAAATTGACGTTTGATTATAAAAACTAATATCATCCTCTTTCAAGGCTTTTTTGCTGCAACTAAATGAGCTCATTGGTTTCCATCTCTGCCAAAATCACATCTGATTCAAAGATGTGATTTAACTTTTTTTTCTTTCTTTTTTTTAATAATATTCACAGCTGGTAGCAGCTAGGCCTCTGTATTCATATATCACGTACGCCAATTTATATGCAGCTGCTCAAATGTAACTTGTCTCTGAGATAAAAAAAAAAAAATTGTGATTAGACTAACATTTGGTAAAAATGTCAGTTGATTGCTCTTTAGAACTGATGTACTTGACTGTAACAGCTTTGGCTAGCACTCGCTCTCTCACATAGTTATAATCAAAATCTATGTGTTTGGCTCTTGCATGAAACACTGGATTGGAGGCTAATGCCAGAGCAGATTGATTATCACACCACACCACTGGTTGTGGAACACTGATATGAAGATCTTTCAACAAATAACCCAACCACTTTATTACAGAAGTAACAACAGCTAATGTTGTATATTCAGCGTCAGTAAAGCTTTTACTCACTGTACACTGTTTCTTAGAGTACCAAGAAATGAGGTTACCACCCAAACACACACACCATAAGTTGTAGTAGATCTTCTTGTAATTTTTGTCCCCTGCCGAATCTGCATCTGAGAAAGCTTGTAACAGAAAGTTTCCTGAAGTAAACTTTAAACCAAGATCACAAGTACCTTTCACATATCTCATGCTTCTCTTAACTGCTTGGAAATGACTGTTAGTTTGAGAGTGTAAGAACTGACACACAATATTGACTGCAAATTGCATATCTGGTCTGGTGACAATTAAATACTGTAAACCACCAACAAGACTTCTGTAGAGAGCAGGATCATCAAAGAGAGAAGAATCTTCTTGAGTAAATTTTGGAGCCCCTGGTGATATTGAAGCTTTACAGTCACTCATACCAGCTTTCTTGAGCAATTCAGTTGCATATTTTTGTTGATGAAGAAGAACAGTACCTTCACCTGAGTGTGAAACTTCAATTCCCAAGAAATATGATAGAGGTCCTAAATCTTTCATATCAAACCTGGAGCTCAAATTCACAATACATTGTTGCACCAGTGTTTATGAACTTTCAGTAATTAAGATATCATCAACATAGATGAGAACAACCAAGGATTGACCTTCATGATGCTTGAAAAATAATGAAGAGTCATCTAGACTGGATTTCAAACCTTGAGAATGCAAAAAGAAGGCAATTAAGGTGTACCATGCTCTGGGGGCTTGTTTATGCCTATAGAGTGATTTTTGGAGTTTGCACCCAAACTTAAGATACCTTGGATCCACAAAGCCTGCTGGCTGATCCATGTATACTTCTTCATTTAAAGTGTCATGCAAGAAATCATTTGACACATCCAGTTGTCTGATGCTCCATTTTTTATTGAGAGCAAGACTTAACACCAGCCTAATAGTAGGTTGTTTAGCTACATGACTGAATGTCTCTGTATAGTCAACTCCATAATGTTGTAAGAAGCCTTTGGCAACCAGCCTGGCTTTATATCTTGATAGAGTCCCATCTGCATTCTTTTTCACTCTAAAGACCCATTTGCACCTAATGAATTTTATGTGGTAATTAGGTAAGGCCACTAGCTTCCAAGGGCTTGATACTCTTCATTCATAGCGTACTTTCATTCTGGAACAGTTAAGGCTTCATGACAAGTTTTGGGTTCATTGAGCAATAATGTGGGTACTCTGGTAGCAGGACAATCATATTTTGGATTTGGTTTAAGATTACCAGTGTGGGATCTGGTAATGTATCTTGGTGCAGGGTGAGAAGAATGTGAGCTAGAAGGAGATAGAGATGGTGATGGTGATGGTGATGGTGAGGGAGTAGTAGTATGAGAAGTGGATTCAGGAGGTTCAGAAGGTGACACAAATGGAACAGTAGTTGGAGAAATAGGAATTTGAGCTGAAATAATAGGAGTGTGGATAGATGGAAACAAACTTTTAGTAGAAATAGAAGAAGGTGAAGAAGAAATAGTATTGGACTGTTAAAATGGAAAGATGTGTTCAAAGAACTGAACATGCCTTGAAAAAAAAAGACTTTGTGAGTGGACATATCATAGCATTTATAACCTTTGATATGTGGACAATACCCCAAAAATACACATTTAGAAGATCTAGGTTGAAGTTTATGCTTAATACAGGGTTTAAGCCAAGGAAAGCACAAACAACCATAAGATTTGAACAAAGAGTAAACTGGAATGAGTCCATATAATGTTTCGAAAGGATACTTGAAAGAAAGACCTTTTTTGGCATTCTATTAATCAAATAATTGGCTGTAACAATAGCTTTAAGCCAATTTTGATGGAATTTGTGAATGATAGAGAAGAGCAAGAGAGGTTTCTACTAGATGTATGTGTTTCCTCTCAACTCTCCCATTTCGCTCAAGAGTGTGAGGAAAAGAGGTTTGATGCATTCTACCTTCTTGCTGAAGAAACAAACCAAAATGATGATTAATGTACTCAGTACCATTATCTGTTCTGAATACTTACATAGAAGCATGAAATTGATTTGAAACAAGACATGAAAAATGACAATAAGCAGAAAATACTTGTGATTAGAGGATATAACCAGTAAAACTTAGTGTAGTTACTAATAAAGAGTATATATAGTAAGCAAATCCTTTAAAATATGGAACAGGGATAGGCCCCCAAATATCATAGTGTACAAGAGCAAAAGGAGCACTAGAATCGGATTTAGACAAGCTAAAATGAAGTTTGTGACTTTTTCTCACAGCACAAACTTCACAGATACCAGAGTTTTGACTGAAGTGGGACATGGAGATTATGAGCTATACATTGTAAGCTTCAACGGAAGGGTGGCCTAATCCATAATGGCAAATAGAAGGAACAATACAAGAAGAAACACTAGGAGAAACAGACATCGTAGACAATGCTGCTGGAGAAGATGTCACAGTAGCAAGATCAGCTACACATGAAGAAGTTAGAATGAGATAGAGACCTTGATTACGAGGGCCCTTGAATAGGATTTTCTTGGTGGAGTTGTCCTGTAAGAAAAATCCACAAGAGTTAAGAGTGATGCTACACTTGTGGTCTTTGGTAAATTGAGATTCTGAAAGAAGATTTGAAGCAAGAGAAGTAGAATGCAATAAGTTTTGTAAAGAATAAAAGGAAAAAGAGAGTACCTCACCCTGACCAACATTTTGTATAGGCATGGAGCTCAAATTCACAATACATTGTTGCACCAGTGTTTATGAACTTTCAGTAATTAAGATATCATCAACATAGATGAGAACAACCAAGGATTGACCTTCATGATGCTTGAAAAATAATGAAGAGTCATCTAGACTGGATTTCAAACCTTGAGAATGCAAAAAGAAGGCAATTAAGGTGTACCATGCTCTGGGGGCTTGTTTATGCCTATAGAGTGATTTTTGGAGTTTGCACCCAAACTTAAGATACCTTGGATCCACAAAGCCTGCTGGCTGATCCATGTATACTTCTTCATTTAAAGTGTCATGCAAGAAATCATTTGACACATCCAGTTGTCTGATGCTCCATTTTTTATTGAGAGCAAGACTTAACACCAGCCTAATAGTAGGTTGTTTAGCTACATGACTGAATGTCTCTGTATAGTCAACTCCATAATGTTGTAAGAAGTCTTTGGCAACCAGCCTGGCTTTATATCTTGATAGAGTCCCATCTGCATTCTTTTTCACTCTAAAGACCCATTTGCACCTAATGAATTTTATGTGGTAATTAGGTAAGGCCACTAGCTTCCAAGGGCTTGATACTCTTCATTCATAGCGTACTTTCATTCTGGAACAGTTAAGGCTTCATGACAAGTTTTGGGTTCATTGAGCAATAATGTGGGTACTCTGGTAGCAGGACAATCATATTTTGGATTTGGTTTAAGATTACCAGTGTGGGATCTGGTAATGTATCTTGGTGCAGGGTGAGAAGAATGTGAGCTAGAAGGAGATAGAGATGGTGATGGTGATGGTGAGGGAGTAGTAGTATGAGAAGTGGATTCAGGAGGTTCAGAAGGTGACACAAATGGAACAGTAGTTGGAGAAATAGGAATTTGAGCTGAAATAATAGGAGTGTGGATAGATGGAAACAAACTTTTAGTAGAAATAGAAGAAGGTGAAGAAGAAATAGTATTGGACTGTTAAAATGGAAAGATGTGTTCAAAGAACTGAACATGCCTTGAAAAAAAAAGACTTTGTGAGTGGACATATCATAGCATTTATAACCTTTGATATGTGGACAATACCCCAAAAATACACATTTAGAAGATCTAGGTTGAAGTTTATGCTTAATACAGGGTTTAAGCCAAGGAAAGCACAAACAACCATAAGATTTGAACAAAGAGTAAACTGGAATGAGTCCATATAATGTTTCGAAAGGATACTTGAAAGAAAGACCTTTTTTGGCATTCTATTAATCAAATAATTGGCTGTAACAATAGCTTTAAGCCAATTTTGATGGAATTTGTGAATGATAGAGAAGAGCAAGAGAGGTTTCTACTAGATGTATGTGTTTCCTCTCAACTCTCCCATTTCGCTCAAGAGTGTGAGGAAAAGAGGTTTGATGCATTCTACCTTCTTGCTGAAGAAACAAACCAAAATGATGATTAATGTACTCAGTACCATTATCTGTTCTGAATACTTACATAGAAGCATGAAATTGATTTGAAACAAGACATGAAAAATGACAATAAGCAGAAAATACTTGTGATTAGAGGATATAACCAGTAAAACTTAGTGTAGTTACTAATAAAGAGTATATATAGTAAGCAAATCCTTTAAAATATGGAACAGGGATAGGCCCCCAAATATCATAGTGTACAAGAGCAAAAGGAGCACTAGAATCGGATTTAGACAAGCTAAAATGAAGTTTGTGACTTTTTCTCACAGCACAAACTTCACAGATACCAGAGTTTTGACTGAAGTGGGACATGGAGATTATGAGCTATACATTGTAAGCTTCAACGGAAGGGTGGCCTAATCCATAATGGCAAATAGAAGGAACAATACAAGAAGAAACACTAGGAGAAACAGACATCGTAGACAATGCTGCTGGAGAAGATGTCACAGTAGCAAGATCAGCTACACATGAAGAAGTTAGAATGAGATAGAGACCTTGATTACGAGGGCCCTTGAATAGGATTTTCTTGGTGGAGTTGTCCTGTAAGAAAAATCCACAAGAGTTAAGAGTGATGCTACACTTGTGGTCTTTGGTAAATTGAGATTCTGAAAGAAGATTTGAAGCAAGAGAAGTAGAATGCAATAAGTTTTGTAAAGAATAAAAGGAAAAAGAGAGTACCTCACCCTGACCAACATTTTGTATAGGCATGCCTGCACCATTTCAAACAAGAATAGAATCACTGCCATTATATGGTTGGCTGAGACTAGGGATGGAAACGGGTGGATCTGGATCGGATCAGGCACTTCCCAATCCAGATATGACTAGGAGAAATGGGGTTTAGATCCGATCCAGATCCGTTCGGATCATCACTGGGTTCGGATCGAATTGGTTCGGGTTTCATTCAGCCGATCCAAATCTGATCTGTAGATCAATATAGTACGCGGTTGGATCGGATTCGGATTGGATTAGGCTCAGATTTTCAATAAAATACATAAAATAATATAAAAAACATACACTATTTCATACGCTAAAGCATGTTTGTAAGTTACGGAGGCTAAATCACAAAAGAAATGGCTTTGTAGGTTGGAGTTATCATTGTATTCTTCTCGGAAGTGTAAGTAGGGAGGTAATAGTAGTATAGTCGTAAAGCACACATATACGTCGGATCAGATCGGTTTGGAGCACGGTGGATTTGCCCTCCGATCCAAATCCGATCGCGTCTGGGTTTCCGGATCCAAGTCCGTCGAATCCATTCGGCTTGGATCGCTCGGATCTCATATCGAATCGTACCATATTGCCATCCCTAGCTGAGACTGAGTAGATGGAAATCATTAGTTAAGTGATTCGTAGCACATGTATCAACACACCAAGGGATAGAACTGGAGCTTGAAGTGACACCATAGTGTGGATGCTGAGCAGTAGGAGAAGCAGCATATGCAGAGCCTTGTGAAATCATGGAACCATGTCCATAACCAGCACCAAAACCAGAAGACCAAAACTGAACACCATGTCCATATCCAAAACCAGTACTATTCATGAGAGCTTGTTTAGGAGGTCTTCTAATTTGAAATTTAGTGGTGTCCAATCTAAACCATCAATCGAGTGCAGAATGCCTACTTCTGTTCTAGATCTGACAGACTAGGGTGTTAGGATTTGGTTTAGATTCATAGACAGTTGATTTATACTGAGGTTTTCCACCATAACTAGGTCCTGAAGATGAATAACCAGTTTTAGGCTTGTTATAGGTAGCCTTAAACCTGTAATGATTTCCATAAGAACTCGCAGCTTGATAAGCAGTGACAACATCAACATGTGAAGATTTAGCAGTAGTAGCTACATGGAGTTCTTCATTTAACAACAGATTCTGAAAATCAGCTAAGGGAATTGAAAACTTCTGGATTCAGATATTAGCTTTAAACACATCATACTCCATAAGTAATCCACACATGATGTAAAGCATGAGATCTTCATCAGATACCGATTCGTTTACCTGAAGCAGTTGATCGACGATTTGTTTCACATAATCAAGGTAAGAAATTATCGACTGTGTGCCTTTTGTCAATAACCACAACCTGGAATTCAATTGTTGAATGTGCGAACGAGAGAACGAAGTGAAGCGTTGTTGAAGACTATTTTGAATCTCAGGCGCCAATTGAAGATGAAGCACAATTGGAAGAATCGCTGAGTAATCGCCACAATTAAACATGTGAGGAGATTGTTACCAACACATTTTCACGATATGTAAGACGAATTCGCACTCGGAACACCATCCGCATCAAGAATCATCAGCGACGGAACTGACTTATGCAAATGTTCAAGAACATCATTCCCTGCAAAAATGGCTTGCATTTGATCTTGCCCGATGAGATAATTTGAACTATCGAGTTTATTTTGAACTAAGGAGTTCAAAATTGAGAGAAGAAACTTCAGGCCGACTGGTAAATCCACCATGAACATCAACAAAGAATCGAAAACCTAAGAAATGAAAAGGGGAAGAGCGAAGAAGTTACGCTTTCTCTGGCTCTTATATCATATTGAACTTCTGTAATTCTCATTAACAGAAACGAATGTATTTGATTTACATTAATAGAACCCAGACAAACCTAGACTACCTCTAACTAACTCTTATCAGTAAAAGGACACAACTACCCTTACATCTTATAAAGAATTCAACATACTCCTTAACACACTTTCTCCCCATTAACAACACCATACATTTTGAGCCATCACTACAAACTTGCACCTTCTTTAAAAATGTGCAATTGGGGGGAGTGGGAAGATTGAATTGAAATTGAGGAAGTACATGATGCTCTGATCCGAAAGTCTTGCACTAATGTGTTTGAATTTGAATTTACGTTGAATTTTGTCTCAACTGTTTCTTATTTCTAGCTCCGCATTGTTGGTGACGCTTAAAAAATGTATATTTATTTTACGAATGAGACTGTCAATTTATTCTATTAAACAACACGGTTTAATAACTTATGACTTTTCAGCCTTTAGATTAAATAAATCGACCTCAACCCTTAGATCTCACATACCACCCACATAACTATCCACTACGGAACTACCCACTACTTGAAAATATACCCTCTCGCTCGGTTTAATTTACGTAACTTATCAAAGGTGTGTAAGAACATGACTTGATGGATATCATATAAAATTACCAGGGACGCCATTTTCATCTTCTCCATTAACAAAATCGATTATGAAACTTGTTTTTTTGGTAGTGCCCTCGGGCAGGGGCAATCCCCTAGTAGATTATATAACATTGTTTTGAGGGAACATCAAATAAGCCAAAACCAGCTATAAAACCAAACACGGCACTAGTTCATTCAAATATATATATATATATAGATATATATATATATATATATATATATATATATATTCGTTATTGATGTATAATAATTTAATAATAATGTATATATTTGTATTAATTTAATTATTATTTTACAACTGGTTATTAAAATACACTAATTATGCACTTAATCAATTCAAAAATGACTAAAGTTAAATTGAATTAATAAAACTATTTAATTGTACATCAACTCATATGTTTTCTCATATGGTGTTGTAGGACACAAATATACAAGATAATTGTTAAATCTTTCCCACTAAAATATTCAAATTCAATACAGTTATGCAAGATATCTCCTTAATTTTTTACATTTCTCTAACTATGAACAAAGATAAAAGAAGGAAAACAATAAGAACTGAATACTCCCAATCTTGCTACAATCTTCTTCTTGTCTTCTCCTACTTTTTGTCTTCTCCTTTTTACTTCAAGTACAGCAAACAACAAAAGTGGGAAAATAAATGAATAACAAAATCACGAGAATGCAGAAGGGTTAGGGCAGGGGCGGAGCCACCCAAAGACTAGGGATACAAGGGTTGAAACAAGTTTTCAAAGACTCCATTATGCCCGTAATTTTGTATGTTTTGATAATTGTGCCATTTTATTTACTACATAAGTGTCTCGGCAGATATCGAACTCTTACGCTATCGTCCATATTAATGACTATTCATATAATTTTGTCCCGATTGTTCCAAATTCCTGCCTATGTCGCTAGTCGAGGGCGTGCTCGGCTCTCCCGCCCCATCTTATCCTCGATATACTCCAGCCCGCCACCGCAAACTCTAACATCTTGTTACTTCTTTATTACTGTTAATCATTGTCACGAATTGGCTTAAGTCCTTTGTTCTATACTATCCTTTTCTCGTAATAGATATACTTTGACCGTGTGTATGGATGAATTGTATTGATGGGGTTGCAAATGATGGCATTGTGAAATTCCATGTGTGGATGTAATATTTAGAGTCATATATACGGTGATACATAAATGGTTGAATTTTTGTGACATTTGTATGGAGATCTGAAAATTGACATGGTTGTGATGGCATGACAGACATGATACAGTGGTGGCAGTCACAGCTGTGACACCCCCACCCCTCAAAGCTGAGAAATCTATCAGAAGACAGTCAGACTCACAAGAGTATCCTCCGCTAAGACACAAAAATGCTCCAACAAGAAGTTAAAATACTATACGAGGAAAAATAAAAAAAACTGATAATTTGAAATAGAAAGATTACATTTATACTTGTAAGTATGATAGATATGTGATACTATCAGTTAGGGGTGAGCAAAACTCACCCAAACCGGCCGTCCCAAACCAGTCCGCATCAAACTGGTCCGAATTTAACACCCGTTTATGCTACTTGATTGTGTACGATTATAAAATTGCAAACCCGAACTAACTTCGATTGATCATGGTTTAAGATATAGCAAAACCGTTTAGGACCGGTACGGTCCGATTAAATTTTTACATGAAAAAGTTACATATTATAGTTAGATAACATTGTCCGATAACTAAATTTATATGCCCGAATAATAGTTTTAGTTGATTTACCTCAAACAACTCATCTTTTCTAACAAACTATGTTAAAATTTTCAATTCCAAACACGAAGCTTATGCATCTTTATTTTTTTTAACTAAATTTATACATTTTCAAAATAAATTATCAAGATTTAACAACCCGTTCAACCCGGTCCGAATCGGGCCGAGTCGATAAGTTAAGTTTGGTTTGGGTATCGAGAACAATTGATTCAGTTTGGGTTGAACGCTCTCCAACTAGTACCTACTAGCTTTGAACCCGTGCGATGCACAGTAAAATTTCAAATAAAAAACAAAATTTGATGTCACTGAAATAATCAATGACGTAAATTGATTATAGCGTAGTGATAGGGCGTTAAAAGCTCCTGCATGAGGTCTCGGATTCAAACTACGCAATATGATGTATTTTTGGAAATAAATAATAATCAATGTCTTATGATTTCCAAAACACTATATTTTGTCTTTTACAGATTGCCAAAAAAAAATCATAGTTGTATCTTCAGGTGAAGATATAGATGTACAATACGTATTATGTCCATTATTTGTCATATTTGTTGAATGATATAGATGTACAGTACGGGGTATTATGTCCATTATTTGTCATATTTGTTGAATAGTTACTTATGGAAATCGTATACATAAGCAATTAAGCAAATAAAAATATTGCCATTTAATCTCGAACAGTTACATTTTTAACAATAACCTTATATAATCTAATAGAATAATGAATTATGGATTTCGTGTTCCATCTCTATACTCAATACTCAAATACTTTCTTCAAAAAAAAAAAAAAAAAAAAAAATCAGACATTTAGCTAACCCGTATGATTTTTTGAATAGTGATTTAAAAGAAGCTAACTCATACATGGACATTATATTATTTTTTTAAGGAAAATTAACTTTCATAGAAATTCAGAAAATACCGTTCTCTAATACATCAAAAGACCATTCTGAGGCACGGATATACAGGCTAAACTGAGAGAGCAACAGGGACCTGTTTGCAAATAGACCAGTTGCACCATTAATACTTCGGGGAACGTGTCTGAAATTGACTTCATCAAAAAAATTGCACAACTGAATGCTCTCAGCAGTTACCGAAGCCAACTCACTATAGATTTCTTGATCTCCATTTCTGAATCAACTCAACAGTAAGCTTCAAGTCCGATTCAACATAGACCCTTCTGCACATGGCGTCGCGAACCATCTGTAGGCCTTTTACTATTCCCACCATCTCTACAATATGGACTGAAGAGCTGAACCTAATACAATCGAATCGGCTGACTATGAAGGCTCGAGATGACATGAGCATTCCATTATCGATCATTTAAAGAAAATCCTTACAAAGAAACATTGTGCTATCAATAACAAAACTACAATAGTATATATGTATGCAAAGCATAACATAACCTCCATTTTTATGGGAATGTAACCTCCATTTGTGATAACTTGTGATCTACTTGTAAATTTTCTAATACAAACATAATAGAAGACGAAGATATACTGACAGAGCAAGCAAGGACATAAATCAAGAGAGAAATAAGATTTATAAGTTCGTGTATGGAGGTTTATATAGTAGAATTTTATTGATTTTAACATCGTTAGAGGAGAATTTTTTAATTGATAGATTCTTTCCAAAAAAAATCAGCGAGGTTAAGGTATGATTATTTTTTGAAATAATTGATTCCTTTGAATTTGTAACAATTTAAATGAACAGTCAATGATGTAGTAAGGAAACACTTTTCAATTTTTAACAATCAGTGGGATTTGTCAATGATGTGGTTTAATGTATTGGGTACTATGCTTTCGCCATTTGAAATGAGAAGCTAATTTCTGAAATGGCATCTCTATGATTTCGCCATTTGAAAATGATACACGAAATCACATTAATTCATAATGTATTTATTTATTTTTTAAAAATATTTGCGATAGTTAATTAAAAAATTCCACGTGGCATTTCCTCAGGCAAAGTTAAAAAACCCATTCTCAAATAGTATATATAGATTGGGTCGGGGCAAAATTTTCAACAATACCCGCCCAAACCGGTCCGTGCTAACCCCTACTATCAGCTATCTGTTTGGCTCTACTTCCCAATTCTCCATGTTCTCTCCTGCCAAGTTATAGAAAAACGTAGAGTTTGTCTGAAATAGTTTAAGTAGTTATAACTCATAAGGAAAATACGTAATATAGGGTTATGAAAATTTTATCATAGTACTTACAAGTCTTCAATCAAAAACCCAATATAAACCATAGATCAGATAGATAGAGATAATTATTCATATAACTCAGAGAATCCATAACCATCACAACCATACAAGTCTTATAAGGAAGACTCCAAAATCTCACCTCCCGAAAGGTCGTGAAGACCAATTTACTTTCGACAAGAAATGTTTAACCAATCCACCAGGATAGACTAGATCTTAAGTGTGCACACCCCCAATGGGTCATCAGTTCAGAGAGTAGTACTAGATGCCTACATGCCCGAAGACAAACATATGATACCCAATGCATGTGGCCACAACTCAAGCTTCAGAAGAAAATAGTATCCATCTCCGAAGGGAATTATATCACAACTCATAATCATATTACTTATTTAAGTGCTATTATCTTAGAGAAACATATATAATAGAATAAGCATACATATGCTTACCTAATATCCAGCCTAGTTTCTTGATCAACGAAGTTGATTTCTAAATCCCGCAACAACTACACAATTCAAATATATATGCTATTAACACTGTCCATATAAGTGAGGTAGAACACAATATGCATATGTGACAATGACTGCCCAACCAAACTTTATTATTTAGCCCCTGATCACCCATTCACTTCAGTACAGCCCCTGGTTGGGCCTGAACCCTCCAGTCATGCTCAATCAAGTCAATTAATATGCAAACATGGTTCCTTTCCCTTCCTGATACACTCAATATTGAAAAGTACAACTTTTACTTAGCTACATCCAGGTCCCTGTTATTTAATGAAATTGCAGAAAATCCCCTACAATTAACTTTTAATGAATTTCAACTCACATATGTACATGCTGACTCCATATATTAAGAAACTAATACATAGGCATGACGTCATGCGTCGGGTTATGATTTGACTGTCCAATTCAAAACTACGTACCCCTCATATACAGCTCAATCAAAATATGGTTTCTAAAAAATCAAATTGGGTCAAACTTAACCTTAAACCTAGAATGTTACTCTGAAAAGAAAAATCCAGAAGGGCATTTTTTTATCAATCAAGTCATCTGATAAGTCAAATTAGAAAGGCAAGGCTGCAATGAAATCTTCTCAACTGGTCAACTTCATAGTCAGATATCGCTTAGTAGAGGATGAGATTTGAGATCTAAAATAGAGTTTTGTAGCTTGAGTTTCAGATTTCCAGAACATATTTTATATGTCCAAGACTCAAAATATACGAGGGGTTAAACTTGATCAAAGTTTCATCTCTAACAACCACTTCGAATATTTTCAAGAGATTTCGTAATTTCCAGGTAGTCACTTTGAGATTGTTTTGTGAGCAATCTATTAGGAAATGGAAAATTCTCCACTATGAGTGATTTAAAGTATTATCAACCAGCTTCTTACAGAAGAAAGCATAACAAGTTTTGATAAAGTATTGAAAAAGTTATGATCCTTCAAAGATGGCTATTCCACTTGAATTTCATAATAAAAACGTAGTTCAATCGCTCAATTTCTGAAAAAAACCGTTTTGAAGTTGAAGAAAACTCATTGAACATGAATAAAGTACTCAACATCAGCTTCTAGCAGGAGGAAGCAGATCACAATTTCAGTGAGTACACAAGAAGTTATGAGTATTTGAAAACAACAAGTTGATAAGTTGTTTCCACACTTAGAATACCGTTAAGTTCATAGATTCATATCTTCTCAAAGCTTCACTTTGCAGATTGATTTCAAAGAGATTGAGAGGGTGTTTTGAGATATTGAAAACATGAAACTGAAGATCATGTATCCAGCTATTCACAGGAGAAAGAAGAGATTCATTTCTTCAAGTGATGAACAACGTACATATACTACAAATTGGGTTCAAACTCTCAGCTCAAGCATGAGGAGATGGAACGACATTTTGCCACGACTTGGACCCGATTTTAAGTCGTCGGCGGCGGGAAGAAATGTCGATGGGCATGCACATGAATTGTCATCAAAACCAAAGAGATACTGAGATCGCAACAGAGAGGAAATCTAATATTTCCATATAATATAGTTTGATTTATCATATTTAAATGGAACAAGGTGGTTGATATTCGAAAGAAGGTAAAAGGGGTTTGAGGAAGAAGATTGAGCAACTGAAAGCGTCATGGCCCTGATATCATGAAAGAAACCTTGATGGTTTTATAAACTCAGAATCAAAACGAAGAGACAAAGAACACAAAACAGAGAGATCATTCCATAAATGGTGAAAACATGTTAATTTCGTTCCAGTCCGGTCTAGAACGTTCCGTTTTGTAAGTAAAACGACATGGAACAGGGTCAGATACTTACCGGTTCAAATTTGGTCTGTTCAGTCCCCGATCCAGCGAGTTCGAGGAATTTCGGCATGTTCCGAAATTTTTCGTTTGTTCTGTTCCGATACCATATTTAATTTTCAAAATTAAATTGCTTGAGGAGGGAGTCGAACTGAAGACCTCAACATCAACAAGCCATCAACTAACCTCTGAGCAAACTGACTCTTGGTTTTGTAATGAATTCCACATTCTTATATATAATATTATTTGACTGTATTTATTCTATCGAATATAACTTTTTCGTTTTTATTTAAAACAACTACTCAGAATACGTAATCAAATATTGTATAAAATGTACAAGGTTTAGTGATTTGAATACTTAAAAGTTCATATTAAAGTACAAATAATTTTTTTTTTTGAATAATTACTCATGGATCTTGATATTCTCTTTTCTTTACCATAATTCAATCACAACATTTAGAAATAATTTGTTCTCTTCACACATGGGTGAAATAGCACAAGTGTGTTAATAACAGAAATTAGGGTTACAATGAGGTAATTATGCTGACGTCAGTCATTTTGAGCCGTTGGATCAAGCAAGTCTCAGCCACAGGAAGATATTTGTGATTAGACCCCAACATTTAGAGAAGTGTGGTAAAGAGGTCCAGCTAAATATGAGAGAAACCACTCAAGTTTGAGGAAATGACAGAGAATTCCTTGAGACTTTTAGATGTAACCAATTGATACTCCAACTTTGTCTTTGACTGCAACCAGGTCCTGTTAACTCTAAAGTTGAGGACTTTAACTTTGGTTTGGACTTCATTTTCATCCTTCTGCTAACAAGCTACTCATGCATGATGCCCATTGAGCACACCAATGTTATATCGCAAGCAAGTCACCGGAGTCTATAGGCCAGCTAATTTAAACATATAAAAAGAATCAACACTCAACCCTCCATGTTTCTTGATAATAACAATTCATTACAATATTCATGAATTATTTCATAAGTAACAGAACTCCTCACGTTGCATCCAAACAATAGCATCTATAAAAATGAACCCTCCAAATCTCCAAACGTAGTCAAAGAGAGATGGCCTCTAGAGATCTCCCCCTTTTGGCATTTACCATTCTTGTAATCATCTTCTCATCACAACCTATCTCAGCCTCAAGAAACTTCATAAAATCTTCATGCAACACCACCACTTACCCTTCCCTTTGCTACAAAACCCTCAAACCCTACGCTTCCTCCGTTGGATCCGACCCCCGGAAACTCTGCAATGCCGCTCTCTCTGCCTCCCTAGCTGCCGCCGCGGACAGCTCCACCACCATCTCCAAAGTATCTAACCAAACCGGCCTCACTTCTCAAGAAACCGCCGTAGTCCAAGACTGCCAAGAGAACATTGACGACAGCCGCGACAGGGTGGAACAATCGATTGAAGCCTTCAGAAATGTGCGTGGCAGCGGTGATTCGCAGATGGATGATGTCAAAACGTGGATGAGCGCTGCCATTACCGATTACTCTACGTGTACCGATGAATTTGAGGATTTTAAGGTGAGAGCCAGCGTGAAGCGTACAATCAAGAAATCGGTTTCGCGTTCTAGCAAAGTTACTAGTTTTACTTTGTCCTTCGTCAACAAATTCAATGTTTAACTAGACAGGTAGTACTCGTTATGATAATATATTTGTAAATGTCGCGTTTAAACAGTCTTCATATAATAACTTCCATTCCGATTGTAAAAACATCTAATCTAGAATCGTCTGAACAATATCTTTAAGCACAAAATGAGAGAAAGATACGCAAAAAGGGGAATTCGGTAACTGGAGGAGGTGATGTTAGTAACAAAGGCGTATACACTATCCTATTGCGTCCTCTTTAGATATTGACGTGATTGACTTATAACCGCCATAACTACTTTATGAATTAATTGCTCATCCAGCCCTGAATTATGCTTAATCTATAAGATAACCCCTTGACTATTCAACAATGTAATCGTCCCTCCTTGTATGATGTGATTCCCTGCGCTCGATCGAGCTCGACCCTTCTATCTTTTTTTTAGAAATATCATTAATAAACTTAAGTTTTTGATAATTAAAAAATTATTAGACGGTTCAGATTTAAACTTTACAGACTTGAGGAGATTTGGACATGAGAGGATCCAAATCCGATTATTTGGGTCTCTACAATTATATAAAAATACAGCTATAAAGAGTTTGCCTTTTGTCAAATCCCAAATAATCCATAGTTATAGGTGGACTTTTGTCAAAGATTAAGGAGCTGTCAGTTTTGTCCCCAAATTAAAGCTGTGGGGCATGTGAAGAGATTTCCTAATTTCACGGCCTGGAAATAGGTTTCAACTAGTAATCTCACTGCCTGGCTAGTGTCATCAATTCATAGGTCCTTAATAGAGAGGTAAACTGTGACAGAATTGAAGATATCCAATCGATTCAATAAAAAATATATCCAATAATATCATTTGAAGAAGAGGTGACATAGCCAAGACGATGAAGAACTCACCAGCCAGACATACGATCAATCTCCCAAACCCAATGAATTAATGAAACTTTGTAAAGTAAATAGTGGAGGAAAGAAAGCTATAGGAATACCAATATGACCATTCCATCCTATAGTAATAGTGGTACCTGTTGGGTTTGTCTCGAATTCCGCAAGACGAATCGGTGTACCCGATGCGTCTGATTTGTCTTCTGAGGAGGTGATCTGTGAGGAGGTGATCTCTGAGGAGGTGATGGCTAGGGATTGGTGGGCTTTTCCACCTCCTCTATATTAGTATAAATAGAGGTGCTAGCTATTGTTTCTAATTGAGCGAGTTGAGTAGAGTAGAGAATTGGTGAAATATTAGTGAGCGGATGTGAGATGTTAGGGTTTCATAGATGTAGTCTATGAGGATGATAGTACCGCGCCGACGTGGTCCGCGGATTGAGTAGTCTCTCCCCTACGATGTATTCCCTCATTGATATAATGAAATTCTCCTCCTCCCGTGGATGTAGGCGGTTTGGCCGAACCACGTTAATTCTTGTGTTATCGTTTTTCGTTCTCCTAAATTGCGTGTGTGTAGTGTGTGATCGTGTGGCGTTGTTTTAGCTTCCGTTGCGGCGGGAATTCGAGTTGACGAATAATTCCCAACAAGTGGTATCAGAGCCTGGTTCACGATCCGGGTGGAGCGCGCGAAGAAAACGGAGGTTGAAAAACAAGGAAAATAATTGAAAAAAGGAAGAAAAAGGCATCGGACAAAGAAAAGAAAGAAAGTTGTTTTTCTTTTCTCTTGTTTTTCTCTTGACGTGGAGAAAAGAACCCACTATACGTCGGGCTGCTGCTGCATGATCTTTACAGCAGGAGGAACTATGAGGTGTGGCAGTAGCACGGTCTCCAAGTGTTCCATGACGCCATCGAGTGGTCCAAATTGATTGGGTTGTTTTGAGATGCCTGTAAGTGCGATTGGGCTCGAACAGGAGGTGTACCCAAGGTTTTTGGACGTTCCCGACGTGATGGCGGGGTCAGCTTCTGCAAATTGTCGCTGGATTTTTCAGAATACTGACGTGGCAGTTTGCGGTGAGATCCAACGGTCCAAACTTGTTCGAGTGGTTACGGCGTGCCTGTAGATCGGATTGGGATGAGTCAGGAGTCTAACCCTATGTTTTTGGACGTTGCGGATTCATTGGTACGGTCAGAATTTTCATATTCTTAGTGGATTGAGAAGATCAGCATCAATCGATATCGATGTGCGAGATCGAAGTCGATGGGATGCGATCAGGGTCAATCAAGTTCAAGTCCAATCAGGTGGGTCAATTAAAGGTGTTTTCCTAATTGAACGTTCGATTGGCAACCTATGCAGGCTTGGGGGTGTGTTGACAAGTGGAGCTGCTGTTCAACATAGGCAAGAAGCATAAGCGTTTGTGTGATTGTGAGCACGAGACGCAACAGTTTCAGACGAGTCTGGTCAGAGACGTGGGCAACTACTGCAAGGAAATTCACAAGAAGCTCCAGGGGCAGAGATCGAGACGGTGAATGCAGTTGATAAGGCCATGGCAGAGGTGGCGTCCTGATATCTCTGTGTGTGGTTCGTGACGATAACTCTTGAGCAACTGGAGGCAAGAAGAGAGGTAATTCGTGGCGGGTCTGCAAAGCGATGGCTTTGCAAGACGTCTTTGTGAAGGCGTGTAATCGAACAGGAGAAGCAACAGCGCAAGGAGAAGCACTCAGGACTGGCGTGGAGAAACACGTGGTTGACGTGTGAGGACGCTGAAGCATGGAGATAGTGCAGGTTGTGCAGCAGTTGCAGGTTGTTCGATACGGTGCTCAAGTGACGAGAACGGTGATGAAGAAAACTACTGCAGTAGTGAAGAGGAAGGGAGTCTCGTTTGCACTTGACGTGGTTGGTGGAGAACTCTCCAGTGATGAGCTAGCTGGTGGAGAGATGGAGCCACACTAATCCCCAAAGTGTCATGCTTTGGGACGCACCCGTGTCAGGGGTGCGAGGCGGCGCCCTAGGAGGGGGTGCAAAGCATCTTTGTGGAGATGCGATGGCGGTCCATGCAGGTGGAGCATGGCGGATACAGCGGAATCGACATTAACGATGGAGAGCTCCGAGATGGCTAAGGAATTTGCTAGGCGCTTGCAGAATTCAAGCCAAGGTGGAGTTTGTTGGATTTGTCTCGAATTCCGCAAGACGAATCGGTGTACCCGATGCGTCTGATTTGTCTTCTGAGGAGGTGATCTGTGAGGAGGTGATCTCTGAGAAGGTGATGGCTAGGGCTTGGTGGGCTTTTCCACCTCCTCTATATTAGTATAAATAGAGGTGCTAGCTATTGTTTCTAATTGAGCGAGTTGAGTAGAGTAGAGAATTGGTGAAATATTAGTGAGCGGATGTGAGAGGTTAGGGTTTCATAGATGTAGTCTATGAGGATGAGAGTACCGCGTCGACGTGGTCCGCGGATTGAGCAGTCTCTCCCCTACGATGTATTCTCACATTGATATAATGAAATTCTCCACCTCCCGTGGATGTAGGCGGTTTGGCCGAATCGCGTTAATTCTTGTGTTATCGTTTTTCCTTCTCCTAAATTGCGTGTGTGTAGTGTGTTATCATGTGGCATTGTTTTTTCTTCCGTTGCGGCGGGAATTCGGGTTGACGAATAATTCCCAACAGTACCGTGATTTTTTTTGAGAAAAATTATTTTTGTCATCAATGGGCAGAGCTACATGCATGGGCTTCCAACGCTCTACCACTTGAGCTACAACCCTAACTACATAGTGGTAACATAATTTATTTTAGATAGATGGATGTTTGTAAAATATGTCTGAGAAAAAAAATATATCAAATGGCAAGTTGTGAAAAGAATATAATATGATCGAAATCATTTTAGAATGATGCACCAAATGATTTTTTGTTATATAGGTATTGAGTTGGGAGAGGGATTGGCGCTGCAATAACATGTAATCGTAGAGAGTGACAACTATATGATCTGGACAAATAGGTGTTGTGGTAAAGCATTCAAACCTTCCTCACTAAGTCGCGAAATAATCCTTCTATTGAAGTCATGGGACAGTACTTGGTCGATTGAAAACATTGAGTTTGACTCAGTGGATTTGTGGATTCAGGTAAGAAATCTCCCACCGTATTTACTTACAAAAGAAGATGCAAGCAAAGCCCTTACCAAGCTAGGGCGGGTCCTTTATCCGGATCCCAGGATTTTCTCTAGTGATGGTGATTATATTCGTGTGAGGGTTCGAATGAATGCGCGTAAACCAGTTAGACGTGGGGGGGGGGGGGTTATCACACTGAGGGGGAAGAAGATTTGGCTCGACTACAAGTACGAACGGGTTCCCTCCTTGTGTGAATGGTGTGGGTGCCTTGATCACATCTAGTTTGATTGCCTGATTCAACCTCGTGCAACTGAAGATAAATAGCCGGGTTATGGGAATTGGTTACTCTACAAACCTCCGCCAAGGAAAAAATGTGCTGAAATCAGAGATCCCGGAAAACAACACAGAGGCTAAGGAGCGAGACGACGAGATAAATTATGTAGAAGAAAACCCATCGTCCGAGGACTTTGATAGCGAGTCCGAACACTCTGTGAAATCTTCAGAAGTTGGAATGGAGTTGGATGATGATGACAATATTGCTAAAGAAGGTGGACAAACTGGAATGGTGATACACTATAACCCTTTGAGGCAACCAACCCCTCCTACTTCATCTGTTGTGATTTACAAAGGGAAGAATGTGGCTGTTTCACAACCACAATCAGAGAGTGGGAAGGATTCGAAGGCCAAGGGTAAAGCTCAATAAGGGGTTTCGTCGCCAACCGGAAATAAAGCCACCAAAGCTAAAACAAAGAAATCTAATTCAACTCCAAGGAAACGATCAAAGAAGATGAAAGAAAGGGTAAGCAATACCAGTCCGGATTCTCGCCGGAAAGCAGCAAATTCCACAACTAACTCTCTGTTGGGTAACGACGGGAAAGTTAATCTGAAGGAGAGTAAGGTTTCCCATGCTGGTATTCCGCAATCGGAGAAGGGCGTCGTTATAGACCCTACTGCACAAATGGTCGGGGTTGCCGAGCACTCCCGTCAAGCTCAATGAATCTCTTAAGTTGGAACGTGCGAGGGCTTGGGAACTCCCGCAACGTAACCTCTCTTCGCGACTTAGTGAGGAGACGGAAGCCCAACATGGTTTTCTTAATGGAAACCACACTTTACTCGTCAGAGATGGAGTCAGTTAAAAACAGTTTTGGGTACGCGAATGATGTTTATTGGGATTGTAATGATCGTAGAGGAGGCTTGGCTCTTCTATGGCTCCGTGAGGTTAGTTTCTAATTAATTCATTTTTCACAGTTCTTTATTAAAGGTTCTATCAGTTTTCAAGGTTCAGCTCAACCATGGATCATTACTGGATTCTACAGTGACCCGCATCGGCAAACCAGAAGGAACTCTTGGAAACTTTTTGCTCGGTTAAAACCGAATAACCATCCTTGGTTAGTGATGGGAAACTTTAATGCAGTCACGTCGAATGATGATAAGGAGGGTGGGCGAATAGTCTCCCTTAGGAATGTCTAAGACTTGAATAATGTGCTCCGGAGACTTGAGTTGCGTGATCTAGGTTTTACAGGCAACAAGTTTAAGTGGACAAATAATAAACCAGATGCTAGAGCAATCAGGGAGCGGATTTATCGTTGCTTGGTTACTAAAAGCTGGGTGGATACGTTTGGTAGAGCACGTGTTAATCATCTAGGGGCGGACACTTCTGATCATGTCCCGCTAGAGATTCTTATTGGGGGAATAATAGAATCTACAAGCCGGTTCAGAGGAGATTTCAGCTTGAAGCTATGTGGTTTGATCATGATCAGTGCGAGAATGTTATAGTGAGAGCTGGAAAGAGTGTTCGGGTCCAGTGAAGGCAAAACTGAGTAACGTGGAAGGCAAACTCAAAGCTTGGGAACAATTGACCTTTGGCTCAGTGCGCCATCAATTGAGAGACTTACGATCCAGACTTCAGATCCTGGGGTCTCTCCCTCAAATGGAAGCTAATTCCAACGAAAGTGCAGAGATAAAACTGTCTATTTCAGGAATTCTACGCAGAGAGGAGATCATGTGGGGACAGAAATCTCGCGAACTGTGGTTGAAGAATGGAGATATGAACAAAAAGTGTTTTCATCGACGTGCTTCGATTTATCGTGCAAGGAACAAGATCTTAGGGATCGAAAATGACGCAGGAGAGTGTTCGGACAATCCGGTTCAAGTTGAGATGATTATTCTGGATTATTTCAAAAAGAACTTTACCTGTACTGAGCCGCATCGCACTTCGATGGAACCCTTGTTGGTTACAGTAGAAGGTCTGTTATCAGTAGATAGTAGGAGTCTCTTGGAAGAAACCTTCATCGTGGCAGAGGTGGAGCAAGGCCATGTCGTCTCAAAATGCGCTGAGTCCGGACGGCTCTACTTTATCAGAAATTATGGGCTCATATTGGCTGCGACATTCTGGATATCTGTCTGAATGCTCTGAACAATGGAGGTGATGTCAGTGAGTAAAATCATATTCTAATTTGTTTGATCCCGAAAGTGAAGCAGGTTCGTAAAGTTTTTGATTTGCTTCCGATATCTTTATGTTCTACAATTTACAAGATCATTACTAAAATGTTGGCTAACAGACTCAAGCGAGTGCTTGATGAGTTAATATTTGTGAATCAAAGTGCCTTTGTCCCAGGTCGTTTAATTATAGATAATATTTTGGTAGCTCATGAGTTATTGCATTCTATGAAGACGAAGAAAGGAAAATTTGGCACTATAGCTGTTAAGTTAGACATGAGCAAAGCCTATGGTTGAGTTGAGTTGATTTTCTCCGAGCAGTTATGGAACGAATGGTCTTCAGAACAAGATGGATTTCAACAGTTATGGGCTCTGTTTCCTCGGCCTCCTATAGCCTTCCTATCAACGGTGAAGCTAAGGTCAGAACTGTCCGGGTAGGGGACTACGACAAGGGTTCCCCTTTCCCTCCTACCTCTTCCTTCTTGTAAGTTAAGTGCTAAGTCGAAGGTTGACACAGGCGGTGGACGATAATCTTATTTCAGGGGTTGTGGCTTCCATGGGAGGCCCAATTGTTTCTCATCTCTTCTTCCCAGACAATAGTCTTATCTTCAGCAAAGCAACTGAGACAGAACATATAAATCCACTGAACATATTACAGATAGACGAAATTGCTTCCAGACAGTGTTTGAATGTTTCGAAGTCTTCCCTTGTGTTTTCAGATAACGTGGGAAGCACAGTGAGGCAATATTTGAGCTTGTTGAGTGGAATTCCTGTTGTAGACAGCCATGATAATTATCTTAGACTTCCTAGGATGTTTGGGAAGAACAAGAAGATCATGTTTCAGATAATACCTTAAGGGGTTAGCTAGTAAGCTCAAGGGATGGAAGGAGAAGTCTCTTCCAGTGGCAGGAAAGAGATCTTGATTAAAACTGTGGCTCAAGCTATGTCCAATTACGCTATGAGTTTCTTTCTAATTCCTGTGGTATTTTTAAAGACATTGAGAAGCTCATTCGTCAGATTTGGTGGGGAGACTAGTATGAAACGAAAAACTCGTTGGGTGAGTTGGAAAGCAATGAAAAAAGCAAAGAGAAGGGAGGTCTGGGCTTTAAGGATCTTCAACAATTTAATGTCACTCTCTTGGCCAAACAAGCATGGCGTATTATGCGTAATCCGCAGAGTTTACTGAGCCGTATCTACATGGGGAAATATTTCGGACAAGGTGATTTTCTCCATCACACCCCTAGGTCTAAAATTTCTATGCTTGTCGAAGTATTATTGCAGGGCAAGAATTATTAAAGAATGGATTTGAGTGGAAGGTGGGTACAGGTAACAACATCAATCTTTTTAAGGATTGATGGGTGGACAGAGGCTTCAAATCCAAAGTTAAAACCCTTGGCCCTGAGTTCACTAACATGAAGGTATCCCACTGCATCTCGAGTGGCGGCTGGGACGTGAGAAGGTTGCGGACTTACCTTTTGGAAGTCGACGTCCGAGATATATTTGATGTTCCAATTCTTACAAGCGAACATAACAAGTTTAAGTGGAGTCTCTCGCAAGATGGATGTTATTCAGTTTCTTCGGGGTATAAGCTGTTGCAAGATTTAGCTAACGGCAAAAAGGGAACGTCCTCAGTTACATCGTCCTCATGGCTGACCAAGTTTTGGAATTTAGCAATTCCTAAGAAGGTTATGCGCCATGTTTGGCGGATGTGGAGTGATTCGCTTCCAACCGCGAAAAATATTCGTAACAGGGGCATGAGCATTCCAATGAGTTGTTGTGGCTGTACCGGTGGAGTAGATTCAATGGAGCATTTATTCATGTCTTGTCCAGTAGCCAAACAAGTCTGGTCGGAAATCGTCGACTCAGCTTTCTCTGAGTCCAGGAAGAGCACAATGAGAGGTTGGATTGAACATACGCAAGAAGCTCTTGAGATCCAAGGTAAATGGGCAATAACAGCTTGGAGCTTATGGATTTCTCATAACAAATCTCGGTTCGATAGTTCACCATACCCGGCAAATGACATTGTCAAGCGATCTTGCTTCTTTTTGGAGGATTACAAGGTTTCCACTGGGAATTCGGTAGGTAACAGTGTTGGAGAGGTTGTTTCCACCAGCTGGGTCGCGCCTCCGGAAGGATGGCAGAAAGTTAATTCAAACATTGCTCGTTCAGATTCTCGTAGGTTTGCAGGCTCGGGATGCATCCTCCGAGATTCTCAAGGGGTGTTCGTCGCCGGTAGAGCTGAGATGATTGAAGCACAAGCCTCTGGTATGCTTCTCGAGATGACCGTAATTCGCAAGGGGATGCAAATGGCTAAAGGAGCGCGCTGTTAGAAAATAATTGTGGAGTCTGATTCTTTGTTAAGTATCGATTTGCTTCGACAATGGCGGATGGGCTACGAGTCAAGTGACAAAGTTAGTGAAGATATGGCGAATACAGTGCTCGAGTGTATGGACCTTTGCAAAGCTTTCGAGGAGGTGGTTTTTAATCATGTGTCGTGCCAATGCAATCAAGTTGCTGATCTCTCCGCCCGTCGTGCATTGTCGATTCCTCAGTATAGTTTATATACCCGGGCTCCGGAGTGGGCTCTTGATTTACCTGATGAACGACTCTAGTAGTCTTTTTGGCTATTCTTAATGAATTTGTTCCCTAAAAAAACATTTCATTCATATCTAATTTCGATTTCGAAATCTTACTACACCTGTCAACAAAGTCAGTGGCCTGTCTGGATGAGCGAGGTTAAGATTATAAGATTGTAGATGATTTGAGGATGTATTATTTTGACATCAACTAATAATTTTAATGGTCTACACTCTGATAATCTTAATCCTCGCAGAGCCAATATAATTGCCAAAACACTTAAGAGCATCTTAGACTAGGTAAAAATTTAGTTATAATATACATAAGTAGGTAAAATGATAAGCTCCAATTGATTAGCTAAATGACTAAATATTTTATTTTTATGTATCTCACTCTCTATTAGTGTCTAGAAAAAAATAAATAGTTAAACGTGTCGTGCTCGTTTCTCTCTACTTTGATTTAATAAGATAATAATTTCAATTGTTTCTTACTTGCGTACAAGTTATGTAAAATATATAACATCACTGCAACAAACACTGACATCACATCTAAAATTCGAGTTGAGACTAGTATTTGTGATGTTCTAAAGAAGATAGATAGACAAACTATTCACGTGCCATGCACATGGGATAGGACATTCATCAACTCAATTCCTTATCATGCCCCCAATAGGCCAACTGCATGTGACTACACCCAAATTGGACAGCTAACATATGGAGTATGTTCATTTCACAGTTCACACCAATCAAAAGCAGACCATCTCTATTCACACACACAGTCACACACCTGACAAATTGGCCTATAAAAATCTAACAAAAATCTCCCAAATCTCTACCAATCCAGCTCCCAATAGATTTCTAGAGCGAAATAGAAGAGATCAAATGGGTACTTCCTCCACTTTCATCACACTACTCGTTAGTATAATCTTTCTGGTCTCGATCAGTACAGTTCATACAGCAGCTTCTGACACAGAGAACAATAAGTTCATAGAAAACACATGTTCCACTACCACATACCCTTCTCTTTGCTACAAAACACTCTCCCCCTACTCCTCATCCATCCAGACCAACCCCTGGAAGCTATGCGACGCCGCCCTATCCGCCACCATCAATGCCGCCACAACCACCTCTGCCGCCATCTCCCAACTCTCCGAGCAAAAGGGTCTCACTGAACGAGAAGCCGCGGTGACCAAGGACTGCGCCGACAACATCAAGGACTCGATCGACGAGCTCAAACAATCAACAAAAGCTCTCTCGAAACTTAAGGGTAGCCATAACGTGAGACAGAAGCGGTTCCAGGTCGATAACATCAAGACGTGGCTGAGCGCCGCCATTACCGACGAGTATACTTGTACCGATGGGTTTTCGGGGAACAAGCTGAGTGAGGATGTGAAACAGAAGATCAAGACTGCTATTTCTGAGTTAGCCAAGGTTAATAGTGTTACTTTGTCCATCTTCAGTCACCTTCCTTATTAATTCAACTTAAGTAGTGAATAGATCTACCATATTTGTCAATTGCCTATGTCACCCAATAAACTTGTCATCCAATCTCATTTGAAAACAGAGTTTTAGCGAAGTTTGATGTGTAGTTGGTATTTGGTCATAGAACATTTGCGATAGGGTAAAAGATAATTTCACCCCGCCCGTCAAGTTTGATGCAAAGACATTTCACCCTTTTCTGTTAGAAATGACAATTAGCCCCTTTTGTGTTCGGAATTTCAGGAAACTTACAACCAATAAATGTATCATATTAGACGCTGAGAGAGCAAAGTTGCCCCAAAAACTACTATAGTGGTAGATAACTGCATCCAGGCTAACCATGTCACAATTAAAGAGTGCAAATTTTCTGAAATTTATCAAATAAATGAGATGAAAGTGTCATTTACCAAACAGGAAGGGCTGAAAGTATCTTTACACCAAACTTCAGGGGGGGGGGGGGGGGGGGCGTGAAAGCATCATTTACAATTTGCGGTATAGTAACAGCCAAACCACGAGATGAAACTGGTTGCATGCTAATACAGAACATAGTACTGTCCAATAGTCAAAACTGCTCTTGGCAACGAGTAGCACAAGTGGCGAACGCGCGCTCCCAAACTAGGACCTTATACAAAACGAAAATTACTTGAAATGAAATGTTGTGCGTCTTATATCCCCAAACCAAAATTTTATCTGCCCCACTACTTTCAAGGAACTTTTCTTGGTACCGTACTCTTGAGTCGTAATTTCAAATGTAGAGTTTACGCGTGTTGTCAATCAGGACGTGATTTGATATCTGGTATACGGTTTAATCAAATTGCATCATGTAATCTTATATTTACAAGTTTCAAAGTAACCAATACAATGTTCTATTCGATGCAGACATATTACATTCGTATAAGTTTAAATAAAGAACGAGACGCAGTAAAAACAAAAGTTTCATAACTCATGAACCTTGATGGGTTTTGCGGATGCGAAAACGCCAATCAAGCTTATGGCATTGCGGATTTGGTCCTCCACAACGGTCACCTGAGACACGACAGTTTCTTTAATCTTCCCGTCCATAGCCGCCGGCGCAAACTCTTCATTGCAAGTGCTAATGTGCGCTACGGCGCCGTGAGTCCATGTCACGATGTTGCTCTTGTGATACGCGAAATCCTCTCCTTTAATGTCCTTCAAGGGCTTCAACTCGCGAACCGAATGGCTCAGCTGGTCCACGCTGTCCTCCAATTCTTCCAAACACAACTTTAGCGCGCTGTACTCTTGGGCCTTGAGACCCTTGAGGCCCGCCAGCTTCTGCAGGTTTGTCTTGGTGGCCTCGGCCGTGTCGAGGCTAAGATCTAGGGCAACCACGGCTAACTTTTGCGTGCTGTTTCCGATCTCGGCGGCGCGGCTCGAGAGGGACTTGGTGCACGTTACGGCGTGATGGGCCGCTCGGCATGCTGATTCAATGAAATTAGTATCGGGCTCGGGCTCGGGCCCGGCATGAGCAATGGCGATGAACGAGAGGCAGAGGAGGACCGGAAGGAAGAGTTTTGAGAGTGGAATCGTCATGAGGGCAATGTCACGAGAAACGGAGAAAGAATATTTTTTGTCGAAATGAAATATGAACTATGACGTTTCTTTGTGTTTCAGATTGGATGGGAAGTATTTATGGCAATATTTTTATACAACAGCACGTAGGCTTATTTTACGCGCTATGATCGCGGGGACTCCACAAAATGCAAGCGATTTCGACCTCTCGTCTACACATCTGTCCCCAAAATTATATTCTTAGAATGAGAAATTATGTCTAAAAATAGTATTCATATTGGTGGTGTATTGTAGCTAGTGTCGGGCCTTATCAGGCCAGATATATTTTTTACATTTGACTAAAATTTGAGCCCATAAGGCATTGACTTCTACGGCTCAGGCCCCGGGTTTGGGCCCATCATTTATAAGCCCCGGGTTTTGGCCCATCATTTATCCCTCGGGATATAGTGAATTTGATCTGTTTCATTCTAAGTCTGTCTGTGAATGTTTGTCATGATGATTTGAGGGAAGTTTTAAGGAAACTCAGGGGCTGTTTAGTGATCTCCTCAACAGCGATCTTATAAGTTCGAATTTTTAGTCTGATTTATGCATTTGGTATGATTAGCAGGTTATTACACTATACAGCTTTGTTATGCTTCACCCTTTTTAGATGAGTCTTCTGATCCACAGAACTAAGAATCATTTTAAGCTCAAAAGGCGACCGGTAATTTTCAGTTGGATATGTTTTTTTTTTTTTTTATTGAGAATTTAGTTGGATATGTTAAAATGGTGCGGAGGACTTTGCCTCTATAATTGACTTTACGTGGTGTCGTGGTCATACTAAAATTCACTAATAAATCTCGAACTAGATCTTCTCTATATATTGCATGGGTCCTCTTCAATAATTGTCTGCTCTAATTTGGTCTTCAATTGCATCCATACTCACGGCGTTGATATATGAATGACAATTAAATTTCTAGGATAGAGACAAATACTATTCCTTCTTTCTAATCCTACTCGAGACATATCTCAATGACCAGGGGCGGATCTATGTTTGGGGGGGGGGGGGGGGGGGGGGGGGGGGTGGGCGGGGAGGGGAGTTGCCCCCCCTGAAATTTGAAAATTTCTACTACTACCCGTAGTTTTATGGATTTTTTTTGATGACTATACAGTAAGGAATATAGAATTACCTCCCCCCCCCCCAATTTTTCTAACTGCCCACTTGTCCAAGTGGTTAGTTGTTTTAATAGGCAAATCCCATTACTCGGGTTCGAATCTCCTCCAAGTCAACAATTTTTTTTGCCTTCTTTTTTGCCAATTTATCATTTTGACTGTTGACTTTGACTTCGCGAATTTTGCCCCTGCTGACTTGATCAATCCATTGTATCAATCCAGCCTAATAAAATTTTGTTATGCTCAAATCGTAACAGTACTTGAAATCGTGAGACCATTCTAATATGCGGAATCGTGATTAGACTTCACTACGAAGGGATATCACAAAGGTAACCTAATAGAGATAAAACCGTTGAAATTAGACATAGGAGAAGTCAGAGTCTTGTTCATTTGCTCCCTTCACATCGCGATAAATCGGATACTTAGTTTACTAAATATATGATTTATGATTTTATCATGAATATTAAATTTTGTGAAGAAGAAAAGAACGGGAATAAGAAGAAAATTGATGAATGAAAGATCATCATAAATGAAAACTTCATTAGATTTGAAAGATGCTCTCCTAGAGGCTAAATACAGCAAAGGAAGAACACACTCAATCCCTGAGTGACACATGTCACTTATCATCCCGGATCACATGTGAACCGTTGCTTCCCATTGCAGCAGCAGTCACTTAAGGAAACGACACCATTCTAGTAAGGGTGTAAATGAAGTTATTCTGGCTTATAAGGAAAACCTACTAAGTCTTGCATTATTACAGTAATGACCCAAAAAGAGAAGAAGTATTTCAATACTCCCCCTGAAATCTAATAATGAATAATTGGTTTCATATGTAAAACCACCACTCACTACTCATTCACAATAAATCGGTGAATCTATTTCCTAAATGCCCTCTTTGAATAGGCTCGAGCCTACCCGACATCAAATTCCGATTTCTAAAAAGCCTCCGTCGGTATGCAATCAAATTCATTGTAGTCTGCGCAAATAGGTAATGAGAGATGCTGGACGGACATATTTCTGACAGAAAACTCGACAAATGATGTGGCTTGTGCCAGATCATCAAGAAAGATTTTTCTTCTATAACTGGCTCATTAAAAACTAATTACTCTCAATCAACTTATACTGGCTCTAATGATGTGGCATAAGCCACGTCAATTTCTGTCAGGCTTTACGTTCGTATAGAGTTTTTCATATCTTATTGGTAGAGCATCCAAAGCTAGTGTATAAGTTAAGACGGTCTCCTTCTCAAAAAAAAAATAGAGGGAGAGTTCGGACCAGTGTGTTAGATTATAATTTATATCATAGTCTATGTAATTGGGCAAACAAAAGTAACTGAAAAAAGCAGAAGTCGCATTATGGGCTCAGAAGACTAAACAAACACACATCTACACTCAAAAACATGTCCCAAAAAAAAGGTCCTGAAAACAAATCCATGGCCTATTCATACTTGGAAGCAAACTGATTAACCAAAGCCAAAGCATTACTAGTGACTTGTGCAACATGAGTGACCCTAGCCTTAACCGAAGCCTTAACCTTCCCATCAAGTGCCTTCCCTGAGAAGCCATCCAAACAGGTGTTTTCATCAGTCAATGCAGCACTCACCCAAGTCTTGACATTGCTCATGTGCCAAACAAGGTCTTGTTGACCCTTCCTAGGAGACCTTCCCATGAGCTTCAATTCCTTGATGGATTTGCTTATCCTCTCCACACTGTCCCCAATCTGGTCCAAACAGTCCTTTATCGCCCCGTACTCTCGTGATTTGAGCCCTCTGAATTTCGACAGCTTTTTTGTGAACGAGCACGTGGATTGGGCCCGGGCTAGGCTCACTGCCAAGGCCGTGTGGGCCAACTGGCCCGGGCTCTGTCCGATCGCTGCTCCGTAGGCGGAGAGCGATTGGACACAGACCAGGGGGTACTGGGTGGTCTTGCACGACGACTGTATGAAGCTCGTCGGAGGAGTGGAGTAGGCGGCGGCGACGGCGGCGAAGAGGAGGAGGAGAGAAAAAATGGGGAGGAAATGTTGTTGCATTGTGACTTTGGAACTGAAATATTGACTTAGAGACGAGTTTGGTTTGGTTGCGGTTTGGAAATGAAAGATGAATTTTTAGAGATTTATAGAGTGGGCTGTGTTGAAGTTCTTGGGGCTGCGGGCCCCACTGGTCCGGTCTTTTGACTATTGTGCGCCGAGTGTGAACTTGTCGACATGAATTTGGTAGATGAGCAGTAGTGTGGAGGGACTGGGTAGTGCTTCAATTATGGAAAGATTTATGGGATGGTGGGTCATTTGGTTTGAAATATTAATACACCGGCAAATTTATAAAAATTGTCTTCTTTTCCAAGACAAATGCAATATCATAGTTTGAGATTTAGGCATCTTGAAATTTCTTCAAAAAGAAAATATATGTCCTTTCTAGTCAACAATAAAAATTGGCTAGAAATAAGAATTTTAGTTGATTTGTTGAATCGCAAATGACTTGTTGAGTTGGTTGGATAGTTAAATCGTTGGCGAAGGAGCATTCAGATCGATTGCTTCCCTTTTCAACTATGAGTTTATGAATCATGGACAACTTGTGTTGTTTAGCTATCACATGTAGTTTGTTGACCACTGTCCAGCAGCTACATTTAATGCACATATAGTGGTAGCTGCAGCAAATTTCCCTCTTCATACCCAAAACTAAGAACTTAAGAAGGGAGCAAGATTCACCCAAAAAAAATAGAAATGCGCAGAATTTACCCATACAGCAATTATATGTGGATTTCCACATAACTTTATCAGTTACACAATTGAGAACTCAGCTTTAATTGCATACTACCATGTTTCTTTAGAAATAGTCTACTTCACTTTGAACTAGTTATTTGATTATGATACAAGAATTTGATAATCTTTGCATGGTCTTGTAGAGTATATTTAACTCTACAACACCATAAAAAAATTTCTTAAAAAGTATACCTTTTTTTTTATCCGACAAAAAAAATTATACCGTTTGCTATCTAAATCATCGAGCAAACTGACACAATTACGATTGAAAAGTCAAACCATGACATTCCAGAATAAACGGATGAAGTTTTTGGTATCTCTTGTTTCTAAACAAATTGTTTAAGATTTTTTCTTTAAACACATTTAGTTGTGTAGATTTCTTCCGCACTTAAAAATATAAATAAAGATTTGCATAAAGCTGAATATTACCATTGAAGATGCTCTAATACAGTAAACATACCAAAATACAATTAATGTTTTTAAACATATCTCTTCTGCATGCTTTGTCATATTTTGTTACTAGCAAATGACCCGTGCCCGTAGGGCACTTATAGAACATATTATTTGACTTGTATTTGATTTTAAAATAAATTTAGATAATAAATTAATGCGTATTTGATTTGTTTATGTTAATAGAGATTTAACGAAGATTACATCAAATAGTAATGATATAAGTTTAAAAAAATAAGAGATAAAACATCATTTTTTAGATCCAAGATAAGTCATGACTTTTGAAAATATAAACAATATCTTATGTTTGATTTTCTTTAACTAAATCAATTTTCTCAATTTTCTAATAACTTGTATAGGGAAAAATGATCAATCAAATCAACGCACCAAAATATCTCAAGACATTTTTAGGGATTAGATGGTCAGGAATTTCCCTTTTAGATTTTTTTGGTGGGAAACACCTAACTGATTTATTATATAGATGTTTGTAAAGCCTTACTGAAAATCTCTACCGACTTTAAAAAATTGAAAAACCGAAAAGAAGTTTTTTTCACCGACAGAGTCACTCGTTTTCCCACACGGCCGACAAAGATTCTAAACACACTGATTAAGATTTGCTTTATTGGTTAAATCTCACTTTGTTACATTATCTAAAAGGATAAAAGACATTTTCACACCCTCTAGTTTGACAAAAGGACACTTTCACCTCATCCGGTTTGTGAAAGGACACTTCCACCCGTTAGTGTGCATAACTTCTGCAATTTTACCCCCGATTACTGGAACACCATTAGCATGGAGTTGAAGCATGTCACTATAACTATTTTTTGAAACAAACGTGCTCCCAAATTCTTCAAAAGATGGGGTTATCCAAGGGCATCATAAGGGCGCATTTTCCATTCGAAAATATTTTAAGTGACAGACGTCGCCCTCTGACTAACGGCGTCACAATCAAGGACGGTAAATTACTAGAATTTTGGCACGCTGAAGGGGTGAAAATGTTCTTTCCCAAACTCAATGCGGAGAAAGTATTCTTCGACCAAACTAAAGGGGGTGAAAGTGTCTATTACCCTATCTTAAACCCTTTTCTTCTTTCCACAAATTACACAAAAAGTCTCAACATTTAGGTTTTGTTACATGTGTAACCCTATAGTTTTTAAAAATACATTTAACAATACAATCAAAGTAGCAAACTAGTATTATGATGAGTCCAACTCCAATCCTCTTGCCACCATCAGTGCCCTCACTCTCTCCACATCCTCCAATCTCCCAGCATTCCCATAAATCTTCATCAAAAGCTCGAAATTGTGCTCGTTATCGGGTTCCAATTCGAACAGACTGCTCGCAGCTATTCCACCGATTTCAACATTCCCATGAACGTAACAAGCGTACAGCAACGCGCCCCAAACCGTTGGGCCGGGCTCAAACTCCATCCGGTCCACTATAACTCCATACGCCTCTTTGATCATCCCTGCTCTCCCGTAAAGATTCACCATACACGCGTAGTGTTCCATCACCACCTTGATCCCGTATTTCTCCTTCATTGACAAAAATAGCCTCTCTCCGTCATTCACCAAACCTAAGTGAGCGCAAGCCGATAGCAAACACACGAATGTGATGCTATCGGGAGTAACACCAAAAGTTTCCATCCTTCTGAAGTATGCTAGCGCTTCTTTGCCCTTCTGGTTTGCTGAAATTATCGAGTTCCACGATACAATGTCTCTTTCAGGCATTTCCTCGAACAACCAATTCGCTTGGTACAACTTTCTATTTCTTGCATACATTACAATGAGCGAGTTCGCGACTGATAAATTCCACTCATCTCCTCGTCTAAGCACCCATCCGTGAATCTCACTTCCCAGCTTAATGGAAGACGCGGTGGCCGCGAGAATAGTTGATAAAGTAACTGAGTCTGGCTCAAATTTATCTTCTACCATCATGCGAAAAACACCAAAAGCTTCTGAAATAAGTCCGTGACGAAGATAGCTTGTCAGCATTGAATTCCACGTAACCAAGTCGCGACACGGTGCGGCATCAAATACCCTCCTGGCTTTCATTATATCGCCACATTTGGCGTACATGTCGACGAGTGCATTGACGACAAACAAGTCGTTATAGAGTCCATTACGAACGATATGGCGATGAACTTCTTCTCCGATCGTCACCATTCCAATGCCGCCGCAAGCTTTGAGGACTCTTGGGAAGGTGAATTCGTCTGGCTCCACACCTTCTTCCTCCATTTGGAAGTAGAGAGCCAATGCATCTTCAAACATACCCAACTCAGCGTACCCGGAAATAAGCGAATTCCAAGCGAAAGCTGAATCGTCTCTCTTGGACATTTTATCGAACACCTGGTGTGCTTTTTCAATGCGTCCACCGAAAGCGTACAATCTCAGTAGCTTCGACGATAGACCAACGTTTCGACGGAGGAGATTCTCGGGAATGAGGCTGTGAACTCGGGAACCCAGATCGGTGGCGTGTAATTGGAAGCAGGTTTCGAGGAGAGAAGCGAAGGTTTGGGCGTCAACGTCGATGCCGTTCTTGGAGGATGATTCGAGGTCGTCGATGACTGCTTTGAGGGCTTGGAGCTTGGATTGGGGTTGTGGGTTTGGGTTGATTAGGAGTGGGGTTGGGGTTGATTTACGGTATGGGAGTTTGGGTTTTGTGTATTGTTGGATGTTGTGTTTTCGTTTTTGGAGGTTTTGTCTTCTGGGTTTGTTGTTGTTTTGTGGGAGGAGAGAGTGGAGAGGAGGTGGAGAGATTGTGAGGGAGGTGGGGGATTTGAAGGTGATGGACATTGGAGAAGTGCAAATTGGTGGATGGAATTTGGTGGAAATGATGACAAGAGTCGAGAGATGTCTCCTTGATTGTTTGAAGATGAATGTTTTATGTTGTTGGTATAGCGTCAATTCAGTTTAAACTAGGGGTGCAATTTGGGCGGGTTGAACCCGACCAACCCGAGCTCTGCCCGAACTTAAATAGAGCCCGGACACATAAGTTTGGTAATTTAAACGGGCTTGGACAGGAATTCGCAACCGAATTGCAATTAGGGTTGGACTTGGGCACTAATATCGAACAACAGGCTAACCCGAATTGCCTGATTTGCATGACCACTACTTATAAATATTATATTTTGAAAGAATTATGTAGCATATCTAACATGAATATGTTACTTTTCATTCAAGTATTAGCGATGTTTTTAATCATTATTTTATCCTTCAACTAGTTGATTTGTTTTTTCCCCAACAATTAATTATTTTCTTGTGTTTTTAAGAAGATATTAAGTTTAATGTACTAGCCCGAATTCAACCCGAACCCGAATTGATTTATACGAATTTGGGCTCGGACGGGTTGACAATGCTCTTAACTCGGGTCGGGTTGGGCTTGGGCAGCCACGACAAAACTCGGGCTCGGGCTTGGACAGGGGTGCCAATCCGTCCAGCCTGCCCGAGTTGCAGTCCTAGTTTAAACGCACGAGCACATTTTAACAAATGTTAAATGGAGCATACCAATTTCGATATTCGCCCAAAATTAATTTGTCTACCCACCACACAAGCATGTCACCCGGTAAGACTAGCTCACAAATTAATATGACAATATTCGGCCCGATACGACAATACGACACGAACTCGACACGAAGTTAACTGGTTAAGTTGTGGAATGTAAAAATACATCAGCCAACACGAATCCGCAACGAATCAAAATGGGTTGACAGACCCTACAACGGATCGAAATAGATTGACCCGAAAGTGACACGGAATAAACGGGTCTAGTTACTCTAACCCACAACCCGAAAACGACTTGTTTCGACAATAACCATTCTCTCAAAGAAAAATATAAATATAAACATAATCATAACAATAACCCGGTTGACACGACTACACGACACGAACCCGATACGAAGGTTTGGGTCGACACGAATAGCAATGGGTCAAAATGGGCCGACTCGAAAGTGACATGGTAATAAACAGATCAAGGACGAGTCCACACGTTTATGACCCGACACGATTTGACCCAACTTGCAACTCGACGGGTCGACCCGAATTGCCAGGCCTGCCACAAACCCAACCGAGAATATGCTCACTTCTCTTCCTTGTTTAAACCAACGTCTAAGCATACACGTAATTGGTGTCGTGGTTTTTATTGGGGAAAGGAGGATGGATAAATGAAGCTGATTGTCAAGGCAGGTAATAAAGATTGCAACTCGGACAAACTTGACGGGTTAACACTAATGTCATGTCGTACCACAAGCCCGACTTCTATTGATATTATCCAAGCCCAGCCCGAGTTTAGGAGCATTGACATCCCGTCCAAGGCTGAATTAGGACTAGTCCATTGAACTTGATAAGTTGAGTTCATCTCCAGCAGCTGAATTCGGGCTCGGAAGATTTTGCTGACGCATGATTTCACAATACTTAATGTACATGTTTTTCTTCATCTGTAGCGCAGTGTCATAAACCCAGCTAATAAGAAAAATCTCTAAGTACTAATACAGCCAATTTAGACAATGATAATCAAATTATTTCCTCCAAGGCAGCAGCAGCAATTCAAGTATGCTAAAATCAGAAACTCACGTTTGCATTGTAAGCGAAGAAGAAGAAGGATAAGAGTTTATTAAGAATTGTATGAATATCAAATGATCATCTCTCTAAGAATGATTTTCTCTTTACAACAAGTTGTGTGTGCACGCGCACCATTATTTGATATACTATAAATGCAAAAGAAGGTAAGGACCGAGAGGAAAGCAAAAATTGTATTTGCTCGGTTTGCAGACAGTTAGTTGTGAGAGTGAGAGTGAGAGTGGAGTGAGAGCTAGCAGTCATATTCCCAACCAAGAAGAAGAAGAAGAACAACCAGCTGGAAGTTAGAATCCGTCGGCTCAGTCAGCTCCTTTCTGTTTCATCAACGCTGCATATGTAGACATGACTAAATGTCTCAGAAACAGTATCAAATGTTTACAGGAATACCTCTTTGATATCCATTCCATTATCCCAACATTTGTATCCCCGATAAAACAGGATTGACTAAGGAAATGTAAACAAATCCATCCATCAATTGATTATTTCTTGGGTAAGTACTGAACTTTTAGTACCTTATGCCTCCTTCTCCTAGAGAAAATTGGCGAAATGTGTAAGTTGTAAGTTTTCTTTATTCTGACTACTCAGAACACTGATCGACCTTTAGTCCTTATAGTTGATCCAGATGTGGTACTAGTTTAAAACATGATAACTGACACGCAGAAATTGGGTTATCTCATAAGTCATAGACGTTAGATCACTCATATGACCCAAGTTTACATCGATTCGAGGGTTTGTATACTTAGGTCAACAAAAGGGATTGGGGCTGACTGACCGCAAAAGTGTCTATATATACATATACCTTATTTAACATTGCTAAATTTTACTACCCATCACCGGTTGGTGCAACCAGATATCTGGAGTACATTTGAGGTTATATACTTGCCGCATCAAAAGGATTAGAGTTGGGAGGATCATCAACGAGACAATGACCCTATATTTTCTTTATTTCCTATTCTACCCATGTTAGCTAAGAAAATTACGCTCATATGCCAAGCATCATAAAGTAAATTCTTATAAATATATTTGATCCTCATTATGCCTCGGAAAAAAAGTTGGTACATTGTGCACTTTCAGGTTAGGGTTTCCTTTACATTACTAAAAAGTAAATATAGTATCCTTCGTGGCACCTGCCACTAGCCAACATGTTTAATATATATGGTGCTGTGCGGCATGCAATATTTATTATGCGGTTCAGACAGTTATGTAATATGCATCGACTTAGCTTTGCAATACTAATCCAACTCATCTTTTCTATTTGTAAATACAAAGAGAAAATTTCATCTAAAAGATGAGTACGAATGTTTAGATATTGTAGAATTGAACATACCTCTAATGAAGCAGTAAATATTGGTCGAACTTGTTCGAATATTGCATCTTCTGTTCCTACAGCATGAATCTGCATGGAACGATTCACATTAGGTAGTTTAACAAATATAAAGCTTTTCATGGAGCAGGGCTAGTATCCTCAAACAGTAACAATCTCTTTTTTCAATATGTGTTTGTCGGAAAGACTACCTCAGTGGAGACATTAATCAAAGAAAATTAATCGCCAAAAACACTAGGACTAGGAAAAAGGCAAAGCATGCTTCTCTGAAGCCCAACTTGGTGGCAAATACTTGAGCGTTGGACACAAAAATGGTAACAGGCACAAGAAACCTTCGGATTTTATATATAAACTCTTCCAGTTCATGACAAAGGAGAAATAAGCCCACAATACCTTGTAGAGTTTTCCCTTTGCGGAATAGTAGTTGATAACAGGAAGGTTCAAAGCGTTAAAGATTTCCAGACGCTTCCTTATTGTGTCTATATTATCATCCACCCGCCCTTGATTACGACTTAGTACTCGTTTCACCATGACCTCTTCCGGGCAATCAAAGAAAAGCACAATGTTTGGTTCTGCTCCAACCTGATTCAGAGCAAAGTAGCCATCAGTTTCTCGTATAAGGATGTGTGAATCTGAATCTACAATGATTTTAAGTATAAGAACCCCCATTTAGGGGAAATATACCCAAAGAACTACCAAAGATGCTATAAATCAAGAAAAGAGAGAGAGAGAGAGAGAGAGAGAGAGAGAGAGACACTCACATAACGTTCAAATGCCCTACGATTCTCTTCACTTCGCGGAAACCCGTCAATGAGAAATTTATCGTTATCGCTTGACTCAATTGCATTCTGGAGAAGTCTCACAGTCACTTCTGAAGGAACAATTTTACCTTCCTTGATTGTTTCAAGAATCTCCTCGCTGCCATCCGAAATGGAAGACCAATAAAGAACATGACACAAAAGGGATGCTAATGTTACTCGAACATAATACAACTTACCCATTTTCACTATTCGAAGCAATTTCCTTCCTTAAGAGATCTCCAGCACTCAAGTGGGTAAATCCAAATGTCTCAACAATCTTCTCGCATTGTGTTCCTTTTCCACTACCGGGTCCGCCTGAAACAGTATGTCGTCGGAGAGTGGCAACGCGCCATCAGAAAGGCAGAAAACGTGTGTCTATCTATGATAAAGGTTCACAACCAAACTGCTAGATGTGATATTAAAAATTAATTCAGCATCTATATCACAAAACCAATAGGACGATTACATATACTACCCCAATCTCAATCATTGCGTTTTGGACCACTAGATCTTTTGAAATACAACTTTTGATGATCTATAATACAACACCCAAGGATCTTTCAAAAATCTCTTTAAGCCTCCCACTCATTCTCTCGCATCCTTTCCTTTCACATCAATATTCTCATTCAACGTTAATATCATCCTCATATATTATCTACGTCCCAATCATCTATCACAATATTTTGTTTATCATAGTTTAGGTATCATCTTCTGTCATCGTAATATTCCTGTACTATCGATTTGCCTAGTTTTCTCAAAACAAAAGTTACTCAATGGCAGTAAATTTCTCCAAGAAAAAAAAATGTCTATAATTCAGCAAAAATTGACCATCTAAAATATTCTTCAACAGACAACAAGAAGACAACTCAATCTCTTGCATCAAAATTTGGATTAAAGCAATACCACGCTTCAAGGCTAATAGAAAGGTACCAAAAAAATTAAGAGAAATACAATCACAATGTACTATTGCTGCTAAAATCATGCCCTGTTAAATTAAACCAAAATGAAAAAAATTATGATAGGTTAATCTACTAGGTAGCTTGAATATTGCAAGTTGCATGCTAAAATATAAAATACGTTTGCTAGAAAAAAACAGTAACATGCATATCTTAGCAGAACTGGAAGATCAGAAAATTCACAAATTGAATGAGGGACCTAGTCCCCTGCATTAACATGTTTCGTTGCCAACTCAAACTGAAGTCATAGAGGATAGAAAGAAATGGCAGGATATGAGAAGTAGGAATCAAATAGGCTTCCAGTAGACTTAAAGTGAAAGATTAACACGGTGAATAATTAAAACTGCTCATCCGTAAGAAGTATATGTAAGAGATAACGGGAAAAGGATAAACAAGATCGCAAAGTCAATTACCTAAGACGAATGTGATAAATGGGGTTTTCTCTCTGGGAGGGATTCGACGTTCTTCCTACATCCAAAAGAGTACACAATGTAAAATCAATCCACACATTGCCTCATATCACAACAGAACTAGAGAGAGACAAACACCTATAAGGAACAGTGCAGTACAATAGTGTGCAACAAGTGCAGTATACGGCAAAACAGCAGCAACAGAACGAATGACAGAAGCTCCTCTTAAGTATTTATACCCTTGCTTCCTTAACATGTTTCTTAATTAGTTTGTCGCGATGACTTCTCTTTTTGATGAATACTACCATTAAATAAGACCAGTCATGGCCATGATACCGTGAAAGACCACAGGCACAAGCACACAACATGGCCTGATGCAATGAACTTAATGCTAGTAAAACTACAATACAGTATGATCCTGCAACAACAAAAATAAGTAAACAGCCACTAAAAATTTCGACCCTTCTAATCTAACTAAGGTTTCGACCACTGCATGGTAATAAGGTATGAAGTAGGATACCGACAATCGGGGAATAAGGAAGAATGATTTATGTGTATAACCTAAATGACATTTCACAGTGAGTACTTAGAAGCAGAATATGAGCATCTGACATCTTAGATATATGAACGATATTTATAACTTGCAAAATACCGATAATAGCAGCTAGGTACCGAGTCTAGTGTTTCTGTACGAAATGCTTCCCGTATCTTTAATCCATAGGCTGGCTGCAAATGATGAAAATTAAAAATAATTACATCGAAAGCATTCTAAAGGAAATATAACTGTTGGAGAAAGAAGAAAATAGGCAACTAAAGAGATCACAAAATGGAATGACTGTGCATTCTTAACATATGTGAGCTCTTTACGCACCATGTCTTCAAGGGAATTATGAATATTTTGATAAGCAAGAAATAGGTAACTAAAGAGATCACAAAATAGAAAGCCTGAGCACTTAACATTTATGAACTCTTTTAAGCGCCATGTAATAAAAGATGCAATGTAACACAATATGCTTCAATGCATCCTCTACTTGTTCTATTTAAAAGAATATCTTCTTCAGGTTGACTTACAATTTAATCGAATTAACTAGGGTCTTTCTGACCTTAATGCTATTTGATCAACAATTTATTGCAAAAGGTAAAGGCACACATTCATCAGTAAATTAACTGCTGCGGAATTGGCTGCTGCAATGCAAGATGCATCAGTTTAGTCCCACGACAATCAGAGGGAAGTCAATCACATAACTGAGTGGAAGAAAGTGAACTTGGAAAACTGACATCAGGAAACTTAATATTATCAATAGTCCCCCACCCATTGCTTAATGGCTAAATTGGCTAATGTTAAGATAAAGAACTACTTAGCAATGGTTCTAGTAAATCACACAAATTGATTCAAATAGGAAGTGATAACTTCAGCAAAGCTCTGACGACTCAGGTCAATAGCCCAAGCACAGATATCCATCAGCAGGGTTTTCAGAATCTTACGATGTAAACTAGATTCATTCCATCGTTCTGAAGGTTTGATTAATAATACCAACTCCAATATCTAATAAGAATGTTGAGCAGTAATGCACCAACTCGAACAACATCATCTAAATATTTTAGTTCATTTATTCACACATAGGTCTGCCAGATGCATCTGATTTAACTCATTATTGCTCCTAAACATAACCAATTTCTTGATTTTTTACTCCCCAGGCTCAACTTCTTCCAGAAATACTCAATCGGAATCATCAGTTCAGAGATTTGGTAACTTGTCACTGAATGTCCATCACTGGGTTATAAGTTATAACTGCTTGAGTAGTAAGCAAATCGGAGAAGTGCTTTAATGAACATTTTTTTGTGATCAGGTACATAGCTCCAGTGGAGCTAAAATTAATCAGATGGAACAGTATTTTTTTTTTTTCAGAAGACAAGTACATCTCTCAGCGAATCTAATACCAGAAAGTGAAATTTTCGGGGAAAAAGTGGAAAGTATGCTCTCTTTTTTCTCTCTGAAAGGCATTACTAACCACGCGGACAATTCAAGCGAAGCTCTCAGATGTAATTACAGAAGCTAGAATGAACTGATTGATGCGAGATCGGATCGGTACCTGATTCGGGAAGGATACTTTGGAAGAAAGTAATGACGAAGACAGTCGTCGGGAGACGCTCCTCCACATCTCTGGAGGTGGTGGTGGTGGTGGTGGTGGCAGTAGATGATGGAAGACGTTGTTTAGGTAGAGGTTTGGATTCGATCTCTGAGACTCGCCGTCGAGCGTTTCTCTGCCATGCCACGGGGACCAACAATAAGAAGAAGTGTGAACAGTTGCAAAAGAATTCTAAATTAATTCAGTCCCCGCGACCGATAATTAATTCATTACCTGCTATGCTTTTTGTAAGTGTAAATTGGATCGAGCTCTCAGGCCCAAAACAGGGCTACATCAGCCCAAATGGCAACGGATGAGGTTTTGCGATTGAATCTCAAGCCCAAATTGGAGAGATTCAATCGCGGGTTTTGACACGTTCATAAAAACGTTAGAAGTCCAACAGCTTCTATCTATAAAGAATGCTTCGCAAAAAAACTTTAAGTGCAATACTTCATTTACCGGCCTTGTTATATATTGGCCTCGCTCTCTAGAAGGAGAATTTTTTTACTACTTCAGCAAAGTACCATGTGATTTTTTTTTTTTTTTTGATAATTCCTCTCATTTAAATCATAGCTCGGGACAAAACTGAGATTAGACCAGTCTAATACAATTTCAGAAGGAAAATCTAGAGCTATGCTACCACTAACATCCTTACTCCTAACCCAGTTAGCTAAATTGTGCGCTGGGCCATTGAATTCTCTCCTAACAAAATTGATGGATCTGAAGGGGTTCTCTTTTAACCAGCACTGGATTGCTTGGATTCTGATTCTTCTATCCCATGAAAGCTCCTTCCTTCCATTGCATTCATTAACCAGCGCCTGATTATCAGAAGCACACCAGATCTTTTTCCAACTCCTTGACATGCTTAGCTTGATGCCTAACTCAATAGCTTGAATTTCTGCTTCCATGATACTCTCATTAGCCCAACTTTTGTCTTCCATGTCAATAATCTTTTTGGAACCATCAAGCGCCACAATCTCAATACCAGTCTTCCCGTTTTTTATACTTGCATCCCCAAAAATGGCAACTCCTTCAGTGAGATCAGGAAACATCACTCTTAAGACTTCGCCTTTGTGGCGCACTTCCTTCCCATCATCACCTGCTGTGTTATCCTCCTCAAGCATTTCCATGTGCTGATTGTAGATTGTTTTAATATTCTTGATCACCTGTAGCACTTCAATCTCTTTTTCTTCAGGATTGTCAAATACTTTTTTGTTTCTGGCTTGCCACACTTTATCCAGAATAATCCCCATCATTAGACCAGTATTGCTCTTGAACAACGCATATTTTCTCCAGGTAAACACTGTTTTCAGCTTACCTTTGATGTCTGACCCATCAACATCGTCAATTCTCAGCCCCAACATTCATACCATATGCATCTAGCAGGACATTGAAAGAAAATGTGCATCCCATCCTCAATTGGATTAGAGCAGAATGAGCAACCTTCCTTCAGAATTCCAAATCTCTTGTTCACCTTTTCTTCAGTTGGTAAAGAATCAGTGGCCACCCTCCACAGAGTCATCTTGATACAACCAGTATCGTACCAGTAGCTTGAGAGAGGCTACGAATCTCTACCAGTAGTTCGTGAGACTACGAAACACTACGAATATGAAATAAAACTGAAAATAAATTGAATAAACTAAAAAACAATTCTCATTCCATGATAATAACTGAGGACTACAACTGTTTAAATAGAAAACTAACCCTAACCCTGGACTCTTACGGGCCAAGCCCGGCTCACTAATTAATTAAATATAACTAAATAGAAAAATAAAATAAACAATTACCGACTAATTAAATAAATAAACTACTATTCTCTAATTAACAATAATAGTAATAATTATTATAATATTGTTGACCCGGATCATAAGGTTGACCCGTGTCAACTCCCCCGCGGTTGAAAATCGGCTTGTCCTCAAGGCGGATCGTAGTTGATAAAGTATACCCAAAATATTGTGTCCCGAAATCTGAATTGTGGGTATTTGTTTACTTGGACTTGGAGTTGCAATATAGCTGATCCATAGTACCTGTTGGGCCAAAACAATGCAGGAGGCCCACATGTGGTACCAGCTGGAGTGGGCTTGAACTTGAAGCTGGACCCAAAGTTATGAGCTGGCCCATTTAAATCAGATGGCCCAAAAGGGGAGTCAACCCTAGCCTCTGTTGAAGGGGGCGGCCATGGTGGGGCAATTGGAAATATACCAGTCTGTTAATTGGTCTTAGAAAAATGCATTCGGGTGAATTGGTCTTTGAAAAATACCCTCCTTTTAAACACTGGTTGTTAGCAGCGTAGTGGGGCCATTTGTCTCTCTCGTCTCCATTCTCTCTCTCTCGTCTCCATGTGCCTCTCGTCTCCATCTCTCTCTCTCGTATCCATCTGTCTCTCGTCTCCATCTCTCTCTCTCGTCTCCAACTGTCTCTCGTCTCCAACTCTCTCTCTCTCGTCTCCAATCTCGTCTCCAACTCTCTCTCTCGTCTCCATCTCTCTCTCTCTCTCTCTCTCGTCTCCAAACACAATAGTTAAATGACTCTAAAAACAAACCCTAAAAACGCGTACTCTCTCTCTCTCTCCAACATTGAATTGTTTCTATCTACCTCAACCTACCAAGTACAGTTGAATTTACTCCTACTCCAACTGTAAACTTTATGAATGTATACCTTAAACTCCTCAAGAATATGGCTCATTTGTCACTCTCATTGGCTCCAGTTCTCCCATAGAAGTATCCCATTTGTCTGTACAAGTCTCTCTCTTTCCTCACTTTTGTTCTTCAGCTACGGTAAAAACTTAAACTCTCATCTTTGTATGTTTGTCCTTATTATATGTTGATCACAGTACTCTGAAATGTATGGTATTCTCATTTATTTACTTTCATCCTTCCAATATGTTCATCACATTACTCTAAAATGTAGGTTACGTTCGTTATATTTCTGCTCTGTTCTTCATTATTATTGGTTTGATGTGTGTTGTTGTATGTGGAGAGACTGGGACGAGTATATTCATCGTCTCTGTCTTCTCATAAGACTGAGACTGAGACGTGAACTATGCTCGTACCAGTCTTCCCCATGCACAACTAGGAAGAGCAAGGCCTGCCAAACTGGGACGAGAAATCTCTCGTCTGGCATTCAAATCACAGACGAGGACTCGTCCCGGTCTGGCATTTGATAGACTCGTGGGACGAGTAATCTCTCGTCCCAGTCTGGGGTGTGATAGACTCGTACGAGTACGATACCCAAAGATGACAAGACAGGGACGACAGAGACGAGCATACCCTAAACCCTAAACCCTAAACCCTGAAATCCTCTCTTATCATGAAAAAATGGTATTCAATATTAAAAATGTAAATTGTAAGTCCTAAACCATATAATCATGTAATCTAAACTATAAACTCAAAATCCTACAATCATCATATCTTAATCATGTAATGCCTAAACCTTATACATACCATTAAACCAACTAACATCCTCCCAAAATCCTACATGTGTAGACACTAAACACTATAACCAACTAAGTATCATTCCTATAGACACTAAAGATGTTAATTGTAAGTCCTAAACCATATAATCATGTAATCTAAACTATAAACTCAAAATCCTACAATCATCATATCTTAATCATGTAATGCCTAAACCTTATACATACCATTAAACCAACTAACATCCTCCCAAAATCCTACATTTGTAGACACTAAACACTATAACCAACTAAGTATCATTCCTATAGCCACTAAAGATGTTAATTGTAAGTCCTAAACATTGATAATCATGTAATCTAAACTATAAACTCAAAATCATACACTCATCATATCTTAATCATGTAATGCATAAACCTTATACATACCATTAAACCAACTAAGTATCATCTAAACACTAGAACCAACTAATTATCATTCATATGGCTACTTAAAGTGTTATTAAATAATACTAAACATGAATCCCTAAATCATAGAACATCCAAGCATTTTAAGTAAACCCTAAGATTGTACACCTAAGACTGGGACGAGTATACTCTCGTCCCAGTTGTAAATACAGGGACGAACATTCTCTCGTCCCAGTTGTAAATACAGGGACGAGTATTCTCTCGTCCCAGTTGGGAATACTAGGACGAGCATTTACTCGTCTCATTATTGGAAATACTGGGACGAGCGTTTCCTCGTCCCATTATTAAAATAAATATGTTGTCTGAGATGGTGGTGGTCCCTCTCCTTCCTGAAAAAAGTACAGAAATTCTGTTACCCATCATATGGTGAGAGAAAACTTTTTTCTTTGTTTGACCAAACCCTAATTTCATCCAAACCCTAAAATCGTTCTCTCTCTTTCTACTATCCGAACCCTAAACCCTAAAATCATCCTCTCTCTTTCTACTATCCGAACCCTAAACCCTAAAATCATTCTCTCTCTTGACATGTAGAAATGGTGAGAAAATTGATGTTCCGTGCTGTTTGGAATGGTGAATGGACGCGTGCCGAAGGTAGACACATATACATAGGTCATGCAGTGAAGAATGCAATTTTCAAGATAATTCAAGGCATTACCGTGGAATCTTTGGAGCACGAAGTTTCGGTCAGAATGGATACAGATTGTCCGCCTACCAAAAAGGTTGTCTTATGTTATCATTTCCAATTTCCAGATGCTAACCTGATTGAGCCTAATATCCTCACTAAAGATTTAGAAATCAAAGATATCTTTGATACTATGGAAAAGGGATCTATTGTAACCATGTACGTCACGTTAAAGGATTTGGTGGATCAACCATACATTAATGCTGATGTTGCTGACCAGGATGTGATGGATCAAACTGAAACCCCTAACAATCAGTTGGTTCCTTTGAGCCCCCCCCCCCCCCCTTACATACCGCGAGGATTACTTTCAGGGTATAGAGATACTCGCCGAGGATCGTGACGAAGACAGGGTAGCATATAACGCAATGGATCTCACTCCGTCTCCGGTTCACTGTAACGACATTGTGCAATTAGCTGACAAAGTTATGGTTGCCACTAATGAGGCAATGGGGCAAAATAATCTTGCATTGGCAACTGTTGCGGTAGATTGTACAGAGAGTCGTGGACAGACTGGTGTGGGAAGGCTAGACGGTCTGGAAATAGAGATGAAAGGTTTGTATACTGGGAGGGCGTTGTCCCACAATATCAGAACGGTTGCAGGTTTGAAGAGATGGACTTTTTACGTATATAAGCGAGACCAGACTCGTATTATACTGCGGTGCTTGAATCGGGAATGCAAATGGATTCTTGGGGCTTACAAGCAAAAAGATTCCGTGCACTACCAGGTGAAGAAACATAACCCCATTCATACATGTACGGCATGCAGCGTAGATGGGAAGCACCGTAACATTAATAGCGAAGTGATCGCGCAGGAATTGCTGGGAATGATGGGCCAATCAAAAAAGACACCCACAATCAATGAAGTACAGAACATAGCCTTAAAAATGGGAAGTAGAATATCGTACTGGCCGGCATGGTATGCACGTCAAAGGGCCAAACAGATGATCCAGGGTACTCGTGCTCAAAATTACGCTGATCTTCCCGTGTTCATGTCATTATGTGAAATTCTGAACCCCGGTACTAAATGGGATATGGGAGTGGACGAAGGTGGTGTTTTCTTGTACTGTTTCCTTGCGTTCGGGGCACAAATTCAGGGGATACCGTATATGCGACCAGTAATTGTCATCGACATGTCGCACATGAAGAAGGAACCCCTGCAATTGGTCGTATGCACAATGGTTGATAGCCAGAAACAGTGCTATCCCATTGCATGGGGACTAGTGGACAAGGAAAACACCGCTGCATGGACTTGGTTCTTAAACAGACTGAGGTTAATTGTCCAGGATCATGACGAGTTGACGTTCATTTCAGATCGGCACCAGGCTATCATCAATTCAGTCAAGGCCGTGTACCCCTTATCCAACCACGTCCACTGCTATTACCATTTGAAAATGAACGCTCTGAAGCATTACAATACACAAAAGTGGGTGTCTCATTACCACAGTGCGGCCTACACATTTGATAAGGACGCGTGTGAGTCACATCTGATAGACATGGGTATTTAGTGCGACAAAGTAAACAGCGTTAACGACAAGACCGTCGAACGTTACTTCCGGGATGCCGGTCTAGAGAAATGGGCAAGGTCCCATTGTAAAACAGCACGGTTTGAGAGGCTTACATCCAACTATGCTGAGTCCATTAACTCGTGCCTGCTGCCGACCAGGTCTGACAAAGCTCTTACAATGTTCTCCCAAATATGCGATCATCAGAGCGAGTGGCACCTTAAAAAACGAAACCTCGGCTTTGACATGGGCAACACCTACCTGACTGCGAAAATGGAGAAAAGAATGTTGAGTCGTTCTATAAATTGTATAGATTTTCGCGTGCGACCAATTTCAGAGTCTCTGTATGAAGTCCGCGGTAATCATCTGAAAACTCATATCGTGGAATTCAAACCTGGACATTGCCTCGGAACCTGCACGTGCGGCAAATACCAACAGATGTGGTTCCCGTGTGTACATGTGTGTGCTTGTGCAAAAGAACTCAGAAAAATTGGCCGTTACAATGCCGACCATGATATGAAGGTCATGTACGACCACACCAGCAGGTTCTATTCACTGGAATTCTACAATCTGGCTTATGCAGGTACAATTAAGACTCCTCCCAACCCAGCAACGTGGACCAGCGAAGTCACAAGCGAAGTACCTGCACACATAAGAAACATTCGCCCACTTCCACCGAAGAAAGTTGTAACAGTTGGGAGGGACAAGGAGAAAAGACACAAGCCAATGGTCGAAACCGTTCGTGAAAAAAATCGAGGAATGGGAACGTACGGATGTAGCCATTGCCATGTAAAAGGGCACACCAGAAAGATTTGCCCTCAATTGAAAAATTAATGTTGTGATAGAAGCCATTGTTCTTCGTTCTTTGTAATGTAATTATTAGTTCGCAACCTTTTATGATGATTGCGCAAACAATATATCTGTTGTTTCGATCAATTATTGTGTTATTTAATATGAATATGCATTTTATTACATAAATAAACAATATATCTTTTTCTTGTATTTTTTAATATGAATATGCATTTTAATACATAAATAAACAATATATATTTTATTTCGATCAATTCTTGTGTTTTTTAATATGAATCTGCATTTTAATACATAAATAAACAATTTCTTTTTTAAATTTATTTAATATGAATATGCATTTCTTACAAAAAACTGTTACGTATTTCAACAATGTTATTATTACAAACATTCTAGAAAACATACATGCATGTTTTCTAGAAAATGCAATTATACCCGGCACATGAACCAAAATCTCTCTCCGTCTCTTCATCTACCCAGGAAGCACTACAAAAGCCACTCTTCTCTCCAAAACTCACCACATTCTGAAATGGCAAAGAAGAAGATACCAAAGGAGTGGGAAAGCGACAAGGAGGAGGATACTGAAAGGTCCGAGGACGAGGACGAGGACGAGGACGAGGAAGAGGATGAAGACACTGAGGAAGACAGTGAAGAGGACAGTGAAGAAACTGACAGTGATGCAGCCAATTTCCGGGCAAAAAGGGGCTCTGAAACTACTCAGTACAGTGACGATGAAGACGAAGAAGATGATGACGACTCCGTGGATTGGCCGCCATCTCCGCCATGGACGCCGAAGAAAAGAAACAGAGACGACGACAGCAGTGAAGAAGAAGATCCGGAGATCTGGCCTCGCAAACCCAAGAAACCCAAAAAAATGTAATTTTCGTCATGTTTTTAAGTTTTTAATGTAATGAACTCTTCTGTTTCTCAACTGGTTCATGTTTCTGATTATGGATTCGTACTTTTTTCTGGAAAAAACACAGTTTCTGTGTTAGACGAGCAGTTTCTCGTCCCAGTTTGTATTGCTCGTCTCAGTATCAGTGTGGCAATATACTTAGACGAGCAGAAATCTCGTCTCAGTATATTGCCACACTGAGACGAGCAATACAAACTGGGACGAGAAACAACTGCGACGAGAAACAACTGGGACGAGCACACAAGTCTCACGTCCCAGTTGTTAAGAAGAGAGAAGAGAGAGTTTAGTTTTAAAAAGAAAGTTAATCAAAAGAAAATTGAATTAGTTACAATGGTTAACCCTAAGTCAAGTCAACAAATAAACATAAGTGAGAGACGGGTATTTTTCAAAGACAAATTCACCAGACGGGTAGGACGCCAATTCTTTCGGCCATGGTTGCCGCAGGTGGCTACGGAGGTGGAGGTTGTAGGTAGTGACAGTGTCGTGGTTGCGATCTTCAAGCGCCGCTGGTCGTCGTCGTGCATCGTCGGAGAGGAAGTCCAGTGCCGGTGGTGGGGGCCAACAAACAGAGGCACGAGGAGTGAGGTTCGCCGGTGGAAGATCTGCTGGTGGGGACTCCGATTTCGCCGGAGGGAAGCGCGACGAGGTTTGGAGTTTGCTGGTGGCGCTGAGTGCTTCCGATTTCTCTCTGTTGACGGAGTCAGCTGAGGAGGAGGACTTCGCTACCTGTTGAAGCGATGGTGGCTGCTCGGTCACGGTCGGGAGGAGGCACGAGACCTGGAGGTCGTCGACGGCAGGGAGGCGACCCACATGGTAACTGGACCGTGACTGGTTCGCCGATAACTGCTGTTGCAGCGGTGGTTCCGGCTGGGACTGGGTTTGAACGGCGACGGGGAGGGCTTCGTATTGTGGTAGGCTTTGTAGATGTGGTTGTGCATCCGGCGGCTGTTGTTGTTGCTCTTGCAGCGGTGGCAGATCCGTCGGAGGCGGCGATTGAACTGCGAAAACAGCCGGCAATTGTTGCTGCTGTGGCGGCTGCGATGGTGACGGCGGCTGTGGTTTGACTAGCGGCGGCGAAGGTTGGGCTGATGACGACGGTGTTTCTTCGATCGGGAATTTCTGGACGGTCGTCGAACCGGTGAGCTGGGTTTGCAAAGCGGTGATTGCGGCCATGATCGTAGAGAATCGTTCTTCGATTGTGGGTGTGTTCGTCATGATTCACCAGTTGAGTGTGGTGAAACTCAATGAAAGCACCAAATTGATACAACCAGTATCGTACCAGTAGCTTGAGAGAGGCTACGGATCTCTACCAGTAGTTCGTGAGACTACGAAACACTACGAATATGAAATAAAACTGAAAATAAACTGAATAAACTAAAAAAAAAATTCTCATTCCATGATAATAACTGAGGACTACAACTGTTTAAATAGAAAACTAACCCTAACCCTGGACTCTTACGGGCCAAGCCCGGCTCACTAATTAATTAAATAAAACTAAATAGAAAAATAAAATAAACAATTACCGACTAATTAAATAAATAAACTACTATTCTCTAATTAACAATAATAGTAATAATTATTATAATACTGTTAACCCGGATCATAAGGTTGACCCGTATCACATCTTCAGTCTATTGTGGATTCTTAGTTTCCATAGGTCTTTCCAGAATTTCCTGTCAGGTTCATCACTTTGAGTATTGTCAAGCATCTGAGTTTGGGCAGAGTAGCTAGCTTTTGCAGTAACATTCCCATTTTTCTCCCCTGTCCAAATCCACTGATCTTTCCCTTTTTGGATGGGTATAGTAATTTTACTAATAGCCAATCTCTCCTCTTCATCCATCCATTGATCTAAAAGACTTTGTTTCCACATACCCAAATCCCAATCAATCAGTTCAGAAACCTTCTTGGGAGCATTTTTAAGGTCGTCTGGGGGTTTAGGTTTAGCGTTTTCAAGGTTGGGGACCCAAGGGTCAAGCCAAATGTTAGTCTCTTCCCCATCACCAATCACTTTAATCGCCAATTTTTCAATCACATCTTTGCAGCTAACGAAACCTTTTCAAAAGAAGGAGTCATGGGTTTTTTTCTCCACATTTTGGAACTCTAAAATTCTACAATATTTCTTCAAAAGTTGTTGCACCCAGAACACATCAGATTTACACCAAACTTGCCAAGCCAACTTGCTAATTAACGCTATGTTATAGAATTGAGCTTATTTAAAGCCCAGGCCTCCATGATCTTTAGTTTTGCACAGGCTCTTCCACCTCAACCAGTGGTATTTCTTCTTCTGTTTCTCAGATTTTCACCACCAAAAATCAGCTTGCATGGAGTCAATAGCTGTGAGAGTTTTTTTAGGGAAGAGGAAGGTAGACATAGGATAGGTAGGAATTGTACTTACAGTGGCCTTGATGAGAATATTCCTGCTGGCAAAGGAAAGTAATTTAGACATCCAACCACTGATTTTGTGTTCCATCCTCTCAATGGTTTTGTTGAATTTCAGACTCCTAGCTCTTTTAAGAAACATTGGCAGCCCAAGGTAAAGTGAATCTTTACTTCCTTGCTTTAACTGCAACACATTTCTGATTTTCCTCTTCATCTCATTATTCACATTTTTACTAAAAAAGACTCTAGATTTTCCTTTGTTGACCTTTTGGCCTGAGACATCACCATAGAGTTTTAGGCACAGATTTACAAATTCAGCTTCATCACAGCTTGCTCTTGTCAGGAAAATTAGGTCATCCGCAAACATTAAGTGGTGGATAGGTTGACAAGATCTGCCATTTTGATCTCATGAATCCACCCCTGATCTACTGCATAATTGAAAATCCTTGATAAAACTTCAGAGCACATATTGAACAAAGTTGGGGAGAGAGGATCTCCTTGTCTCACCCCTCTCTTAGCTTCAAAGTTACCTTGAGGGCTTCCATTGATCAGAACGGAGAAGGAAGTTGAGCTCACACATGACATGACTCATCCAATAAGCTTGTCTGAGAAATTGAGTCATTTTAAAACTTTTTTGATGAGCCCCCACTCAAGCTTATCATATGCTTTTTCCATATATACTTTGATGGCCATAATACCACCTTTCCCAGTCTTCCTATTCATAGTATGGAGTATTTCATGGAGCAAAATCAAATTATCATGAATTTTTCTACCGGGAACAAAAGCAGCTTGGAAGGGGCAAATGATATTGTCAAGGTAAGGTTTGAGTCTATTTGTGAGGATCTTAGAAATTACTTTATAGACAACCTTGCACAGGCTTATGGGTCTGAAGTGGGAGACTTTGGAGGGGGAATTGGTTTTAGGAATGAGGGTGATAAAGGTGGCATTAAGGAATTTAGGCATATTCCCAGTAGCGAAGAAGTTCCTGACATTATTACAAAAATATTCTCCAACAATGTCCCAGTAATTTTTGAAAAAGAAAGTGGGCATACCATCAGGGCCGGGAGACTTATAGCTTCCCATCCAAAAAATAGTATCTTTAATTTCTTCTGGGCTTGGAATGCTACATAACTGTGGCCAGTCTTCTTCAGTCACCTCTTCATGCATTTAAGTCTGTTAGCCACTCAAAAGTATCTTTTTCTTCAGAATCAAAGAGTTCAGTAAAGAATTGGATGAAATCAGCACCTATTTCTATGTGATTGTCAGTCCAGGAGCCATCTTTTTTCTGCAACATATCAATTCGATTCCTTTTTCCCTTGATTGCAGCCAAAGTGTGAAAATACTTAGTGTTCGCGTCACCTTCCTTCAGCCATTGGGACCTAGCCTTTTGCCTTCAAAGAATCTCCTTCCTCTGTAGTAATTCTCTCCATCTAGTTTTTAGCCTTTTTTCTTTATCAACCTCCAGATTATCCTCTTTTTGCACCACCATTAACTCCTGACAAGTTTTTTGAATTTCAGTATCAATCCACCCAAAGCTTTCTTTGTTCCATCCTCTTAGAGCGATTATGGTTTCTTTCATTTGAAGGTACCAAGATTTTCTACCGCTTCTTTCAACTCCTCTAGACCATGATTCTTGGATTACATCCCTACTACTCTGATCTCTGACCCACATTGGTTCGAATCTGAAGGGCTTAATTCCCTTCACCTTGCTGAAATTGGTATCCACCACAATGGGAATATGATCAGAATTACATGCAGATTTGTGGATGATGGCTGCATTTGGGAATTGAGTTCTCCACTCACATGTGGCAAAAGCCCTATCCAACCTTTCCCTAATGAGACCATACTTAGACCAACCATTAGCTCAAGTGAAGTTAGCACCATTGTATCCCGAGTCTATCAAACCTGCCTTGAAAATGAATTTAGCTAATCCTCCATTAGAGCTTTGAGCAACTGCAACACCTCCCTTTTTATCCTTGTGATAAAGAACTTCATTGAAATCGCCAACAACAATGGCAGGGAGGTCGCACAGATTAATAATGTAGCACAAATGCTCTACAATCAATGAGTGTTTGCTAGTAACTACATCAATAGCCAGTGACACTCTGAACTCTTATAAATCTTTGTTGTATTTCTCCACACAAAAAGTAACAATTGGAAAATCAATCAAAGAGAATGCCCAAAGTGTCACCGAATTGGTCATTCGTTCATTTCGTCCATTTTCAATTGTCTCTACCTGAAGACAATATTAGCCCCTTGCCCAAAGGAGCCAAGGCCACGATCGACAGTCCGGTGGAAAGATTCGGCGAATTGATCGCGGCCTATGATCTCCTCCAGCACCCTTTACGAGAGTTTCTTGTTGATAACTCCCCAAACTGGCTCATTATTGACTTTCTCTCTCATTGGGCTTCAGATATCGCACATGAATACAACGTCCCACTTATGACATTCTTAGTCTTTTCAGCTGCTTCTGCATTATTCTTCCCCCCCCCCCTAAATTTCTTTTTAGAGAGGGCCAGAAGCAAGTCAGGTCTTCTCCAAAAGACATAACGTCACCTCTTGGTAACCTTCCCATCAAAAGTAGCATATCGTGGCCCCGAAGCAGTCTACGCGCACCTAATGCTATACGGGACGCCGACGGCGGAACGCATGGCGAAAATACTCGAAAAGTCTCAGGTCGTGGCCGTACGTAGCTGCGACGAGGCGGAAAGCAAATACTTGAAGTCGTGATCGGGTGTTTGTTCTTTCACATCGGATGGGAGTTTGCGGTTGAACCTCTCCAATTTAGACACGCTATGGTTGTTTTGCCTTTTATCAACTATCAAGGTTTAACGGCGAAGCTATTGGTGGAGAAGGGTTTGACAATTGAAGTTGAGGAGAGAAAACGGTTCTTTTAGAAGAAATGATATATTGATGTGTTTGATAAGAGTGTTGTCCATGCACCGTTCTAAAGGAGGAATGAAGTGTCGGACATTTTTGGGGACAGAGAGCTGCATTCGCGGTACATTGATCGGTTTGTTGAATACCTGCAGTGATGGGTTCTAGTAAAACACTTATAATCAACAAGAGAGACGTGTGTCCTCGAGGCAGAATATAGCTTTGTGTTCTTTGTTTATCTTCAGTTCCATAGTTGTGATTGTTATGGGTTTATTGCTTTTGTTGTCATTGTTAATTGAATACTTTCTCGGACCCATAATATATGCCATGCCGTTTTTCTCAGTTATTTTGATGAGGTTATTTAACTACTGAAGTGATGCAATAATTCATTCATTTGCTTCATTATAATGTTGTAAACGGTAAAGTTAAGACTATTTTGCAACATTATGAAAAGAGCAACAAGGTCCTTGCGTCATTTGGATAATCGAACCAAATCTTTTTTCTAAATAATACACTCGTTTTTTTTTTTGGACAAAGGCCGTACAAACATTTGTGGGCTACATTTGTTTCTATTCTAAATATTATTCCAAGACTTTTTAAATTGTTAGCTTCGGCATTAGATATTGCCACCACCATTGTTTTATTATTGTTCTTAGTTTTTCTTTTCAATTGTTCTAGATTAGAGTTGATTTTTCATATTATTTCCCTCCACTAACATTAGCCCTTGGTTTTGTCCAAGAAATAGGGCAGATAGATATTTGCTCCATCTATTACCCCAACCGTTAGAGCTGGTTTTCAGGAGGAAACTGGCATAAATATGGTCCACGAATATTTTTCTCCATATGTTGGAACTGGTTTTCTTTTTTTTTTTTTTTCACCAGCAACGAAAGGATTTAATTAAGAAAGACGATTACACAACACAAAGGGGCATACCCCTAGACGGAAAAGAGAAAAACAAACCCAATCTCCTACCATAAACTAACCACTACCCAAAAAACAGACAACACCTATTGGGATACAAGCTCAAAGGCCCCAAAAACTACCCTATGCAAAAGATCCGGCCCAGTAAGGCCCAAGAGCCTCTAATCGTCTCAGAACACCACAGGAGAAAGCCCAACGACAATGGCCCAACACAAACCTTCCGTGATCTAAACTATGGCTGCTGCAGAGATGCTACACCCAAAGCCGCCGGACAGCAAACATCGTCGAGGGACCACAAAACAGGGAGCCACCAGCCGCGCAAGTGTCGGTGACCCGAGAAACAAGGGGGCGTCCCGATCTTCTCCCGGGGAGCCGTTATAGGAACGGGTAATGTGGTGTCGGTGGGCGGTGAGGGGACTGCTCCGTGAGGCTTAACCCGGCCGAGGACCAGCCTAGTCAAGGGGGAGGGGGATGGAGCAGTCCCACAACCGGGGGAGGGGGGGACAGCCACTATTGATCAGATCTATAACGGGGGGAGGGGGAGGGGAGAGATCGGAAGCATACCAGGCCGTGGGTTGAATCCGAGACAGGGGGTGGCTGGTGGGGGAACGCCGGGGAGGGACCAGCAGCGGAGATGAGGGCGGCGGCGGCGACCGTGGAGCAGCGGCGACCGTGGAGCAGCAGTGGCATCTGTGGAGGAGGAGGTCGACGGAGAACAGACCAAGGCAGCGGCGGCGTCGTCAAGAGAGGACCAGGGTAGTTGAGGCCATTACTGGAGTCCCACTGGGACGTCGGAGAGGGGCGCTCCCGACTCCGATACCGGCGGGAGCGCCGGTGCTGCGCGGATCTGGAGCAAAGCCGGCACGGGCTTTTAGATCGCCTCGAATGGAGCCGGTGGGGAGCGGTGAAAAGCTGAGAGGGGAGTGGCGGCGTGGTCGGAGGGGGGAGGGGGAGGGCTATCGGAGGTGGGAGGCGGGCGGCAGCTCCATGGACGGGGAGGAGCCGCCGCCGCCTGAGTTTTGTGGGTGTAGGGTTTCTGCTGAGAGTTTTAGAGAGAGAGAGAGAGGCGCCTAAAAATTACTTCTTGTTGGAACTGGTTTAAGCTTTATGTTATCGGTTGATCTGTTGTTTCCGACTAGTATACTTTTTTGGTTATGCCGGAATATATTTGGTCACTCATCCAATGTCCCTCCAAGGCTTCTAATGTCTAGAGTAGATAAAAAGTACAAGTTTGTACTCTGCTAAATTCCCACGGGGACATGACTCAGTAGCCCATCGTCTAGCTAAATCAGTTGTGTATTGTATTGTATAGTGGTCTGCGTTTGTTTCTCCTCTGGTGATGTCATGTAGTCACTGGAGCATCAGTAGATTGTATTAGGTTGCTTATGGACTTCTTGCTGTACGAAAGTGTGTTAGGCTTGTATTATTAATGATATTTCTTACATTTCATTAAAAAAAAAGTACTACTTCCGTTTCTTCTCTATCACACCGGTTTGACTTTTTGACTCGTATCTGAGTCAATTTGACCAAGTGATTTGAAGAGCAAAACTATGCAATTTATTGATAATTTTTTCACCGTGTTATAGATCAACTTTTACTCTACAACGCCATGAAAAAATTATCAAAATATTACATTGTTTTGCTACACAAATCACCGGGTCAAAGTGACTCGGTGAATAGTGACAAAAGTCAAACCGGTGTGATAGAGAAGAAACGGAGGTAGTACAAGTTTGTACTCGATTAATAACAACAATACCATATAGTACTTCAACGAGACGTAATGGAAGAAAGTTGTAGTACTCGTATTACATAACCAGTTTTAAACACATTTTTAGAATGTAAAAGTATAATAAGGAAATTGAAAATCATAGAGGAACAACTGTAGTCACGATGGACATATGGTATTATGTATCATTTAAATATTAAAGCATAGTTCATCAACGACCCACGTATATCATAGAAAAGTACATATTCCTAATTTGCGGTTCCTTTCTTACACTCACATTTGTCTGTCGGCGATATGTTAAAACCTGGATGATAAAGAAAAATTAACAGGTGGCATTGAATTTCAATCAACTGGAGTAACAATTAAGAAGATGATTAGGTAACTTTACTTATGCGTGTTCATGCATGCAAATGTGTGAAGACAAAACTTAAGTTAAAATATAAAGCAATTAAAGAAAGATGGCTGAAAAACATTAATGAGGATTGAATTCTCACCAAATATGTTTAATAAGGTAGAGCATAGTTGACCACATTAGGACCATGGTATGTGTATATAAACAGTCCATACTCAAGTTAAGTTTTCCACAACAATTCACAGGCAGAAAGACAAATAGAGATATGAAGGTGGTACTTCTTCCCATCAATGCCTTTGGGCACTTGATACCATACTACCACCTTGCAATAGCCTTAGGCAAAGCTGGTGTTCATGTCTACTATGTCTCAACCCCAAGGATCATCAACAGACTTCCAAAAATCCCTCCAAATTTAGCCCACCTTGTCCATTACGTCCAATTCCCAATGCCCGTGCCCGAGAACGCCTCCGCCCCCTTGCCAGAAGGAGCCGAGGCCACCACCGACGTCCCCATTGACAGGATCGACGACTTGATAATGACCTACGATCTCCTCCAACATCCCTTAAAGGAGTATCTGACTGATAACTCACCAGACTGGCTCATTGCTGATTTCCTCCTTCACTGGGCCCCAGATGTTGCACGTGAGTGCAACGTCCGCTTTATGTCCTTTCTAGCCTTCTCGGCTGCAACCACTGCGTACTTCGGCTCACCCGAATACCTTTCTGGGGTGGGCCAGCAGCTTATCAGGTCCACCCCAGAAAGTTTGACCTCGCCACCTCACTGGGTGACTTTTCCCTCCATTGTGGCATTTCGGCCTTCGGAGGCGAACTATGCTCATCGGGTTTACTATGGGAACGACCTCTTGTCTACCTCACCCGCGATCCGCTTGGGGAAAGTACTCGACGGTTCTGAAGCACTGGCTATCCGTACCTGCAACGAGATTGAGGAAAATTACTTAAACTTGCTAGGGAAGATCCATGGGAAGCCCGTTATCCCCGTGGGCGTACTCCCGCCTCCCGAGGAGAGAATGAAAAGAGACCTGAATGACGAGAAATGGGTTGAAATCTTTGCTTGGCTCGACAAGCAAAAGCCCAAGTCGGTGGTGTTTGTTGGGTTTGGGAGCGAGTGTAAGTTAACGAAAGATCAGATTAAGGAAATCGCTCACGGGCTTGAGGTGTCCGGGCTCCAGTTTCTGTGGGCCCTGAATAAGCCCATCTGGGCCGCAGACGAACTCGATGCTCTGCCGTCGGGTTTCGTCGGACGGATATCGGGTTTAGGGCGGGTGTCGTTTGGGTGGGCCCCGCAGCTGGAAATATTAGGCCACCCTGCGATTGGGTGTTCATTTTTTCACAGTGGTTGGGGTTCTGCAATTGAAGTTCTCAAGTTTGGGCATTCTATGGTTGTGCTGCCTCTAATGAATGATCAGGGTCTGACTGCAAGGTTGCTGGTGGAGAAGGGGTACGCGATTGAGGTCGAGAAGAGCGAGAAAGACGGATCGTTTAGTGGTGAGGACATAGCCAAATGTTTGAAGCAGGCGATTGCTGGTGATTCTGAAGGAGGCGATGGAGGATTGATGAAGAGTCGCGTGAAAGAAGCTTCGGCTATTTTGGGGGATTTGAAATTGCATGATCAGTACATCGATCGGTTTGTTACATTCCTGCAGCTGAAGAATGGGGTTGCTGAACAAAGTTAAGCATTTTGTGCCTGTAGGTTGGAACTTTCTCTCTTTCTGTTCTTTTACGACACCTGTGTCGCTCTATTGGCATTATTAACCAAGTTCGTATGTTTTCAGTTTGATCATCAATAATCTTAATTCCCTAGAGTTTCTCTCTAGATTATGAATGAGACTAGAAGAAAGCACAGGTTGCAAATTTCACAATGCGATCATCTTCCGCATTTAACTATTTTGCAGTTTTCAACAACTGACCCAACGATACATTCAGTATAATAATTGACATTTACCCCCATGCATGCACTATCGTAATTGACATTTGCCTCCATGCATGCACTATCGAAAGCGTTTCATCGCAATCTAAGATTTCGACATCTGCTGACATCGTGCTCCACATCAATTACCGTAAGTTTGGAGCGCGATGTCAGGGTTTTAGATGTTAGATGCATCGCAATATCAACCAGTCTAAACAGCAAAATAGTTAAATGTCAAAAGTTCATTAAACTATGTAAGCTCAACTACTTCGAGTCACAAAATTGTCGAATATAACAATTTGGGTGAGTGAGCTCTGATAAAGGCACGTAAAATGAAACACAGCTTTTTCTTCTTCTTGATGTTTTATGCTTCTGCTATACTGATTTCGAACTACATATAAAGGAACAACTCCTTCCTACAGGTAACTGAAAGTAAAACTATTTCAAACTATACCTTGTATACACAAAGAAGAAAACATGTTAGCGGCCACAGACACGTATATACACATACCCACATACGTGGTATTCTTCCTAATCAGGTAAACTTTGCCTTCCTAACCGCAAAAAGGAGCACATCTTTCGCCTCAGATTCATTCCCACTGTTTTTACAATCAAGGCGAGTGGCATGGATATGGAGCTCTACATATCGCACTCTACATGTGATTCATAGCCAACTCAAGAGACATTTTACTTCGTCTTCGTCATCGTCACTAGGCCAATAGGAGACTGGCAGTTGGAAGCTTAATAATACTCGGAGCATAGGATTACTCACATTTCGGTGCAGCAGTAATAAAATGATCAAATCTGCTCAAGCAACCGCACAATTCATCGTCTACTGGGACTATTTGGAGGCCTCTTGTAATTCCTGGGTGTTCTTTACAAGCAAATCGTAGTTTATTGAAGCCAACTGAGACAAGTTCTGCATGTACAAGAGATAGTAAAACGTCAATTTTTTTTATTTTCTGAAGTGAAATGGAGTAGCATTTGGTGATTTTGAAAAGTTTAGAGCAAATCAACATTGATTTGAACCACAGTCCCTAATATGGAAGAAGTCTTACCTTGAATGAGAAGTTGCTAAATGAATACTTCACATCAAGAGATGGACCGCTGAAATCTGCCAGATTTCCACATTCATCCCCCTGTTTTTGACATATGCAGAGGTTAAAATGACAATTAGACACATCAGCAGTGTGTGCATGAACATCTTCATTGGAACCGAGTAATAAAGTTTACATAATAATCATTTCCCGCCAGAAGGCACTATAAGAAAGATAAAACTGTAATAACATGATAACAGATTGATACAATTCTGTATGGGGTTTATAAGTGTGTGCCCAAGTTCGTGCATTCTCCAATGAAGTTGACCTTTCTTCTTCTTTTGGGGTACAATGGAGGGATCTGACACCTGAGTGATCAATCTAATAGCACTCTCACATTGTTTATAGTTCTATGAGAATTTGAGGAAAGGCGGGGAAGGGGTCATTGAAATCGAAGCCTGATGTTGGTCATAAGAAATGGACTTTGCAAAGGCATTAGTCTTGGAAACAACTAGGGTGGTGAGAATGGTACAACAGCCAAACACAACCGAAGACAGGTAAAAGCAACTGAAGGGTCAGGCCGAAATGTAGAACTTCTCGAGATCAAGTAAAGGCCATAATTCATGATTATTTGAGTTCAGGGTAGATACCGGAGCTGAATCATTTAATGCAGTGGATTGACTCCAGCTGATATTTTGGTAGTCATGTGATAAGAACACATTGCATAACGAACAGACTAGTAAAAAAGATTCCAACTTTGACATGTAAAAGAACACATACATCTTCGTCCTGTGAGTAGCCCGAACAGCTGCTGCAAGATATACTGCACGGTTCAGTTGGTTCATCAAAGTCGCTGCCTCCACCAACATTATCGTCTTGAGGATTCCAGACGTAACGGCTCATGAAATAACTCGTGTCATGTGCTTCGACTAAAGGTACGAACATGGCCTGCAATACCAAGTGAACTTTGATGAGCTTATAGATTCGGTAACAACTGGTTATGTCCTCTAAAAAATGAAGATTCGTCTGTATGACCTTCTGCCTCGCTAGCGTGTCCCAGTTGATGTCCTTGAAAAATGGATGTTCTTTGACCTACCAAAATAAATTAAACAGTCTTACTTTCTATGAACTAGACCCCTTGAATATAAGCAACGATAAGATACGGCAAAATGTGTACCTCTCTGGCCCCTGTTGCACCTAATCTTTGAACTGGGTTTTCTATCAGTAACCTGAACAAAGACAAACTGTTATCATTGGAAAAATCTGCCAAACATTTTCTCTGGAACAATTTATAAACATATACATCAACTCAATTCCACAACCCTTTCCCCAGCTTAACTGGACTTTAGCTACGTAAATCAATATCCTTTAGTTTCACCATACCAGAGCCATTTCCTCATTTAGGAGTTTAATTTGATAGAGTCTCGTGTAGATTACTCTACTACCCCGGTTTGACCTAGTCTCTCCTCCCCCTCAATAACCACTGTCAAAACTTGTACCGAATCACTTCACCTAGTTGGTGTGTCCAAGGGCTGTGATAAAAAATAACCAACCCACTTCAGACAGATTTCAGATTTTTTCTTCTATTGCATCAACTTTCTGCTATATCTATCTTCTAATTACAATTTGTCTTAACTACCCAGCACTTGGTCCTGTATGGTAGCTAGTTGTTGCTTCTGAATTGTAAAAGCCATTACCAAGAACGATCCTTTACTTTTTCTCCTTGTTATACTTGAAAGAAGATCTCCAATACTACTGGTTCAAAGTTATGTATCATTTAATCATGCATCTTTAATTTAATTATTGCTATAAAAATAGAAAAGATCATTCATACATAACATAGTTCAAGCAAATCCACTAAAATCTTGACTAAACTATGACCTGTCGTCATATTCGCTAACACACGTATTCCTAAGCTTAATGCACGAAAACAATAAGAGATTAGCTCATTTAGTGTGTGATTCAATAGTATTCAAGACTGTGATTCAATAGTATTCAAGACATAACCGTCAAAGAGATGTTTAAAGAAAATATAAAGATCTCTACTTCGCACTAAACTCGTAGAGAGTGAAGTGGAGATCCGTTAAAATAAAGAGTGAAATCGAGAGTCTGTTGAGACCTTTTATCACCCTTCTTCATATATATTAACAGCTATGTAACTCATGTATTGGAGATGCTCTAATTATGTTGCTATGTAACTCGTGTATTGGAGATGCTCTGATTATGTTTATCACCCTTCTTCATATATATTAACAGCTATGTAACTCATGTATTGGAGATGCTCTAATTATGTTGCTATGTAACTCGTGTATTGGAGATGCTCTGATTATGTAGACTCATCTCTTTTTTAAAGTTGAAACTAGTTTCATTTTATGTTCCAAACTAAAAAATGTATCTTCTCAGCAACAGAAGCCATCTCCAAAGTTTAAACAAGCTGCCTACTTTGTGTTCCAAGTCTCACTTATTTCTCTCTTTTTTTCTTCTTCCACTTTACTACTCCACATTACCCCACTAGTAATGCCACTGATCATTTCTTAAGCCAGATAAACATGGCATAATCTAGTACTTCACCAGGTAGTCACACTTGCACCCCTAATGTTTCATGGTTAGTTCACTTGTTCCCTACATGTGTTAGAGCCTCATCAACGCCGAGTCTGTAAATAGCTGTAATCTCTGAAAGAGGCACCCCTTCCTCATCATCTTCTCTTTTAACCAACCCCGCCTGTCTCCCTTGTTTCCTAGTCATCTTCGATCTTTTGCAACATAGCCACTCTTTACCTTCATATCTTTCGTGTGTGTGTTTTTGAGAAACAGGGCAGAATAATCAGGGAATAGAAAAACAAACATGGAGAGGCCACACAGGCACCTAGGAAAAAGATTATTCCAAACTATGAGTCACACCGTCACACACACTCAGGTATCTATCTGACCTATCTCTCACACGCACATTAGAACTTCTTGACACCCCTGGCCATCATCCTCATGATCCCTCTAACTGATATAAATACACATAAATAAAGGAGGATTAAATTTTTCCTCTCTTACTGATATAAATACAAGTAAATATAAGAGGCTTAAATATTTTTGGTAAGCCAAGTGCCCAATCCCTCAGATACCGTGTGCTTATTAACCCTTTGCAGTACCTTGAACAGCATGAGCAAGAAAATATTACTCCATAAAATGACAACATTTAGTACTGCTCTTGTGAGGGATTGGGCACTGTGAATGATGATATACACAGAGCTCTGCCCTAGAGTATAGATGTATTGTCAAAGAAGAAAAGTACCATAAATATAATTGTTGTGACAGTAAATTGCACAACGTATCGTAAGTCCAGAAACAACAGTTATTTGCTCCAACTTACTTGTCAATCAAATCATATGCTTCAAAGCTCAATTCTTCCGGTACTTTGGGCCAGGGTATATCTCTATTTATGATGTTGTCAAAAATTTGCTGCACCAAACCAAAAACCATTATCAATCACATCTGTTACATGGCAGGACTTAAACCAAATATAAGAGCGAAAAGATAAGTCTCGTCTCTCTCGTACATATCAGATGCTTAATTATGCAGAATCGTCTGTATTTATCCATGTGTACAAGGAAAATGAATTGAATTAGTTGCAAGCTAAAGAGGATCAAAGTATACAACAATCTGTAGGTAACAGAAACTGGAGGGAAATCCATAGCTAGCAATATAAATGCTCCAAATCTGAACTTGCTAAAAAAATGATCCTGCAATTGAATAACTTGATCCTCTTTGAATGAGAACAATGATAGTTTCCGAACATGAAGATTTATGACTTATTCACATCTCAACTCAAATCACCTCCCTTCAACAGGCCTTCTCCTGATCCAATCGAGGTGGGCCATATAGATCCAACTCCTTAGTTCCTTCTACCTGATGCCATGTTTCAACATGTCTCCGAATTTTCGTCAGTCTTCCTCAAATTATTTAACCCCGAACATGTATTGAACCACTCTTCCTGATTCCTGACTAGCCTATCTAAGGGACTGATGGACCTATGTTGGACACCTGAAAGCACCTCCAACGATTTTGTTCAATTTTTCTTTTGAGTGGTATAATTTTAGGTTTCTCCCCAATGGAACTATCTGTATGTTATCTTACTATAGGGACTAGCTAGGCCACTCATCCAACTTAAGCATTCACACTCATTTCCCAATTCCCCAAACTTCCTAATGTACATTATTACAAGTCTTGCAGCAATTCAATAAACATCCCGTTTAGCCTAGCTGGGATCCTATGGTCATGGGAAGACTCTATGCATTCTGATATTCTATCCACCCTGATCTTTTCCTATGGGCCACACATTTTCTCCTCAATGTCTATGTTTAAACCCGGAATATCTTAAATGATACCTGACTGGCTCTTGCTCAAGCATTATCACTTTCTCCTCTCTCTTGTTGTACAGCTGCTTAAGTTATCCTTCATGTATTTTCTACTTCTCCATGCACTAAATCCTCGAATTCTTAACTGTCCCTCCATAGCTTCAAGCCTCCAACCAAGAATTCCATCCGTCTTTTATTTCATTGAAACTGTCGATGAAAAAGGAGTCAAATTTTTTAGGGCAACGACCAGGTGTAATGAGCATAACGAACGCTACAATATCAGACAAGCAAATTTGGTGCTGCACTTATGTCTAGTAATGGGGAACCTTACACTCAATAAATCTCAGTTTTCTAGGAACTCGTAGTTGCTCTGATCAGTTTTCTCTTACAGAAGGACGAGTTCAGTCATAGGCAACTCCAGCGAACAGTCCTACACTCATCAATAATTGGGTGTGGCAGTTACCCAAATTCAGTCAAATCATATTAGAGATTCCCCACGCTGGCAGTGGCAGGTACAACCTTCTCCAATGGAACAAGTTTCGTCATTAAGACTTTGTAACTCCATGTCAACGCATTGCGATCAAAAGCAACTGTAATTTGTAGGTCATCTGAAATCAGTGCGGATTTTATCCAGGTACCAACACAATTGATGGCAGATGAGCATAATGCCTAACTACGGGGGTTCTTTTGTTGAAGACTTCAGAAAGCAAACCTCTAGAACAATGGCTGAAAGAAAATAACTGGAGTGCGTCAAAGAGAATGATACGGAAGGTTGGTTTATTGGAATAAAAAACTGCAACTTAGGTTAGTATGAATAGAGAAAGAGCGAACTGCAGGAAATTTATTCAAGTGACCTACAATGTAGTATATAATGACGTGACCAAGTCAGCTTTGGACAACAATAACAAATCAACTAAAAACTTCCTACATGCTTGAATATCTCTGTTACCATTCAAACGGAAAACCACGTTTAAGGAAAAATACAGACAAATTACATCAGTAATATTGCAAGCCAACTACTTTTAGTAGCAGCTGCATAACCAACTTACTTGTGGATGTTCTGCATTAAATGGAGGAATTCCTACTAGGAGCTCAAACAAAATAACGCCAACTGACCACCAATCTGCTGTGAAACCTACAAAAGAACAGTAGACAAAGTTGGGACCAACGAGGGGAGGGGATATGAAGTAAAATAGATATATACTAAACACGCGGGGAAGATATCAGACCATGTCCCATTCCAAGAAGTATCTCAGGTGCCAAATAGTCAGGGGTTCCGACCACTGCTTGCTTTTGACGTTGTTCTCTTTTTGTTGATGGCTGTGTCCCACTTCTCGTCCCATCATCCCCAAGAACATTGGTTCTACTAACTGGGGGACCTGATAAGTCATCTGTGCTGTTAATGAGACCAACCTTAGAGAGCCCGAAATCTGTTAGCTGTTGAGAGGATACGCTGTTAGAAGTGAAATTTCAAGAAATAAAATAGAGAGGTACAATCACTCAACCAGCACAACTGGCACAATTTTAACAGCAAAAAATGTAATTTACAAAAATATAGGTTCGCGCATTTTAGCATATGCAATTGCATTTACCTTTGTGCCAGACCTCTTTGAATTAATATATTATGATAGCGCAATATACATCACAATTTGAATGTCTGTGAGTGTGCAAGAAACAATGAAAAGGTGGCTTCTTATTTTAAAAAACAAAAGAACGCAAAAATATGTACGTAAACAAACACATACACACACGCACAAAAGAGTCAATCTAAAGAAATGGATTTTATATCTAGTATATGAGTAAGGTAAAACCAAATCTTCCATACCAAATCTCTGCTGATTTTGTGAACTATTATCACGGTTAAAGGTTACATGTGTCACATTTGGGCGCAAGTAAGAAACATATCTCATACCCTCATCCATGCCATATTCGGGAGACAAGTATCTTAGCAGAATTGCCAAGTACATGTAATATAAGCCTGAAATTGATAGCCTATGAGACCTGATATGCAGCACTAAAGATTCACATTAACTGAATAAGTCATGTTCTCATATGAATCTGACATTTCGAAAACACGTCAAAATATATCGGAATGTGTCTGGTGGTCTGACATTTTTTCTTTTCCTTAAAAGATAATATTATTGGAAACACGAATAATTTCCATACTCAAGAGTCAGGCAGTCCAAATTTGTTAGTTTCTTTAATCACTAGGTGAAGGGATGAGATAATCTAGTTAGTACTTTATAATGACACTGCAGTGTCAAGGTCTAATTTTACAAAGAAATGCTATTTTTCGATTTACTTACTTTAGTCTGTAGCGTTTCATTGCTTTTAAAAAAAACACTAATGTAATGATATTCGGAAATTCCATGTTTTCTTATTTCTGCAACTGCATGTCAAAGCCTAAGTTGGTAAAGATACCAGTGTGTCCATACTCCATACTGCATGAACACTCGTGTCTTGGACAACAGCTAGAAAAGGGATGAGCAACAAATTCTTTTCCTGATATGACGCCAGCGAGTAATTACAGGTAACTAAAGTTAGACATCAACCACAATTTTACAGTCAGTTCAGAACTGGTTTTAAACGCAGAACAAAGTACTTCAGGGAAATACTGAAATTAAGCCAAAGAGTCATAGGACATGAAATAGACTGATTGCTCATCTGCACTTCAAAACTCTAAAAGTGTGAACAAGAATTCAAGAGACAACAGATATCTACCATATAAGATCCAGCATATAAAAAGGCTTCGTCAAATGGAAAATAGCAGTCGTTCATAGTGAAATTCACGACTTAGAGAGCATGACGCTGATTTGAAAGCATATGAAAATTCTCACATAGCAACCACTACCAAAATATGCGAGCTTAAGATATAATTGTGGTTTAGTTAAATTGCAAGACAGAAGGGAACTGAGAAAGAATAGAACAGAACAGAACTATAAACAGATCAGCAGATATCCAAGAAGCCATGAGCAACTTTGTATTTAGATTGTATTGCGAAACCAACTCCACTAAAGTACTGCCTAAAGACATTTTGGCAAAATGAGAAAGCGTATCTAAGAAGTTCAGACAGCAGTTCTGCTCCAACCCAAATTGAACAGGTCAAATCGGAACGTAATAAGTATGTGTGTGTGCGGGTTTGAGTCTCGGGACTCTGAATTACACTTACAAAGATGTTAAAACACTCCAACCATGCCTAGATGCTTCATCTTTGGTGAGAAAGAAGAGTTCAATTAGCTTCAAAAGTTTATAGTACTCCTGAGTTCTGAGGTCCAAAAGAATTGTAATGTAGCCTAATCACAAAAGGAATTTTTATACCCAAATCATTTTATTCTTTTTTAAATGGACCCACATGTACTACCATCATTTATGTATGATGGCAATATGGGTGTTGCATGATTCTTTTGACATATTTTTTCAATGCCTTAATATGTGCGTCAAGTCGAACAGGACTAACATTTTGGGACGGATGGAGTATATTTTTCTTGTTACTTTTCTTAAATAGTTGACAATAACCATGTAATAGAACCCAGTTCAAGGTTACTTTCAAAAGAATGTAATAGAAGGATCTTTAAAAGGGTTCTGCATTCTTACAAAACCTAATTTCCAGAAAATCATAACTGTACAAGAAGAAAAGCCTTTGTATCTCTGATTGAGGGGAAAATCGAAATCTAAAAATACAATCCACTGAAATTCCACTTCAAGTTGGATGTTTGATTCTTCTCTTTCAAGTGGCCAATATACCATTTTTGATTTCCAAATCCTTTGGTTTCGGTCTCTCCCAGAAGTTTCAACATAATAACTATTCACAGATATGTACTTGTTCTGATCCTTCCCTATTTTCATACACCTGTGACTACCATAACTGCCCTTGGGAAACCACCTATCCATCACCCATACATGGAGATGATCACTTCTCTTTAAGAATTTTCTCTCTCCCACATAAATTCAAAACCATTTCCCCAAGTTAAGCTTTGTTAAGACAAAACTAGAGACAAGAAACTGCACACACACCAATGTTAAGTCCTTCTTTTAAGCAAACAATTTAAACATCTTATTGCAATGCTTTCAATAAGGTTTACTTCTTTTCCAAACCCCAATAAAAAAATCTATTTACACTAGTCAGCTTTGTCACCTAAAGAGGGGAACATAAAAAAGAGGAATATGAATCGTATGCTTGACAAATAACTTTGGGAAAAAGTAGCTCTACGCCCTTTAGAAGGATATTGACTTCTCCATATTTTTTGTGGTCTGGATCGTGATCCCGAATGTAAACCAGAACGTCGAATGGAAGGTCTCTTACCTCCATTTTATCGACTTGACCAATCCAGACCAATTCACACTTTCTAAGGATAATCTTTGTGCCTGAAACCGCTTAAAAGGGGAATTAATGCATCTCAAATAGCCTATTTCTACAACATTAGCCCCCATTCAAAAAATTGTAGAATTGGCAAATGGCGACTGTGAAATGACATTGTCCTCCCCACTTTCAGTCCTCTGATAAGTCCTTCAATTAGTATTTACACCTTACATAGATTCTCATTAGACCTATAAGAATCAAGAATAAGTGAAGAGAAAGTGCATCTGGTTGTTTTAAACCTATCGCTGAATGGAGAAATTCGTTAGGGCGAGCCAATCACTGAAATGCAAAATCTACCCAACTTCTCCATTTTACCACCTAAGCCATTTTACCTTCTCCATTTTACCGCATAGGCCATTTTACCCTTGGTATATGTTACAAAAAGAACTAATTGACAATCATATTCTTGTTCTAACGAGAATGTACGAAACTGAAACCAAGTCATTCATTTGCTTGAATATGTGAACATTGAGACAAATACAAAAATAAACTATTTACCTTGATATGACCATCTGGACCTATCAATAAATTATCGGGCTTCAGATCTCTGTGAATGACATTCAAAGAATGCAAATACTCCAACGCCAGAACCTGCAATGTTGAGCAACATATACGAAGGATAAATCAAGGTACATTTGTTAATGTCGAGAAACTAGAAGAGAAAGCAATGAAAGTTGATAAAATGATGTAGAATTAGATAAAGATAACTCTTACAAGTTCTGCAATATAAACCCGTGCCATTTCCTCGTCTAAGCATCCAAGGTTTCTCAATAATGAGTAAAGATCTCCTCCATTTAAGTACTCCATAACCAAATATAGATTTTCCCTACACGTGAAAGAGTAGAAAAAACGGACCTGTTCACCGAAAAACACCTTAAGCAATTATTTTACTAGAAAAGCTTTATCAATTTGTTAAACTGAAGGGCCTACGCACCACAAAAGGATTGCGGACTGATATTAAGATATTGCGTTCTGCCAAAATGCTTTCAACTGCATTTTTGCGAATCATATCAGCCTTTTTCAGTACCTGCATAGATTCAGAAACCTAAAATGTTAGTATTGGACGCTAATACTCTTGAAAACACATCCATGTTTAGATAAATATGTTCATTTACCTTAATGGCAAATAAATCCCCAGTTGACCTTTTCTTAGCCAGAAAAACTCGTCCAAATGCGCCTCTACTGATTGGTTTTATAATTTCAAAATCCTCTATAGATGTCCGGTCCTTTGATGGATTAATAGGGCTTGCTCGCAAACTGCGAACTGTTTCATCTTCACTGGGACTATCGTCATCAGCCAAGTTATTTGATGAGTTTGCTTTCTCATCTCCTATCTGTCCGCAGAGCTGCACATATTTTTCCCTGAAACATTCAGGAAAGCAAACTTCAGAAGACTGTTAAACAATCACGGAAAATTACTCGTGTGGAGGTGGGTGCGGTAAATATAAGTCAATTTAGCAGCAAGTCAATTTATTATATCATTAAACTGAACTTACTGCAATAGTTTCTCTATACGTCTTCCAAACGTTTCCACAACAAGGGCATCAACTTTCCTGTCTTCTATTGAATATTTTAAGTCGCCCAGACAGCTAAGCAAATGCTCCAAGACACTGTACTCATTTCCATTAAGGTCGGCTATCGATCGAGCGATATCAGCAAGCTTGCTAATCTGCAGTATATGCGAATTCAGCAAATTATTTAACAATATTTAGAGCTTTAACATATGGCGAAGCCAAAAAAGAAGGTGAATAGTGGTGTGACCTCCGAAAGGAAAAAAGGAACAAGAATCGTTTGATATTCTCCTAACATTGAGATATGGTTAAATTAATAAGGTAACAGTAACAAGCTTGTCGGCGACGATGCCTCAAATTTCTTAGATTGGATAGGCACTCAAGTTGGTTGAGAACAAACTTGTTAGATTTCACTCTTTTTCTGATGTTCATACTTATCGTGGGCATAATTGTTTAAGCACTTTATCATAATTAACTGAAAGCCTAAGTAACAGGAGACAATTAAACAGATTCAGAACCATAAATCATCTGACTCTACACTTGAACCGCACGCGCATGGTTTGTAAAAAATATGAGTACTATGAATGTTAACAAAGGGTGGTAAGAATTTCTATGCCTGTTCTTTTGGAATATTATATCCAACAATAAAGTTTATCCAGTGTGCATCACAAGTAGGCTGACCAGTAGATTCGTGCAATCATCACACAAGAGTGCTCAAAGGCCAAAAATGTGACTTAATCAATAGATTTTCCCCAATTACTTGGTGTCCGAGGCTATATAGATGGAATTTCGTTATATTGCTTTATCCCGTTTCTCAATCAGGATCACAGACCAGACTGAGGATGGTGTGAGAGTTTTCCAGCTTATAATCTCGTAAAATCTTCAAATGGAATAAAATTAAGTTATAGAAAGAAAGTAGAAGGGATACAGAAGAGAACAATACAAACCTGCTGATAGTTTTCATGCTCCAACGCGGATCGCCTTCCACTCAGTAAAGATTCGATTTGGCTTGTTCGAGGGGTTACTAAGGGTGACCTAGGTGTTAAGCTTCCTCCTAAAGCATCCTTCTGAGAAAGTTCAGGTGTCGGCGGGGAACTTTTCGTGCCATTCATCATAATTGCAGTACCATCTTGAAGAACAGATTCGAGCATCTCATGAGAGAAATGAACAGACAAGTTATCTCCCTTGGGTGATAACTCAGGTGAGTCATCATGCATACTTGAACTAGAAATTCTTGCAACCTCCGGACTCTCTGGAGTTAATGATTCCAGTATTCTTTCAAGAGCTTCTGCGACTCTTTGAAGTCGTTCATTTACAGTCAACCCTTTTAAGTCGCATCTATCAGCTATAGTACAAATTCTGGAGTGTTCCTCGACATGCACAGTTGGTATTTCAACCTCACAAATACGACATATCAGTGAATGACCATAAGTAACATTATGTTGGTCCCCCCAACATCCCCAGGTAACTCTTCGTAATTTAAGTGATGCCTCCTCGTTTTCATGAATACCTAAGGGTGTATCGAGAATAGCAACATGATCATCACCAATTGCTATTTCAACTTTACTATTCAGTTGGTCAAAGTTATCCTTTGATGGGGTGTCTAAAGAATCTGGACATTTCCTGTTCTTTTCAGCTGCAGAAGGAAGTTTCTTCCAGGATGACATTCTAAAACTGCCTGTAGATGAAGCTACACTTTTGGCAGTGCTAACCTCCCCAGTTTCATCTACACTAGTAAAATCTTCAAATGCTTGATTGTCTTTGCTACCTAGATGGATTTGATCTAGCGCATGGGCTTTGTTGGTCTGCTTATTAGCCATTTCTACCCTCTCCATTGAGTTAATGTAATCCTGGCCTGAAGACCCAAAAAAGTGTTCCGGATATACGCCAAGGTCACTGAGTTGGTGCAGACCCATAACATGTTGTTCTTCATAACCACTCTCCTTCTGAAACTGCACAAGCCTAGTGCAGCGAGTTAAGATAAACAAAAGTCGGGTATACACTTGTCTGATTGTTCCCGCCTGTAGCTCCTGACGCCGGTCATCTAAATTTTGAACAATGCCTTCACCTTTCCTCCAAAACTCACTTGAGGACATTTTCGCACAAACTCTTGCTATGACCAACAAATCCTCCAAACTCTCTTTCCATTCAGGGTGTAGATCTGAAGTGTTCTCAAGTATACTTACCAAATCTCCGGCAAAAATACCCAAGTCAGAGTTAACCTCTTCTTTTAACTTGTCAAACTTTGCCCTGATCATGAGCATAACTTCCTGGAAGTAAATAAACATATAGCATAAGTGCAATTTCCGACATACGAGAAAAAACATTCCTTGGTTAATGTCAAGACAGAAGTCAAGGTGAGGAAGTGATTTGTCTGCTACGCAAGAAAGGAGTAAGAGTGACATTTGATTACCTCCATGTGACCAAATGCACGGGATTTCCAGAATGGAAAAGGTCGCACTCCTTTGGAATTGAGCTCATGAGAGAAGCTCTTGATATCGGGTGCTCTCTTTCTTCGCCCGCTTGTAACACGCAGTATAGCTTGGAACCGTGGAGACTGGATTTCCTTGGCAAAAGCTGCATGATTACCCTACAATAAGCACAACACACTTCAGCTGAGCTACCTAACCCCATCCAACAAACTTCATATATAAATGTTTTAACATATAAATAAACAAAGGTGTTAAGGAAACACAATTAAACACTGTAAACCCGTAGTTGAATTACCTCCAGCAGATTGGGTGGTGCTGGAGCTCTTAAAGATTTGGATTGACCCCAATGAACCTTTTTACCTACAAATAATAACGAACCATTTACATCAAAAAAAAAAAAAAAAAAAAAAAAAAAAAAACTGTACACAGCTAGAGATTATTGATCTTTTCAAGCACTTAACATTGAGATACACTATTTGTACATAATTAGTTTCAACATTATGTTCATACTCATGCTATCAATATCTAGAAGTCCCTGCTTCACCGCGTTCCTAAATTAGTAATTTGAAGCCACCCTTCGCCAAATCAAACCTTAGAGTTCATTTTAGTTCACATTCCATTGCTAGAACCACTCAAAGATAACTGAAATCCTCTTCATAATCATACACTCCATCGAAACGTTTAGAAATGAACTAAACGTTCATTCTCATGCTATCAACATCTAGAAGTCCCTGCTTCACCACATCCTTCTTGAAAACTCCCCTTACTTCCTAAATTACTAATTTGAAGCCACCCTTCGCCAAATCAGAATTCAGAGTTCGTTTTAGTTCACATTTCATTGCCAAAACTAGTCAAAGATAACTGAAATTCTCTTCATAATCATACACTCCAACGAAACGTTTAACGGCAACTCCAAGCTTTACATTCCAAGGAGTTGTTTACTTTTTCCAAGGATGATTACTTTTTTGCATTATGCACAAGTTGTTTAGCTTAATTATCCAGCAACTGCAACAAAAACGATATTATCCCTAAATTGTGCTAAAAGCTATCAAACAAGTTTGTTTACTTTATTTCCAAAGAGAATAAAAAAGCGATGAAATAGAGGGACGACGAACGACCTTGGTCCGTGAGCGTCAGATGCGGAGGAGGCCGCGACCACTTGCCGTCGTCGGCCTTATCCGGAACATTCCCGGCGCTGCTCGCGGCGGTCGTGCCGAGGGACGACGCCGATAGGCGCGACGGAAGCGGAGCAGATCGAGTCCGGATGTGGTTAAGGCCGAGAGAAGAAGCGACGAGGATGGAACCACCGTCGTCGCCGCCGTCGGCATCGGCGAGTCCGGTCTTGCTAGGGCTCCGCCGCACCGGAATCGGAGGGATCTTCCTCAGCTTCACCACCGACGGCGTCTTCGGCGATTCCTCCGGCGGCTCCTCCGTTGAACGCGTCGACATCTGGTCTCAATCTCCGATTCTTCATAGCATTGTGTACGCAGATCGTTAGGGTTATCAATTGAAGGAGATTGCTAGGGTTATGAGAAGAAGAGAGAATTGATTGTGATCTAGAAAGCTGAAGTGAGATGAGATTGGAGGATGAGGACCTTTTCGCGGGAAAGATGGAGATGGGAAGATAGAGGGTGACACGAAAAACTGACTGCTTTTGTTCAAATGAGGGACTCATTCACGAAACGTGCTGGCCTCGACGATAGTAAAATGAAATAAAATAAAACTCCTCCGTGTGTTTAGGGGACGTGTTTGGGTATCTTTATTGATTTTAATTTAATTTAATTTAATGCCATAACCGTTATGTTTTGGGACATTGATGATCTTTTCTGAAAGCAGTTTTGGCAAAGAGTATGGGACAATATTTGTCGTTAGACAAGTGAACTCATATTTATGAGTTTGTTCAAAAAAAAAACTCATATATATGAGCAGGTGTTGGTTGGGATTGCATTGCGAATGTTGCATAAAAGTTTTACAAGTCGTGACTCAGTCAATTATCCATGCTATATTGTGTGATTTCTACGCAACTCAAAATGCCTTCTCTGCACAACATGTATATGCTCGATCTTCTGAGTTCATATCAAGACATAATCTCCACGTGTCCATCTTTCCAATCTTTGTAACAAACCAGTAACACAGAGCTAAAGTATGTGAACAAGCAAACACCCCGTTGTCACAATCCTTCAGTAGAACTTGTGCTTAGAAATCACGGATTGTCAATTTCAATTAGTTACCCAAACAAAAAATATATATTGTCGATGTAATATTCATTAAAAAAAGACCGTACTAGCAATTGTCAATCTCCGGGACGTCAAAACCATTCAATTTTCTTTTATTTCACCATAATTTCCCACTTTATGGG